>JAZKJV010000414.1:0-1270891 GCA_037367405.1 Ottelia alismoides
TAAATAAATTGTTGAAGTGTGTTGTTTTCTTGTTTTTATTATTTTCTTAATTCACTAAAAATCCAAAAAATATAAAAAGACTTAAAAACCACCAAAAATATATTTTTCTTTTCTTTTATTTCCTTTTTGACTACTTCGTAGGCTGCGAGGCCAATTCGTGCTCCTTGTGTTCGACCCTGGTCGCTATACCAGATTAAATTAATAGCAAGACCGCTATCGTGTTTCGAGTTGATTTTATCTTTATTGGTGGTCTATTTTTCTTGATTGATTGAGTCTGAGTGATTGAGGTCACAACGACCATCTAGATACCTTTGCCTTAGTCACTTGGGATCTCTCGGTCATCAACATGGTAGGGGAGTGCTTGGAGGTCTTCATGGATGATTTCTCGGTCTACGGCGATGGATTCGACTCCTATCTTGACTGCCTAGACCGAGTCCTTCAGTGATGTATAGAGGTTCACTTGGTGCTATCTTGGGAGAAGAGTCACTTCATGGTGACTCAAGGGACGGTGCTTGGCCATATCATCTCCAACAGGGGCATGGAGGTTGATTCGGCCAAGGTAGATGTCATTAGAAAACTCACACCGCCGTCCAATTTGCGGCAGTTACGATCTTTTCTGGGGCACGTCGGTTTATACCGGCGTTTCATTCATGATTTCAGTAGGATTTCCCGACCGTTGACTGACCTGCTGATGAAAGACACCGAGTTCCTTGTCGATGACAAGTGTCTTCCGTCGTTTGAGACTCTCAAGAATTGTGTTGTTGAGGCTCCTGTTCTCCAGCCGCCTGATTGGTCTCTTCCATTCGAGATCATGACGGATGCCTCCGATTTTGCCTTGGGGGTCGTGCTGGGACAGAGGAGGGATGGAGTTCCATTTGCTATCCGCTACGCTAGCCGCACATTGGATTCCACGCAGCGGAACTACACAGTCACAGAGAAGGAGATGCTAGCCGTAGTCTTCGCCCTAGATAAGTTCATATCATACATTATTGGATCTAGAGTGACCCTGTACACAGATCATACCGCCATCAGGTACCTCATGGCAAAGAAGGATGCCAAGGCCTTACTTACTAGATGGATCCTTCTACTCCAGGAGTTTGACATAGAGATTAAGGATAAGCCTGGAGTCAAGAATGTGGTGGCAGATCATCTCTCCCGATTAGATCATCTTGAGGATTCTGAGCAGATTGACCCTATTTGTGAGACCTTCCCAGATGAGGCAATCCTTGCTATCGCCTCTTTCCCGTGGTATGCCGATATTGTGAAATTTTTTATTGCTAAGAAAGTTCCACAAGATTGGCCCAGGTAGAGGCTTGAGACCTTCCTCTCGAAGGCCAAGTCCTACCACTGGGAGGATCCCATCCTTTACCATGAAGGAGGGGATAGCGTTTGGCGTAGGTGCATTCCTCAAGAGGAGCACCATAGCGTCCTCACTTACTGCCACAAGCTTGAGGCGGGAGGACATCACTCTGGGAGGAGAACGGCACAGAAAGTGCTCCAATCCGGCCTATGGTGGCCTACCCTCTTCAAGGACTCTGATGAGTTCGTGAAGAGGTGTACTGACTGTCAGAGGATGGGCACTTGTGGACAGCGTGATATGATGTCGATGCAGCCCATTCACTTCTGTGAGGTTTTTGATGCATGGGGCATTGATTTCATGGGTCCATTCCCTAAGAGTCTGGTATTTGAGTACATTCTGTTGGCTGTTGACTATGTGAGGCGTTGGGTTGAGGCCATCCCTGCCCGAACCACTGATGCCAGGACTGTTTGCAGATTTTTGAGGAAGCACATCATTACACGGTTAGGGGTACCTCGAGTATTGATTTCTGACAGGGGGTCTCATTTCATCAACGACCAGGTGAAGGCCCTTGCTACTGAGTTCGGCATACACCATCGAGTTGCCACTCCATACCATCCACAGACGAATGGTCTAGCCGAAGTGTCGAACAGGGAGATCAAGACTATTTTGCAGAAAGTCGTCCTCCCTGACTGAAAGGATTGGTCACATCTTTTGGACTCGGTCTTGTGGGCATATAGGACGTCTTTCAAGACACCTTTGGGCACATATCCCTTTCGCCTCGTATATGGCAAGCCGTGCCATTTACTTGTTGAGCTGAGACACAGGTCACTTTGGGCAGTCACTGAGATACTTTTGGATCCAGATAGTGTAGGAGACCAGAGGAGGGAAGAGTTAGCAGCCTTGGAGGAGCTTCGTGATACAGCCTTCTCAAACAGCCTACAGTACAAGGAGAGAGTGATGGAGTGGCATGATTCTCATATCAGCCACAAGCATTTTGAGCCTGGACAGAGAGTATGGTTGTTTGATGCTAGGCTTCGTCTATTTCCAGGGAAGCTACAGAGAAAATGGAAGGGACCTTATCTGGTGAGAAAGGTACATGACAATGGGAGTATTGATATATCTGAGTTGTCTTCTGAGAGTACCTTTCGAGTGAACGGCCAGCGGCTCAAGCCATTTCTAGATCATGAGCCGCAGGTCATTGATGTTGCCCCTATTCACTTTGCGTGAGATGTGGTCTTTTGACTCACATCTATTGCATCTCACGCTTGATTATCACTGTTCTCCCGACTTGTATAGATCCAAATGTCCATATCATTCCATTCTTTAGTCCCACATCCCTTTCCTCATTTTTTGATTATGCTATACTTAGGGTGCACTTTACCCTAAGTATAGGGGGGATGTAGGACCTTTGGGTATTGCTTTTGATTCATTTTACCCCTGTTTTTGCTGCCTATACTTAGAGATATTTTACCCTAAGTATAGGGGGGGTAGACCCTGTACATTCTCCACTCGGTTTTCCCTTTGTGTACAGCCTATTAGGATTATTTGATCCTAAGTATGGGGGGAAAAGCCGAGATCCTCTTGATTTTCTATTCATTCATTCGTCTTTATATATACCCATCCTTTTCACTTCCCTATATATAGCATGAGTTATGTCTTCTTCATCGCTCTTGACTCTGAGGACATCGTTCGAGGTATGTATAGGGGGTGTGTATATATTTCATATATACTTTAGCCATAACTCGTACTTTGTGTGAGTGTGTCAATAAATAAAAATGGCTAAAAACCCAAAATCTATAAAAATTAAAAATTTTTCCTGTAAATAAACATTCTTTTATTTGAACATACATAGATATTGTACAAATTATTTTTGTAAAAATGTTTTAAAAAACTTTTTGTGTAAAGTTCGTGTAAATATGTGTATATCAAAATTATGTATATAGTACAAAATTTTTCCAAAATGTTTTGAAAATCAAAAGTTTGCAAAAATCTTGTGTAAATTTGTGTAAATATTTTGCAAAACTTGCATTCATGCATACATCCATGATTTCAAAACATTTTTCAAAAATTTTGCATGTTTGTAAATATTGTGTAAATAGCATCTTTGTAAATATATTTGTATAATTTTTCCTGGATTGTAGTTGACATTTAAACTAGCCTGGAATTAAATTGGGAAATGGAGCTTGATTAAGATCTTAATCCACCTAATTCTAAGAGGAACCTTATAGGGCTTAGGGTTAAGGCTTTTCAGGTCCATGGTGACTTAATTCTTTGAGTCCACTAGGTTGTGATCACATGTCATCTCAATGAGCCTAAGTAGAGTACTTAACAACACACACATGACTCATATAGACAATGTCTTTACTTGGACCAGCACTTTGCACCGAGCTCTCTACGGATGAGGTGGTGAGGAGGCAGTCTTCCTTGACTTGGGGTAGCATAAGAGGGTAGTACTTCTAGGCGGAACCTCTCTTCTTCTTTTAGTGAAGGAAGTGCGTCTCAACTTGGTCTGGTTTCCATGAGGTCTAACGACAGGAGTTGTGGGTTGCGATAATGCTTCAAAAGAGGGATAGTCTACTGGCTCAAGAGGAAAAACTCCTTATGTATATATGCTGCACATGTATATGTTGTATAGATGCACTTGAAAAAAATGCAAAAAGAAAATAACTCCAAAAAAGTTGTGGGTCTGATAGAAAATGATAATCCCACCGGAGTATGTATATAGTGCAAATAATCAAAGCTTGAGACTCATGGATTCACCTTATGTAGCTTGCAGTAGGGAGACTTAGCTACACTGGTTGAGCTCCCAAGGATACATGGCTACACTGGCCATGGTCCATTCTCTTCTTCCCCCTCTTCTTGAGCCGGTTGAACTTGAACTTAGAAGGGAATACCCCGCTCCTCGAGGAAAGAGTGGCCAGACTGAGGTCATAGAGTTACCTTGTTGGGGAGGGTTGTCAAGTTGCCACTTCTGAGGTGGAGAGCTTATGTATCACTTACACAGTACAAGGAAAGACTCATAGTCTTTAGGGTTTGTGTATGATGACTTGTTCTGATATGGATTATTGAGGAGTCTTGATTATAGATTAGTGGATCTTGGAGGCTGTTAAGTTTTAAACCTAAGTCTAAATAAGGTTCCGACACATTAATAATCCAAATATCTGATCGAGCTCCATAATTCAAT
Organism: Ottelia alismoides; assembly: GCA_037367405.1. NCBI lineage: Eukaryota > Viridiplantae > Streptophyta > Magnoliopsida > Alismatales > Hydrocharitaceae > Ottelia > Ottelia alismoides. The sequence continues at coordinate 4,485 of JAZKJV010000414.1, forward strand.
TTAATGAAGGCAAGTTTAATAATCAACCTTGATCCATGTATATTCTCCTCTTTTTCTTTTTCTTTCTCTTTTTCACTTCTTTTTCAAATAAGTGTTTGCTAAGGGACTAGAAAAGTTAAGTATAGGGGGTGATGAATAACCATTCATCACTCTTTATTCTTTTATTTTAGCTACAAAACCTTTGCCAAACACATGTATATATTTGCAAAGATTAATAATTAACAAAAACATGCATTGTGTAAAATACAATAATTAGCATGTTTTTGTGCATAAATAAAAGAATAAAGAATTAAAAGAAAAAGAGGGAGATATTTAGAATAAATATTGAGCAACCTAATCCCAAGGGAGGGCTCAGTATGGGCCTGACCGCATAAAAACCCAAGTAGAGAGAGATAAGGAAGCTCATGTGTGTAAATATACCTATAAATAAAATATAAATATTTTCCTCTTAATAAAAATAAAAAGGGTTTGTGTTTATTTGTAAATATTTGTAAATACAAAATCAAAATACAAATGAGAAAATTAAAAAGAAAATAAAATTCATCCATCCTTGTATATATTCATCGTGTACATAAGACCACATAGCTATTTATTTATCCCTATAAATAAATAAATTAAAATCCCATAAAATTGTACAAACTCTATATTTCATGGTGTAAATAAATAAAATAAAAACCATAAAAATAAAAATAAAATAAAAAAAATAAAAATAAAATCAATTCCTTCATTGTATATATACCATATATGTATATAATCAAACCTATTTATTTACCCCTTGTAATTAAATAATAAAAATTAAATAAAAATACCTAATTATTCCAAATTTTATCTTGTAAATAAATAAAATATAAAATTGGAATAAAAATGTACAAAATAATTAATTAAAAATCAAAATTAAAAATACAATATTGTATATACCTATGTATATAATGCTATATTATATATACCTTATTTTTATTTCAAAAAAATAAATAAATAAAAATCACAAAAAATAGTTTAAAATAAAAGAAACATTTGTCATGTTTTGAGTTTTGAATAATTCGGCCAATTGCTATTTTATTTTTAATTTCCAAACCATTTATGATGTGGCCGCTTCTGAGTGGTCCACGGGGGATGTTGACCCCCCAGTCAACTCCCCCCCCCCCTAGACCACAGACCTGTGGATCCAGCGCCGGATCCGATTTCTCCCTATTATCTTCTCTCGATCCGACCATTAAAACCCTAAACCCCGGGTCCTATTCCTTGATTGCAGATCTGAGACCCACGCCCGGAGGTTATCCTCGGGGTCCGTGCTCCGATTTCCTCGCCCGACCCTCTCTTAGCCGGACCCCTAGCCGTATATAGCATGAGTTCCGCCCGCACTTTCACTCATCTTTGGCTCCCCATTTCCCTACCCAGGACCTCCACCACCTTTGCCTGAGTGACAGCTCGCGATTGGCGGTGTCGCAGCGAGGAGACAGAGATCGGACCATCGATCTGGCGACCTAGCGCCGCCGTGCGCCGCCTAGACGTGGTGCTCGAGCCTCGGGCATCGACGGCCCTCGAGGCTAGGACCTAGAGCTTCATCGGCTCGTCCCCAGTCGACATCGATCATCAGGTAACCTTAGTTCTCTCTAGTTTTAGCTAATTTCCATTCACCCCCAAATCGCTCCTTCGCCGTCGACCTTCGATTCCGACCACATCTAACCACATCTCGACCATCGGACTCGACCGTCACCTTCACCTTTCTCCCACACACATTCTTCAACCATCCATTCAACCCAGTTCGCACAGGAACTGGGATTCGAGCTCCTTCACCGTCGCATCGCCGGAGCTCCTCCATTCCGACACACCGATTATCCACATCGCCTCTAACCGGGTCGAGGCATTTTGCCCTCGACCCAGGATTGCTTCTGTGTAGCTTTGCAGGTCAGAGGAGGACCATCTGAGGTCCCCCACATTCAGCATAGGAGCTTGAGCTCCGTCGTCATTGCTGGAGCTCTTCTGAGCATCCCAGCGCCATCGGAGGTTCTCTTCAGATGCGGGAGGCTCCGAGGATTCTTCTCCGACCATCAGCAACCCCCGAGGAGGACCACCGTGCACATACCGGGCCGGCGAAGTTCGCCGGCCACCTGTTCTTCGTGGATCCTCCAGAGCCGTCCATCGAGCCCCTCGCCCAGTTCTGATCCTATCCGTCCATTGGCGTGGGGTCAGCAGCCATCAGATCGATCATCGGAGCTCATCTTCATCGTCCGTTGCAGAAAGAGGCGAGCCACGTCCTCACGGTCCGATCGTACACGTGGCACCGCCTCCACCATTGGATCAAATCCAGGGCTTCTTCGAGGAGGCGCCACCGATCCAGACCGTCCGATCAACCACGTGGAGTCATCCCAGCCCTTGGATTATAATAAGGGGTAATTTCCCTTAGGCCCTCGGTCTTTTAGTCTTTAATATTTAGTCCTGTAACTATTTAGTCAAGTTGTTTTTATTTTGGTAAAATTGCATAGTGGACCAGGTAGTTTTTGTTAATTGCATTTCTACCCCTGCCTGTTGTGGTCACGTGCATCGACACGTGTATTTTTGGTGAAATTGCATGGATGGGCCTGTTGTTTATGATGGTTATTGATTGAAAATAACTTTTTAGTATTTGCACATATACCCCTGTGAATGTTTTATTACCACCTGTGTCAAATTTCTTGGGTTAATTGCAAATAGTACCCTGGGCTTTTAGCACCTGTTGATAAAAAGCCCTCGGAACTATTTTATTTACATTTAGGTCCCTGAGTGCCTAGTTCACGTGCTCCGCGAATGCAGACCTGGTCTTTTTGCACCTGGACCCCCTGCAGTTTTGTTCTTGTTACTTTTAGGCCCTTAGAACATATTTTTATGACAATCAGGTCCTGGTGAACTGTAGGCTTTTGATTGTTGTGAATAAATATCAAATTGCATCCAAACCAAGTGAAAATTTGACACGTGGCTCCTGCCACTGTGTAGAATTTTCACTAATTTTTGGGAAATTTTTGGAGCCCTTTTCCTATTTTTTAAAAATCAAAAACCTCTCTTTTTGTCCCTGTCCAGATATAAAAATCATAAAAAATATTAAAACGTTTTCAAAAATTCTATAAAATTCATATTTTGTATGTCTTGTTGAGTTTAATTTTCTGACCAATTTTGGTCATTTTTGGATTTATAAAAATTATAAAAATTAAAAACTTTGAAAATATTATAAAAATTGTAATAATTAATAGAAAACTCTAAAAATAATAAACTTTCTTTCTGATTCTTCGTTTTTGTTTCTAGTTTACACGAAAAATACCTTCAGGTTTTATTAGTCATTTTGCATTTTATTTTGGCCCTTGAAGCATGACTGGACATTGTCTTCCAGAGTTTGCCTTGTTTCATTTTTAGAAAAATATATAAAAATCAGAAAATTACCAAAAATCCACCAAAAACAGAAAAAAAATACAAAAATTCTAAAAATATTTTTGTTTGAATTTTTGGATTAATTTTGAGCATTTAAATAATTGACCTGAGTTGCTTGTTTTTATTGTTTCCCTATTTTCTTTATAATTAAAAATACCAAAAAAATATAAAAATTTAAAAACTCACCAAAAAATAATTTTCTTTTATTTGTTTTTATCTTTGACTACTTCGTAGGCTACGAGACCAACCCGTGCTCCTTGAGTTCGACCCTGATCGCTATACCAGGTTAATCCAATAGCGAGACCGCTACTTTGAGTTTTTATCGTGTTTTGAACTTTATTTGGTGGTCTGATATTTTTCTTGTTGAGCTCTTAGTCCCGAGCGACTGAGGTTGCAACGACCGCAGATATACCTGATTTACCTTGCTCGCTCAGCTCGCTCATCACCAAGTCAATATTGACTTGGTCTCGTGTTAGGATCAGTCTGTATATATTTTATACACATCCTTCTTTTCTTTTATTTTTCTTTTTTTATTTTTATTATTTTATTTTTAATAAAATAATTGTTAATATATAATACTAATAAATACTGTTAGAATGTTCATTAGTGAAAATTAGTGAATATTTACATGTATTTTACGAAGGATTTTAACCAAAATGAAAGAAAAAGGTGATGAATCTTACATTCATCACCCATTTGTAACAAAAGAGATTTAACATTTACTTTTATGTATAAATTTCTAGTTTTTTAGTTTTCGACATGCTTAACATCTAATTATATCAAAAGAGTAAAATACACAATAGCATCTCAATTATACATGCAATTCCAATATCAAACCCGAATTTTAAAAAGTAACAATGTGGTACTCGCTCTTTAATAGTCGTTTCAAATTGGTTTTCATTAATGTGATTTAAGATCAGAAAGATAAAGGAAGCAACTAAAGATCAATAGAGATGTATCATATTGAGCCTGACCTAAAAGATTGAGTACTACATTGTTACTTTTTAATATTTAAGTACGACATGAAATTGAGTGCATAATTTTGGATGTTTGTGTAATTTACTCTATCCTAAATATTAAGTTTTATTAAAATTTTAAAACTTCACCTTAAATAGGGAATTATTGACATGTTTTAGAGGAATAGATATAAATGTTAAGTACCATTATAAAGCTTTAATGTAATATACATTCTCTTATTAATACACATTCTTTCAAATTTGAATTTTTTAAATAATTATTGTAATAATCGGAATTAATTAAATAAACATCAAGTATAAATATTAAAAAAATAGTTATTAATCGACAGCTGAGGTGCAGATTTGGAAAGTCAAGTCCAAATCAAAACCTAAGGTATTGATTTGGATTTCTCCCTTTCGGATTATTTATGTTCATATTCCCTTTTTTATTCCTGCCCAAATCACCCAACATTTAATTTGTTTCCCTAAAGGAGGGGTATAATGCAAATGACCCAAAAGGGTGCAAGTCTAAATCAGCACACCTGAGGTGATTTGGGCTTGCACCTTTTGGGTCATTTGCATTCATAACTCCTTTGGATAAACAAACTGAATGTTAGTTGATTTGGACTTACTATTCTTCTCCACTAATTTTTTTTTAATAACAAGAGGGTGATTCTTCTCCACTAATTTGAGAAAGCAACATGTGAGATATGGACGCAAATAACCCAAAAGGGTACAAGACCAAATCCAACACCTGAGATGTTGATTTGGACTTGCACCCTTTTGGGTCATTTACATTCTTATCCCTCATTTAGAGAAACTAAAGGAATGTTGGAGGTTTTGAACTTACTATTCTTCTCCACCAATTTGGGGAAACAAAAGGAGGGATATGCACATAAATGATCCAAAAGGGTAAAGTCCAAATAATCACCTTAGAAGCGCATTTGGGGCATATCCTTGATTTGGGCGTGCCTAACCAAATCAACAACTTTGGTGTCAATTGATAAGTATTTTTTAAATTTCCAAACTTGATGCTTATTTAGTTAATTACAAATATGTTAATAATTATTTAAAAGAAAAGTCCTTCAAGTTTTCATAATCCTCTGCATCACAGTGATCCGCCTAATTTGAAATCCTGATCCGCCACTGCATGCTCATGAAATAAGCTGCAATGAGAAGCAGCGCAACATGAATTAAACTCAGTCATGTGGCAATGAAGGACTTGGCACAAGAACACCTCCGCTTCTGCTGGTCAAATTTTGAATCATAATATATATCCGTAACTTGCAATTTTTGGGAAAAGAATATATATCTTACACCAGTCACCATTTCCTTTGAAGTAAACCAAAAACCTAGAGGGGGAAATTGCATTTATCTTTATATGACAGCAAATTATACCTGGAGGCCAAATCCGAATACCTGAATCTATACATGTTATCAGTGTAATAATATATCTAGCCATGGAACATACACCTGCGATTATGCCACCCAAGCCAGGAATAAGAGAAAGCAGAAGAGGATCCATAGAGAAGAACCAAGCAACCGCGCACGCACGACGGTAGCATTAGGTAGATGAGGGTACATGTCGGGAGGCGGCATGACACATTGCTCGCCATTGAAGTAGATCCTTCGGGGGAAGGCCCAGCCTCCCCGGAAGGTGAAGTGCTGAGGATCCTTGTGCAAGAGCATCTCCGTCTGGACGTTCCCCATCTCTCCACTCTGAAGCAGTATGTCATTGTAGGTCCGGATGCCCCAGAAGACCCCCGAGTCATCTGTTCACAAGTCCTGTTATTCGATTTTCACGTAAAAGCAATGTTCCTATGCATATATTTATCGCAAGAGCAACTTACTGTATCGAGGGTAGACGCCTAGGGGTCGGTAGTTGAAGCTGAAGACCTGGGTGAGGTTCTGGAGGTTGGGGTGCTGCACCAGAAGGTTCCACTCGCTGTAGTTCTTCACGAGGTTCAGATTGGTGACCGTCATCTTCACCCTCCAGTACTCCTTATAGTTGAGCTTCACATGCCAGTGCACCCGAATCGGGCACATGTGCTGCGTGCACACCACCACTGGCTCCACCGCCCTTATCCCGTCGTCGTGCGGCAGCTGCAGCATCCCCGGTTGCTCGTTATATCTAAAATTGATCGTGAAAATATTGAAATGCTTTGTATATTGACCACATCCAAGGTTGTAAAAGCTTCAAAGAGAGAGGTAGAACAAACCTTACACATTTGATCGGAGAAGAAGCGTCCTCGCAGCCACAGCTGCAACGTGGGCACCCGACGATCGTATCATTATAAAATGACGACAAGGACACGCAGCATGAGGGGGCTGACCTCGCTAGCGTCGCCGAGTACGTGCATATGATTTTTAACGTCTCTGCATGCATGCAAAGTTGCAAACACACATAAAGACATGGACTCTAACAAGATACATGTAACGAGAAAAGGGTAACTAGACAAACAAGCGTACACGCATGTAATATACGTACTTACTGCCTCCGTAATCCTGCGCCCTCCGTCCTCCGGGAACTTCGTAACGGGAGCATCAGCAGCCTTGTCGCAGGTATACCCCGGGACGCCGAGCGTGAAGTTGAAAGGAGGGTCCATGTTCCGGAGGAAAGTGACGTTCTTTTTGGGGTCCTTTTTATCAGCATCCGTGACAATGGAACCACCGATGGAGAGGTGGAAAGAGGCAACTGCTTTGGACGGATCCTGGGCGAGGGAGGAGATGACCCCGCCTTTGCAGCAGTTGGCGGTCTGCATGTTGTAACGGGCGTTGGGGAGGAGGTCGATGATGGTGGGTTTCTTCAGGCAGCAGTGGGGCATGTTGCCGTGGAACCTCGAACAGTTGCCCTGTTCGGCGGCCTCGGCGCCACGGGCGTCCCAGATGACCTCGTCACGCGGCCACTCCCAGCTGAGGCGCCAACCGGGCTTCTCGATGTGGCGGTAGAGCTGGTTGTTGAAGATGGATATGTCCACCTTCACAGAAAGATTGAAGGTTATAGATGTGGCTGTCGTGGCAGTTTCACTAGTATGTCTTTACCAATTAAGATGCTAGAATATGAACTCTGTGGAGCAGATACTCTATATACATGTTTCTACGCACAAATTCAGAATTCATATTTCCTCTCTCTACGAAGACAGCAATATAAGGGGGCGGGAATAATTACTACAACATAATTATTATTAACTAGAAATAATTATTAATAATCACTCCCTCACATTTGCTCCCAATGTTCGATGCTCAGACTACTTGTACCTATACACATTTTATTCTGAGTATAATAAATTTTGACTAACACATTTTATCATATATCATATATTTATTGTTGTTGATTTGATGGTTGGTCATCGCGATGATTGCTAGGCTAGCTTGTCAGCCTTAGTAGACCGGCTCATCAAATCAACACGTAGGTACACTACAAAAAAATTGATCTATAGTGACGATTTTGAAAAAATCTGTCACTAAATTAGCCGTTGTTAAATATATAATGACAATATTATTCGTTGTAAAATGAGTTTTCGTACTCAAAATTAGCAACGAATATCATATCTGTCGTTATATAATTAGCAACGGTCCACATAGCGACGCTTATTCATTGCTATTTTTCAAAATTTTAATTAATCGTTGCTAAATTTTGAATTAAAAAATAACGACGATTAGTTGATATTTTGAAAAATAGCAACAGATAAACGTCGCTATGTGGATCGTTGCTAATGATATAACAACAGATATGATATTTGTTGCTAATTTTGAGTACGAAAACTCATTTCGCAACGAATAGTATCGCCATTATATATTTAACAACGGGTAATTTAGTGACGGATTTTTTCAAAACCATCATTATAGCTCAATTTTTCAAAACCATTGGAGATGCGAGTGTAGGGATGTTGAGCCGGCTAAGAGAGGGCGAGGACGGCCCAAGAAGTGTTGGAAAGAGACTATACGAAGGGATCTTAGTTTTTTGAATATAAGTCCGAGATTGACCCAAGACAGATCTGAATGGAGGCGAAGAATCCATGTAGCCGACCCTATTTAATTGTGGGAAAAGGCTTTGTTGTTGTTGTTCATCACTATAGCTCAATTTTGTTGTAGTGGTAGCAGACTTGTTGTCATAATATAAGGGGACAGGAGTAGCAGTGTGAAGTCCAATAGCCCTTGACCAAATGCCTTGCATCCAAGTAGTACAACCTCTCTGTAAGAATATCTAAGTAATACTTCCGATGTGATAGGTGTAGTAATCCCTCTGTAGTATGAATCACCTCAACGCCAAGAAAGTAGCGGAGTTGACCAAGATCCTTTATGACAAACACCTTCTGCAGGAAGGTCTTGCTCTCTGAAATGTCAGATTTATCGTCACTGATAACTACCATATCATCAACATAAACAGTCAGTATAACCATACTAGTAGACAGTTGTCTGGAAAAAATAGAATAATCAGATGTCGACCTGTGGAAGCCAAGAGAGCTTATCTCAGTAGTAAGCATGTCAAACCAAGTTTGTGGACTCTGCTTTAGGCCATAGGCCTCCTCATTAAAGTTTCCATAGAGAAAAGCATTCTTCACATTTAGCTAAAAGATGAGCTAATTATTATTAGCATCAACGAAGAGAATAGTGCAGATAAATCCTATCATAGCCACCACAGAAAATAATGTACTAAGATTTCTCCCACTATAAGTAGGGCCGGCGACATGGATTCTTGCTCAAATCCATGTTAAAAGATTCAACTTTTTTTTACGTCGGCCGTCAACTACCTAACGCAACCCTTGCAAGTGTGGGATTTGAACCCAGGTCCATTATGCGGTAGGCACACTGTACTACCACTAGACCATTAGGTGGGTAGACACAATGTACACACTGGTCTTTCCACAGAGAACAATGCAGATAGTGCAGATAGATCCTATCATAGCCACTGGAGAAAAGGTCTCAAAATAATTCATGCCATATGTCTTAATGAAGCCCTTTGCTACAAACACGGCCCTTAATCTATCAATAATATCAATAGGCGATTGTTTGATTGTAAAGACACGTCTACATGCAACATGTTCGACACTATGGGGACATGGCACAAGATCTCATGTGGCCCAGGATGTGAGTGCATCCATCTCCTCATCCATGGTTTTTCCAACCATAATCATGCAATGCATTGTAATGATCATAAGGAAGAGAATATCCATCAGAGCATCTGTAAATCGCCTATCACAACTGGATAAATTGTCAATGGAAGTAAAATGTGATATGGGATGTATAGTACGTTGACTTTGGGTATGCTGCAAAGATATTGGGAGTTCTAGTGAAGCATCCGAAGCTACAGTGGTAGGGACACTCAAAGAGGGAATATCATGTTACATATAAGGAACATGTAAGGGACCAAGTCAGAATGTGTGGTATGTTTTCTTGTGTATACAATGGATGGTAATGGCAGCTCCAAGAGAATGTCGCTAACAAACACGAGTAACATAGCGAGTATGTTTAAAAAAGTTGACATCAACATATATATATATATATATAATAACTAGGACCTATTGGGTCGTAGCACCAATACCCCTTTTAGGTATGAGAATATCCAAGCAAAACACCCTTGATAGCATGAGGAGACAATTTATCTGAAGTCTAAAAATTGTGTATGAAATAGGTACAACCAAAAATCCTCAATGGAAGTGGAAAAAGGTTCCTCATCGAGATACAAGAGTGAGCAAGGAGTTACCTCCATTGAGAATTGAAGATAGGACACTATTGATGATGTAGATGGCAATGAGAACAACATACCCCAAATGGGTTTTGGTAACCTTCATGTGAGTAAGTAGGATACGAGCAATGTTAGAAGGTGGCAAAGCTTCCTTTCCACTACCCCATTCTATTGTGAGGTATACAGACATGAGGTCTTGTGAAGGGTCCCCTGAGTGGCAAAGAAAGATACCATGTCTTGTTGAGTGAACTCAAGAGCTTTGTCAGTCATGATAGTTTGAATACATGTAGAGAAAAATGTTTTAATACATTGAAAGAAAGACTTAACAATGTTACTAATTTCAGACCATTTCATAATCAAATAGACCCAAGAAGATATGTTGTAATTAGCTACAAAGATAGCGAAGTATATATGACTTGTAGTAGTTGTTGATTCTCAATATGAAAAAATATTTCTTTAATAAGAGGAGGGTCCCTTCCATTTATAGGTAGAACGGAGAAAATATAAGTATACCCTGAGATATAGACTCTTTGAGAAAGATAAAGAAAGAAGATGTAAATTTAAACGTCAACACTTCCCCTCAAGCTGGTGCATAGATTTTCATCATGCTCAGCTTGGAAATACAATTGTCAAAGAGTGGCCTACTTAAAGGTTTGGTAAATAAATCAACGGCCTGATTCTCTGAAGAGACTGACTCAGTGCTAATGTGCCCCTTCTGTATCATATCCCGAATGTAGTTGTGGACCACACCAACACGCTTGGTATGCTCATGAAACGTTGGGCTATTTGCAATAAACATAAATGTTGAATTGTCACACATCATTGTCATAGGACTTGGATCTGGTAAGTGAAGGTCAATCAGCACAGACCTAATCCACATCAATTCCAGGGTATCTTGGGTCATCACCATGTATTCAAATTCAGCACTGGAGTGAGCTACAATAGCTTGCTTCTTATCCTCCAAGTGAACAGGTTTCCACCAATGTAATGCAGATGCTAGTAGTGGATTTCCTATCAATTTGGCATCCGACATAGTCTGTGTTTGAATATGCTATAACGTCCAATGACTTGCAATACATGAAGAGATGTCCTTTTCCTAGTGTAGTCTTCAAGTATCTCAAGATCATCATAACAACATTCCAGTGTACTTTCCGTGGTTTAGCCATAAATTGACTTGCTCTGTTAACAACAAAGGAAATATCATGACAAGTAATGGTGATATATAGTAGCTTGCCCACCAGGAACCTATATTGTCCTACATCAATGAGTTCTGACGTGTATTCATAGAGATATCCATTGGGATTCATCAGAATTGATGTCGGTTTAGCTCCTATCATTCATGTTTCTTACAATAGATCTATGTCATACTTTATTTAGAAAAGTAATAATCCACGTGTGTTCCTCGCTACTTCAATTCCTGGAAAGTAGCAAAGTTTGCTTAAGTCCTTTGTATCAAAATGCTTTATAAGCTACTTCTTGTTCTCCAAAATTCCAGGTGTCATCTCCAGTGAGAATAATGTCATCAACATACGCTAGCATAGCAATAGTTTCTTTCCCTATTTTCTTGATGAATAAGGAGTGATCTGCAGTTGAGTGGATAAGGTCTATCTCAGATACTATATCTGACGACTTCTGAAACCATGCCCTCGAACTCTATTTGAGACTATAAATTGCCTTATTGAGGTGACATAATTTGTGATGCTCCCCTTTGGTCTCAAACATGGGAGGTTACTACATATAGACTTCTTCATAAAGATTATCATACAAAAAGGTATTCTTGACATCAAGATGACAGGGAGACCATGATAGCTGAACAAACATCGAAATAAGAATGTGTACCATTGGAAGTCATGCCACCGGAGAGAAGGCATCCAAATAGTATATCCCATATGTCTGACAATAACCTTTAGCAACCAGTCTAGCCTTATATCTTACCACTAATCCATCAGGAAGATGTTTGGTTGTAAAAAACCCATCTAAAATCCACAACTTTGGCATCTTTTGGGGAATCAACCAAGGTCCATGTACCTCTATTAAGTAGAGATTGCATATCCTCAATCATAATTGTCTTCCACTCCGGAGGCTAAGAAAGCATGTTGATGTGTCACGTGAATAGTAATAGCTGAAACACCAGCTACAAATGTCCAATACCTTAGGGAAAACTTTTCCATGGAGGCATAATTGGAAATAGGGTGCAACGTGCATGTAGACTTCACTTTCCTTGGGAAAATTGGCAGATCGGTATGAAGTTGAACATGTTGAATGTCATCATCTACCGTTTGCTCATTGTCGGTACAACCTCATCGTTATCTTTATCATGACATGCCTCTAGAGCTGGTGCGGATGTGGTTACACATGGACTTGGGAAGTATCTGGAGGAGGTGAAATATCTATAGAAGTTGAAGTATATGAATGGCATAGAGATAGCGACAGAGATGGAGATGGCATAGGGACGAAAGAGACTTCCTCATTGTCTGGAGCATTCACATAGGAACTGGAGGTAGAGTAATATGGGATAGACTCGAATAAGGAAACATCGTCACTTACATAGTATATCCTATGGATTGGGTGACGAATAGCCATCTATCTACCTTTATTCTTTTATTTTGTCTTTAAATCGCTATCAGAACACATGAAAATACCAATCCTTGTACAAATTAACATTCTTTAATCATATATAATCAATACATAATTATTTGTATTTAAATCCAAAATATAAGAATAAAGAAAGAAAAAATGAAGTATCAAAGATACTGAATGACCCTAAACCCCGAGATTGAGCCAATATTGACGTGGTCGACAAGGAATAAATTAAACTCCAAAAAAGGCCATTTTTACACCATTTATTCTATTTTACACGCTCCAAATAATAAAGTTTTCAATACAAAACTTGTACATAAAAATACATAGAAAATTATAATTGCACATAAAAATAATGCACAGTGCAACCGAGACTTAAGATGAAAAAGCCACCCACATATCAAATTTCACAAACCAATATCTTTTCCATATAAACTCAAAAATCATTAAACTTACCTCCATTGTATTTAAAATCGCATTATCTATCCAATGAAGGTGATTTTATTAAAAATAAAGTTAAGATGCCAAAGGCGGCTTTTTTGGGACCTATTGTATATGTACATGTATATTTAGTCATATATTGTATTCTTTCTATTTTTACTCTTCTTATATTTTTAAATAGTTAAAAATATTATTTAAAATAGATTAAGCATATAAACATAAAATAAAATAATTAAAAAACACTTGAAATAAATAATACATTAAAGTATATCGGTATACTATACCTATAGTGTAAACATAGTCAATTATTTATGTATGTCAACAACACCATAAAAATAAAATAAAAATATACATAATATGTATTCAATTATACTATAATTATATAAAATATGTATATATGAAAATAAATATTAAAAATACAAAATAAAAATAAAATACCAAAAATATAAGCAAATATACCTATATCTAAACAAGTAAATATTAACATCCTATAAATAAGGTTTTAGAATAAATAAAAATCACCATAAATAGTTTACAAAATTAGAAATATTTTTATATTTTAAGTTTTAATTAATAAATCATTTATTATTTTATTTGAATTAATAAGGGATTTCATTCTTATTTTGTTCTGACTTGGTCCACATGGATCAATCATGACCAGACTTTTGTTGACCACAGGTCAACTGTCCGGTCTTCATTTTGACAACTGTCAAAACCACCTACCCTATGATCTTCTCCATTTTTCTCCCTTAATCCACTGCTTGATGCACCCCGATTCCTTCATGAACACTCTTCACAACACGATCCTCCATCACAACATGCCTCTATCTTCCTTGTACACACATCAATTCATCCGCACACCATGGATTTTTGAAGTCACATCGCCAGTGTATAAATAAGAACCTCAACCATCCTTTTGATTTTTGATCCTCTCTTTACGCTGTAACCCCAAGAAGAACTTATGCTCGAGGTACACCATAACAGCAGGTTGATCTCACCTCTTTGCGGTGTAGAAAAGACGTAGAAAGAGCTATCCACCTTCACTGGATTTTGCTCTGATAACCTTTGCTCCAAGGTCAATCCGACCAGGTTCGAGATATTTTACTCACTTTTAGCATAAATTTAATTCCAGTATTTCATTTCACTCTTTATTTTGGTCATTTCCTTATTGATTTAGCTTAGATTCCAATAGTTTAAGTACGTCGGAGCTTAGGGCTCTGACCACTATCTCCATCGTGATCCATTTGTTTTGACCTCCTTTGATCATCTCAACACACCCCCCTTTAGCTTCTTCATATATTCGAGCCATCAAGTCACCTTAGTTCTGAACGAATTGAGGCCCCGATCTCTACTCAGCTGCTCGTCAGAGGTCTACCGCCCACCTTGATTTTCTGTGTGCAGCAGCTTCAAATTAGGTCGAGAGCATAGCTCTCGAGCCTCCACCTGGATGCCTAATCGATCAGGGGAGTTCATTCCCAAGTCGTCGAAGAAGAAACCCTTTCCAAGCCTCCTTCAATGAGGCCTGGAACTTCTAGAGCGCCCTTGCAGACATAAAGTGGTCCCATGAAGGCATAGAGCCACTCAAGAGTGAAGGAGACTATCGGAGACCATTGCAATCATCGATCGAAGTTCATGGAACAACTTATTCTTCCTTGTTCTCCGTGAGACCCTTCCAAACATCTAATTGAAGCCTCAATTGATACCTAAACTGATCCATTGAGATTAAACGAACTGATGTCTGATCTGGACCGTCAGATATTAAGTGGAGACGTATGGCGTAACCAGAGTCATCCATATCCACGTACAAGCATCCCATGTGCTGCCTTGGGTAAATAGAGCAAGACCCACCGTGCATTTTTATATTTCGTTTCAATATAGTAAAGATAATATTAAGTGTAAAAATTTAGGTTTATTTGCATGCCAGACCCCTAAGTTTATTATAATTACATTTAGGTCTTTCCGCCTCACGTGTATCCAGACGTAAGGCTCTGTAAATTTTGTGCATATACCCTTGTGTTTATTAGATCTGTTATCAAATGAATTTAAAGTTTATATAAATTGCAATCAGATCCATCTAGCTGTAGCTTTTATTTTTTATATTTATCGTTATAAATATTTTTATTGCCTTAAAAATTATAGGAGAAATAATTTAAGTGCCTGGCATGATGCATGTACTCGCATAATTTTTATTTGGCATTTTAGTTAATTTTCCTATTTGTCAAAAATAAAAAGGTGCTTTTATTCACTATCTAAATATTAAAACCCATAAAAATTAGAAAAACTTCTCTAAATATTCCCCAAAAAAATCGAATTATCTATATTATTCTATATTGTATCACATATCCAAAATACCTACAAATACAAATATAAAACTTAAAAATTACAAAACTCTAAAAAAACGTATAAAAATTAACAAAATTTTAAAATAATAATAATAAAAGCATCTTTATGTTTTTTATTTTTCTTCATAATATATACTATATATTAAAAATAGTTTTATGTTAACTTTCGACTTATTTATATTTATTAAACCTAAACACTCTCGAATAATTAATTTGTTCACTATTTTGATATTTTTATTACTTTAAAAATACCTACAAATCAGTAAACAATTCTATAAATTTTATTGTAAATAGAGTAAAACAAAAGATATATTTAAAACACAAAAATACTATATTTTCTATATGCTGACTATATTTCGATATATTTAAAAATATAAAACCATATAAATACTATATGTCTTTTATATTACTTATATTAGCTATAATATCGTTATTACTATATATTTATGTATTTTATTTTGAAAAAAAAAAGAATTAAAAAAAGTGCAAAATTTAAAAGAAAAAATAGAATTAAAAATTAAAAATTAATATAAAACAAGTAAAATCCATAAAAATTAAACATAACTAAAAATCCATAAAAATAATTTAAAAAATTAAAAAGAATAAATAAGAAATTTATATTAAGTAGAAATAATTAATACTAATTTCTCAATATATACAGTTGCTCCCTTTGTTCGACACTCTACCATACCCACACCTATACACATATATTGTGGAGTTATAATAAATTTTAACTCTCACTCCACATTCATCCCTTAATTTCATTAGTGGGTTAATTGTTGCTTAACTGATAGTTGGTCAACACAATGATTAGCGTTCCAACCTTATTAGAAACTCTAGACTAGTTATTCGATTAAATATTAGGTCATAACACCGATATCCCTTTGGGTTCTCGAGTAGCCCACAAAACCAAATTTCATGGCTCGAGGAGCAAGTTTGTCTAGACTGGTGGAATCAATATGAACAAAGCAGGCGCAGCCAAAGACCTTAGGTTGCACATGAAACATCTTCTTGCATGGAAAGAGAAAAGAGTAGGGAGCATGTTCTTCCAGAATGGTTGATGGCATACGCTTTATCAGATAGGTGGTGATAAGGATGGCATTGCCCCCAGAAGGTGAGAGGGCAGCACTCTGAACCAGTAAGGTGTAGGGACGTGCCTATATTTTTCTTTCAACAAACAAAATTTGCTAAGATGTGTAAGGACAAGATATTTGGTGAATGGTTCCCTTCTAAGTGAGGAAAGTACGAAGAGAATAGTTGTAGAAGTCAAGAACATTATCGAAACATATAGACTTAACTTGAAAAGCAAACACATTGTTCATCTCTTGAAAGAAATTCTTTATAATGATACTCAATTCGGATTATGATTTCATGAGTAATAATAAAGAAACACAAGTATAATCATCAACACCAACAAGGTAAAAATGATGTACATATAGATATGGAGTTTGATAGGCAACCCAAACATCAAAATGAACAAGATCAAAAATAGATTTAGTACTCCAAGAACAACTTGGAAAACTATTTCTATGGTGTGTTTCCAAGTTGACATGATTCACACTGAAAAGTGGTGGAAGCAGAAACTTATGGTAGAATTCTTCACATCTTGGTAAAAGGAAGAACCATGACAGAAGTGCCAGGTATATGAGACAGATTCCCCGAAGAAGTATATAACTGACCGGCAAACAGGGACTGGGTAAGATGGTAATTTCCCCCTTCTTCATGGCCACATCAAATCACCTAGTCCATCAGCATATATCTAAAAAATAAGAGATAATAGATTAAATATTGCTCAGTAATTTTAGTAATTTTTGAAATAGACAACAAGCTCATAGGAAATTCAGATGCTAGGAGGACATTGTCCAATCAAATTTGTGGATAACTTGAATAAGTCCTTGTTCGGTGATTGGTGACTGTCTCCATCTGCCACCACAATACTGTGTCTTGGCGACACATCAAGGAGAGAATAAAACCTATCCTTATTGCCACATATGTATCTCGAGGCCTCAAAGTCGACAAGCCATTCAGAACATCAAGATAAGTCATGGCATGCTAGGGATTTCGAGGGTATACCTGAAGGACTGGCATATGCAGTGGTTTCTGGTTCTTAGAAGATCCTTATTGGGAGGTGATCCAACCTTCAGATCAAATCATCATATTCTGCTCTGGATATAGCTGCCGATGTGTCTTCTAGTTGAGTAGTAAACACCTAATTTATTGTTGGAGGTTTCCCATGCTTTCTCCAACATCGGTCATTGTTATAGCCAATGCATCAACAGAATGTACACTAGGGACAAATGTGTCTAGGTGTGTCGTGACCACGACCTCAACCACGAAAGTAGGTACTACGACCACTATTGGACACAGCAGCTAAGGCTGAGATAGTCTCAACTTGCACATCAGTAGCAATTGAGATAAATGACTCAAACAACTATAAGCAACCTCCATCGAAGGAATCTCATATGTAGAGATCATTTGTGCTCTAGCTGCTTTATATGGAGGATTTAATCCCTCAAGAAAGAATCCAACCATAAGTTGACACATGAAGGAACTCTGAGTCACAGAAATGCAAACATGCATGTATAAGTTCAATCTTTGAAAGTTCGAATTCAAGGCTGAGTAATATTGGGGCAAAGGATGACCATTTTGTTTCATCTGCGACATATCCACGTAAAGTTGGATGATCTTTGCATAGTTCTTCTCTTCAATATATGTTTGACGTAAGTTGTCCCACATGTACTTAGTAGTTTTATAGTGCACGATGTCATTTGCAATACAATGCATACACCTGTCCATAATCCAAGCCTTGACCATTGTATTGTCCTTTTCCACATTTTATACTTTTCGATTTTGTCTATGAGTTCCTCTTCGATAATGATGTGCTCTTTATCATGACCTTCAATAGCATTCAATAATGATTGGAACCACATCACATAGTTGCCACCATCTAACTTAGTAATGGGCCAAAGAAGGGATTCTTCATTTCCCCTTCTTGAGTCAAAGAGTTGACCACTTCAAAGATTTTCTCACGAGTATAGAACCATAGACACACAAATTACTGTAAAAAAATGGAAAAAACAATGACTAATCACATCAATCGAAAGTCATACTTGCACAACAATGTGTTGCATTGTAAACATGACCATGAATACCTCCTCATCTTGTCAAAATTGAGATGATACATGCTGGAGTCGAAGAGAATCAACTGCTATTGCTGCTACATCGAATGTGGAGGTTTAACTAGGGCTCCTCTAGACTGTAGACCGAAGGTAGTGGCTCTTATGACACTGTTTGTTGATGGTACAAATTGGTGTAACTCGAAATTGCAAGCTCCAAGTCAATGATGGCGATTTATTACTGTTAATGTTCGTTGTTCTACATAGAACAATGGATTCGACGAGGGTCGCGAAGGTTGTTGATGTTGTTGTTTCACCAAGGTTTGCGAAGACAAGAGAGGCCTATTGTTGCGATGATGAGTTAGTCGAGTTAAAAAAGTGGTGGTTACTTTAAGTAGTGATGGGATGACTATAAGGGATGGTATGAGGAAGAGGTGGTGATGGTAAGCTGTTAGCGAGGGAAAAGGTGGCAGTGATGGTAAGGGTAAAGTTTTTGGGTGAGTGGCAATGGTAAGGGACTTTGAGAGAGAAAACCTAGGTTACCCAAAAGGAAGAGTCCTCTAGAGCTCTTATACCATGTTGATTCTCAACATGGAAAAATATTTCTTACATTTATGAAAGGAGGGTCCCTTCCATTTACAAGTTGAATGGAGAAACTATAAGTATACACTTACATATATAGACTCTTTGATAAAGATAAAGAAAGAAGATGTAAATGCAATTGTCGAACGGGACAAGGTACTCAAATATCACAATGGACTAAAGAGAAAGGTAATGATCGACGTTGCTCAATTCTAGGTTGAAAAAAAGCCCGACGGTGTTTGCCGAACTAGCAGGCTTTATGCTCAAATAGTTTCATAGATGGCAATCCATGAAACATTTGAGAAAGAGCTTTAACAAATGGGTGACCAAGCTGCAAATTCCATAGGAACGGTTTAGCTGACACAAAGGCAACACCTACAAAGGTCGAGTCAATAAGGATATCAAGGTAGTAAAGTTTGTTCTTCTCATACCCCCACCAAAAATCTGCATCATCCAGACATCTTGAAAATAGATATGGTAACCATTACAAATCACTCAACAATTCAATTCAACACATATCTTATGAACTGATAAGATGCTAAGAGGAAAATCATGTGTACGGTAAACGCCAGAAAACCTAAGCCTAGAGGGGAAATCCATAGTCCCAATGGTCGTAATAGGACAATGAGCATCATTATCTACTTGAACCGACTTCACAATGGAAGATGGTTGAGAAGAGGCCAAAAATTACATTTCTTCAGTTAAGTGAGTAGACGCACTTGAGTCAATGATCCAGGTTGATGCCAGCGTAGAAGCATGATTGATGCATAGTAGAAGTAATCTATCTTGGAGTAGAGTTCTATAGAACCTTTCATTAGGTAAGTGATAAAAGCCTCCTAAGCACCAACAAACACCTTGAAGTACCGAGACCAGAGCACACAGTTATATATATCCTTGAGTTTGATAGAAGTCCCTTGTACCATCATAGAAGACACAGTATACATGGGTTTGGTCTCAGTAGATTCTAGTTCCATCGCGGTCCAATATGGAGATATCAAAGAAGGAGTATCTTTCTGAAATTAACTACATATATAGTTGGTTAGGGTTGAATATTCATAATCGCAACCTTGAAGAAGACTGGATGAGGGTCTATGATGCCTTAGAAAGGCACTATCGAGTGATGTTGGCACCCAAGTTGTGGTTGGGGGCACCTAAGGTATTGCAGGTGGCATCTGGGTAGCTACTGGCAATGGACAGTATGTTGCTGGTGGTGGAAATGCGGTGTTGGAGAGTGCAAGGTAGTGCTAGGAGAGCGTTGGGTAGCGCATGGGAGGTGTTGGGTGATGAATCTCCTTTTCACTACCTTTATTCTTTCATTTTGGCCTTAAATCCCTAGTCAAATGCATATATATAGCATTAATTTGTACAAAATAACACTCAATTATTAGTCAAGAACTATTGTATAAATTCATTGATTTAATTCCAAAATAAAATAATAAAGGAAAAGAAAAGAAAAAGAATGAAGTATCAAAGACACTGAGTGACCGTAGACCCCGAGATGCAATCATCATGATGATTTGGTCGATAAGGAATAAAGTAGGGGGAGATAGGGCAATCAATTGTACAGAAAGTATATCACAGGAACCCTAATTTCATATATCCATAATTGCATTTTGGGACTTATTTTCTTTTCTTATTTTTATACCTCAAATCAATAAACTTTAAACAAGAAATTGGACCATAAAAATATAAAGAAAAATATAAAATTAATTTATTCAAAAATAATGCACAGTGTGCCCGAGACACACATAATAAAAAGTCATAAATAAAACTTTACAGACCTGTATCTTCTCCATATAGATCCAAAATTGACCAAACTCACCTTTATTATTCATAAAGGTAATTTATCTATTTAATGAAGGTGGTTTAATTTAATTCGAAACTAAGATGCAAAAGTTGACTTTTGACCCTCAACGTGCAATATATATAATATTCAATATATTAATTCTTATATTTTTATCTTTCTCATATTTTATAAATTTGTAAATACTATAAAAAAAATTTCAATAATAATAATAAAATAAAATCATTAAAAATACATTGGAATAAATAAAGTTATAGAATATATAGGTAACTTATACCTATAATATACATACATACTTCATATACTTAATTCCTTAAGTTAATAAATAATATCAGAAAAATGCAATAAAAATATCTAAATATGTATTTAAATAAATTATAAATTTGTAAAATACTTGTATAAAATAATAGAATCTAAAATAGAAAATAAAAATAAAATACCTTATATATAGTTATTTATACCTATAATTATACATATAAAAACTAATACCTAATAAATTAAATTGTAAAAATAATTAAAATTCATAATAAAATACTACATAAAATAATAAATATTTTTCATGTTTTAACTTCTATTTAATTAATTGATTTATTATTTTATTTATATTTATTTATTCTTTTCTATAATATTTTGTCTTCTAGCGGTCCAATTGGACCAACAAGAGCTCGCCATTTGTTGACCTGGGTCAACTACCCCTGTGTCTCCTTCTCGAGCATCATGATTATCGGAATCTGATTTTACGTTATTTTCCCCACTTGAGCCAATCATGATATGGCTTGGTGTGTTGAGAAAAATGGGGAGATTTGATCTCCTTAATTCACACCCAAGCTTGAGATCCAATCGATCTTCATCGAATCAGTTGTCATCTTTGTTGCAAAGTGCCACCTCCAATTGTGTATAAATAAACACCCTCTTCCCCCTTTTGAAGTTTGATCACCCTTCACCATATGTAACCTTTGCTCTCAATCGCTTGAGCTTGCCAGTGGCGACAGAAAGCTTGCTGAGCATTAGGCATGGAGAAGGAGCAGCCGGAGGCGAGATCCATCCTCATCGGAGTAGTCGCAGGTGAAGCTTCCTGCTCCCCAGAATAGCCTGGTAAGAGCTGTAGTCCTGTCATTTTTTAATCATATTCCATTCCCTTAATTTAGTGTAAGATTTAGTTTATCCATTTGTGCATTAGTTTAGGTTAATTTCAGAAATCAAAATTGATGGAGCCTTAGGCTCCAGCCCCAAATCCATCGTGACCCTTCATTGTTTCGCCCCCTCTCCATTCCATTTTCATCCCCCTTCATATTATCCGTAAAAGCCCCTTATTTCCCCCCTCAATTCTGCAAGAATCAAGGTCCATTGGAGCTCCTTCCACTGCCTTTCGTCGAAGCTCCTCGCCATCTTCATATGCATGCACATCCGGCTTCATTTTAGATCGAGGACCTTTGCCTCGTGTCGGAGAGTCTTTTGCTGTAGGATGGAGCAACCGAGGAGCCTTTTGCAGCTTGCATCCAACGAAGAACATATGCCCATGTTCCAAGACTTCCGGGTTCTGATCAATGGGGCATGGACTCATCTAAGCCCTCGTGTAAACATGTAGTGGCCACAGCAAGCTGAAGTATCGATCGGAGACGAAGGAGGAGCTCGGAGGATGGAGCATTCTCGGATTCAAGCTAGCCAGGCCCGACCTTCTTCCAAGTTCTTCCAACATGCCTTAGCGTTGTCGGATGGAGTCCAACTGGTAGATATAATCTTGTCCGTCGAATCAAGGCCGAACTGGTGCGCAAGGAGGAGCGCACGATCGAACACGTGACGTGGTTAGCGTCAGCCGATAACTTGCCTCTTTTGGGTAAATTTATTAGTAACCCCCATTTTTTGTATTTTTCATTTGGTCCTGTAAATATTTAGAATAGTTTAAACTTGTAGAAAAATTGCATGGAACTCCTTTGGATGTTTTGAATATTGCACTTAGGTCCAACGCTATGTCACCTCACGTGGTGGCCCATGTGTGTAGGCATTTTGCAGGATGGCCCTTGCGGCTAATTTTGTTTCGTTTTAGTATTAAAACTTCAAATATTAATGTAATATTTCTGGAATATTTGAACAGAGGACCTTGGACTTTATTTTTATTGCAAATATACCAGTTGTTTTATTTATATATGTCTTTTCATTTTTATAAAATAGGTCGTGTGCATTAAAAATATGAGAAAACTTGTGTGAATGCTTGATATTGTTCTGATATTCACCACATTTTTAGTTTAGCATTTTGCAACTTTTTTCCATTTATTAAAAATATTTGGGATCTATATTCCCATGTTTAGCTAAAACAATACAAAAAAATAAATAAATAACTTTTAAAAATTCTAAAAAATAGAGTTTCTTTATTATTATATTATATCACTCCATACCAAAAAAACAAAAAAATAAAAAAAGAAAACCTTAAAATAAAAAAACCACTCCTGAGCTTAAAAAATTAGCAAAAATAATATATAATCTAAAAAATGGTTTTTTGTTGAGTATTTTTATTCATATTATCCATCACATGCTAAAATTAGTTTTGGGATTTTTTGGTACTATTATCTATTTTTAAAGCCCTAAAACATTTGGTCTATTTATTAAGATCCAGTTTTGCTATATTTAATACCTTAAAATACCTAAAATGGGTAAAAATTATAAAAACCCCTAAAAAAGAGAAAAATAAAAAACACAAAAAAGATGTTAATTTATAGAAATTAAGTATTTTTATCTATATTTATAAATATAAAACCTATTATATACCTTATATGTATTTACAATATATTACTTATAATAGTTATTAATATTTATGAATACTTATAAATATTTTAAAACCTTCAATAAATAAAAAGGATTGTTCCTATTTGTATTTTCCAAGGTTGCAGAAAGCGGTAGTCGGTACTCGGTCGGCAGGGTCACCTACTAAGGATTAGTCGGCAGTCGGGCGACTAATCAAATTTAGTCGG
The DNA here is from genome assembly GCA_037367405.1 of Ottelia alismoides. NCBI lineage: Eukaryota > Viridiplantae > Streptophyta > Magnoliopsida > Alismatales > Hydrocharitaceae > Ottelia > Ottelia alismoides. The sequence continues at coordinate 28,366 of JAZKJV010000414.1, forward strand.
TCATTAGTCAGTTTTGATTTTTTTAATTATTTTATATATATAAATCATTTTTTATACATATATTCTTATATATACATATATTTGTACATTTTATATGCCATCATAATGAAACAAAAGAAGTAATTGACTTTAAATATAAAATTAAGCATGATAGAATATGTTTGCTTTTAAAAAAAGTAAAAAACTAAAATAATAAAAAAGGTTGTTATAAAAGTCAGCCGATTAGTCGGCCGACTAGTCGGGTGGACCGACTAAAGGCCTACTAAGCCTAGTCGAGTCGGCTACCCCCCCCCCCCCCCGACTCGACTAGTCGGCCGACTTTTGCAAGCTTGGTATTTTCTAAATTTTTATTGTTATCGTATATCTATATCACATATAGAGTACATGTACTATACATATATAGTTTTACATATATATATATATATATATATATATGCACACATTTATTACAAATTAAAATCAAAAAAGAGAATTAAAATCAGAAAAGATATAAAATTATAAAAAATATAAAAAAATAAAACACAAAAAAATAAAAAGTAAAAAATCCCTAGAAATTAAATATATCAAAAACACAAAAAAATCGCAAAAAGCCTAAAACACACAAAAACACCTAAGTAGGCTACTTAATTTTTTTCCACTCCCTTTACTCCTTGTGCTCGACATTCTATTGCTTATCACTATACATCTGTTGCAGGGTTATAATCAATTTTGACTCGCATCACTTTGAATGCTTTCATTATCTTGTGTAGATTGATTGTTGTTTGAATTTAGCTGTTTGTGTATGGTCGCCATAACGACGGTGTTCTCACCTTGTGTAGAATACTATGCTGACTCAAACCATGGTTCAATAAATGGCATCGTTGTCGGAGAGCAACGGTTGAGTGGAGTAGATTAGCCTACTTAGTTTTAAGTGTTATTTTCTGCTATATTATTGCCTACACATTTCTCTCTGTTAGAAAATAGGAAGCGGAAGCGGAATGATAAGCAAATCATAAAGAAACATAAAGAGAACCATGGAACACCATGATTTTACATGGAACCCTACTCCCTAAGGTGCAGGATGAAACCACAGAAGAAGCCCTCAAAGGGGCATATCTTGCATTGCTTTTTCTCATCTGATACAGGAGGTCTGGGGCTCCTTATATAGTCTCCACAAGGCCTCCAAGTCCCACCACTAGTAGATGTGGGACTAAACTCTTGGATGGGGTAAATAGTTCTTGGAGAGATCCATTTACCCATCTCCCATACATGTGACACATATATCAAATATTCCAACACTCCCCCTCAAGCTGGAGCATGCAGTGCTCAATTGGACAAACAGAAAGAAACTCAACCCACGCTATAGGACACTACAGACAATATCAACCCAACGCGCACCACTACTGTTGTCGAGGACGTTGCTTCTCATGCCGTGCAGGTGAGGAGGATGAACGGGCTGGAGTGTGAGTCTGTTGAATCTCCTCGTCTGAGAGCATGTGCTCTGAACTGTGTCCTGTCAGAGTCACTGCAACTGAAATGAGTCTCCTCGTCGAAGTACTCTGTCCTGCCACAATAATGTGGACAATTGTTCCATCTTTGAAAAGGGTCGAACTGAAAAAGGTCGTGGAAGTGCAATCCTTGTCGAAGTCCACGGTCGCTGGAGAATGGAGTCTGAAAGAAGTCTCCTCGTCGGAGAACTGGGTCTCTCCCATCTGGAACAGAGAATGGTACACTACTCTAGTGTCTCTATGATACCACATGAAAATCCTTACCAACATGGCATTTGGAATGGTCCTCTACTCTGGAGTCCCTATGGCTCACATGAAAACTCTGGCCAAAAACAAGAAGATGGGGACCACAGCAAAAGATGGCAAACTCATGCATATCTGAAAAATGACCGCAAACATATGGTGTCTGAAAATGTATCTCTCTCTGGAGAACTCGAGAAATGGGCCTCTCATCATGGAGTGCCTCAAACTTGGACTCTGACCAATCTGAATATCAAGTCTGAAATCTGAACTGTCTTTGTAGAGTCTAAAAATCTGGATGGTCTTACGATTCTCTGAATCTTACTTCTGAATCTGGAAGAAGATCCGTGACTCTACACCATACTCCCCCTTTCTCCCATACTGGTCGAAATGACAATAGTCGACCAAGTTGGGAGAAGACAATGAAATGGGGTACAAAAATAAGAAACCAAATAAGCCGATTACATTATCTTTTTTCAGCTTTTCTTGCAATTTTTTTCCCCGAGCTATTTTCATTTTTTATAGCCGTCCTTTTTTTAAGCCGTTTCACATTTTTTTCGGCTTTCCTTGCATTTTTTGAAAAAAAAAATTTGCGTACGATTTTTAAATTTGTACGTGCCATTTCAAAAATTCATTTTTTTGAATCTCTCTCTCCTTTTTTCCTTTTTTTAAAATAACATAAAGGCCAAAAAAGGGCCCAAAAGAGGCATTCCTCTCTCTCTCCTTTTTAAAACATGCCCATTAACCTTAGGGTTCCTAACGTGGGAACCCTTTTTACTCGACCGAGAGATGCATCCCCAAGGAGTCTTCATATGCTACTGCCGCTCGTTTGGATTGCTGGGATTCGTGGTAAGGAGAGTCGTCGCCTGGAATGAGATATCGCGCTTGGAGATGCACATTGCTTCGTGGATCTACGCCTGGGCATCGTGCGGAGCGAAGATGAGGGCGGCGCCGCTTGCACCTAGGGCTCATTTAGAGAGGAGGGGCTCTTTGCTCAAAGAAGATAGGGGGCACCGCCGAGATGCGTGCCACCGCCTGGAGGCCACCTGGGCTGCACGATGATGGAGGATGAGCGGCACCACTGGAGGGAAGAGCCCCACCTGGGCCTTCGTGGCGATCGGAAGGGCGCGAGGTCTAGCACTCAGATGGCGATGGGACCTTGCCACCTCGATTTCACGCACGCCTGGGATGATGACGGCGCCGCTGGGTTAGGGCATGGAGATCAGAGGAGGTGGTGCCTCCGCCTGGAGCATGCGGGGCAGTGCAGATCTACCTCCTCCGCCTGCGTCGTTCTGGAGGAAAGGATCGTGGCCTGCACCTAGGGGTTGCACGATGCTGAAGGGAATTCGCATGAAGAAGACTTCATGGGTTTCAAAGGATGCTCCGACGCTACATGTTATGCATTGCAGAAGAGGATGCTATGCCTGAGCATCTGGATGGATTCCGCCTTGAATGCAACGGGAATATGACGATCAGGAACTCTAGGACTGATCTCGAATAGACTCAAGAATCGAACCCTGGATCTGGTCTAGATATCTATGTTAATGGTGAACACAAAAATAAGGTTTAAAAAAATCCTAGACTGAAACCTTGATCACGATCATGATAATATAGAATAACAATCTTTAAAAACAATCTCCAATAATCAAGAATCGAATCTTGAAGAAGACAAAAAGAAATCTTCAAGAATAAATCCTTGAGAATCGAACCCGCTCTGATACCATGTATAGGAAGCAGAAGCGGAATGATAAGCATAGCATAAAGAAACATAAAATAAATATGGAACACCATGATTTTACGTGGAACCCTACTCCCTAAGGAGCGGGAAGAAACCACGGGAGAAGCCCTCAAAGGGGCATATCTTGCATTGCTTTTTCTTATCTGATACAGGAGGTCTGGGGCTCCTTATATTGCCTCTACAAAGCCTCCAAGCCCCCCACTGGTAGATGTGGGACTAAACTCTTGGATGGGGTAAATGGATCCTGGAGAGATCCATTTACCCATCTCCTATACATGTGACGCATATATCAAATACTCCAACACTCTCTTTATTTTATTTTCCATTTGTTTTGGTCTGACGCATTTCTTATTTAAATTTGTCGCGAGGGCCAGCTTATCGAGGGAGAGCTTCTTAGGAGATGCATCGTACCTGAGAAACGTAGAGGTTGGTGGTTCTTTTTGGAAAAAATATTAGTAACCCCCCACTTTTGGTATTTTCCATTTGGTCCTGTAAATATTTAGAGTAGTTTAAAACTTGTGGAAAATTTACACGGACCCCCTAGGATGGTTTGAATATTGCACTTAGGTCTAATGCCACATCACCTCATATAGTGGCCCACGTGCATAGGCATTTTGCAGGAAGGCCCTTGCATCTTATTTTATTTCATTTTAGTACTAAAATATCAAATATTAGTATAATATTTCTAAGATATTTGTACAGAGGACCGTGGACTTTATTTTTATTGCAAATATACCCCTACCAGGTTTTTTACTTATCTATGTCTTTTTATTTTTATTAAATAGCTCCTATGCATTAAAAATTATGGGAAAAATGTGTGAATGATTGCTATTGTTATGATATTCACCGCTTTTTTAGTTTAGCATTTTATAACTTTTTTCCATTTATGAAAAATCATGTAGGAGCTATGTTTCCCCTGTTTAGCTATAAAAATACAAAAATATTCTATAGAGAATATTCTATGTGGCTATTTGTTAAGAGAATATTCTATAGAGAATATTCAGTGGCTATTTGTTAAGAGAATATTCTATAGAGAATATTCTATAGAGAATATTTTGTGGTTATTTCTTAAGAGAATATTCTATAGAATAATCTCCTTTGAGCACTTTAGGTTTTTGTCCTATATAAGGACTCCTAGACCTCTTGAATAAAACAAGCCTTTCTATTCTTTCATATTTTTCCACATGGTATCAGAGCAACGGTCCCAAACCGGTGTTTTGACCTAAATCCCTCCGTCACCACTAGCCCCGAGTCCTCCCAAGGAGCCGCTGCCCACCTGCGGTTGAGCATGCACCATCGCTAGCGGCTTCAGGAGGCCCAGTGTCACCCCAGGCACGGTGCTTCCACGGTGCCCTAGGGAGCATAGCCTCTAGCCCCCAACACCCTTGCGCCTCCATCGCACCTCGCCCTTGCACACTAGATCTCCCTCTACGCAGCAATGCAGGCTCTTGATTGCTATGTATTGTCTATTGCTGCAAGAAAATGAACTTGATGTTTGGTTAAAAACAAGATACATTCTCTAGGTCACTTCTTCTTGATCTAAGATGCCACCATGACGACAACTGAGACCAAGCCCGTGTACCCTATGGTCTCGATCCTTCAAAATATTTATCGATGGCCAACGAAAAAGCTATGTTCTTACGAAGGACCCGCCTGCAGAAAATGACAAAGACTACGACACATGGCTTGTTGACAACTATCAAGTTATCACCTGGATGACAAACAGTGTCGATCCAAATATTGCTGTTAATCTTCTTTACAAAAAAACTGTTAAGGCGATGTGGGAAAACCTTGAGTGCACATACTCTCAGAAGACAACCAAGGCTCGTCTTTCTGACATATACATGATGATTTGGTCAGTCACTCAGGGAGATTCGAGTCTTATTGAGTACTACAGGCTTCTTACAAGCCTTTTTGAGGAGTTCCTTATCTTTTAGTCTGCATGTTGTGATAAACAATAGGTGAACGCGCTGAATGGCAAGTTTATCAATTTCTATCAGGATTGAATCCAAAATACAAGCTGGTAGAAGATCAGTTTCTAATGGCGGACACTCTACCGAGCCTTGAGACCATCTTTGGATGCTTACAGGAGCTTGAGGCTCCCATTCAACAATCTACCATCTACACTACTACAAAGATAATAGCTCGTTATACATCCTCATGATATAGAGGGCGTCAAGTCAGCATGGGTTGAAACTTTGGACGTGGTCGTGGTCGTGAATTTGGATGTGGTTGTGAATATAGACGAGGGGCGTGACCGTGGTCGTGGTCGTGATTCATCTGATGCTCGATATCTAGCTTGTGTGCACTGTGGACGCTAGAATCATCCTTCTGACATGTGTTGGGGAACTTTTGGCATGCAGTCTAATGCCAATAATGCCAATGATAAAGCATCTTATGATGTAATTGAAGATACATCTGCTTAGTAAATTGGAGGAGTACAGACCCCATTTACTGCTTCTGAATATACTCATCTGTGACAACTGCTACAAACTCTGCTTCCTCTGCTGGCAATAATATCGCCTCTGCCTCTTTTGCTAGTCTAGCTACTACCTCACGTATAATAGTAAACTCAGACTCTACTTATGAACATGCATGGATTATTGACTCTAGAACCTCTACCAATCTGACATGAGAGGAAAACCTGCTCACGTCTTCCCAACCTTTTCATAAGTGAAGACTGTTCGTGTTGCTAATGAGGATCATTCCCCAATTACTGTTGTTGGTACTATTGATTTCTCTCCCAAGTTGCGATTGATAGATGTTCATTGTGCTCCTGCTTTTCCTCTCAGTCTCTTATCTGTACAGAAGTTGTGTCGTGAACTTAAGTGCTATGTTGTTTTTGACTAGTTCTGATGTTATTTTCAGTACATCTGGACGAGGCAGATCTTTGGTGGGGGACATGAGAGGAACAACCTCTATTACCTCGACATCCCTTCTGATTCCAATTTTCATGGTATAATATCCATCTCTGACGATCCTCTTCTATGACACCTTCGTCTAGGTCTCCTTCAATGAAAGCTCTCTCCATGATGTTTCCTGAACTTTCGACACTCAAACCCTTTGAGTGTGAGGCGTGTCAGTTCGGGAAGCATCATCGAGACTCTTTTCCTACATGAACTGAGCCTTGCTGTAGTTCTCCTTTTTCTCTTGTTCATTGTGATATCTGGGGACCCTGTCCTGTCCGAACAGTAAGTGGTCATAGATACTTTGTTGTCTTTTTAGATGACTACAGTCGATTATCTTGGGTCTTCTTATTAAAGGAACAACTAGAAACTTATAACATTGTCAAGAATTTCTTTCATTATGTCAAAAATATCTTCTTCGCTATTATTATAATATTTCGTTCTGATATTACCTCGGAATTTGCAAACAAAGATCTGATGTCCTTTTTTGATGCAAATTGGATTATTGCGCGTCGACGAAAAATGAATATTTGAACGGTGGATTTTCGGTGGTAAAAGAAATAGAGGGGTTGAGAAGAGAACTCGTCAGGAACATGAGGGGATGGAGAGGAGAAGACGTATAGACCATGGACAGTGTCACAGGGTCAAAATCCCGCTACCGATTTCGACCGATCCTGTGCGACGTTAGCTAACCCGTAGCTAACCAGCCTTCCCGAGTAGAACGGACACGGACGCGCTCTAACTCTTCTCGTACTCCTTCTTGCTAGCGCACCGACGCTTCCAACATAAACACGAGCACGAACTCCGGATCGCTCAAGAACACTCTCAAGAACACGCTCAAGAATACTCAAGAACACAACCACACGATCACACAAGCACGGGCACAAAGCTCTTCTCTTATTAGAAGGGGAACTCTCTCTCTGGAGTGGGTGACACTCTACACTTGTGTTGTGTGTTTACAAATGAGCCACCACCTCTCCTTTTATACAAGACTCAAGGCAACCCAAGCGACACTCATTATTACATTTACAATAATGACATATAAAGACACAAGAGACCCTTCGAGTTCTTTGGCAACCCTTCGCGTTCCTCAGCAACTCTTCGTCTGCTCGTCTCTTCGACTCCCTTGTTGTCCTTTCGTCTTCCCACACGGTCGACGCCCAGTCAACCGTCCAGTCACCAGCATGCATGCGCTCCAACGCCCTGCTGATGCAGCTTTGCCATAATTCACCAAGTGCCACCGAACACTTGGTCTTGTGCCATAAGGGAACCGGCGGCCTCCAGACCCTCGTGCGGTAAACCCTTCCTTAGCGTTCTGCATGCTAAGGGGAAGTCCTCCAGAACTTCACTATCGTGGCCTCCAGACCACTCTCATACGCGTAATACCGAGCATGCTCGACAATGCTCGTACTCAGCACCTGCAACGCTCCATGCCTCCTTGGATCACCACGCATCAATACCGATACCGTGCACCTTCGTGCATACGCCTATGTGACCGTACCGCATTGCTCCTCGATGCATACTGCTTCACTACATACCGCCCTTCTGCACTCGCGTACGTACCGCTGCGTGCATCCACCGTCATGTCTTGCACTGCTGTCTGTACTCGCTGCTCGCACTGCTATTAGCACCACGACACTCTGCTACCGAGCCAGTGTCTTGTGTGACGCTTCTCTATTGTCACGTACGGTAGAGCCTCCAGACTCTCATGGATAACCTCCCTGATATCCATGCATTTTGGACTCCTCCTGAAGTCCTAGCTCCATCGATCATTCTCGAGCATCCGCTACCGTGTCTGCACGATCATTCTCGATCACGGAATTTGGGGGTGTGATAAGCCTCCCCCACCTGAAGAATCGGTTGTCCTCAACCGAGCATTCCCTCTTCAACTGGCGTCCCGTCACGATCCTCCATCCGCTATGCACCTCCTGATGCTGCTCAATTGGAAGGGTGGTTCAAGCATGCACCGCCTCCCTTCCTGCACCTGGTCTTCTCACGAACCGCGTCCCTCCATGACTTGGTCTTCGTCGTGAGAAATAAAGATTCCTCGTCAGCTCCTGTTCTCGATGTATCCTTCCTGGATACAACAGCTCCATCGCTGGTTTGTGGCAGCTCCAGCTCCACATGTGGAGTACTCACCTCCACGCTTGCTCGTTGTCGATCCTGATCGTTCCCTGTGGACATCCCCGCATCCTGGGAAATGAGCACCTCCTGTGCTCCGAGCGTCTTTGGTATCTTGCCTCCTGCAAGATCGTTGGTAGTGTGGTTCGTCACCACTCTACCTCCATGGACGTGTAGCCTCTTGTCCGTGCTGCATCGCCCTCCTGAGCTCTGCATCGCCTTCTTGTGCACGGATTTTCTCCTATCCGCGGCTTCGGTTGTGTGTCTCCATCACACACCTTGGTGCTCCACACGCACCTGCGTACTCCTGTGCATCCTCGATCGAGCCTTGGCGCCTCCAAAGCTCTTTGTTGTGGAGTTCCCTCCCTCCACCGAATTCGAAGCTCCAGCCCGAAGTGTTGTGAGGCGTACCTTACGCATAGCACCGATTGCTCCCAAGCGTACCTCACCTTCTTCTTCATCCTCCTCGTCTGTACGAAGAGAGTTCAGCTTCTCCTTCTTTGGGCACTCCCGCGTCCGATGCGGACCATCGCATATGAAGCATCCCTTGCTCCTGGTTTGCTCCTTCTTCTTGGAGTACTCCCATTCCTCTGCTGGTGGATCGTGGGCAACGCTTTTGCCCTTATCCATCGACCGCACCTTCTGCTTGCTGGTGAACTCCTTCTTTTCAGCGTTGTAGCCTGGTTGGGCCGCTCCATAATCGACCAACGCATCTGCCACCACGATCGCTGAATTCAGGTCCTTCACACCCTGCCTCCGCAGTTCAGCTTGCGCCCAGCTCTACAACCCGATCGTGAAGTTGAACAGCTTGCCCTCCTCTGACATTCCCTTGATGTCCAGCAACAAGGACGTGAACTGCTTCACGTACTCACGAACAGTGCCTGTCTGATTCAGGCGTCGAAGAGCCTCATGTGCAATCCACACAGTGTTCTTCGGCAGGAACTGCGCCTTCAGTTCCGTGACTAGATCATCCCACCTGGATATCTTCGGTCTTGGCTCATCTGCTACATGGTTCCTCCACCGTAGCTTGGCGTCGCTCGACATGTACATCGATGCCAAGCCGACCTTCTCGGCTTCCCTCGTCTTGGTCGCCTCGAAGTAAACTTCCATGTCCTATAGGAAGTTCTCCAAATCCTTGGCACTCCGCGTACCTGTGAAGGGTTTGGGTTCCGATACCTTGCGTCGCTGCACCTCTGTGGAGCCTCCGCTGTTCGCCAATGCCTTCTTGATGAGGGAGATCTCGCTGCGTAGATCCTTTATCATCGTGTTGAACGCCTCCAGCTTGTCCTCCAAGGACTTAATCTGCTACGTTGAGCGTTGGGTCTCGTCCCCAACATCTGATCCTTCTGAAGCACGATCCTCCAAGACGGCGATGCGGTGGGCATGAGTCCCAATGGTGGACTCCACTTCTGCCATCGCCTGCTCCAGTGCTGTCACACGCTCGGTAACGCCCACCATCTTCGCTCCGCTGATTGAAGATGTACTTGCACCAACAAGTATCCTCTGTTCCCGCGATCGTCTGCACCAACAGCCGCTCGTAGCTTTACCCGCTTCTTGGCACCAACCAAGCTCTGATACCAATTCGTACCAACGAATGGTATCGCCTTCAGCTCTGATACCAATTGTCACAGGGTCAAAATCCCGCTACCGATTTCGACCGATCCTGTGCGGCGTTAGCTAACCCGTAGCTAACCAGCCTTCCCGAGTAGAACGGTCACGGATGCGCTCCAACTCTTCTCGTACTCCTGTTTGCTAGCGCACCGACGCTTCCAACACAAACGAGCACGAACTCTGGATCGCTCAAGAACACTCTCAAGAACACGCTCAAGAATGCTCAAGAACACAACCACACGATCACACAAGCACGGGCACAAAGCTCTTCTCTTATTAGAAGGGGAACTCTCTCTGGAGTGGGTGACACTCTACACTTGTGTTGTGTGTTTACAAATGAGCCACCACCTCTCCTTTTATACAAGACTCAAGGCAACCCAAGGGACATTACATTTACAATAATGACACATAAAGACACAAGAGACCCTTCGAGTTCTTTGGCAACCCTCCGCGTTCCTCAGCAACTCTTCGTCTGCTCGTCTCTTCGACTACCTTGTTGTCCTTTCGTCTTCCCGCACGGTCGACGCCCAGTCAACCGCCCAGTCACCAGCACGCATGCGCTCCAACGCCCTGCTGATGCAGCTTTGCCATAATTCACCAAGTGCCACCGAACACTTGGTCTTGTGCCATAAGGGAACCCGCGGCCTCCAGACCCTCGTGCGGTAAACCCTTCCTTAGTGTTCTGCATGCTAAGGGGAAGTCCTCCAGAACTTCGCTATCGTGGCCTCCAGACCACTCTCGTACGCGTAATACCGAGCATACTCGACAATGCTCGTACTCAGCACCTGCAACGCTCCATGCCTCCTTGGATCACCACGCATCAATACCGATACCGTGCGCCTTTGTGCGTACGCCTATGTGACCGTACCGCATTGCTCCTCGATGCGTACTGCTTCACTACATACCGCCCTTCTGCGCTCGTGTACGTACCGCTGCGTGCATCCACCGTCATGTCTTGCACTGCTGTCTGTACTCGCTGCTCGCACTGCTATTAGCACCACGACACTCTGCTACCGAGCCAGTGTCTTGTGTGACGCTTCTCTATTGTCACGTACGGTAGAGCCTCCAGACTCTCATGGATAACCTCCCTGATATCTATGCATTTTGGACTCCTCCTGAAGTCCTAGCTCCATCGATCATTCTCGAGCATCCGCTACCGTGTCTGCACGATCATTCTCGATCACGGAATTTGGGGGTGTGACAGCCAGGGAGAATGAAAAGGAGAGGAGATAGAGAGTAAATATCAAATTTTCATATAATCTGACCTCATTACATAAGTAGTCTATCATCCCTTTATATAGGAGGGATGAGATTACAAAAATAGAAAAATAACTAATTATCCTAAATTAACTCTAATCGACTAATTTGAAATTCGAATCTCTAACTAATTGAGATCACAGGCGATCTCATTTATTTAATTAAAAATACGACGACTTAAATAAACGTAAATAAAATTAACGGATAATATTAAATAAATATGCGGCCCTATATTTCTGTTCCACGTTGCATCAACTCTCCTCCGCTTTTAAAAATTCGTCTCCCAACGAATTGTTGGATCTGCAGGGTTGGAGGCTGATAATTTTGAATTCTCTCTCTCTCGGTCATCCCCTGGAAGAATTGGTGTGGAGCGAATGGCAGAATCCATACATGCGCGACGCGGGCGTTGGTGTCGTGGCCTTCATGGTGGAAGAGCAGGTGTGGCGCATAGGCGGGCGTCCACCCAGATTTCATCATGTTGACGTGGTGTTCGAAGAACTAATGGGGCATCTTCATGGCGATCAACTCGGCCTGGGGAGAGTCCATAACAAAGCAATAGTACAAGGAGAGTAGATGGGGAGATGTGTCCAGGGAACTAAGCCATGGGGCCTTTAAATAGGTGAAACCCATGATCCTAGTCCTATTTGGATAAGGTGGTCTTCCAGATTTCCTCTTTTCAGCACTTCTTTTAAAATATTTCAGCTCCAGGGGGTTGAAGTGCAAATGTCGTACCCCTTCATTCTTTCTTAAATTCCTCTCAACTTTGGCTTCTTTGTAAATAGGGATTTCAGAGGGTATTCTTTTGCAATTTTTCCCTAAATCCCATACATCATAGGATTGTTTCTTGGAAAACAACCCAGGAGTCCGCGGGACTCGGTCTCCGTTCTCTCGATGGACACGGCACTGATCCCTACGTTGAGGGATCCTGCGACTTAGTCGGTGGCCGTTCATTTCGAGGTGGTGCTGGCGAGATCGGTTGGGGGGGGCGACAGCGAAGGGGGGGTCGTGCTGTAGGAGGGGCTGGAAAGGCGGTGCAGGGTCGTGGTCGCGGGGAGGGTGGCACTGCAGCGGCAATCTGAGGAATGATAGGAGGCAGTGTTGGGGTTGGGATGGGGTTTGGTGGGGAAAGGCACGACTGGGACAGGGGGAACGGGGAGATGGGTTGCAGGCGCGCGAAAGGGAGGGTTGGCGAGTGTAAGGAGATGATGGGAGTGCGGAGTGGCAGCGGGAGGAAGATGGATACGGGGGTGGATGGTAGTGGCTTGCGCGGCGCGAGGGTGTGGTCGGGAGGGCAACCTGGGTTGGGGGGTGTATTGCGATGGGTCCTGGGGCGACGGGGAAGGTTGATGGGGCGGGGGCAGGAGTACAGGAGCATAGATGGTGGGAGTGGGTGCCGGCTCTACCGGGGACATGGGGGAAGGGGGCATCGGCGATGGATCATGGAGGGCGGGAGGGAGTGCTGGGGTTTCCGGGGAAGATGCGGAGGTGGTGGCAGGTGGTGGTGGCGGCGACGGGGCTGGGGTTGGGGTTGTGGTCGTCGAGGAAGGTAGGGAAAGTACCTGGGATAGTTTGGGCAGTGCTAGGACGGCCGGAGGGGGCGATGGAATCGATTCCGGTAGCGGAATCTAATTTGAAGCATCATGGACTGCAAGCATTTGGTTGTCGACGGTGATCATTCCTTCGTCAAAATCGGTTTCGGTGATTGGTATCGTGGGAGACTTTGATTTGGCGGCACATAGGGCCTCGAAGTTAGCCATAAGATCTCGAAACTTGTAGTGGAATGTGGTTTGTAAATCAGTAGCATGCTCATCGTTTCCTTGTTGTAGGCGTCGTTGGCTCGTCGTTTTCGTTCGAACGAACGATAGTCCCTCGATGCATGTCAGTGCGAACATCTGGACGGATCGTCAGATCGTGAGGACGATATGTAGGCCATGCTCTGATACCAACAAGGTTCAGGAAAGCGGTATGCGTATGCGTTCGGACTGGTCACTGAATACTGATTAAGCGGTATGCGGGGGCATATGCGGGGTATATGCGATTCTAAGCGGTTTTCTAATTTTTAATTTAAAAATAAAAACAAATCTATGAATAACATTATAGCTGAAGTTATGTATCTAAGTGGAGTTAAAGAAGATCAAAGAAAAACGGTTCATGTTAGATGGGTGTGCATATATACTTCTAATTGTCTCATATTTAATCACAAAAAAAAATATTTACCTTAAAAACTTTACATTAATAACAAAACTTCAATACACATACATGCACTACATGAGCAAAACCTCAATCGGCATATCTAAAAAATATTCAACGATACATTGCATATACTCGTGAAAATAATACATGAGAAAAACATAAAACATTGCATATATAATGGTATAATGCATTGCAATTGTATGGAAATACATGTCATATTCTAACAATTGAATGAAGAGGCAGAGTTACATAATTAAGGACCTGAATGAGAAGATTGAAAAGTTGGAGCTGCTGGAGCAGTATGCGGGGCATATGCGGGATATGCGGGGCATATGCGGGGCATATGCGGGCCGCATATGCGGGGAGGGCGCATAATGCACTAATTCAAGTAATCGGTGCGGTCTGCACGCCGCACGGGCATATGCGGCCGCATATGCGGCCCGTGCGGCCGATTTAGTAAACACTGGATACCAATTGATGCAAATGAGGATTTCGGTGATGGCGGAAAAATATTTGGAGGTGGGGATATTTGGTGGAGAAGAAGTTGGAGGGATTGAGAAGAGAAAGCTCGTCGGAAAACGAGAGATTTAAGGAAGAAGAAGCGCGTAGACCGCGTCGAGGGAGAAAGGAAACGAGAGAGAGAGAGATAGAGATAAAATCTCAATTTTTCATATATTCTGAACTGTCTAAAACAATATACTATCATCCCTTTATATAGGAGGGATGAGATTGTAAAAATAGAAACTCAAATTCAAATTCAAAACAAACTTATCCCAATTTGACTCTAACCGACTAACTAAGAAATTCAAATCTCTAACTAATTAATTAAGATCACACGGGATCTCTTTATTTAAAATAAAAAAATGCGACGACACTATTAAATAAAATGAGACTCTAATTATTGGACAATTAAATAACTATAGCCCTATATATCCGATTTATGCTGCATCAGTTCTCCTCTGCTTGAAAAATTCATCTCCTGACGAATTGCTTGATCTTCAGTCTGTTGGTGGAGAATTCCATATAGATTGATTGATCAGACCTCCCAAATTTGTTCCTTTTCCATGTTACGTTTATAAATTTTCTCCATTGAGGGACATGGTTGCAAATGTTCTACCCCTCACTTAAAAGGATTCCATAGCATAATATATCCTCTAATCGACCCTTTTGATAAATAATTTTGGGAGGAGGGGTCTCCTTGCAAATATTCCAAATTAATTTCTCATCCCAAATTTTATGGGATTCGAATCGTATAGATAAAGGGCCCCTCGTTAGGGTTCTTCTTCCCTTCAAGTTGCGGCAATGGCATCGTCAAGGAGGGAGTTGCAAGCGGTATGTGCATTGCGCAGGTGGCGCACAGGCGAGCAGCGGTGAGGAATCGTGGTAGCGACGCACTGGTGGGGTCTCGCGAGGGAGGCACGTGATCGACACGCTGGAGGGTGGCCGCATTGATGAGGCTAGGGGTCGGGGTGACGAGGTTGGGGGGTGCGCCATAAGGGGTACATGGGTGGCTGAAGGGGACGTTAGCGGTGGAGGGGTGAGGGAGTCATCGGAGGGGCTGATGGGTTTTGCCCTGACGGAGCAGCGGTGATGGGAAGGGGTGGTGGGGGTGTAGGGGTAGCAGAAAGGGGCGCTGACTCTGGAGGGTTTGTCGCAGAGGGTGCGAGGGCGACGAAGGGAGGTGGTGGGGTCCGTTTGGTGGGGGAAGGTGGGTGCAGCGGGGCTAGGGAAGTTACTAGAGGTGTGTGGGCTGCGACGGGAGAGGGTGGCGAGGGTGTAGGGGTTGCGGCGGGAGGGGGTGGTGGCGACGGTGAGGCTGTGGCTAGGGTGCGAGTGCAGGGGTTGTGGCTGGGGTTGGTCGTGGATGGTGCCGGAATCGATTTCGGTGGCATTTGCTGGTCTGAAAATACCTGGACAGCACGCGGGTCAATGTTTTCCTCTTCTGAAACGGCCTGGACAACGATCAAATCGACACTTTCGCTTCCTACCACGGTTTGAACTGCGAGCAACTCGTCATCGTCGGCGAGACTTTTCTGATTTCCCTCATCGTGGGTCTGGACCGCGGCTTCTATGGTCGAAGATTTTGATATGGTGGCACATAGAGCTTCGAAATTAGCCATCATATCTTGACATTTGGACTCGAAATCACGCATTGCGCTTATCTCCTTGTCGTAAGCTTCTTTGGTTCATCTTTTCCGCTCCGACGAATGATGGTCTTTCGTCGCATGTCGGCACGAATGTCTGGACGGATCATCAGATCGTGATGACGATCTGTAGGACATGCTCTGATACCAATTGATGCAAATGGGATTATTACGCGTCGACGAAAAATGAATATTTGAACGGTGGATTTTTGGTGGTAGAAGAAATAGAGGGGTTGAGAAGAGAACTCGTCAGGAACACGAGGGGATGGAGAGGAGAAGGCGTGTAGACCACTGCCAGGGAGAAGGAGAGGGAGAGGAGATAGAGAGTAAATCTCAAATTTTCTTATAATCTGACCTCATTACATAAGTAGTCTATCATCCCTTTATATAGGAGGGATGAGATTACAAAAATAGAAAAACAACTAATTATTCTAGATTGACTCTAACCTACTAATTTGAAATTCGAATCTCTAACTAATTGAGATCACTGGCGATCTCATTTATTTAATTCAAAATACGACGACTTAAATAAACGTAAATAAAATTAATGGATAATATTAAATAAATATGCGGCCCTATATTTCCGTTCCACGCTGCATCATTTTTTGCCTCTTAGGGCGCCATACATCAAAAAACTTGCCCATATACCTCTCAACAGAATGGAGTAGCAGAGAGAAAACTAAGACATCTTCTTGATATTGCTCGCTCTCTTCTTACCCAAATGAAGGTTCCCAAGAATTATTGGGGAGATTCTATACTGACTGTTGTCCACCTTATAAATAGGGTCCCCTCCTCAACATCACTTAACGGCTTTGCTCCCTTTGGCTTACTATACCCAAATGACTCACCCTTCCCTCTACCTCTGTGGATTTTTGGATGCACAGCATTTGTTCACAATTTCATACTCCCGATAAATTATCTCCTCGTGTGACTAAGTGTATTTTTCTGGGCTACTCTCAGACTCAAAAAGGATACAAATGCTATGATCCTTCTGTCCATCGGTATTATATATCTACGATGTCACATTCTTTGAACAGACTTCCTTCTTTACTCAAGACGTGTCAGATATACCATTAAACATTCCTGCTCCATCTATTGTGTATAAAAGAAAACATGTCTCTGGTCTTGTTCCTATTCCTTTACATGTTCCTTTGTTATAGGAGAATATGCCAACTTCAAGTGCTCCCACCAACTCTGTCCCGGATGATCCTCAAGAGCTTCCCATCGCTCTACGCAGAACCAAGAGGCAATGTACACTTAATCCAATATCTCATTTCACACCTCTAATAGATTATCATACTCTAACAAAAGATATGCATATGCTTTTATGACAATTTCGGTTCCCAGAGATCATAATAATGCATTGAAGGATTCTGGATGGAGAAAAGCAATGGATGAAGAAAACGGATGCTCTTAATTCTCGAAGGACATGGGATCCCATGGAACAAAATTTGTTGCATGCCGATGGGTTTTTACTACAAAGCAGTCTCCAGATGGCTGCATTGACAGATTGAAGGCAAGACTTGCGGCTAAAGGCTTTACATAAACATATGGAGTTGACTACTTTGAGACCTTCTCACCTGTTGCACGAATGGGCTCCATACGGACCATACGGACCATCCTCTCAGTGGCAGTAAATAAGGACTGGAATATTTTTCAACTCGATGTCAAGAATGCATTTCTATATGACGATCTAGAGGAGGAGGTTTACATGATGCAACCTCTAGGGTACGAAGTCGAGGGGGAGTATGTGTGCCGACTTCGCAAAGCAATCTATAGCCTGAAGCAAAGCCCGAGAGCATGGTTTGACAGACTAAGTACAGAAATTTGCGTTATAGGGTTCCAGAGAACTACACCTGACTACTCTATTTTCATCCGAAAACGATTGTCTGGTACTGTTATACTTGATGTATATGTAGATGATATGGTTGTACAAGTGACGATGATAAAGGGGTGCTGGAGAATAAGGCTTTTCTGTAAAAGATTTTTGTCACAAAGGATCTGGGACAACTTCACTATTTTCTGGGCATAAAAGTCTTATGTACCAAGAAGGGACTTCATATGTCACAAAGGAAGTATTGCCTAGATATACTAACTGAGGCTGGATTACTTGGATGCAAACCCTCTGGTATTCCTGCAGAACCAAGAAAACACTCTACATATGCTGATCCTCCATTTGAAGACATTACACACTACAGAAGCCTTGTTGGAAAACTATTGTATGTTACTATTACTAGACCAGACTATCCTATGCTGTGAGCAGAGCTAGCCAATATATAGAGAAGCCATGTTATAGCCATTGGGAGGACATTCTTCTGATCCTTCGATATCTGAAGGAACCACCTGGGCGTGGCTTATTCTATGAGGCAAATGGATACACTGATGTTGTTCCCTATGCTGATGCTGATTGCGCAAGCTCGACTGAGGACCGTCACTCCACTACGGGCTATGTTATGATGGTAGGAGTAAACCTTGTTAGTTGGAGGAGAAAGAAGTAGACTGTAGTCTCCCGATCCAGTGCAGTGGCAGAATACAGGGCAATGGCTCAGGCTACATGTGAAATTACTTGGCTACTGACTTTTCTGCAAGAACTTAGCATTGATATCACCACTCTTGTTCCTTTATACTGTGACAACAAATCTGCTACTTACATTTCCACTAATCCTGTATTCCACGAGAGAACCAAACACATCGAGATTGATTGCAATTTCATTCGTGATGCTATACGAGAAGGCAAGATTTCTACACCACACATCTCGACAGATCTTCAGCTTACAGACAAATTTACAAAGGCCTTGTCAAAGAAGCGCCTTTCCTGGATTGCTTTCAAGTTGGGCATGATCGATGGATATGCTCCAACTTGAGGGGGGTGTTGAGAATATATTTGTTAAAAGAATATTCTGTAGAGAATATTCTATGTGGCTATTTGTTAAGAGAATATTCTATAGAGAATATTATATGGCTATTTGTTAAGAGAATATTCTATAGAGAATATTCTATAGAATATTCTCCTTTGAGCACTCTAGGTTTTGTCCTATATAAGGACCCCTAGACATGTTGAATAAGACAAGCCTTTCTATTCTTTCATATTTTCCCACAATTATATTTTATCACTCCAGATTAAAAATCACAAAAAATATGAAAGAGAAAATCTAAAAATTGAAAAGGCCTCCTAACCCTAAAAAAATAGCAAAAAATTTATGAAGTCCCTAAGAATAAGGTTTTCTATTACATATTTTAATTTATATTATCTAGCATATGTTATAATAAGTTTTGGGAATTTTTGATACTATTATCTATTTTAAAACCCTAAAACATTCGGTCTTTTTATTAAATCCATGTTTTGATATATTAAATACCTTAAAATATCTAAAAATTGGTAAAAATTACCAAAAAATCATATAAATAGACAAATTAGAAAACACAAAAAGATTTTAGTTTGTAAAATTTGAGTATTTTTATCTATATTTATAAATATAAAACCTATATATAGATTATATATATTTAATATAATAATTATTAATATAAATTATTAATATTTTGTAACCTTAAAAATACAAAGGATTGCTCCTATTTTTATTCTCTGAATTTTTATATTTATCATATATTTATATCATATATAGAGTACTTGTATTATACGTATATAGCTATACATATTTATACATATACACACACTTATTACATATGAAAAATAAAATGAAAATTAAACACCAGAAAATATAAAAAAATAAAAAAATTAAAAAATCAAATAACATAGAAATATAAAATTAAAAACCTTAGAAATTAAATATATCAAAAATCCACAAAAATCATAAAAAGATTAACTACACAAACACAACTAAGTAGGCTACTCAATTTTTCTCTACTCCATTTTGCTCCTTGTGTTCGACACTCTACTGCTTATCATATACATCTGTTGTAGGGTTATAACAAATTTTGACTCGCATCACTTTGATTGCTTTCATTATCTTGTGCGGGTTGATTGTTGTTTTTATTTAGCGGTTTGTGTATGCTCGCCACAGCGATAGTGTTCTCGCCTTGTGTAGAATACTAGACCAACCCAAACCCTAGTTCAACACTGAGCCGCACTGGGTGGCACTAGGGCAATACTAGGTACCATTTGGGTGACGTTAGGGTGGCACTGAGTAGCCATGGTAGCATTATGGTAGTCCTGGGGAACCCACTAAGGCCCCTCACAATACCCTTAGAAGAGGAAGAAGGGTTTGCTGAAGGCTCGAGGAGGACAAAGGCCAGTAGCGGTGGTGGGTTTTAAGTATAAGCCATGATCTAGGACCATTACTCTGATACCATGTGGAAAAAGATGATAAATAAATGACTTGTTTTATTTTACAGGTGTAGGATTCTTATATAGCATGAAACCTTGAGATGCGAAAAGAGAAAATTACACGTATGCCCCAATGGGATTATAGGATTCAATAAATATAAAGAAATAACCTGTTAACTATAATAATAATAAACATTAATAAAAATGACAAAATATGTGTGACCACCTACAATTGAACTGGGCAAGGCCCTAAAATTATTACAATGAATTAATGAAAAAGGTGAAGAACGACGAGGCTCGATCCTTTGAGTAAATAATGCTCTATGATGTTTATTAAACTAACATACTTTACATTCAAAAGTTAGTTCACAAAACATTTAAGAGAGATTTTTGGCAGAAGGGTGACCATGACGTAAGTCCCCATGAGCGGATCAGTGAAAATAGATACACCAACATGAAAACTAGAATCAACATGAATATCGAGGTCATATATCATACTCTTTTCTTAGTTCTTGTCGAAGATTTGCATTGTATGGATGTCCGAGAAATAACGAAAACATTCACAAAAATCACTCTGTAGTTAATCAAAATATAGAATTTATGTACCTATAGTAAACCTAAAGGAAACTAAAAAAAACATAGAAGATTCTATGTCTTGTGTCTAGATGAGAACTCCATAGTACCATTCTCTAAGCGAACAAACTTCATGGTGGATGAAGGTTTTGGGGGAGTCAGAAGGCTACCTTCTCTAGACAACTTAGTAGATGCTCGAGAGTAAATTATTTATGCTGGCACATATGCAAATTAGCTATTATACTTGAGATAGTATCCAAGCTCATAGTAGGACTACACTTAAATGCATGCATATGCTATAGAGCATAGAGTAGCTAGTAGTAAAAATTGTCGAACATTATGCCATATTTGTCCCTAATTAGCAGTCATCTCTGCCATAGATGCATCATAGTAAGAAGATTAGACCAAATTGACATGTGGAGGCATATCAAACTTTGTTTGACACCTATCAGAAAGGTGATTAGAGTTGTGATATTGAGTAGAAGGAGGATAAGTGCAGCCACAACCAAGGCCAAAATCGTGATCTTGATTTCCTTGAGAACTACAAGGACTACTACATCCGAGATGTCACGAGAAAAGCAGTGTTCTCTGTAGTCTGAGTAGGACTTGATTGTCCAAGAAAAGTTTTCAGTTATTACATGTGGCCAAAAGTCACCTTGATGGAAGGAGCAACCTCATGTGTAAGGAATTGATCCTTCATTGTCTAATAGGGAGTACATTGTTTAGCAAGAAACATGTAAACTTGCAACTCGTAATGATCTGTCACATGTTTGGCATGATGAGCAGACTAAAAATAGTGAGTTCCTCATATGGGCTAGTGATGTATGGGTAGTAGTCCATTAGAGAGGAATCTTAATGAGAAGTCGACCAAGATTTCTACGAGACAATATTTTGTCCACAAGCAGAATATGTCTAAGTCAATTCATACTACATATCTTTGGAGGTATCTTTCTAGTGGACATTTACTGCAATCCGAGGCATGGGGTTATTTGTCATCCACGTCATAACCTGATAGTTGTTGCTCAACCAAGAATTATATTCTTTGTCTTTATCTATGAGTAGCTTTTTTTCATAATATAGATATTCTTCTGAGCACCAATGAACTCCTTAATGGTTCGAGATTATACTACATAGTTATATACACCCTTCAATTCGATAGAAGTCCCGTGACGATGGAAGAGGAGATATCATGAGTTTTGCCTCAACTGGAACCGTGACCATTGCGGTTAGGGAGAGAGAATCAAATAAGTGCTAAAGTGATCTATTTGGGCATTAGGAGTAGTGGCTAGAGGCAAGAAGAACCCTCAAATCATAGTGGGTGAAGCAATCGCATTGTGGGCGGTGGATGTTGGGTAGTGTTGTTGAGGGTTGTTGTTGAGGGTTGTTGTTGGGGTGGTGATGATACGAGTCTAGCAACGGTGGTGGGGTTTACATCACAAATTTTAATTGTTGATCATAGCTCTTATATGATGTGAAGAAAACTAAAAGAACCAATGAAATGGATGTTACTCACCAGGAAGGGTTTCTTATATAGCAAGAAACTCTAAAGCCTCTATGGATTGGAATTACATAATAGTCCTCAACAAGACTCCTAGACATAGAAGCTTTACAAAAAGAAATAAAGCTAAAAATGAAAAATAGGTCAATGGCTATATTATTAGCCCATTGATGTCAACAGTCCTAAACCTCCATCACGCACCATCATTTCCCATGTGGCCGAGGCGTACATATTACAAAGATCCAGCAGAAGGTCGTATTTAGTATTCTAGCTACGATGGAGATATCTTTGTTGCACAACGGGATGAGTTTGCCTTCACATTCTTTCTTTTTTAGCAGACATCGCTGATGATTCACCAAGAGACTCTTCAAAATAGTCTTTGTCGACTCTTTATTCTCCCGTCAACAATACCATTCATATTCTCTAGTTCACAGGATGATCCACATTCTAGCATATATTATTCTTACCAACGAGACATATCGAGGGAAGATGGCTTGCTTCTTTGGTCAACCTACATCATTGCATTCTCCAACATAAGGAGGAGCATCGGATGAACTACTTGTCCAACTTATCATGCATATTTCTGATTGGTCAGCATGTCAATGAAGATTTCTTTTCATATACTGATTTGAAACGTGTATAATGATTGATAAAAATTTGGTTGATTGACTGAGATTTGGTTTCTTTCTTTCTTAGTTTGCAGTTTCCTTTTCAGTTTGTTGCCACAAGAACGCACCTCTATGTTCTATAGAGATTCCACGTTTTAATTCTTCAAAAATATCATACGAGAACAAGATTTCAGCTTAAAGTTTGTAAAGTCAGATGGTTTCCCCTGTTTTTTTTTTAAAGCAAGGATCCCCGGCACGGAGGATGGAGATTAGATATATCCATCTCACACTTCACCTTCATTTATTCGTCCACTTCTCATTCTGCATAATGTGGTGTGAAGATTGATAGGAAACGAGAGAACCGATGAGGGAAAGATCGAGCAGCTTCAGAGTATATCTTGTATTGCAGTTATTGGGATAACCTCAACAAGACCAATAAAACATAAAAGACTCGTTCAATATAACTTAAAATGCAGGGCACATTGCCTAAGAATAGTATATCTACTAGAATAGGATCAGCCTTCACAATCCGCGACTCCACGATGTTCAGTATTGTGACCCGTTCTATTTTTTTCAGTGAAAAAGAACAGGCGAAAATACTGCATACTCTTAAAATCTGTCGAATAAAAAAATTGTCCATCACCTTTTAGAGATGTAACCAAACAGTTAAATAAACATACAGATCGATATCACTGATAAATCCATATTCTCGAGAAAAACATATGTATGGATGAGAATCAAGGAAGTCGTGAACATGTGGTAACAAGAACATGGATTACCGAATAGCCGTCTGCACCTTCCAGCCATTCTCTGATGTCCCATCTGATCGTAATGTTTCCAGTAGGATCCAATGGATCGTATGCATCTGCCGGGAACAAATGAAAACAACACCCAGTCAAGATATCAAGAAAAAGCAATCCGGATTCGACTATTGAATCGACACCAAGAAATGGAAATACCTGAAGGCAGACAGAGGCAGACGAAGATGAAGAAGAAGAAGAGGATTGTGATCCCTCTAGGCACAGGCATGTTTATCCTCTCTTGATGGTGCAACGTTGGTGCACAGGGAAGCAATATGGAGACGAGAGTGACAGATCAGAGGAAAAGCTAGAGGAGCCTTCTCCGTCTGAGTGGACGCCAGAACGATGAGAAAAAAGGATTGGTCGGTCTCTCCAATCTGTAATCCCAATTCCCGAGAATAGAAATCGAACGAGGGGGATGAATTGGCAATAAATGGAAGATGTGTAATTAGAATGGGACACAGAACCTGACCCATTTTCGAAAAAAATATGGAAGTTAATGCAGGGGAGAGACCAGCAACAGCGAGGCGCATCGCTACTTTCCATGTCAGGATTCTGTCCATTTTCCTTGGAAGCGATGGTGCAATTCGACATGTATATGCTACTGAAAATGGTGCGTACGTTTGTCTCTGGTGAGAGACGTGATGCATGGGACTGCCGTTTGGTGTGGTGGAGAAGGTCAAGGCACTTTGCAGGAATGGCCTCCCTTCCGACCTAATTTGTGAGGTACTTGTGGTTCACAAAATAGGGACTCTAACGATCGGATGCATGTGATATCATATCCTTATTATTTTTTAATACATATACGCATATGGATATTGCCGGATCCTTGAAAAAGTTTGATATATATGTTAAAATGGATAAATGTCGTATAAAAGAGGTATTAAAAATATTCTATATATTAGTTTAAATATATGTATTAGATTTATTTCATAACAATTATATCAAATATTGTGAAAGAATTTATAAAGTTATGCTACAAATGTTTAAAATGAATTTAGAATATTGGACAGTGAAGAAAGAGAAGACCTCTCTATGGTCCATATGACATGTAAAAACTCAAGATAACTCGTGAGTAGGGATGCAAACAGTCGGATACGAACATGTATTACATATTCATATCTATTTTCAAGAACGAATGCGGATATGAATATTGACTGATATAACAACTATATTACTGTATTCCTAAAAAATAATAAGGATGTAAAACGGATATGGACAAGATACAAATAATACTAAAAATACCACATAGATTTTCTTATATATTCTTGTGCCCGAATGTATCATACATGATATAAATATACCAATTGTTTATTTAACAAGTATGATATATATGGTAAAAGAAGGCATAAAGTTATATTGCAATTAATTAATTTATATGTGATAACGTAAACAGTCAGTTTCCATGTGTGGATACCAAAATGATATCAATATCCGTATCTATTTTAAATCCATAGGTAACATTTTTCTTGAAGTTCTCCCTCATGAAAGAAAAAAAAAGCTGAGATAGTTTAATGCAATGGGAAAGTGGGTATTGGATTGCAGTATGACATTCTCATGGGGAAAAGTTAGGGAGGGAAGAAAGGCCGTGACGAACCAATGGGGGGGAGGCGTTTGCCAAATCGGAAAAAAGGTTGGAGTGAACGCAGAGGAGCAGTTGAGAGATATGGGAAAGTAGAGTTTTTTTTTTTTTGAAAGGTTTTTCACTATAAGCTATATCCAAAAATACAAATGTTGGGCAAAAGCCCAGTTTACATGGGTATGTGTAAAAGACGGCCCAGAGATTAACAAAAATCTGGGGCAAGACATTACAAGAAAAAGCAGCAAGCCCAGAGGAGACAAAAATCTGGGGCTAACTCTGATTCGGACTTTTTGTCTATGTAAGAGACCACATTCGTAATGATGGAACTTGCAGGGGCAAGACGGCCAGAAGCCCACCGGTTGTTCCTTTCTCTCCAAATCTCCCAGCAAACAGCAGCAAGCGCGAAACAAAGGCGGCTACCAACCGTCGAATTGCTCGAATTCAAAATCCAATCCACTGAATCAGGCAAGCTCCTCGGAATATAGGCGGAATGAGAGATAGTTTTACATATAGAGGACCAGATTTCCCAAGAGAAATTGCAATCAAAGAAAGGTGGGTATGGGACTCCAAGCCGCATTACACAGATAACAAGGCATATGGGCAGTGATGCCATGCCTAGATAGGCGATCAGTGGTAGGCAGGCGATCAGTGGGAAAGTAGAGTTGTCCTTCAGTTTTCTCCGTCCCCATTATGCTCTGCTTTTTCATGCTTCTCCTGTTGTCTTTTCTCTCTCCAGTGTCTTTTAGCTGTGGAGTAGCTATCCCAGAATTAGCTTTATTTACGTGGAACAATGATTATCCTTTGTTTTGGGAATGTTGCGATAATGTGAGGTGATAATGATGTGTAATCAATCTTTTTCTTGAAATTCATCCTTCAAATAGTGTTGTGAGACAAATTTTGTACTCTTGGGAGCCTTTTCTTTTAAAAAAAATCAAAGGTCATTTCAACAAATATAAAGTAGTAGTCCACCAATAAACGGACTCCGACATCATGAAAATATGCAAGAATAGAAAGGGGTCCAATATTTAATATAATTGACCAACAACCCCAAGGATACGGAAATGTTTGATTTTCAAAAAGGAAAGAAGAATTTATAATGACTCGATCCATAGTCAAAAGTCATCGTAGCATGAGATGAGTGGGATGAATTCCTTGTTGCATGCTTTGACGGCGAACACGGGGATGCAGGCTTACCAGGATCCTCGGTTCAGACCTGCAAAAAACCGATTTACTGGATGGATATGTATCGGATTGAAGTCAGTTCCCAATCATAAAGTTGATGAATTTCTAATTCATCATCATAATCTCCATCTATTATCCTCTTAGCTTCGACAAGCAATAAAATTCATCATTAATTCTTCTTAATTAAAAAACTAACCCCTGTTAATAACCAAAGCTAATTATTGTATAAAAATAACATCATTTTATTTTCTTTATTTTATTTTATTTCTCTTGATTAAAATTCCATAAAATAGAGTAATTATTATATATATAGTTTATTTTGCTTTTTAAAAAGAAATTTAAAATACAAAAAAATAAAAGTATTAAAAAGAGGTGTTTTATATTCATTAAAAATTCTTGCAAAATTCTACTGTGTAATTATGACTTCTTTTGTTTTTTTGTTCAATGAAACTTGTAGATTCATTGAGGATCAACAACTTTCATGTTTTGACTTTTTTCGATTCAACTTGTATTTATTTTATTTTGATTTTTCTTTATCTTTTCTCTTTTTCTTTTTCTTTTTCTTTTTTCTCATTGATGAAGTGGCGCTCTCTGGAGCCGCCCACGTGACCCGCTCCTTCTTCAACCATTGCACACATCCACTTTCATTGGATGAGATCTCTAGATCTCATCCACGCGTCGCTCATCTCCACGCATTGTCCCGTAATCTGATGAGACCCTAGATCTCATGAGCACCATCCCTCTGTGTCTCAAACCCCTCCCTTCAATCAGATCTCTTGACCTTATCTGGAGCGCACACTTGCACTGCCATCAGGACTGTTGGATCACAAGATCCAACGGTCGCCCCCTCGTCTCCTACCTACATATCCCATCTCTCTCCCACTATCGTGCCTTCTCCCATTCTCTCAGTCTTTACCCACACCCTCTCCACTCACTAATCTCACTCCCACGTATCCCTAGCTCCCCTCCTACTTGCCCGACCATCAATGACCCACGACCTAACCCTATGGCTGAGGACTATGGTTACAATCCACCTTCATCATCACCTGTAACGGTTTCCCCCAGCCACAAAATTGCCTCCTCCACCATCCATTCTTTTCATCCACCAAACTACAGGCCAAGGTCGAGCCCCCTCACCTTCCTCCTATGACAGAGGAGCAAGGAATGGATGCGATGAAGACCATCTTCGAGCCTAGGTGTTGACCCATGGTCAACTTGACCTTGTTATGGCCCTAACATGGCCGTCTATGCTGCTCCAGGTGGCTGCCAGAGTCCAGCGAAGATCGGAGCTCAGACCATAGCTCAGCCCAAGCCCTGCTCTGACTCGTTCTTTCCCGTTTGATTTCCAGTAATGCTTTTACTATCTTTCTTTACATTTTCTCCTTTTTAATTGCACGCTCACCAATCACTCCACCCTAAAATGAACCCGCCACACATCTCTGCTAGACCTCCTCCATCACCATTGTGGAGGGGCCCAACCACCCCTCTTCCTTCCTCCATGATTGATGAATCCCCATTTCATCACCTTTATTCTATTCATTTTGGCCTTAAAATCCCTAGCTAATGCATGTAAATACCCTTAATTTTCATAAATTAGCATCCATTCTTTGTTGTATAAATATTGTTTAAAATACTATTTTTAACGCTAAAATTATAGAATAAAGAAAAGAAAAGTAAAAAAATAAAATATCAAAGATATTTTATGACCTTAAATCCTGAGACCTAGGCATCTTGATGATTGGGTCAACTAGGAGCAAAGTAGGGGGAGATAAGTCCCAAAAATCCAATAAAAATCCCATTTATTAATTCCTTATTTATTTATTTATTTATTGGACCTATATTATTTCTTACTTTTTATCCTCAAATAAAGAAACTCTATACATGAAAGTTGTAGAGAATAATATATAGAAAAATACACAATGATGTCATATAAAAATAATATACAGTGTAAAAGTTATACTATGAATAAGATTTAAAAATCCCAACTTCCCAAACCCATATCTCTCAAATA
The DNA here is from genome assembly GCA_037367405.1 of Ottelia alismoides. Classification (NCBI taxonomy): domain Eukaryota; kingdom Viridiplantae; phylum Streptophyta; class Magnoliopsida; order Alismatales; family Hydrocharitaceae; genus Ottelia; species Ottelia alismoides. The sequence goes on from JAZKJV010000414.1 coordinate 56,602, forward strand.
AAAACTGAAAATATATCAAAATCACCTTTAATTGATATAAACTTTTAATAAGCTATTTAATTAAGGTAGTTTCATATTTTTTAGAGTTAAGGTATGAAAGTTAGATTTTGAACCCATATTGTATAATATACCCAATAAAATATCCATTATTTATTCTTTACTATTTTTATAACTTTATATTTTTATAAGTTTGTAAATATTTATTTATATTATATATACATATTAAAATTGAAATAAAACTATCAATAAGATATTAAAAAAAATTGAACACAAAAATACATATATGAAATACCTATACTTATAATTATATATTTAATATATCTTTTTATCTAAAGTGTACATACATGATCATAAAAATATAATAAAAATAATTTACGTATATAAAAATAGGTTGTAATTTTATACAATAAAAAAATAAAAAAACAAATAAAAAATAAAAATAAAATCTACAAAACATAGGTAAATATACATATAAATTAACCCTAAAAATTAACTCATAATAAAACATCTCAAAAAATAAATAAAAATAATAATAATAATATTCTACAAAGTAATAAACATTTTTTATAACTTAATTTAATAAAATCATTTATGATTTTTTATTTAATTTACAGATTATTTTAGAGTCATTTTTTCTTGGTTGGTCCCCGTGGACCAACCATGTTGCGCCCACAGTTGACTTAGGGTCAACTACTTGACCTCACACCTGCAGCTCTAACACCTTGGTTGACCCCTTTCTTTGTTGATTTTGCAACCCGATACATTCGCTATTTTTGGGTTGATTCCTCGATGACTTTTGTTCCTCGATACACCATCTTACACGCTAGATTCATTTCTCAATCTGAGCATCATGGATTCGCTCAATCTCCTTTGTTCTTTGGAGCTGTTCCACCGTTCGTATAAAAAACCACCTCCATCCAAATTCAAAATAGATCCTTCTTCTACCTCAAATCCTAAGTCTAAACTCTAAGTTCCCTTCCTAGTGATAGTAGGAAGTGTCTTGACGCTTTCGCGAGGCGTTTAGTCATTGAATCAAGGCCGGTCAACTGCTCGCCGCCAACCTCGTTGGAGCTCCTGCTTCTAGTTGTACCCCGACGGTAAGCTTCTAATTTCTTTTGATACTTTATTTCCTTGGGATCTTGGCAGCATAGTATAGCATTGTCATTCATGACATTTCGTTATTTTTTGTAGATCCACTGATTGACGGAGCTCCGCTCCGCCACCCCATTCCAGTCGTTTCATACTTGATCTACGGCACCTATCACCATCATACTCTCCCCTTCAACTGCTTCACGGCTCCCTGATGAGCCCGAAAAACTGAGAGACTAAGGGAGATAAATATCACGGGTCATTGTGACCTCAATCCCTCGAGTCGGACTCAACAAGAAAAAATATAGACCACCAAATACAAGTAATCAGTCAAAAGCCGAATAGCGATCTCGCTATTTATTTAACCTGGTATAGTGTCCAGGGTCGGACATAAGGAGCACGGGTTGGCCAAATGGCCTACGAAGTAGTCAGATGAACAAATAAAATAAAGAAAATATTTTTGGTGGATTTCATGTTTTTTTTTTAAATTTTTATTTTTAATTATAAAGAAAATAAGGATAAAGGCAAAAAGAGCACAATCAATGAATTATTAAACACCACAAACAAATCCAAAAATTATAATAAAAATATTTTTGATTTTTATGAAATTTTTAGTGGTTTAGATAATTTTCTCAGAATTTTGTGATTTTAGTTGATTTTCTAAAAATAGAAAAAGACAAAAACAGGAAGGTAATGTGCAACCAGATTTGAAAGTTATTTAAAAATAGATAAATACCTCTAAAAATCTGGAGACAATTTTATATCAAACAAAAAATGAAAACTAATCTACAGGAATAAAAATTACATTTTTGTTTTGACTGTTTAGAATTTTTAATAATTTTTAATAAGGTTTTTTGGGCTTTTTAATTTCTAGGTGTTTTATAAATCCAAATCAAGTGAAATTTGGAGTGAAGCAAGTAAACACACAAACAAATAGTAGTTAATTTTTTTAAAATTTTTAGATGATTTTATATATTTTTAATTGATTTTATAAACTAAACAGTAGCAAAAATAGGTGTTTTGAATTTTTAAAAATATAAAAACAACTCAAAAATGTCCTAAAAAATTAGTAAATTTTTTACACAGAAGCAGGGGTTACGTATCCAAATTTCACCAAATTTGGAGTTAATTTGATATTTTATTCAACCAACAAACGAGCAACGACACATAGGGACCTAATCGCAAGAAAAACAAGTTTCAAGGGCTGAAATGAAACACGTGCGAGAACTCTGAGGTTAATCCTGCAAAAAGCCCAGAAGGGCACGAGATACGCACGTGATATGCACTTAGAGGGACTAAAATGACATTCCTATTTATAACAGATCAAACAATAACATCTAGAAAGTCCAGGCCCATACATGCAATTTGTCCAAAAACTCACGTGTCGAAATACGTACACCACATACACAGGGACCAAATCGCAAATACTAAAAGTCTGAGGTCCTACGTGCAAATTACCCAAAATAAAAACAACTACTATAAATATTTACATGACTAAATAATAAATGCAAAAAGGAGAGAGGCCTAAGTGATATTACCCCTTTATTAAGATCCGACGGTTGAGGGGCATCCTCTTCAGATCTGACGGTCATGGCACGTAATACCCATTCGATGATCTACGGCTCAGATATGATCTAAAGATGGATCTAACGGTCCACAGTCCCATGCAAATGGATGGTCGAGATCTGAACTAGAGCGAGGGGCTGATCGAACGGCTCTGGAGGGTCCTCGATGAACAAGTCGTCGGCGACTTTCGTCGGGCCAATGCACGCGCCTGAGGGCTCCTCTGGGGCTGCTGAGATGGGCAAATCATCTATCGTGGGGTTCCGCAGCTAGTGGTATACTCCAATGGGACCGGGAGGACTTGGAGGGTCCCCGACGACGATGAGCACCTAGAGCACTTGTGCCTGAACAGTCGAGCCTCCAGATGAGGCTCTTAAGCCTCGATACCTGCACAGGAAGCAAGAGGGGTCGAGGGCAATCTGCCTCGACCCATTAGCAGGCGAAGGGGGTGATCGGATAGGGATGCATGGTCCTCCGGCGAGCGGCGGCGGAGGAGGACCGAAGTCCAGGTTCCGGGGAGAACCAAGATGATCGGAGGGGCGAAGAATGTACGGAGAGGTCTCGTGAAGGTGATAGAATGGTAGGATGATCGAAAGGATAGTCGAAGCGTTGTGGATTGGCCGACGAAGGCCGGCGGCGTAAAACCTAAGATTTTGAATTAAAGCGAAGCTAAAGGCTAACAAGGCTACCTGGTGGCTGGGAGCGTATGTGGGGGAGATGCTGAGTCTCCTGGGATCCTCACCTCAATGGAGCGACGCCTCCAGAGGCTCGAGCTCGCCAATGGCGAAGCGCAGCAGTGATGACCATCGGACCTGGGGCTAGGGCGCCTCATTCCTCGCTGCAACACCTCCTAGGGCTTGCTGTCACTCAAGGCAAGAAGGTGGAGATCCTGGGAGTCGAAGACAGTGGCCGAAGGTGAAGGAAATTGCGGCTCGAGCTCAGACTATATAGTGGCAGGGGTCTGGGAAGATGGGAGTTGGGCGTGGAAATCGGTGCACGGATCCCTAGGAAGAAGGTCGGGCGTAGATCATGGATGTAGGAGCTACAATCAGAGCATGAGGTTTGGGGGAATGGGTGGCGGACCGATTCAGGAAAAATCGAAGAAATCAGGTCCGCGAGAAGTGGTCCAGGGGGCAGTTGACTGGAGGTCAACATCCCCCCGTGGACCAATGAGAAAATTCCATTTTGAAATTATTGGAAATTCAAAATAAAATAGAAAAAGATTTTATTTCAAAATATTTTCAACATGAAAAATGTTTATTTATTTTCAAAGTATTTTTTTAGTGATTTTTATTTATTTTTTTGAAAAATAAATTATGTATATACATTATATTATATTATATACAAGTATAAATACCTATGTATTTTTATTTTTATTTTTATTATTTTATTTTTGTTCAATTATTCCAATTTTATATTTTATTTATTTACAACATAAATTTGGGATATAAAATATTTTTTTATTTTTATTAATTATTTACAAGGGTAAAATAAATAGTTCTTTTATTCTTATATACATGGTATATGTACACTGAGGAGAGAGAAATTATTTATTTTTATTTTTCTTTTATTTTTCTCATTTTTATTTTATCTTTATAAATATATACAAAATATGGGAAACACATATATATATATTTATTTTATGAAAATAAAATATATACAATAAGAGGGGGATTTTGTACAAGGCTGAGTTACCATATCTCTCTCTACTTATTTTATTTTGCGGTCAGGCCCATATTGAGCCCTCCCTTATGTTCATGTCACTCAATATTTATTCTAAATATTTCCCTCTTTTTCTTTATTTCTTTATTCTTTTATTTTTGCACAAAAACATGCTAATTATTGCTATTTACATAATGCATGCTATTTGACAAATTATTATATTTACAAACATATACGTGGTGTTTTGCAAAGATTTTTAGCTAAAATAAAAGAATAAAGAGTGATGAATGAGTATTCATCACCCCTTATACTTTACTTTTTCTAGTCTGTTAGCAAATCACTTATTTGAAAAAGAAGTGAAAAAGAGAAAAGAAAAAGAAAAAGAAAAAGAGGGGAAAATGAATCAATGTTGATTATTAAACTTGCCTTCATTAAATTGAAGTATGGAGCTTAGTCAGATCTTTGGATTATTAATGTGTCAGTACCTTATTTGGACTTAGGTTTAAAACTTAATAGCCTCTAAGTTCCACTATTCTATAGTCAGGACTCCTCAACAATCCAGATAAGAACAAGTCTACATACACAAACCCTGAAGACCATGAATATTTTCTTGTACTGTGTAAGTGTGGTATAGCTCTCCACCTCATAAGTAGCAAAGTGATAACCCTCCCCAACAAGGTAACTCTAATGCCCTAGTTTGGCAACTCTTTCCTCGAGGAGCGGGGTATTCCTTCTATGTTCAAGTACAACCGGCTCAAGAAGAAGTTGAAGAAGAGAATGGACCATGGCCAGTGTAGCCATGTATCCTTGGGAGCTCAACCAGTGATAGCTAAGTCTCCATGCTGCAAGCTTCATAAGATGGAACATGGATACCATAAGTTTTTGCTTTATTGCACTACATACACCTCCGGTGGGATTATCATTTTCTATCAGACCCACCACTTTTTTGGAGTTCCTTTTCTGTTTGCATTTTTTGATGTGCATATTTACAACATATCTACAAAGTGCAGCATATATACATAAGGAGTTTTTCCTCTTGAGCCAGTAGACTATCCCTCTTTTGAAGCATTATTGCAACCCACAACTCCTGTCGTTAGACCATCATGGCGACCAGACCAAGTTGAGACGCACTTCCATCACTATAAGAAGAAAGAGAGGTTCCTCCTAGAAGTACTACCCTCATATGCTACCCCAATTCAAGGAAACTGCCTCATTACCACCTCATCCTTAGAGAGCTCAGTGCAAAGTGCGGGGTCCAAGTAAAGCCATTGTCTGTAAGAGTCATGTGTGTGTTGTTAAGTGCTCTACTTAGGCTCATCGAGATGACATAAGATCATAGCCTAGTGGATTCAAAGAATTAAGTCACCATGGACTTGAAAAGTCTCAACCCTAAGTCCTATAAGGTTCCTCTTAGAATCAGGTGGATTAAGATCTTAACCAAGCTCTATTTTTCAATTTAATTCCAGGATAGTTTAAATGTCAACTATGATTCAGAAAAAATTATACAAATATTTACAAAGATGCAATTTACAACATATTTACAAATGTGCAAAATTTTTGAAAAATGTTTTGAAAACATGGATGTATGCATGAGTGAAAGTTTTGCAAAATATTTGCACAAATTTACACAAGGTTTTTGCAAATTTTTGTTTTTCAAAATATTTTACCAAAATTTTGTACTATATACATAATTTTGATATAAAATATTTACAAACTATTTACACAAAAGATTTTTACAAGCATTTTTACAAAAATAATTTTGTACATAGCTTTGTATGTGCAATAAAAGATTTTATTTACAGAAAATTTTTTGTTTAATTTTTATGGATTTTTAAGGGTTTTAGCCATTTTTTATTTATTAACACACACACAAAGTACGAGTTATGTCTAAAGTATATATGAAATATATACGACACCCCCTATATATAACTCGAACGATGTCCTCAGAGTGAATCAAGAACGATGAAGAAGACATAACTCGTGCTTAGTACAGGGAAGTGAAAGAAAGGCTATATACAAAGACGAATGAAAGAATAGAAATGCAAGAGGAATCTCGGGGGTTTCCCCCTATACTTAGGATCAAGTAATTCTAGGTATAGCGGGTTGTACACAAGGGAAATCCGAGCGGAGAATGTATAGGGTCTACCTCCCCTATACTTAAGGTAAAATATCCCTAAGTATAGGCATCAAAATAGAGGTAAAAATGAATAAAATGAACTCAAAAGTCTCACCCCCCTATACTTAGTGTAAAGTGCACCCTAAGTATAGCAATGTCGAAGATGCAAATGGGTGATGGACTGAAGAATAGTGTGATATGGACAACTGGATCTATACAAGTCGGTAGAACAGTGATAATCAGGCGTGAGATGCAATAGATGTGAGTCAAGAGACCACATCTCACGCAAAATGAATCAGGGCAACCAACGACCATCGGCTCATGATCTAGATATGGCTTGAGTCACTGCCCGTTAACATGAAAGGTATCTCAGAAGACAACTCAGATATATCAATACTCCCATTGTCATGTACCTTTCAGACAAGATAGGGTCCCTTCCATTTGCTCTGTAGCTTCCCTGGAAATAATCTCAACCTGGCATCGAACAACCATACTCGCTGTCCTGGGCTCAAACTACTTGTGGCTTATATGAGAATCATGCCACTCCTTCAGTCTCTCCTTGTACTATAGGCTCCTCAAAAAGGTTGTGTCACGAAGCTCCTCAAGGGCTGCTAACTCTGCCCTCCTCTGATCTCCTACACTTACTGAATCCATAATAATGTATATGACTGCTCAAAGTAACCTATATCTAAGCTCAACAGGTAAATGGCAGGCTTGCCATAAACGAGGCGAAAGGGAGATGTACCCAAAGGCGTCTTGAAGGACATCTGATATACCCACAAGACCGAGTCCAAAAGCTGTGACCAATCCTTTTGGTCTGGGCAGAGGACCTTCTGCAGAATAGTCTTGATATCCCTGTTCAACACTTCAGCAAGACCATTGGTCTGAGGATGATACGTTGTGTCTACTTGATGGTCTATGATGAACTCGCTAGCAAGGGCCTTTACCTTGTCGTTGACGAAATGAAACCCCCCATCAGATATCAAAAACTCTAGGCACCCGAACCATGAAATGATATTCTTCCTCAAAAATCTGCAAACAGTCCTAGCATCTGCGGTTTAGGCGGGGATGGCCTCAACCCAACGACTCACATAATCAACGGCCAACAGAATGTACTCGAATCGCTGACTCTAGGGATTGGACCCATGAAATCGATGCCCCATGCGTCAAAACCTCACAGAAGTGAATAGGATGCATCGGCATCATATCATGCTATCCATAAGTGCCATCCTCTGACAGATAGTACACCTCTTCACGAACTCATCAGAGTCCTTGAAGAGGGTAGGCCACCATATGCCGGGATGGAGCACTTTCTGTGCCATTCTCCTCCTAGAGTGATGTCCTCCTACCTCAAGCTTGTGACAGGAAGTGAGGACTGTTGTGGTGCTCCTCTTGAGGAATGCACCTACGCCAGACGCTATCTCCTCCTTCATGATAAAGGACGGGATCCTCCCAATGATAGAACTTGGCCTTCGCAAGGAAGGTCTCAAGTCGCTGCCTGGGACAATCTTGTGGGACTTTCTTAGCAAAAACAAAGTTCACAATATCGGCGTACCACGGGAGAGAGGCAATAGCAAGGATCGCCTCATATGGGAAGGTCTCACAAAATAGGCTCGATCTGCTCAGAATCCTCAAGAAACTCCAATCGGGAGAGATGATCCGCCACCACATTCTTGACTCCAGGCTTGTCCTTAATCTCTATATCAAACTCCTGGAGTAGAAGGATCCATCTGGTCAATCTGGATTTGGCATCCTTCTTTGCCATGAGGTACCTGATGGAGGTATGATCAGTGTAGATGGTCTCTCAAGATCCAATGATGTAAGATCTGAACCTATCTAGGGTGAAAACTATGGCTAGCATCTCCTTCTCAGTGACGATATAGTTCCACTGAGCAGCATCCAAAGTACGACTAGCGTAGTGAATAACAAAGGGGACTCCATCCCTCCTCTGTCCCAGCATGGCCCCTATGACAAAATCGGAGGCATCCGTCATGATCTTGAATGGGAGAGACCAATCAGGCTGCTGGAGGACAGGAGCCTCTACATTAGACTCTTGAGAGTCTCAAATGATCTAAACACTTATCATCCACAATGAACTCGGTGTCTTTCATCAGCAGATCAGTCAACGGTCCGGCAATCTAGCTGAATTCATGAATGAATCATCGATAGAAACCGACGTGCCCCAGAAAAGACTGTAACTGCCGCAAGTTGGACGGTGGACTGAGTTTCCTAATGATATACACCTTAGCAGGATCAACCTCCATGCCCCTGTTGGAGATGATATGGCCAAGCACCGTCCCTTGAGTCACCATGAAGTGACTCTTCTCCCAAGAAAGCACCAGGTGCACCTCAATACATCGTTGGAGGGATGCGGTCTAGGCAGTCAAGACAAGAATCGAATCTGTCACCGTAGACCGAAAAGTCATCCATGAAGACCTCCAAGCACTCCCCCACCATGTCCGAAAAGATGGACAACATGCACCTCTAGAATGTCACCAGAGCATTGCGCAATCCAAAGGGCATCCGTCTGAAAGCATATGTCCCAAAGGGACAAGTGAAGGTACTCTTATCCTGGTCCTCAAGCGCTATGGCCACCTGATTGTATCCAGAGTACCCATCCAAAAAGCAGTAATGGCTCTTCCCGGCTAGCCTCTCTATAATCTGATCAATAAAAGGCAGTGGGAAATGATCCTTCTTGGTGGCCTGGTTCAATCGTCTGTAGTCCACGCAGACCTACCAAGAAGTGGGTACCTGGGTAGCGATCTCCTCTCCAGACTCACTGACAACTGTGGTGACGGCCATCTTCTTGGGCACCACATGCAATGGACTGACCCACTTGGAGTCGGAGATGGGGTAGATAAAATCGGCGCTCCACCATTTCGAGATCTCCTTCATGACAACATCTCGAAGGTTCTGGTTCAGCTGCCGCTGGAACTCACGCGACAGCTTCGCGTCCTCCTCTCGAGATAGACATGGTGGGAGCACAAGGCTGGACTTATACCATGGAGATCGGATACGCTCCATCCAATCGCCTTGCGGTTCTTTTCAAGAACCCCCATCAGACGGGATTCCTGCTCTCCAGTCAAATCCGCTGAGATAATGACTGGGTACATCTCATGCTCACCCGCAAGGAACCTATACTTCAGTGATGATGGTAACGGCTTCAGCTCTGGATAACTCGGTGCAGGCAGATCTGGCCTCTGAAAACGTCTGAGTGAATGCGACCAAATCTGTATGGGGAGAATGAGAACTCTCGCTCACCATCTGAATCTGATGAAGGCTGCTCTGATGATATCTCTCTACTCTGCTCGGGATCAGGCTCCATCCTAGCTGTAGGCTCTGTGGAAGTCAGGCACGATATCAAATCATCAAACTCTGCCCAGTCGAAATTTGACTCCTAGGGATATGTATCAGAATCACAATCAAAATCTGCCTCACGATCGGGAATTGGCTCTGCTGCCTGAAATGTATCCTGGACCAGGGATGCGCTCTCCAAGCTCTCCTCTACTGGTGTCTGTGCATCTGCAAAGTCTGAAGGTGAGAGGATGGCCTATGCTACTGGGTCTGCCCAAACTGCCTCGTCATCTGTGATCACAAAGTCGCAGTCCTGGTGGATGTCTCGCCCTGCCTCTGTCATCTGCTCTGAATCTAAAGTCAGATCGGAGCAAGCTGAATCTTTGGCTCTAGTCTCCTCGATCGTCTCTATTTGTATACTCTCGCCCTCGACGCGAAAGTATACTTTCCCGCTATCATGATCGGACACTACCTTGGCTGTGGCCAAGAACGTGCATCTTAAAATGATTGGGGTATCGATCACGGACTCAGGGATCTCCATGTCCAAAACAACGAAGTCCACAGGGAATTTTAGGCCCTGAATCGTGACGACAACATCCTTCAACAACCCCTTCGGCCTCTTAACAGATTGATCAGCAAACCGAAGGATCGTCCTGCTTTGTCGTAGAGGGCCCAACTCGAAGCGGTCGAGTAGGGTTGCTGGAAGTAGGTTGATCAAAGACCTGCTGTCTAATAGAGTACGATCGAACCTCTGCTCCTGAATATGGCATCTGACATATGGGGCTCCTGCGTCTGGCCTCTTAGCTGGCAGACGGTTCTGGATCGCGAAGCATGTGGCGCGAGTGAGCACATGGATCTTTGACTGATGGTTCCACCTCTTCCTCCGAACTATGGTCCAGTCTCTGAGTGATCTCTGGAAGAGAGGGATGTGCTCCAAGGCCTCATGTAGAGTCAGTTGTATCTGAAATCGGTCCATTATGTGCTGGCTGAACTCTAACTAGTGGGACTTGTTTGGGTCTTTATTGGTCCCCTTAGCAAAGCGGAGTGGCTAGGGAAAGGGGACTGTTGGGTCCTTCTCATATGAAGGCTAGGATCGGGTCTGGGCTGCTCAAGCACGGCAAAATCCACACATACATCATCATACAACACAAGTGGATCAGAAAATATCAAACCCTTTCCTTTATTCACAGAAATGTCCTGAGGTACATGCACAGAAGGAAAAACAACAAGACTAGCAGAAGTAGAACTGGAAATGGTGGACTCAGGACCACCCTCGGCATCTGGATCCACGACATCAGTACCACAATCTGGCTTGGCAACAAGTATGGTGGCATCAGTACCACCTCCTCCATCTGGTGAAACAACGACCTCAGTACCGTCGGCTGGGTCATCATCCTTAGTGGCGTCAGTACCACTGTCATCATCTCTAGCGGCATCAACACTGCTCTCCTCCTCACCTGGCACTCCTGAAGTTGCATCGGGCCGTCACTCAGACGAGGCGCTGCCTGCTGGCATCTTACCGCTCCTAAGTGTTACAAAATCAGCATAAAAAATATATGCAGTAATATCACCAAGTGAATTACTAGGAGTGGTGGTCTCTGTGAACTCTACCTGCTCTACTTCCTCTTCAGGCTGTTCGAGTTCGGCTTGATCTAGGCAGGAATGGCGGCCTTCCCTCTCACAATCTCCATCATCTCCCGACGAAACTCGTCTATCTCCTGTCGGAAGGTGGCCTGCTTCTCGATCATGAGGCGGGCTAAGTCATCAAGTGCGGGGTTCTCATAGGTCGGCCCATGAGAACCTGACGGGTGGCCTCACTAGTAGTGAGGTTGCTGTTGTTGTTGGTGAGGGTGAGAGGGGTACTGGGGATGATACTGTTGCTGAGGCTGCTGCTGCCTCCAAGACTGTCCCTGTTGATAGGGACGAGGACCATACTGCTCTCTGTGGGATGGCTGTTGTTGTCCTGGGAACTGGGGCTGCTGGTGGTGATCTCGCTGCTGGCCATACTGGACACCCTGAACTGGACGCTGCTGCTGGGAACTGGTGCCTCCGGCCGACTAGCGAAATCCGGAATGGTCTCGTCGGATACCGGGCTGGGGTCGGTCGTACCAAATCCCGTTGACATCCATCAACGACTCCTGCTCGTAGGTGGGTGGGGGAAGTACTGCCAGGGGCTGGTCCGGCTGATATACCACCATCTGGCTATCCTGAGATGGTGGTGAATGGACATACTGCGGTGGTTGCTGGTACGACTCCGCTTGTACAAGGTGAACCTGTCTAGGCTGATTGGAGTGCTGGGACGAGCTACCACTGCTACCCGGATCTCCCCGTGACCTGAGACAGGGCTGAGAAGCTGTTTGTGCCTCCTGGAGACACATGATCTGTGTCTTCAGGTCACTCAGCGTTTGTGCCATCTGATCGATCTGCGTCATACCCTGGCACTGCTTCTTCTCAATCAGCTTGATCCGATCCAGCTTCTCGCTAATGATACCCATGTCGGCGGTCATCGACTTGGCCTATGCTGCTGCCGCCGACGAAGTGGAAGGACCGGTATCGACCCATGCTATCCTCTGAAACTGCACGGCCGGTGGCTGAGGGCATCCCCTGAGTGTAGAATCGGGTCTGGGACATCACTGTATAGTTCTCGGTCATCTCTTAGTATATGGACCAGACCTGATCCTCATCCTTGGCGAAGTAGGAACTGCCACAAGAAGCATTCACCAAGCCCTGCAGCTCTGGTGTCAGCCCGCAAAAGAAGCTCTGAACTAGGTTCGGCTTCAAGATGTCATGGTGCGGGCATCTGCTGGTAAGCTCTCTGAACCTCTCCCATGCCTTATGGAACTGCTCGTTGGGGAGCATGGAGAAGTTGCTGATCAGGGCCCTCGTTGCATTGGTCCGCCCGAGTGGATAATACTTGTTCAAGTACTGTGTGCAGAGATGCTCCCAGGTAGTCACGAATCTCCCCAAATGCTTCAGCCAGTTGGCTGCTCTGTCAACCAGGGAGAAAGGAAAAGCAATCATCTGAATAGTATCCTCGTCCACCTGCCGATCGTCGATAGTGCTGTAGATCATCTCGAACTCCTAGAGATGAAGATGGGGCTCCTCACTAGCGAGACTATGGAAGTGGGGAAGAAACTGAAGTGTCTGGGGGGGGAACTTGAAGTCCCGCACGATCGCTGGAAGAACGATCCACCGGTCTGTAAGCATCGATCCGAGGTTGTGCAACTCCTGCATCGGTCTTGCTGCTGCTAGCTGGACCGGCTCCTCAGGTTGATCAGGTATCTCTCCCTCTCCTGCATCTCTTAGCTGCTCTCGCTCTGTCCTCAGCCTCTCCATCTCTCTCCTCATCTCCACCATGAAAGCTCCTTGATCCCGTATCTGACGCTGCATCATCTCAAGGGAAGCTAATAGGGTGTTGTTGATCGCACCCTGGTCCAACACATATGTCATCATCTCTGTTCTCTGACCATCGGTGCAGTCCTCACTGCTGCTGGCCATGGTCTCTGTAAAGGCAAAAGACCCAAGCTCAGGTGCCGAAATGTAATCTGTATGCTGCTCTCTCTGCTCGGGCACCTCGGGACTATCAGAAGAAATGTGGTCGGGGGGGGGGGGACAGGATTAAAGCAAACTCGGGTTCAGAGAGCAGGTCTCGGCTCTCACGAACTGACCTAGATGAGCGGGCTGGAGTGCTCGTAAGCAGTGCAACCAAAGGCTGCCTAAGGGACCTCTGACCCATCATCGTGATATGGCGAGTCAGGCAGATGGGATTTGGAAAGCAAACAGGATGGACAAGCAAACCCCAAATTCACCAACGCAACGTGAGCTGATGACCATAAGAGTTCGGTCTTTTATCTTGTTTTTTTTATTTTTGGTGATAATACAGTCTAACAGGGCGATTAAGTGAGCTGTTGGGAATCCAACGCATCAGGAGACTGTCACGATCCCGAACTAGATCTTTCCCAACAAGTACAAGCTGCGGACCATTTACCAGCTACCTGATCGGCTCGCTCTGTTAAGGATATTGTGGCCCGCTTTACCGGAGACCGGAGCGATCCTCACTGGAGAACGACTAGCCCAGAAGCAGTAGTCTAAAGAAGGGTCGGATATTGCTCTACCTAGGGTGTGGGTCACTCTCTCGCCCAATCAAACCATACAAGGTGGGGGTTACTGTCCCAATACAAGATTTTTTTGATGAGGTGAATTTTAAGTCTAATTTGCTTTAGCAGTCCCAATTTTATGGTTTTTTCTTTTTTAGGTATTTTTAAAAGCAACGCCTAATGAATTTTTCGGTTCTCTTGATTTTATTTATGTCAAGGAAATGAGGGGAGAAGATGAAAAAGCTGATGCACGGTCAAACACGATGATGCATGTAGAGTAAGAGATGGGTACCTGACTCCAGCCGTCTACATGCAGGGTGATCCGCGCATAAAAGTAAAGACAGGAATAAAACTACCTATATGATGCAGTGAGAAAATCGGCCTTAACAGAAATTTCTACATGGAGAGAACGGTAGCTAACGGGTCAATGGGAGGGGTCAGGGTCCGATCTTTGATGCCGATCGGTGTCTGCCACAACAGATCCTGCCAGCGCTGTATATGGCATCTAGCGGCACGTGACCCCTCGAGTGACCAAGTTAGCTTTTTCTTTATTAATTATTAATTAGGTCCAATTAGACGGTCTATGGGAACAAGCAATCTAATTAGGCTGGGGTCCTAATTAGTTACGTCGCAAGCACGGAAATTCCTAAGCGAAGGCCAAATCTCGGGAAACAAAATAAAATAAAAGCCGCGAAAACAAAACCAGCGAAAATGCGGTGAGATCCCTCGAGCACACCAGTGCTCGGCAAAACATACCCCAATATCACCAAAGTCTCTGAGTCCAAGTTCCTGTATTATTACAATAAAATGATTCTGCAAAAAATAAAACTAAACTACTCTACGCTAAACTACAACTATCTGCAGCTATTTACAGCTCCCGCACTCCTGCTTGCCTCCTCGCGCTCTCCTACGGCTCTATGCAGAAAGGAGCCACCTTTGAATCCCGTTGTTGAGTCGGCTTTTCCAGAAAAGCCATCTCGATCCTCGAGCCCTCGCAAGAAAACAAACAGAGGTGTATCAGACCAGATTATTATAAAAATATGCAAATAATGATAAAAGAAAATATATGCAAAAATAAAAATAAAAACAAATAAAAAAAATAAAAAACAAACAAATAAAAATAAAATAAAAGGAAAAAATAGAAGTAAAAAAGAAAATAAAAAGAAATCGAAAAGCCACGGAAAAAGCCGCAAAGCTCAAAACCGAACAAAAACAAAAAGAAAAAGACTACTAAGCCATGCTCCCCGGCAACGGTGCCATTCTAATGTGCCCGAAAAACCTAGAGACTAAGGGAGATAAATATCACAGATTGTTGCGACCTCAATCCCTAGAGTCGGGCTCAACAAGAAAAATATAGACCACCAAATACAAGTAATCAGTCAAAAGCTGAATAGCGGTCTCGCTATTTATTTAACTTGGTATAGCGACCAGGGTCAGACACAAGGAGCATGGGTTGGCCAAATGGCCTACGAAGTAGTCAGAGAAACAAATAAATAAAGAAAATATTTTTGGTAGATTTTATGGTTTTTTTTATTTTTTAATTTTTAATTATAAAGAAAATAAAGACAAAGGCAAAAAGAGCACAATCAATGAATTATTAAACACCACAAAACAACTCCAAAAATTGCAATAAAAATATTTTTGAGTTTTATGAATTTTTAAGTATTTTTGATAATTTTCTCAGAAATTTGTGATTTTTAGTTGATTTTCTAAAAAGAGAAAAAGACAAAAATAGGAAGCTAATGTGCAACCAGATTTGAAAGGTTATTTGAAAAAAAAATAACCGCTAAAAATCTGAGATGATTTGTTATCAAACTAAAAATGAAAATTAATCAACAGGAACAAAAATTGCATTTTTTATTTTTTAGAATTTTTAATAATTTTTATAAGATTTTAGAGTTTTTTTAGTTTTTAGGTGTTTTATAAATCTAAATTAAGTGAAATTTGGACTAAAGCAAGTAAACACACAAACAAACAGTAGGTAATTTTTTTAGAATTTTAGATGTTTTTTTATATTTTTAATAGATTTCATAAACCAAACAGTAGAAAAAATAGATGTTTTTGAATTTTTAAAAAATATAAAATAACTTAAAAATGACCCAAAAAATTAATGAAATTTTTACACAGTGGCAGGGGCCACGTGTCCAAATTTCACCAAATTTGGAGTTAATTTGATATTTTATTCAACCAATAAACAAGCAACAACACACATGGGCCAAATCGCAAGAAAAACAAGTTTCAAGGGATGAAATGAAACACGTGCGAGAACTCTGGGGTTAATCTTGCAAAAAGCCCAAAAAAGGCACGAGACTCGCACGTGATATGCACTTAGAGGGGACTAAAATGTCATTCCTATTTATAACAGTTCAAACAATAACATACAGAAAGTCTAGGCCCATACATGCAATTATTCCAAAAACTCACGTGTCGAAACACGTGCACCACATACACAGGGACCAAATCGCAAATACTAAAAGTCTGAGGTCCTACATGCAAATTACCTAAAATAAAAACAACTACTATAAATATTTACAAGACTAAACTATAAATGCGAAAAGGAGAGGGGCCTAAGTGATATTACCCCTTTTTAAGATTCGATGGCTGAGGGGCGTCCTCTTCAGATCTGACGGTCGTGGCACGTAGTACCCCTTCGGTGATCTGCGGCTCAGATCTGATTCACAGATGGATCTAACGGTCCACAGTCCCTCGCAAATGGATGGTCGAGATCTAAACTGGAGCGAGGGGTTGATTGAACGGCTTTGGAGGGCCATCGATGAAAAAGTCGTCGGCGACTTTCGTCAGGCCAATAAACACACCTTAGGGATCCTCCGGGGCTGCTAGGATGGGCAAATTGTCTCTCATGGGGTTCCGTAGCTAGTGGTAAACTCCAATGGGACCGGAGGGATATGGAGGGTCCCCGGCGACGACGAGCACCTGGAGCACCTGTGCCTGAACTGTCGAGCCTCCAGATGAGGCTCTTAAGCCTCGATACCTGCACAAGAAGCAAGAGGGGTCGAGGGTAAACCGCCTCGACCCATTAGCGGGCGTAGGGGATGATCGGATGGGGCGCTGCGTGGTCCTCCGGCGAGCGGCGGCGGAGGAGGACCAAAGTCCTGGTTCTGGGGCAAACCAAGTTGATCGGAGGGGCGAAGGACGTACGAGAGGTCTCGTGACGGTGATAGAATGGTCGGATGATTGAAAGGATAGTCGGAGCATTGTGGATTGGCCGGCGAAGGCCGGCGGCGCAAAACCTAAGATCTTGAATTAAAGCAAAGCTAAAGTCTAACAAGGCTACCTGGTGGCTGAGAGCGTTGTGGGGGAGATGTTGAGTCTCCTGGGATCCTTGACTCAATGGAGCGACGCCTCCAGAGGCTCGAGCTCGACAATAGTGGAGCGCGGCGGCGATGACCATCGGACCTAGGGCTAGGGTGCCTCTTTCGTCACTGCAACATCTCCTAGGGCTCTTGCTGTCACTCAAGGCAAGAAGGTGGAGGTCTTGGGAGTCAAAGACGGTGGCCGAAGGTGAAGGAAATTGTGGCTCGAGCTCAGTCTATATATTGGTAGGGGTCAGGGAAGATGGGATTCAGGCGTGGAAATCGATGCACGCGTCCCTAGGAAGAAGGTCGAGCGTGGATCATGGATGTAGGACCTACAATAAGAGCCCGAGGTTTGGGGGAATGGGTGGCGGGCCAATTCAGGAAAAATCGAAGAAATCAGGTCGAAAACCGGGTCCGCGAGAAGTGGTCCATGGGGGGCAGTTGACCGGAGGTCAACATCCCTCGTGGACAAATGAGAATATTCCATTCTGAAATTATTTGGAAATTCAAAATAAAATAGAAAAAAAATTATTTCATAATGTTTTCAACATGAAAAATGTTTATTTATTTTCAAAGTATTTTTTAGTGATTTTTATTTATTTTTTTGAAAAATAAATTATGTATATACATTATATTATATTATATACAGGTATAAATACCTATGAATTTTTTATTTTTATTTTTATTATTTTATTTTTTTACAATTATCCTAATTTTATATATTATTTACTTACACCATAAAATTTTGGGATATAAAATAATTTTTATTTGATTTTTATTAATTATTTACAATGGTAAAATAAATAGTTCTTTTATTCTTATATACATGGTATATGTACACTGAAGAGAGAGAAATTATTTATTTTTATTTTTCTTTTATTTTTTGCATTTTTATTTTATCTTTATAAATATATACAAAATATGGGAAATACATATATATATTTATTTTATGAAAATAAAATATATACACTAAGCGGGGGATTTTGTACAAGGCTGAGTTACCCTATCTCTCTCTACTTATTTTTTTTACGGTCAGGCCCATATTGAGCCCTCCCTTGGGTCTAGGTCACTCAATATTTATTCTAAATATTTCCCTCTTTTTCTTTATTTCTTTATTCTTTTATTTTTTCACAAAAACATTCTAATTATTGCTATTTACACAATGCATGCTATTTGACAAATTATTATATTTACAAACATATACATGGTGTTTTGCAAAGATTTTTAGCTAAAATAAAAGAATAAAGAGTGATGAATGAGGATTCATCACTCCCCACCTCCATCTAACCCAATCCTATACAGATTGAGGAATTAGTTCCTCCCACTTAGCCACTCACCGGAGGAACCCATTTCTATGCATTTTCCGTCAATCTCGACCATCGAGGCTCACCGGAGCTTCACTTTTTGTCCGCTAACATTTACCTGTAGAGAACGATGAGAAAATACTTACTTTTAGGGGTCGTCGATTCATTAGAAGACCCCCCAGATCCCGCTGCTTCGCCAGGCCATGATAATGCGGCTTCTGCTAGCAGTTAAAATGTAGTTGTCGGTTGTAGAAGAACCGCGAAGACAGAAGTCGCGTTGATCAAACAAAAATCGAGATTAAAATAGGAGAGAGGGAAAAGGTGAACAAATTAAATTCTGTCCTATTTTAAATCCTTTAAACTAATTTTTAGCCAGGTAAGTTCTCCTCGGTCGAACTCAAGGAGGCAAAATATCTTTACTATGATTTTCGAGGAATGAAGGAATCTCGAGAATTTATTCTTCTTCTTGAAAATACAACAAAGCTCAAGAAAACATTAAAAAATAACACAGATTTACAAAAATCAAATTGAGTGAAATATACGACAAAAATTCGCGAAAAATATCTAGAAATGTCGCTAGGGTAGTTGTGTAGCTACCTAGAAAATTCGAGGAAAAATACAAAAAAATAAGGTCTAAAACCCTATAATATAGGGGTATAAGTACAAGAAAAAGAAAATTTGTTCTGTTATAGATAAGTCCTTGGCAGGGACTGAATTACAAAGAAAACTAAAATTATTATATTTAGGTCCTACGGGGACCTAAATGTAATTTCTAGAAACCTATGGAGCAAGAGTTAATTCTGGAATACTGCTGGGTTTAGTACATAATTTTTCCACCAGTTCGTGATCAAGGGCACATATTAGAAGATGCAGGTGATTCTAAGCCTTCCGATCTGGACACGTGTCGCCATTTTGTACACTCTAGTGTTCTTGAGTGTTCTTCCCTCTTTCTCGCAGCAGACGATGGCAACACCTTCTTTGATTTCTTCCCAGCGACTGGTGGCATGCTTTGGCCTTCTGCAGGGCCAGGAGGGAGTCTCCTTCTCCCTCCGAGCTCGCCTGTGGGTGAGCGGCTCCAAGGACGATGGATGGTGGCATTTAGGCATCAAAGAAGTTGATGGTGTGGTGGAGCTTCAGCAACCACCTAGAAGTTGATCTTTGATTGAAACTTCTTCGATAGTTAAGGTTCCAGACAATGAATTAATGCTCTAATGATGATCAAGACCTGTAATTGGTGATTTATATACTCGATTTCTAATGAAATTGGTCAAGAAGTTATGGATTTGCAAGTTTTAAATTGTTTCCAAAAAAGAGAAAATGGATAGAGATGGAATGATTTGGAGTGAACTCGAGTGGATTTGAAAGGAAGTTTGGTTATACGTCTAAGAAGGATGCTTAAGGTCTCTAATGATGCACTCAAATCTGCTAGTTGAGACATGAATATTAAAAAATAAAAAGGCAAAATATGAAGGAATACCTGGGGTAGCAGGATGTATGATTCTGATGGTCGTCGCTTGATGAGGTGGCTTCCCGGAGCTCCACGCTGCGGCTGCGGTGATGCAATGCCAAGATGAAGCCTTGGCACCTTCCTCCGACGCTCCTTCTTCCACACAATGCTCGCTTGACACCCTGTCACAATCGGAGATTGGCAGAGGACGGCGGTGAAAGGGGTGGTTCGGCCAGTGGGATTCTTGAAAGGGTTAGTTCTAGAAGAATTAGTTGGAAATGGTGATTTGAGGGACTTTTATAGACGAGATCGAAGAGAGTTGGTTGAAGATCAAAGGCTAGCGTGGATGCATGTTGTTGGGAGAAGAGATTGGAGGGTTTGGATCGAAGTTAGGAGGAAGAGGATGACGAGTATAATTAGTTGAAGGTTGGTGGTTAAAACAGAACGATCAGTTCGTGTTCTTGAGGAAGATGAACCAGGTGTTGACACATGTCAACACCTGGTTGGCCAGAATTGATAAATATATTAATAAATAGAAAATAATTAGTAAATTAATGGTATTTTAAATAAGTCTAAAAATGAAAATTATAAATAATCAAATTATCTAAATTATGGTATAATTAGTTTTAATAAATAATATATATTTTACAAAATATAAATATTACATTAATAAATAATTATGAATAATACTTAATAAATAGGTTTTGGATTTTTAATTCAATAAATTAATAAATAGTATACTATTTTTATATTTTATTAATTATTAAGATAATAAATAAAGTATATATGAATTTTTATAGATTTTAATAAATTAATTTAAGCATACTAATAGATATAGATACAAGTGATACTGTTCATTTATACCTATAAATTAGGGTTTTGTTATTTATTTAAAGTAATAAATAAGCTCCAAAAATTATGAAATAAATCAGGGTTAAAATACAAGATCAAGAAAATAATTAGAAATGATAAAATCATTAAAACAATAATATTGTGTTCTAAATAAAATAAATAGCCCAGAAACCCAGTTATGGTTAGGTCCCAAAATCAACTTTTTGCAAACGGACTCCAATTTTAATGAAATCACCTTCATTAATTAGAGAATATTATTTTATGAACTTTAAAGGTGAGTAAAGTGAAATTGGAGTTCGTATGAGAAAGTTATGATGTTCGGATGTTGGGGTTTCGACAATTTATAAGTTGGATTTCTTGAAATATATACAAGATAATATTTTTAATTTTTATATTTTTCTATACATTTTTAGAAATAATTAGGAAAAGAGTTTGGTGAAAAATATGTTAATATGAATTAATTAAAAATCTTTGAAGTTTTGGTATTTACTGGTTAATTAATGAAGGATGTATGGAGTGTAAAATTAATTATTTTTATGTATTTTCTTCCCTTATCTCCCCCATACATGAATTAATTAAAAATCTTTGAAGTTTTGGTATTTACTGGTTAATTAATGAAGGATGTATGGAGTGTAAAATTAATTATTTTTATGTATTTTCTTCCCTTATCTCCCCCCTACTTATTTATTGGTCGAATAATCCATGCTGACTTGATCTCGGGATTAGGTTACAAATATATATTTCAGCTATATTTATTTTCTTAGTCACATTGTACATATAGACATATCTACAATTTGCCTTTATTTTTATTTTCTTTATTTTTATTCTTTTATTTATTTACATGATTTTAATATATAAAAGTGCAATTTTATTCATGAGTAGTGTTTTGTTAAAAAATGGAATTTAATGAGTATTTATATGTATTTGTTAAGGGTTTTAAGACAAAATGGATACAAAATGTTAATGAATCATGAATTCATCAACCCCCTATACTTAAACTTTGCTAGTCCCTTAGCAAACACTTATTTTGAGAAATAAGGGAAAAAGAAAGAAAGTTAGAATTTCCTAAACCAATTCATGAGAGCAAACAAAGGACAGAGCTCGATCGGGCCTGAAACAAGCATTTTGTCGGAGCCTTAACTAGGATTAGGATTTTAGCCTCAACAGCCCTCAAGTTCCACAAATCCTTGTTTAAGTTCACCTCAACATCCAGTTCAGATCCACTCATTCATATCGCAAACTCTATCAACCTTGAAATCAATCTGTACTGTGTGTGAATTGTTTTATCTCTTCCCACTTGAAAGAAGTGAAAAAACCGCCCATCTCAATTATACACTCCCATTGGTTCCTCATCCAGCTACTCTTTCATAGGGGAGGGAGATATTCCCTTCTAAGGTCAGCTCGTGCTGTGTCCACAATTGAATATAAAGAGAAAGTAGCTACAACAACAACAAAGCCTTTTCCCACAATTAAGTAGGGTCGGCTACATGGATTCTTCGCCTCCATTCAGATCTATCTTAGGTCAATCTCGGACTTATATCCAAAAAACTAAGATCCCTTCGTATAGTCTCTTTCCAACACTTCTTGGGCCGTCCTCACCCTCTCTTAGCCGGCTCAAAATTCCAATACTCACATCTCCTAACCGGTGCATCAGTTGACCATCTTTCAAATGACCAAACCATCTTAAGCGTTTTTTCGCATCTTATCCTCGATCGGAGCTACACCAACTTTCTTTCTGATTGCATCATTTCGAATCCGATTTCTACGTGTATGTCCACACATCCATCTTAGCATTTTCATTTCTGCTACAACCATTCTCTACACATGTCTATGGTTCACAGGCCAACATTCAGAACCATAAAGCATAGCAGGTCTTTACGACTGCTTTGTAAAACATTCCTTTAATTTTTAAAGGAATTTTTTTATTACAGAGAACAGCAGAGGCTCCTCTCCACTTTAGCCAACCTGCATTTATTCTATTAGTAACATCTCCATCAATTTCTCCATCATGTTGCAAAATAGATCCCAGATATCTAAAAAAGTCTCTCTTCTGAATATTATCATCACTAATCTTCACCTCGATTCCTTCACCATTGCTTCCATCAAAGGCGCATTCCATATATTCCGTCTTAGCCTTACTTATACGAAAACCTTTAGTCTCCAATGCATGTCTCCAAACCTCAATCTTCTCATTTACTCCATCTCTAGTCTTGTCAATCAACACAATATCATCAGAAAATAACATACACCAAGGTAACTCATCCTGAGTGTGACTTGTCAACTCGTCCATAATCAAAGTAAAAAGAAATGGACTCAAAACTGAACCTTGATGTAAACCAATGTTTATATCAAAATAGTCAGTCTTCCCTGTCGGGGCCCTTACACAAGATAAAGCCCTATCATACATATCCTTTATGAGATTAATGTATAGGACAGGTACATGTCTCTTCTCCAAAACTCTCCATAGTATCTCTCGTGGGACGTAATCATAAGCCTTCTCCAAATCAATAGAGATCATATGGGGATTCTTCCTTTTAGCTCCATAAATCTCCATTGTTCTCCTCAGCAAATGGATGGCTTCAATAGTTGAGCGACCTGGCATGAATTCGAATTGGTTTTCTTTTACTTGGGAAACTTGCCTCAACCTTCTTTCAATCACACGTTCCCAAATTTTCATAGTGTGACTCATCAGCTTGATACCTCTGTAATTTAATCAATTTTGAATGTCTCCTTTGTTCTTATAAAGAGGCACCATGATACTCCTCCAATCTTCAAGCATTTTCTTGCTTCACCAAATAACATTGAATATATCCGTAAGCCAAGTCAAACCACGCTCACCTAGAACTTTCCATACTTCTACAGGGATGTCATCCGGTCCAACACCTTTCCCATGTCTCATAACCTTCAAAGCCTCCTCTACTTCTTTTCTTTGTATTCGTCTATAGAATGCACGATTCAAGTAACTTTCACTACTAGCTAGATCATCCAAAGTGATCTCTCTAGTTCCTTCTCCAATGAAAAGTTTATGGAAGTACTGCTCCCATCTAGTCTCTATATCCTTCTGAGTAACAAGCACGTGACCTTCCTCGTCCTTAATGCAACTCTCTTGAGAAAGTTCTTCGGTCTTTCTTTCTCTTGCTTTGGCCAACCTGAATATATCCTTCTGGCCCTCCTTAGAGTCGAGATTTTTATACAAAACTTCATAAGCTTTTGACTTAGCTTCGCTTACAGCCTTCTTTTCTTCCTTCCTCGCTATTTTATAGTCTGTGACAGTTTCCTCTGTTCTATCCTTAGCCATAGCTTTAAAGCAAGCTCTTTTAATTTTTAGCTTCTCTTGCACCCCTTCACTCCACCACCACGCCTCCTTTTGACCCGGGGCTCCTCCTTTTGACCCGCCTAGCCTCTCTTTGGCTACCTTTCGGATACAAGATGCTACTGCCTCCCACATCTCGTTTGCACTACTGCTACAGTCCCAAGATAAGTCTTCTAAAACCTTCTCCCTGAAGCTTGATTGCTTCAGTAGAAGATTCCAGCACCTAGTTCTAGTGATATTAGGAATCTTCCTTTTCTTTACCAGCCCTTTTATTTGTAAATCCAAGACTAACAAGCGATGTTGGGTTGTCAAACTCTCTCTAGGGATTACTTTGCAATCTTTACAACACAACCGATCTCTTCTCCTCAGCGCAAAGTAATCTATTTGTGTTTTAGTTGAGCCACTCTTATAAGTAATTAAATGCTCTTCCCTCTTCTTGAAAAGAGTGTTTTCTATGAAAAGATCATATGCAGTTACAAAATCTAGAATGACTTTTTCCTCTTCGTTTCTATCCCCAAAATCATGTCCTCCATGCACACTTGCATACCCTGAAACATCTTTTCCCACATGTCCATTAAGATCTCCACCTATGCAAACCATCTCTCTATATGGGATTCCTTGTAAAATCTTATCCAGATCCTCCCAAAAAGCTTGTTTAGTCCTTTCATCTAAACCAATTTGCGGTGCATAAACTGAGATGATATTTAGAATCTCTTCTTCAAGCACCAACTTTAGCAAAATAATCCGATCCCCAAATCTTTGCACCTTAACCACACAATCCTTCAAATCTTTATGAACAACCACTCCAACACCGTTTCTGCCCTTATCTTTACCTGGATACCAAAGTTTAAAGCCTGTCTTCTCGATCTCCCTTGCTTTCTCTGCAACCCATTTAGTTTCTTGAAGACATAATATATGAATCTTCCTTCTTTTCATTGTATCTACTATCTCCATCAATTTTCCAGTTAAAGTACCGATATTCCAACTACCAATCCGTAACTTCAATTGCAATATCTTTTGGACTAACTTTTTTACTCGCAAGCGTCCATTTTGTGAGAACCCTTACAAATTATAGAGAGAGTAGAAGAATGAGAAAAGAACTGGAGTGCGACCAGTGTAGACACATCTCCTTATGAAGTCCAGCCAGTGTAGCTAAGTCTCCAATAAGATGTGCATGCTTTTTGGTGGAAGATCAGACTATTGTGGTCGTATTTGTATCGGTGGCTTCTTCTTTGTATTGGCTTTGTAATATTGCTTGCACTACATCAATCTTTTTGTGCCTCGATGGATATAGCATCTTTTCATTCCGCCCATTTTTTGAGGTCTTGGAAAAATTGTGCCAACAGTTCCTTCCCTCATCCGAAGCGATTATTGCAACCCCAATCTCTCCCAACTTTGGACTCCATACCGCCATACAAGGATAGAAACACACCACCAAGATGGATTGCCCTTCACAACCCATGCAAGTCAAGCTAAGTGCAAAGTGCATGTGTCCAAAATTGGTTCATTAATGAAGAATTAAACGGATGACACGAAGTGTTCTACTTAGGTACTTTCGAGTTGATTTCCCAAACATGGTCTCATGGAATCCAAAGATTTAAGTCAAAGACCTGAAGAGTCTAAATTCTAGTTTCCTAACTATGCTCCTTACAATGAAAGTTAAAGGCCGTAATAAAGCTCCATCCTTTATCCTTTTCCCAATCTTTAGTTCTAGAAATCAAACTTATTCTGAGAAATGCTAATGCAAATTCAACCATGTTTTTGTTAAGTATATAGTCTAAATTTTACTCATTATAAATTTTAAGGATTTTATAATTTTTATGGATTTTAGACTTTGCATTTTTTATGCATTTTGTGATTTTTATAAACAAGTTTATGTACAAGAATTTTACAAAATAAATTATCCAATTTCTATTTGGATTAAATAGCTAACGTATTTTACAAATTCTATATATAAAAGATTTTACAAGGATAAAATGAATTTTACACATATTTCAATATATACAATTTTAAATAATTATTATACATATTTTTATTACATTTTTAATACATATTTTAAATTAGGAATTTTAAATAAGGATTTCAAGCATATTTTACTTATTTACAAGGATTTTATAAATAGATAAATAAATAAATAGGTGGATTATAAATTATGCCTCACCTTTTTTTATGGATTTTATAGATATGGATACATAAAAGTACGAGTTATGGACAAAAATATATATAAAATATATATGCACTCCCCTATACTTAGCTTGTGGTATGTACTCATAGTGTCAAAAGAGAAAAAGGAGGACATAACTCATGCGAAGTAAAAGTGGGTGAAAGAGAATAAGTGATGTGAAGTTAATCAACCCCCTATACTTACGATCTAGTCATCGTAAGTATAGTGGAAGACGAAAAATGAGGTGACTGAGGAAAAGAATATACAACCGAAGGAACAAAAGAGAAAGAAAAATGAAATCAACGAAATCACTTGGTCCCCCCCCCCTACTTAGGATAAGGCATCCTAAGTATAGAAAAGAGAGTGGCCAAAATTAGGGGCCAGTGATTAGAGTAAAAGAAAGGATATACAAAAGAAAAGTAAAAAGACCAAAAATCGAAAAATAAGAATCAACGGGCAATCGGTCTCCCCTATATTAGGATCGATTATCCTAAGCATAAAATATAAGAAAAAATGGGGACAATTGTGATCTATAAAGGATATATAGGTGTGTACTCCAGAAAACCACATGGCTTCGCAGGTCTCTGTACAAGATGGATTGAAGTGGAAGAGTAGACATGCATCCTGTACAAAGTAGATCACTTCAACCTGGGTCGTACTGAATCTTCTACTTTTTATGCATGTACCGATCCTTGGCTGAACAAGTAGAGCCGCCTCTGTAAGTGAACTCTGTATGTGACATAGCTCTCTTTTCTGAAGTATGCATTTCTAGAGTCGGACTACAGAAGGTGTCTATATCTGCCCCACCACGTAGCTCCTCGCTCCATTCTAAGTCCTTCCCCCGCTGCGGAGCACTGCCAACATCCTTCAGAATATCTATGCCATGTGGGAAAAGGTCAGAGCTTGAGGATTCAAACAATTGAAGCTCATCCGACCAATGTTCTTCACAAGTTCATCCAACAGGTCTGCGAGCCGTCTGATCACGAGAAGTTCTTGGAGAAGCACAACTACCATCAGATCACTTCAAGTCAGGGATGTCGATCGTCTTTACATGATCTAATACGGGCCGTCATCGTCGAAGGGGCATCACACCCTGTAGAGTAGACACATGAATTAGAGGGAAGTGGTCAGTCGTCCGATCACGCCTTGTACTAGGTATTTGAGACTTAAACCCATCCATTTTTGTAATTTAATAATTCATTTATAAACTTTCCTTGTTCGTTCATATTTTGTAATATTTGCAAAAAGACCCCACTATTGTTGATATTTGCACTTTAGTCCTCCGCTAGCTCACCTCACGTTGCTGTCCACATGAGGTGTGCATCTTGTACGGAGGCCCTTGCAGCTTTAGATATTTGTACTTAATCCTTGAACTATTTATTTAAGTTATAACTTTTTGGTAAAATTGCAAATAGGCCCTCTAGGTTTTTTATTTACGTTTATGAACCCTTTCAGTATTGTAGTTTCTTTTTATTTCCTCTATTTATTAAAAATACCAATTATGCTCCAAAAATCAGCAAAAATAGGCATAGGTTCATGGATGCGTTCATGGATAATTGTATTTTCATGCTATATACTTATTTTTTTATTCTAGGACTTTTATATATTTATTAAAAATAAAAATGAACATAAAAAGGCTATATTTGACTTCAAAAATTCTAGAAAATATAAAACCAAACCTAAAAATTTCCAAAATATATATTGTTTATTTATGTATTTTTAACCTTCAGATCAAAAATCACTAAAAGAGAGAAAAACAAAACTCTTAAAAATTAGAAATCCCTAAAATCATTTAATAAAAATCTATAAAATTCCTAAAAATTCCAAAAATCTGGTTTTCTATTTTATAATATATTTATATTATTATTTATATATTGAAATTGATTTGGAAAATTTTTGACTTAATTTTCTATTTTTAATTTCATTTCAATTTCGGCCTATTAATTAATCCCTCTTTTGAGGTATTTTGGGTTTAAAAAATATATAAAAATTAGAAAAATTCACTAAAAATCACAAAAAATAGTAAAAATTTATTTAAACCCAAAATATTTAAATCTGTAATTTTTAGTTATATTTAGATCTATATTATCCTATATTGTCTATATAGTCTTATATATTACTATATATATTTAATAAAAAAAGGAAGAAGAAATAAAAAATATATGAAATATAAAAAGAAAATGTAAAAATATAAAACTAATAACAAAATAAAAAATATAAACAAAAATAAATTGAAAAAATAAAGTAAAACCAATAAAAATTAATTTTTGGCTGAGTGTTTGAGAGATGAAGTGTGCTTCGATTTTTTTATCTTGTCTGCTCTACCCCATTACTTCCTTTGTTCGACCCCTAATTGCTTGTCACTATACATTTCTAATAGGGTATAATAAATTTTAACTCTTGCTCTTAATTTCTTGATTATCTGTGTGGGTTAATTGTTGAAATAGCAGCGAGATTTGAGTAGTCGCTTCAGCGACAAGTGAAGCTGATTTGTAAGATCATTTTAGCGACTCTGATTTTTTTGCTTTTCAAATGGTGCTGTTGGTGGGGAGCATTGGTTTGTAGAGTAGCTTTTATCTCTCATATTGCTTAGCCATTTCTACATTTACTACTTTCTACTTGATTATCAATTTCAAACTGTCTGACATCTCTTCATTTGTCTTCTAGCGAGGGACTGCGTGAAGGATATGGGAAGATCCTTAAGGGCATCACGAAAGCATGAGTATCACATCGTATGCGATCGATAGCGACTAGTCAAACTAGTAGCTCGAGGCAGCGGAATTTAAAATTTTAATCCGATGAAACCACATGATCTAAGAACCCTTCTCGGATTGATTCATCTAAACCACAAAAAAGTATTAGGGTTACGTCTTGAAGCGGGGTTGCGATCGAGTCTCTAAATAAAGAGACCTCCTGTCCCAAGTCTGATCCGACGGAGGAGACGCTTGCGAGCATGTTGATGAAACTTGTGCTTCTCGCAATCAATGTTTATGATCCAAGTGATGGATCTCCTGATCTCATCACACGAGATCCGACGTCTTCTTCACAAGCAAGGTGCACCGAATGAGACGGAGATCCACGAGAAAACAATCCGGCAACATAATGACGATGCTGCGGTGATGGCGACTCTCTTTAGGGCTCCATGGTGGACAACCACAATAAGAGAGAGAGGATGTTTAGAGAATGAGAGAGAGAGAGCATATGTTGTTGTTCTTCTTCTTGTAACTTTGAAGAGCAAGGGGTGCCTCTTCTTATATAGTATTTTGGGAGTCCATGTATCACAATCCATGGACTACACAAAATCAATAGATGAGATTGATTTGTGCTTCATTCAATGGCCAAGATTTTGTTGTAAAACACGACAACAATTAATTTAATTTAGATTAAATATATTTTTAAAAATCAATATAAATTAATCGCAAATTAAATAAATCAAGCATGGAGATACATGGAAGGAAGATAGCCTCCTTCCAATAAGAGGGGGGGGGACAACCACCCTTTGCTAATGGGATTTGGTGGTCGTCCACCATCCCTAGTAGTAAGGTGCAATCTCCATGTGATCTCATGAGATTACATTATTCCATGGAAATCTCCAATATTTACAACAACACTTGTTGTAAAATATTCTAAAAAATAAATCATAATTATTTTGTGAATATTGTAATCTTGTCATTGGAAAATTGCAAATCATGTTCTCAATCCAAAATAAAATGTAAATTACATTTTAAATTAGTTGTCCAATGTGAATCAAATTCACATCAACATTTAATTTGTAAATGCTATTTACAAATAGCTTTCTCTTATATATTATAAATCACACTTATAATATAAATGACTAATATGGATAGTGATATCCACATTATTCATGTCCATCACATTTAATCATCTTGGATCTCTATTCTCATGTGCTCAAATAATATGACTCACATTCATATTATTCATATCTTTGATAATTAAATCACATTTAATTATCTTAGATAACTCTCCTTATAATATGAATCAAATTCATATTTTTCATGATAATTAAATCACACATTTAATTATCCATTTTCTCAATGCTCGGATAATATATCAACAATGAAATTATCCATGAACTCTTTCAAGGATAATGCACTTTCTTCGCGAATACTTGGAGATAAGGACATGACCATTGTATTGTTCCACGTATAGTGACTTGGATATTGAGATCACATCTCAAATCCAAATCCTACGAACCACTCATAGATGATTAATTAAATCAACACCGTAAATCTAATCTTCTCATTGCATCTGAATCACATCCAGATCGATGTCCAACATTTGGATCAAGATCAGATCACTTCTTTACAGAAAGGACCCACTAAAATCCAGACCCGTTGTCCAACACTTGGATCAAGACCAGATTACTTCTCTACTAAAAGGACTCACTAAAATCCAGACCCGTTTCATCACTCCCTAGGAATGAAAACGTTATGGTTATACAATTGTTTATGATCACATCACCGTCAGGTAATCCTAATAGATATTCATCCTACATATTGTAAGACCTAAAATAAACCCGAAGTCTTAGATCTCTTTTAGGCTATCTCCTTCTGGGTTTTTTCTTCATTAAGTTTCTCATTCGATTATTTGGAGTTAGTATCGATTATATACTTTCCAAAAGCATATATCATACCTAGGTGTTGATAATATACTTTCTAAAAGTATATATCAAACCTTACAAATTCAGTCAAGCTTCCAAAGCGAGATGATCGTGCACTGAATTTGATCCTTCCCAATATCTCATGAGTGAGCTCATGTCTTCCGGTTTAGTAAATGAACTTGTATGCTCCGTTTGAGAGAGCATATTACTCATATGTGCTTGTATGCACACCAGTGCACCGGTGTATAGACCTTGACTAGGTCATCAACCAATTAGTCTGCCAAATGTAGACATATAGTAACATATCCGTCTCCAGTCATAGGATGTGTCCTTATATGGCGACAACATACGACATAAGTCTTTGGTTATATCGATCTCGTTAAGTCAACTCTTTGGCCTAGCCTATCTAAAACCACTGAATCTATATTCTTATGCAGCGGATCTACATCAAGAGGTCTATTAGATATCAACCTTTAGAGAAAGGATTTTCATCTCCTTCTCAGGATGGAAATCATCTCTTAATAATCATTTGACGGTGCTTGATGAGTCCTTAATCTAACTCTTTAGATATTCATCCAAGCATAGCCTTTATGATTCAATAATTGAATCAATAACTGTATGACTATCAAGATGGCCATGGTATATAACCTAATTGTACTAAGGGACCTATTATGTAATCTAATTATTCTTAATTTTAGATCAGGGAATGATATTTGCAATAACATTTATTGCATAATGGCTTGCCGTGGGCTCGCATGTCCAAAGAGTCATTAATGCGCTAATCTTTAAACACACACTATGTGACGATCATAGTCTATTTAGAAAAAAATAGCTAGGTAAGCTGATCAGTCACTCTGTTCCCGAGAGACTACACCAAGTCCTTTTACGACACTTTCCTATATCCCAGTAACAGTGCTCGCATCCAATGCGAATGTTGCATCTTATGCAACCTATACTCAATATTGAGGCAGTTCTAGTGTCTCTGACACTACAACTCAATAATCATTATAACCGGTATGTAATTTCTATTATCCTTACTAGAATGCCCTTATTCCCAGAGATCTCTATCTCCTAAGGTATCTGCAGTTAAGACCTTTTAGATCATTTTCTATAAAGTGTTAAGTTCTTGAAGATAAGACTTTGAGATCACTATCTTGAAAGTCTTGTCCTCTTTGAAGACTATGTTATTACTACAATCAAGTGTTTTATCTCCATAGTAGGATTAGTAACAGCTTACTTCTCCCACTGCATGGCAGTCATCTGTCTTTTGTACACATCAAGCATACACTGAGCTTCCCAAATCTTGATGCACTGTGGCACGTAGCTTTGGTATTCATATCCTCAACTCTTTGAGGTGCTATCCCTTTAGATAGGTCAGTACCATATCTTAAGGGAAAGAAGCCTTTCTTGGAATTTCCATTAAAAAAATGGAACTTGTCCAAGGGTGTACCACTAATGTGATGATCCCAATACCGTCTTCTAATTGTTTTTGAACACCTTCATAACTAAGATCTAAGAGGTATCCTTGAGATCATATCTCAAGGTATGGAATAGCCAGACTATAAAACATTTATTATTATCCTTACATCATTTCAAATGATTATAGGATATTATCTAAATTTAGCATAATGAACACAATGGCACCCCCATTAAACTTCACATGTTTCATCAAGATTCTATTTGAAATCATAACATTTATAATTTCATCAAATCTATGTTCTAACTATAAGAATCTTATTTGAGTCCATAGGCGGTGTTCTTCAGCTTGCACACCTTGCTTTCCACAACTATGAAGCCCTAGGGATACTTCATGTGAATATCCTCATTGAGGTATTCATAGAGGAATGCAATATTGACTTCCATCTTGTAGATGTCAAAGTCAAGTTGTGTAGCTATAGTTAGCAATATTCTGATGGGTTTAAGCATGGTCACTGAAGGGCAAGTCTCATCGCAAGCGATGTCTTCTCTTCAGTGTGTAGCTTATGGGTACGAGCCATGCTTTGAAGGCCTCTACCTTCTCATCATGTTCCCTCTTTCTCTTGAAAATCCATTTATACCTAACAGGTTTTACCCGTATAGGTGTATCCTCGAGTGTCCATATACAACACTTGTATATGAAGTCTAGACTTTATTGCGAACATCCATATTTCCTTGTCATGATCTTCTGGAGCTTCATCATATGAAGTCAAATCATATATAGAATCCATCCTCAAACTAAATTTGAAGAGGTATGAGTGCTTCATCTTTAATTGTCCTTTTAGTTTCAGATTTCAAGAGCCTCGTTTTCTTCTCAAGATTAAATGAGTTCCTTCACTTCATTTTCATCTTGATTATCAAGAAAGTCATCCTCTAAGAATGGTATCCTTAGTGATAAATATTTTTAAGAATCTCAAGGTCATAAAGTAGGTATCCAATAACATCCTCTATTTTCCTAATAAAGCAGCACTCTCTAGTGCAAAGTTCCAGCTTACTTGCATCTATGACAAAGACCAACCAACCCTAAATCCTCAAGTGTCCAACACTATGCTAGGTTCCAAACCATAGCTTTTGAGGGTGTTCGGGTTTAGATCCGCATGGAATCTTATTAACGATATATAATGTAGTCTCTACTACATATATATATATATATATATCTGGAAACTAAGAGATGATTATGCTATGATTAATCATTGATCAAATCATGTCACACATGATCCAATTGTATCTCTCTACAACTCTATTGAGTTTAGTTGTATTAGGAGTAGTGAGATAGGAATGATATTCCTTTCTCCATAAGGTATTCCATGAATTTATCTAATAGGTACTGACTACCTAGGTTAGATAAAATTTATTTCTTCTTCCTTCAAAATCTGGTTCTAAATCAAAATTATGAAATCTTTGAACATTTTAAAGCTTTCTAAGGTGAATGGAAGAAATCTAATATCATAAATAGTCATTGAATGATATCACATACCATCAATGTTTATTAAATACAGATGAACCACATACATCAATATGTATGAGATCTTGAATACCTTGGCATCTTACACCATTCTCAGAGAAGGGTGCATTGAACATTTTCTACTTTGAATACAATATTCACAAGTACGTAAGATTTGAATATTCAGACACTCTAAAGTTTCATCTCTTACTTGTCTATTGATCTCATCAACAGACAAATGTCCAAGATTCAATGCCAGATCATTATCAAATGATCTTCACCCTTCTATTGATCTTAAAATGTTTAATTTCCAGCATTAGAAATATTAATGAAACATTCATTAATATTCTAATTTAGTACAATCCTCCAGATGTCAGATTACTATATGAAATATATCCATCATAACTCTTTATGATAGGTCTATTCCAAAATTCATGTTTATTTCCAACATTTAGAAATGAATAATGAGTGTATTCTAATATCTAGGTCATAGAGACATTCTCTAAGACTAAGGGCTCGCCCATTGAAATTATGAAGTCTATATATCCAATAGAGATTTTTGCAATGATTGCATCAATATCCATGTAGATGACTATTAAACCTTAATATTAAATTTTCTAGTCTTCTAAACCATATGCAACCAATTACAAGTGTTATTAGAAGAATGAGTTACAATTCACTTTGATCTTATCTAATAAGCAAGTTAATATCAATGATTATATGCAAGTATAGATTATCCCGATGCACTATCCACGTCCTTCTCTAAGGATCCTAGATAGACTTGATAGTCATACTATCAATACATTGGCTTGTTGCAGTATCGACACTCATCCAACTCTTTAGATGTCATATGGAAATTACAGATGTATAGTCAACTCCTTGACTTTCCTTCTTGCTTGGGTCAGACCCATGCTTCCACTGTGCTTTCTTCATCTATAAACAACCATTGTTTAAGTCAAAGGATCTCTTATGTTGAATTCAAAAGATTTCAAGATAAGAATATTTCAATATTTATACATGCTTCATTCAATTCATACAATATGAGTATTATGAAGCTTCATGAATGACTTGAGTATAGACAGTAGAATTCACACTCATCATGTCTACATGCATCTTAACTCTTAAAGACTTTGGTTCATGTAGGTACTTAAAAATTTTGAATATATAATCTCCTATAGATCCACCATTATGCATGATGCAGTGAACCATGCCATTCATGATTAAATGTCGAGAGTTCATATGTATGCCAGAACATCTTCTTTGATTTTATAAGGATTATTTGACAATTACGATCATCATCATCATGATACTTCCTAAGCACACTTGATGAATGATCGAGACTATAGAGACACACAAACCCTAGGTTGTTGTCTTATTGTCTATTTAATTGTCATTCCTCATTATTATGAGGAAACTTGCATATTGCAACCACATACATTATGTGTCCAACTGCAAGTACAATATCTTGATCATGGATCCTATCCATGATATTTACTGATTATTATTGAGTATATCTTTGAATGCGTTTAATGAGGACTATATGAAATAAGATATTTGCATAAACATATATATTTTTACTTTGATTTAGGAGTTTTTATATCAAAGTTGTCTTGCCTTTTCAACACTGAAAGTTCATTCTCTTAATCACTTTCAATTTAAGAGATATGCTTACCGTTATATTCAAGCAAGATCTGGGATCTCCTTTCTTATCTTTGTCACATCCCAATAGTATGAGAACCTGTAACTCAGACAAAAAGAAGCGGAAACACATTCCGCCTTTCAAGTCCAACTTGCATTGCATATTCAGTCTTTAACACCCAAGCCCACCGCCCCTAAGGTGATGTTGACTTGTCGTTACTTGAACCAACCGTCAACATGATTAGAACTTTGTATGCGCAATCCAATATTGCCCCAATAATATGGGGACCTGATATTGGGGTCACTACGCATACAACCTTACTCTTTCAAGAAGCAAAGAGCCCGATCCAGATGCACTTGTATGCAGGATCTGTCACTTCTGACAGACGTCTCCTACATACAATCCCTGATGACAAAACCCTTCACCTTGATGAAAGACTATGGATGTCACTTATGTGATCCTCCATATCATGTTCAAATTCTAATTAATCGTTATGAATCATATTCATTACTATTAATTCATCCAAGGGAATTACACATCTATTCATAAAAGAGTGTTTTAATTTTAATTGGATCTAATTCATTTAATCATATTAAACCAATTATCAATCCAATCAATCAACCAATAAACATTTTTTGATTGTTACTTGAAGAATGGTATTATCTCAAAAACATGTATTATTTGAATTTTAATAATTAGAAAAATACCTCATGATGGCTTCAAGCATTATACCTTCCTTACATGCTATCATGTCCACTACTGAGGGGAGTGGAATAGACCACTCATGGAGCAACCTGCTACCGTAACGCTCCCCGACTAAACACGATATCTGCCTCAGGTCAGGATAATGCCAATTGATCACTTTGTACTTGAGATGGTAATCGATCTTTCAACTGA
This sequence comes from Ottelia alismoides, assembly GCA_037367405.1. Taxonomy (NCBI): domain Eukaryota; kingdom Viridiplantae; phylum Streptophyta; class Magnoliopsida; order Alismatales; family Hydrocharitaceae; genus Ottelia; species Ottelia alismoides. Next base: position 92,897 of record JAZKJV010000414.1, read on the forward strand.
AGTTATACCGTATAATAATAATCAAAACATTTTTGATTAACATTACAAGGAGATTTTCTAAACAAATACCCAATCATGTTCAAGCAACTTTGTTTGTTGGAAAGAAGATCATGTAATCAATTGTGATCAAGATCATATCTAATCAAATTTGATTAAGGCAATGCCATTTAAGGAAATAATTATCATCAAATATTTATCAAATATTTATAAATAATTATCTAAGGAAATTTAAATATTTAATTTCATTAATTGATTAAATGACAATCACATGGTTCTTGATTAGGAGTGTAATTTCCAGCAGGTACCCTCACTTACTAAAGTTAGCATATATCAATCAATGTAAATACAAATCACACAAAACAAGTTTCCAAAGTTTGCTAATTTGATTTACAATAGAACTCAAGTAATTTGCATGCATATCTAGGCATTTCAAATCTGTAATCAACTCTTTAATTACGTCAAGATTCGTCATCCCCGAAATAGTGGATACAAGTTCATTAAAATGATCATAACATGAGCAATCAGATTCCAAATCACGCAAACTCAAATCTCACGATTTTTGAATTTAATGGGAAACATAATATAAGTGATAATTTCGTGTTTAAAAAATTTAAACAGAATGGAAAAATCACACAAAATAGGGCTGCGTGAACAAAATGTGATAAAATTTCGCAAATCCTATTGAGCCCAAGTCATCCTAGGTTCATGGATCGTATCCGAAACCTCCAACCTGAATCTGATATCACTTGAAGGATATGGAAAGATCCTTAAGCGCATCACGGAAGCACGAGGATCGCATCGTATGCGATCGAGAGCGACTAGTCGAACTAGTTGCTCGAGGCAGCATAATTTAAAATTTTAATCCGATGAAACCACATGATCCGAGAACACTTCTCGGATCGTTTCATCTAAACCAAATATAAGTATTAGGATTACCTCTTGAAGCATGGTTGTGATCAAGTCTCTAAACGAAGAGACCTCCTGTCTCAAGTCCGATCCGACAGAGGAGACGCTTAAGAGCGTGTTGATGAAACGTGTGCTTCTCGTAATCCATGTTCATGATCCAAGAAACGAATCTCCTGATCTAGTCACATGAGATCCGACGTATTCTTCACGAGCGTGGCGCACCGAAGGAGATATAGATCGATGAGAAAACAATCCGGCAGCATAACGACAATGCTGCGGTGATGACAACTCTCTCTAGGGCTCCATGATTGATGGCCACAATGAGAGAGAGAGGACGTATAGAGAATGAGAGAGAGAACATATGCCATTGATGTTCTTCTTGTAACTTTGAAGAGCAAGGGGTGCCTCTTCTTATATAGTATTTTGGGAGTTCATGCATCACAATCTATGGACTACACAAAATCAATGGATAAGATTTATTTGTACTTCTCTTAATGGCCAAAATTTTGTTGTAAAAGCACAACAATAATTAATGTATTTAGATTAAATATATAATGAAAAATCAATATAAATTAATTCCAAATTAAATCAACCAAGCATGGAGATACATTGAAGGAAGATTGCCTCCTTCCATTAAATAGGGGGGACAACCGCCCTTTCCTAATGGGATTTGGTGGTTGTCCACCCTCCCTAGTAGGAAGGTGCAATCTCCATGTAATCCCATGAGATTACACTATTCTATGGAAATATCCAATTTTTACAACAACACTTGTTGTAAAATATTCTACAAAAATAATTCATAATTATTTTATGAATATAGAAATCTTGCCATTGGAAAATTGTGAATCACATTCACAACCTAAAATAAAATGTAAATTACATTTTCAATTAATTGTCCAATGTGAATCCAATTCACATCAACATTTAATTTGTAAATGTTATTTAGAAATAGCTCTCTCTTACATATTATAACTCACACTTATAATATATATGATTAATATGGATAGTGATATGCACATTATTCATGTTCATCACATTTAATTATCTTGGATCTCTATTCTCATGTGCCCAAATACTATGAATCACATTCACATTATTCACATCTTTGATAAAAAAATTACATTTAATTATTTTAGATAACTCTCTTTATAATATGAATCGAATTCATATTATCCATGATAATTAAATCAAATTTAATTATCCATTTTCTCAATGCTCGGATACATATATCAACAATGAAATTATCCATGAACTCTTTCAAGGATAATGCGCTTTCTTTGCGGATACTTGGAGACAAGAACATGGCGATTGTATTGTTCCACCTATAGTGACTTGGATATTGTGATCGCATCGCAAATCCAGATCCTACGGTCCTCTCATAGTTGCTTGATTAAATCAACACCACAAATCTAATCTTCTCTTGCATTTAAATCACATTCAGATCAATGTCCAACATTTGGATCAAGATTAGATCACTTCTCTACTGAGAGGAGTCACTAAAATCCAGATCCGTTTCATCACTATCTAGGAATGGAAGTGTCATGGTTATACAATCATTTATGATCACATCTCTCCCAGGTATTCCTAATACCTGTACATCCTGCATATTGGAAGATCGAGAATAAACTCGAAGTTCTAGATCTCTTTTAGACTGTCTCCTTCAGAGTTTTTTTCATTAAGTTTCTCATTCCATCATTGGGAGTCGGTATCGATCATATATTTTCCAAAAGCACATATCATACCTATATGTTGATCATATACTTTTCAAAAGTATATATCAAACCTTACAAATTCAGTCAAGCTTCCAAAGCGATACAACCGTTCATGGAATTTGATCCTTCCCAATATCTCATGAGTGAGCTCATGTCTTCCAGTTCAATAAATGAACCTGTATGATCCCTTTGAGAGTTTGTATTACTCATATGCCCTTATATGCACACCAGCGCATCGGTGTATAGACCTTGATTAAGTCATCAACCTATTATTTTGCCAAATGTAGATACTCAGACATATAATAACACATCTGTTTCCAGTCAGAGGATGCGTGCCTATATCGCGACAGCATACGACATATGTCTTTGGTTATCTCGATCTTGTTAAGTCAACTCTTTGACCTAGCCAATCTAACACCTCCGAATCTCTATTCCTATGCAGAGGACCTGCATCAAGAGGTCAGTTAGATCTCAGCCTTTAGAGAAAGGATTGCCATCTCTTTCTCATGCTGGAAATCATCTCTTAATAATCATTTGATGGTGCTTGATGAGTCCTCAATATAATTCTTTATATATTCATCCAAGCGCCAGCCTCTATGATTCAATAATTGAATCAACAACTGTATGACTATCAAGATGGCCATGGTACATAAACATAATTGCAGTAAGGGACCTATTATGCAAACTAATTATTATTAATTTCAGATCAGTTGAATGATATTTGCAATAATATTTATTACATAATGGCTCGTCGTGGTCTCGCATGTCCAAAACTGCGGATCGAGGAGGATCGCTTAGGTGATTCTGAGCAGCCTTGGGATGAGGAGTCGGCTATTCTGACCAAGCCGACGGGAGAGAGCAAGAGGCTCTAGAGAGTGAGGACAATATCCTGCTTTTTTTATTTTTTGTGAGAGAGAGATTCATTTCTGCACTATTAATTTGTAATAATACATGTACCTTGGACTTGGACACTCGGGTCAAACTTCTAAGTGTTTGTTCACTTGGGCGCTCACCAGATTTTATCGGGATTTCATCACCTTCTTTTTCTTTGTTTCCTGAAGTTTTGTGCTTTCAGTTTTTTTCTATTTGTTTTATGCAATGAGCTCTTCGTCTTTAGGCATGAATGATCGTGTAACCTAAGGCCAAACACATAATAACTTTGCATGCACCTATAGTTCTTGCATTTGGACTTATACTAATTAATTGCTAAAAACTCAGTTTTGAAATCGTGTGCCGAGAGAGGTCGTATACAATGCTTGCAGGACCCATTGAGGTGGGCACCGATCGGCATCGAAGACGGACTTAGGTTTCATTCTGAGCATTTAGCACTTGGTTCTTCATGTGTAGAAATTGCCTGCTTAGGACGATTTCTGTATTCATATCGACATATAGTATACGTTTAAAAATTCCTGTTTTGCATCCCGCATGGACAGAGTTGGGAAGCACTGCAAGTCTTCTAATTGAGAATTCATCATTTAGGCACTAAGGTGAGCATTCCATCTTGGTGTCGCCTTGCATTGCTTTTCTAACTATCTCCCTCTGTTTTTGGATCACATATTAATCAAAGGAAAAAGAAAAACATTAGACACTTGTACTGAATCTACTCAAAGAATGCAATAACACAAAAAATAAAAAAAGGGACTGCTAAAAACACTCGACCTAAATAAAATTGATTAATTGGACTCATTTCCTTGGGTGAGCAAAGCCCTCATTTGTTTTCAGGTTGCACTGGAAGGTCTCCTTCCGTGAGAACGAGCGTTATCGTAAGGAATAGAGCCCCAAACCTAGTCTGTGGCTGCCTTGTATATCACATGGATTTCCGAAGTATTGGCTCTTTTATCATACATAGCAAGGAGGGCTTGGTAAACGATGATGTTCTATATTGAGTAGAGCATCGACATTGTCTGAAGTATCGATTATAGGACATGCCTTCACGGAAGTGTCTATCTCACCGTCTCGCGTCCGAGTAGGTCCTTACATGCCCATTGGTGATTCTGTTACAAGTAAGGTTCGAAGTAGTGGTTTCATCTATAGTCTTCCTCACTCTATTTCTTTAGCTGAGTAGGGATCTAAGAAGGGTTATAAGGACCTTAAAAAGTGCAGACTACATGCTATAAAGGAGGAGGAAAAGTACGGGATACGTTTTCAGCAGTACTCTCTCTCCTATAGGCATAACACTCTAAGGACTCGTTCACAGATTAATTGCCTGAAAATCAAATATGAAACTTATAAAGATAATTGCCGAAGCTTCAAAGCTTCACGAGTTGAGTTGGTGAATCCATTGTTTTGAGGTTTAATTGATTAGTCTTTTTAAGGTCAAGATAAAAAACATCGCATAGTTACGCAATTTTGCTCTCCTTCTCTTTGACCCTTGCTCATTGTGAGCCTTCTACTATTTTACACTCCTTATATTCCTTGTTTATCTCCGTGATCTTCATCCATCATCTATCTCCTTTGACCATATCAAGATGTTGTCACATGGATGGCTTAGTTGGGACCCGCTGACGTCCACATCGATTTAGTGTCACCAACATCTCCAATAATTCGGGGTGATTTCCGCAAAGTTAGTTCGGATATTGCGAACTTGTCCTTGGACTCCTTGATTCTATCCTCTTTCAATACTTGCCTTTCTCTAATAAATCCGTTGTTCGGGATGGACTCGTAGCCCGATCTAGCTCTTCCTCTTCAAATAAACCGGGATTACTCTTGTCCCAGAATCAACCCACTGTGGATAGTGATCGATTTCAGTCAATATCCTATACTCCATTCACTACAATATGTGATTGTCTTTAATTCTAGATTCATCTCAGAAGTTGGTGTTCAGAAAGAGACTGATCAGGGTTTACTCCGTCATGCAGATCATCAACACGATAACGAGACAGAAGTCCAAGCCAATTCAGAGATGGTTCCTATAGGAAGAGGGAAGGGACTGCAACCCCAACCGACCGAGCCGACAGATCAGAGGGAAGGGAAGTATACCATGCAGAACGATGCCAATAATCATCTGCTCGTTTCGATACAGGCCATCCAACAACAATTGAGCAATAAGGCCCTAGCCCAGACCGCCTTCCAAGATATGCTGAATGATTTGAAGAGGAGGGCTGACAAGAGAGATGCTAGGAGGGAGGATGAACCAGAACAAGAGAATGAGTTTAATCAGGGAAGTGTAGGAGACAAATTCTCAGTGGGTGGACCTATTACGAGAGAAGGGAGGCAGGACCACTGCCGTGAAAGCCAACTTTGAAGGAAACCTACAACCCTTGGGTAGGACGTGTCACCGACTGGATCTAGATTCCACCAATCCATGCCCATTTTAAGCTGAAGCCACATTTCCTGTCTCTGCTTTCCACTTTCCACGGGAACACAATAGATGAACCTTACTTCCACCTAAATAAATTTGGTCGCATCTGTGCCACAACACATTACCCCAATATCCCTTTGGGGTGATCAAGATGAGCGCTTTTCCTTTCAGCCTCTAAGACAAGGCCCTATATTGGGTCGATCATCTAGGAAAGGTAGTGATGACCTGGAAGGAGTTGAAATCAGCATTTCTCCATAAATTCTACCCTCTCGACCGATTGAATTAGATGCATGCCCGCATCTCCATCTTTTTCCAGCAACCCCACGAGACAATACATGAGGCGTGGGAGAGATTCAAGGAGTTACAGGAAAAGTGACCCTACCACGAGATTCCCAAGACTAGTCTTGTGCAACATTTCTTTAGTGGGTTGATACTAGAATGCCAAAGGCTCGTCGATGCCGCTTGTGGTGGCTCACATTTCAATAAGGATGAGGATGTCATCTGGAACATTTTTGTGGAGATGGTCGAAGGAGAGGTTGTACAGTCCTCGTCACATGCTTATATGAAGATGCCCGCTGCCATCAACAAGCCTGTAAATATGGCTACTCATGCTGAAGACAAGGATGAAAGCTCCAACCTCAACATCATCGGGATCCACTTGTCTAAGGTAGATATTATTTAGAAGAGGTCACAGGACCTCAAAAATTTATCAGTCATCGAGAAGAGCACCCAGGGCTTGGAGAAACTCGATCTGATTTCCCAGCAGCGGGAACAACTCTTTCGAGCGTTGAACGCCAATGCTTACAACTCTGTGTTTGCCACTGTCGAGACTCTCATTGAGCAGAAGGAACCATCACCGATACAACCTCCTCAGTCGAGTCTCCCATAACCCCAACCAGTCCAGCACGTATACTACGTGCAGGTCCGGGAGTAGCCCTCATGGTCCCAGACTCAGATGGTTGTTTATCAACCCGGGATATCGCCAATATACCAAGAGCAGTTTCCTCCACCCTCGCCATAGATTCAAGAGATCAATTGTGTGTGGGAACATGAATAGCAACTGACCCATCCTCAGGGACACCCTCAGGGTCAGAACTCGACCAACTAGCCCTACCACCAGCAGCAGCAGGGCGGGAGGAACTTCCAGCCTAACCCACCCCTGAAGCAACAACCTACGCAATATGGGAACACATGGAGGCAGGGGTATCAATAGCAACAGTCTTGATACCATCATCAAGGCTTTCCTTCGTAGCAGCTGGTTGCATTATATCAAAATTTTTATCCCTCTCAATAGTATTCACAGTACTCTTCTCACCCTTCTCCTCACCATTTCTCCCAGGGTTACCAACAACAACCCCAACCGCATAATCAGAATCAGAGGCCCCAATTGGGAGACTCTTCTCAGGCTACACAGGTTAACGTGACCCTCACTTGCCTGGAGTAGCTAGTCAAGAACATGGTTGAGATGACCTAGAAGATCGACGACCTGACGGCTGCCAAAACCGTCATACCAGCCTAGGTCGAGGCTAATCCAAATAACTTCCGATGCATGGAGCAGGTAGTGTGCAGTGATCTGTCCGATTCATGTAGAAATGATTTGTTTATTTCTAACGCTGCAACTCTCATGAGCGGTAGAGCACTAAAACCATCAACAACTACGAAGGGAAAACATATTGCATCTGACGGGTAATCGTCAGTCCAGCCAACACAAGGGCCAAGCAACATTTTTGGAGGAACACCTTATGCAGAAAAATCACAAAAAAATGATGAAAATACAAAAATACAAAAAGACAGCAATAGAACCAGCGGAGACCAACCTGCATTGGAGACACCTGCATGTACCGCAGAACCCGTACCAGCCTTGAAGAATCTTACATCTGCATCAGATCCAAAGCCATCACACGAAGTCGAGCCTGCATTTTTCGGTCCACAACTTATAGATGATTTTACATATTTTTCCATCTACTTGTAAACAATGATATGGATAAAACTTTGAATGACACTATTTCAGACTATGTAAATATTCCTTTTCCCGAAGCAATGAAAAGACACAAAAAATAGAAAATTTGAAAAAATCTTTGTCTGATCCTACCATTGTAGAAATCATTCAAAATTTGGTCTTGAACATGCCTTTGATGAAAGCTCTTGAGTACATGCCGACGGTGAAGAAAGGATTGAAAGATGTGTGTTCCACTAGGCGCTGGCCTCATCCTCACAACTAAAGGAGTAAAAGTGGTAAATCTGAAAAGCATATTCTTACAATAACCATGGTCAATGCCATCAGCAATCTCCTAGACAAAAAGCTAGATAAGGGAACATCTCTCCTTCATTATTAGATGTTTAACCAAGAGTTTGAACGTACTTTGCTCGACATCAGGTCTTCTGTCAATTTAATGCCAGCTTCACTGCCTTGGAATTTGGTTAGGACCGCTCAAACCTACAAAGATGATTCCGTAATTTGCAGATAAACCTGTCAAGCGACCTAGGGGCATGTTGGAGGACGTAATCGTCACAGTTCACAGGATGCAATTCCCTGTTGACTTTATTGTGCTAGACATGGACGTCTCCATACCTCTACTCCTCACCCCCATCATCTTTGTATGACCATTTCTGTAAACAACCAATGCAGTAGTGGACTACGACACTGGAGAAATCACGTTCAGCTCCAGCAGCATTAAAGTCAAGATAGAGACCGTGACCGATGTAAAGCCTACAGAGGGAACATCTGCATTAGGCGTGTGGGTAATCAACCATTTTGAAGACTGCAACTGTTTGGCATAAATTCAAGACACCAACCTCTTTATGGATGATAGCGAGATCCATGAATTCCTCTACCCTGAGGAAGGAATGTATAATGCGTTTCCCCTTATCTATCATGAAGAGATTCTTGCTAAAGCACTTGATGACGCTTCTATGGAGATGATGTGTCTTCAAGCGCAAGAGTAGTTCACTGAGGATTTCTGCAATGAAGAGGATATGCCGAATAGATGAAAGAACCACCACCTACTATGATATTTTTGAATGAAGTGGCTGAATGTAGTAGGGTGGACGCCGAACAGAAAGAGCAAGAGCAGTTCACTTGCTAAATTTTTGAATGAAGTGGCTGAATGTAGTAGGGTGGACACCGAACAGATGAAAGAACCACCACCTACTATGATAGCCGAAGTCACCATCAAAGAAACTCCTTCTCCACCTGAGCTGAAACAATTTCCCTCCAACATGAAGTACGCCTTCCTTGCGGTTGAACCTAACATGTACCTGGCCCTCATCAATGCTCATCTGACCCAGGAATCTCATCTGATGGATGTTCTTAAACGAAACCACAAGGCTATTGGTTGGAAAATTTCGGATTTCCACGGGATCAATCCATCCCTTTGCTTGCATTGCATCTTCCTTGAAGAAGACAACAAACCCTCTCGCGAATTCCAAAGAAGGATATCCGAACCTTTGGGAGATTGTCATGAAAGAAATTCAGAAATGGTGTGATGCAGGATTCATATATCCCATCTCCGAGGAAATGGGAGAGCTCGGATCCCATCTCGATGAAGCTAAAAGGAATTACACAGTTACTGAAAAGGAGCTGCTAGCGGTAGTCTTCACCTTGGAAAAGTTCAGATCCCATCTCTTCGGGTCCAAGCTCATCATATATACAGATCACTCAGCCATCTGATATCTACAACAGAAGAATGACACCAAACCTCATCTTATACGGTGGATCCTTCTCCTCCAGGAATTTAAACTTGAAATTTGCGATAAACCTGGAGTTAAGAATGTGGTGGCTGACCACTTATCCCGACTTCCCGAGCTTGAATCTCCAGAGCTAAACTTGCAATCCATCACTGAGACCTTTCTAGATGAGGCAATTTTATCAGTCATGTTGCTCCCCTTGTACACCAATATTGTGAACTATCTTGTGACCAAGAGAACCCCATAGGATTGGACGAAACTAAAACTAGATAAATTCTTGTCTAAGATTCATTTCTACCAGTGGATGGATCCATATCTATTCTGTGAGGGGGCAGATTGCATCTAGAGGAGGTGTATTCCTCAGGATGAAATATCTAGTGTCCTTTCTCTTTGTCATGATAAAGAATCAGGAGGATGTCATTCAGGCAGAGGAACAACAATAAAGGTTCTTCAGAGTGGCCTTTGGTGGCCTACAATATTCAATGATGCAAAAGATCACGTCAAGTGTTGCACTGACTTCCAGAAGATGGGCGACACCATAGGAATGAGAGACATGATTCCTCTGAAGTTCATTTAGATATAAGACGTCTTCGATGCTTGGGGCATCGATTTTATGGGCCCATTTCTGAACAGTCAGGGTTACAAATATATTCTGCTTGTTGTCGATTATGTGAGTCACTGGGTGGAGGTTATTCCCGATCGAACTGCCGACCGTCGAACTGTCTATCGATTCTTAAGAGATCATATCATTGCACGCTTTGAGATTCTCGAAATTCTAATATCAGATGGGGGTAGCCATTTCATTAACAGACATGTGAAGACGTTAATGCAAGAATTCCGCATAGAACATCGTGTCACTTCGCCATACCACCCACAGTCTAATGGCTTAGCTGAATGTTCAAACAGGGAGATAAAGACCATCCTGCAGAAGCTTGTGCATCTGGATCGAAAGAACTGGTCTCAGCTACTTGATTCAGTTCTTTGGGATTACAGAACCTCGTATAAGTCACCATTAGGAATGTCTCCTTACCACCTGGTGTATGGCAAGCCATGTCATCTGCCTGTTGATCTTATACATAAATCTTTATGGGCCATCAACATTTGCAACTTGACTCTGAGGAAGCCGTGAAGAACCAAAAAGTGGATCTGAATAGACTACTGGAATTCCGAGATTATGCATATGACAACAGCTTTATGTACAAAGAGAAGGTCGAAAAGTAGCACGACAATCATATCCGCTGCAAATCCTTTGAGCCAGGTCAGAAGGTGTGGTTTATAATGAGGCATGTGCGTAACAATGGAAGAGTAATGATATCTTATTTGTTAGGTGAAATACATCCATTTGTGGTGAATGGATAACTTCTGCAACCTTATCTTGAACATGACACATTCTGTCGTTGACTCAATCCAAGTGATCTACTATGATGAGCCCAATACTTCCATAGTTGCAGTAGAAGACAAAGCAATTCAAAACATTTTTGAATGATTTTTCTTCTTTTCTTCTTTTCTTTTCCAGCTTTAGTTTCTTGTTCTCTCGAAAAGCTGTCATCCCCTTCATCATTGCTACACTTAGAACGTACTTTGTCCTAACTATAGGGGGGATGTTCACCCCGAGTTGTTCAAATCTCTTATTTTGTCTTTTCTTGTTTTCTTGTTTTCTTCTTTTCATTTTCATTTCTCTTTTTCTATCGAAAAGGTGTCGCTCCCTTTTGTCAGTCTTCTGTACTTAGGACACACTTTGTTCTAAGTATAAGGTGGTGTGCACCCCGATTTCTTTCATTCTTTAATCCTCTCCACTGTCTCGTCTTCATGTCTATACTTAGGGATATCTTACCCTAAGTATAGGGGGAGACTGTTTGAGTACGATCTGGTCATTCCCACCCTTGACCCTCCCTGCCTTGTATACTTAGGATTAGTTAATCCTAAGTATAGGGGGACTGCCGACTTCTCATTTGTTCATTCATTCCTTATTCGTTATTCTTTAGACTTTTCTATACCCAGTACGAATTATGTCTTCTCTTTTTCTCTCTGATCTATGAGGACATAGCTCAAGCTAAGCTAAGTACAGGGGGGTCGTATATACTGCATATATACTTTAGCCATAACTCGTACTTTCATATCTTTAATAATAATTCTGGCTGCAAAATACTGTAAATATACTATAAAATTCATTAAAATCACTTAATAAAAGGATACATCCTCAAAATTCATTTTGTATACACTGATTATTAAATCAGATAAATATATATATTTTTAAAAATGTTTGGAAAATAGTTTCAAAATCTTTTGAAAACTATTTGGAAAATTTTATGTTAAATATTTTCAACCTTTGTAAAATATTCTGTTTGAAAAAATTTCTTTTCTTTGTGTGAAATAAAAATATTTGAAAAACTATTTGCAAATAGTTTGAAAAATGGTTACAAAAATATTTTGAAAAATCTATATATACTATTTGAAAACTTTTGCAAAATGATTTTCAAATGTGCATAAATGTTTGTAAAAATTATTTTGGACTATAGTTTTCAAAATTATTTGTAAAATGATTTTCAAATAAGTTTAGGAATATATACATCACACTAAAAATTCTTTATTAATGGTATATATATCTATAAAAATGATCATTTATCTAATGTAAATGCTTAAAACCTAACTCTTGTAAATTTGAGATTCATCCCCATGAAAATATTTGCACCTATTTTTATCTAAAATCTTTATTTTCAAAAATCACAAAAAATTTGCAAAACCAAAAATCCAAAAACATTTGCAAAAATCTTTTTTAAAAACACCAAAAAATTGCATTTGCATCATCTTTTTCAAAAACCTATAAAAAGTTCAAAACTTTGATAATTGCATCACAAAAATATTTCTGCATTGTACATAACATTTGCATAGAATTCACATTTTTTCAGGTTGAGTTTGATAATTGAACAAGTCTAAGTAAAATCCAAATGGAGCTTGATTGGACCTTAAATCTACCTAATCACAGGAACCTTATAGGAACTAGAATTAAGGTACTTCGAGTCTAGTCGACTTAATTCTTTGAGAATCGTGAGACTTGGTTCAATGGATTCTTGACTGTCTAAGTAGAGTATTTCGGAGCACATGTATGGATTTTGTTGATAATGACCTAACTTGGACACTTGCACCTTTCATTTGCCTCAACTTAGTCGGAGTAGTGAAGGGAATGGATTTGCCAGTATGAGATGCACACAAGTGGAAATGTTTGTCCTCATCTATGGAGGCAAGTGCACCCCAACCTGTCCAGTAGCAGAGATATCTAAAGACAAGAGAGTGCGGGTTGCAATAGTGCTTCAAAAGAGGAATAGTCTAATCGCTCAAGATGAAAAATTCCTTATGGGTGCGTTTGGTTCGTGGGTTATCAAGGGGTGGATAACTCGGTTTTGTGTTTGTGTGTTTGGTTGGTGGGTTAAGGGTTGGGAGGGTTTGTGTGATGTGATTGTATTGGAATTTGAAAAAGTTGGTAGTTATTATGATATGATTGTATTGAAATTTGAAAAAGTGGGTGGTTGTTGTGATGTGATTATATTGAAGTTTGGAATAATGAGTAGAAGTTAAATATTTTATGATTTTTAGATGATATGATGGTATAATATATAATTTTTTTGATGGGAAGGGAGTGGGCCCCACTAGTGGGTTAAAAGCGGGGGTTTTGGAGGGTTACCCACCCAAAGTGGGGGTAACCCTCAACCAAACGCACCCTTATGTGAATGTTGTTGTATATAGTATTTCAAAAAAAAAAGAAGATGAAAAAACACCAAAAAAGTGGACAGGCCTGATCGAAAATAAAATGCTTGCCGAAGTGTATATATTTGTATAGTCAATAAGCAAGCTTAAGCTTCAAAGTCATATCATGTGAGCCTAGAGCTGGATGACTTGACTACACTGGTCATGCATCATGGGATAGGTAGCTACACTGGTTACCGTCCATTCTTCTCTTCACCCCCTCCTCTTGAGCTGGTTGCCACTTGAACTTAGAAGGGAATACCCTGCTCCTCGAGGAAAGAGTTGCTGGTTGGGGAATCAATGGGTTGTAATGCTAGAGATGTCAGTCTCTTTGTCATTTCAGTTGAGGGGATCCACTATCACATACACTGTACAAGTCAGATTCATAGTCGTATGGGTTTGCGTATGAGTTGTAGTATTCTGACCTGTCTATTGAGGGGACTTGAGCAAAGCTTTGAGATTCTCAAAGGTTGTTGTGTTCGAATCCAGTTCCCAAAAAGGTTCTGCCCACACTAAAATTCCAAAGATCCGACTTAAGCTCCAAACTTTGATTTTGTGAAGACAAGTTTGATGGTTAAACTTAATCCATTTTCTTTCCTTTTCTTTTCTTTATTTTTTATTTTCTGAACTTATTGCATATGTGTTTGCTAGAGACTAACAAAGGCAAGTATAGGGGGTACTAGAGAATAGCTAATGCATGTAAATACCCTTAATTTGCATAAACTAACATCCATTCTTTGTTGTATAAATATTGCATAAAATACCATTTTAACACCAAAATTATAGAATAAAGTAAAAAAAAAGAATAAGAATAAAATATCAAAAGATATTTTATGACCATAAACCCCGAGACATAGGCATCTTGATGACTGGGTTGACAAGGAATAAAGTAGGGGGAGATAGGGCCAGAAATCCAATAAAAATCACATTTATTAAATCCTTATTTATTCATTTTTGGGACCTATTTTATATTCTACATTTTATACCTCAAATAAAGAAACTTCGTATGTGAAAGTTGTAGAGAATAATATATAGAAAAATGCAAAGTTGTTTTCATACAAAAATAATATAAAATATAAATGTTATACTCCGAATAAGATTCCAATATTCCAACTTCCCAGACCCATATTCTCAAATAAAATCAAAATATATCAAAATCACTTTTAATTGTATATAACTTTTGATAAGCTATTTAATGAAGGTTGGTTTCATTTTTTTAGGAGTTAAGGTGTGAAAGTTAGGTTTTGGACCCCTATTGTATAATATACCCGGATAAAATATTCATATTAATTATTATTTATTATTTTTTATAACTTTATATTTTTTTATAATTTTGTAAATATTATTTATATTATATGTACATATTAAAACTGAAATAAAATCATCAATAAAACATTAAAATAAAATAGAACACAAAAATACATAGATGAAATACCTATACTTATACCTATATATATGTAACATACATATTTATTTAAGTGTACATACTACATCACAAAAATATAATAAAAATATATTTATGAATATAAAAATAATGTATAATTTTATAAAATAATAAAATAAAATAAAAAATTAAAAATACAAAATAAAAAAAAATCTATAAAACATTGGTAAATATAACTTTAAATTAACCCTAAAAATTAACTCACAATAAAACACCTTGAAATAAGTAAATAAAAATCATAATAAAGTTTTGCAGAAAATAATAAACATTTGTTATTTTATAACTTTAATTTAATAAAATATTTTTCCATTTTTTATTTGATTTACAAATAATTTTAGAGTTGATTTTTCCTAGTTGGTCCACGTGGACCAACCAGGTTGTACCCCTAGTTAACTCAGGTCAACTATCTGACCTCACACCTGCAACACTGACTCCTTGGTTGATCTCCTTTTTTGCCGATTTCTGTAGCCTGATATATTCACTATTTTGGGTTGATTATTCGCTGACTTTTATTCCTCGATAGATCGTCTTAGATGCCGGCCTCATTTATCGATCCGAGAATCATGGATTCGCTCGATCTCCCTCATTCTCTGGAGCTATTCCACCGTTTCTATAAAAAAACCACCTCCGTCCAAAATTCAAAATCGACCCCTCTTCTGCCCTCAAACCCTAAGTCTAAACTCCGAGTTCCCATCCTGGTGACAGCACGAAACGTCTCGATGCTTTGGCGAGGCGTTTAGGCATTGAATCGGGGCCGATCTGCTGCTCGCCGCCTACCTCGCCAGAGATCCTTCTTTTGGGTGTACCCTGACGGTAAGCTTCTAATTTCTTTGATACTTTATTTCCTTAGGATCTTAGCAGCATATTGTAGCATTGTCCTTCGTGCTATTTCGCTTTGTTTTGCAAATCCATCGATTGCTGGAGCTCCGCTCTGCCACCCCATTTCGATTGTTTCAAACTTAATCCGCGCCACCTTTCACCATCATATTCTCCCCCTTCGACTGCTTCATTCCTCCCACACCTCCATCCAACCCAATCCTACACGTATTGAGGAATCGGTTCCTCATACTAAGCCGCTCTCCAAAGGAACCCATTTCGATGCCTTTTCTGCCAATCTCGACCATCGAGGCTCGCCGGAGCTTCGCATTTTATCTTCTAACATTTCCCTATAGAGAACGAACAGAAAAGACATCCTCTTAGGGGTTATCGATTCAAGAGAAGACCCCCCATTTCCCGCAGCTCTACCAGGCCTCACCAGAGCTCCTCGCTCCATTCTGAGTCCTTCCCCCACTGCATAGCACTGCCAATATCCTTCCGAGTATCTCAGCCACGCAGGAGAAGGTCGGAGCTTGAGGATTCGACATTTAAGCTCATCCGACCCGTGTTCTTCACGGGTTCATCTGGTAGGTCTGTGGGCTGTCCGATCATGAGCAGTTTTTAGAGAAGCACAACTACCATCAGATCACTTCGAGTCAGGGTCGTCGATCGTCTCTAGATGATCCAATCTAGGCTGTCATCGTCGAAGGGGCATCACGCCCTGAAGAGTCGACACATAGATTACTGGAAAGTGATCAACCATCTGATCACGCCTTATGTTGAGTATTTTGCGACTTTAAACCAATCATTTTTGTAATTTAATAATTAATTTATAAACTTTCATCGATCGTTCATAATATCTCGTAATATTTTCAAAAAGATCCCGCTACTGTTCATATTTGCACTTTTAGTCCTCCGCCAGCTCACCTCATGTGGTCGTCCACATAAGGCGCACATCTTGCACAAGGGCCCTTGCGGCTTTAGATACTTGTATTTAATCCAATATCTATTTATTTCAGTTATAAATTTCTGGTAAAATTGCAAGTAGGCCCTCCAGTTTTATTTTATTTACGTTTATGCCCCTACTAGTGTTGTAGTTTCTCTTTATTTCCTCTTATTATATAAAATACCAATTATGCTCCAAAAAATGACCAAAAATAGACTTAAGTTCATGTATGCTTGTATTTTCATGCCATATACTTATTTTTCATTCTAGGACTTTTATCTATTTATTAAAAATCAAAAGGAGCACAAAAAGCCCATATTTTACTTAAAAACTCCAAAAAAATAAAATCATTTCTAAAAATTTCCAAAAAAACATATTGTTTATTTATCTATTTTTAACCTTCAGAGCAAAAATTACTAACATATAGAAAAGCAAAACTCTTAAAAATTAAAAACCCTGAAAATCCTATATAAAAATCTATAAAATTGAAAAACAATTAAAAAAAAATATGATTTTCTATTTAATAAATGTATGTATATTATTATTTATATATTAAAATTGATTTGGAAAATTGTGGACTCCATTTTCTATTTTTAATTTCCATTTCAATTTCAACCTATTAATTAATCCCTATTTTGAGGTATTTTAGAATTTTAAATATATAGAAATTAACAAAATTAACTAAAAGCACAAAAACAATAAAAAATTATTTAAAAACCTAAAATATATAATTCTATAAATTTTTTAATTATATTTAGATCTATGTTATCTAATGTTGTATATATAATCTTATATACTACTATATATCTTTTATAAAAATAAAAAGAAATATAAACTATATAAAATATAAAAAGAAAATAAAAAAAATATAAAATTAGAAAATACAAAAAATATAAAACAAAAATAAAATAAAAATTGAAAAAGTAAAAACCCTAAAAAATTATTTCTTGGCTAAGTGTTTGAGAGACGAAGTGTGCTTCCATTTTTTCTATCTTGCATGCTCTACCCTATTGTTTCTTTTGTTCGACCCCTATTTGCTTGTCACTATACATTTCTAGTCGGATATAATAAATTTCAACTCTCTCCTTCTTAATTGCTTGATTATCTGTGTCGGTTAATTGTTGAATTAGCGGCGAGATTTGAGTAGTCGCCTCAACGTCAAGTGAAGTTGATTTGTTAGCTCATTTTAGGGACTCAGATTTTTCCGCTTTTTAATGACCTCCCCCACTCCGGGTACCACATGCATGTTATAATGTCCTCGACACAACCCAACACACGTCGGCTATCTCCCGCTAACCTTTTGTAGGTCAAAATATTTAATGGTCGGAGCTGACATCATTGCTACATTCAAGAGCTTCTACGCTAGTAAGGGAGCATCGTCTCATAGATTCAACTACCCCTAGCACTCCCTTTGTCTTCCACGGTCTTCACCAGCCATCCTAGATGCTTCTCTGACCTTCAACGTTCGAGGGAGGGCACAAAGGAGCTTTGGGACATTCGCTAGAGCTCCACCTTCACCGTCTCATTGAGTAGGACAACGATGGTGCTCCAGGCTACAGATATTGTCTGATCATCATGATCGAATGTCCTAAATCTTGCTCTAACCTAGACACCAGACCAGGAGGCTCGATGAAACCGAAGAAGTGACGAAGCACGAATGCCACTCCATGTGGCTTTCGAACCTACAATCGATCGAACCTTGCCTCGAGCCTAGCCTGTAGGTGTACGAGCTAGGAAATTTGCAAGGATGACCCATTGATTTCTTCATTTACAAATAGGTCCTCCTCAAGCAGGCATGCCTCATGTGTCGTGCTTGGGAAAATTTAAAGGGAGCCCGGTCGGTTTTTGAAAATTGCAAAAAAGCCCCTACCATGACCATTTTGTAATATTTTATCTATTTATTTTGTATGTTTTCTTGCATTTATTCCCCATGAACATTTTTTTATATCTTGAGCATATGGATTCTGTTTTGGTTGATTTCAATTTCATTTTGATGCTTATTCAATTCTCTTCCTAATGGACTAACTTATTCACTGATTTGATGCATAATGTAGCATGCTAAATTTAAATATTTAATGTGTCATTTGATCTATATTTAAAGGTCATTAATTTAACTCTGACTTATTTGTATGCATCATTTGCTAATGAAATCGACTCCTTATCTTAATGCTCAATTAATCTGAGTAAGTTAGGGGTATAATTGCATATATCATTCTATTTGCATGGCATTGCATGTCAACAACATTTTAAATTGCATAAAATCATATAAAAAATTGCATATGATTCATTTTCCACATGCATTGCAAATGCATTACATCATCTTGTTGCATAATGTTATCCTTTTTAAATTGCATAAAATTAAAATAAAAAATTGCATGATATTCATTCATCATTTTACAGTATGCATCGTTGTCATGCATTGCATCACTTTGTGTTGTTTGTGCATTTGTCTGCTTGTAGACATAGGTAGAAAATCAGTCACTTAATTTAAGCATTTGATCTCTGATTAATCATTGGAGAGGCTTGTGTTCCTGTGTTCTACCTTGTTATACTTGCCAAGTTTAAATACTCCACATATTCAAAAGTGTGATGGTTTGATTGATCCATTTTCATCTCCTATGCTACTATAATTCGACAATATCAAAGAGGCGAATATGTGGTTTAACAAATGGCGCCATTGTCGGGGATGGCATCATGAAGCGTAGAGGCCACTCCACGTGGCTTTCAAACCTATAGCCGATTGAACCTCATCCCAAGCCTAGCCTGCACACATGCCTAGTGAGTATGTGCTGGGTAGTTTGCAAGGATGGCATGCAGATTTCTTCAATTTACAAACAGATCCTCCCTAGCCGTGCGTGCCTTACCAATCGTGCTTAGGCAAATTGCAAGGGGCCAGGTTGGCTTTTGAAAATTACAAAAGTCCCTACTAGGACCAATTTGCAATATTTTGTCTATTTCTTTTTCTATATTTTCTTGCATTTATACGCATGGACCATTTTCTTTATATCTTGAGCATATGGACTCTGTTTTGGTTTATTTCAATTCATTTTTATCCTTATTTAACTTTCTTCCTAATGGATTGATTATTCATTGATTTGATGCATAATATAGAGTGTTAAATTCTATATATTTAATATGGCATTTTATCTATATTTAAAGGCCACTAATTGAACTCTGACTTATTTGTATCCATCATTTGCTAATGAAATCGATTCCTTCTCTTAATGCAAAATTAATTTGAGTAATTTAGGGTTATAATTGCATACATCATTTGGGTTGCATAGTATTGCATGTCAGATGCATTTTAAATTGCATAAAATCAAATAAAAAATTACATATGATTCATTCACCACATGCATTGCAACATCTTGTTGCATAATGTCATCCCTTTTAATTTTCTTAAATTTAAAAAAAAAATACATGATATTCATTCATCATTTTACAGTGTGCATCATTGTCATGCATTACATGCATTGCATCACTTTGTGCATTTTGTGTACATGTCTGCCTCTAGACCTAGGTAGAAAATTAATCACATAATTTATGCATTTGATTTCTGATTAATCATCAAAGAGGCTCGTGTCCCTGTGTTAAACCTTGGTATACTTGCCAAGTTTAAATACTCCACATATTTAAAAGTGCAGTGTTCTGATTGATTCATTTTCTCCTGCTATGCTACGATAATTCGACAATAATAAAGAGGTGATTTATTAGACGACGTCGTTGCCGGGGACACGGCTCATCCCCGTTTATTTCATGAAATTTAATGTTTATTTTTAGTTGATTATTTTCAACACTTAGGTCTCCACGTTATGTCACTTGTACATAGTTTTCTTGTCCATTAAATTTCTTGTTATTTATCTAATTAATTTTTTGTGCTAGGGCCTATGGAGACGACATATGCTT
The DNA here is from genome assembly GCA_037367405.1 of Ottelia alismoides. Taxonomy (NCBI): domain Eukaryota; kingdom Viridiplantae; phylum Streptophyta; class Magnoliopsida; order Alismatales; family Hydrocharitaceae; genus Ottelia; species Ottelia alismoides. The sequence goes on from JAZKJV010000414.1 coordinate 113,359, forward strand.
AGAAACATGGATGCATGTTGTCGAGAGCGCCCACTGCGAGGAGCCACAAAAGAAACACCCGAAGAGATCAAGAGAGTTTAATTAGCATCGTTTCATGCATTTTTGTATATTATTTGTAATAATTACATTTCTAGTGGTCCTCATTCGAGGGCTCGTGTGTGCAACATGAACTTGGACATTGCATGCGCTGTGTGGAGCCTGTTTCATCCCAGTTTGGGTGGGGCTCCACTTGAGTGTTCTAACATAGGGTTAGGCATGCGACTCTCTGAGCTTGTTTCATTTTGTATATATCACTTGCATTTGATTGTAATCCAGGACACACTAATAAAAATCTATGAGATTCACTCAGTCTGATATGATTCACTAAGACGTACGTAGACATTGATTGACTTAGCCAAAATTAACTCAAATCATCCCGCTAATAGCATCATGTTTAGGTGTGGTTTCTTCGACTTGCATGGATTGATATAATTTCAATTTAGTCTTACACGTGCATGGAGAATGTTGGAGGCACTATAAGTTTCTCTCTTGAGCATGAATCGTGATTTCCTTTTGCATCGACTTTTCTCGATCTTCCTTTTGATTTATCACTTTGGACATAAATGGAATCGGGAATGGTCGTTAGACAATGAATGCTTTATCAGTGCTCACACTAATTCAGTGATGACCTAAAGCAAAAAATTGGGACTGCTAATGCAAGTCGACAAAAATAAAATGGAGTAAAAATATTTCCTTGAATTACGAGAGAGCAATACCCTCATTGTACGTAGGATTTATTTTGCATTTTGAAATGTGAGGAGGTCGAGGAGAGATGAAATCCCAATGTTAATTTTATCGAATTAACTGATGTTGAACCGACTGATGTTAAAGTTGTAGTCAGGAAATCTAGTGATTCGTCAAAAAAAATGATCACATCGAGAAACGATATGGGAAATCACGTCTCAATGTGATCAATATTTATTTATTTTACTTGGTAAGTCCCATGGTAGAATTTAGAGAGGTAATGTAAGGGTTTAGAATAAATCTCTAAATAATTTAAGAAATTTAGGTTTTCAAAAGAGAAGAAGAAGAATATTTTTGGTGTTCTTTTATATTTTGTCAACTTTTTATGGGTTTTAAATAAAGTGATGTAATTAATAATCGAAGAAAATATGATGCATGAATTTTGGCAAAATAATTTTTATGCAGGAAAAAAAATGCTATGCTATGTTGTGTTAGATATTAAATAAATGCAATTTTTATTGTTTCTAGATGATGACAAAAATTATGCAATATGGTGAATGTGCAAGTGAAGCAAGCAAAGCCAAACCATGAAGCAATGTATCCAGATCAAGTCAATTGATTTTAAGCTAGATCCCCAATAAATATCCCTGAATTAATTCCCTGAAATAAACCCAATTAATTCACAAATGATTGAGCAATAGAGGATAAATTATCAAAGAACAAAAGTGCTTAATGTAATTAAATAATCTCCTTATCTATTTCAGTCAGGTAATGTCTTAGAAATATAATCTTGGTGTTTAATATGAAAGACAATGAATCAGGGATCACAACGACACCAAGAACGTCAAAATCTTATAAAAGATGCTCGAGATTGATGAATATGTCATTCATCACTCTAATTATATGAAATTAGAGCTTCGTCCCGAGAATTTAGGTTCATTTGCATGTTAACTTCATAAAATTAACTTTCATGCACTCGTAATTAATTTGTATAAATTAGCATCCATTTTCAGCATTCATAATCATCTGTATATTTTCACCAAACTTCATGATTTTTTTAATTTATTCAAGATAACTCCAATTATCCTAAAACTAACTCAGTTGTATACATATCACTAACCTTAATCCATGAAAAATCCTTTAAAAATTTCCAACTTAAATAAGTGCAAAAAAACCCAAACCTTAATTTCAGAACAGGCAGACTAAAACATTGATATCTCTCTCATACAGTGTCCAAATAAATCATACTCACTTTTGAACTAATTCACATTCAATTATCTTCAAAACAAGGGCAAGTTCAAAAGAATTAGAGCTTACATGTGAAAATTGGGTTTTGGGACCTAACTACGCGTGTATTTTTACTAATTTTGACCTATCATTTCATGTGCATATTTCACCCATTTAAATTATTTTTTATTTCTTTAATTCATTCATGGTTTTAATAAAATACATAAAATCAAAATCCAAAAAAATCAGAAAAGCAATAAAAATGACATGTTCGGACTTGAGCTGATTGACATAATCCACTTGTGCATAATTAACCTCCCTAATTTTTCGGACCTTCTTGAAACCTATAAAAAAATCGCATTTGAGTCCATAGCATTATTTCACATTGTGTGATATTTTTGCATGCATTCATTTATCTACAAGAAATCAAATAAAAATCACAAAGCTAAAAAAGGGTAATTTATATACATGAAATATCATCAAAGAAATCATATCTTGCATTCTGCATTTAATTTGCACCTTAGTACTCCATGAACATTGTAGATCACATTAAGATGATCATTTTCTATGTTGCGCATTTTTGCATTTGATGTCGTTTGGTATTTTTATCTATTGTTTTCTTCATTTTCAAGTTCTGGTCAATGCACGATCAAAGTGCCACGTGGCGTAACATCACTGGGCCACCTGGCCCTGGTCACCTTCCTTTCTCCCTCCTCACGTACCCTGCATGTGAGGGCATTTTTCTCCTCTCTCGTCACATGCCTTGCACGTGACTCTGACATCACCTCTACCTCACGTGCCCTGCACGTGAGGCCTCCTCCATGTTGCTTTGCTGCACCAGCCGCTGCTCTGCCTCCTCCTTGGTCAAGTTGTGCCATCCAATATCCTTCTCCCATTTCTGACCTTCCAAGAACCAATCACCCTTCCATCTATCCTATGATCTTCCCTACGCAGTGATGAATCTCTGATTCAACATGCTAAAATTGGTCAATTAGGCTCTGTTCCCCAAATCCATATGCTTTTCATAATTAATAGAGCATCATTAGCATTCACACATGTGTAAATAATATTCACAATTCATCATGCACAATTGCATAAAATAAAGATCAAAATCCATATGTAAATTAGCGTAAAATGCATCTAACTTTTCCTATTTTTAATTAATTCATCCTAACTCCGATTGACCCCAAACCACCTCTATTATGTAGATATTACTAACGAGAATAAAAGACACTAAAATTGATAACTCAAATAAGTGTCAAATAAACCCAGAACCTAATTTCACATCAGACGGACTAAAACACACATATCTTCCTCATACAATGTCTGATTTAGGTCTAGTTACTTTTAAAGTACTCCATTTTCAAATGCCTTTCAAACAAGATCAATTTCATTAAAGTCAGAGCTCATATGTGAAAGTTGGGGTTTGGGCCTCTTTTGCGCATTTTATCTTTTTACGAATTTTGACCTAAGATTTTATGTACATATTAACCTTTTTAATTTTATTTCATTTTCATTGGTGTTCTTTGATGAAAGTTGTATCAATTTCTAAAAATCCAAATCAAGACTGAAATCGAAGAAACTGATTGAGTTCAAGTGACCTATGTGAGTCTGTACAAAATTTGCTTATTTCATACTTTTATTTTGTTTTCCTATTTTCTTATTAATTAAAAATACAAAAAATAGATTAATATGTAATTAAGTGTCTTTTATTTTATCGTATTTTTTAGATTTTTATACTATTTTAAAACCATAAAAAGGTACAAAACAAAAAAAAACAGTTTTCTATGCACATGGAGAACCACCAAAAATACCACTTTGTACGGAAGACCCCTTTCGCTCCCGATTCCTTCATTAAAGTTGTACATCACGTCAAGACGGACAAATTATGTGAAGGAGATTTTTCGATCTAAGATATTGTTTTATTTCTTTTCTATTTTTATTTCCCTTTTAAATTTGAATTTTTTTTTGGGTGACACATGCAGCCCCTGGGCGTGCCACGTGGCACCCCACTCACTCCAGCCTCGTCACGTGCTGCACACGTGACCTCTCCTCCTCCCAGGTCACGTGCTAGGCATGTGACCCCACCCCTCTCCTTCCTCTCCGCATATGCTGCCATTACTTCCCTTAATAACCACACCTCTTCCCTCTCACCAGCCATTATGACCATGTCGCGCAAGGCCTCCTCCTCACCCCCTCCTTTAAATCCCATCACCGGCCTCCCTGCATCTCTATCTGTCATCTCATTGAGGAACACCCTCAGCTACAGGTCACTCGAGGTTACAGCTTGTGACGACCACGTCAAGGCACGATCTAAGGAGGTCTCCTCCTTGAAGAAGCTCCAACTCTGGTGCGCTGCTGAGCTTCAGAGTTGCTCCGTCGAGGTTCCTTGAGGTGAGAAATTGATCGAGCTACTCTCAGTGCTGGCCTCCTCCTGACGACCCATAGCCCTTGTTGTTCGCTGCCATCGATCCGTGCCTTCATCCTTCGAACTAGCACCTACACCACCTTCACCACCATCACTGAGCTGTGCCGCATCAGCAACCATCGTCTCACGCGACATGGCCGCTCGACCCATCCGAGCTCTTCGACCACCTCAACCACTGCTTCGTCGTCGTCACCACTCATGAGTCATCCCTGTGAAGCGTTGCGCCTCCAACCTTCAACCTCGACCGTGCCCCGGATCTCTAGCTCCTCCAGCTGCAACTGCCCCTCGTGCCGTGTCTCGGTCGAAGGAGCGACTCCGCCTTCCCCTCAAACAACCCCACCTTCCCCTCGCCATCGACGATAGCTGACGCCCTCGACATCTACCAGCCGTAGGATCAGGCTTATAGCCTTGATCTAACGGCCCTAAGGAAGCCACGTGCCAACCATCGTTGGATCAGGGGTCGGCCCTGATCCAACAGCTACCAATCTGCCACGTGGCCCTCCTCGAACCTCGGCCCAAGCCTCGATGTTCGGAGCCCCCAACTTCTAGGCTTTTGCCATGTGCAGGCTTGGCTTCTGAGCCTTGCTCGAGCCGACCTCAACTCCCGAACCTCCAACGCACGTGATTCGCATGTGCGTCGGGGGTAATTTTGTAGTAGGCCCCTCCAAGTTCAAAAGATTGCAAAAAGACGCTGCCAACACTGACGTTAGCATCACGTGCATCGCACATGACACACAGTAGATTTTGCGGGCAAGCCCTCTAGAGTTTTGTTAATTGCAGATATATCCCCACACTAGAAAAATTACATAGATGCCCCTCGACTACTGGTAATTACAGATAAGTCCCTCTAGAAACCACTTTGAAAGAAAAACTTTATTTATATTTACATTTTAATCCCTGGATTTTTATTTTAGCATAACTTTCTCATTCAGACTCTGATTTTAGCGCATAATATGTCATTTTGAAGATATTTTCACACTCTATAGCTTTGCATAGTTTATGGATAGTCCCAAGGCTATTTATTGAGATTTATTATTTGAGGATGTATTCTGACCTTTGTAGGCTAAGAATTGGCATCTTTGTGCTTCTTGAAATAGAGGAAATTAATGATCTTACTACAAGGACTCAATTGAGGATGTTTAATTTGAATAAATCTTTGTGATTATTATTGATTGTTTTTATCTTTGTAGGGGCTAAATTAAGGAAGAATTTATTTAACCTTCCTAATAATTTATCTGATTAAAGATTGATTTTGAGGAGCGAATTACATGAAATTTCAATATCCTCCTTCCATCTTGAATTCGATTACATATATTACCTTCTGAATCTCTTTCGATCTATGATATTTTTCGAGGATTAATTGATAAATTTCATAGAGGATTTCAATTATATAAAATTACAGATCCTGCGCTCATCCAGTCTATTTATATTTATCATCATATTTTTTTTATTTTCTGACACAGAAATTAACTTCGCAATTAGTTAATTATTTAAATTAATTTAAAACCACACAACTAAAAATCTCTGTTCCCTGTGTTCGACCTTGGTAGACTTGCCAAGTACTAATATTCCACAACATTCAAAGATTGTGGTTTTGATCGATCAGATTTCATCTCCTATACTACAATTCTTTATTATTAAAGATGTGAAATCCGTGCTCATCAAATGGAGCTGTTATCGGGGAACGATGCATTTTTTGTGTTCTAAATTATTTTCTGTAATTAATTATCATGAAATTATTTTCTGTCATTTTTTCCTTTCTTTTGAGTTTTATTTTCGTATATTTTGCATATCTCTCTCTACAGATACTAATCACATCTTCTCTCTTTGCAGATAGCTTGGAGCAGTTTTTGAATATAATTGAAGGGTATGCGAAGAAGACTGATTTTTATATCTTGTGAGAGAGAGCTAGTTAGTTTATTTTCTACATTATTCACAAGGTCTCTCTCTCTTAACCCTGTTAATTTGTAATAATTCAGACTGAACTTCTCTGTGGTGTGTCAGGTGTGTTTCAACCCCTTATGTGTGGTTGGGACCCGACTTGAGTGGCATAGGAATTAGGCACATATACGCTTGTTTAATTATTCTTGCTTGTGCTCGTAATTCTTAGGCCACACTTTCACTAATTATATGCACTATAGATCATTCAATATTAGCCAAATTGATATCGGTTCTTCCCTCTAATAGAACTATATGCTTTGGGCATTTTTCCTCTGTGCATACCATTTAGTGTAAATTTTAAAAATTCCTTATATTGCATCCTGCATGAAGAACACGAGCAATCACTGTAAGTCTTATTCTTAAGCATGCATCATTGATTTGCGCTTGCTTTGGCTTTTTCGATTCTCCCTCCTCAGATTTTACAACTTAGGAATTAATGGAATTAGGAGTGCTCGTTAGACATGAATTTCTGTGCTCATCTAAGACCTCAGTGGTAACTTTAATCTAAAATCATGACCACTAATAAAGGTGACAGTAAATAACCTAACCTAAAATCAGGCTTGTGTCTGGTGGAGAATAACACACTCATTGTTTGTAAGGACAATATCGCACACTTAGGGTAGATCCAAAACTTCGAAATTTTCATTCAGACTACTATTTTGAAAAATAACTAGCTACTTCTCGGTGAGGGTTTCGGATACCCATTTTATGGTCCGACTTCCATTAACAGAGTGGGTGGTTTAAAGGACATTGTTTATGGCTCCATCCTCAAGTAACACAGGTAGCCGTCTAACAGTCCGTACTTACACCCATATTAGCTGAAAGTAGATGCAATTGGTTGTATGAACTCATGACAGTCTTTGTGAAATATTTCTACATCTAAAAGTTCCTCTTAGTTTTCAAGATTACTTTGTCAGTAAATTAAAATTGAAAAGATAAGCAGCCAAACCCTAACGTGCCTTCACAAGAGTCGAGTGAGTGAATCTACCTATTTGTTTTGTGTCTAATTGTGTGCATAAAAAACCTTGTAATTGCAAGCAAATCGTGGTTCACAAATCTTTCCATCCCTCTCTCGAGAAGATGTTGGCAGATTAGTCTTTCTACTTGGTCTCCATGGCCATGTCCCTATATCCTTCTTCTCACTCATTCTAGGGGAACCTTCTCTTCAATCCCAGTCCCCCTCAGCCATCATTCTCTTCCCTCCCATACATCCCACTCTATGCCCATACTTCTTCATGGAATATACCTGTCTCACATTCTGACAATCTTATGGACATGAGAGAGTGAGTAGAATTGAGGATGGAAAATAGAGTAACCAATATTGATAGAGAAACACGATTTCTGATTACTCTAGACTCTCAGCCTCTTAAACCATCCCCTACTCAGGTTGACTATCTTCTTGAGTACGAACAATTTTCCTTAATTCACGAGAAAATCAGAGTCAAGGAGACGCGAGTCATGAAAAGATCGTAGAGACTATTAATAATCAATACTCTACTCAAGGTTACATGTTGGAATCACGACATATGGAGAATGATTATTCAATCACAAGTCATGAGATGTTTGAGGATGAGATTGCTCAGATCAATCATAGAGCAAACACTTTAATTGAGAAAACATATGATCTCATCTAGACTATGCAAAATCCAGAAGAAGTGAGGCCACCACCTTGTGAACCACTAAATCATTATGTAACTCACAATCAGGCACAAACACCACTGACCTATGACTCCCCTACTGACCATATCCCAAAATATACCAAAAAAATGGAAAAATAGAAAATTCAAAAAATTAGACAATTCTGAAATGGAAGCGTTTTGCAAGAGCCTGATCTTAGAGCTTCCATTGATCAAGGCAATAGAATATGTGCCTGGTATTAAGCAATTTGTGAAGAGTCAACTAAATCCTAAAAAGATGGGTAAGAAACAATCAAGGACTGAATATCGTATCATATCTATGCTAGTTCTTTAGTGATGAATCGAAAAACCAAGAGCCGCAAAGTCAAGCAGCTGACTCAGATTATGTGTGAAATTGAGGATTTCACATTCACTCATGTTCGGTTAAATGACGACTCCGCATTAAACATCCTCCCCATGTATGTCTTTGACCAACTCAAACTCAGAGAACTAAAAAAGACTAGGGTGATCATTTAATTGCATGATCGAACCACAAAAAGACCACAGGGGATTGTTTCGGTTGTTGTAAACTTCTGAGGTGACAAACACAAAGTGGACTTTATTGTCCTTGACATCGAGCATCGCAGAGGATTGTTTGAGTCTCCTATCATTTTAGAAAAGCCATTCGTAGCCTCTGCTAAGGTGATTGTGGATTGTGAGACTCAGGTCATCCTGTTTCCGAACTCGGACAACAATGAACAAACCCTCAATGATATGACCTTCTCTGAGGAAAACTGACTTGAAATCGACAGTCAAGATCAGAAGATAACCACGTCACATGATAATACCTCTCCTTAGAAAAGACAAACACAAACCCTAGGAGAGTCACCTAAGAGACCGACTGTCAGACAAACCTCTGATTCTTACCTTAATACAACTCCTTTGAGGAATCAAGATTTTAGAGATTATGATGAGTTGGACCACATTTTTGAGGAACATAACGATTATTTTAGTGGTCCAATCTTTGAGTCAGCAATAATTCATGAGATACTTGAACCATACAAAGAACCGACTCAAGAAACCTCCGATGTCATCAAATTTACGACTAACAACAGATAACACAAAGATTCCCATCCAGCACTCACAAAGCCATCAGGAACATGCTCCCTTGCCCTAAGCAGCATATGACCCTACAAGAATTGGTCAACTTTTATAGGTATTCATCTGATTAGGAATTTATAAATGCCGCATCGGCTACTCAAGATAGGAAGATGAAGACTGTCCATCTACCACCCAATGCTTCTCAAGGAAACAAACCGACCAAGAAAGTCATCTTTGATCATAGACACTAGGTGATTTCTGAAGAGTCCTCGTTCGGTCCTGAAGTGGTTCATCATGTAAGTGCAATAAATACAACTACGATCAAAGTGCACTTACTTCAGGTTGATAATAGTTGGAGATCCTCTGTATACGACTACTATTCTTTTGAGGACGACTCTGATGATGACTGGTCCTCTTCATCCTCCCTCTCTTCACACCCTCTACATCTCCATACTATCTCCCATTACACTCCCACAAGAAGGTTCGCCGCAAACCTCCTTGATCTTGTACATTAGTAAATCTACCCGGTTCCCCCACTTGTAATTATTGAATCATACTTAGGCTGACCTGAGCCTATGTATAGGGGGACCGGTACCATTGTGTATACATCATTTCTATTCATTTTCCCCTCCCCATTGACAGCCTCATTTCATGCTTTTCTGATATGCTTAGTCCTTCAAAGGTCTTAGTATAGGGGGGCATGTCAAGTTCTTTTCTTTTTCTCTCCCTATACTTAGTACGATCTATGTCTACATTTCACTTTGTGCCATGAGTACACAACACAAGCTAAGTATGGGGGGGGTGTTTGTATATATTCTACATACTTTATCCATAGCTCGTACTTTGATTATTTTCATCTGAAAATTGGGTTTGGGTACAAGTAGTGTATATTGTATATTATACTAAATTCTTTATGTAAATAATACCTTATTTTTAAAAAAACAAAAAAAAATAAAAAAACCTTTTTGCATAAAAAAATCACTCATGGTCTTGCATTTCATTAAGCATCCCATGCATCCATGCATCCTTTAGGTGGTGTATTCCTGACACATCCATCATCTCTCAAGGATTAAGAATTTCAAGACACTTGATTTCTTAGATCTTGAGAGACTGACTTAGCCAGCCTTAGTCGTTAGGGTTTTGAACTTAAAAATCCACACTTCCCTAGTTTTAAGATTTGAGCGCTATATTGCACTCTTCATCTCTACCTTCTAAAGAATATGATCAACACATCACTTTCACAAGTGCATGATTGATGACATGAGTTATCACTTGAGGAACTAGGACCAGTGATTTGAGTTTAAACCCGATTTAATGATGCTCGAGGATGGGATAAAGTTAATGAAGGATTCAAGAAACCTAAGTTTCAACAAACCCTAGCTAGTATGTGAACAAGTTCACATGCTATTTCTTGATATTGACCTATATGCCAAGGTGTGATGAAACATAATTTAATTGTTGACCAGAGTTGCCAACTTTTGGTAAAAGCAGCGGAGCTAGCCAAAAAGAAAAGAAAGAAATATTCAAAGAAAATCTCTATCATTACAAAGTCAAATTACAAAGGGCTTCCACCAAAGGCGAGCGCTCCCAACCTTTTCAAAGTGTCCACTTGGACAAATGCTATTAGGATCAAGTATTTGGGCTAGCACCTAAAAAGGGATCTACATCGTATAGTGATACAAGTCTGCGTGTCGAAGGTATCATAGATACTCAAAAGAGACACACCCTGGTATACTCCCAGAAAAACAAGTCTGTGTGTCGAAAGGTATCTTAGATACTCAAAAGAGACACTCCCTGGTGTACTCCCAGAAAAACAAGTGCAGACGTCTTCAAAATTCTCTTGACGGACACATTGATCAATAAAATAAAAATATACATGTGTTGAGTAATAAGTCACTCGAGAGACCCCTTGCTCTAATACGAGGAATAGAAAAATATACATAATCCTATGCCCTCCATCATCTGGGCATCCATCTAAACTTTCAAGTCTGACAAGCTATGAGATGATGTATTGAATGCAAGAACCGACTTATTCCCTAGTGTTGAGGATTAGGTCTAGAGGAGAGTCTCGTGGACTTGGACCTTGGGTGCCATCTTGACTCAACTCTTATGAATGCAGTACACTAAAACTCATATCCTTATATTATACGTACAAACAGAGAGTCTGATAATTAGAGAAGTTGGATTCCTTTTGATTAAAGCATGGTTGAGCCCAGAATTTTAGGATCACTCAAATTAAGGGTCTTCTATGAATTGAGCCTTGAAAATTCACATGCACAGTGAGGGATCGATCCAATTGAGTCATTCATTCATTGATGCTCGGGGACAAGCATAGTTTAAGTATAGGGGTATGATGAATCTCTGTTGCAACATGCTAAAATTGGTCAATTAGGCTCTGTTCCCCAAAATACATATGCATTTAATAATAAATATAGAATCATCAGCATTCGTACATGTGTAAAGAATATTAACAATTCATTATGCATAATTGCATAAAATAAAGAATAAAAATCTAAGTTGAAATTAACCTAAAAAGCCTAAATTTTCCAATTTTTAATCAATTCACCCTAACTCTGATTGATCCCAAAGAACCTCCATTGTGTAGATATTACTAACAAGAATAAAAAAATACAAAAAAATACTGACTCAAATAAGTGTCAAATAAACCCAGAACCTAATTTCACACCACACAGACTAAGACGTGCATATCTTCCTCATATAGTGTTTGATTTAGGTCTGCTCATTTTTAAAGTACTCCATTTTCAAATACCTTTCAAACAAGACCAATTTCATAAAATTCGGAGCTCATATGTGAAAGTTGGGTTTTGGCACTCTTTTGCACATTTTATCTTTTTGCGAATTTTGACCTAAGATTATATGTGCATAATTAACACTTTTAATTTTATTCTTTTTCATTATTGTTCTTTGATGAAAGTTTTATCAAGAGACATTAAAATACAAATTCAAATTAAGACTGAAATTAAAGAAACTGACTGAGTCCGAGTGACCTTTGTGAGTTTATACAAAATTTGCATGTTTCGTACTTCTATTTGTTTTCCTATTTTCTTATTTACTAAAATAAAAAAATTAGATTAATGTGTACTTAAGTGTCTTTTAATTTATCATATTTTTTCTAGAATTTTTATCTTCTTTTCAAACTACGAAAAAAATTTACAAAACCCTAAAAAGCGATTTTCTATACACATGGAGAACCACCAAAAATAACAATTTGTATAGATGACTCTTGTCCTGGTTCCTTCATGAAACTTGCAGATTTCGTCCAGATGAACAACTTTCGTGAAGGAAATTTTTTGATCCGAGGTCCCCTTCTATTTTTTTCTGTTTTTATTTCTCTTTTAAATTTTGAAAATGTTGGGGTGACACGTGGCAACCCCTAGGCGTGCCACGTGGCACCCCACCACTAACTCCAGCCTGGTCACGTGCCGCGCAAGTGACCTCTCCTCCTCCCAGGTCATGTGTGAGGCATATGACCCTGCCCCCTCTCCTTCCTCTCCCTGCACGCTGCCGTCACTTCCCTCAACGGTCGCGCCTCTCCCCGCCTTCGCCTCATCGGCCGTTACGGTCGTGCCGCATAATGCCTCCTCCTCACCCCTCCTTTAAATCCCATCACCGACCACCCCGCATGCCTATCCACTGTATCCCTGAGGAACACCCTCAGCTACATGTCACGCAAGTTGACAACCTGCGACGACCACGACAAGGCGCGACCCAAGGAGGTCTCCTCCTTGAAGTAGCTCCAACTCCAGTGTGTTGCTAACTTCAGAGTCGCTTTGTCGAGGCACCTTGAGGAGAGAAATTGATCGAGCTACTCTCAGCCCTGACCTCCTCCCGACGACCCATAGCCCTTACCGTTTGCCGCCATCTACGTGCCTTCGCCCTTCCAACTAGCACCTCCACCACCTTCACTACCCACACCGAGCTGCACCGCTCCAGCAACCATCGTCTCACGCGACCAACCCACTCAATGCATCCGAGCTCTTCGACCACCTCAGCCACCGCTTCATTACCGCCACCAATCACGATTCAACCCCATGAAGCACCGCACCTCTGAGTCTTCATCCTAGGCCACACCTCGGAGCTCCAGCTCCTCCAGCTACAACTACCCCTCGTGCCATGTGTCTGTTAAAGGAGTGGCTCTGCCTTCACCTCCACGGATCCCCCTTCCCCTCGCCATCAACGACAGCTGCCGCCCTCAACATCTAGCAGCCGTAGGATCAGGCTTATAGCCTTGACCCAACAGCCCTAAGGCAACCACGCGCCTACCACCGTTGGATTAGAGGTCGGCCCCGGTCCAACGGCTACCAATCCGCCAAGTGCCCCTCCCTGAACCTAGGCCCAAGCCTAGAGGGTTGGAGCCCCCAACTTATAGGTTTTTTCCACGTGTAGGCTTGGCTTCCGAGTCTTGCCCGAGTTGAACTCAACTCCCGAACCTCCAGTGCACGTGCTTCACAAGTGCGTCGAAGGTAATTATATAGGAGTCCCCTCCAAGTTCCAAAAAATCGAAAAAGATGCTGCCATCGCTGAAGTTAGCATGATGTGCATCACACGTGACGCACTGGAGATTTTTCGTGCAAGCACTCCAAAGTTTTATTAATTTCATATATATCCCTATACGGGGAAAATTACAGAGGTGCCCCTCCGTCGACTAGAAATTACAGATAAGTCCCTCCAGGGATCACTTTGAAAGAAAAACTTTATTTATATTTACATTTTAGGCCCTAGATTTTTATTTTAGCATAACTTTCTTGTTCGGACTCTGATTTTAGAGAATAATATGTAGTTTTGAAGCTATTTTCATGCTCTGTAATTTTGCATACAGACCCGAGGCTACTTATTGATATTTATCATTTGAGGATCTACTCTAATCTTGTAGGCTAATAATTGACATATTTGTGCTGCTTGAAATAGAGGAAATTAATGATCTTTCTGCTGGGACTTAATTGAGGATGTTTATTTGAATAAATCTTCGTGATTATCGTCGATTTATTTTATTTTTGCATGGGCTAAATTGAGGAAGAATTTTTTTATTCTCCTTAATAATTTATCTGATTAAGGATTGATTTTGAGGAACGAATTACAGGGAATTTCAATATCCTCCTTCCATCTTGAATTCGATTAGATAAATTACCTTCTGAATCTCTTTCAATCTTTGATAATTTTCGAGGATTAATTGATAAATTTCATAGAGGATTTAAATCATATATAATCACAGATCCTGCGCTCATCTAGTCTATTTATTTTTCATTGCAGTTTTCATCATCATATTTTCTCTTTATTTTCGAACAAAGAAATTAACTTGGCAATTAGTTAATTATTTAAATTAAATTTAAACCATACAACTAAAAATCTCTGTTCCCTGTGTTCAACCTTGGTATACTTTCCAAGTAAAAATATTCCACAACATTCAAAGATTGTGGTTTTGGTCGACTGAATTCGTCTCATATACTACAATTCGTTATTATTAAAGAGGCAAAATCTGCGCTCATCACCCAGCTGGAATCCTAACCAACAACCCCTTCCAATGGAAACCTTAACAAACTCTATCATCTTCCCCTAAAGCCTTATTTCCATCGGCCATTGAGACCCATCGCCCTAACCTCCCATGAACTTTATCCCCTACACTTCCAACCACTTATCGTCCTCGATGATATTGCAACCACCCATTGCCTTATCTCCAGCCGCCATAGCCTCATCCCCTCTCTACGTTCTATTTAGCCCCATCATCGACGACCGTCAAAAGGATATGTCAAGATCCTCCATTTACATCGTTCTTTGAGAGAAGGGGACCGAACAAAAGAATCGGAACTGATGACAGCGGTCCTCGATTCCTCTGCAAAGATCTCCTGACCGGCTAGATCCAAGGTCCTGAGACCTTGTTGCTGCATCTCCAGGAGGGCAGCATGACTTCCCTTGGTCCCGCCGCCTTTGTCGAAGCGAGAAAGTGAGTTTAATCCCTGGATCCTCCAGCCCAAGCGAACCTCCAGAACCATCATCCCTTCTTTCATCATCCACTTCCTATTTCGTTCTTGTAGTAGACCCGAACCCATCCCCGATTCAATCATCAAATACACCTCAACCTTCTCCTCTCCTTGCTTCTTCTTCTTCCTCTATAGCCTACCACCATCCTTGCTCCGACCACCACCAACTGAGCCTTTGCCTCTGCTCACCATTCTTCTGAGCAGCAGCAACCCGGTGCTATTGTTAAAGAAGAATAGAGGATGAAGCCCCAGGTACAGAGCTACAAGAACCACAAGATCAAGAACTGGAGTGATCTCAGCCGCTTGATAATGCCCAAATCGTCGCCTTACGATTAGATCGTGTCAAATGCTCACGATCACTCCCGAGCCCACATCTGAACCAATTGCTTCAGGTAAATCCGAGGCAAGCAGCAGTCAACACGTTGAGGTCCGAGCAGGCGAGCCTCAATGCCTTGGCTGCCTTAGCCACATGCCTTACGCACATGTCGATGGGATAATTACACCGCAGCCCCAGGTTCTATCAAGAATTTCTCGAGTCCACGTCACACGTAGGGTATGTGACTTTGGGAAAATTACAAAAGGACCCTCCAAGTTTCCAGAAATTGCATTAAGACTCCCTACTGTGGTAATTTGCAGAAGAAGTCCAGTGACTTTGTGAAATTACAGAACTATCCTTTCCAGGGGTATAACTGCAAGTATTTATTTATTTTTATTTATTATTTAGTCCCTGAAACTTCAATTATTCATATCTTGAACAATATTTATCGGATTTTCACATTCTTGGTGTCGTTTTAAAGCTTATTTGATCCTCTATCATATTGAATGCTAAGATTCTATTTTTGGGATATTTTGGAGTATTAATAAATCAAGGACTCATTTTGTTTGGTTTGAGTACCTCGATTTCTTTGATATTAATTCTCTATTGCTCAATAATTTGTGATATGTGGGGATTAACTATGTGAAATTAATAAAGTCTTAATTGAATAACTATTTGTTACTATCATTGAGGTTCGTGTTCTCCTGACTGCTTGTTTGGTTCACATTCATCATTTTGCATCATATTATTGCATCATTTAAAAAGTATAAAAATAGTGCATTTATTTATTTCTTACCACATAGCAGAGCATTATTTTCTTGCACTAAATTATTTTTTAAGATTTATGCATCATATATCTTTTTGAATTACAACTTTTTAATTACAAATCCATTAAAAGTTGAAAAAGATAAAAACACTAAAAAATGTCTTCTCTTTTGAAAACCTAAATTTCTTAGATTATTTAATTGTTAATCTTAGACCCTCATATTTTCCTCCCTAAGTTTGACCTTGGGACTTACCCAAGTAAACTAAATAAATCTTGATCGCATTGAACTTGATTATCCATATCATTTCTTAGTGTGATCAATTTTTGTGACGATTCGTTGAATTTCCCAGCTAAACAACATCAATATTAATTGTTAATTAAACATAATTAACGTAGGGCAATCTGGGCTCGTCAAATGGCGTCGTTGCCAGGGAGGTATATGGTTTAGGATTAATTTTTAGGTTATTTAAGTTTTAGGTTTGTCTATCTCCGGGTAGTCTGAACCCCAATCTTCTCTATTTATTTTCTTTATTTAAATTTTTATTTCTTTTATTTTGTATATATTTCAATGAACATCTCTAATATTTGATCTCTTATTTTTTATGCGAGGTACCCAGTGGACTTGGAGTGGTTTTCTTAGAAGTCGACGTAAATCAGAGCTACTTAAAAAAGGAAGAATTTATTTTTGGAGAGAGAGTTCAAATTTTTTTTTGTAATTATTTGTTATAATTTAGGTAACTGCTCATTTCCAATGGTCTTCATTTGAAGAATCGTTCTTGAACTCAGACTGGACACTCGACCTATCAGCCCCTATTCTGTGGTGACTGACGTAGTCCTAGGATTGCACCATGGCGATTAGAGCTATTAGGAGTGGTTTTTCCAGTGCATTCAAATAGATTAAAATTTCAATTCTATTTAGCATCCTGCATAAAGATTGCGAGGAAGCACTATAAGTATTCTAACTTTGCATTCATTGTCGTATTTCCCACTAGACGTCTTTTTCGATTCTCCCTCAGTTTTCATTCACATAGGATTAAAGGAAATTATAATCCCCATGTAGACGTGTATTGATCTCCACTCAAATTCAAAGTGGTAACCGAATTAAAACATGGGAACTGCTAACATTATTGACTAATTAAAAATCAGATAAATTTATTTTTGGAGAGAGTGTTCAACTTTTTTTGTAATTATTTGTAATAATTTAGGTAACTGCTAATTTCCAGTGGTCTTCGTTTGAAGACTCGTGCTTGTACTCGACGGGACACTGGGTCTATCAGCCCCTATTTTGTGGTGATTAACGTAGTCCTAGGATTGCACCACGGCGATTAGAGCTACTAGGTTTCTTTGTGTGCTCGTAGGACTAGGCCCACACTCCTACTTTAATTATACATACTAGATCAGATTCCATTTAGCCAAATTAAATTGTTCTATGACTCACTAATAGAAATTCTTATTCTAGGAGTGGTTTTCCGGTGCATTCACAGAGATTAAAATTTCAATTATATTTAGCATGCTGCATAGAGATTGCGAGGAAGCACTATAAGTATTCTAAATCTGCATTCATCATCGTATTTCCCACTAGATGACTTTTCGATTCTCCCTCAGTTTTCATTCACATAGGATTAAAGGAAATTATAATCCCCATATAGACATGTATTGATCTCCACTCAAATTAAAAGTGGTAACTGAATTAAAACATGGGGACTGCTAACATTATTGACTAACTAAAAATCAGATAAACTGAACACCATTATTTGTGGGAGAGCAATCCCATCCTTGTATGCAGAATATATTGTGCTTATTGAGAGGTGAGGACACATCCCTAGGATAGTGCCCAAAACCTTCCTTTAAATCTTGCGTAATTGGACTCATATCTTGTTTTATCACCAATTTAAATCTGAACATATAATCAACCGAACTTTCATAGCCGTTGCTGTGTGAGTTTGTGAATTTTGGGGTTCGCATTGTGTATTGAATTGTAAAGCTCATTTACACTATCATATAAAGATCGAGGTTTATGAATCACTCTTAACCCTTCATTTTCAAAGATGTCGGAATATTGGTATCTGATGAATCTCGTATTCATCACTCTAAATCTCATTTATTAAGCTCAAATCCCTAAAAATCAATAGCATTCTTGCATCTATTTTGCATAATTAGCATTCATGCATGTTTCCATAAGAATGGCATTTTAGCACAAAAATCTGCATAAAATAAGAAGCCAAAAATCCAAGCCAAAATGACCTGTAAATAGCCTAACTTTCCGGATTTTTAACTCATTCATGCTAACTCCGAATGACTCAAAACCACTTCCACTGTGTACATATCACTAACAAGAATAAAAGAAAAATACAAAAAAATAACTAACCCAAATAAGCGGACCAAAAACCCAAACCCTAATTTCCGGATTTTAGGACTAAAAGCCACATATCTTCCCCATCCAATGTCCGATTTAATCCTACTCACTTTTGAACTAATGTGCATTCAATTACCTTCAAAACAAGATCAAGTTCAAGTGAATCAGAGCTCATATGTGAAAGTTGGGTTTTGGGCCTCTTTTGTACATTGTATATTTTAGCTGTTTTTGACCTAATATTTTATGTACATATTTTGTTGATTAATAAAAATCCAAAAAAATTAGATTAATGTGTCTTTATTTATCTTTGATTTTACCGTATTTTTTCCGGATTTTTATCTGTTTTAAAAATAATAAAAAATTACAAAACCCCAAAATTAAGGTATTCTATGTACATGGGATACCCCAAAAATATCACTTGGTGCAAATGATCGATTTTGGTTTTGATGTCTCATGAAAGTTGTAGATCTCATCACGACAAGCAATTTTCGTGAAGAAAGTTTTTCGATCCGAGGTCATTTACTATTTATTTTCGATTTTATAAGATATTTAATTTGCGAATTTTCTGGTGCTGACACGTGGCCGCACCTGGTGCCGCCACGTGTCAGCCATTTTTGGGCTTATTATATATCGGTTTTTATAAAAATAAAAAATAAAAAAATAAAAATAATGGACGCACGTGCATCACACGTGCCTTCAAGGCACGTGCTCTGCACGTGCGCCCTCCTTGCACCCACACTTCGCCACGTGTCACTCGCTGGGCCATCCGATCTCGGCCGATCGGACGGCCCAACACTCTTCTTCCTCCTCCCCTACTTTCCATCGCAGGCGGCGGCACCCCAAATCTTGCCGCCACCGCGATTTTCGCCATCGCCGAATCACGATCAGATCCTCACGTATCTCCGGCGCCGCCTTCCCCTTCCCCCGCGATCCTCGTCAATCAGATCTCCTATCAAACTCCCCTTCGAATCCGTTCCAGATCCACCTTCTGTCTCCGGCAAAGACCCCTTCCCTATTTAAACATCCACGCCGCCCCAGAGGTTCATCATCCGCCGATTACCCAAGGAAGGAGGAGACCCGGTGGTGACTGCGCCGAACCCCTCTTCCTCGGCGAGGTCCGAGGCTCGAAGCCTCGCTGTAGCACGCCACTTCCTTCACTGCTGCTTTGCTCCGACCTCGGGTCGTTGAGCCAACGACGATATCATCTCCGCCACGACTTCGTCTACGCCAACCTCCTTCGACTACGCCACCTCCAGCTTTGTCTTCGACTTCTTCCACACGCACCTTCGCCTCCGCTGACTTCGTCTTCTCCGTCAACGTCACCAGACCGTGACGCCTCCACAGCCTCTAGCAGCCACCAGGAGCAGCCCTCGACCGCCTTCGACAACCACCGTACATCGCCGTTCTCAGCCGCGCCCAACCGCCGCGTTCAAGCGTCCCCTCCTCTGCCCTGAAGACCGCGTCCGCCAGGACCACCATGCCTCGTCGCTGGGCTCGAAGCCCGAGGCCCTCCGCGCATGTACGAGGTATGTGCGCTCCGAGGGAACTTCAGCTGCACGCTACCCACGGGTCACGTGTCTCTCACGTGCCCGTGGGCAATTTACAAGGAGCCCCCTGGAAGTTCCCCTTTTTACGCAGATACCCCCGCCAGCCAGAGGCACGTGCATAGCACGTGACTTCTGGAAATTTTGCAGAAATACCCTCCGGGTATAGGTAATTACAAACAAGTCCCCCTCTGCATTTTCATTTATTTTTTTATATTGCATCTGTACCCCTGTGTTCCCCCGTATTTGTGGACTTCCTCTTTACATTATTTAATTGTCCAAAAATAGCATGATGTTATTCCATTAACTCTCTACACTTTGACATGTTGTGGGTATTTTTCTGATTGATGGTTAATTAATAAATAATTATTTTGTGGAAATTTGCATATTTTACCCATTTCTTGCTCTGAAATTCATAGTTGATTAACTGTTGCTCTAAAAATCCCCGAAAAATCACACATTGTAGAGTTAATTGTGCTTAACATTGTATCCAAAAAAATTTGTATTTGCATGCATATTTTGTCCGGTAAAAATCATTTTGCATTATTAAGTATTTAATTTTTAATAGGTATTAAACCTACATTTTTGAGGTTTAGGATTTTTCTAAGATCCGTCACCTAGTGATAGATCTTAGATAATTTTATTTCTTGAAAATAAGTAGGTTTAATATTTATTAAAATTAAATATTGAAAATCATTTTGTTTGCATTTAAAAATCCATAAAAAATCATATTGCATCCAAAAATTCCAAAAAAATTATAGTGCACTCATTTCATCATAATTTACGTTTTGGCCAAGTTTCGTATTTTTCGGACATCGTTTGATCGTAATTCACATTTTAGTCCCTAAAATAGGCCAAAACTGCATTTTGCAGCCCTTATTGCACTGGAAAATCCAAAAAAGAACCGCCTCGAAAACCGAACACGAACTTTGATAGACTTAACTCTAGGTTGTTCCTTTTCCTCCTTGTGATCGACCTTGGGACTTGCCCAAGTAAAATAAACATAAAACCACGAGATTGAAACTTGAATAATTTATTTGTGGTTATTTTCTTGACTGATTCCGATTGCCTCCTACAACGCACGACTTTAATTATTTTCACACTCGACGATAAAAACAACTTTTTAAACGCTGCATTTCCGGATACGTCAGATGGCGCCGTTGCCGGGGAGATTAACGGCTTAGATTTTTGTCTAAAATTTTTTATTCGATTTTCCGCATTCGGGTAGTCTGACCCTCGAATTTTTCATTGTAAATTCCATTTTTTTTCCTGCAATTTATTTTCAGCATTATTTTTCATATATTTTTGAGTCACTCTCTTACATTTTCTCTCTTATTTTTCTTGCGAGGTACTTTGTACGTGGAGCGGTTTTTCAAAAATCGACGCAACTTCACCGACTTTTGCAAAAATCCGCAATAAAATTAAGATCGAGTCGAGTCGTGAGAGAGCGTAGAGTCTAGGTTTTTAATTTCTGCACTTTTAATTTCTGCTCATTTATAGCGGTGTCCGTTTGGACTCTCGCATGTGTAAAAAGACATTGAACTCTATTTGTGGTGTGTCGTGGCCTGTTTCACTCTCCGGCGAGGGTGGGGCCCGACTTGAGTGGTGATTAGGATAGACCTGCACATACGGCTCTCAGAGCATTTTTTTATTTTGATTGTGCTCGTAGGATCTTAAGCCACACTTCACTTTAATCGAGACGCACATAGATCGTTCAATTTAGCCAAAAATTTAAATCAATTCTTCCCGCTAATAGAACTTTCTGCTTAGGTGCGGTTTTCCATCGGCTTGCATTTCATTTAGAATAATTTTTAAATTCTGTCTAGCATCCCACATGGAGATTGCGAGGATTCACTGTAAGTCTTCTCACTGAGCATTCATCATAGTTTTCTGTGCATCGGCTTTTCCCGACTTTCTCCCTCTTATTTTATCACACAAATTTAAAGGAAATTGGGACTGGACGATAGACATGTATTTGTGCTCATCTAAATTATTCAGTGACCACCTAATAAAGCGGGACTGCTAAATATAGCCGATTTCAAAATAACCCATAAAATCAAGAATTTCTGCGGGAGAGCAACCCCGACCTTGGATGATTTTATTTTTTTTGAGTGAGCGAGAGACGACACTTAAGGATAGAGCCCAAATCCAAAATCTCAGCTCGCTAAATTCTTGCCAAGATTGAATTATCACCAACTAAAATTGAAAAGATAATGGCCGAAATCTTACAGCTTCATTGTGTGAGTTGGTGAACCAGGGGTTTGATTTGTGTTTGTATTGGTGTGCGTGAACCGATATCGAAGATCAATAGCCGCACATTTGATAAATTTTCTGTCCCATACAATCATCTCTCTCATCTCTTGATTTTAATCTCATCATGGAAATTTTTCCAAATTTCAGATTGAACCCATCATTTCTTTCAACTCCTTTAAAAATAACCGAACATCATTATGAAAACAAATCTATCTCGGTTTGGACCAAATCAACTACATCCTCTTCTTTTAATAATCCTCCAACATTTGTGGGAAACTTTCAACCGCAAATTAATTCGGCCACCTCATTGAATCCTTACTCAAAACATCCAACCGGAAATGACCACTTACCATCTTGGAATGAACCACCTCATTCTCAATCTCTCTTCAATGAAACATTTCAAGATCGAAATCCCTTTAAATCCCATGACTGGAAGAGAAACCAAACCCAGATGGAAGGACATGCACTTAATGATCATCAGCGTTGGATTGACCACGACAGACCCCTCGTCAGACATGAAACCCATACAGAGGACTGGACAGACCTCCTAGACACATATAAACCCTGTATGTTGACTCCACAATATCAAGAGCTGACCAATCATGATCAAAGGACTGAACTATACTCAGATCAAATACACATGCCTGTACCATATGAGCAGCCTCCTTCCATAATTTTTGAGGAGAAATTTTCAAGAAATGATCGTATAATGGATATCCCAAGAAATTCTCCTCTTCACACGTACAGAAAAATGGAAGACAGAATCATTGAACAAAATCTGAGTGCTCCCGTGGTTAATCATGAACAAAACTGTGAGGATAATGTTTCGATGATAAAAATAAGATTTGAATTGATGGAGGATAGATTTCAAAAATTTGCCGACCGGGTAATCTCATTCTACAGTGGATCGGGTGTAAAACTAAATGAGGAAATGATTGGATCCCATGATGAAAATTTGGAGGATATTCAAAAACCTAGGTATGAGTCTAATATCAACACCTCTGCTTATTATTCCCCTAGGAATGACTATGCCTCTGACCCAAACTCTGAATATCAAGGCCCCTTCTCATCTAAGGAAGACACCACATCGCCACACCACACAGAAAATACAAAAAAATTTGAAAATCCAGAAAATCTTATGAAAATTGAATCTGAAGAAGATCTGAGGAATTTGGATCATGCTTTACGTGAAGCACTGGAAAAATACTTGATTTTTGAACTTCCTATCATAAAGGCCATTGAACACTTCCCTAACCTTAAGAAATTTCTAATGGACAGATTTATCATCAAAAAGTCAGGGAGGATTAGAACAAAAACTGAAAGACATATCTTGTCAATGGCCTCCTCCTTGGTGTTGAGGAGAAAAACCAAGAGCCGCATAGTGAAGCGGTTGCCCAGATTTGACTGTGAAATCAAAGACACAATTTTCACACATGCTCGTATTGATGACGATTCACCGATCAATATCCTCCCGACCTCTGTATTTCAGGAACTCAAACTCGGGCCAATTCGGAAGATACGAGAGATTGTACAATTAGTGGACCGATTGATAAAAAGGCCGAGAGGAACCATTTCTGTCATCATGAAATTCCAAGGTGTTCCGCTCAAGGTAGAATTCACGATCATTGATATTGAGCATCAAGGAGAATTCATCCAGTCTCCAATCATTCTCGGAAAACCATTCTTGGCATTGGCCAAGGCGAGTATCGATTGTGAGAATCGGGAAATAAATTTTATGGCATTGGAATCACTACGATCTGATACAGTCTTTGAGGAACCACAATTTTCTGAGGTAACCCACAAAGTCCCCAACAACCGCAACCATGGAATGGTAGAAGAGCCCTACCTCGCTGCTACACCTGAGATTGCGTTTGTTAATGAGACTACTGGTTTAGAGACTCTCCCCGATATCTCAATTCCCGCAGATTTCAAATTAGACAAATCCTTCTACTATGATCCTGAGACATTTGCATGGTCGCACCCTGGAGCAACATACTCTGATTATCTTGACCAAATCCTCCCAAATCAAGAGTGCACCAACATTCAGGAAACAATGAACGAACACGTAGCCCGAACACCGACCAAGGAGAAGAATTTCAATGGCTATTCATCCGGGTACTCAAGTGAACTGACATCTTCACGAAACAAGAAAAAGAAAGTCACCTTTGATCTTTCGGAAGAGGAATCGGTTGATGATCCCTCATCAGGTCCGGAAAAGGTAGTCTACATGAGTGAAGTCTGTTCGGCAGCTCTAAAGCCATATCTTCGCAAGGATCCAAAATTCGATTCTCGTTGGACAACTCCCGTTCCTAATTATTACTCATCCAAAGCCGATGCTCCTACCTTCCATAAGTACACTGGAATTATTTCTTATGAGCTGACTGAGACCGGAGCATCTGAATATTCATCTGAGGACAAATCGATTGATCTTAAAAAGGAACGAATCTTTAGGAAACAATTGAAGAAACAAAAAGACATGAACATCTGGAGTGTGTCCACTTTCAAATACTATTCCTCTGAGGATAACTCTGATGATGGATATCTTTCATCTGACTCAAACACTTCGTCCACTATCCATCATGACTTTTCTGAGGATGACACTGATAATAGCTGGGAATCATATACTTCATCTCAAACTCATTACGATCTCCCACCGCAGGCTCACAAGAAGATTAGCCGAAAACCACCTTAATCATCGGCTACACACCCTCCCTCCCGACCACATCGGTCTCCTTGTACAACTTCTTCCTCTACTTAGGCCAAGGCCTAAGTATAGGGGGGGACCGATGCCATCTGTATATTCCATTTTCCCCATCACACTCCATCTCCAGATAGACTCGCCTCCACCCTTCTTTTATACTTAGGCTGACCAAAGCCTAAGTATAGGGGGAACCAACACCCACCTATATATACTCTCCTCATTCACATACCCCGATCGCTTCATTTTTTTTCTCTTTTCTTTTCCGCCCTTCTTCTATACTTAGACTATTCACAGTCTAAGTATAGGGGGGCGATTCTGTAAATCTTGTTCTTTTTCCTTTTTTCACTCTCTTAAGCTTAGCCCGAGCTATGTCTTCTTTACGCTTCTTGTGCTCTGAGGACACAACACTCGCTAAGTATAGGGGGGTCTGTATATATACTTTGTATATATTTTATCCATATCTCGTACTTGCGCCTAAGTCTATATGTATTTACGGGGTGAGTATTCTTTAAAAAAAAATTTTTACCACTAACACTGACTGTATCCAAAATTTTTGAAAAAAATGGCTTCTTATTCATTTTTTGCATTAAAAAAAACAAAAACACACAAAAATTCTTTGCATAAAAAAAAGAGAAAAAAATGTGTCTGCACCTGCACTTCATCCAAGCATCGCATTTGTGAAAAGTCTTTGGGTTCTGAACCGAGTTATGAGCTGAAACCGAGAGTGGTCTGGACTTGACCTTAATCGACCTAATTTTAAGAGGAACTTCACCGAGAAATAGGATTTTAAAGTCTTCAGGTCTTTGACTTAATTCTTTGAGTTCCACATGACAATGTACAACATTTGACTCTTAGTGTCTAACCTGGTCTCTTCATTCTGGGTACAACTCTGGAATAGGGAATTAATTTGTACTCTCGCACTATGCACTTAGCTCAACTCAAACGGGATGTTGGAAGACTGTGTGAGTTTCTTTTCTAGTAGCGTGGAAATCTAAAGACCGGAGTACGGGTTGAAATAAAGCTTCGGAAAAGGGATGGACGGCTGGGCACAATTTTTCTAAGACCCCAAAAAATGTACGGAACAAAAAGATGCTATATCCGTAGGGGCAAAACAAGATCCAAGCAGAACCACAAAAAATTCCAACTACAAAGAAGCATTCTACCAAATAAAAATCTGACCAAAAAGGTCCAAGCTTCAAGAAACATGCAGATCTTGGTGAAGACTCGGCTATACTGGCCATCTTCACAAGGAGAGGTGACTACACTGGCCACCCTCCAGTTCTTTTCTCATTCTTCTATCTTCTCCCCCCCAATTCGATTGTGAACACAGCGCGACAGACCTTAGAAGGAAATACCTGACTCCCCGAGGACGAGTTACTGGAGAGGACGTTCGTGCGGTAGTCCGGCATTCTGGATGGGAAGAGCTAAAACCTTTCACACACATGAGTCGGTTATTCAATGTTCATAGGGTATACTTTGGGAAGAGGAACGATCTAAGATGACTTCTGAGCCGAAACTGTAGCAATGATGTGTAGAACTTGAGGGCTGTTGATTTTAAAATTCTAAGTCTCACAGAAGTTCCGACACACAAAAAATCCAAAGGTTGAGTTTAGGTTTACTTTCACCTTCAGCTCATGGCCTTGGTATGGAACCCAATCTCATTTCACCTCATGACATTTCTTTTTGATGCTCAGGGACGAGCACGGTTTAAGTATAGGGGGATGATGAATCTCGTATTCATCACTCTAAATCTCATTTATTAAGCTCAAATCCCTAAAAATCAACAGCATTCTTGCATCTATTTTGCATAAATAGCATTCATGCATGTTTCCATAAGAATGGCATTTTAGCACAAAAATCTGCATAAAATAAGAAGCCAAAAATCCAAGCCAAAATGACATGTAAATAACCTAACTTTCCGGATTTTTAACTCATTCATGCTAACTCCGAATAACTCAAAACCACTTCCACTGTGTACATATCACTAACAAGAATAAAGAAAAAATACAAAAAAATAACTAACCCAAATAAGCGGACCAAAAACCCAAACCCTAATTTCAGGATTTTAGGACTAAAAGCTACATATCTTCCCCATCCAATGTCCGATTTAATCCTACTCACTTTTGAACTAATGTGCATTCAATTACCTTCAAAACAAGACCAAGTTCAAATGAATGGGAGCTCATATGTGAAAGTTGGGTTTTGGGCCTCTTTTGTACATTGTATATTTTAGCTGTTTTTGACCTAATATTTTATGTACATATTTTGTTGATTAATAAAAATCCAAAAAATTATATTAATGTGTCTTTATTTATATTTGATTTTACCATAATTTTTCCAGATTTTTATCTATTTTAAAAATAACAAAAAAATTACAGAACCCCAAAATTAAGGTATTCTATGTACATGGGATACCCCAAAAATATCACTTGGTGCAAATGATCGATTTTGGTTTTGATGTCTTCATGAAAGTTGTAGATCTCATCACGACGAGCAATTTTCGTGAAGAAAGTTTTTCGATCCGAGGTCATTTACTATTTATTTTTTATTTTACAAGATATTTAATTTGTGAATTTTCTGGTGCTGACACGTGGCAGCACCTGGTGCCGCCACGTGTCAGCCATTTTTGGGCTTATTATATATCGGTTTTTATAAAAAAATAAAAAAAAAATAAAAATAATAGACGCACGTGCATCGCACGTGCCTTCAAGGCACGTGCTCTGCACGTGCGCCCTCCTTGCACCCACACTTCGCCACGTGTCGCTCGCTGGGCCATCCGATCTCGGCCGATCGGATGACCCAGCACTCGTCTTCCTCCTCCCCTACTTTCCATCGCGGGCGGCGGCACCCCAAATCTCGCAGCCACCGCGATTTTCGCCCTCGCCGAATCACGATCAGATCCTCACGTATCTCCGGCGCCGCCTTCCCCTTCCCCCGCGATCCTTGTCAATCAGATCTCCTATCAAACTCCCCTTCGAATCCGTTCTAGATCCACCTTCCATCTCCGGCAAAGACCCCCTTCCCAATTTAAACATCCACGCCGCCCCAGAGGTTCATCATCCGCCGATTATCCAGGGAAGGAGGAGACCCGGTGGTGACAGCGCCGGTCCCCTCTTCCTCGGCAAGGTCCGAGGCTCGAAGCCTCGCTGCAACACGCCACTTTCTTCACTGCTGCTTTGCTCCGACCTCAGGTCGTTGAGCCAACGACGATATCATCTCCGCCACGACTTCGTCTACGCCAACCTCCTTCGACTACGCCACCTCCAGCTTCGTCCTCGACTTCTTCCACACGCACCTTCGCCTCCGCCGACTTCATCTTCTCCGTCAACGTCGCCGGACCGTGATGCCTCCACGGCCTTTAGCAGCCACCAGGAGCGGCCCTCGACCGCCTTCGACAACCACCGTACATCGCCGTTCTCAGCCGCGCCCAACCGCCGCGGCCAAGCGGCCCCTCCTCTGCCGTGAAGACTGCCTCCGCCTGGACCACCACGCCTCGCCGCTGGGCTCGAAGCCCGAGGCCCTCTGCGCACGTGCGAGGCACGTGCGCTCGGAGGGAACTTCAGCTGCACGCTACCCACGGGTCACGTGTCTCTCACGTGCCTGTGGGCAATTTACAAGGAGCCCCCTGGAAGTTCCCCTTTTTGCGTAGATACCCCCGCCAGCCAGAGGCACGTGCATAGCACGCGACTTCTGGAAATTTTGTAGAAATACCCTCCGGGGTATAGGAAATTACAAACAAGTCCCCCTCTGCATTTTCATTTTTTTTTTATATTGCATCTGTACCCCTGTGTTCCCCCGTATTTGTGGACTTCCTCTTTACATTATTTAATTGTCCAAAAATAGCATGATGTTATTCCATTAACTCTCTACACTTTGACATGTTGTGGGTATTTTTCTGATTGATGGTTAATTAATAAATAATTATTTTGTGGAAATTTGCATATTTTACGCATTTCTTGCTCTGAAATTCATAGTTGATTAACTGTTGCTCTAAAAATCCCCGAAAAATCACACATTGTAGAGTTAATTGTGCTTAACATTGTATCCAAAAAAAATTGTATTTGCATGCATATTTTGTCCGGTAAAAATCATTTTGCATATTTTTGTATTTAATTTTTAATAGGTATTAAACCCCACATTTTCGAGGTTTAGGATTTTTCTAAGATCCGTCACCTAGTGATAGATCTTAGATAATTTTATTTCTTGAAAATAAGTAGGTTTAATATTTATTAAAATTAAATATTGAAAATCATTTTGTTTGCATTTAAAAATCCATAAAAAATTCATATTGCATCCAAAAATTCCAAAAAAATTATAGTGCACTCATTTCATCATAATTTACATTGTGGCCAAGTTTCGTTTTTTTCGGACATCGTTTGATCGTAATTCACATTTCAGTCCCTAAAATAGGCCAAAACTGCATTTTGCAACCCTTATTGCATTGAAAAATCCAAAAAAGAACCGCCTCGAAAACCGAACACGAACTTTGATAGACTTAACTCTAGGTTGTTCCTTTGCCTCCTTGTGATCGACCTTGGGACTTGCCCAAGTAAAATAAACATAAAACCACGAGATTGAAACTTGAATAATTTATTTGTGGTTATTTTCTTGACTGATTCCGATTGCCGCCTACAACACACGACTTTAATTATTTTCACACTCGACGATAAAAACAACTTTTTAAACGCTGCATTTCCGGATTCGTCAGTATCCATACCCAGACTCCTCGGGTTGCACTTACACCGCCGAATCCTCGCCATCTTCGTCTTTATTCTCTTACCATGAGAATCCTTTCTTTGAGTTGATTCTCCCCCAACCATCATACACTCCACCCTCATTTCGCCCCACTCCCTCTTTGGATGAATATTCACGATATGAACAGCTTGCAGGAGTGAGCGAATTCGAGGATGGACATGTGTATAACCGAATTTGATAGAGAAACACGATTCCCGATTATAGTTGAGAATTCATTGCTTGAACCATCCCCTACTCGAGATGATTCTCCCACTGTATACACACCATGTTTTCCTCTGTCCAGACCTATGAGAGCTAGAGTCAAGGAAATAGGACTCATGACCCAGCCAACAACATTGAGAATGACTACTACTTGGATCATGAATACATGTCGGAGTCACGGCATGTCGAGTACAATCACCCATCTTCAAGTCATGAGATAATACTGAGTGAAATATCTCGGATCAATCAGAGAACCAAAGCTTTGATAGAAAATATTGATAATATCATCCAAAGAGTACAAGACATGTTAAATAACCAAGAAGAATTGAGGACACCACAAAGCAAACCCGAGATACATCACATGCAAAGTTTTCACACACAGACTCCACATACACTTGACCAATCTATTGACCTTCCTACTGACTCCAACAAAAAATCCAAAAAATTAATAAAAACAAAAAATTCAAAAATAATGGATAACATAGATGTGGAAGCATTTTGCAAAAGTTTGATCTTAGATCTTCCATCAATCAAGGCCATAGAGTATGTACCTGATCTTCAGAGATTTGTGAAGAGTCAATTATCACCTAAGAAGATGGGCAAGAAGAGATCTCGAACTGAGTATCATTTAATCACTATGGCTAATTCAATGGTGCTGACCCAAAATAGCAAAAATTGTAAAGTTAAACGGTTAACCAAGGTGACTTGTCAAATTGAGAATACCGAGTTTATTCATGTTCGGACAATGATTCCACCCTGAACATCCTCCTGAAGTCCGTGTTTGACCAACTTGAACTCGGAGCGCTCAAAAAGACTAGAGTGATCATTCAATTTCCCAAAAGATCCACAAAAAGACTGAGAGGACTTATTTTTGTTGTCATTATCTTCCAAGGTGTACCACATAGAGTAGACTTTATTGTCTAGAACATCGAGCACCGAGGATAGTTGTCTAAGTCTGCCATTAGTTTGGGAAAGCCGTTCCTTGCCTCTTCAAGGATGACTATCAAATGTGAGACTCAAGACATTAGATTCCTAAACCAGATCCAAAACGATCAAAGTCTCGAGGATACACCTTACCCTAAGACAACCGAACAAGAAACCAATAGTCAAGACATATAGGAGATCATAGAGCCATACCCTCTACATGACCAGATCTCACCATAGATCACAGACACAACCCAAGGAGAGACACCTTATAAGACGACTGTCGAGGATACAAAGGTGAATGTTCCCAACCTAGAATCATCTGATTCACCGCACTCAAACATAGTTTTTCAGATTGTCTTGATGATGAATATGATTCCACTAAAGCGAAGCTGACTTGGATCACCACACACAACATACGTGAGATGCACACTGACCATGGAAGAATATTACAATGATTATTCATCTGATGAGGACCCGATTGTCAGCACCTAACCACTTGGACTGGCACCAAAAGAGACAATCAGAACCATATTGACCCACCCCGATAAATCGGTTGCTCCATACTCTAGTCGATTATTTGATAAAAAGAAGGACAACACTGATCCCTTGAGGTGTTCCCCAGAACACCTCAAGCCGTATCATTCTCTTCTTTCTCTTGATGCTTCAGGTCTAGAAAATCGACTTAGAGAGTTACCTTCGACATACCTTGTGAAGGAATTTTCTGAGGATTCCTCGTCAGATCTGGATGAGGAGATCTATGTGTCTGAGCCCAGTTCGGATGCTCTGGAGCCTTATCGGAGAAAGAAATCATATGTCGACCCATGTTGGACTTAACCCACCCCTCGCTATTATTCTTCTTAGGGCTGACTCCCTTGGTCCCATTCGATACACAAGAATAATTTGTTATGACCAGACTGATAAGACTGAGAAACATTGAGAAAGCAATTTTAAAATAGGAATAATAGGAGTTCCTCTACGTTTCAGTATTAGCCTTATGAGGATAACTCCGACGATGGTTGGGAAACTTATACTTCATCTTTTTTCTATTATTATTCCCTTCCACTACATGCTTCCAAAACGATCGGCCATAAACCTCCTTGATCATCGACCAGCCTCCCTCCCACCCCCATTGGCTCCCTTGTACATCTTCTTCCTATACCTAGGCCAAGGCCTAAGTATAGGGGGGACCGATGCCATATGTATTTACACATCATTCTATTCCTCATTAATCCGTAGTTACTATTTCATTTTTATTTTCTTTTTCATTCTCTTACACTTTTCCTGTGCTATGGCTTCTATGCGCTTTTTGTGCTTTGAGGACATAACACTCGCTATGTATAGGGGGTATTTATACTATGTATATATTTTACCCATAACTCGTACTTCGAGTAAGTTTATATTTTATTTTATGAGGTCAGTAACAATCTTGTAAAAAATCCATAAATACTGCATAAAAATCTCAAAAATTAAATCTTTTCTTTGGTATATATTCTGACTACTAAGATTAAAAAGAGTAGCTACTTTTCAGTGAAGGAACTATGGTCTCCCTTAGTAGAGTTGGTGGTTAAAAGACAATGCACCTGGCACCATCTTGAAGTAACACGTGTAATTGTCTAATAGTCTGTACTTCATATTGGCTTAAAGTGGATTCAACTATTCATATGAGCTTGGGCCAGCAATTGTTTCTCTAAAGACTAAAAGAAATTGCATTCCATACACTTGCACTCCATCCAGCATTTCATGCATATGCATTAGTTGAAAAGGCCTTCGGTTTTGAACGAGTTATTAGTAGAAATCGAGGGTGGTCTTGACTTGGCCTTAATCCATCTAATTTTCAGAGGAACTTCACCGATAATAGGGATTTTAGCTGATTCAGGTCTTTGACTTGATTCTTCGAGTTCCTCATAACAATGTACAAACATTGACTCTTAGTGTCTAATCTAGTCGCCTCATTTTGGGTATGACATTGGAACATGGAATTAATATGTACTCATGCACTATGCACTTAGCTCAACTCAGACAGGGTGTTGGAAGACTATGTGAGTCTTTTTTTTGTAAAGTGGACATCTAAAGATTGGAATATAGATTGAAATAAAGATTCAGATGAGGGACAGATTGCTAGCACAAATTTTCTAAGACCTCAAAACATGTGCGGAAAGAAAAGATTCTATATCCGTTGGGACACAAAAGATTCATGCAGAGCAACCAAAAATCCATACAAAAGAAGCCAACTAACAAATAAAAATTTTACCAAATAGGTCCAAGCTTCAGACAACATGCATATCTTACTGAAGACTTGGCTAAACTGGTCAGCTTCACAAGGAGATGTGTCTACACTGGCCACACTCTTTTTCTCTTCTTATTCTTCTATCTTCTTCACCCTTCGATTGTGGACACAACACCTATTTGGACTTAGAAGGAAATACTTGACTCCCTACGAACGAGTTATTGGAGGAGAGGTTTGCTTGGTAGTTTGACATTCTTGATGGGAAGAGCTAATACCCTTCATACACATGAGGCGGTTGCTCAATGCTCATGGGGTATGCTTTGGGAGGAGGATTGATCTAAAATGACTTTTGAGACAAAATTTTTACAATGATGTGTATAACGTAGAGGCTGTTGATTTCAAAACCCTAATTCTCACAGAGGTTTTGCCAAACTATTAATCCAAAGGTCGGGTCTATCTCTGTTTTCATCTTTTTCTCTTGATCCTGGAATGGAACCCAATTTCACATAACCTCTTCATTTTTTAGTTGTTCGGAGACCAACAAGGTTTACAAATAGGGAGTTGATGAATTTGTGATCATCACTCTAATTAGATGAAAATAGAGCATCGTCCCAAGAATTCATGTTCATTTACATGTTAAGTTCATAAAATTAGCTTTCATGTACTCATAATTAATTTGCATGCATCCATTTCTGCTTTCATAATCATCTCCATATTTTCACCTAATTCATGCATTTTTAATTAATTCATGATAACTCCAATTGACCTGAAACTAAATGCATTGTGTACATATCACTAACCTTAATCCATGAATAATCCTTTAAAAATTGCTAACTTAAATAAGTGTAAAATAAACCCAAACCCTAATTTCATGACAGACAGTCTGAAATGTTGATATCTCTCTCACACAGTGTCCAAATAAATCCTACTCTCTTTTGAACTAATGCACATTCAATTATCTTAAAAACAAGATCAAGTCAAAAGAATCAGAACTCATTTCTGAAAAAAATTGGATTTTAGAACCTAACTGCGCATTGTGCATTTTTACTGATTTTAACCTATCATTTCATGTGAATATTTCACTCATTTTAAGTATTTTTTTCATTTCATTAATTCATTCATGGTTTTAATAAAATACATAAAACTCAAAATCTAAAAAAACAGAAAAGCAATAAAAATGACATGTTCTGACTTGAGCTGATTGACGTAATCCACTTGTACATAATTAAAATCCCTATTTTTCTTACCTTTTCAAAACTATAAAAATCTGAAAAAATCACATTTGAGTCCATTGAATTATCTCACATTGTGTGGTATTTTTTCATGCATAATTTATCTACAGAAAGTCAAACAAATATCACAAACAAAAAAAGGGTATTTTATATACATGCTTTTATATACATGTATAACCAAATAAATCATATCTTGCATTGTGCATTTCATTTGCACCTGAGTCCTCCATGAACATTGTAGGTCACCTTAAGATGAGCATTTTCTATGTTGGGCATTTTTGTATTTGGTGTTGTTTTCTATTTTTAATCAATTTTCCTTCATTTTCAAGTCTTGGTTAATGCACAGTCAATGTGCCACGTGGCGCAATATCATTGGGCCACCTAGCCCTGGTCAACTCCTTTTTCCCTCCTCAGGTGCCCTGGACATGAGAGAATTTTCCTCCTCTCTTGTCACACGCCTTGCACGTGACTCTGACGTCACCTCTACCTCGCGTGCCCTGCATGGGAGGTCTTCTCCTTGTTGCTCAGTTGCTCCAAGCCGCTGTTGCGCCTCCTCCTTGGTCGAGCCACACCATCAAATATCCTTCTCCCATTTCCGACCTTTTAGGAATCAATCAACCTTCCATATATTCTCTGATATTCCCTACCTAGCCAGAATCCTAACCAACAAACCTTTCTAATCAAAACCCCTAACAAACTCTATCTTCTTCCCCTAAACCATTATCTCCAACGATTGGTGAGACCCATCACCCTAACCTCCCTCAATCTTTATCGCCTACACATCCAACCACCCATCATCCCTGATGATACCACAACCACCCATTTCCTTATCTCCAGCCACCATAGCCTTATCCCCTCTATGCATCCTATTTAGCCTCATCGTCGATGACTGTCAAAAAGGTCCATCGAGATACACAATATACATCATTCTTTGAGAGAAGGGGAGAAAACAGAAGAGTCAGGACTGGTGACATCGGCCCTCAATGCCTCTGTAAAGATCTCTCAGCAGGTAATATCCAAGGTCTTGAGACATTGTTGCTGCATCTCCAAGAGGGCAGCATAACTTCCCTTTGCCCCGCCACCTTGGTCGAAGTGAGAAGATGAGTTGAATCCCTTGATCCTCTAGCCCAGGTGAACATCTAAAACCATCTTCCCTTCTTTCATCGTTTGCTTCCTATTCTCCTTCTTTGCAGTAGACCCGAACCCCTCCCTGATTCAATCATCAAACACACCTCAATCTTCTTCCCTCCTCGCTTCTTTTTCTACTTCCTCCATATCCTGGCACCGTCCATGCTCTGACCACCACCAATGGAGACTTCACCTCCGCTTACCATTCTTCCGAGCAGCAACAACCCAGGGCTATCGTCGAAGAAGAATAGAGGAGGAAGCCACAGGTACAGAGCTACATGAACTACAAGCTAAAGAACTAGTGTGATCTTAGCCACTCGTTCACGTCCAAATCCTCGTCATAGGATTATAAGGCATCAAAACCTCAAGATCAATCCTGATCCCACATACAAACTAAGCGTTTTGGGAAAATCCGAGGTAAGCAGCAATTGACACGTAGAGGCCTGAGCAAGCGAGCCTCAATGCCCGAGTTGCCTTAGTCACGTGCCTCGTGCACGTGACATCGGGATAATTATACCCCAGCCCCCAACTCTATCCAGAATTGCTCAAGAGTCTAGGTCATTCGCAAGGTGCATGACTTTGGGAATATTGCAGGAGGACCCTCAAAGCTTCAAAAAATTTCATCAAGACCCGCTACTGGGGTAGTTTGCAGAAGAGGTCCAATGACTTTGGGAAATTACAGAACAGGGTATAACTGCAAGTATTTATTTATTTATTTTTATTTTTATTTAGTCCTTGAAACATCAATTATTCATATCTTGAATAATATTTATCAGGTTTTCACATTCTTGGTGTCGTTTTAACGTTTATTTGATCCTCTGTCATATTGAATGTTGAGATTCTATTTTTAAACATCAGTTAATTTTGTTCACTTTAAACACCACTATACTTTGATATTAATTCTCTATTGCTCAATAGTTCATGATTTGTGGGGATTAACTCTATGAAATTGATTAAGGCTTAATTGAAAAATTATTTGCTTCTATCATTGGGGTTTATGTTTTCTTGACTGCTTATTTAGTCCACATTCATCATTTGCATCATATTATTGCATCATTTAAAAAAAATAGTGCATTTATTTATTTGTCACCACATAACATAGTATTATTTTCTTGCATTAAATTGTTTTGTAAAGTTTATGCATCATATTTCTTTTTTAATTATTTACATCTTTTTAAATTAAAAATCTATTAAAGTTGAAAAAGATGAAATCATCAAAAAAATATATTCTCTTTTGAAAACTTAAATTTCATAGATTACTTTATTATTAATCTTAGACCCTCATATTACCTCGTTGAGTTCGACCTTGGGACTTACTCAAGTAAAACAAATGAATCTAGATTGCATTGAGACTTGATTATCCATATCATTTCTCGGTGTCATCAAATTTTTTATGATTCATTGAATTTCTATGCTACAACAACGACATTTTAATCGTTAATTTCACACAATTAATGTAGGAAAATCTATGCTCATTAAAGATATGATCAAATCAAGTTTAGCGACTATATTGTAATAAAAAGAAATAAAGGTATTGTAGATATACTCTTGTAGAGGGACCATATAGTAATTATATAGAACCAACTGGATCTTTCTGTAATTTGCCCCTAGTGGGGGCACATATGTTATTCTTAGAACTTGCAAAGGTGTGAGTGTAAATCTCCCAAGGTCACACGCACGACATGCGCGACCTGCATCACCTTGGAATTCTGGAGCTGTGCGAGGGCTTGGTTGCAATTCTTTCATTCGTACATGGTGCGCAAGTGGTACAAGAGTCTTGGTCAAGGGCTCGAGTGCTAGACCTCCATGTGGCATCTCTGAGTCACTTTAGCTGCTCTTGACGTTAATGGATCGGAATCGTGGTTTGGTGATGCTATAGTCCGTCAGATTGGGGCTCGATCGATGGCTGGAATGTGGGGATTCTTTGGTTGGCCCCAATCCCTAGAGTTTTGGATTGGATGATACCAGAGCTTCAACTTAGGGGCAATTCATATTCGATGCTTGGTTTAGGTTGCTTCTTGCTCTGATGGTCGAAGGTGGATGGCGCTTCAGGCGATCGTAGCGGAGAGGAACCGATGACGATGGAGGGTTGCGCAAATAGAGTGGGAGGGCAGCGAGGAGTCAGAGATGAAGCGACAAGCGAAGCTCTGGTGGCTGCCGATGGAGAAGATGGGTTTCCTGGAGGTTGTATGACTCGATCGCCACTCTAGATGTTCACTTCTAGTAGCACGATGAAGCTTCGCTGCACCATGAAGGAGGCACAAGCATGAGGAGGCCTCGCGGATCTCGTCCAGGTGTGGTTCTTACCAGAGAAGATGGTTCTATCACCACCGACCTCTCAGCTCTTTCCCTTGGTTTCCGACAATGGCAGATCTAGTGAATGTTATGATGCTCGATTGGTACGGGTCTTAAATAGGGGAAGAGGCAGAGGCAATTGATGGGTTGTGATGAGAGAGGGAGACGGCTGTAGGTAGTTGGTGAGGTTAGAGGAGTCTGACGGGGATAAGGTTTGTTGGGTGTCGGGGATTTGGAGATTGGATAAAGGATGGGGGAAGCAATTTCAACCATTGGGGTTTATTGCCGGGGATAGGGTTTGTTAGAGGAGTGGCCCAAGATCTTGGTCAAGCAGTCGCTCCCTCCAATGTCCTTCTCCCATCTCCGATCTTCCATGAATCAATCACCCTTCCATATATCCTATGATCTTCCCTACCCGGCCAGAATCCTAACGAACAAACCTTTCTATTTGAAACCCCTAACAAACTCTATCTTCTTCCCCTAAACCTTTATCTCCATCGACTGGTGAGACCAATCTCCCTAACCTCCCTTGAACTTTATTCCTTACACTTCCAACTACCTATCATCCTTGATGATACCACAACCACCCATTGCCTTATCTCCAACCACCATAGCCTTATCCCCTCTATTTATCCTATTTTGCCTCATCGTCGACGAACTTCAAAAGGGTCCACCGAGATACGCAATATAAATCATTCTTTGAGAGAAAGGGAGCGAATAGAAGAGTCAGGACTGGTGACAACGGTCCA
Source organism: Ottelia alismoides (assembly GCA_037367405.1). Lineage (NCBI taxonomy): Eukaryota > Viridiplantae > Streptophyta > Magnoliopsida > Alismatales > Hydrocharitaceae > Ottelia > Ottelia alismoides. Next base: position 151,844 of record JAZKJV010000414.1, read on the forward strand.
CAATGCCTCTATAATGATCTCCTGGTAGGAGAGATCCAAGGTCTTGAGACATTGTTGTTGCATCTCCAAGAGGGCAGCATACTTCCCTTGGCCGCGTCGCCTTGGTCGAAGTGAGAACAAGAGTTGAATCCCTTGATCCTCTAGCCCAGGCAAACCTCTAGAACCATCTTTCCTTCTTTCATCGTTCTCTTTCTATTCTCCTTCTTTGCAGTAGACCTGAACCCATCCCTGATTCAATCATCAAACACACCTCAACCTTCTTCCCTTCTCTCTTCTTCTTCTACTTCCTCCATAGCCTGCCACTGTCCTTACTCTGACCACCACCAATGGAGCCTTCGCCTCCGCTTACCATTCTTCCACACAGCAGCAATCTGGGGCTATTGTCGAAGAAGAACAGAGGAGGAAGACCCAGGAGTAGAGCTACAGGAACCATAAGAACAAGAACTGGCGTGATCTCAGTCACTCGTTCACGTCCAAATCGTCGCCGTATGATTATATAGCATCGAAACCTCAAGATCAATCCCGATCCCACATACAAACTAAGCGCTTCGGGTAAATCCGAGGTAAGAAGCAGTTGACATGTAGAGGCCTGAGCAAGCAAGCCTCAATGCCCGAGTCGCCTTAGTCACGTGCCTTCTGCACATGACGTCAGCATAATTATGACCCGGCCCCTAGCTCTATCCAGAATTGCTCAAGAGTCCAGGTCATACGCAAGGTGCGTGACTTTGGGAATATTGCAGGAGGACCCTCAAAGCTTCCAAAAATTTCATCAAGACCTCCTACTGGGGTAATTTGCAGAAGAGGTCTAATGACTTTGGGAAATTACAGAACGGGGTATAGCTGCAAGTATTTATTTATTTTTATTTTTATTTAGTCCCTGAAACATCAATAATCATATCTTGAATACTATTTATTAGATTTTCACATTCTTGGTATTGTTTTATAGTTTATTTGATCCTCTATTATAATGAATGTTGATATTCTATTTTTAACAAAGATTAATTTTGTTCACTTTAAACACCTCCATTCTTTGATATTAATTCTATATTTCTCAATAGTTCGTGATTTGTGGGGATCAACTCTATGAAATTGATTAAGGATTAATTGAAAAATTATTTGCTTCTATCATTGGGGTTTATGTTCTCTTGACTGCTTGTTTAGTCAACATTCATCATTTTGCATCATATTATTGCATCATTTAAAAATAAAAGATAGTGTATTTATATATTTCTCACCACATAACATAGTAATATTTTCATGCATTAAATTTTTTTGTAAAGTTCATGCATCATATTTCTTTCTGAATTATTTACATCTTTTTAAATTAAAAATCTATTAAAAGTTGAAAAAGATAAAAACACCAAAAAAATGTCTTCTCTTTTGAAAACTTAAATTTCATAGATTACTTTATTGTTAATCTTAGACCCTCATATTACCTCTCTGAGTTCTACTTTGGGACTTACCCAAGTAAAATAAATAAATCTAGATTGCATTGAGACTTGATTGCCCATATTGTTTCTCGATGTGATCAATTTTTTTAGACGATTTGCTGAATTTCTTGGCTACAACAACGACATTTTAATCAATAAAATTACACGATTAACGTAGGAAAATCTATGCTCATCAAATATATGATCAAATGAAGTTTAGGTACTATATTGTAATAAAAAGAAATAAAAGTCTTGTAGATATACTCTTGTGGAGGGACCATATAGTAATTATGCAAAACCGACTGGATCTTTCTGTAATTTGTAGTAGTGGGGGTACATACATTATTCTTAGAACTTGCGAAGGTGTGAGTGTAAATCTCCCAGGGTCACACACACAACATGCGTAACCTGGGTCACCTTGGAATTCTGGAGCTGTGCGAGGGAGTGGTTGCAATTCTTTCACCTGTACGTGGTGCGCACGTGGTACATGAGTCTTTGTCAGAGGCTCGAGTGCTAGACCTCCACGTGGCATCTAAGAGGTGCTTCAGCTGCTCTTAATGTTGTTGGATCAAAATTATGGTGATGCTATAGTCCATCAGACTGGAGCTAGATCGACGGCTAGAATTTGGGAATTCTTTGGTTGGCCCCACCCTAGAGTTTTGGATCGGATGTTACGTAGAGCATCAACATAGGGGTAATACGTATTCGATGCTTGGTTGAGGTTGCTTCTTGCTTTGATTGTCGAAGGTGGATGGTGCCTCAGGCAATCATAGTGGAGAGGAACCGATGACGATGAAGGGTTGCACGAAATAGACGGCAAAGAGTCAGAGACGAAGCGGCAGGCGGAGCTCTGGTGGTTGGAGATTGAGCAGATGGGTTTCTTGGAGGTTGTATGACTCGATCTCCTCTCTAGGTCTTCACTTTGAGTAGCGCGACGAAGCTTCGCTGCTCCAAGAAGGAGGCACCAACACGAGGAGGCCTTGCGGATATCGCCCAGGTGTGGTTCTTACCGAAGAAGATGGTTTTGTCACCACCGTCCTCTTAGCTCTTTCCCTTGGTTTCAGACAATGGCGAATCTGGAGAATGTCGTGATGGTCGACTAGTGATGGTCTTAAGTAGGGCAAGATGCAGAGGCAATTGATGGGTTGCGATTACAGAGGGAGACGAATGGAGGTAGTTGGTGAGGTTAGAGGAGTTTGATGCGAGATTGGATCGATCGGAGGTTGTTGGGGATAAGGTTTGTTGGGTGTCGGGGATCTGGAGATTGGATAAAGGATGGGGGAAGCAAGTTCGACCGTTGGGGTTTATTGACAGGGATAGGGTTTGTTAGAGGAGTGGTCCAAGATCTTGGTCAAGCACCTGCTCCCTCCAATGTCCTCCCATCTCCGACCTTCCAGGAATCAATCACCGTTCCATCTATCCTTTTCTCTTCCCTACACGGCCAGAACCCTAGCCAACAAACCTTTCCAATCGAAACCCCTAACGAACTCTATCTTCTTCCCCTAAACCCTTATCTCCATTGGCTGGTTGTTCTCACGCTTTTTACGGGTTTTTATTTAATTTAATTATGAACAAGTCGTTGCAACCTAATCAAGCGTCGACAAAAAAATTATTTTTTTCTCACGTAAATAATTGCAGCAACATGATCGAACTTAGGGAGACTACAATTCTAGAGTGTTATTCAAAAGAATCAAAAAAATCAATTTAGAGAAAAAGGGAATCTCAAAAGCTAACTACCTTGGTTTTTGTGATTTTTTTATCTTTTTATTATTTTTATTTTTATTATTTTTATTATTTATTTTTTTATTTTCTGATTTTTACTTTTTTAGTGATTTTAATTTTTGCATTTTTAAAATTTCAAAAAAATGATTTTCAAAATAAATTCATTCACAAAAGAAATGCAATTTTTTCCATTTTGGATTTTTTCAAATATAAAAAAATGCTAAAAAATTTCTAAAGAAAATCATTTTATGTTTTTATGATGTTTTTACTATTTTTGTATTTTTTAGAGATTTTGAGAGTTTTTTAGGGTTTTTAAAATGAATAAAAATAGGGAAAATGCAAAGAGGGAGTAAACATGATTATTTTTTTAATTTAAGTATATTAAATAAATACAAAAACTATGAAAATTATTTTTCCTATAAACTCAAGGAAATTATCTACAAACAAGAACTGAAATCATATTTTTTTGATTTTTTACAATTTTATATTATTTAACTACTTTTAGTGTTTTGTAATTTTTTGGGATATAAAAAAATTAATGCATGAAAATTGGACAGAAAATAACATATAACAAAAGAAAACTGATCTAATTTTTGGGAAATTATTTATGGAATATTTGAATTTTTACGATTTTTCCATGTTTAAACATGGTAAAATGCAATGTTTTTGATTTTATAATAATCGCAAATGGAATTAAAATGCAATTAAAAATTTATACAATAATCAGCACAATGCACGGGTATTTAGAAATTTTTGTAGAATTTTCAGAGCAATAAAAATATTTATTTCAATAAAATAAGCACGCAATTTTAAAGTCTGGCTAACAGGACTGAAATGCAAATTGTCAATTTTTTGAATGAAAAACTAACAAGAAATAATATAGGGGTGAAAATGATAATTTACCCAAGAAGGGGGCGCTTGAGGAGCTGGAGGGGCTACTTTGTGATTTACATAAACCCAGGGGCTGGAATGATATTTTCCCTAAAAAATAATATTAGGGTTTCGAGTGGATCTTCTATTTTCGTTCCATTTCATGTCCAAGAGAAAGGGGACCGCCGCCCCTGCGATATTTTCACCAAGGGAAGGGTAGGCGACAGATGGTGATCGGTGACGTGCTGCGGTGTCCGGTGAGCGGGCTTCGCGCAGGGGCATGTGCTGCCTACTATGGTCACAATTGAAGTCGACGGAGATGGCCAGCTCGCATGAGCTCGCAAGGAGGTTGATCGATGGTGAAGGGCGGAGGTCAGCGCGCGCTCCCTGTGGCACTAACGTTTGGTGGACACGATGTGTGATAGCTTAGCCGCAGGTGGTGGAGATGGAGTGGTTCCAAGGTGTGTCGACGACGGTGGTTGGCTGGCAACTGGCGGTTCTGGCGGAGCTGCTGTGTGGAGTCGGCAATGTGTAGATCTGGAAGGCGGCAGGCCACGGTCAGCAGGGCTCGGTGGAGTGCTGCATCGAGTAGTCATGGAGAAGCTGGCGAATGACGCGTAGGATCCAGAGGTGGAGGACGATGGGTCGCGCTCACGATGGCTGGCGGGTGAGACTCCAGGCAGCGAGAACTTGTTGCCTAGTTGTTTTGGGTAGAACAACAACTAATTTTTTCTTTTTTCTTTGAAATTCCTATACCTAAAAAATAAAAAGGATAGTCTGACTTAAGCATGATGGCTCGGTCCAGAACGATGTAAAATAAAATTAAAATAATTAGAATTGTGAATGGTATCAGATATGGCGAAATGAAAGATAGATCCTAGTCTCCGGCCACTTTGCGTGAACAGAGTTGAAAGGTCGTGTGAGGTAGAACGTGAAATGTAGAGATCGAGAATGCAGTGGTGATCGGTGTTGGCTTCGGAATCAATTTCGAGGATGAATAATAACTACGATTATTGAAGATTACGAAAAAATGACAATGAAATTAAAAATACGAAAAATTAAACTACAATTAACCTAGATTAAAAACAAGGAAAAAATGGATCTCCGAATGGGAGTAGATGAACACCGTGATGGTCTCGACGAAAACCCAACTCATTGTCATCGGACGACTCAGAGGCTAGGTACCCTTCTGCGACAAGATGGCTCTCAGAGAATAGGCTACTCTCACCAAAGATTGATCAAATGAGAACGAGGAAGGATGAGCCAATTAAATAGAAAATAAAATGAATTTGAAATTCAAATTTTGAATGAAGAGGAAAATAAGGAAGGGATATTCATTAATTAAATTAAAAAAATGAAATTTGGAATTAATTAAATTAATTAATAATTAATTGGTAAAAATTAATTAGCCACCTCAATAGTGGTTATTTAAGGTATACAATTAAATCTTATGTACATGGTAAGTTTTCAAATCAAATCAAATCAAATGAATAAATAATTTGTACATATATTAATTTAATTAATTAATGTTATATATTAATTTTTTGGTGATTTTTATATAAGGAGTTTAATTTTATACATATAATATAAACATAATGTACATTATACGTATGTACAAATGAGAAAATAATTTTTTTTTTATTTTTTTAAATTTTTTTATTTACTTTAAATTACAATGAACAATATTTACAATTATTAAAAATATGATATGTAAAAAAAATAAAATAAATACAATAAATAAATGGTTAATTTGCAAAAAAAACCCCAAAAAATAGTCTTTTCAACTATAACTCCAAAAATTATGAAACCACATCCATTTTAAAGATAAATTAATTTAGAATACAATGGAGTTTGAGTAAATTTGAGTTCACATTGAGTGAGAATTGATCTTTCAGTTATAGCTTTACCGTTTTTCTGAGTATGGTTGCTTTTATTCTATACATGATTTTATTTTGTAATTATTTTTATTATTTGGAAGATATTTTTATTTACAATTTTGGTTATGAAAATTTTTTAATTTGATTTAAATTATGTGAAAATAAAATAGTGTAAGTTTATAAAATCATGCACAAAAAAGTATTTACAAAATAATGTTTTGGATTTTCTGATTAAGGACCCTATCTCCCCCTATTTTATTCTTGGTCGATTAGGTCAAGTCTTGACCTTCTCTCAAAGTTTAGGTCAGCATGTATCTATTACATATATACGGTCTTTTTTTATTTTCTTTATTCTTCATTTATTTATTTACTGTATTTAGGTTAAAATAATAATATATGTACAATATTTACACATAGATGCATTTAATAAGAATAAGGATTTAGTATTATATACATGTGTTATATAAGAGATTTTAAGCTAAAATAAATGAATATAGATGATGAAATGCATATTCATCATCCCCCTATGCTTTACCTTTGCTAGTCCCTTAGCAAACACTTATTTGAAAGAATAAGTGAATAAAAGAAAAAGAAAGAAAAATTAAAATGTTAGGACAATATTGAGTCTTAAACTTATCTTCATAAAATTCTAGTATGGAGATGTGTCAGACCTTTGGATTACTTGTGTAGTAGAACCTTAATAGGAAATGGATTTAAAACCTAACAACCTCTAATTTCCACAAGACTCCTATTCAGGTCTCCTCAATAGTCAGGTCAGAATAAGTCTACATACACAAATCTTATGACTATGAATCTTTACTTGTACGGTGTAAGTGAAATATAGCTCCTCATCTCAAAAGTAGCAAAAAAACAACCTCTCTCAACAAGGTAACTCAAGTACCTTGGTATAGCAACTCTTTCCTCAAGGAGAGGGGGTATTATCTTCTAAGTTCAAGTACAACCAGCTCAAGAAGAGGAGATGGAGAAAAGAATGGACGGTAAACAATGTAGCTACATATCCTTGTATGCATGACCAGTGTAGTCAAGTCATCCAGCTGCAAGATTATTAAAATTTGACTTTGAGGTTCTTATTGTTATTTTTCTATACTTATATATATACCCTGGTAGGCATTTTACTTTTCTATCAGGCATGTCTACTATTGGAGATTCAACATTTTTTTTTTAAATATATACAAGGTGCAGCATGCACATAAGGAGTTTTTCTTCTTGAGCTAGTAGACTATCCCTCTTTTGAAGCATTATTGCAACCCTACAACATCCGGTCATTAGACCTCAATGCTACTAGATCAGGTCGAGATGCATTACCCTACCTAGAGGAACACAAGAGGTTCTTCCTAGATGTACTACCCTTGCATGCTACTCCAAGCCAAGAGATTATGCCTCCTCACTACCTCCTCCATGAAGAGCTATGTGTAGAGTACTTGTCCAAGATAAGCCACGATCTAAAAGAATCATGCGTGTGTTGTTAAATATTCTACTTAGACTAATCAAGATGACATGTTAACATAGTCTTACGGACTCAAAGAATTAAGTCACAAGGACCTGAAAGTCAACTCAAGTTATTATAAAGTTCCTATGAAATTAAGTGGGTTAAGGCCCAACTAAGCTTTATTCTTCAATTTTATTCTAGACTTAGTTTAAATATCAATATTATCATGAAATTCACATGCAAATGCAAGAAAATATGTACAATGCAAAGAAAAGAAAGCAAAATCTTTTTTTAAAATAATTTTCTAGTTTTGAATTTTTTATGCATTTTTGGAAAAGAAAAAAATGATGCATATGTAAAAAGAGTTTTTTGGAGATTTTAGTTATGTTATTTTTTATAGACTTTTGGTTTTCTAGTTTCTAAGGATATTTTTTAAAGGGAAAAAGGGTTAGTAAAGTATATACAAGAATATATAAGGAATTCTTTCGTTTTGTTTTGTTTGTTTTGCTTTTATTTGTTTTTATTATTATTTTTTTATTTATGTTTTTGTCTTTTTGTTTTTATGTTGTTTTTGTTTTTTTCAATATAAGAGGATTTTTTTGTTTTTTTGTTTTTCTTTTATTAGTTTCTTTATAGTTTTTTTTGTTTTTTTGTTTTTTTGTTGTTTTCTATTTTTTGTTTTTTTGTTTTTGTTTTTGTTTTTTTAATAAAAGGTGACCAAAGTCTATATACACATATGGATTTTACGAATTTATATACATATCTCAATCATATTTAAAAGTACGAATTATGTCTAATATATACGACACCCCCTATACTTAGCTCGAACTATGTCCTCATAGTGATAAGAGAGCGACAAAGGAAGACATAACTCGTGTTAAGTATAGAAAAGTGAAAAGACTCCTATGCTACAATGACTCAAAGAAAAGATGAAAAGAATAGAAGTCGGTAACAACCCTATACTTAGGATCAAATAATCCTACGTATAGAATACTGTACACATGGGGAGAACCAAGGAAGAGAATGCACAGACTCAATGGCTTGACTTGCCCCCTATAGTTAGGGTAGAATAACTGTAAGTATAGAATATCAACAAGATAGGGGAGAATCGAGAGATCAGAAGAATAAAATACAAAAGAGACGATATGAACAACATCACTCCCCCTATACTTAAGGTAAAGTATCCCCAAGTATAAGCAACAATATGAGTGATGAACAGGACGGATATGAACAACACTCGACTCGTCTACTCCCCTATACTTAGGACAAAGTACACCTAAGTTAGGCACACATGAAAATGAGGTGGATGAGTTATACAGTTGATGTACGAAGGTAAACAAAAGTGAATATAGAAGAGGAGTGGATGTACAAAGGTCATGAAGGTCGAAAGCAGACCTTCTCGTGAGATTGTTGAGGAATGGATTTGACAAGGTGTAGGTCGATATTAGGGTCAACATTAGACATAAACCGATCAGAATCTACCAGGAATGTATCCTTAGCGGTCTTAGAGTGTTCGAGCATGAATCGATCATTGAAGTAGTGTGGTCATGTCCTTCCTGGGAAGTCTCGCAAATAACAACAACAACAACAACAAAGCCTTTTCCCACAATTAAGTAGGGTCGGCTACATGGATTTTTCGCCTCCATTCAGATCTATCTTGGGTCAATCTCACAAATATCAAAGTAAAAAGGCTCGAACTCATTATCAGAAAAAGTAAGATTAATTCCAGCATAGCAAACCTCTACTGGATCATCATCTTTATAAAAAGGCTGGAATTCCTTTATAAAAGCAATCAAATCAAATTTGGACTTATCAGTATCATCTAAATCAAGGTAAATAGGAACAGACTCATCAGTGAAAGTAGTAAAATCATGTCTTCCATGACTAGTCTTAGAGTCTGCTTTCCGCTATAGGGTGTCTATTATGTAAATCCCGCATATGTCATCAATGCATCACCACGTACCAAAAGGGGGGACTCTAAGGTTTATGCTATCCGAGACTTCCTCTTTGAAGAGGAATTCTTAGGTCTCGGTATCATCTAACATACAACAAAAATATCTGATATTATCATCAAGGTCAAAGTACTTGGGGTTGGCTAACACGGGCACGTTCTCATCAGATGCAGGTCTCTTGTCAGTAATGGGTGTTGTGATAAGCACATCGCTCCCTACATCAGAAGGGAAGCGAATCTCTCTTGATCCATAATCAATAACGGCTCTCGCAGAGGCGAGGAAAGGCCGTCCCAAGATGATTGGAGGGTGCTCCACAGGGGTGGAGGTCTCCATGGGCAATACGACAAAATCAGAAGTGAAGTTCATCCCCTGAATAAGAATGACAACATTTTCTAGAATACCCTTCGGCCTCTTGATAGATCCATTAGCAAACTGAACTATCATCCTGATTTTCTTGAGAGGCCCAAGACGAAGAGACTATACCATAGAGAAGGGTATTGTATTGATTGAAGCACTGCTGTCAAGGAGAGTGTTATCACAAGAATATTCAGAGATGGAGAAACTCACAAGAGGTGTGGCAGTGTTCCCTTTCATAGAATGTGGATGGTGAGAGATGGCATGGGCAGTGGACATGGTCAAGATGTGATGCTCATATCTGCTCCTCCGCTTTCTTTTCTTGTGTTGAGGAGAAAATATATGGGTCATGGCCTTGTGAAGTGGGGCTTTAATGATCTCATCCAAGGTGGCAACCACTTCAGGTTCAATCAATATCTTTTTGAATTTTTGGACCTCCTCCATACAAGGGAGGAGATCAGAATCATCATACACACGAAGATTTCCAAGAGCAGTCTATATAGTGGCATCCTCAGGGTCAAAGATGGGACATGTGTTGAATGACTGTGTGGGAAAATGGTTTGGCATGGGTGCCCTCTCCTCACAAAATGAATCAACAATGTGTCTCCCGAAATCTTTTTAGATTTTTTAAAATTTTCTCATTTTTTATATTTTGGGTGATTGCAAGCTCTCATGATTATCCTCAAGTGAATCCATATACTCAAATAGTGGCAAACATTCTGGCTCTTATTTATGTTAAATAGATCACTAATCCTCGAATTCATATGCTCCATCATCTGGTTTAGGGTCTCAAGTGTGGACATCTTGAAAGGTGACTCCAAAATCCCAGTATCAGGTGAGTGGAATGAGGTTGGGTGAAAATCAAAGTCCGATTCCTGAAATAATGGGTTAGGAGGATATATACAAAAATTAGGAGGAAAGTCCTCCTTGAAAAAGGGAAGTGGAACGGATGGAGGATGCGAGGGATCTGCAAAGGTCGGATTAAAGTCACTCCAGTCAGCCATCTCCGAAACAAAAGACAGGGATCAGGAAAACACGATAGTTAACTCAAGCTATGAAAGAAAAAAGGCGCATATGTGCGGAAGGATCGAGTATGCACACAATCACTCACAAACTATATACACAAAGCAAAATACACCCCTTAATTCACCAACTCAACTCGGTGAAGATAGTGAAAGCTCGGTCTCTTAATCTTGTCTGTTTTAGAGTTAGGTGAGAATCACAAAAATTATACAAACACTTAGGTTGGCTTATGAGATTTGGGCACTAAACTTAGGGTGTACGCGAGCAATTTAAAACGAATACAATGAGGGGATTACTCGCCCCAAGACAAATAATTTTCTTTGTGTTTATTTTAGGGTCGAGTAATTTTAGCAGTCCCAAATTTTCGGCAGTTGTCACTTGGTTTGAATATTTTCAATAAATCTCCTACCGAATGTCTAGTTTTATTTTTAACTTACGTGAGTAAAAACAAGGAAGGAGATCAGAAATGCCAAAGCACGATTAAATACAATGATGCATACAGGGGTTAGAGATGCTTACCTTGTCACCAACACTCTACATGCATGGTGATCCGCACAGAATTGAAATACAGAAAAAATAAACTAACCTATATGATGCAAGTAAACCGTCCTAACAATAGCTTCTATTAACGGGCAAGAACCAATTAAATTTTACTAAGACCAATTACGCTCTATTCTATAGGTACAAAAATTCTTGTTTAGGGTTTTTGGATCTAATAATTACCTAGCTCAAGCAAATCAACTAAAGCAATCAACAGGTAGCTCACAAAGTCCGCATGAAACAAAGAAAAATAAAACCATGAAAGAAAATCAGTGAGGTCCCCCAAGTGCACCGACACTTGGAGAAACAAACCCCACAACAAATGAATGCCTGTTTACAAGAGTTCAAATGCTAGAAATAAATAAAACAAAGTCTATTTTTTTTTCAAATGCTTGATCTCCTTCAAATCTTCTCCACCTCTTACACTCTCCTATAGTTCGGTAAAGAATCTAGCCACCTCCGCTTCGCTTGGGTGCTTCGGCTCTCCTAGGATAGTCGCCCTCGCTCGTCCGATCCTTGTAAGAAAGAGGAAATGAAAATGTGTAAGAGGCACCATTATCAAAAATATGAGCAAGAAAAATGAATTAAATTCAGTGAATATGAATAATGAAATTAATATGGAAAAATATAAACAAATATTTATAACCAAGATTAGTAGGTCAAAAGAGAAACCTAACTACCCTCGCCATGCCTCCCTGGCAATGGTTCCATTTTGTTGGGCAAGTTTTTTCGTGATTTTAAAATTATTGATGAAATAAAAGTGTGCAATGTCATTGCAGCCCAAATAATCCTGCAACAAAAAAATTTATTTTTTTCTTTCTCTATCTGAATTAGTTACAAAAGAATAATGTAGTAGGAGAAATTTTTACTATTTAATTTACCTGTATAGCAACATGATCGAGCTCAGAGAGGCTACAATTCCTGATGGTTATTCAAATAATCAAAAAATTCGTTTATGAGAAAAAGGGAATCTCAAATGCTATTATACCTCGGTTTTTGTGAAAATTTTATCTTTTTAATTTTTTTATTAAATTTTAAATTTTTTTTTTATTTTCTGATTTTTAATTTTTAGTGATTTTAATTTTTGCATTTTTTAATTTTCAAAAATATGATTTTCAAAACAAATTCATGCACAAAAGAAATGCATTTTTTCTTTTTGGATTTTTAAATATAAAAAAATGCTAAAATTTTTTAAAGAAAATCTTTTTCTGTTTTTAATGATTTTTTTCTATTTTTGTAATTTTTTAGAGATTTTTTGATTTTTTCGGATTTTTAAAATGAACCAAAAATAGGGGAAATGAAAAAAGTGAGTAAATAAGATTATTTTTTAATTTAAAAATACTAAATAAATGCAAAAATTATAAAAATTATTTTTCTTATAAACTAAAAGAAATTATCTACAAATAAGAATTGAAATAACTTTTTTTGGATTTTCTACAATTTTCTATGATTTTTTAAAGATTTTTAGTGTTTTGGTTTTTTTAGGTTTTAAAAATAATTAATGCGTGAAAATTGTTCAAAAAATAAAATACACCAAAAGAAAACTATTCTACTTTTATTGGATTTTTTTTGCAAAATTTTTATTTTTATGATTTTTAAAAGTTCAAACAAAGAAAAATGCAATGTTTTTGACATTTTAATAATAGCAAATGGAAATAAAATGCAATGAAAAATTTATACAATTATCAGGCATACAAAAAGAGTCTACATAAATTTTTGTAGAATTTTCAGAGCAATAAAAATATTTATTTCAATCAAATAAGCATGCAATTTTAAATTCTGGATAACAAGACTAAAATGCTAATTGTTATTGTTTGTGAATGAAAAACTAATAAGAAATAAAATAGGGTCGAAAATGATAATTTAGCTAAGAGGGGGGCGTGCGTTGCACGTGCTTGAGGAGTTGTAGGGGCTTCTTTGTGATTTACATAAACCTAGGGGCTGGAATGATATTTTCCCTGAAAAATAATATTAGGGTTCCCAGGGAATCTTCTATTTTCGTTCCTTTTCACGTCCAAGAGAAAGGGGGCCGCCGCCTCTGCGATCTTCATGGAAAGGGAAGGGCAGCAAATGGCGATTAGTGACGTGCTGCGGTGGTCGGCAAGCGAGCTTCATACGTAGGTGCGTGCTGCCTACTGCGGTCGTGATTAAAGTTGGTGGAGAAGGCCGACCTGCGCGAGCTCACACAGAGGTTGATCGATGGAGAAGGGTAGAGGTCAGCATACGCTCCCCGCGGTGCTGGCATTCGGTGGATGCGACACGCGTCTTAGCCGTAGGTGGTGGAGATGGAGGGGCTCCAAGGGGTGCCGGCGGTGGCGGTTGATTGGCGACTGGCGGCCCTGGAAGAGCTACTATGTAGAGTCGGGAGCTTGTAGATCTGGAAGGCGGCGGGCCGCGGTTGGTGGGGCTCGATGGAGTATTGCCCCAAGTAGTCGTGGAGAAGTTGGCAGACGACGCACATGATACAGATGTGGAGGATGATGGGTCCACGCTCAAGGCAGTTGGCGAGGGAGACTTTAGGCAGCGGAGGAGCTGCCGCCCAGTCTTTTTTATTTTTTTTGTATTTTTTGGTACAACAAAAACAACTATTTTTTCTTTTTTTCTTTGAGATTCTTGTACCTGAAAAATAAAAATGATAGACCGACTCAAGCACGATGGCTTGGACCAAAAAGATGTAAAATAAAAAAAATAAATAGAAATGTAAATGGTGTCGGATCGGGTGAAATGGAAGATAGATCTGAGTCTCCGACCACCATGCCTGAACGGAGTTGAAAGGTCGTGTGAGGTAGAACATGAAATGTAGAGATCGAGAATGTAGTGGTGATCGGTGTCGGATTTGAAACCATTTCGAGGATGATTAAGAACTACGATTAAAGAAGATTGCGAAAAAATGACAATGAAATTAAAAATGCAAAAAAATAAACTACAATTAGCCTAGATTAAAAACAAGGAAAAAATGGATCTCACCGAATGAGAGTGGATGAACGCCGTGATGGCCTCGACGAAGTCCGACTCGCTATCACCGACCGGCTCAGAGGCTAGGCACCCATATGCGACAAGATGGGTCTTGGAGAATAGGCTCCTCTCACCAAAGATTTATCAAATGAGAATGAGGGAGGAGGGGCCAATTAAATAGAAAATAAAGTGAATTTGAAATTCAAAATTTGAATGAAGGGGAAAATAAGGAAGGGAGTTAGTGGTGGAATTAAATAAAAAAATAAATTAACTAATTTAAAAAAGTGAAATTCATAATTAAATAAATTAATAAAATAATTAATTGGTAAAAATTAATTAGTCATAATAATGGTGGTTATTTAAGGTATGCAATCAAATCTTATATACATGGTAGGTTTTCAAATCAAATGAATAAATAATAAAATCAAAATTTCGTAGTTATATTAATTTAATTAATTAATGTTATATATTAATTTCTTGGTGATTTTTATTTAAGGAGGTTAATTTTATACATATTATATATACATAATGTACATTATACATATGTACAAATAAGGACATAATTTTTTATTTTTTTATTTTTAAAAGTTGTTAATTTACTTTAAATTATAGTGATCAATATTTACAAATTAAAAATATAATATGTACAAAAATAAAGTAAATACAATAAATAAATAGTCAAATTACAAAAAACCACCTCAGAAAACTGTCTTTTCAACCGTAACTCTAAAAATTAAGAAACCACAACCATTTTAAATATAATTTAATTTAGAATATAATGGATGTAAGTTTGATTCGGTTTGAGTTCACATGGAGCTGTGATTGTTCTTTCAATTATAGCTATAAAGCTTTTTTGAATGTGGTTGCTTTTATTCTGTACAAGATTTTTTTGCAATTATTTTTATTATTTAGAAAAAGTCTTTATTTACAACTTTTGTTTTGAAAATTATTTAATTCGAGGTCAAATTATGTACAAATAAAATAGTGTAAGTTTTATACAAATATAAACAAAAAAGTATAAAACATTTTTTTGGATTTTTTTGATTAAGGATCCTATCTCCCCCTATTTAATTCCTAGTCGATCAGGTCAAGTCTTGACCTTCTCTCAGGGTTCGGGTCAGCCTGTATCTATTGCATATATACCATATTTTTTTATTTTCTTTATTTTTACCTTATTTATTTATTTTAGGTTAAATTAATAATATATGTATGGTATTTACACACAGATGCAAGTTAGTATGAATATGGATTTAGTATTATGTACAGGTGTTTTATAAGGGATTTTAAGCTAAAATAAATGAAAAAAGATGATGAAATGCCCATCGCCCTAACCTCCCTTAAACTTTAACCGCTACACTTCCAACCACCCATTGTCCCTGATGATACCACAACCACCCATGGCCTTATCTCCAGCCTCCCTCTATGCATCCTATTTAGCCCCATTGCCGACGACCATCAAAAAGGTCCACCAAGAGCCGCCGTACACATCGTTATTTGGGAGAAGGGGAGTGAACAGAAGAGTTAGAACTGTGACAGCGATCCTCGATGCCTCTGCAAAGATCTCCTGGCAGGAAAGATCCAAGGTCTTGAGACCTTGTTGCTGCATCTCCAAGAGAGCAGCACAGCTTCCCTTGGCCCCACCGCCTTGGTTGAAGCGAGACCACGAGTTGAATCCCATGATCCTCTAGCCCAGGAGAACCTCTAGACCATCTTCCCTTCTTTCATCGTTCACTTCCTATTCTGCTTCTTTTTAGTAGACCTGAACCCATCCCCGATTCAATCATCAAGCACTCCTCAACCTTCTTCCCTCCTCGCTTCTTCTTCTTCTTCTTCTTCTTCTTCCTCCATATCCTACCACCATCCTTGCTCCAACTACCACCAACTGAGCATTTGCCTTGGCTCACCATTCTTTCAAGCAGCAGCAACCCAGGGCTATCGTCGAAGAAGAACAGAGGACAAAGCCTCAGGTGTAGACTACAAGAGCCACAAGATCAAGAACTGGAGTGATCTCAGCCACTCAATCACGCCCAAATCCTCACTGTAGAATTAGACCACATCGAAACCTTAAGATCACAGTCGAGCCCACATCCAAAATAAGCACTTCGGGTAAATTCGAGGCAAGCAGTAGTCGACATGGAGAGGCCTGAGCAGGCGAACATCAGCGCTCGAGACGCCTTAGTTATGTGCCCCCACATGTTGCGGTGGGATAATTACGCTCCAGCCCCCGGTGCTATCCAGAATTGCTCGAGTCTAGGTTACAGGCAGGACACATGACTTTGGGAAAATTGTAGGAGGACCCTCCAAGCTTTTGAAAATTTCATCAAGACCTCCAGTTAGGGTAATTTGCAAAAGAGGTCCAACGACTTTGAGAAATTACAGAACTATCATTCCTAGGGGTATAACTACAAGTTTTTATTGACTTTTATTTATATTTAGTCCCTGAAACTTCAATTATTCATATCATGAACAATATTTATCGGATTTTCACATTCTTGGTGTTGTTTTAAATATTATTTGATCCTCTGTGATATTGACCGATAAGATTCTATTTTTAAGATATTTCTAAGCATCAATAAATCATAGATTAATTTTGTTTAGTTTAAACACCTCTATTCTTTGATATTAATTCTCTATTGCCCGATAATAAATGATTTGTGGGGATTAACTCTGTGAAATTAATCAAGGCTTAATTGAATAATTATTTGGTTCTATCATTAGGGTTCGTGTTCTCTTGACTTCTTGTTTGGTCCACATTCCTCATTTTGCATCATATTATGGCATCATTTTAAAATAAAAAATAATGCATTTATTTATTTCTCACCACATAACATAGTAGTGTTTTCTTGTATTAAAACTATTTTGTAAAGTTCATGCATCATATTTCTTTTTGAAATAATTAAATCTTTTTAAACATAAAAAATTGTCTTCTCATTTGAAAAATTAAATTTCATAGATTATTTATTTGTTAATCTTACACCCTTATATTTCCTTTCTAAGTTCGACCTTGGGACTTACCCAAGTAAAATAAATAAATCTAGATTTTATTGAGACTTGATTATCCATGTCATTTCTTAGTGTGATCAAATTTTACGATTCACTGAATTTCTGAGCTACAACAATATCGCCATTTTAATTGTAAATTTTACATAATTAATGTAGGGAAATCTACGCTCATCAAAGATATGATCAAATGAAGTTCAGTGACTATATTATAATAAAAAGAAATAAAAGTCTTGTATATATACTCTTGTTGAGGGACCATTAATTATGCAGAACCAACTGGATCTTTCTGTAATTTGCCGCTAGTGGGGCATATACATAATTCTTATAACATGCAAAGATGTGAGTGTAAATCTCTTAGGGTCATGTGCACGACATGCACGACCTGGGTCACCTTGGAATTCTAGAGTTGTGCAAGGGCTTGGTTGCAATTCTTTCACCCACACATGGTGCGTGCGTGGTACAAGAGTCTTGGTCAGAGGCTTGAGTGCTAGACCTCCACGTGGCATCTTTGAGGCGCTTCAACTGCTCCTGAAGTTGTTGACTAAGAATCATGGTTTGGTGATGCTATAGTCTGTCGGATTGGAGCTCAATCGACGACTGGAACTTAGGTATTCTTTGGACGACCCCGATCCCTAGAGTTCTAGATTGTATGGTACTTGGATCTTCAACCTAGGGTGGTTCTTCTTGGATGCTTGGTTGAGGTTGCTTATTGCTCTGATGGTTGAAGGTGGATGGCGCTTTAGGCAGTCGTAGCAGTGAGGAATGTGATGATGATGGAGGGTTGCACAAAATAAAGTGGGAGGGTGACCACGAGTCATAGATGAAGCTACAGTTAGAGCTCTGCTGGTTGGCGATGGAGCAGATGGGTTTCCTAAAGGTTACAGGACTCGATCTCCTCTCTAGGTTTTCACTTCGAGTCACGCGACGAAGCTTCGCTGCTCCAAGAAAGAGGCACCAACACGAGGAGGACTCGTGGATATCGTCCACGTGTAGTTCTTGTCGGAGAAGATGGTTCTATCACTACCGACCTCTCAACTCTCTCCCTTGATTTCAGGAAATGACAGATCTGGCTAATGTCAAGATGGTTGAATGGTGGGGGTCTTAAATAAGGGAATAGGCAGAGGGTGTTGATGGGTTGCGATGATAGAGAGAGACGACTGTAGGTAGTTGGCAAGGTTAGAGGAGTCTGATGCGAGATAGGATCGATTGGAGGTCGTTGGCGATGTGGTTTAATGGGTATCAGGGATATAGAGATTGGATAAAGGACGGGGGAAGAAAATTCGACTGTTGAGGTTTATCGTCGGGGATATGGTTTGTTAGAGGAGTGGCCCAAGATCTCGGTCAAGGAGCCAACCCTGATGATACCACAACCACTCATTGCCTTATCTCCATGTGCCATAGCCTTATCCCTTCTATGCATCCTATTTCGGCCCCATTGTCATTGACCGTTAAAAGGATCCACCGAGATCCGTCACATACATCATTCTTTGAGAGAAGGGGAGCGGACATAAGAGCCAGGACTGGTGATAGTGGTCCTCGATACCTCTGTAAAGATCTCCCGATAGGAGAATCCAAGGTCTTGAGAACTTGTTGACGTATCTCCAGGAGGGCAGAACAACTTCCCTTTGCCCCGTCGTCTTGGTCGAAGAGAGAACATGAGTTGAATACCTCGATCCTCCAACCTAGGCAACCTATAGAACCATCTTCCCTTCTTTCATCGTCTGCTTCCTATTCTCCTTCTTTACAGTAGACCCGAACCCATCCCCGATTCAATAACCAAACACACCTCAACCTTATTCTGTCCCCGCTTCTTGTTCTTCATCTGTATCCTGCCACCATCCTTGCTTCGACCACCACCAATGGAGCCTTTGCCTCTGCTCACCATTCTTCCGAGCAACAACAACCCAGGGATATCGTCAAAGAAGAAGAGATGACGAAGCCCCTGGTGCAGAGCTACAAGAACCACAAGATCAAGAACTAGAGTGATTTCAGCCACTCGATCACGCCCAAATCCTTGTCGTAGGATTAGAATGCATCGAAACATCAAGAACGCTCTCGAGCCCACATCCAAACCAAGCGCTTCAGGTAAATCCGAAGCAAGCAACAATCGACACAGAGAGGCCCGAGCAGGTGAGCCTCAACACTTGAGCCGCCTTAGTTACATGCCCACCACACGTGACAGTGAGATAATTACACCCCAGCCCCCGGTTCTATCTAGAATTGCTCAAGAGTCCAGGTCACGGGCAGGGCACGTGACTTTGGGAAAACTACAGGAGGACTCTCCAAGCTTCAAGAAATTTCATCAAAACCTCCTGTCAGGGTAATTTGCAGAAGAGGTCCAGTAACTTTGGGAAATTACAAAACTATCCTTTCTTTGGGTATAACTACAAGTATTTATTTATTTTTATTTACTATTTAGTCCCAAAAACTTAAATTATTCATATCTTGAACAATATTATAAGATTTTCACATTCTTGGTGACATTTTAAATCTTATTTGAACCTCTATCATATTTAATGTTGAGATTCTATTTTTGAGATTTTTCTAAGCATTAATAAATCATAGATTAATTTTTTTTAGTTTAAGAACCTCTATTCTTTAATATTAATTCTCTATTGCTCAATAACTTGTGATTTGTGGGGATTAACTCTATGAAATTAATCAAGGCTTTCGAATAATCATTTTGTTCTATTATTGGGGTTCCTATTCTCTTAACTACTTATTTGGTCTACATTCATCATTTTGCATCATATTATTGCATCATTTAAAAATAAAAAAATAGTGCCTTTATTTATTTCTCACCACATAACATAGTATTATTTTCTTGCATTTAAATTATTTTGTAAAGTTCATGCACATATTTCTTTTTGAACTAATTACATCTTTTTAAATTAAAAATCTATTAAAAATTGAAAAAGATAAAAACAAAAAAAATTATCTCTTTTGAAAACACCAAAAATTATCTTCTTTGGATGACCTCGATCCCAAGAGTTCTGGATCGGATGGTACCTGGAGCTTCAACCTAGGGGCGGTTCTTCTTCAATGCTTGGCTGAGGTTGCTGCTTGCTCTGATGGTCGAAGGTGGATGGTGCTTCAGAAAGTCGTAGTGGAGAGGAACGCGCTGACGATGGAAGGTTGCATGAAATATAGCATAAGGGAGGCAAGGAGTCGGAGATGAAGCAGCATGCAGAGCTCTTGTGGCTGGTGATGGATCAGATGGGTCTCCTGGAGGTTGCGTGACTCGATCGCCTCTCTACGTCTTCACTTCGAGTTGCACGGCGAAGCTTCACTGCTCCAAAAAGGAGTCACTAGCACGAGGATGCCCCGTGGATCTTGCCCAGGTGTGGTTCTTGCCGGAGAAGATGGTTCTGTCACCACCGACCTCTCAGCTCTCTCCCTTGATTTCATACAATGGCAGATATGGCAAATGTCGTGATGGTCGACTAGTGAGGGTCATAAATAAGGGAAGAGGTATAGGCTGTTGATGGGTTGCGATTAGAGAGCGAGATAGTTAGAGGTAGTTAGAGAGGTTAGAGGAGTCTAATGCGAGATTGGATTGATCGGAGGTTGTTGGGGATAATGTTTGTTGGGTGTCGAGGATCTAGAGATTGGATAAAGGATGGGGGAAGCAAGTTTGACCATTGGAGTTTATCGTCGGGGATAGGGTTTGTTAGAGAAGTGTCCCAAGATCTCGATCAAGGAGAAGCAGCGATGACATGTAATGGTGAAGAAAATTGGCCAGATGTGCAGCAGGAGAGGGTTGGTGGTACGCGCTTAGTGTGTGAGGAGGAGGAAGAAGACCTCACATGCAGGGCATGTAAGGAGGTGGTATGAAGGGAGTCACATAATACTCACATGATGAGAGAGAGAACAAAAGATGATTGGGAGCTAGGTGGCTCCAACCCGTGCACACCATGTGGCGTGACTTTGACCAAGATGTTGACCATATGCACTAAATGAAAAATAAATAGATAAAAAATAAAATATGGATTCAATTGAAAATATGCATAAAATGAAAATTGTATATCTAATCCAATCTGCAATGTTCATGAGGGATTCAAGTGCAAACGAAATGCTAAATGCAAGATATGAAATTTTTGGTGGTATTTTAGGTATATAAAATACCATTTTTTATCTTTGTAATTTTTATTCGATTTTTTGATGATGAATAAATGCATACAAAGATCAAACATGCTATGAAATCATGCAATGGACTCAAATGACCTTTTTGGAAATTTTACGGATTTTCAATAGGCAAGAAAAATTAGAGAGGGAAATTATGTAAAAGTGGATTAGGTGAATAAGATCAAGTCAAAACATGTCATTTATATTAAATTTCTTTTTCTATGTATTTTTAAAAACAATGAATGAATTATAGAAATGAAAAAGAAAATAAATAAAATGAGTGAAATATGCACATGAATTGATGGGTCAAAATCAACAAAAATGTACAATGCACAGTTAGGTCCCAAAATCCAATTTTCACAAATGGATTCCGATTCTTTTGAATTTGGTCTTGACTTGTAGATATTTGAACGTACATTAATTCAAAAGTGAGTAGAGTTCATTTGGACACTTTATGAGAGAGGTATGATCATTTTTGTCTATCTGTTCTGAAATTTGGGTTTGAGATTATTTGCATATATACAAGTTATCATTTTTAGTATTTTTCATGAATTAGGTTAGTGACATGTACACAATAGAGATTTATGTCAAATGGAGTGAGCATGAATTAACTAAAAATGCATGAAGTTAGGTGAAAATGCATGGATGATTTTAAATGCAATATGAAGTGTTAATTTATGAAAATTATTTACAGGTGCCTGAAAGCTAATTTTATGAAGTTAACATGCAAATGAACCTAAATTCTTGGGACGAAGTTCTATTATCAGCTAATTAGAGTGCTAAATACGTATTCATCAACCTCCTGTACTTAAACCTTGCTCGTCCCTAAGCAACTAAAGAAACAAAGAGGTGAAAATGAGATTGGGTTCCATACCAAGATCATGAGCAAAAGGTAAAAATGGATCTAGACATGACATTTGGATTATTAGTTTAGCAGAACTCTTATGAGAATTAGGGTTTCAAATCAACAGCCTCCATGTTCTACACATCATTGTAACAGTTTCAGCTCAGATTTCATCTTAGATAAATCCTCCTCCCAAAACATACCCAATGAACTTTGAACAACTGTCTCATGTGTGTGAAATGTGTTAGCTCTTCCCATTAAGAATGTCGAACTACCATGCAAATCTCTCCATAAATAACTTGTCCTCGGGGAGTCTGGTATTTCTTTCTAAGTTCACGTACGTGCCATGTCCACAATCGAAGGAGGACTAAGGTAGAAGAATAAGAAGAGAACTAGAGTGTGTCTAGTGTAGCCACACCTCCTTGTGAAGCTAGCCAGTTTAGACAATTTTCCACCAAGATCTGTAGGTTGTCGGAAGCTTGGACCTTTTTGGTCAAATATTTATTTGGTAGTTGGCTTCTTTTTGTATGGATTTTTGGTTGCTCTGCATAAATCGTTTGTGCCCCTACACATAAAGAATCTTTCTTTCTGTACATGCTTTGAGGTCTTAGAAAAATTGTGCCCACAGTCCATCCCTCATCTGAAGATTTATTTCAACCCGTGCTCTGGTATTTAGATGTCCACGCTACCTGAAAAGAGACTCACACAGTCTTCCAATGCCCCATCTGAGTTGAGATAAGTGCATAGTGTGAGGGTACATATTAATTCCCTATTCAAGTGTCGTACCCAGAACGAGATGACTAGTTTAGACACAAAGAGTCAATGTCTGCACATTATCATGCGGAACTCGAAGAGTTAAGTTAAAGACCTGAATCTTATAAAATCCCTTTTTCTTGGTGAAGTTACTTTGAAAATTTTGTGGATTAAGGTCAAGACCATTATTGGTTTCTGCTCACAACTCGATTCAAAACCCAAATGTTGGATGAAGTGCAAATGTATGGAATGCAAGAATTTTTTTTGAAGTTTTCTTGGATTTTGTAATCTTTAGAGAAATGATGACTTGCCGAAGCTCATATAAATATTTGCATCCACTTTGGCCAGTATGGGTGTAAGTACAGTCTGCTAGAGAACAACCTTTGTTACTTTAAGACGGTGCTAGATGCATTATCGTTTAACAACCCACTCTGCTAAGGGAGTCTGTAGTTCTCTCATTAAAAAGTGGCTACTCATTTTAAGCTTAGTAGTCAAAATTTCTACTAAAGAAAAGACTTTAATTTTTCAGATTTTTTGTTTTTTTATAGGATTGTTACCGACCCTGTAATTAAAATATAGACTTACACAAAAGTACAAGCCATGGGTAATATATATATATATATATAAACTATATACATACACCCCTATACTTAGAGAGTGCTATGTCCTCAGAGCACACAAAGCATAGAGAATCCGTAGCTCAGGCTAAGCGTAAGAGAGTGAAAAAGAAAAGAAAGTAGAAGTCAACTCACTGCCCTCTATTTAGGTCGTGAACATTCTAAATATAGAAGAGGAGTGAGAATGGGGTGAACAAGAGAAGAAGTGGATGAGAAGGGTATATACAGTGGGCATCAGGCCACCCTATACTTATGCTCAGGTCAACCTAAGTATAGAAGAAGTAGTACAAGGGAACCTATGAGATCGGGGAGAAGGTGCCGATGTTCAAGGATATTTTTGGTAGATTTTCATTCGAGCATGTGGCAGGAGGGAATATGGAAATTAAGAACCTGAAGAAGAAGAATCCAAACCATCACCAGAGACATCCTCAAAAGAATAATAATCACATGTAGAGAACCTCCAACCATTATCAACTAAATGCAAGTGTCCCTTAATAGCTGATGTACTGATTGCATTTTGCTGGTGCACCACCAAAGAAGCAGATGATGAACTTGACGAGGAATCTTCAGAAGTCTCCTGATTTCTAATGTCAAATGTGCCTTTCTTGATCGGTTTGTTTCTGGGAGGATGGTCATAATTCTTTTTCTTTTCATAGATAACAGAACTGGAAGTTGTGGCATTGATGGGTTCCGCTAGATGAGTCACCGTAAAAATGACCTACTTATATAGGGTCATGGCACATCTCGAGCGAGTTTCCTCAATTTGAGTATGTCTTGTGTGCTTCTCCCTGGTGGTAGAAGATTTTACCTTTTGATGTTTTGAAGTTTTGGTGATATAAGATATTTCCTGAGTCGTCTCTTTGACTGGTTCTAGTATTTCATGAATTACAACCACATCAAAAATTGGACCACTAAGGTAATCGTGATAATCCTCATAAACATGGTCCAAATCCACATGAACTCTTGTATCTAGGTTCATCTTAGGAGCAATGTCAGGCTGGTTTTTCATAGAGGTATGGAGAGACTTGAAGTTTGGTTAAACGACTGATTTCTCAGGTGTCTCTCCTAGGGTTTGTGTATGTGTATCATGAGGAGTAGTCTGATCATGTAAAGTAGTCATCTCATGATCACGACTATTGGCTTTATGTTCGATTGTCTCAGAGACATGTTTGTCCTTGAGAGTTTGATCATTAAAGTTCTAGTTCATAAATCTTATGTCTTGAGTCTCACTATAGATGATTGCCTTAGCAATGACTAAGAACAGCTTTTACAAAATGATGGGAGACTCAGACAACTCTCCTTGATGCTCAATGCCCAGGACAATGATGTCCACTCTATGTTTGACACCTTGGAAGCTCATAACAACTGAAATAATTCCTCACAGTCTTTTTGTGGATCGATCAGGAAATTGAATGATCACTCTGGTCTTTTGAGCAGTCTGAGTTTGAGTCGGTCAAACACAGATTTTGAGAGTATGTTCAAGGTCAAGTCCTCATCATTCAAACATGGGTAAATTCGGTGTTCTCAATTTCACAAGTAACCCTATTTAACCGTTTGACTCTATGGCTTTTTCTCTTTTTGGTCATCACCATTGAATTGGCATAGTAATTAAATGAAATTCAGTTCTAGATCTCTTTCTGCCCATCTTCTTGGGTGATAATCGACTCTTTAAAAATCTTTGAAGATCGAGCACATACTCTATGGCCTTGATTAATGAAAGCTCTAAGAAGAAACTTTTACAAAATACTTCCATATCAGTGTTGTCCTTTTTTTTAATTTTCCATTTTTTATATTTTGGTATTTTCATTAGACTCAGTAGAATGGTCAGTGGTGAGCGGTACCTGTGGTGTCTGAAGGTTTTGCACAAGAAATGTCTCGGCTTTGCTCGCTGTGGCCCTTAGTCCTCGTTGGATGCTTATTATTTCTTTAACCATTTGGATGACATTATCAAGTTGTTTTGTTAAAGCATCGGCTCTCTGATTAATTCAAGCTATGTCATTCTCCATCGTCTCATTACTGTAAGATGATTGACCACACTCGACATGTCCTGACTCTAGCATGCAAAATCGAGCTGAGTAGTCATATTCTATGGTAGTGGCCTGGTCATGAGTTCTATTTCCTTAATTCTGGCTCTCATAGGTCTAGTCAAAGGAAAACGGGTTGTAAGTGGGAAGAGAGTCATCTCGAGTAGGGGATCATTCAAGCAATGAATTCTTAGTCATAATCGAGAATCGTATTTCTCTATCAATTCAGTTGTGCACTTGTCCATCCTCGATTTCGCTCACTCCAATGTGTCTACATAATATTCATTCGGTTCTGCAAGCGATTCTTATTGTGGATATTCAACTGAAGAAGGAGTTGGGTGGAATGAGGGTGGAGTGTATGATGGACATGGGGAGAATCGATTCGAAGAAAGGATTCTCCAAATATGAGAATGAAGACGAAGATGGTCGGGATTCAATCATGCAAGCACGACCCACAAAATCTAGCTATGGATAACAATATTCTGACATTTTCAAAAATGAAGGATTAAGACTGATTCATGTACCTTGATCTTTGTATTCAAGTGCAAATGAGCTTTATAATTCAATATACATTGCAAACCGCAAAATTCATCAACTCATACAGTGAAGACCTTGAAAGTTCAGGTGATCATCTGTTCGGTTTTAAATTGGTTAATAAACAAGATACAAGTTCAATTACGCAAGATTAAATGGCAGGTTTTGGGCACTATCCTAGGGTTGCATCCTCACATTTTAACTAGCATAATATATTTCGCATACGAGGATGGGGCTTCTCTCCCCACAAACAATGATATTCAACTTTATCTGGTTGTTAATTAGTCAATAATGTTAGCATTCCAATTGTTTTAATTTGGTTATCACTTTGAATTTGAGTGGAGACCAATAAATGTCCACACAGGGATTCCAATTTCCTTTAATCTTATGTGAGTGAAAACTGAGGGAGAATTGGAAAAGCTATGCAACGGGAAACACTATGATGAATCCAGAGTTAGAATACTTAAAGTGCTTCTTCGTAATCTTCGTGCAAGATGCTAAATAGAATTAAAATTACAACATATATGAATGCACCGGAAAACCGTTCCTAGAACATGAATTTCTATTAGCGAGTGATAGAACAATTTAATTTGGCTAAATGAAATCTATCTAATGCGTCTAATTAAAGTGAAAGTGTGGGCTTAGGTCTACGAGCAAAAAAAACTAGTAGCTCTAATAGCCACAATGCAATCCTAAGACTATGTCAATCACCACAAAATGGGCTCAATAGGTCGAGTGCCCAGTCCAGGTACAAACACGAGTCTTCAGATGAAGACTACTGGAAATAGGCAGAATAAATACAAATTAATTACAAAATAAAAGAAAAACACACTCTCTCTCCAAAAGAAATTCTTGGTGCCTCTTTAGTGGGGTTGGTTGCTCCACATAATTGCCTGCCTCCAGTTGCTTCGATTTACATCGACTTCCGAGAGAGTTGCTCCAATTACTGGGTACCTACATGAAAAATAAGAGAAATAGATGTCAGAGAGATATTCACAAAAATATATACAAAAATAAAAGAAATAAAAATACTAAGAAAAATAACAAAGAAAATAAACATAGAAGATCGAAGGTTAGACTACCCGGGGATAGAAAAAACTAAAATTTAAATTACCTAAAAATTAATCCTATATCTTATACCTCCCTAAAATGGTGCCATTTGAAGAGCATTAAAATTAGTATGTTAATTTTATTGAATTATTTGATGTCGAATTAATTGATGTCGAAGTTGTAGTCGGGAAATCTAAAGATTCATCAAAAAAATTATCACATTGAGAAATGATATGGAAATCAAGTCTCAATGCGATCAAGATTTATTTTTCTTGGGTAAGTCCTAATGTTGAACGAATGGAGGTAATGTAAGGGTTTAGAATTAATCTCTAAATAATTTAAGAAATTTAGGTTTTCAAAAGAGAAGAAGAAGAATATTTTTGGTGTTCTTTTAATTTGTTAACTTTTTGTGGGTTCTAAACAAAGCGATGTAATTAATAATCGAAGCAAATATGATGCATGGATTTTGGCAAAATAATTTATGCAGGAAAATAATGATATGCTATGTTGTGTGAGATAATAAATAAATACATTTTTTTTTAATTTTTAGATGATGACAAAATTAATGCAATATGGTGAATGTGCAAGTGAAGCCAACAAGCCAAGACAAGGAGCAATGTATTCAAATCAAGTCAATTGATTTCAAGCTATATCACCAATAAATATCCCTGAATTAATTCCTAGAAATAAATCCCAACAATTCACAAATGATTGAGCAATAGAGAATCCATTATCAAAGAACAAAAGTACTCTGTGAAATTAAATAATCTCCATAATTTATTTCAGTCAGATAAAATCTCAAAAATATAATCTCAGTTCTTAATATGAAATACAATGAATCAGGGCTCAAAATGACACCAAGAACATCAAAATATGATAAAAGATGCTCGAGATATGATGAAATGAATTTCATAGACTATATTTTAATAAAAAGGAATACAAGTTTAACAAATATACCATTGTAGAGGGACCTTGTATTAGTTATGCAGAGTTGACTGTATCTTTTTGTAATTTACCCCTAGTGAAAAGCGTCCCACCACCTTAGTTAATTCGATCAAATTAATGATCAAATTAATTAAGAATGTTCGTTGCAGCCGGAGAATGAGAGTGAATTAAAAACCACTTTTAATTAAACTAGCCAATTTATAAGTTAGTCCAAGGTTTTATTTTCGAGGAAGAATTTTTTTGGTCTTTTTCGATTTTTTATGCAAGACACATGCAAAAACTAGCCAGTTTACAAGTTAGTTCAGAAAGGAGATCAAACTAAGTCCAAAAATTACGAAACTTGGTCAGATGATGAAATGGGGTGAAATTAGACTACATTAGTTTTTTTTTAATTTTCTGACACTAAAAAAATTTACCGTGAATTAAAAATGAATGCAAGATGATTTTAACTAAATTAATTTTAATAAATATCAAATCACATTTTTTTGGAATAAAAATTATCCTAGATAAATCTGAAGGTGAGGAATCCAGGAAAATTATCAAACCTTAACTTTGATGTGAAATGAACCTATTAAAAATTAATTAAGAAATTCACCAAATGAATTATTTAGGCATGCGTGCAATGGAGATGAAATTTTTATGCATGGTGAAGTTAATTATCCTAGATCTAATGTTATTTTTGGGGTATTTTTGGAGTCATAGAAAAATTACTATTAATTAAGAGGCGAAAATGGTCAAAATATAGCAAAAATGAACCATTTAATTAATAGAAAAAATCTACTGATATTACAAAAATATGCCACATGTCACATCATGAAGAGGACAATGTAAGCTACACAATGCAATTTTTCCAACTAAAAAATGGATTAATATGAATGCCTAAATATGCGTGCAAAGACAGGGGTATAAATGCAATTACACGAATTAAAATTTTTGAAAGTAAAACATGCTGACATGGACTAATATGCAATTACTTATAATGTAGAGGGGGTGGATGCAATTTCTCCACGGGACATGTGCTCCTCATGTGGGGTCGCCTGGCAGGGACTGAAATGTAATATTGAAAACCTTCAAGGCTTCGATGCAATTTGCCCAGGCCACACGTGCAGATCACGTGGGGGGTCCTAGGCTCGGAGGACTTTGGAGGCTCAGAGCGAGGCTTGGGCTGCTCTGGAGGTTCGAATCTGGTTCGGAGAAGCTTCGGGTGATCCAAGCCTAGCGGTCGGGGAAGAGGCTCGGATCGGGCAACGTGGATGGATCTGGACTGTGGGATCGAGTGATGATCCAACGATCCTTGAAGCTCGATGAAGCAGGCGATGTGGAAGATCGAGCACCGCTGGATCAGGATGAATCCAACGGCCCTCGTAGGATCTGGCTATTGGCGACGTGGCATGATCTTGACCGTAGGATCGAGGATGATCCAACGACAGCGGAAGAGGGCGACGCGGATGACTCCTGGCCGTTAGATCCTCCTGATCGAATGGCTGCTGGCTGTCTTCCCCCAACGGCCCTCCACCTCCTGCGGTGGAGAGGGCTAGGCTCCGGCGAAGCTGGCATAGCTCCTCCTCGTCCTTCTGTCGTTGGCGAAGGGTGCTGGAGGATCTGGAGTAGCTCGGAAGATGCATGGAGGGGTGGCGAAGCGTCTTGCGACGTTTGCTGAGGCTGGAGTGACCTGGAGGCCACAGGCGATGGAGCTCGAAGAAGCATCGGTGAAGTCTCCGACCAATCAAGAGATGGTACCTGTAGGGGATTAGAGGATAGCCGAAGCACACCTTTTGACTGTGGAGTCGAATGGAGTGTGATGCGGGGCCGGAGAAGCAATGAGGGTGGTCGGTGGTCGAGCTCCGCTCAGGTGGCGGAGCTGGCGTTGGGGGACAGTGAAGAGCATCGTATGAGGAGGCTAAGGGTAGCGCGAGGATCAGAGCTCCGTTGTGGAGCTCGGAGGATGGATGACAGAGCAAGAAGGTGCTCGTGGAGGGCGAATTAATTCAGAGAAAACAAAGGAAAAATAAGAAAAAAGATCGGGAGAGAAATGGAGGAGTCTACCTGAGGTTAGAACCTCTGGGGAAGCTTCCAGGTCTTCACTCGAAGGCCGGTAGGAGGACCTGAGCTCGTGCAGCATTCGGAGAAGCTGCGGCACGACGTGGTAACGTCATGGATCTCGCCGGAGGTGGCGACCTGTCTTCGCTCGATTTAACACCCAATTGCTGTCACCAATGGGTGGCTCTGAGCTCTAGGGTACCTCTCGTAGTGGCGGATGGGGGTGAAAGTGGCCGGAGGTGGCTAATTTATAAGATGAGGGTGACGGCAGAGATGGCTAGGAGGAGGTGTTCGTGGAGGTCGTGGAGCGACTCAGAGGGTTGTCATGGAGATCGAGGGAGCTGGCGAGGATGAGGGATGAGTGGGCTCCATTGTGGTGGCGTCAACAGTCGGAGAAGGTGATCGGCGTGGAGCCAAAAATAGAAAGGGGGCGGCCCCTTACGCACGTTGGAGAACGTGGGCGCGGGGCGTGCGGAGGTTGACGATGACGTCTCGACCGTTGGATCTCGCGATCCAATGGTCCAGATGGAGGCGTGGAGCGAGGGCTGAGATCTGATTGAGGTTGTGACATCGGAGGGCCCGCACCGCACCACGTGGCATGCTGAGGATGCGGCGCTGACGGGCGGCTGAGATGGACTCCAAGGTTCTATCGAATGGTGGAGGGAGCAAAGTGTTTGAGCCATTGGATCTGGGGTGCATCAGATGGTTGAGGTGATGCCACATGGCGTGGACCTGATGAGGCGCGAGCGGGCGGCTGGGATGGACTTCTGGGATTGATCCAACGGTGTGGAATAAAGGTGGACGTGGGAATCGCTGGGCCGTTGGATCTAGATGAAGATCCAACGGTCCAGAGCGCGAGTGGATAAGTCAAAGGGAGCGGGCCGTGTGGCGCAATCAGAGGACGCCATGTGGCCAGCTATGAGTGGCTGAAGAGAAAGTAAACATAGAGGGAGAAGGAGGCCGAATTTGGAAAAAACTCAAAACATGAAAGTTGTAGATCTCGATGAGATCTACAAGTTATATGTTGACCAAAAACGGAGATGAGGTCAAATATGATAAACAAATACAAGAATACAAATGTACATATGTATAGTATACAAGGAGGCCCAAAAACCCAACTTTTGCCTACGAGCTCTGAATTGAATGAAATAAGTCTCATTTTAAAGGTCTCTGGAAGTGTATTCATCTGGATGTGAGTAGATCTAATTCAGAGTTCGTAGGAGAGAGATATGTGCATTCTAAGGTCAAGGGGGTTTAAGGCTTTATTGGGTATTTTACAAGAGAGAACTCTGGCCTTCTTCCCTATATTTTTAACTAATGGTGTACACACTATAAGGAAGGTGTTAAACTATTTTGGAGGGGATAAAATACAAATGAATAGGTGAATATTTATAGGTGGATTTTATACAAGGATTGGCTTCTTATTTAAATGCAAGGATGAATGTGAAAATGCATATTTTGTGGATTGATGCATGGATGATATTTATGCAAGATAAAGGGAAATATGCTGCTAAATACCTGGGGACAAAGCTCTATTTGCAACTTTAAGAGTGATGAATCACAGATTCATCAACCCCCAATACTTAAACCTTGCTCGTCCCCGAGCAACTAAAATGAAATGCAAGAGTGAAATGATTTTGGGTTCCATATCAAGGTCATGAACAAAAGTTGAAAATGGAGCATGACTCGACCTTTGGATTAATTGTGTGGCAGAACCTCATTGGGACCTGAACTTAAGACCTAACAGACTTCAAGTTCCACAAGTCTTCTATTCAAGACTCCAAAATAGTCAGGTCTGAACAAATCCTCAGATGCAAATTTCTGATGACTATGATCCTTACTTGTACTGTGTAAGTGTAATATAGATCTCCACATCAGAAATGGCTCAGATTCAGCCCCCTCTAACAAGGTAACTCTAGTTACCCAGTCTAGTAACTCTTTCCTCGAGGAGCGGGGTATTCCCTTCTAAGTTCAAGTGCGATCATCTCAAGAGGAGGGGGTGGAGAAAAGAATGGATGGTAGCCAATGTCGCTACCTATCCCGGGATGCCTGACCAGTGTAGCCAAGTCATCCAGCTGCAGACTTCTTACTAATATACATACTCCGACAGGTGTTTTATTTTCACTTAGATCTGTCTGATTTTTTTGGAGTTCTTGCGTTTTTTCCATTTTTCTTTTTTTTTCCTTTTTTTTTGAACTATATACAAGGTGCAGAAAGTACATCAGGAGTTTTTCCCTCTTGAGCCAGTAGACTATCCCTCTTTTGAAGCATTATTGCAACCCACAACATCCCGTCCTTAGATGTCAACACCACTAGGATAGGTTGAGATGCACTACCCTCCCTAGAGGAGGACGGATGTTTTCACCCGTGTGCTATTCCAAGCTAAAGGATTCTACCTCCTCACCACCTCATCAATGAAGAGCTACATGCATTGTGCTTGTCCAAGTTAGGTCATTATCTAAAAGAATCATGCGTGTGCACGAGATATTCTACTGAGACTGATTAAGATGACATGTGAAGATAGACTTGCAGACTCAAAGAACTAAGTCACATGTCCTGAGAAATCTTAACTCCAGTTCCTATAAGGTTCCTCTGAAATTTGGTGGATTAAGGTCAAATCAAGTCCTTCCTCAACATCTACTCATAACTTGGTGCAGAACCCACTAGCTTTCCACCTTGCATATGCAAGATATGCAGATGAGATGCAGATGACATGCTATGTAGATGAATGAAATGCAAGACTCTTTTTTTTGAATGCAAGGATGATATGCAATAGTAAATAAGAAGCCTATTTTTTTTGTTTTGTTTTGTTTTGTTTATGTTTTGTTTTTTTTCAAAACTTTGGTATACCTCCTATGTTACAGCAATTTACAAGAGTATTATACAGATTATACAAGTGTATTTTACAAATAAATTTCTCCAAATTTTACCCAGACCGTAATTATTGCGAAATATATACAAAGATACGCGAAAATACACAAAAGTCGAGCTATGGGTAAAGTATATATGTAATATATATATATATATATATGCCCCCTATACTTAGCATGTGCTATGTCCTTAGAGCACGAAAAGAGAGGAAAAAGACATAGCTTGTGCTAAGCGTAAGAGAGCCAAAGAGAACAAAAAAATGTAAAGAAGTCATCCCGCCCCCCTATACTTAGGCTCTGGCAGCCAAAGTTTAGAAGAATAACAAGAATGGGGCGGATGATGTCAAGAAGAGAAGTGGATGAATATACAATACGGGCATCGGTCCCCCCTATACTTAGGCTCAGGTTAGCCTAAGTATAGGATGGAAGTGAGTATGAGGACCAATGTGATCTGGAGGGTGTACATAGACTCGACTCAAGGTGCTCATCCCCCCTATACTTAGGATCTGGTCATGTAAGTATGGTCCAAGATGGTGATCAATGAAGCTGGGATGAGTTACTAGAGTTGCGGAAAAGAAAGGTCAGAATGTATAGGAATGATGGTATATACAAGTGAGTCGGTCTGAATCTTTCAAGATGCTGCTGATGGCTAGAGCTTACTGCTGCAAGGTTTCATGCGCGGTGCGAGGTGTATCTGCTGAATCTGTCTCGCGCATGAATACAATCTCCTCAAAGTGGACTAACTGCTCATTGGATTCGACGAAGTACTTCAACAGTTGTCCATTCACTAGGAATGCAAGTGTGTCATCTGCGAGATCTGAGATCTCAACACATCCACTATCGTATACCGTA
Source organism: Ottelia alismoides (assembly GCA_037367405.1). Taxonomy (NCBI): domain Eukaryota; kingdom Viridiplantae; phylum Streptophyta; class Magnoliopsida; order Alismatales; family Hydrocharitaceae; genus Ottelia; species Ottelia alismoides. The sequence goes on from JAZKJV010000414.1 coordinate 185,674, forward strand.
CGGACGACAAATGGGCCTGTCCACTTGGACATCAACTTGCCTTGGAAGATCTTCAGCCTAGCATTAAACACCCATACCATCTGTCCAGGAACAAAGGTCTTTCGTTTGATATATCTATTGTGACAACACTTAACCTTGTCCTTGTACACCAAACTGTTGTCATATGCGCAGTTTCTAACTTCCACAAGCTCATTCAGATCCATATCTCTTTGCTTCTGCCCAAGGTGTGTGTTCCAATTGACCTTCTTGATTGCCCATTCTGATTTGTGCACTAGTTCTGCAAGCAAATGGCATGGCTTTCCAAATACCATTTGGAATGGGGAGGTTCCTAACGGTGTCTTGTAAGCTGTCCTATACGCCCATAGAACCTGATCCAAGATCTGAGACCAGTCCTTCCTGTTTGGGTGGACTAGCTTTTGCAATATAGTCTTCACCTCCCGATTAGACACCTCAGCCATACCATTTGTCAGTGGGTGCTAAGGACTAGCGACACGATGTTCGATGCCGTAGTCCTTCAGGAGTTTCTTCACCTCCCGATTTACAAAGTGGCTACCCCCATCTGATATCATCATTTTGGGGATCCCAAACCTAGAGATGATGTGCTCTATGATGAATTTACAGACAGTCCTGCTGTCTGCGGCTTGGGTCGGGATAGCCTCCACCCGTCTGGATAAGTAACCTACCGCAAGAAGGATGTACTCGAATCCATGGCTAACAGGGAAGGGCCCATGAAATCGATGACCCAGGCATCAAAGACATCACAAATGATGACAGGCTGCATCGACATCTCATCCTTGGAACCAATGGTTCCTCTCATTCTCTGGAAAACTGGACACGACTTCGCAAAGGTGATGGCATCGCGAAACAGAGTCGGCCAGTAAAAGCCACTCTGAAGTACCTTCCATGCAGTCCTCTTCCCAAAGTGGTGTCCTCCTGCCTCTAAGCTGTGGCATAAAGAAAGGACACTCTGGTATTCCTCCTGAGGAATACATCATCTCCAGACACAATCTGGTGCTTCAAAGAAAAAGATCGGATCCTCCCAATGGTAGTGTCTAGCATCCGACTTCAGTCGGTCGATATGGCTCTTGGGCCAACACTCGAAAACCTTCTTGGAGACAAGATAGTTCACGATGTTGGCATACCATGGGAGTGAGTCGACAACAAAAATCGACTCATTAGGGATGGAGTCTCGAATTGGTGAATCCTCAGAAGTATTGATATCTTCGAGACGAGAGAGGTGGTTGGCTACTACGTTTTTCTTTCCAGATTTATCACGGATGTCCAAATCAAACTCCTGGATAAGCAGAATCCATCGAAGAAGATGCGCCTTCACGTCCTTCTTCTCCATCAAGTGTCGTAGCGCCGTATGGTCAGTGAACACGATTACCATGGATCCAATTAAATGAGATCTGAACTTGTCCAAGCAAACACTACCGCAAGCATCTCCTTTTCCGTAACTGTAAAGTTACGCTGGGCGGTATCAAGAACTTTGCTTGCGTAGTGAATTACAAATGGGATGCCATCTCTCCTCTGTCCTAACACAGCCCCAACAGTAAAATATGATGCGTCCGTCATGATCTCAAAAGGTAGAGACCAATCTAGGGCTTGTAGGATAGGTGCGTCCATTATCATTCCTTGCAATAGCTTAAAGTCCTCAAGACATTTGTGATCAACAACAAACTCCATGTCTTTGCCTAAAAGCTCAATTAGCGGTCGGGCAATCTTAGAAAAATCCTTGATGAATCTCCGATAAAATCCCACATGCTCGAGGAACGACCGCAACTGCTTAATGTTGGTTGGTGGCTGGAGTCGTCTGATCACATCCACCTTGGTAGGGTCAACCTCCATTCCTCTCTTGGAGATGACATGCCCCAACACAATGCCCTACGTCACCATGAAGTGACTTTTCTCCCAAGAGAGCACCAGATTGACCTCACAACAGCGTTTGAGAACTCGATCCAGATTCCTAAGGCAAGAATCGAAGGAATCACCGTAGACCGAGAAATCGTCCATGAAGACTTCCAGGAATTCGCCGACCATTTCGGCAAATACAGCAATCATACACCTTTGGAAAGTACCTGAGCATTGCATAACTCAAAGGGCATGCGCCTGGAAGCATAGGCACCAAAGGGGCATGTGAATGTGGTCTTTTCCTGGTCCTCCGGAGCTATGACTACTTGATTGTAGCCCGAGAACCCATCTAAGAAACATAAGAACTCTTTCCCTACTATTCTCTCTAGGATCTGATCAATGAATGGTAGGGGGAAATGATCCTTCTTCGTCGCGGCATTCAGGCATATGTAATCCACACAGACATGCCACGACATGGGCACTTGTGTCATGATCTCCTCTCCGTCTTCATTGCTAGTCGTTTGAATTCCCGACTTTTTCGGGACCACATGGATCGGGGCCACCCATTTAGAGTTGAAGATGGGATAAATAAAACCTGCGTTGCACCATTTCTCTATCTCCTTCTTCACTACCTCTCGTAAATTTGGATTCAAACGACGTTGGAATTCACGAGAGGGTTTGGCTTCATTCTCCAAATAGATATGGTGCGAACACAGAGAAGGATTTATCCCGCGGAGATCGGAAATGCTCCAGCCTATCGCCTTGTGGTTTTTCTCCAGGATCTCTAGCAAGCGAGATTTGTTGCAGAACTCTGCCATCTCAGGGTCATCTTTTTGGATTTTTTTCATTTTCTTCTTTCCATCCTTAAGAGCTCGAGGGAAAGGGATTATTGACTCTAACTCATATTATGAAACTGAAATGTTTTCATTGAAAGCTGGAACTCAGTTCTGTACAAGACTCAGACTCTTAAAAATCATCAGACTCTGACTAAAAGAAAAATGCTGTGGCGAAACCAGTGATACGTCTACCGAGAATTCTAGACGATCCTCCTCAGATGGAGGTGCGGGCTCTTCGTTGGTTTCGTCAGACTCTCTGCTGGTGCGGGTTTGCTGCTTCGAGGACCCAGAAGTCCTCTTCTTCTGCTGGTGGTGGTGATGGTGGTGCTGCTCCTCTTCTTCCTCCAAGTTCTCCTCAGGTAGAGACTTGGCGGCTCCTTCCTTCAGTGCCCGTGCCTGATCAGGTATGGTCACGGTCCTTCCGCTCCTGAGGGACATATGATTCAAATTATCATACAAAATGATCTCATGTTCAGAAAAAGAATTATCTGAATAGTATACTTGATCACGAGGTCGGTTCTGGCCTTGGGTTAAGTTGTTCGGGTTGGCCTGAACCTGTGCGGGAATTGGGGTCTTTGGCACCATCTGTTGATCCTGGGTACGAGAAACCCGATTCAGATCGGTTCTCATATCCATATAGTCATTCTGGATTTATTGGACTCTATTAGACAGGGTCTGGATCGCAAAGGTGAGGGACTCCAATTCGGTTGGCTGGGCTTGCTGATGCTGACTTACGGATGAGGTTCTGTACTGGCCCTACTGGCCATGCCAATACTGCTACTGCTGATGAGACGGTGTCTGGCCCTGCTGCTGGTGTTGCTGAGGCTGGTAACCTCGTTCGGGCCTGGACTGAACAAAGCGCGGTGCGGGGACGGAGCTGGTTTCCTGGTAAGCTAGGGAAGGTCGGTTAGGCTGATCATTCCCCATCCCCGACTGTCTGCTGACGGGGTCACGATTGTACCACAACCCATTGATCTCGACCACCTGTGGAGGCTCCTCGTATCTGGTCTCCACTTATGGGGGTGCATGCTGGTCCTGCTGGGTGTAAGTCTGATCCTCTACCCAGCCACTCTGAGGCCCCGGTGCCCGCTCCTATACAAGATGGACTCGGTGCACAGGTGCGAGTGGTGCAGAAGGGGAAGGTAGTTTCATCTTAGCTACCTTCTCAGTAAGTTCCTCCACTTGCTTCAGCAGACGTGAGAGAGACTCAAGGTCAGTGACCCTCTTGTGGATCTGCTCGACCATAGTTAACTTGTCAGCTATCATACCCATTTTGGGGATGAGGTCTTCTGTCAGATCCGCTACAGTCTTCCTGGTTGTCTCATTAGATAAGATTGAGGGAGACAACTGACATGCCCTGGTGGCCTGCGACCAACCTGTTACCACCATCCGCTCTAGTATCTTCGATGCTGCATTCTCATTTTTATTCAGATAGCTTCCTCCGCATGCGGCAGTGACTAACCCCTGCATCTCTGGGGTCATGCCACAGAACAAGGTCTGGACTAAGATCGCCTTAGAAATGCCATGGCAAGGACATTTCTGAATTAGGTCATTGAACCTATCCCAGGCTTCATGGAATGGTTCACAGGGTCCCTGGGAGAAACTAGCAATCTTGGTTCTCATTTGATTAGTTCTACTGTGAGGGTAGAACTTCTTCAGAAATAAGTCCTTGAACTGCATCCAGGTTGTACATATCACCCCTAGGTTCTTCAGCCAATGTGCTGCCTTATCTCCTAAGGCAAAAGGGGTGGCCTTCAGTCTAATGTAATCCTGCCCCACCTTAGGATGACTAAGGTTGTTGCAAACCAGCTCGATGTCTCGAAGGAAGGCATATGTTTCTTCATGGGCATTTCCATTGAACTTCGGTAACATGCTAAGGAAGTGGGGCTTGAGCTCAAAAGCTTCTGGGGGAATCGCTAGTGCCAACCAACAATGCATCTCGTTCTCCGCTGGGTTGTAGGCATCAACCATTGGTCGGTCGATTCCTCTTGCTGCAATAGTCTGTCCCATTCTAGCTGTGAGGTTTGCATTTTGTTGTTTGGCTGTGGCGAGGCGATTAAGAATCTTTCGCCATGGGTCCTCATCTGGTGGCTACTTAGGTGGCATCTTCTCCTCAAGTCCTGGGTAGGAAACAAGGTCTTTGTCAGAGGACAAATCAAGGAAGGGATTCTTACATAGGCGATGGTCTTCCTCGGTAAGTTCAGAGGAGAGAAAAGGATTGATTTGAGAGTAACCACCCTGAGTGTGAGGGAACCAGAACTCAAGAGGGTCATGAGTCCTGGGTGGTCCAAGGTGCGCTTGGGCCAATGAAGATGAGTTTCGTAGGGGGCTCAAAGAGAGATTGGTGAAAGAGTCGATATCCCCCCAGTCACTCATCTTGATTTGGCAAGAAGATGCGGGAGTCCTAAGTGAAGATAGGATTTGACTCCTACCTGAAGCAAACAATTCAATCGAAGACCCTGGGTTCACACTCAACACAATGAAGGACCCATAACCGAGTCCAATTAATCCTGTTAATTTTAAGTGCGATTTTTCAAGCAAGATACCAAGGACTACGCGGCCTAGAGGGATGTCGGCTCAAAGCCAGGTGTGTCTTCCCTGTGAAACCTGTCGCCTAAGATACTGTCGGTCTTTCTTTCTTCACTCCTATCCTAAGTTGATGGATTTAAAGACCTGCCCCTATCTACCTGCAAGCAGGCGGAGGCTGACAAGGCCAGAACTTCATCCCAGGGGGTTACTGGCAACTTGTCGTGAAGTACCGCAATTTCGCCCCTATCTACCTGAGACAGGCAGAGGCTACTTGGTACTAGTCAGTGAACCTTAACGAATTCAACTTGTGATATTTGCTAGGATTAGTCGGAACGTGATATGGAAGGCAGGGATTTGGGCTCTACCTTAAGGTGTTCACACACACTCAAGTACTCTCATTCAGCCTGAAAACAAGGCCGGGGATTAGTCTCCTGCAAACAGATTTTTCCAATTTTAATGATTTTTTGGTCAATAATGTTAGTAGTCCAAGTTTTAAGTTAAGTTATCACTTGTTAGTCCAACCACACAGCACGCCTATCGTCCAGTCCCAATTTTCGTTTAAATTAAGTGTGAAAAATAGAGGGGAAATTTGAGAAAAAGCCGATGCACCAAAAACTATGATGCGTATGCTGAGTAGAGAATACTTACAGTGATCCCTTCGCTTTTTATGCAGGATGCAAAACAGAATTGAAATCTTTTTTTATACTAAATGCAGATGCAAGCGACAAAATCCGCTCCTAGACACGCAGTTCTATTAGCGAGTGAAGCACATGTTATTTTGACTAGATCTGCGGTCTAGGTGCTTCTTTTAAGTGTATTGTGTGGTCCTAGAAATTTACGAGCACAAGCAAATCCTAGAGTGGCTCGAGGAGCCGCTAGTGCAAGCCTAATTTACAATTCAATCCAGACAGCACATGGGGACACGATTTCAATATCTTTACACACGTGAGAACCCAAATGGGAATCGCTAGAAATGCTGCGAAAATAAAGAAAAAATAAAAATAAAATAAATTACAAATCCTCTCAAATCACTCAAAGAATTAAAATGTCGATTCCTCGAAGAGTCTCCGACTCCTCGTGTTCCTCACACAGAAATAATTTGAGGTCAGATAGAGAATACCACAAAAAATATAAAAATTAAAAGACAGAAAATATTCACAAGAAAACTAGGGGTCAGACTACCCGGGGATAGAAAATCAAATAGTCAGAAGTTACTGCAAATTAACCTAAGCCGTGCCTCCCTGACAACGACGCCATTTTGAATAGCGTCCCACCACCCTAGTTAATTCGATCAAATTAATGCTCAAATTAATTAAGAATGTTCGTTGTATCTGGATAATGAGAGCGAATCAAAAACCACTTTTGATTAAAGCAAATTAATCTCGAGCAACAATTTTTTTTACTTGGGAAAGCCCAAGGTCGAACTCAAGGAGGCAGCTTTCTCCTTAGGGAAATTATTAGCAAAGTCCAAGGTTTGATTTTTGGGGAAGAAGTTTTTTGGTCTTTTTCGATTTTTTATGCAAGACACATGCAAAAACTAGTCAGTTTACAAGTTAGTTCAGAAAGGTGATCAAATTAAGTCCAAAATTTACGAAACTTGGCCAGATGATGAAAGGGGGTGAAATTAGACTACCCTATTTTTTTGTAATTTTCTGACACTAAATAAAATTACTAAGAATTAAAAATGAATGCAAGGTGATTTTAACTAAATTAATTTTAATAAATATCAAATCATAATTTTTTTGGGAATAAAAATTATCCTAGATAAATCTGAAGGTGAGGAATCCAGAAAAATTATCAAACCTTAATTTTGTTGTGAAATGAACTATTAAAAATTAATTAAGAAATTCACCGAATGAATTATTTAGGCCTCGGGATGCATGTAATGGATATGAAATTTTTATGCAAGGTGAAATTAATTATCCTAGATCTATTGTGATTTTTGGGGTATTTTTGGATTCACAAAATAATTACTATTAATTAAGAGGTGAAAATGGGCAAAATATAGCAAAAATGAACCAATTAATTAATAAAAAAATCAACTGATATTACAAAAATATGCCACGTGTCACATCATGAAGACGACAATGTAAGCTACACATTGTAATTTTTCCAACTAAAAAATGGATTAATATGAATGCTTAAATATGCGTGCAAAGACAGGGGTATAAATGCAAATACAGGAATTAAAATTTCTGATAGTAAAACGTGCATACAGAGACTAATATGCAATTACCTATAATGTAGAGGGGGTGGATGCAACTTCTCCACGGGACACGTGCTCCTCACGTGGGGTCGCCTCGTAGGGATTGAAATGTAATATTAAAAACCTTCAGGGCCTCCATGCAATTTACCCAGGCCACACGTGCGGATCACGTGGGGGGTCCTAGGCTCGGAGGACTTCGGAGGCTCAGAGCGAGGCTCGGGCTGCTTTGGAGGTTCGGATCTGGTTCGGAGAAGCTTCGGGTGATCCGAGTTTAGCAGTCTGGGAAGAGGCTCAGATCAGGCAACGTGGATGGATCTGGACCATGGGATCGAGTGATGATCCAACGGTTCTTGAAGCTCGATGAAGCAAGCGACATGGACGATTGAGCGCTGCTGGATCAGGATGAATCCAACAGCCCTCGGAGGCTCTGGCTGTTGGCGATGTGGCGTGATCCTGACCGTAGGATCGAGGTGATCCAACAGCAGCGGAAGAGGGCGACATGGATGACTCCTGGCCGTTCGATCCTCCTGATCGAACATTTGCTGGCTGTCTTCCCCCAACGGCCCTCCGCCTCCTGCGGCGGAGAGGGCTGGGCTCCGGCGAAGTTGGCGTAGCTCCTCCCCGTCCTTCTGTCATCGACGAAGGGTGCTAGAGGATCTGGAGTAGCTCGGAAGATGCATGAAGGGGTGGCAAAGCATCCGATGACGTTTGCTAAGGCTGGAGTGACCCGGAGGCCACCGACGATGGAGCTCGATGAAGCGGCGGTGAAGTCTCTGACCAATCACGAGATGGTACCTGTAGGGGATTAGAGGATAGCCAAAGCACACGTTTTGATCGTGGAGTCGAATGGAGTGCGATGCGAGGCTGACGAAGCAATGAGGGTGGCCGGTGGTCGAGCTCCGCTCAGGTGGCGGAGCTGGCATTGGGTGACGGTGAAGAGCATCGTCTGAGGAAGCTAAGGGTAGCGCGTGGATCAAAGCTCCATTGTGGAGCTCGGAGGATGGAGGGCGGAGCAAGAAGGTGCTCGTGGAGGGCGAATTAATTCATAGAAAAAAAAAGGAAAAATAAGAAAAAAGATCGGGAGAGAAATGGAGGAGTCTACCTGAGGTTAGAAGCTCCGGGGAAGCTTCCAGGTCTTCGCTCGAAGGCCGGTAGGAGGACCTGAGCTCGTGCAGCATTCGAAGAAGCTGCAACACGGCGTGTCAATGTCGTGGATCTCGCTGGAGGTGGCGGCCTATCTTCGCTTGATTTAACGCCCAATTGCTGTCACCAATGGGTGTCTCTGAGCTCTAGGGTACCTCTCGTAGTGGAGGATGGGGGTGAAAGTGGCCAGAGGTGGTTGATATATAAGATGAGGGTGATGGTAGGGATGGCTAGGAGGTGGTGTTTGTGGAGGTCGTAGAGCGACTTAGAGGGTTGTCATGGAGATCGAGGGAGCTGGCGAGGATGAGGGATGAGTGGGCTCCATCGTGGTGGCGTTAGCGGTCGGAGAAGGTGGTCGGCGTGGAGCTAAAAATAGAAAGGGGGAGTCCCCTTGCGCACCGTGGAGAATGTGGGCGTGGGGCGTGCAGAGGTTGGCGACGATGTCTCGACCGTTGGATGTCACGTTCCACTGATCTAGATGGAGGCGCGGGGCAAGGGCTGAGATCTGATCGAGGTCGCGACATCGGAGGGCCCGCACTGCACCACGTGGCGTGTTGAGGATGCAGCGCTGGCGGGCGTATGAGATGGACTCCAAGGTTCGATTGAATGGTGGAGGGAGAGAAGTGTTTGAGCCATTGGATCTGGGGTGCATCGGATGGTTGAGGTGATGCCACATGGCGTGGACCTGATGAGGCGCGAGCGGGCGGCTGGGATGGACTCCTAGGATTGATCCAACGGTGTAGAATAAAGGGGGACGGGAATCACTGGGCCGTTGGATCTAGATGAAGATCCAACAGTCCAGAGCGCGGTCGGATAGGTCAAAGGGAGCGGGCCGCGTGGCGCAATCAGAGGGCGCCACGTGGCCAGCTGTGAGTGGCTGAAGAGAAAAGTAAGAATAGAGGGAGAAGGAGGCCGAATTTGGAAAAACTCAAAACATGAAAGTTGTAGATCTCGATGAGATCTACAAGTTTCATGTTGACCGAAAACAGATATGAGGTCAAATATGATACAAAAATACAAGAATAAAAATGTACATATGTATAGTATACAAGGAGGCCCAAAAACCCAACTTTTGCCTATGAGCTCTGAATTGAATAAAATTAGTCTCATTTAAAGTCTCTAGAAGTGTATTCATCTTGATGTGAGTAGACCTAATTCAGAGTTTGTAGGAGAGAGATATGTGCATTCTAAGGTCCAGGGGGTTTAAGGCTTTATTGGGTATTTTACAAGAGAGAACTCTGGCCTTCTTCCCTATATTATTAGCTAACGGTGTACACACTATAAGGAAAGGTGTTATTCTATTTTGGAGGGGATAAAATACAAATGAATAGGTGAATATTTTATAGGTGGATTTTATACAAAAATTGGCTTCTTATTTAATTGCAAGGATGAATGCTAAAATGCATATTTTGTGGATTGATGCATGAAAGATATTTATGCATGATAAAGGGAAATATGCTGCTAAATACCCAAGGACAAAGCTCTATTTGCAACTTTAAGAGTGATGAATCACAGATTCATCACCTAGAGGGGGCCAATAATTCTTGGAACTTGCAAGGTGTGAGTGCAAATTGCCCAGGGTTATGCCCGCGACATGCGTGACTTGGACTGCCTTTGAATTCTGGAGCTATGTGGGTGCTTGGTCGTTATTCTTTCACCTGCACATTATGGGCACGTGGTACATGAGGCTTGGTTAAAGGCTCGAGTGCTAGACCTCCATGTGGCATCTTTGAGGTGCTTCGGTTGTTCCCAAAGCTATTGGCTCGGAATCATAATGATCCGGTCTGTCGGATAGGAGCTTGATCGATGGTTGGAATTTGGGGCTTCTTTGGACAACCCCTATTCCTAGAGTTCTGGATCGAATGGTACCTGTAGCTTCAACCTAGGGGCAATTCTTCTTTGATGCTCGGTTGAGGTTACTACTTTCTCCAATGGTCGAAGGTGGATGGTGCTTCAAGCGGTCGTAACAGAGAGGAACGTGACAGCCATGGAAGGTTACACAAAATTGAGCAGGAGGGCGATGAGGAGTCAGAGATGAAGCGACACGCAAAGCGCTGGTGGCCGACAGTGGAGCAAATGGGTCTCCTGAGGTTGGAGGACTCGATTACCTCTCCAGGAGTTTGCTTCGAGTCACACGACAGGTCGCGACAAAGCTTCATTGCTCCAGGAAGGAGGTAAAAGCACAAGGATTCCTCGCGGATCTCGCCTAGGTGTGGTTCTCGCTGAAGAAGATGGTTCTATCATCACCGACCTCTCAGCTCTCTCCCTTGATTTCATACAATGGCAGATCTGGCGGATGTCACGATGGTCGACTGGTGAGGGTCTTAAATAGGGGAAGAGGTGGAGGTTGTTGATGGGTTGCGAAGAGAGAGCGGGATGAACGGAGGTAGTTGGCAGGTTAGAGGAGTCTGATGCGAGATCGGATCGATCAAAGATCATTGGGGATAAGGTTTGTCAAGTACTGGAGATCTGGAGATAGGATAAAGCATGAAGGAAGCGAGTTTGATCATTGGGGTTTATTGAAGGATACGAGGAAAATCCTCAAGCGCATCACGAAAGCATGTGGATCGCTCGAATGCGATCGGGGCGACTTGTCACACTAGTTGATCCGGGCAGTAGAATTTTAAAAAAAAATTCATGTGACGAAACCACATGATCCAAGAACACTTCTTGAATCGTTTCATCTAAACCACAAACAAGTAATAGGATTACCTCTTGAAGCATGGTTGCGATCGAGTCTCTAAACCAAGAGACCTCCTGTCTCAAGTCCGATCCGACGGAGGAGACGCTTGCGAGCGCATTGATGAGATGCGTGCTCCTCGCAATCCATGTTGATGATCCAAGCAGCGTATCTCCTGATCTTGTCACACGAGATGCAACATCTTCTTCACGAGCGAGACACACTGAAGGAGATGGAGATCCACGAGTAGATGATCCGACAACATAACGACGATGTTGCGTCGATGACGACTCTCACAATGGCTCCATGGTGGACGTCCATTATAAGAGAGAGAGGCTTGGCGTGTGGAGAAAGAGAGAGAGCAACCATTATTGTGTGTATTGAAGAGCAAGGGGTGCCTCTTCTTATATATGGTTCTGGGAGTGGAGTCCATGGATCCCAATCCATGGACAACACACAATCAATGGTTGAGATTGATTTGTGTTTCTTTCAATGGCTAAGATTTTGTTGTAAAAATACAACAACTAATGATTTAATTTAAATTAATATTCATTGATAAATCAACAAAATTAATTTCAAATTAAATCATCTTTGATAAGAGAAAATATAATGTTGAGAATAAACCAATCTCCTCAAAAGAGGGGACAACTACTCTTCTCCTCATGGAGAGTTGTATGTCGTCCACTTCTCTTTGGTGGACTTGGTCCATCTCTTCTAATTATCATGATATCTCATTATCTCATGAGATATATCATCATCTCTTATCGACAATATTTTCACCAAAAATTAATTCCAAATTATCTTATGAAACAGATCAACCATGCCATTGAAATTATGTGAATCTCATTCACAACCCAAAACTAAATATAATTATATTTTCAATTAATCATTCAATGCAAATCCAATTCACATTAACAATTAATCAACAAATATAAATCACAAACCTCTCTTTAATATATTATAAATCACATTTATAATACATATGATTAATATGGATAGTGTTGTCCACATTATTCATATTCATGATAATTAAATCACATTTAATCATCTTGGATCTCTATTCTCATGTGCCCAAATAACATGAATCACATTCACATTATTCACATCTTTGATAATTAAATCATATTTAATTGTCTTAGATATCTCTCCTTATAATATGAATCAAATTCATATTATCCATGATAATTAAATCACATTTAATTATCAATTTTCTCGATGCTTGGATACATATATAAATAGTAAAATTATCCCTGAACTCTTTCAAGGATAATGCGCTTTCTCCACGGATACTTGGAGATAAGGACATGGCGATTGTATTGTTCCACGTACAGTGACTTGGACATTGAGATCAAATCTAAAATCCAGATCTTGTGCACCTCCCATAGATGCTTGATTAAATCAAGACCGTAGATCTAATCTTATCATTGTATCTGAATCACATTCAGATCAATGACCAACATTTGGACTAATATTAGATCACTTCTCTACGAGAGGAGTCACTAAAATCCGGACCCGTTTCATCACTCCCTAGGAATGGAAGCGTCATGGTTATATAATCGTTTATGATTACATCTCCCTCAGGTATTCCCAATACCTGTACATCCTGCGTATTGGTGTCACTACGCATATGTCCTTACTCTTTCGAGAAGCGAAGAGCCCGATCCAAATGGATCGTACGCAGGCGCTGTCACTTCAGACAGGCGTCTCCTACATACAATATCTGGCGATGGAACCCTTCGCCTTGACGGGAGACCATGGCTGTCACTTATGTGATCCTCCACCTCATATTCAAATTTTAATTAATTATCATGAATCATATCCATGCAATTAATTCTTCCAAGGGAAATACATATGTATTCATAATAAAGTATTTCAATTGGATGTAGTTAATCTAATCTCATTAAATCAATTATCAATCCAATTTAATCATCAAACTTGATTATTACTTGAATTAGTGGTATTATCTCAAAGTACATATTATTCGAATTTTAATAATTAGAAAATACAACATGTTCTCTTAGACTATTCATTCCTACCCACTGTCATGGTTAGTACCAATGGGAGTAGGATAGACCGCACATGGTGCAACCTGCTACCCCAACGCTCCCCGACTAGACACCATATCTGCCTCGGGAAAAAATAATGTCGAGTCAATCACTTTGTACTTGAGATAATCATCGGTCTTTCAACCGAAATTATACCATATAGTAATAATCAAAACCATTTTGATTATAAGGAAATTTGCTAGACAAAGTCCAAAACCTATTCAAGTAAGAAGTTTGATGAAAGTGTATCAAGTAACCAATTGGTGATCTAGATCTAATCTAAAAATTCATTGGTTGAAATAATATTATTTAAGGGAATAATTATTGTTCTAATATTTCCCAAATATTATCCAAAATTATTCCAGAAAATTAACTATTAATTTAGCAAATTTCTTAAATGACAATCACGAGGTTTCTAGATAAACATGCAATTTTCAGCAGTGACCCTCTCTAACTAAAATTAGCATATCTCATTCATTTTAAATCCAAATTAAGCAAAAATAAATTCCAGAGATTGATAATTTGATTTAAAATAGAAATCAAGTGATAAACATGCATTTCAGCCGTTTTAAAACTGTAATTAACATCTTAATTATTTCTCTAATCGCCATTCCCGAAACAGTGGACATATGGTCAATAAAATGATCATATCTTGAGCAAACAAAATCCAAATTACGCAAACTCAAATTCTAAATTTTCCTTATTTAATGAGGAAAATTATCTAAGTTGACAAATTCATATTTAAATATTATAAAGAGGGTCGAAAAATTATCACAAGACATGGCTGCGAAAATTGAAATGCTAAAATCTTCACGAAACCAAATGAGCCCAATTTTTTGTAGGTTCATGGATCATATCCAAGACCATCGTGAACCTGGCTTTGATACCGCTTGAAAGATACATGGAAAATCCTCAAGCGCATCACAGAAGCGTGTGGATCGCATCGAATGCGTTCGGGGTGACTAATCGCACTAGTTGCTCTAAGAAGCGGAATTTAAAAAAAGTTTCATGTGACGAAACCACATGATCCAAGAACACTTCTCGATTCATTTTGTCTAAACCACAAACAAGTAATAGGATTAGCTCTTGAAGCGTGGTTGCGATTGAGTCTCTAAACAAAGAGACCTCCTGTCTCAAGACCGATCCGACGGAGGAGACGCTTGCGAGAGCGTTGATGAGACGCGTGCTCCTCGCAATCCATGTTGATGATCCAAGAGGCGGATCTCCTGATCTCATCATACGAGATCCAACATCTTCTTCACGAGCATGGCACAGCGAAGGAGATGGAGATCCCCGAGTAGATGATCCGGTAGCATAACGACGATGATGTGTCGATGACGACTCTCACAATGGCTCCATGGTGGACGACTATTATAAGAGAGAGAGGCTTGGCATGTGGAGAAAGAGAGAAAGAGAGCATTCATTATTGTGTATTGAAGAGCAAGGGGTGCCTCTTCTTATATAGGATTTTGGGAGTCCATGGATCCCAATCCATGGACAACACACAATTAATGGTTGAGATTTATTTGTGTTTCTTTCAATGGCTAAGATGTTGTTGTAAAAACACAACAACTAATGATTTAATTTAAATTAATTTTCATTTATAAATCAACAAAATTAATTTCAAATTAAATCATCTTTGATAAGATAAAATATAATGAAGAGAATAAACCAATCTCCTCAAAAGAGGGGATGGCTACTCTTCTCCTCGTGGAGAGTTGTAGCCGTCCACTTCTCCTTGGTGGACTTGGTCCATCTCTTCTAATTATCATGAGATCTCATTATCTCATAATATATATCATCATCTCTTGTCGATAATACTTTCACCAAAAAATAATTCCAAATTATATTATGGAATATATCAACCATGCCATTGAAATTAAGTGAATCACATTCACAACCCAAAACTAAATATAATTATATTTTCAATTAATCATTCAATGTGAATCCAATTCACATTAACTATTAATCAACAAATATAAATCACAATATGCTCTCTTTAATTTATTATAAATCATATTTATAATAAATATGATTAATATGGATAGTGCTATCCACATTATTCATATCCATGATAATTAAATCACATTTAATCATCTTGGATCTCTATTCTCATGTGCCCAAATAACATGAATCACATTCACATTATTCACATCTTTGATAATTAAATCATATTTAATTATCTTAGATAGCACTCCTTATAATATGAATCAAATTCATATTATCCATGATAATTAAATCACATTTAATTATCAATTTTCTCGATGCCTGGATATATATATATATAAACAACAAAATTATCCCTGAACTCTTTCAAGGATAATGCGCTTTCTCCACGCATACTTGGAGATAAGGACATGGCGATTGTATTGTTCCACATACAGTGACTTGGACATTGAGATCAAATCTCAAATCCAGATCTTGTGCACCTCCCATAGATGCTTGATTAAATCAAGACCATAGATCTAATCTTACCATTGTATCTGAATCACATTCAGATCAATGTCCAACATTTGGACTAAGATTAGATCACTTCTCTACGAGAGGAGTCACTAAAATCCAGACCCGTTTCATCACTCCCTAGGAATGGAAGCATCATGGTTATACAGTCGTTTATGATCACATCTCCCTCAGGTATTCCCAATAACTATACATCCTGCATACTGGAAGGCTCAGAATAAACACGAAGTATTAGATCAACTTTATACTGTCTACTTCAGGGTTTTATCAGTTGTTTCTCATTTGATCATTGGGAGTCAGTATAGATCATATACTTTCTAAAAGCATATATCATACCTAGGTCTTGATCATATATTTTCCAAAAGTATATATCAAACCTACAAATTCAGTCAAGCTTCCAAAGCGAAACGACCGTGCACGGAATTTGATTTTTCCCAATATCTCATGAGTGAGCTCATGTCTTCCGGTTCAGTAATGAACCCGTATGATCCCTTCGAGAGATCCTATTACTCATATGCCCTTGCATGCACACCAACGCGTCGGTGTATAGACCGTGATTAGGTCATCAACCTATTGGTCTGCCAAATGTACATACTCAGACATATAGTAGCACATCTGTGTCTGGTCAGAGGATGTGTGCCTATATCGTGATAGCATACGATATAGGACTTTGGTTATCTCGATCTCGTGAAGTCAACTCTTTGAACTAACTAATCTGACAACTCTGAATCTCTATTCCCCTGCGGTTGACCTACATCAAGAGGTCGGACAAATATCAGCCAATTGAGAAATGATTGCCATCTCCTACTCAGGATGGAGATCATCTCTTAATAATCATTTGACGGTACTCGGTGATTCCTCAATCTAACTCTTTAGATATTCATCCAAGCAGCAACCTCTATGATTCATTAATTGAATCAACAACTATGTGATCATTAAGATGACCATGGTACATAACCTTAATTGTACTAAGGGACCTATTATGCAAATTAGTTATTCTTCATTTCATATTAGGGAATGATATTTGCAATAATATTTATTGCATAATGGCTCGCCGTGGGCTCGCATGTCCAACTATCTCCCACTAGCCCAAAGAGCCATTAATGAGCTAATCTTTAAACCCACACTCATGTGACAATCATAGGCTATTTAGAAAAAATATCTAGGTAAGCTGATCAGTCACTCTGTTCCCGAAAGACTACGCCAAGTCCTTTTATGGCACTTGTATATCCCCTAGTAACAGTGCTCGCATCCAATGCGAATGTTGCATCTTATGCAACCAATACTCATTCTTGTCGGTCATAGTGACCATGACACTATAGCTTAATAATTGTTATAACTAGTATGTCCATAATCCTTATCAGAATACCCTTATTCCTGGAGATCTCTATCTCCTAAGTTATTCATAATTAAGACCTTTTAGATCTCTATCTATAAAGTCTTAAGTTCTCGAAGATAAGATTTTGAGATCATTATCTCAAAAATCTTTTCATCTTTGAAGATATTGTTATTACTGCAATCAAGTGTTTTGTCTCCTTAGTTGGATTACTAACATTTACTACTACCACTGCGTGGCAGATATCTAACTTTTGTACACATCTAGCATACACTCGGCTTCTCGTAACTGATGCACAAGGGAAAGCAGTTCTAGCATTCACTTCCTCAACTCTTTGAGGTGTTATCCCTTTAGGTCAGTGCTATACTTAAGGGAAGGAAGCCTTTCTTGGAATTTACAAGAAAATGGAAATGTCCAAGGTGCACCATTAATGTGATGGTTCCAATCCCTCTTTTCTTTGCTTCTGAACATCTTCAGAACTAAGATCTAAGAGGTATCCTTGAGATCATATCTCAAGGTATTGAATATCCCTTCTATAAAACACTTATTATTATCCTTATATCATTCCAAATGATCAGGGTATCATCTATATTTAGCACGATGAACACAATGGCACTCCCACTAAGCTTAACATGGTACATTAAGATTTTATCTGAAATCATAACATTTATAACTTCATCAAATCTTATGTTCCAACTACAAGAAGCTTATTTTGAGTCCATAGATGGAGATTCTTTAGCTTGCACACATTTCTTTCCTCAACCATGAATCCCTGGGGCTACTTCATGTGAATATCCTCATAGAGGTATTCATAGAGGAATGAAATCTTGACTCATATCTCGAAGATGTCAAAGTCAAGTTGTGTAGCTATAGTTAGCAATATTCTAATGGGTTTAAGCAAGGTTATTGAAGAGCAAGTCTCATCGCAAGCGATGTCTTCTATTCAATGTATAACTCATGGCTACAAGCCGTGCTTTGAAGGTCACTACCTTCTCTTCAGGTTCCCTTTTTCTCTTAAAGATACATCTACACCTTAACGAGTATTACCAATATAGGAGGATCCTCGAGGGTCCATACACAACACTTATATATGAAGTCTACTATAGACTTGATTGCTAACATCCATCTTCCCATGACACGATCATCAGAAGCTTCATTATATGAAGTTCGATCATTGTCAGATTTCTCTGACACATGGAATCCATCCGCAAATTCATTTGAAGAGGTATTAGTGTTTCAGGTTAATTGTCCTTTAAGTTTCCTATTACAGGAGCCTTATTATTTTCTCAAGATTCAATGAGTTCCTTCACTTCATTTTCATCTTGGTTCTCAAGAGAGTCATCCTCTAAGAATCACATCCTTAGAGATGAGATCATTTAAGAATCTGAAGGTCATAAAATAGGTATCCAATACCATCCTTTATTTTCCTAATGAAGTAGTACTGTCTGGTGCTAGATTCCAGTTTACTAGCATGGAACCTTATAAGGATATATATTGTAGTTTCTTCTACATATATACCTAGTAAACTAAGAGGTAATTATGCTAATATTAATCATTGATCAAATCATGTCACACATGATCAATTGTATCTCCCTATAACTCTATTGAGTTAAGGTGTATTAGGAGGATTGAGATAGGAATGATATTCCTTACTCCATAAGGTATTCCTTGAATTCATCTAACAGGTACATACTACCTAGGTTAGATCAAATTCATTTCATCTTCCTTCAAACTTTGGCTCTAAACCAAAATTATGAAAATTTTGAACATTTCAAAGCTTTCTAAGGTGAAGGGAAGAAATCTCATATCACTAATAATCATCGAATGATATCACATATCATCAATGGTTATTATGATATAGATGATCCACATACATCAATATGTATGAGATCTTGAATATTTTGACATCTAACACCATTCCCAGAGAAGGGTGCATTGGACATTTTTACTTTGAATACAATATTCAAAACTATATAAGATTTGAGATTTTAGACATTCTAAAGTTCATCTCTTACTAGTCTATTGATCTCATAAATAGACATATGTCCAAGGTTTGATGCCAGATCATTGTCAAATGATTATCATCCTCCTATTGATCTTTTAAGGTTTAATTTTAAGTGTTATAAATGCTAATGAACTATTTATTAAATTTCTAATTTCGTAGAGTCCTCCAAACATTAAAAAACTATATGAAATATATCCATCATAACTCTTTATGATAGGACTATTCCATAAATCATGTCTATTTCCAACATTTAGAAATAAACTACGAATGTTTTCTAATATCTATGTAGTAGAGACATTCTATAAGACTAAGGGCTCTCCCACTGAAAATATGAAGTCTATCTATCCAATAGAGATTGTTGCTACAATCTCATCAATATCCATGTGGATGACTATTAAACCTTAAGATCAAATTTCTCGAATTTTTCTAAAACATATGCAACCAATTGCTAGTGTTACTAGGAAAAATGAGATACCATTATTAGACTTTTAATCTTTTATCCAATAAGAAAGTCAATTTCAATGATTAAATGTAGATTATTCCGATGCACTATCTGAGTCCTTCTCTAAGGATCTAGATAGACTTGATAGTCATACTATCAACACATCAGCTCATTGTAGTATTGGCATTCATCCAAGTCTTTAGATGTCATATGTGTGGAAACCATAGAAGTACAATCAACTCTTTGACTTTTCTCCTAACTTGGGTCCGACCCATGCTTCTACTGTGCTCCTTTGATCTATAGACAATCATTGTTTAAGACAAATGTTCTCTTATGTTGAATTCAAAAGATTTCAATATAAGAGAAATCAACATTTATACATGCTTCATTTAATTCATACAATACGAATATTATGAAGCTTCATGAATGACTAGAGCATAGATAGTAGAATGATGACACTCATCATATATACATACATCTTAACTCTTAAAGACTTTTGGTTCAGGTAGGTACTGAAGCATTTTGAATACATCATCTCTTATAGAGATACCATTCTGCATGATGCAGTGGACCATGTCATTCATGAGCAAATGTCGAGAGCTCATATGTATGCCAGAAACATCTTCTTAGATTTTATAAGGATTGTTTGACAATTACGATCATTATCGACATGTCACTTCCAAAGTACATTCGATGAGAGATCAAGACTATAGAGACATACAAGCCCTTGTGTTGTAGTCCTATTATCTATTTAATTGTCATTCCTCAATATTATGAGGAAACTTACACATTGCAACCACATACAATATGTGTCCAACTGCAAGCACAATATCTTGATCATGGATCCAATCCATGATATTTTACTGGTTACTATTGAGTATATTACTGAGTGGGTTTAATGAGGTTTATCTAAAACAAGAAATTTACATAAATATATATAAATATAAATTTTACTTTGATTTAAGAATTTTTATATCAAAGTTGTCTTGCCTTGTCAACATTGAAAGTTCATTCCCTTAATCACATTCAATGTAAGAGATATACTTACCAATATATCTCAAGCAAGATCTGGGATCTCCTTCCTTATCTTTGTTAAATCCCAATAATATGAGAACATGTAACTTGGATAAAAGAAGTACGAACACATTCCTCTTTGCAAGTCCAACTTGCACCTCCCAATTCGATCTTCAATACCCAGGCCCACCACCCCTAAGGTGATGTGGACTCGTCATTAATTGAACCAACCGTCAACAGGAATACAACTCACTATGCACAGTCCAATATCACCCCAATAATATGAGGACCCGATAATGGTGTCACTACGCATATGTCCTTACTCTTTCCAGAAGCGAAGAGCCCGATCCAAATGGATTGTACGTAGGCGCTGTCACTTCAGACAACCGTCTCCTACATACAATATCTGGCGATGGAACCCTTCGCCTTGACGGGAGACCATGGATGTCACTTATGTGATCCTCCACCTCATATTCAAATTTTAATTAATTATCATGAATCATATTCATGCAATTAATTCTTCCAAGGGAAATACACATCTATTCATAATAAAGTGTTTCAATTGGATGTAATTAATCTAATCTCATTAAATCAATTATCAATCCAATTTAATCATCAAACTTGATTGTTACTTGAATTAGTGGTATTATCCCAAAGTACATATTATTCGAATTTTAATAATTTAAAACATCATGTTCTCTCAGACTATTTGTTCCTACCCACTGTCATGGCCAGCACCGGCGGGAGTAGGATAGACCGCACACGGTGCAACCTGCTACCCCAACGCTCCCTGACTACACCATATCCGCCTCGGGAAAATTCAATGCCGAGTCAATCACATTGTACTTGAGATGATCATCGGTCTTTCAACCGAAATTATAACATATAGTAATAATCAAAACCATTTTGATTATAAGGAAATTTGCTAGACAAATTCCAAAACCTATTCAAGTAACAAGATTGATGAAAGTGTATCAAGTAACCAATTGGTGATCTAGATCTAATCTAAAAATTCATTGGTTGAGGCAATGCCATTTAAGGGAATAATTACTGTTATAATATTTCCCAAATATTATCCAAAATTATTCCAGAAAATTAACTATTAATTTAGCAAATTTCTTAAACGACAATCACGAGGTTTCTAGATAAACATGCAATTTCCAGCAGTGACCCTCTCTAACTAAAATTAGCATATCTCATTCATTTTAAATCCAAATTAAGCAAAAACAAATTCCAGAGATTGATAATTTGATTTAAAATAGAAATCAAGTGATAAACATGCATTTCCAAGCGTTTTAAAACCGTAATTAACATCTTAATTATTTCTCTAATCGCCATTCCGGAAACAGTGGACATATGGTCAATAAAACGATCATATCTTGAGCAAACGAAATCCAAATTACGCAAACTCAAACTCTACATTTTCCTTATTTAATGAGGAAACTTATCTAAGTTTATATATTCATGTTTAAATATTTTAGACAGGATCGAAAAATTATCACAAGACATGGCTGCGAAAATTGAAATGCTAAAATCTTCACGAACCCAAATGAGCCCAAATTTTTGTAGGTTCATGGATCATATCCAAGGCCTTCATGAACCTGGCTTTGATACCACTTGAAGGATACGAGGAAAATCTTCAAGCGCATCACAGAAGCGCGTGGATCACTTCGAATGCGATCAGGTTGACTAGTCGCACTAGTTGCTCTGGGTAACAGAATTTAAAAAAAGTTTCATGTGACGAAACCACATGATCCAAGAACACTTCTCGAATCATTTTGTCTAAACCACAAACAAGTAATAGGATTACCTCTTGAAGCGTGGTTGCGATTGAGTCTCTAAACCAAGCGACCTCCTGTCTCAAGTCCGATCCGACGGAGGAGACGCTTGCGAGAGCGTTGATGAGACGCATGCTCCTCGCAATCCATGTTGATGATCCAAGAGGCGGATCTCCTGATCTCGTAACATGAGATCCAACATGTTCTTCACGAGCGAGACACGCCGAAGGAAATGGAGATCCACGAGTAGAGGATCCGGCAGCATAACGACGATGCTGCGTCGATGATGACTCTCACAATGGCTCCATGGTGGATGACCATTATAAGAGAGAGAGGCTTGGAATGTGGAGAAAGAGAGAGAGATCATTCATTATTGTGTGTATTGAAGAGCAAGGTGTGCCTCTTCTTATATAGGATTTTGGGAGTCCATGGATCCCAATCCATGGACAACACACAATCAATGGTTGAGATTGATTTGTGTTTCTTTCAAGGACTAAGATGTTGTTGTAAAAACACAACAACTAATGATTTAATTTAAATTAATTTTCATTGATAAATCAACAAAATTAATTTCAAATTAAATCATCTTTGATAAGATAAAATATAATGAAGAGAATAAACCAATCTCCTCAAAAGAGGGGACGGCTACTCTTCTCCTCATGGAGAGTTGTAGCCGTCCACTTCTCTTTGGTGGACTTGGTCCATCTCTTCTAATTATCATGAGATCTCATTATCTCATGATATATATCATCATCTCTCGCCGATAATATTTTCACCAAAAAATAATTCAAAATTATATTATGGAAAATATCAACCATGCATTGAAATTATGTGAATCTCATTCACAACCCAAAACTAAATATAATTATATTTTCAATTAATCATTCAATGTGAATCCAATTCACATTAACATTTAATCAACAAATATAAATCACAATATGCTCTCTTTAATATATTATAAATCACATTATAATATATATGATTAATATGGATAGTGCTATCCACATTATTCATATCCATGATAATTAAATCACAATTAATCATCTTGGATCTCTATTCTCATGTGCCCAAATAACATGAAGCACATTCACATTATTCACGTCTTTGATAATCAAATCATCTTTAATTATTTTAGATATCTTTCCTTATAATATGAATCAATTTCATATTATCCATGATAATTAAATCACATTTAATTATCAATTTTCTCGATGCTTGGATACATATATCAACAATGAAATTATCCCTGAACTCTTTCAAGGATAATGCGCTTTCTCCATAGATACTTGGAGATAAGGACTTCGCGATTGTTCCATGTATAGTGGCTTGGACCTTGGGATCAAATCTCAAATCCAGATCTTGCAGACCTCCCATAGATGCCTGATTAAATCAAGACTGTAGATCTAATCCTCTCATTGTATCTGAATTACATTCAGATCAATGTCCAACATTTGGACTAAGATTGGATCACTTCTCTACTAGAGGATTCACTAAAATCTAGACCTGTTTCATCACTCCCTAGGAATGGAAGCATCATGGTTATACAATCGTTTACGATCACATCACCCTCAGGTATTCCCAATACATGTACATCCTGCATACTGGAAGATCAGAAAAAACCCGAAGTATTATTTCAACTTTATACTATCTACTTCAGGGTTTTATCAGTATGTTTCTCATTTGATCATTGGGAGTCGGTATGGATCATATACTTTCCAAAAGCATATATCATACCTAGGTCTTGATCATATACTTTCCAAAAGTATATATCAAACCTAGAAATTTTTCAAGCTTCCAAAGCGAGATGACCATGCATGGAATTTGATTATTCCCAATATCTCATGAGTGAGCTCATGTCTTCTGGTTCAGTAATGAACTTGTATGATCCCTTCGAGAGATCCTATTACTCATATGCCCTTGCATGCACACATGCACGCCGGTGTATAGACCTTGATTAGGTCATCAACATATTGGTCTGCCAAATATACATACTCAAACATATAGTAACACATCTGTCTCGCATCAGAGGATGTGTGCCTATATCGTGATAGCATACGATTTAGGACTTTGGTTATCTCGATCTCATTAAGTCAACTCTTTGACCTAACTAATCTGACATCTCTGAATCTCTATTCCCATGCAGAGGACATGCTTCAAGAGGTCGGTCAGATATCAGCCAAGTGAGAAAGGATTGCCATCTCCTACTCAGGTTGGAGATCATCTCTTAATAATCCTTTGACGGTACTTGATGAGTCCTGAATTTAACTCTTTAGATATTCGTCCAAGCACCAGCCTCTATGATTCAATAATTGAATCAACAGTTGTATGATCATTAAGATGGCCATGGTAGATAACCCAAATTGTACTAAGGGACCTATTATGCAAATTATTTATTCTTCATTTAATATTAAGGAATGATATTCGTAATAACATTTATTGCATAATGGCTCATCGTGGGCTCGCATGTCCAACATTTATCACCGGGGATAGTGTTTGTTAGAGGAGTGGCCGGAGATCTCGGTCAACAAGAAGCAACGACGCTAGGCGATGGTACAGGAACTCGTTCGGATGTGCAGCGGGAGAGGGTTGGTGGCATGTGCTTTGCACATGAGGAGGAGGATGGACACCTCACGTGAAGGGCACATGAGGAGCTGAAGGGAGTCATGTGATACTTCCATGACTAGAGAGAAAGGAAGATGACTGGGATCTAGGTGGCTTCAACAAGTGTGCACCACATGGTGCGATTTTGACCAAGATGTTGACCGGATGCACTAAATGCTGAAATAAATAGATAAAAAATAAAAGATGGACTCAAATAAAAACATGCATAAAACGAAAATTATGTATCTAATTAAATCTACAATGTTCATGAAGGACTCATCTGCAAACAAAAGGCTAAATGAAAGATATGAAATTTTTGGTGGTATTTTAAGTATAAAAAATACCATTTTTTATATTTGTAATATTTATTTCTTTTGTTGATGATGATGAATAAATACATAAAAAAATCAAACATGCTACGAAATGATGCAACAAACTCAAATGTGATTTTTTTTGGAATTTCTATGGATTTTAAATAGATCAGAAAAATATGGAGGTTAATTATGTACAAGTGGATTAGGTGAATAAGTCCAAGTCAGAACATGTTATTTTTGTTGCTTTTCTGATTTTTTTGGATTTTGATTTTTATCAATTTATTAAAATAGTGATTGAATTAAAGAATTGAAAGAGAAAATAATTAAAATGAGTGAAATATGCACATGAAATGATGGGTCAAAATCAGCAAAAATGTACAATGCACAGTTTGTCCCAAAACCCAAATTTCACAAATGTACTATGATTTTTTTGAATTTGTTTTGATTTGTAGATATCTGAGCGTACATTAATTCAAAAGTGAGTAGAGTTCATTTGGACACTGTATGAGAGAGATATCAACGTTTTCGTCTCTTTGTTCTGAAATTAGGGTTTGAGATTATTTTACATATATACAAATTAGCATTTTTTTAGAATTTTTCATATATTAAGGTTAGTAATATGTATACAATGTAGTTTTATGTCAATTGGAGTTGGCATGAATTAATTAAAAATTCATGAAGTTAGGTGAAAATGCATGGATGATTATAAATTCAATATGAACTAATAATTTATGCAAATTATTTACATGTGCCTGAAAGTTAATTTTATGAAGTTAACATGCAAATGATTATAAATTCTCAAGACAAAACTCTATTTTCAGCTAACTAGAGTGATGGATCACAGATTCATCAGACATATCCCAAGGATAGTGCCCAAAACCTAATACTATGCCCTGTGAAATGGACTCAAATTTTGGATGATCACCAATAAAATAGAAGAAGATAAAAGACCATCACTCCTTGGTCTTCATGTGTGAAGATGATGATATCAATGGTATTTTTGCTTTATTGGTTGAGCCTTGCTTGTGTATTCTTCCCAACCCTTCCATACCCTAGTCACTCTATCTCCCAACTTCATGGATTCAATCATCTCCGGAGATTCAACCATTTTGCATATCCATTCCTCTTCTAACCCTAGTTGTAGCATGGCTCCCCACTCTCAGTTTCATATCCAGATACATAGGCTACTCTTCTGCCTAAGTATAGGGGGAACCAACTAACTCTCTGATTGTTTACCAGGTCTCTCCATCTTCATTGCATATCTCTTTCCTTAGGCTCTTATCGGCCTAATCATATGGAAGGCCCGAGCCCCGGTCATCCTCTTCACTAATTTGACCCCTTATCTCAATCCTCTTCTTATTCTTAGGTTAGTCTTATCCTCATTACATAGGATGTCCCGAGTTTGTTCCCTTATGCTCTTCTCTATTCTAGCATGAGATATGGCTTCATATTACTTTGTACTATGTGGACATAGCAAAAGCTAAGTATAGGGGTTGTACCATATATATTTCATATATACTTTAGCCATAGCTCATATTTTGAAACTTTTAAACTTGTTGGCGCTAAGGTATAGTCATTTATAACTGATTTGTGTAAAAATGTTTGTAAAGTGATTGAAATATTTTCTAATGTCAACCTTAGGTTTCTTATTCATGTTGAATGGTGGTGTTGTGAGCTAGAGAAGCAAGAAGCAACACACCACGACTGATTTAACAACCAAAGCGGAATACATAAAACATGGGATGTTGCTAAAGATGTGGTTTGGTTATGCAAGTTCATCCTAGAACTTGATGTATCCCTTTGGACAGTGAATGTCCGCAATTCAGACTCATAAAAAAGGGGTCAGAACCAGAAAGTATATATGAACATACTCTTGAATTCCAAGACTATGCCTATGACAATAACTTAATGTACAAGAAGAAAGTCAAGCACTGACATGACAAACACATCTGTTGAAAGACTTTCGATCCAGGTAAGAAGGTTTAGTTGTTTGACAAAAATTTGAGGATATTCTCGGTAAAATTTAATAGCAAATGGAAAGGACATATGTTGCAAAGATGGTATGTGACAATGGAAGCATATTAATATCAGAATTATCATCTGACACACAACCATTTGTTGTCAACGGATAATTGTTGAAGCCATACATAGAGCATGTACATTCCTGTCTGTTATGGATTCAATCAATGTGGTATTTCGGGACAATCTTCTAGCAGAAGCAACAAAATTAGACTTTGAGCTAAACAAAAACATTTTCTTTCTTGATTATTTCTTTTTTTTTCATTCTTTCATTTTTCCGTTTATCCACTCACCCCTTTCATGAGTACTATACATAGGATATACTTCATACTATGTATATGGGAGATGAGTCATTCGAGATATTATTTTTCATTCCCTCGCTTGTCTCTCAACTTGTTGATATTTTGTTCTATACTTATGGATATTTTACCCTAAGTATAGGGGGATACAAGCTGAGTCGTGATTTCGTACATTCTCATCCTCGACCCTCCCCGCTTTCTATACAGTCTTCTATAACTCAGATTAGTTGATATTAAGTATATGGGCGACGATCGACTTCTTATTCTTTGATTGAGTCATTATAGTATATATCTTTTCTATACTTAGCATGAGTATGTCTTTCTTTGTTGCTCCTTTGTTACTATGAGGACATAGTTCGAGCTAAGTATAGGGGGTCGCATATACGGTATATATACTTTAGCCATAACTCATACTTTCTTGTATTTTCAATAATATGGTTAGAATATATTAGGTAAGGGCATACAAATAAAATCCTTGTAAATAAATAAATAAATAAATATATTATGAAAATTGTTTATAAAATTGGTTTTAAAAAATGTTTTGCAAATGATTTTAAAAAAATGGTTGTAAAATGTTTTGAAAAATCTATGAAAAATCTTTGAAAAAACATTATGAAATGTTTGACAAACCTTTGAAAATTTTCTTTTGTAAATGTGTGAATGTTTGTAATTTATTAAACCTTTTCAAAAATCCCTAAAAGTTGAAAAGTTCCAAGACTTCTAAAAACTTACAAAACTATTTAAAAATCACATAAAAAGTTCAAAATCAGAAAATTTACTTCACAAAATTATCTTTGCAGTGTATAAATATTTTTCATAAAGATGTTGACAATTAAACTAGTCTGAAATTAAATCTGAAGATTGGAGCTTGGTTTAGACCGTAATTTACTTAATTTCACAGGAATCTTATAGGGACTAGAGTTAAGACTTTATTTTTGAATACGCTAGACTACGTTCACAGGTCATCTTGGTAGTCTAAGTAGAATATTGCGAGATACACACATGACTCTTGGCGGTGGTGGTCTAACTTCGACAAACACTCTACACTTAGCTCAAATTAGATAAGTTGGTGAGGTTCCACATCCTCATGCACGAGGAGTCGGGGAGTAGTGATTCGAAAGGAAGGAGAGGGGTCACGAGGGTATATAAATTTCACTTTTTGATTCGACTTTGGGTTCCATCAAATCGATCCGACCCAAGTCGAACCGATGGTCGAACATAATTTTACTTTTTAATTTTATTTTTAATTTTTTCATAGAACTGACCGAACAGATAGGTTTGGAGCTAGTTCCCAATCCGACCGGTCCAATCATCCGGTCCCATTTTTGTAAACCTTGGCCATGACAACTAGGGTTGCATTGGAGGTTGGGATCCCTTGATGTCGAAGAAGGTGTGTTGTTCATGTGAGAAGGAGGGAGGGAAGGACTGACGAGACTTGTGGAGTTCCTTGACAACAAGGTCAATGGTGAAGTACTTAGGGCCAATCTCATCGGGGTCGAGCGTAAAGTCCTTGGGGCCAATGATAAGACTTGTGAAGCACAGAGACACAGACTTACCAAGAACCTCAATTCATACCTACAAAAGAATAGATTTACTGGATGGATATGTGTCAGATTGAAGTCAGTTCTAATCATAAATTGACAAATCTCTGATTTATCATCACAATCTTCATCTATTATCCTCCTAGATTATACAAAGCAATAAAATTTGTCACTAATTAATCTTAATTAACAACTAATCATCTGTTAATAACTAATCCTATTTATTGTATAAAATAACACCCTTTTATTTTCCTTATTTTCTCTTTATTAAGAATTCCAAAAAAATAGAGTAATTATTGTATATATTTATTTTGCCTTTTAATAAGAAATTAAAAATACAAAAAACATAAAAGTATTCAAAAAGGTGTTTTTATTCATTTGAAACGCTTGCAAAAATTCTACTTTGTAATTATGACATCTTATGGTTTTTGTTCAACATGAAACTTGTAGATCTCATTGATATCTACAACTTCCATGTTTTGACTTTTTCCTGATTCAATTGTATTTATTGTATTTCGATTATTCTTTATCTTTTCTCATTATTATCATTGGATTACATGGCATTCTATGGAGCCACCACGTGGTCCCTCCTTCAGCCATCACACACATCCACTACCATTGGATGAGATCTCCATAGCTCGTCCACACCGCCCATCTACGGGCACCATCTTGCCATCTGATGAGACCCCAGATCTCATCAGCATCATCGCTCCATGCTTCAATCCCCTCCCTCTGATCAGATCTCTTGATCTGATTAGGAGCATACTTGCACCCCCATCAGGATCGATCCAACGACTGCCCCCATGTCTCCTACCTCCAAATCCCATCTCTCTCCCATGATCGTGCCTTCTTCACCCATTTCTCTTTGTTGTTACTAAAGATCCTGAAAATACATTATTTAATTTTTCTTTTTATGTTGCAGTCAAGCACTTAAGAATCAGTCAAAAATTTAATAGCATGAATAATTAATTTAATCAACTTAAGCGAAGATCGGCTACATGTTTATTTAACCTAGGCAAGTCCCAAGATTGACTAAGGGAGGCAAAGGAACAACTTAAGGCTCAATGTATGAAACCTAATGCACGATTTTTGAAGTATATTTTATGGTATTTTTCATGAAATTAATGATGAAAATGCATTTTTTTCAAAGTTTGAGGAATAACATGTAAATTTCACTCAAATAATCTCCAAAAAGCCAAAAACATGGTTGGAATGTGCAAATCTGGAAAATTAGGCTACTGTATTTTTATTGGATTTTTCGTATGCAAAATGAGTTTTTTATGAATTAAAAATACAAATAATGTGATTTTGAGTAATTTTATTTTAATAAAGAGCAGACCTAATTATTTCTCAAAAATTAATAATCCTATATATGTCTAAGTGAGAGGTATCCGGAATAACTTTGATTTCCTTAAAATACTAAGTCTATAATTAATTAAAAATCAATTACTCAGATCACAAAGTAGTTTATTTTAATCTATATGTGTATGCGAATGCGATGATTTTTGGCATGTGATAGAGAGCAATTAAATGTACCTAATTTGATTTTTAGCAATTTTTTGAGGCATAGAATAATTTAATATGAATTAAAGAGCACGCAATGGGTAAAATTTTCAAATTTTTACCAAATTAATTAAATTAAATCAATCATAGCTCACAAAAATGTCATTAAATAACTAAAAGGTAGAGATTAAATTGTTCTACGTGTAATTTTTTGGAATAAAAATGATGAAAATGGTTGCTCAAATAAACTTGCAAACACATGGTACGTTATGCAATATAGAATAATAAATAAGATAAATGTAGTGAACAAGGACGAAAGGGTAACAAAAAAAACCCTACGGGGGTTAACTATAATTTTTGCAATTCATCGCGTGCGGGTCACGTGACGATGATGTCACATGGATGGGGGTCTACTTTGCTATTGTTTTGATCTTCAGAGGATTAGATGAAATATGCCCCTACCTCACGTGCTCCTCACGTGAGGGGGGAGCTTTAGATGATAGACTCTACTTGGGTTGTCGACAAAGAGAGATCGACATGGTACTCCTGCCGAGGAGGGTGGACAATGGTGGCGAGGTGGAGGGTGTGGTGCACACACATTGCACACTAGCGGATGAAGGGCAGCAAACAGTGGCCGAAGTGGTTGGTGGTGGCGTGTGTGAGTACAAGTGGAGCACGTGCAATGGTGGGATGTTGTGTGGCTATGTCCAATGAGGTGGAGGCAGAGGGCAAGTGAGGCGGAGCGAGCGAAAAGATGCTGGATGGAAAAGGCGACATCAGGTGGAGAAGATTGAAGTGGAGGAATTGAAGTGGAGGAGTAGGTGGTTGATTGGAGAAGAAGCAAGGAGAAGAGGGAAGGGGAGGAGAAGAAGCTCGCTTTCTAGTGGTCGCCTCAAGGTCCGGCGGAGACCAAGGCTTTGTTGTTCAACGAAGAGTGGCTGCACGGGAACCAACCCCATGGATTATGCTCGGATATGGAGTTGTCGGTGGAGAAGGGAGAAGCCCTGTTACAACCTTCCCCCTCGAGCTCTCTCTCTCTCTCACTCTCTCTCTTCTATTGGTTGGCAGATGGGAGGGTTGTGGATCGTCGGGATGGCTTTATCTGAGACAGAGGCAACCGTTACGCAAGGAGGGAGGAGGGCGGCTTAATAGTTGTGCGAGGGTGCAATGACAACGGAAGAGGAACGACGGCGTTGGTCATTGCGGGAGGATGGTGAGGGGGATAGGAATACATCGTAGGAGGGGAGGGTGAATGTCACATGCGAGGCACGTAACTTGGAGAGAGAGTAAGGTCAATGTGCCTTGCATGTGACCTAGTGGGATGTGGAAAGAGAGAAAGGTGAAGAAAGAGGGAGAATAAGGAGGAGAGAGAGGAAGGTCATGTGTTGTGCATGAGAGATGAGAGAGGATAGAGGAAAGGATGAGAGAGAGAGAGGAGAAAATAAAATAATAAAAAATTAAATAAAAGAAAAATAAAATAAATAAAACTTAAATTTAAAAATAATAATAATAAAATTAGGAATAAAAATAAGTAAAATTAAAATAAAATATAAAAATAGATATGAAGAAAAAAAATAAAAAATTAAAAAGTAATCAAATCAAATGAACAAGTTGTCAACACTGAAGTTTCTCATCCAGATGAGATATACAACTTTCTTGAAGGATCCAAAATTAAAAGAGGTCTACTATACATAAGGTAATTTTGGATGTACTCTATAAAAATATTGAATTTTTGTATTTTGTGATTTGCTGTGTTTTTAATTTGATTTTAATTATTAGATTTTTTATATAAAATTTACATAATTAATCTAATTTTATGGTTTTTTATAGGGTAGAAAAAGGTAAATTTTAAACAACAAATAAAAAATTTGTAAAAAGTCAGATTTTTGTGTTTTCTCTTGATTTTCTGATTTTTATGGATTTTAATTATTTTATGCCAAGTTAGTTAATTAAATAAAGAATAATTTAGATAAATAATTAGGTTAAAATACTTTATTTTTGTACATAAAATAATATGCTCAATTCAAGTAAATAATAAGATTATCTAAATACAGACTTTAACCCTTATTTAAGCACAATTAATGAATGTTAATTAATTTATTTTAGGGAATTTGATTAGTGATTTATTAAGGGAATTTTGCTAATACATCGATATAAAGTGATGAATCATAGATTCATTACACTCCTATACTTAGATCTTTGCTTGTCCCTAAGCAATTTTTAGTGAGTTAGAAGATTGAATCCCTTACTGTGCATTTGCTAATTTCAAGACTTGTCTCATTAAGAATCTTGTGTTATAATTTTCTTAAAATTCTAAGATCAATCATGCTCTAGTAAAAAGGATCCGACTTCTAATTATCAAACTCTTTGTTTTTACATATAGCATAATAGATATGATAATTAGTGTGTACTACAATTATGATAGTTGAGTCGAAATGTCACTCAAAGTCATGATCCAAGAGACTCTCTCTTTAAGAACCAATTCTCAATGCTAGGGAATAATTCTGTTCTTGCATCCAATTCAACGTCTCAGTAGGTTGTTGGACTCGAAAGTGCAGATGAACGGTCAGTTGATGGAGGTCTTAGGTTTGTGTTTTTTTATTCTCTCCCTCACATTGGAACAAGGATACTCTCAAGTGCCTTATTACTTAACACATGTATTTTTGGTTGTTGACTAGTGCGTCCATCAAAAGTTTTTCAGTTGTCTGTACTTGTTTTCCTAGGTGTACACCAGGGTGTGTCTTCTTTAAGTATCTAACATACGTACATCGAGATTTGAATCTCTTACGTTGTAGAACCCTTTTTGAGGTACTAGCCCGACTCAATTGGCCTATTTAGATTTGGTCCAAGTGGACACTTTGCAATCGTTGGGAGCACCCGCCTTTGGTTGAAGATCTTTGAGATTGACCTATAATTTAGTGCTCTTTTTCATTTTATCATTTTTTGTAGGCTAGCTCCACTACTATTACCAAGAGTTTTCCCACACTGATCAACAATTTATTATGTTCATCACACCATGGCACATAGGTCAGTATCAAAAGATAACATGCAAACTTGCTCACATATTAGATAGGGTTTGCTGACACTCAGGTTTCATGAAGACTTCATTGATTCTATCCCATCCTTGAGCTTCATAAATCGGGTTCTAGACTCAAATCTCAAGTTCCAATCCCTCAAGTGAAATGTCAACTCATCTCAACATTCATGCAGTTGTGCAAGTGATGTGCTGATCATATTTGTAAAGGTAGAGATTAAGCACGCAATATAGCACTCACATCTTTCAAACTAGGGAAATGTGGATCATTAAGTCTCAAAACCTAATGACTAAGGTTAGTTAACTCTGAATCAAAGGACCTTAAAAACCCGAGTTTCTTTCATTCCTCAAGTCTTGAGTGACAGTTAAAATGTCCGGGATAAATCCTTATTTTATTGTTTTTAAAAGCTTTTTACCCCCTAAATTTTATAAAATATTTTTTGTCAACATGTATTATTTACACAACGAATTTAGTATAGTATACACATCTTGTATCCATACCCAATTTTTGATTAAAAAACAATTAAAGTACGAGCTATGGATACAGTACACAGAATATATATACACCCCCTATACTTAGCTTGTGTTATGTATTCATGGCACAAAGTAAAATGATGACATAGCTCGTACCAAATATAGTTGAGTGGAAAGAACAAGAAGTCAAGTCGCCCCTTTTACTTAGGTCCGTGAGGGCCTAAGCATAGCAGAAGAGAAAGAAATTGTGCGATAAAGGATGAGAAGAAAAGAATAGAGGTGATGGATACACAATGATATTAGTCCCCTTATACTTAGGCTCTTGTCAACATAAGTATGATCGGATAACTACAAGTGGGGACTGAGTAAATTTACGGCTGTACAAGGTCAAGGAGGTTTGCGACGATCCTTCTTGCCGAGTATGGTATGAGATAGTATGGAGTTGTAGAGGGTGGTGAAGAGGGGGAGGATGACGAGATCTAGGCATCATCAGAGTCGACCTTAGAAGAATAATATGCATACACAGAGGATATCCAACTATTGTCACCAACAAGAGGTAAGTGACCTTCGATCACAACTGCACTTATTGCACTTACCTGATGAACCACTTCAGGACCAAACGAGGATTCTTCAGAAATCACATGGTTTCAAAGGTAGAATGTGACTTTATTGGTCGGTTTGTTTTTGTGTAAAGCATCAAGAGGAAGATAATCGGAGTTCTTCTCCCTATCATGAGTAACCGATGTGGCATTCATGGGTTCCTCTCCTGATGAATCTCTGTAAAAATTGACCAATTTGTGAAGGGTCATAACAAGCTTCGGAGGGGGGAGCTTATTCCTATTGGCATTGTGATTGATGGATGGGGATGATGATGTCACCTTTTGATATCCATGAGTTTGGGTGACATATTAACGGTTTCCTGAGTTAGCACCTTGTATAGTTCAAGTATTTCATGAATGATTGTCGACTCAAAGATTGGACTACTCAAATAATTGTGACAATCTTCATAAACATGGTCCAATTCCTTATAAGCTCATGAATGTTATTTCCTCTTAGGATAGGTATCAGGGTGGGAGATGTGCTGATAGCCGAAGGTCAATCCAACAGTCGGTCTCTCGGGTGTATCTTCTAGGGTTTGTGTCTGTGTTTCATGAGGAGAGGTTTGATCGTGTCGAGTGCTCTTGTCGTGATAATGAATCCATGATTCATTAACATTCTTTCTGTATTTTATCTTAAAACCCTTAACAAATATATTTAAATATCCATTAATTTCCACTTTTTAACAAAACCCTACTCAAGAATAAAAATGCTCTTTTATGCATTAAAATATATTAAATAAATAAAAGAATAAAAATACAGAAATATAACGAAGGCAAATAGTAGATATCTAAATATGTACAATATGACTTGCAAAAATAAATATAGCTAAAAGAT
The DNA here is from genome assembly GCA_037367405.1 of Ottelia alismoides. Classification (NCBI taxonomy): domain Eukaryota; kingdom Viridiplantae; phylum Streptophyta; class Magnoliopsida; order Alismatales; family Hydrocharitaceae; genus Ottelia; species Ottelia alismoides. Next base: position 221,218 of record JAZKJV010000414.1, read on the forward strand.
ATATTTATAACCTAATCCCCGAGATCGAGTCAACATTGATTGGTCGCCAAATAAATAAGTAGGGGGAGATAAGGAAGAAAATAAATAAAAATAATTAATTTCTCATTATACACACTCTTCATTATTTATCCAATAATTATCATAACTTCAATGATTTCTAATTAATTCAAATTAACACATTTTTAACCAAACTCTTTTCCTAATTATTTCTAAAAATGCATAGAAAAATATAAAAATAACTTTAAAATATTAACTTTTATATATGCTAAGAAATCCAACTTGTAAGGTGTCAAAATCTCAACTTCCGAACATCATAATTTTCTCATACAAACTCCACATCTAAAAACCTTAAAGTTCATAAAATAATATTTTCTAATTAATGAAGGAGATTTCACTAAAATCGGATTTCGTATGCAAAAAGTCGCTTTTGGCACCTAACCACAACTGGGTTTCTGGGCTATTTATTTTATCAAGCACACATTATTTATTATTTTAATGATTTTATAATTTCTAATTATTTTCTTGATCTTGTATTTAACTATGATTTATTTCATTAATTTTTGGAGATTATTTATAATTTCAAATAAATCAAAAACCTTAATTTATAGGTAAATTTGAACTACGTAACTTATATCCATATTTATTAATGCATTTAATTAAGTTATTAAAATCTACAAAAAATCGTGCATACTTTATTTATTATCTTAATAATTAATAAAATACAAAATGGTATGTTATTTGTAAATTTATTAAATAAAAATCCAAAACATATTTATCAAGCATTATTTATATTTATTTATTGATATAAAATTATATTTCATAATTTATAATTTATTTATTAAAACTAATTATACCATAATTTAGATAATTTAATTATCTATACTATTCCTTTTTATACCTATTAAAAATAACCTTATTATTATTTAATATTTATTTATTAATCTAATTCTTGATACTGGCCAACCAGGTGTTGACATGTGTCAACACCTGGTGCCTTCTTCTTCTTCAAGAAGGCAAGCTGGTGCTTCTGTTCTAATTACCTCTCTTCACCTAATTTTCCCGTGCTCCTTATTCCTCCCAACTCTAATCCAAACCCTCCAACATCATCTCCTAACTACCCTAATTCATGCCGACCGTCGATTCACACCTAACTCCACTCCGACTGATCTATAAAACCCATGAACTTCTCCATCTCTAACTAACTCTCCTGAGCTAACCACTTTCAGAAAACCTACAGGTCGTTAACCACCATTCCCCGCTGTGCTTCGCCCTGATCTAGAGGTGACAGCTCCAACTTAGGCCCCCACGTGGAAGAACGTTGATCGGAGGACAGTTCCAAGGCTCCAGCTCGCCTTGCATCACCGCCGCCACACGCGTCCAGCGCTAGGAAGCCGCCCCGTCGAGCAGTGTCCAACGGAGTTATAAACGTTGCTACCCCCAGGTACTCCTCCAATATTTTACATTTTATTTCTCGATTCTCGTGCCTCGATTAGCTCCCTTAAGTGTGTAATTACAATGCTCTTATATTCTTCTTAGACGTACACCACTTCATACCCCTCAAATCCATTAAAAATCACTCAAATTCGCATTCCTTTTATCTTCTATTTGCATTCTTTTCACCATTACTGGAAACACCTTATTATAACCTGCAAATACTTAACTTCCTTGGTAGATTCAAGCATGAATCGAGCATAGAATTTTACATTACAGGTTTTCTCATCATCAGGAGCAATGATCTACATATCTGGAATGATTTGAAGAAGAAGAATCAAGAAAAAGCATTACGACTCTCGTTCACTTTTGCATTCCGGCTACCATCTTCATCGATGTTCAGCAGCCACCTTCCTCCGCCTCAGAGCAAACACTACTACAGACGAGCTCAGAGGGAGAAGGAGGCTCCCTCTTGGCTCTACAGGAGGCCAAAGAACTCCACCTTTTGCCGAAAATAAAGCTATGAAGACGCCGCCGCAACTACTTATGTCAAAGGGGGAAGGACACTAAGAACTCGCCAAGTCTACAGGCTCGCGACACGTGCACTTATTGGACGGATCATATTCTACTTCATCTTATAATCTCAGCTGCTCAATTGAACCGGTGTGAAAATTGCAACTTAAACCCGTCGAAGATCTAGAATTACTAGCCGCTCCAAAGATTTCTAGATTTTACATTTAGGTTCCTGCATGGGGACCTAAATGCAAAATAAGTAGTTTTTCTTTCATATCAGTCCCTGCCAGGGACCTTTTTGTAACAGAACTTTAGTTTTTTCTTGCACTTATACCCCTGAACTATAGGGTATTTTTGGACCTTATTTTGCTTGTAATTTCTCTCGAAGTTTCTAGGGTAGTTACACAACTACCCTAACGACGTTTCTTGATGTTTTTTTGTAGATTTTTATCACATATTTTTCTTGATTTGATTTTTGTAAAGCTATGCTTCTTTAAAGTCTTTTGTTGTGTTTTTCAAGAGGAAGATGAGATCCCGAAATTGTCTTCTTTCCTTGAAAGCTATAATACAGTTATTCTGCCTCCTCAAGTTCCACCTAGGGGAAATTACCTAGATAAAAATTAGTTTTAAGGATAAAATTGGAGATAAGCCGATTCGTGTACTTGTTCCTTTTCTCTCTCTCTCCTATTTTATCCGGATTATGTTTGATCAATTCAATTTTGCTTAGTAGTTTTTGACAACTAACATCCCTTAACCGCTAGTAAAAATTCAGTTATCAAAATGGCGTCGTTGCTAGGGAGCCATTGGCTTTATTACGATTTTCGACATCATTTAGAGTTTTTTTATATCTTCTTGATTTTTTCGATTATTTTGAGTTTCTTCGATTTTTGTTTGATTTACAACTTTGGTCAATTTTTTTTCACTGATTTATTTCACGATTTTCACCGATTTCTTTGATTTTTTTATGGTTTTTATTTGCTCTTTATGGCCTTTTGTGTGTTTATTTTTTCTAATAAATTTTGTAGGGCCTGCATGATCGGCCAACTTCTTAGGAAGTCGAGTTAGCTGAAAGTGCAGAGACCGACTACTTCTCTCACGAGTTTGTTCTAGAGGTGCAGAAATAGTTAGATTTTTTAAAACTTGTATTATTTTTGGGAAAAGGGCACTTTTTTGTATTTCTGTTTTTGTATAAGGAGCCTTGTAAGGGCATCCCGACTTGTACCTCCATCCCCCTTTCTCGGGGTCTGTTTCGCCAAGTGCCGTGCACATGAGGGAGCAAGGCACCTACTACGGCTTTCTCGCATCATCGGTTTTCTGCAGCTTTTTTCTAGGCAAGGTGCTTGTTTAGAGTTTTTCATTATATTTTCTTTGCTCGTGCCTTCATAGTTAGTTTTAGGACTCGTGACCTAGGTGCATGCTTATTTAGGATAAAAAATTGTTAGACTTATATTGAAAAAAAACAAAAAAATAGATAACCCAAAAATAAAATCGGGAGTGCTTAAATATTTGACATAAAAAAACATAAAGGATCATTTGTTTTGGGAGATCAATCCCCAGCACATGGATTGCAAGTACACTTTCTAAATTTGTGAGTAAGGGACAACACTTAAGGTTAAAACTAGAGTCTGAGTTTCTCTCGGAATACTACTTAGTCCATACACTTAATCATTATTCTTCAGTGTAGACTCTCGTATAGCCAAAAACGATCCGAGTTTCCTTAGTAGAGTGGGAGGTTTAGGAAAATTTGAGAATAAGTGATTTTCTGTATGGACTCGAGATGGGTAAGACGGGTAGCCACAATTGGTACGTACTTACTCCCATACTGGATGAGAATAAGTTATTTTCTGTAAGGACTCAAGATAGTGTTTTAGGAAAATTCCAGGCACCCTATCAGCTCACGATACTTTGTGATAAGACTTGTTTGCTAAATGACCCTAAAATCGACAAGATAAACGACCGAACTTTTACGGTCATCACCAGGTTGTGTTGGTGAATATGGGTTTGCTTTGTGTTTGCTTGTGAGGTGTGCGTTACCGCATCTTATACACCTTCATCCTTGTTTTCATGGTTTCACATCGTGATCTCGCGATATCCACTTGATATCGAAAATGATGACTCAACAACTTTTCTGCTCATTTTCTATGAGATCTCGACGATCCACCATCAGTCATACTTCTCTATAGATTCATGATGACCCTCTTCCTTAGTCGATCCCATCTAATCACGAGGAGAGTCAGACCTAGACTCCCTCGCCTCCTATCCCTTTCTTTGAGGCAGACCCCCGCCTTAAATTATCGTCTATTTCTTCTGCACATTTTTCACTGAGCTCTTTTGAGACTTTTTTCTTCCCTGAAGATTCGAAGATAATGACTCAAGGGAAGGGACCAGTCGAGGAACGACCAACATTGGAGAAGAATAGAGATGGTAGACCAGATCCAGCCATAGACATTACCATAGGTATTCTAGACACACTACTACAGATGATCCTACAGCTCATAGATTAGTTTAGAGTCCAGAACGAGTTGCAAGTTGCGATCACTACGTTGAGAGTAGGAGACAGGAATCCACCACTGCTTGTCGTGGTTCCCGCGACAATACGAGATGAGTATACCCAAGAGCTAAGACACTACATCACTGGATTCGGTTATCACCGAATCATGGGACATACGAGCTACGACCGTCCTTCATATCGTTGCTTCTCAAGTTCTACGGGAATGCCACAGAGGAGCCATTCAACTTTCTACATCAGATTGAAATGATTTGCGGTACAACTAGCTATCCAGGTGTTACATAGGAGGTTGTTCGCCTCAAAGCCTTCCCCTTTACCTTAGTAGATAAGGTGCTCTACTGGCTTAGTAATTTGGAGAGGGAGATCTCAACGTGGGACGATATGAAGTCCACATTCCTGCATAAATATTTTTCTCTAGGATGGACGAATATGACGAGGAGCCTGATCTCCAATTTCACACAGTTGCCAAATGAATCATTCAACGAGGTGTGGGATCGACTCAAGGACCTTACTAAGATATGCCCTCATCATGAGATACCTTTGAAGGTACTAGTGCAAAATTATTTCAGAGGACTCCAATCGGATGTCCAGGGCCTTGTGAGCGCCACATATGGCGACAATTATCTTAATCAGGATGTTGAGTTTGTCTGGTCCATCTTTGAGGGGATGGCAGAGAACTCACAAGTCTTTGACTCTACTTGAGCATTCCAGAAGGCCCCCCAACCACCACATCACCGTGGGCATAAAAAGGTGGAGAATATTTCATATTCCGAATCAAATACCAACATGGTATTTCATTAGTGAGAAATTGACGTTGGTAGATGTGATTTAGAAGCAAGTTCAGGATTTGCAGTCACTACAAGAGTTGGAGAAACTCTCATCACTTCCTAGCAGTTGTGTGATCTGACGAAGAAGGTAACGAACTTGCAGTTTCAGTACCAGCAGTCTCACTCTTCTTTGACTTCTCAACCTATTCAGAGATCCTTACCCATTCCTCCCACCCGACAGATTCACTTTGTCCAGAGCGAGCTAGTTCGACCTACTGAGACTCCACAGATTGATGGGCATGAGGACATGTCCTATGTCGATTCGAGCCAAATCACCAGCACTAGAGACATTGATGTTGAGTCTCAAGCCACTCTTGAGATCAATGAGATATGGTACGCTCCGATTCAGTCGTCATCACATTATACTCCTAAGAGCGTACACTAGCAACAACCACAGCTCTACAACCATCCACAGCATGGACGCCTGCATTTCTAGCACCGACAGCATTACACATTGCAACAATCTCACCAGCAAGTCTATCAGAGGCCACATTCTTTTCAATATCCTGCTTCGCATTCCCAACCATACAATTACTAGCAACAACCGTCTTCATACACACCTCAGAGATCTCCTTAGTTGTATGCTCTGCAGCAAGATACTCTGAGGTAGGAGAGAATAGAGAGACATGGTTACCGCACTAAGTCTGAGGTATCTTCGCAGGCCTTGGCACTGAATCGGATCATGGACATGTTGAGTACGCTCCAGACTGCACACAAGAGCACGATGGAGTAGGTTAACCATAATTTGGATGTGTTAACCATGCCCAAGTCCACTCTCCCATCCCAACCTCAGATGAACCCGGACAACAAGAAGAGGCACCCAGATCTGGTAGACAACACGACAGGTATGATCTCTTTTCATGAATTCTTATCTTGCTTCATTCATATCAGGAGTGGTAGATCACCACAAGCACCCGATGGGGAAGAGGAGAGGGAACAGGATGAGGAGCGAGAACTGAGCCATGTTACAAATACTGATGCTGAGGAGGAGGACCACAATGATGATGAGGATCAGCGGAGAGAGGGGAGCGATGTCGAGACAGTTGATATGGACTTAGGCAAATCAAACAATGATATCATGCCATACCGTGTAGACACTCCCAAAGATGATGTTTCTTTTCCCGTTTTAGAGAGTTTTGTAGATAATTCTGAGACTCTCGATGTACAAGCTAGTCCTGGTTTTAATAAAAAAGATTTTTTATTCCTAAAATTGTTCCTTTTCCCAATGCCTTGTATGGAAAAGGAAAGAAAAAAACCAAAAACAATGTTGTGACTCTAGAGATTGATCGATTATTAAAAGATCACACCTTTCTGAAGATTCCACTCCATGATGCCTTGGATCACTTCCCTATGCTCAAGCAGCAACTGAAGAATAGATGTACCATGCGTAGGAAGAAGAAATCATGAACATAGAAGCATGTCTTGAGCAAGGCCACATCCTGCATTATTCAGAGTAGATTACCAAAGAAGAAGGATTCAGGAGCATATTTTGTCAGATGCGAGATTTCAAAAGCCATATTCGATTGCACTCTATTAGATAATTGTTTCTCTATCAATCTCTTACTTGCCTATTTACTCGACAAGCTCAAGTTAGGTCTTCTTTACAAATGTTGCTCGATCCTTTAGTTTGCTGATAGATCTGTAAAGAGATCTAGAGCATTTTGAGGAATGTTATCGTAACCGTGCATGGATTGCAATTCCCAGTGGACTTTACTATCCTGGACATGGATTGCCCTAGATAGTTACACCTTACCTCAATATTCTTGGAAGGCCTTTCTTGGAGACCATGAAGGCCCTCTTTGATTATGATACTGGGAAGGTATCTTTTCGCGTTGAGGGCGAGAATGTACATATAGAGATGGAGAGAGTATTACCTGAATCCAGTGCCGTATCTACAACTTGTTAAGATGCCTTGAGTTCTTTTGCTACATGTGATTACATGGATGAAGTTCGCTTTGATGAACTTGAGAGGTATCAAGTAGAGACCCAAGATATTCTAATAGAGGATGGGTCCAAGACTACAGATGGTAGTTCTTCTGACAATACTCTTTATTTCAGCATGGATGGTGATGATCACATAGTGCAGAGAACTAATAATTTTATTGTAGATCTTTTAGATTCAGAGAATTTCCTCCACCTCATATGATTTAGAGACTGAGTTCAATTTAACTAATTTATTTTCCTCTTGTCATTTTGAGGATGAGAATGGTAATGAGTCAAATGATGTAGACATCTTCTGTAGTCTTACTCTAGAGCAGATTGAGATGGTCGATAACTATAACGCAGATACGTCTACCACTAGCACAGATTCATGATACAAGCAGATGATGTGATAACATAAACATATCTTACCTTGCCGGAACTCAAGACCTTACCACTAAACATGAAATATGCTTTCCTTACGGGTCCACAACGAAAGTTTCCAGTCATTATCAGCGCATATTTGACTGAAGAGCAAGAATCCTATATGATGGAGATTCTTGAAAGAAATCACAAGGCTATTTGGTGGACAGTATCCGATCTCTGCGGGATAAATCTTACTTTGTGTTCTCACCATATCTATCTTGATCGTGATAGCAGACCTTCTAGAGAGTTTCAGCGTAGGCTGAATTCTGTCTTACGTGATGTTTTCATAAAAGAGATCACAAAATGGTGCGACACCGGGTTTATTTATCCCATCTCCAACTCTGAATGGGTTAGCCCATTATATGTTGTCCCGAAGAAGTTGGGAATTCATATGATTAAGAATGAGAGTGGAGAGGAGATTCCAAAGAGAGTAACTACATCATGGTGGGTGTGCATTGATTACAGGAAATTGAATGCCGCGATGAGGAAGGACTACTTACCATTGCCTTTTATAGACCAAGTTATAGAGAGGTTGGCAGGGAAGGAGTACTTCTGTTTTCTTGATGGTTTCTCCAGATACAACCAGGTTACAATTGCTACTGAAGATCAGGAGAAGACCACCTTCACATGTCCTTTTGGCACGTATGCTTTTAGATGGATGCCCTTTGGATTGTGCAATTCCCCCGCTACATTCCAGAGGTGTATGCTTCCCATCTTTGCAGACATGGTTGGTAACTTTCTTGAGATTTTTATGGATGATTTTTCAGTTTACGGTGAGTCCATTGACGATTGTTTAGCACACCTAGACCAGGTTCTTCAGAAATGCTGTGAGGTAGATCTTGTTTTGTCTTGGGAAAAGAGCCATTTTATGGTTACAAACCAGATCGTGTTGGGGTATGTCATCTCCAAGAAAGGCATGGAGGTTGACCCTGCCAAGGTGGATGCCATCTAGCGTCTTGATCCACCATCCAACATCAAGCAGTTACGATCTTTTCTTAGGCATGTTGGCTTTTACCGACGGTTCATCCAGGATTTCTCTAAGATTGCCTGACCGTTAACTGAACTATTAGGCAAAAGCATCGAGTTTTTGTTAGATGACAAATTTCTTAGTGCCTTCCTCACGTTAAAGGAAATGATCATCAGTGCTCCTATTTTACAGCATCTTGATTGGTCTCTGCCCTTTGAGATCATGACAGATGCTTCAGATTTTGTGGTCGGGATTGTAGTCGGACAGAGGAGGAACAGAATTCCAGTTGCTATCCACTATGCCAGCTGCACTTTAGATGGTTCTCATCGCAACTATACTGTGACAGAAAAAGAGATGTTGATAATGGTATTTTCTTTTGATAAATTCAGATCATATCTTCTTGGCTCGAAAATAACATCTTATACCGATCATTCAGCTCTCAGATTTTTATTGGAGAAGAAGGATGCTAAGGAATGCCTTCTCAGATGGATTCTCTTACTTCAGGAGTTTGATTTAGACATTAGAGATAAGCCTGGAGTAAAGAACGTGGTAGCTGATCACCTCTCCCGATTACAGATAGAGCAACCTTCAAACGAATACATGCCAGAGATTTTAGAGAGATTTTCGATGATAATATTTTTGCAGTCACCAAGCTTCCATGGTATGCGGAAATAGTGAACTTTCTTATTACACAGAAGAGTCCATAGGGTTGGCCAAAAGATCGAGTCCACAGGCTTGTTTCCGAGGCACGATACTACCAATGGGAGGATCCGATTCTTTTTCATGAGGGTCCAGAATGTGTTTACAGACGATGTATTCCTCAGGAGGAATGCAATAGTGTCCTCACTCTGTGCCATTCCTTAGAGGCAGGAGGACATCATTAGGGGAAGAGGACAACACAGAAGGTACTTTAGAGTAGATTTTGGTGGCCAACTCTTACTCGAGATGCTTGCTCATTTGTGAAGAGTTACCTGGATGGTCAGAGAGCCATAGGGATAATCAATGCTTGAGATGTGATGCCTATGCTACCAGTTATCATTTGTGAGATATTTGACGTATGGGGCATAGATTTTATGGGACTGTTTCTCTCCAGTAATGGCTTTGAGTACATTCTTCTTATTATAGATTATGTTAGTAGATGGGTGGAGGCTATACCCACACGAACTGCTGACAACAAGATAGTGTGCAGGTTCCTGAGGGAACACATTATTTCATGGTTCGGTATTCAACATATTTTCATTTCAGACGGCAGTATCCATTTCATTAATAAGGAGGTCAAAAAGCTAGTGAAGAACAATGACATTGATCACATAGTAGATCCTCCTTACCACATACAGACGAACGACATGGTTGAAGTCTCAAATAGGGAAGTGAAATCCATTCTTCAAAAATTAGTACAACCAGATAGGAAGAACTGGTCACAACTTCTAAACCAGGTTCTTTGGGCAGATCGTACTGCATATAAAAATCCCTTAGGTACTAGACCGTTCAGACTAGTTTATGGGAAGCCATGCCATTTGCTCGTAGAGATCATGCACAAATCCGATTGGGCCATAAGTAAGATTTCCTTAGGGATGTAGAAAGCATGAGCCAAGAGGAAGCTGAATCTAAATGATCTAGTGGGGATTCAAAATCAGACATATGAGAACACCCTCATTTATAAGGACAAAGTAAAGAGATGGCATGATAGACACATTAGACACAAGTTGCCCCTGGGCAGAAAGTATGGTTGTTCAATGCACGATTGCGAATTTTTCTTGGCAAATTTAAGAGCAAATGGGAAGGACCACACATAGTCAGAAAGGTGCACGATAATGGTAGTATTGCTTATAAGATGTGTCACCTGGTGCAGAGCCATTTGTATTGAACGAGCAGATGCTGAAGCACTTCGTGGAGACTACTGATCAGCTAACCTGAGTTGAAGTGATCTACTTTGTACAGGATGCATGACTACTCTTCCATTTCATTTCATCCTGTAAAGAGACCTGTGAGCCATGTGGTTTTTCCTGATGTACACATCTGTATATCCTTTGTAGACCACAATCGTCCCCATTTTTTGTTCGTCTAACATGTTTAGGATACCAGATCCTAAGTATAGGGGGGACCGATTGCCTATTGATTCTCGCATTTCAATTTTATTCTTTTTATTTTTCTTTTGCTTTCATTTCTTTTACACTAATCACTGGTCCCTAACTTTTGGCCACACTCTTTTGTATACATAGGATGCCCTATGCTATGTATATGGGGGATCGAGCGATTTCGTTGATTTCGTTTTTCTTTTTCCTTTTGTTTTTTCGTTTGTATATTCCTTTTCCCCAGTCACCTATTTTTTGTTCCATTATATTTACGATGACCTGATCGTAAGTTAGGGGGGTCAGCTGACTTCTATTCTTTCGTTCTTTTTCACCCACTTTCCTTAGCACGATTTATGTCCTCCTTTTTCTCTTTTGACGCTATGAGGACATAACATAAGCTAAGTATAGGGGGGTGCGTATATATTGTATATATACCTTTGTTCATAACTAATACTTTTATGTATTTTCTATATTTATAAAATCGATAAAAGAGGGTTAGGGTTAATTTAAAATCCATTTATTTATTTATTTATTATAAAATCCTTGTAAATAAATAAAATATGCCTAAAATCCTTATTTAAAATTCTTATTTAAAATATGCATTTAAAATGTGTATTTCAAATTTGTATAATACAAATTTAAAATCCCATTTATTAAAATATGTGTAAAATTCTTTTAATCCTTGTAAAAATCTATATATAAAATTTGTAAAATACATTAGTTATTTAATCCAAATAGAATATGGGTAATATATCTTGTAAAATTCTTATACATAAACTTGTTTATACAAATTGAAAAAAATCCATAAAAAATGCAATGTTTAAAATCCATAAAAATTACAAAATCCTTAAATCCATAAAAATGAGTAAATTTCAGATAATATACTCCACAAAAAGATGGTTGCATTTGCATTCGTATTTTTCAGAATAAGTTTGATTTCTAGAAATAAAGATTGTGACATAAAGTACATAGCTTGATTACGACCTTTAACTTTCCTTGTAAGGATCCTAGTTAGGAATTGGAATTTAGACTCTTCAAGTCTTTGCTTAAATCTTTGGGTTCCATGAGACCATGTTTAGTTAGTCAACTCGAAAGTGCCTAAGTAGAACACTCGGTGTCATTCATTCAACTCTTAATCAGTGAACCAATTTTGGACACATGCACTTTGCACTTAGCTCGACTTGCATGTGGTTGCGAAGGGAAATCCATTTTAGTGGTGCATTATCATCCTTGTCTAGTGGTGCTGATGTCTAAAGACGTGAGAGATTGGGGTTGCAATACTTGCTTCGGATGAGGGAAGGATCTGCTGGCATAATTTTTCATAGACCTCCAAAAATGGATGGAATGAAAAGATGCAATATCCGTCGAGGCACAAAAAGATTGATGCAGTGCAAGCAACATTACAAAGCCAATTCAAAGAAGAAGCCATCAAATATAAATACGACCACAATAGTCCGATCTTCCACCAAAAAGCCTGCACATCTTAGTGGGGACTTAGCTACACCGACTGGGATTCAGATGAAGATGCGCCTACACTGGTCGCACTCCAATTCTTTTCTCATTCTTCTACCTTCTCTCTATATTCGATTGTCGACACAGCACGACCGGACCTTAGAAGGGAATACCTACCTCCCCAAGGAAAGAGTAGCTGGATGAGGAACTAATGGGAGTGCATTATTGGGATGGGTAGTTTCTTCACTTCTTTCAAGCAGGAAGAGCTTAAACAACTCACATACCTTACAGATTGATTTCAATGTTGACAGAGTTAGCGATATGAATAAGTGGATCTGAACTGGCTGTTGAGGTGAACCTAAATAAGGATTTGTGGAATTTGAGGACTGTTGAGACTAAAATCCTAATCTTAGTTAAGGCTTCGACAAAATGCCTGTTTCAGGCCCGATCGAGCTCTGTCCTTTGTATGTTCTCATGAATTAGTTTAGGAAAACAAGTTCATTCTAACTTTCTTTCTTTTTCCCCTATTTTTCAAATAAGTGTTTTCTAAGGGACTGGCAAAGTTTAAGTATAGGGGGTTGATGAATCCATGATTCATTAACATTCTTTCTACATTTTATCTTAAAACCCTTAACAAATACATGTAAATATCCATTATTTTCCACTTTTTAACAAAATCCTACTCATAAATAAAATTGTAATTTTATGCATTAAAATCATGTAAATAAATAAAAGAATAAAAATAAAGAAAATAAAAACGAGGCAAATTGTAGATATGTAAATATGTACAATATGACTTGTAAAAATAAATATAGCTGAAAGATATATTTATAACCTAACCCTCGAGACCAAGTCATCATGGATTGGTCGACAAATAAATAAGTAGGGGGAGATAAGGAAAAAAACAAATAAATATATTTAATTTCTCATTCTACACACTCTTCATTATTTATCCAATAATTATCAAAACTTCAATGATTTTTAATTAATTTATCTTAACATGTTTTTCACCAAACTCTTTTCCTAATTATTTCTAAAAATGTATAGAAAAATATAAAATAAGTAAAAATATTACCTTGTATATATGCTAAGAAATCCAACTTGTAAATTGTCAAAATCTCAACTTATGAGCATCATAACTTTCTCATATGAACTCCAATTTCACTCTTCTCATCTTTAAAGTGCATAAAATAATATTCTCTAATTAATGAAGGTGATTTCACTAAAATCAGATTCCGTTTGCAAAAAGTCGATTTTGGGACCAAACCGCAACTGGGTTTCTAGGCTATTTATTTTATCTAGCATACATTATTTTTTGTTTTAGTGATTTTATAATTTCTAATTATATTATTGATCTTGTATTTTAATCCACAATTTATTTCATAATTTTTGGAGATTATTTATTATTTTAAATAAATAATAATAATATATAGGTAAATTTGAACTACATAACTTATATCCATATTTATTAATATACTTAAATTAATTTATTAAAATCTACAGATATTCGTACATTATTTATTATCTTAATAATTAATAAAATATAAAAATGGCATGATATTTACGAATTTAATACATTAAAAATCCAAAACCTATTTATCAAGTATTATTTATATTTATTTATTAATATAATATTTAAATTTCTTAATATTTTTATTATCTATTAAAACTAATTATAGCATAATTTAGATAATTTAATTATCTATACTTTTCATTTTTGTACTTATTTAAAATAATCTTAATTATTATTTAATATATATTTATTAATCTAATTCTTGATACTGGTCAACCAAGTGTTGACACGTGTCAATACCTGGTGCCTTCTTCTTCAAGAAAGCATGCCGGTACTTCTGTTTTAACTACCACTCTTCGCCTAATTCTACTGCACTCCTTCTTCCTCCTAACTCTAATCCAAACCCTCCAACTTTATCTCCTTACTACCCTAATTCACGACGACCATCGATTCACACCTAACTCCAATCCGATTGATCTATAAAACCCCATGAACTTCTCCATCTCTAACTAACTCTCCTGAGATAACCACTTCAAAAAATCCAACTGGACTATCCCCGACGTGCCATGCCCTGATATGGAGGTGACAGCTCCAACTGAGGCCCCCCTATGGAAGAACTTTGATCGGAGGATAGTTCCAAGGCTCCAGCTCGCCTTGCATTACCACGGCCACGTGCGTCCAGCTCCGGAAAGCCGCCCTGTCGAGCAATGACCAATGGCGTTATAAATTCTGCTACCCCCAGTTACTGTTCCATTCTTTTACATTTTATTTCTCAATTTTCATGCCTCAATTAGCTCCCTTAAATGCGTAATTAGAACGTTCTTATCTTCTTCTTAGACGTACACCACTTCATACCCCTCAGATCTATTAGAAATCACTCAAATCCACGTTCCTTTTTTCTTCTATTTGCATTCTTTTCACCATTACGGGAAACATCTTATTATAACCTGCAAGTACTTAATTTCCATGGCTGATTCGAACACGAATCGAGCATACAAATTTACATTGCATGTTTACTCATCATCAGAAGAAAAGATCCACATATCTGGGATGATTTGACGAAGAAGAATCAAGTAAAAGCATTATGATTCCAGTTCACATTTGCATTCTGGCCGCCATCTTCATCGACATCCAACAACCACCTTCCTTTGCCTTGGAGCAACACTACCGCAGACAAGCTCAGAGGGAGAAGGAGACTCCCTCCTGGCCCTGCACGAGGCCATAGAACTCCACCGTTTGCTGGAAATAAAGTTGAGAAGATGACATCGCCGCTACATATGTCCAAGGGGGAAGAACACTAAATCATCAGGTCTACAGGCTCGTCAAACATGTACCTATTGGACGGATTGTATTCGCCTTCATCTTATAATCTCAGCCGCTTAAACGAACCAGTGTGAAAATTGCAACTTAATCACATCGATGTTACAGAATTACCAACCACTCCAAAGATTTCCAAATTTTACATTAAGGTCCTTGCACAAGGACCTAAATGCAAATTAAGTAGTTTTTCTTTCATATCAGTCCCTTCTAGGGACCTTTTTGTAACATAACTTTAGTTTTTTCCTTACACTAATACCCCTGAGCTATAGGGTATTTTTGGACCTTATTTTGCTTGAACTTTCTCTCGAATTTTTCAGGATAGTTACACAGCTACCCTAGTGACGTTTCTTGATGTTTTTCATGGATTTTTATTACATATTTTTCTCAATTTGATTTTTCTAAAATCGTGCCATTTGAAGTCTTTTGTTGTATTTTTCAAGAGGAAAATGAAATCATGAAATTGGCTTCTTTCCTCAAAAGTCGCAATACAGTTATTCTGCATCTTCGAGTTCGACCCAAGAGAACTTACCTGGATAAAAAATATGTTTAGTTGTAAAATAGGAGAGAAGCTGATTTGTTTACTTATTCCTTTTCTCTATCTCCAATTTTATTCATATTATGTTTGATAAACTGAATTTTTCTTAGAGATTTTCTACAACTGACATCCCTTAACCACTAGTAAAAATTTAGTTATCACCTGATCACAACTGTTGGTTGATGGTTGGGTTGTCTCAGGGTAGGGCGTGTTATTGAGGGCTTGGTCATTGTTGTCTGTGTTCAGGAATCTTATGTCCCAAGTCTCGCTATCAACAATTGCCTTAACCGAGGCTAAGAATGGCATTCCTAGAATGATAGGAAACTCAAACAATTCTCCATGGTGCTCAATCTCCAGGACAATAATGTCCACTTCATCCTTGTCACCTCGAAAGTTTACAATGACAAAAACAATTCCTCATAGTCTTTTGGTAGATCAATCTGACAGTTGAATGATCACCCTCATCTTTTTGAGTTGTCCAAGCTTGAATTGATCGAATACAGATTTTAGGATGATGTTTAACATGGAGTCATCATATAACCGAACATGAGTGAATATGGTATCCTCAATTTCACACGTGATTCGAGTCAACTGCTTGACTTTCTGACTTTTGATTTTTTGATTCATCACCAAGGAACTAGACATAGAGATTATATGTAATTCAGTCCATGATTGCTTCTTTCCTGTATTTCTAGGGTTTAATCGATTCTTTACAAATATATTATGATCATGCACATACTCTATGGCCTTGATTAATGGAAGCTCTAAGATCAACCTCTTACAAAGTGCTTCCATCTCAGAATTGTCCATTTTTTTCAATTTTCTGATTTTTCATTTTTCATATAATAATAAGTGGTCAGCGGTGGATGTGAATGTGACTCCAACTGTACAAGAGATGTTGGTTCCCTAGTGTTATTCGATTCTTGATATCATCTTCACTTGAATACAAATCTACCATGTTCAACACATTCTATCTTTTCTCTTTCCAAAGCTTTTCTGAATTTATTCCTCAATGCTTCCACATTTCTCTTGATCTGAGAGTATTCATTCTCTAGTATTTTCTTGGAATGAGGGAATGATAGGTTGATGTTCCATACTCAATATACCTAGACATAGGCACACATTCTTGAGTTGAGTATGGGTCACTTGTAGAGATAGTCTGAGCCTAATATCCACTGATAGTGGGAAGGTGGAGATGGATTCTGAATCTAGTCCTCTGTGTATGAGGGCTCATTGAATGGAGAATAGGAAGGCCCATGAGATTTGATCCAGTCATGGTGGATATAAGGTGCGGGCCTGTCTATTTGGTCGTTGAAATAATTCTTCAGGTCAAAGGTGTATAGGTGTGATATTGACCCATGTAGTTTGACCATTCATCATTCTTAGCATTTGTTTGCTCATGATATATATCCAAAAGGTTGGCGAGCTTTGCGGTATACAATGTACTAAACTTGTATGGAAGGGTATCAGGTGTGTAAGAATGTGTAGAGGGTAAGGAGTATGAATAAGAACCGAAGTCGATTGAGGTGGTGAAGTCGGTCGAAGTTCGAACATCGGGGTTGGGTTGATATGGGTTGGTACTAGGGTATGAGGTGGAACGGGAGTACACTGTGGAATGGAAGAAGAAGAAGAAGATGATGATCCAACGTGGAGCTAGATGAACACAAAAAAACAACACAGGTAGGAAAGTAAACCCTAGTTTCCCTAACTCAACACAATGAAGGATGCAAGAGTCCGGTCGCTTATCTTTTCAATTTTGATTTAGTGAGAAAACAATCTTTGAGAAGTTAACAGGAGCTTAGGTTCTGGAGAGTGTCACAGAGACTAGACCAAATTCATACCTCTAGTCACATCTACTTTCAGCCAGTATGGTTACCCATGTTACTTTAGGATGGTGCCTTTGTGAAGTTAAGAGGAGCTTAGGTTCTGGAGAGTGTCACAGAGACTACGGACCGTAGAATGGTTACCCATGTTACTTTAGGACGATGCCTTTGTGTTGTCCTTTAGCCACCCAATCTGCTAATGGAGACAATAGTTCCCTCTTTGACACGCAACAATCTGTTTTTTTAATTCATTAGTCAGAATGAGGTCGCCAGGTTTTGGCTCTATCCTAAGTGTCCGATTTTCTCCTTCGTACAACGAGTGATTTGCTCTCCACTGGAAGCAATTGTTAATTTTAGACATCTTTTGGTCCAATATGTATTAATAGTCCTAAGATTAAGAAAAAAAATAACTTGATTAAGTCAACCCAACACGATACGCCAAGTGGTCAGTCCTGATTTTCGTTTTTCCTAAGTTATAATACCATGGGGAAGGGAGTCGAGAAAATCGATGCAATCGATAAAATCAGTGATGCATGTCCATTTTAGAAGACTTACAATAATCCTCGTGCTCTTCATGCGGGATGCAATATAAAATTGAAATTTTATACTAAATGGAATGCAAGCTAGAGAAAATCGCACCTAGCAGAAAGTTCTAATTAGCGGGAAGAATTGATTTGAATTTCACTAAATTAGAACGATCTATGTTGTGTATTATTAAAGTGATGTGTGGTCCTAATTTGTATGAGCACAAGTAGATAAAAACCTATATAAACTCTATGAGATGCGAGTACAGGTCTATGCTACGACAAGAAAACCACATAACCACGAGGGTCCATTATCCAGTCCCAATACACGCCCGAGATTCCAAATGGAATCCGTTAGAAATCAAGCAATTACCTAAATTATTACAAATTAATAATTACCAAAATAACGAAGGATAGTAAAGGTTCTCTCAAGGAAAAATTTCTTTGTTGCATCTCAAGTTGCCTTGAAGAAGCACCGCTTCCATGATAGAGATTTATATTAGAGAGATAAAAAATACATATACAAAAACAAAAAAAAATGCTGAAAAAAAAACAAAAATGGGAAATATTAACACAAAAAATGTTGGGGTCAGATTACACCAGTGAATGGGAAACCAGACTCTGGGTTTTCTAAAATGAACATAAGCCATTTGCCTCCCTGACAATGGTGCCATTTGACTATCCTGAAAGTACCCTATTTAATTTGTCATTTTTTTGTCGTAGTTGGATACTTAAGAATCAATAAAAAATTTAACTGCATAAATGATTAATTTAATCAATTTAAGCGAAGAGCGACTATGTGTTTATTTAACTGAGGTGATCCCATGGTCGACTCAAGGAGGCAAAGGAACAAGTTACATCTTAATGTATCAAATGTAGTGCATGTTCTTTGAAGTTGTATTTTTGGTATTTTTATGCAATTAATGATGAAAATGCAACTTTTGGCAAAGTTTGAGGACTAAAATGTAAATCTCCTCAAATAATCTCTAAAAATCCTAAAACTTGGTTGGGATATGCAAATATGTAAAATTAGGTTGCTGTAATATTTTGGATTTTTTGAATGCAAAATGATTTTTTTGAATTAAAAAATACAGTTTGTGATTTTTGAGTAATTTAGTTCTAGTAAAGAGCAAGCCCAATTATTTCTCAGAAATTAATTTATCCTAGATCATGTGAGAGGTATGCAGAATGAATTTGATTTCCTTAAAATACAAAGTGTACAATTAATTAAGAATCAATTACTCGGATAATAAAACAATTTATTTTGACCTTGATATGCATGTAAATGCGATGACTTTCGGGCATGTAATGGAAGACAATTAAATCTACCTAGTATGATTTGTTTGCAATTTTTTGGGCATAGAATAATTTAATATGAATTAAAGAGCACACAATAGGTAAAATGTGCCAATTTTCACCAAATTAATTAAAGTAAATCAAACATAGCTCACAAAGTATCATGAAATAAGCATAAGGTAGACAATAAAATGTGTGCAATTTTTTGAATAAAAAAATATAACAAATAATTGCTCAAATAAACGTGCAAACATATTATCCTTTATGTAATACTTAAATATAAATAATAAAATATAAATAAGATAAATGCAGTGAATGAGGATGAAATGGTAATTGCCAAAACCCCACGAAGGTTAAATGTAATTTTTACGGTCCATCATGTGCGGGTCACGTGATGTTGATGTCACCAGGCTTGGGGTATTCTTTGCTATTATTTGGATCTTCAGGTGCCTGGATAAAATATGCCCTCACCCCACGTGCTCCTCACTTGATAGGGGAGCTCTGGTCAACGTGGTCTGCTAGGATGGTTGACAAAGAGCGGCTGGCGAGGCATGTAGGCTGAGGAGGGTGGACAACGATGTCGGGGTAGTGGTCTGCATGCTTCCACACGGGAGGCTGAAGGATGATGAGCGATGGATGAGGTGGTCGACAGTTGAGTGCGGAGGCGTAGATGGAGCAAGTGCGTTAGTGGGTTGTTATGCGTCTGTGGCCACCGAGGCAAAGGTAGAGGGCGAGTGAGGCAGAGCAAGCAGCGAGGTGTTGGATGGTGAAGGCGGCGTCGAGTGGAGAAGATGGAAGCGGAGGCATCGTGGTTGATTGGGGAAGAAACAAGGAGAAGAGGGAAGGTGATTCTCTTTGAAGAAGGGGAGGAGCAAACACAAGCTTACTTCGAGGTCAAACGGAGACCAAGGCTTTGCTGCGCAAGGACAAGCAGCTGTACGGGAACCAGCCCTATGGATCACGCCTGGAGATGGAGTTGTCATCGGGGAAGTAAGAAGCCCTATCACAACCTTCCCCTCATGCTCTCTCTCTCTCTTCTATTGGTTGGCAGATGAGAGGGTTGTGGGTCGTCGAGATGGTTTTGTGCGAGGCGAAGGAAACCGTTATATAAGGAGGGAGGAGGGGTGGCGTAATGGTTACGCGAGGGCGCAACGACCATGGAAGAGGAACGACGACATCAGCCATTGCGATAGGAAAGGAAGGGGGATAGGCAGACGTTGCAGGAGGGGAGGGTGAAGGTCGCGTGCGAGGCACGTGACCTGGAGAGAGAGTGGGTCACGTGACTTGGTGGGATGTAGAGAGAGAGAGAGAGATAGTTGAAGATAGAGGGAGAATAAGGAGGTGAGAGAGGAAGGTCATGTGTGGTGCATGTCATAGAGAGAGAAGATAGAGAAAGAGAGAGGACATGGAGGAGAGGTCAACTGTAAAAAAGATAATTTCGGAGGTACTCTTTATAAAATATCTAATTTTTGCATTTTGTGATTTTTTATATTATTAATTTGATTTTAATTAGTAGATTTTTATATTAAATATACATAATTAATCTGATTTTTATGGATTTTTTATATGTTAAAAAAAGGTAAAAATAAAACAACAAAGGGAAAATACGTAAAAGTCAGATTTTTGGGTTTTCTCTTGATTTTCTAATTTTTATGGATTTTAATTCTTTAGGTCAAGTTTGTTAATTAAAAAAAGAATAATATATATTTAAAGAATTAGGGGTTAACATACTTTATTTTTGTAGATAAAATAATATGCACAATTCAGGTTAAAAATAAGATTATTTAATTATAGATATTAACCTTAATTTAAGTACAATTAGAGAATGTTAATTAATCGATTATAGGGGATTTGATTACTGTTTTATTATGGGACTTTTTCTAATATATACATATAGAGTAGATGAATTATAGACTCATCAGTTACCTACACTCTCTCCACTCGCTAACGTCACTCCCACGTAGCCTTAACTCCCCTCCTACTTGCCCGACCATCAATGACCCACGGCCTAGATTCTAGGGTCGAGGACGATGGTTACAATCCACCTCAATCATCACATGTAACCATCGCCCCCATCTACAAAATCTCCTCCTCCACCCTCCATTCTTTTCGACCACCAAACTACAAGACAAAGTCGAGCCTATCGCCTTCTTCTTTTGACAGAGGAGCAAGGAATGGAGGTGACGAAGATCACCTTTGAGACCAGGAGTTGACCCATGGTCCATTTGGCCATATCACGTCCCTAACACAACTGTGGAGCTGCTCCAGGTGGCTGTTGGAGTCCAGCGAAGACTGGAGCTCCGCCCAAGCCCCGCTGCACCTCCTTCTTTCCCGTTCGATTTCCAAGTAAGGCTTCTATACTCTTTCTTTATGATTTCTCCTTTTTAATTGCATGCTCACTGATCACTCCACCCTAAACTGAACCCTCGCGCATCTCTGATGGACCTCCCTCACCTTTGCGAAGGGCCCGGCTACCTCTTTCTTCTTCCAAGACCTCCCCCGCATCGGGCACCACCTGTACACTCCGACACCCTCTACACACTCCAGTATGCTTCCTCTATCTCCCGCTAACTTTCAGTAGGTCCAAATCTTCAATGGTCGGAGCTGACATTGCTGCTCAATTCTAGAGCTTCTGCGTAGGACAGGGAGAATCATCTCGTAACTTCAATCATCCCAAGCGCTTCGTTTGTCTTCCAGGATCTTCGACAACCATCCCAATGCTTCTCCGACCTTCAGCGTTCGAGGGAGGGTACAACAGAGCTTCAGGTGGTTATCTAGAGCCCCACCTACACCACCGCATCTAGTAGGACAACGGTAGAGCTCAGGCTATAGAAATCGTTTGATCATCTTGATTGGACATCCCACTTCCCGCTCCAACGTTGGCACTAGACCAGGATTCTAGATGGAACTGAAGCATGACGAAGCACAATGAACAATCCACATGCTTCCGAACCTGCAGCCCACTGAACATCATACCGAGCCTAGCCTACGCATATGCAGGTTAGGTAGTTCGCAAGGATTCCGGGCAGATTTCTTTAATTTACAAACATGTCCTCCACAAGCATGCGTCCTAGGAAAATTGCAAGGGGGCTCGATCAACTTTTGAAAATTACAAAAAAGCCCCTACCAGGACCAGTTTGTAATATTTTGTCTATTTATATTCTATGTTTTCTTACATTTATGCCCTAGACCATTTTTTTATATCTTGAGCATATGAACTCTATTTTGGTTTATTTCAATTTCATTTTGATTCTTATTTAGTTCTCTTCATAATGGCTTAATTAATTCACTAATTTGATGCATAATGCAACATGCTAAATACTTAATATTTAACATGTCATTTTCTCTTAATTTAAAGGTCAATATTTTAACTCTAACCTGTTTTTATGGACCATTTGCTAATGAAATCGATTCCTTATCTTAATGCTCAATTAATTTGAGCAAGTTATGGGTATAATTGCATACATCATTCTATTTGCATGGTATTGCACATCATCTGCATTTTAACTTGCATAAAATCAAATAAAAAAATTCATATTATTCATTCACCACATGCATTCCATCATCATGTTGCATAATGTCATCCCTTTTAATTTGTATAAAATTAAAATAAAAAATGCATGATATTCATTCATCATTCTGATGTGTGCATCATTGTCATGCATTATCTGCACTGCATAACTTTGTGCATCTGCCTACTTGTAGACATAGGTAGAAAATTAATCACTTAATTTAAGCATTTGATTTCTGATCAATTATCGAAGAGGCTCGTCTCACTGTGTTCAACCTTTGTATACTTTCTAAGTTTAAATACTCCACATATTCAAAAGTGTGGTGTTCAGATTAATCCTTTTTGCCTCATATTCTACGATAATTCGACAATAAAAAAGAGGTGATTCATCAGATGGCACCTTTGCTGGGGACATGACTTATCCTCGTTGATTCATTGGATTTTAATGTTTTTTAATTGATTATTTTAAATACTCAGGTCTCTATTTTTGTGTCGTTTATACATATTTTTCTTGTCCATTAAATTTTTTGAGATATATCTAATGATTTCTTTTGTGCATGGGCCCAAGGATGCTTGGAAACATGGATGCGTGGAGTCAAGAGCTCCCGTTGTGAGGAGATGGAAACTCAGATTTGTAGGGTCTTGTCAATCCACAAGCCGGATCAATAGTTGTCGAAGCGACACCTCATGAAACTCGAATAATTCAACAATTAACCCAAAATATAGATCAAACAATGAAAACTAAATTTTTGGAATTAGAATTTATTATAACTCTACAAAATGTGTGCATTGCTCTAAGTATGTAGAGTGTCGAAGACAAAACGTGATAGACTGTGAAAGTGAATGCAAAAAATTATCCTTTTCTCTTGTCTTTTTATTGTATTTTTGTGAGTTTTTTATAATGATTTTTTTTATGAATTTTAATTTTTCTATTTTAGTTTTTTTTAATTTTTTAATTTTATATATTTTTTGAATTTTAGTTTCTTTTCTTTTTAATATAAGATTAAGGTTCAAATATATAACTATATATAATAAAGAGTAATATAATTATAAATACAACTAAAAACAAAAAATATGGAGTAAAATGTTTTTGTAATTTATCTTTTTCTACTATTTTTGTGATTTTCTTGGGAATTTTTACTAATTTTTAGGCATTTTTAAAGTAAATAATATCCCAAAATAAGGATTAAATAAAATAGGCCGAACTATTTTGGAAATAAAAATACTAAATAAAGTAAAAGATTTCAAAAAAAAAATTTAATTCAAAGTATATAATAAAAGAAAATTCATAGATAAAAATGAATATTTTTGGATTTCTAAAAAATATTTTTACAATTTTTATAAGGATTTTGGGGTTTTTAATTTTTCAGTGATTTTCTTTTTCTATTTTTAGGGATTTATGTCTGGAGTCATAAGATTATAATAAATAAAATGTAATTTTTCTGGATTTTGTCAAAAAAGGTTTTAATTTTTTTGATATTTTTAATGCAAACAAGGGGCAAATGTGCTCTTTTTGATTTTTTAAAAATAAGCATATTGTGTGAAATGCAAAATAAAAATTGAAATAAAGAGCAGGGAGAAAAATGAAACATACCCAAAATAACTAATATTCAAACTTTAAATATTGAGTTGAAATACAAAAATCCATAAGGGCTTTCTTGCAAAATGCCCAGCTCACGTGGGACGGCACGTAAGCTGAGCTGAATTGGACTAATTGGTAAATGGATGAAAGCTCGGGGCCTGGACTGCAAATATTGCAATAATATTATAGCATGCAAAATAACTTACTTGACTAAACAAAATGTAACAAAAATGAAGGCTCGGATATGCAAATTACCCCCTAATGGGCGTAAATAAATGATCAGATACTCTTTACTTGTCCACGTGGTGGCTTCTGCTCACATGATGATGGTTGGGCTGAAGCGGCTAGGATAAGATCTTAGATCGAGATCTAACGGTGGTGGCGCTTCTAATCTGACGGCTCCTGTATGAACTGGCACCTGATCTTGATCGGACGAGGAGCAAGTGGGATGGAAGAACTAATGAAGAACTCACAGGGTTCAAGCTTTGATCCAGTGATTTGCGTAACTCTGATCACCTGGAAGCCTTCCGATGGTCTCTCTTTGTTCCTACTACTGTTGCAAAGTTCCCTGATGCCTCAGAAATGTTTGGACCCCACCGAAGGGGCCTGGAGGTCTTCGTCTCCTTGAGGTTGTTCTTGAAATCAACTTAGGCTAAGATGCCCCCTTCCAAACCTGCAAATGAGCTAGAAAGCACCACAGAGGAAAAACAAGTAGGTCTGGGCCGTTATTGATGGAAGTCGAAGGCAAAATGGAGGGGACAGTGCATCTCCAATGACGGGTGATAGAGGAGATGGTCGGACCAGATCCGAAAGGGATATAAGAGGTTGGTGGGGTGCAAAGAGTGGAGAAATGGTATGGGAAGAACATGAGATTGTTGACAGAGTTGGCACAAGGCGGAGTCACAGTGGAATGCTCGCCAGAGGAGAGCTCCAATGAACTACGAAGGATTGATTATACGCTAAAGAAAGCGATTAAACTTAAAACTAACAACACGAAATAAAAGAAGAAGTTAAAATATACCTATAAAGCCACTAAACTAACGCAAGCAATTGGGAGACGCGAGAAGGACCTCACGCCGGCGAGCGACGGAGATGAACTGGGATCGACCACCTACGCCACCTCAAAAAGGTGTACGGGCTTTTTGTCTTCATGCTCTAGCTGAAGAGCACAAGAAGAGGGGTTGAAGTGGAGTAAATACAAAAATTCAAGGAAGAAATGGAGGTTACATATGTATAGGCGAAGGACGGGTGGAGAAAATCAAGCTGAACAACTTGATGCATCGATGCAATGATCAAGGCGATGCTTGCATGTGAAAGGTGGATGATCGAGGCAAAAAGTGAAAGAAGGAATCTACCAAAAGAATGAATGCATCGAGTGGAAAAAATCATGGAAGAAGGGGGTCAAACGAGATTCTGACAACCTACGAGTTGGGTCAGAGAAGTTGAGCCAAGTTAATGGGGGACGAGCCCCGATTGGGCCACATCACCCGCAAAAAGACAAACCAAATTTGAAATTAAAAAATAATTAATAATAAATTAGTAAATAATTTATTTAATTTTTTATTAAACTTGAAACATGTTTATTATTTTATTTATCATTTTAATATGATTTTTATTTATTTTTGTGAGTTTATTTATTATAAGTTGCTTTACGGAGGTTCATTTATGGTATATTTTCCTAGGTTTTGTATATTTCATTTTTATTTTGTATTTAAAATATCATTACTTTATACACATAATTTATTTATTTAGAACTTATTTTTATAGACTAAATAAATTTTTGCAATATTTTTCTTATATGCATACTTAAATAAATAGAAGTATTGATTATATAGGTATAAGTATACTATATCCATCTATGTATTGTTTTATTTTATTGATTTTATTCTATTCTAAATATACTTGTATTGTATGGAATATTTAAAAAATATAAAATATTTTAAAATATAAAGAATAAATAAAATGATTATTTTATTCAGGTATATAGTACAATAGGAGTCCAAAACGTAACTTTTGCATCTTAACTCCAAAATAAGTGAAACCACCTCCATTAAATAGCAATAAAATGTTATATACAATTATAAGGATTTTGGTGCATTTTGAGATCATATGTCGAAGATATGTGTTTGGGAAGTTTTAGTTTTAAATTTTTTATTTGAGTATAAAATGTAATATTTGTAATATTTTTTGTATAAATTAAATTTTATATTGTTCTATGTATTTTTATATACAACTATAATGTAAAAAGTTTATTAATTTCAAGTATAAATAATAAGAATAAAATGGGTCCCAAAAGTGGATTATTTAAGCGTAAAAAATTAGGCGTTTTATTGTTTATTTGACCCTTATCTCCCCCTACTTTTTTCCATGTCAATCCAGTCATCATGATGCCTAGGTGTCGAGGTTTAGGGCCTTAAAATACCTTTGGAAATTTATTTTTTTATTTTCTTTTCTTTATTATTTTATTTTGGTGTTAAACAATTTATTTATACAATAAATATTGAATGTTAATTTGTGTAAAATATAGATATTTACATACATTTAACTAGGGATCAAAGGCCATAATGAAAGAATAAATGTGATGAAATGTATATTCATCACCCCTTGTACTTGCCTTTGCTAGTCCCTAGAACACTTATGCCTATAAGCGCAGAAAATGAAAAATAAAGAAAATAAGAAGAAAGAACTCGGATTGATTTTAATTCTTGAACTTGTCTTCATAAAATCAAAGTTTAGAGCTTAAGTCGGACCTTCGGATTTTAGGTGTGATCAGAACTTTATTGGGAAATGGATTTGAAATACAACAACCTTTGAGAATCACAAAACCCTACTCAAGTTTCCTTAATAGTCAAGTCAGAATAAGTCAACTCATACACAACCCCTTATGACTATGGATCTATCTTGGACAGTGTGTGTCATATGTAGCTCTCCTCAGTTGAAGTCGTAAAACTTAGTCTTCTCCAACATGGTGACCCTAATTCCCCAATACAACAACTCTTTCCATGAGAACCGAAATATATCTTTCTAAGTTCAAGTACAACCAGCTCAAGAAGAGGAGGTGGAGAGAAGAATGGATGGTAGCAAGTGTAGCTACCTATCCTAGGATGCTTGATCAGTGTAGCCAAGTCATCCGGCTGCATGCTCACATGAATATGACTTTGAATCTCAAGCTTGCTTATTGACTATACAAATTTATATACATACTCTGATGAGAATTGAGTTTTCTTGGATATTTGCCCATCTTTTCTTTTTGTAGTCGTTAATTTTGAATTTTTTCGAGTACTATATACATCAGTATTTACATATGGAATTTTCCTCTTGAGCCAGTAGAGATACCTCTTTTGAAGCATTATTGCAGCCCACAACTTCTATAATAAGACCTTTTCGCTATTGGACTGGGTTGGGGTACAATGGTCACAAATGTGTGACTTCCGATGTTTCCATTGGCTTGTGTCTCGTGCCAGCAAATCCAGCCCTCTACCACTTCAACTAAGGTGAGCAAAATGAAAGGTGCAGGTGTGCAAGGTAGGTCACTATCAAAAGAGTTGTACGTGTGCTTTGAAATATTCTACTTAGGTAGTTGAGACGACATTGAACTAAGTCTCGTGGTCTCAAAGAATCAAGTCTAGCAGACCTGAAGTATCTCAATTGCAGTTCCTATAACGTTTCTGTGATTAAGTAATTTAAGGTCCAACCAAGCTGTAATCTTTGGATTTTATTAGACTTGTTCAATTATCATTTTCATTCCAAAAATGCAAATTCTTTGTAGAAAATGTTTTTGTTATACAATTATCTAATTTTTATTTTTTTATGGATTTTTGAAAAGGTTTTGCAAAACTTTTATGCAATTTTTGAAAAGGTTTTGCAAATGTTTTTGTGATTTTTAATTTTACAAATTTTTAGGGATTTTGCAAAAATAAAAGAGTTTGGCAAGTAACTATATGCAACTATTCACATGGGAATGCATTTTAGATTTACAAGAGTTGGGTTTCAAGAACTTACAAGTTGTATAAGTTTGTAAAGAATCTTATTTGCTTGAATTATGTACAAGGTTCTCAAAATAATTTGAAAAGACTTTTGCAAATATTTTGAAAACATATTTTGCAAATTAATTTTATAAATAATTTTTATTTTTACAAAATTTCAAAATCATTTTGCAAAAAAATTTCAAACTGTACGTTTTCAAAATATTTTGCAACCATTTTCCGAACCATTTGCAAATAAATTTTCAAAAGATTTTATTTCAAACAAAGAAAAGAAATTTTTACAATCGAAACATTTTTACAAAGGTTGAAAATATTTAACAAAACTTTTTCCAAATATTTTTCAAAATATTTTTTCAAAAAGATTTCCAAACTATTTTTCAAATGTTTTGCAAAAAAATATTTTAAACCTGACTTATTAGTCAATATTCATAACGAATTGGGTGTGCGTTTTATTCATTAGACATATTATTGCAAATACAAAGTACAAGTTATGGCTAAAGTATATACATAGTATATACGACCCCCTATACTTATCTTTAGATGTGTCCTCATAGATCAGAGAGAAAAAGAGAAAACATAACTCATATTGAGTATAAAAGAGCCTATACTACTCCAACTAACAAATAAAGAATCAATGAATGAGAAGTCAACCGTACCCCCTATACTTAGGATGAACTAATCCCAGGTATAACATGTTGTATCTACATGCAGGGAGGATTAAGGATGGGAATAAACATATCACAACTTAGTCCATATCCCCTTTACTTACGGTAAGATATCCCTAAGTATAGACATTAATATCGACATGAGAGGAGACAGTTGTGGAATCAAGAAAATAAAAGAATCCGAGAAAAGAGATAAAATATGTGGGGAGAATGTACGCATCGCTCCTCCTATACTTAGGGTAATAGGCAATAACAAGAGTGATGAAACAGAATGAAGAATGAACACCGACTCGTCCACCACTATACTTAGGACAAAGTACGTCCTAAGGAAGGAAAAAATATTGAGTGGGGTGAATGAGCAAAAAATGTAGATCAAAAGAAGAAAACAAAAGTGGAAGGTGAAGGCTATAGAAAGATCAAGAAGGTAGAAAGAACACCTTCTTGTGTGACTGATGAGGAATGGATCTAACAAGGTGCAAGTTGATATCGGGGTCCTCCGCTGACTTAACCTGATCGATATCGACCTAGTGAAGATCTTCAGAGTTCTCAAAGCAGAAAGGCATGAAATGGTCAGTGGAAATAGTGTGGTCATGCTCGGCCTGGGAAGTCTCCGCTAGGTCAAAATAGAAAGGCATGAACTCATGTATGAAAGTAGTAAGGTCAAATTCAGCATGTGCAGTCTCTCCTAAGTTTGTCCTCCACTATAAGGTGTCTACAATATAAATACCATGAATTTCATCAATGCATCACCACTCACCGGAAGGGGGAACTCCAAGATCTATGCTTTCCAACTTCCTCTGTAAAGAG
Organism: Ottelia alismoides; assembly: GCA_037367405.1. Taxonomy (NCBI): domain Eukaryota; kingdom Viridiplantae; phylum Streptophyta; class Magnoliopsida; order Alismatales; family Hydrocharitaceae; genus Ottelia; species Ottelia alismoides. Next base: position 250,900 of record JAZKJV010000414.1, read on the forward strand.
GAATTCTTGGGTATCAGTCTCATCCATCATAAAGAAAACTCTCTGTTATCATCAGATAGGTCATAGTCCTCGAGATCGGCTAACACTGGAACACTCTTGTCAGATGCATGTCTCTGGTCAGTGGTGGATGCAGTGAGCAAGACAATGCTCTCATCAGCAGAATGAAAACGAATCTCTCCATATCCATAATAAATAACGGATCTCATAGCGGTTAGGAAAGGTCGCCCTAGGATTATTGGAGTACGCTCCATAGAGGTGGAGATCTCCATGTGCAATACAACAAAAGTAACATTAAAGCTCATGCCCTAAATCTGAATGACAATATTTTCAAGAATACACCTCATCCTCTTTGTTGATCCATCAACAAACTGACAAATTAGCATGGTCTTCTTGAGAGGCCCTAAGGGAAGAGACATACCAACAAGAAGGTATTATATTAATCAAAGCATCGTCGTTAAGGAGAGTATGATCACGAGAATGGTCATAAATAGCGCATCTCACAAGAGGTGTAGCAGTGTTCCCCTTTCCTAATGTGTGGACAGTGGTTGATGGCTTAGAAAGTGGCCACAGTCAGAATGTGTTGCTCGGATCTACTCCATTTTTTTTCGGTGTGGACGTAGATAATTGGTTTGTGGCCTGGTGAAGTGGGGCCTCAATAATATCATGAATAGCTACCACCACTTTTGGTTCAGTCAACATTTTCTTTAATATTTTGGATCTCCTCCATACAAGGGACCATATTAGAATCATCATCTACATAAGGATGACTAAGAGTAGTGTGTAAAATGTCATCCTTGGGGTCAGAGGTGGGAACTGTGGTGTGTGTGTGTGGTCAAAGGGTCTGGAAAGGGTGCCCTCTCCTCACAAAATGACTCAACTACGTGTCTCCCAGACTCTTTCTATATTTTTAGGTTCTTATTTTTTGTAGCTTGGGCGATTACAAGATCTCATTGGTGTCCTTAAATGAATCCATGAAATCAGACGGTGAAGAGATGGTGTGGATCTTATTTAGGCTAGTCAGGTCATCAATCCTTTGAGTCATTTGCTCCATCAGATGGGTCATGTACTAAAGAGCGCTACCCATAATAGGTGACTCCAACAAGTCAGACTAGGGTGAGTGAGATGGTGGGCAGTGTGAAGGTGGTGGTGGTGCGTAAAAGTTCGATGCCTGAAAGTGTGGATGAGGCAGACATGTACATAAAGAAAAGCTAGGAGCAAAGTCCTCCTGATAAAATGGAGGTGGACCGATTGAAGAGGAAGAAGGATCCGCAAAGTCTGGATAAAAATCACTCCAGTTAGCCATCTCCAAAATAAAAGACGGGGATTGGGAGAACACAAAGGTCAAGTCAAGATATGCGAGAAAAAGGAGCAAAAGCGTAGAGAAGATCAAGTATACACATAAACAAACACAAATATAAAAAACCCTCAATTCACCAACAAGATACAGTGATGACCGTAAAAGTTTGATTGTTTTATTTTATATTTTCAATTTTAGATATTGTTGACTTTTCAAAATGTTGTACAAACACATAGGTAGGCCTAGGATTAGGGGCGTTAATCCTTAGTATGCACGCATGAACTATAAAATGAAAATACAATGAGCAGGTTACTCTCCCCTAGACACGAATTTTTCTTTTTGATTTTAGAGTCAATTAGAGTTAGCAGTCCTAATTTTATTGATTATCATTTCTTTTTTGGATTTTTAATAGAAATGCATGAGTCCTAATGAGGGATCAATTCCTTTAGAATCCTAGGTGGTCAAAACCTGAGGGAGAGTGTCGAAAAAGCAATCCAAGTGTAAAGCAATGATGTACATTGAGATAGAGATACTCACCTGGCCTCCAACTCTCTTCATGCAAGATGCTAAGCGGAATTGAAACCTATCTATATGCAATGCAGCCGATGAAATTGCCCTAGAACAAAATATGCTATTAGAGTGAATAACAATATCCTAATTATCTAGATATGATATCTAGGGTCTGGTCTTTGAGATAGCCTCAGTGCCCTCAACAACGGTTTTTGTATGCGTTGTATGGCACCTCTCTCACTACGTGGTTTCAAGTCTAAATAATTTACAATTCAATTTTACTAGATCCAAAATCGAACTATAGGTACATGCGATTTAATTAGGGATTTGGACCTACTCTATCGATTAAAAAATATCTATTATAAGGCTCAATCACACAAAACAAATAAAAATAAAGTAAAAAAACTCAAAACTCATGAAACAAAATAAAAGAAAGTCGGAAAATGCTAAAAAGCCGATGAGGCCCCGAAGTGAACAATCACTCGGGCATTGGACCTAGTGAAGTTGTAGTGTTGAGAGTCATTACAATTAAATGTCTCTCTCTCAATTGAATTGCAAAATTTAACGAAAATAAAATACAAGACAAATATCACCGTCTTCAAAAATCCTCCTAGTCCTCTTTAATCGCTCTCTCTTATCGGCTTGAGGTGAAAAGTTGACTCCACTTCATGTGGGTGCGTAGGTTTCCTAGGACCTCCCTTGGTCCGCGGTCCCTCATAATAAGTCAAACAAGGAAGAGGGTTAGATAGCTCACAAATAATATCAAATAAAATAATATATAAAGAAATAAAGATAAACAAACATACAAGAGAGAATAAACAAGGAAATGCAATCTATACGGCATTGCTCCCCTGTATTGACACCATTTGCAAATTGGGTTTTTCGAGGGTCTTGTCAATCCTTAAGGTGGATCAACAGTCATCGAAGCGATCACTCACAAAACCCGAATAATTGAATAATTAACCCATAATATATATCTAGCAATGAAAAATAAAATGTGGAGTTAAAATTTATTATAACTCTACAAAATATGTGTATAGGTGTAAGTATGTAGACTGTCGAACATTAGGAGTAAAGGTGATACACTGTGCAAAAGAATGCAAAAATTGTCCTTTTGTCCTGTCTTTTTATTCTATTTTTGTGCATTTTTAATAATGTATTTGTAGGTATTTTAATTTTCAAATTTTTAATTGTTTTAATTTTATAATTTTTATTATTTTCTATATTTTTATGATTTTTAATTTCTTTTTATTTTAATATAAAATAAAGATTAATATATATAACTATATATATAATACATAGTAATATAATTATAAATACAATGAAAAAATAAAAAATTACATAATAAATGTTTTTGTATTTTATATACTTTTGTGTTTTAATTTTTAGGTAATTTAAAGTCAAAAATATTCTAGAATAGGGATTAAATAAATAGGTTGAATTGTTTTGCAAACTAAAAATACTAAATAAAGTCAACAGTTTCCAAAAGTATTTTTAATTCAAATATATAATAAAAATAAAATTCAGAGATATAAATAATAGTTTTTCTTTTTTAAAATATTTTTTATAATTTTTATATGGATTTTGGATCTATTTAATTTTTAGTAATTCCTTTTTCTAATTTATGGATTTTTCGTCTGAAGTTGTAAAATAATATAATAAATAAAAAATATTTTATTTGGAATTTTTCAAAAAGGTTTTATAATTTTTTGGTATTTTTAAATGCAAACCACGGTAAAATATGTTCATTTTTTATACATAGGTAAAAAATCATGAAATGCAAAATAAAAATTGTAGCATAAAAGAGTATCCAAACATACACTTCACCCTATTTTTTCATGATTTTTAGAGCACCTATGATATTTATAAAAATGAAAGAACAATCACAAAAATTAATAAATTCGCAAGGGTATATTCATAATTGAAATAAAGAGCATGGAGAAAATGCAAAATACCCAAAAATTTACAACTTATATTCAAATTTTAAATATTAAATCAAAATACAAAATCTTCTAGGGCTTCCACGCAAAATGCCCAGCTCATGTGGGATGACACGTGAGCTGAGACGGACTGGAGTAAATGGCAAATAAATGAAATCTTAGGGTCTGGACTGCAAATATCATAGTAATATTAAAGCGTGCTAAATAACTTACAAGACTAAACAAAAATGTAACAAAAATGGGGGCTCGGATATGCAAATTACATTGTTAAGTGCGGGGGCGAATGACCAGATTCTCTTCACTTGTTCACATGGAGGCTTCTCATCGGACGATGACGGTTGGGCTACAATGGCTAGGATTAGATCTCAGATCGAGATCTGATGGTGGTGGCACTTCTGATCCGATGACTCCTGCGTGAACTAGTATATGATCTTGATCGGATGACATGCAAGTGGGCTGGAAGAACTGATGAAGAACTTGCTATGGGAAAGCATATATCCGATTATGTGCGTGACTTCGGCCACCTCGAAGCCTTGCGATGGTCTCTCCTTGTTCCTCCCACTGTTGCTGCAGAGTTCCCTGATGACTCAGAAATGTACGGGACCCACCAGAAGGGGCATGGAGTACTTCGTCACCTGGAGGTTGTTCTTTAAATCAACTGGGGATCAGATGCCCCCTTCCAAACATGTAATTGAGTTATAAAGCACGAAAGAGAAAAAGAGAGTGGGCCTGGGACATTATTGGTGGAAGTCGAAGTGAAATGGAGGGGATGGTGCATCTCAGGCGAATTGAGGTAGAGGGAGATGGTCGGAAAATTAGAGGGGATCAGGAGTGCTAGAGGAGTAATAAGGGTGGAGAAATGGAAGGGAAAAACATGGGATGATTGGCACAGTCGGCAAAAGCTGAGTCATAGTGGAATGCTCGCCGGAGTGGAGCTCTGACGAACTATGAAGGATTAATTCTATGCTAAAGAAAGCGATTAAACTTAAAACTAACGACCTGAAATAAAAGCAAAAGTTAAAATCTACCTAGAAAGAAACTAAACTAACCTCAAGCGACTGGGAACCGTGAGTTGGACCTCATGCCGACGAGCGACAGAGATGAGCTGGGATCGACCTCCTATGCTGCCTTCCTCGCCTTAAAAAGGTTGTGCGAGCTTGCTGTCACTATACTCTAGCCAAATAGCACAAGAAGAGCGGCTTAAGCAAAACAAAGGGGATCCAAAAATTCAAGGATGGCACGGAGGTGACTTATGTATATGCGAAGGAGGGGTAGAGAAAATCGAGGTGAACAACTCGATGCGTAGATGCAAAGGTCAAGGAGATGCGTGCATGTGAAAGGTGGATGATCTGGGATAAAAGTCGAAGAATGAATCTGCCCAAAAAAATGAATGCATCGAGCGACAAAAAATGAGGAAGAATGGTGTCAAACGTGGGTCTAGGAAGTTTCAGTTTTGGATTTTTATTTTGAGCATTAAATGTACAATTTGTATCGTTTTTGTGTAAAGTAAATTTTGTATTTTCCTATATATTTTTATCTACAATTTCATGTACAAAGTTTCTTTATTTGAAGTATAAATATTAAAGAATAAAATGAGTCCCAAAGTGGATTATTAAAGGGTAAAAATTTGGGTTTTTAATATGTATTTGACCCTTATCTCCTCCTACTTTATTCCTTGTTGACCCAGTCACTATGATGCCTAGATCTTAGGGTTTTGGGTCATAATATACCTTTGGCATTTTATTTCTTTTTCTTTTATTTTATTAATTCTTTTATTTCACCTTTCAATAATGTATTTTATACAATAAATAAGGAATGTTAATTTATGCAAAATAATGATATATACATGCATTTAGCTAGGGTTTAAATGCCAAAATAACATAATAAAGTGATGAAATGGAGATTCATCAGGAGGAGTTGCAGAAGAAATACCTGAAGAGATCAAGAGATTTTAATTATAATCGTTTCATGTATTTTTGTATATTGTTTGTAATAATTACATTTCTAGCGGTCCTCGTTCGAGGGCTCGCATGTGTAACATGGTATTGGACATTGCATGTTTTGTAGATCCTATTTCACCCCAATATTTGTGGGGCCCCACTTGAGTATTTCTACCTAGGGTTAGGCGTGTGTCTCTTTGAGCTTGTTTCATTTTTTCTATATCACTTGCTTTTGATCGTCAGCTAGGACTCACTAATAAAAATATATGAGATTCACTAAATCTCATACGATTCATTGAGATGTATGTAAAGATCGATTGACTTATACAAAATTAACTCAGATATTCTCGCTAATTGTGTCATGTTTAGGTGTGGTTTCTTCGACTTGCATGCATATAAATATAATTTTAATTCCAGTACTAAACGTGCATGGAGAATGTTGGAGGCACTATAAGTTTCTCTCTTAATCATGCATCATGATTTCCTTTTGCATCGCTTTTCTCGATCTTCCTCTTGATTTATCACTTAGGACATAAATGGAGTTGGGAATGGTCATTAAACAATGAATGCTTGATCTGTGCTCACATTAATTTAATGATGAGATAAAGCATAAAATTGGGTCTGTTAATGCAAGTCGACAAAAACAAAATGGAGTAAGAATATCACCTTGGATTATGGGAGATCGGATTTATTGTGTGAAGCTGGTGAAATTAAGCGTATTTTTGCTCGATTGGTTGAGCCTTGCTTGTGTACTCTTCCCAGCCCTCCCATACCCTAGTCACTCCATCTCCCATCTCCATAGATTCAATCATCTCCAAAGATCAAGCCATCTTTTAGATCCATTCCTCCTCTAACCCTAAATGTAAAATGGCTCCCCACTTTCAGTTGCATATCCAAAAACTTAGGCTACTCTTTATCCTAAGTATAGGGGGAACCATGTAACTCTATGATTGTTTACCTCGGGTTTCTCCATCTTCATTTAATCTCTCTTTCCTTAAGCTCTTCTTAGCCTAAGTATAGGGAAGACCCCCGCTCCTGTCATCCTCTTCACTCATTTGATCCATTCTCTCAATCATCTTCTTATACTTAGGTTATTCTTAACCTCAGTATAGGGGGATGTCTCGAGTTAGTCCCCTTATGATCTTCTATATTCTTGCATATGCTATGGCTTCATATTATTTTGTGCTATGAGGACATAGCAAAAGCTAGGTATAGGGGGTGTACCATATATTTTTCATATATAATTTAGCCATAGCTCATATTTTGAAAAGTTTCAAACTTATTAGGGTTAGGGCATCGTCCTTTGTGAACTGAGTTGTGTAAAAATGTTTGTGAAAATGATTGAAAAATTTTCTAACTATGTGACACTATTTTGATTTTTTTTGACATCAATTTGAAAAATGGGATTTTACTCGTTAAGAAAATTATTTGAAAAATGTTTTGAAAATCATTATATGTGACATAGTTTGGAAAATGTTTTCAAAATTCTTTCAAAAATAAGGTATTTAATTAGATTAGCTTGTGTTTGTAATTACAATTAACCTTATTCAAAACACATAAAAATAAAAAAATTGAAGTTTTCGTTAGTAAAAGTTCTATTATAAATTGAAAAAATGATTAGCTACTTTTCAGTGAGGGAACTACGGTCTCCCTTAGTAGAGTAGGTGGTTAAAAGACAATGCGTATGACACCATCTTGAAGTAATATGGGTCGCCGTCTGACGGTCTATACTTACACCCATAGTAGTTGGAAGTAGATGGAAATATTCATATGAGTTTAGGCAAGTCATTATTTCTCTAAAGAGGCTTTTTAAATAATCCATAAAATTTTGTGAAATTCAAAAATCATCAAAAAGTATTAACTTATGAGTTGGTGTATCCCTGACACATTCACTATTTAAGACTTAAGGAATTTAGAACACTTGATTTTTGAGGTTTCGAGAGTCTGAGTTAACTATCCTTAGTCACTAGGGTTTGAGACTTAATAATCCACACTTCCCTAGTTTGAATGATATGAGAGCTATATTGCACTCTTCATCTCTACAATAAAGAACAAACAACACATCATATGAAAAACTACATGAATGACGAGATGAGTTGAGATTTCACTTAAGGGAATGGGACTTGGTAGTTGAGTCTAGACCTGATTTGATGATGTTCGAGGTTAGGATAAAGTCAATGAAAGCTTCATGAAATCTGAGTGTCAGCAAACTCTAGCCAGCAAGAGAACAAGTTCTTATGCTATCTTTTAATACTAACATATGTGCCCGGGTGTGACGAATCTAAATAAATTGTTGATCAATGTGCGCCAACTTGGTAAAATCAGTGGAGCTAGCCAAATGAAAAGAAAAGAATGAAAAAGAAATATTGAAAGAAAATCTCTCTCACCAAAAGTCAATTACAAAGAGCTTGTGTAAAATACGAGCGCTCCCAACCATTTCAAAGTGTCCATTTGGACTAACGCTATTAGGACCATGAGTCAGGATAGTACCTCAAAAAGGGTTATGCATTATAAGTGATACAAGTCTGGGTGTCGAAGGTATCTTATATACTCAAAAGAGACACACCTCGATGCACTCCCAAGAAAACAAGTGCATACGACTCCAAGCTCTCTTGACATGCGCATTAATCAACAAATATGTGTTGAGTAATAAGGTACTCGAGAGGACCCTTGTTCCAATATGAGGGAAAAAAAATGACAATCCTATGCCCTCCATTACCTGACCTTCCATCTACACTTTCAAGTCTGATGAGCTACCGAGACAGTGGATTGAACGCAAGAATAAACTTATTCCCTTATGTTGAGAATTAGGTCTTGAGGAGAGTCTCTTGGACAGGGACCTTGAGTGACATTGAGAGTCGACTCTCATGATTGCTGTACAAACTAAATGTTATATCCTTATACTATATGTACATATAGAGAGTTTGATAATTAGAGAAGTTGGATTCCTTTTGAATAGGGATTGGTTGAGCCCAGAATTTTAAGATCACTTAGACCAAGACTTCTTGATGAAATAAGCCTTGAAATTTCACATGCACTGTCAGGGACTAGTATGATTCTCTCATTCTTTTATGCTCAAGGACGATCATGGTTTAAGTATAGGGCATGATGAATCTCTGATTTATCATCACAATCTTCATCTATATCCTCATAGCTTAGACAAAGTAATACAATTCATCACTAATTCACCTTAATTAACAACTAACCATCTCTTAATAACTAACCCTAACTATTGTATAAAATAACACCCTTTGATTTTCCTTTTTTTATTATTTCCTATTTATTAAAAATTCCATAAAATAGAGTAATTACTTTATATTTCTATTTCAGATTTAAAAAGAAATTAAAAATACCGAAAATCATAAAAGACTTAATAAGAGGTGTTTTTATTCATTAAAAATGCTTGCAAAAATTTTACTTTGTAATTTCGACATCTTTTGTTTTTTTTTCAACATTAAACTTGTAGATATCATAGAGATCTACAATTTCTATGTTTTGACATTTTCTAATTCAACATGTATCTATTTTATTTCATTTTTCTTTGTCTTTTATCTTTTTTTCTCATTAGAACACGTGGCTCTCTCTGGAGCCGCTGCGCAATCGCTCCTTTAGCCATTGCACACATCTACTACCGTTGGATGAGATATCCAGATCTCATCCACGTCGCCCATCTCCACACCCCGTCCTGCCATTTGATGATACCCCAGATCTCATTAGCATTGTTCCTCCGCACCTCAATACTCTCCCTCCAATCAGATCTCTTTATCCGATCAAGAGCGCATACTTGCACCCCCATTAAGACCGTTGGATCGTAAGATCCAACAGTGTCCCCTCATCTCCTACCTCTAGATCACATCTCTCTCCCAAGATCACACCTTCTTAACCCATTTCTTTCAGTCATTACCTACACCCTCTCCACTCGCTAACCTTACTCCTACTTAGCCCTAACTCCCCTCCTGCTCACCCAACCATCAATGAACCACAACCTAAACCCTAGGGTCGAGGATGAAAGTTACAATCCTCCTCCATCATCACCTATAACCATCGCCCCCAGCTAGAAAATCACCTCCACCCTCCATTCTTTCCGTCCACTAAACTATGGGCCAAGGCCAAGCCCCTCGCCTTCTTCCTGTAACAGAGGAGCAAGGATGGAGGCAACAGAGACCACATTCGAGCCCAAGTATTGACCCATGGTCAACATGTCGATGTCACGACCCTAACACGGCCGTTGAGCTGCTCCAGGTGGCTGTCGGAGTCCAGCGAAGACCAGATCTCATACTAGAGCTCAACCCAAGTCCCACTTCGCCTCCTTTCCTGTTCGATTTATAGGTAGGGCTTCTCTTCTCTTTTTTTATGTTTTCTCCTTTTTAATTGCATGCTCATCGGTCATTCCACTCTAAAATAAACCCTCATGCATCTTCGTTCGACCTCCATCACCTTCACGGAGGGCCCGATCATCGCTCTTCCTTCCCCCATGACCTCCTCGACTCTTGGCCTTCTTCATCAGCGGAGCTGGAGAAGAATCCACTTTGGGCACTTCCTTCTATGCTCTAACACCCTCCATACACCCCATCACACTTCGGTTATCTCATGCTAACCTTCTGCTGGCCCAAATCCTCAATGGTCGGAGCCGACATCGCTACTCTGTTCTATATCTTCTATGCCAGAAAGGGATCATTCTCTCGTTGCTTCACCAATCCCTAGCACTCCCTTTGTCTTCCAGGGTCTTAGCCAACCATCCTAAAAGCTTCTCCGACCTTTTGCATTCGATGGAGGGAATAGAGGAGCTTCAGGGGGTTTGCCGGAGCCCCACCTTCGCTACCGCATTGAGGAGGACGACGACGGAGCTGTAGGCTACACATATCATCCAATCATCTTGATCGGATGGCCCACATCCCGCTCCAGCCTCAGCACCATACCAAGAGGCTCGGTGGAACCAGAGTAGTGACAAAGCACGGATGCCACTCCACGTGGCTTCTGAATCTACAACCGATCGAACCTTTTTCTGAGCATAGCCTGCACGTGTACGTAGCACTTGAGGGTTGGGAATTTGCAAGGATGCCTTGCATATTTCGTTAGTTTATAAACATGTCCTCCTCAAGCACGCGTTCCCCATGTCGTGCTTGGGAAAATTGCAAGGGGGCTCGACCAGCTTTTTAAAATTACAAAAAAGCCCCTACTAGGACTAGTTTGCAATGTTTTCTTTATTTATTTTCTATGTTTTTTTACATTTATGCCCATAGACTATTTTAATTATATCTTGAGCATATGGACTCCATTGTAGTTTATTTCAATTTCATTTTGATGCTTATTTAATTCTCTTCATAATGGCCAGATTTATTCACTTATTTGATGCATAATGTAACATGCTAAATTCTAAATATTTACTGTGTCATTTTCTATATATTTAAAGGCCATTAATTGAACTCTAACTTATTTGTATGCATCATTTGCTAATGAAATCAATTCCTTCTCTTAAATCTGAGTAATTTGAGGGTATAATTTCATACATCATTCTGTTTGCATGGTATTGCATGTCATCTGCATTTTAACTTTCATAAAATAAAAAAAAATTAATTTGATTCATTCACCGCATGGATTGAATCATCTTGTTGCATAATGTCATCCCTTTTAATTTTCACAAATTTAAAATAAAAAATACATGATATCCATTCATCATTCTGTAGTATGCATGATTATCATGCACTACGTACATTGCATCACTTTGTGCATATATCTGCATGTAGACCATGGTAGAAAATTAATCACTTAATTTTAGCATTCGATTTATGATTAATCATCGAAGAGGCTCATGTCCCTATGTTCAACATTGGTATACTTACCAAATTTAAATACTCCACTTGTTCAAAAGTGTGGTGTTCTGATTGATCTATCTTGCCCCCCTATGCTATTATAATTCGATAATATTAAATAGGATAATGTATTATCAAAATCTAGGTTGAATTATTTAGTAGGAAGGAGGCCTCTCTAGCAATAGTAGTATGGGGTTGATATATCATGAAAGATTCTTGAGCAACACTTCTTCCAAATCAACCATCAGGTGGCAGTTATATGCCATTGTGACAAGAAATAAGGGTGTGAGTTATGCTCGATAAAGAAATTAATTAAGTCGAAACTTTGTGGTGGAATATTCAAAATAGAGAAAACACTTAGTGTATATGGGCATTTCAAGAGCAAATGTTCAACGGATTCTCCATCAGCAAGATAAAGGAGGAAAACATTCATAGTTGGTATTGTAAGAAAGGAAATTTTGTATTGTGTTGAGTGTTTGCCATGACATAAGGACAAAAGGAAGAAGGATACTCTGAGGTGGAAGGGTTTGGAATAAAATTTGTGGTTGAATTTTTCTCCAAAGCTATCATATGAAAGGGTTAAGTAGAGGTCCTTGGTCAGATGGTGTGAAAATGTTCTACCCGGAAGAGGATTTGGTCTGAGGAGTCATTAAGGCATTGGCTTTTAAGGATAGACTTAATGGTTCCTATTACGAATAAATGGTTCTATATTTTCTACAATGCTTTGAAATAGTTTTTTTTGCATGCAATGTCCTAAGAACATGGGAGAGGTGGATTTTTTTGTTAGACGTGATGTTCCAAAGGTTTGGGAGCCAATTGCATCAAGGGGTATTGCCATTGAAGCAATCGGTCCACACGTATATATTATTATCCAACCTTACTATATTGCTTATAGAACTCATAATTATCAATGAGTCATTTTTAGCCGAAATGTTAGAAGGATGAGTCATTTTGGTTTGTGTTAGAATTAATAGGGATTGGTATCCCACCATGATGTCTAGCCATGATTATATTGGTTATTTTCAAACTTAGATTTTCTTGGATTTTAATCAAATATATGGTGAGACGAGCATTTTTTAGTATATCCATGTTTAGAATCCCCCTCTCAGAATTTGAATTAGGGCCATAAATATGTTCCCACTGGGATTCGTATCTTTGGTGATCCCATGTACAACCATTCCACATGAATCATCTATGGTGATCCCATGTACAACCATTCCACATGAATCATCTACGGATTTTATCAATATTTATATAAAATGTTTCAGCAATTCCAACAAAGCTAGCATGTGATTTATCTAGAGGGGAAGGTCATGTTTATTAGATGCACTCGAGAGGGTAATGCAAGAATATGAGACTTCCAACTGAGAAGTTTATTTTCAAACTTATTGACTAGGGGTGTCCAATCTACACATTTTTAGGATTTATGGGCTATAGGGGAATGGCGATGTAATTTATGGGGAACTTTGTTATCTCCCATCCATGGATTTCAGAAGCTATAGATTCTTCTTGGGGACCTAGGTTGAGACAATAGATGGTGGATTGGATTGTTTCACTTATAGCCTAGGGAAAAGTGAAACATGTTTTGAGTGTAAATTTGACACATCCTAGGGAGTTTTCATTAAACTTGGCAAAGATTAGGATGCCATCAGCATATATGGCACTGGTAATATAAAGATTCTCATTGGGTAGTTGGTAGCCCTCTATGAGGTTGTTTTTGGATAGGTTCTTAAGCACTCTATCAAGGATGTTGGTTGTGTTGATGAAATTAACGGGGAGAGCGGATCGATTTGTCTTGCACCTCTATAAGGTTTGAAGAAGCAAGATGTAATGTTATTCATTTTGGGGGATAAATATCTGGTGTCAAGTAAGACTCTTATCCAATTTGATAAGGTTTGGGATCATCTTGAGACTTCTAGCACTTTTTTGATCGTGCTCCATTTACCCATATCGAAGGTTCTTTTATGGTCAATATTTAGGATCATGACTTTTTTTTTATTTTCCCAATCTAATATAATCTCTGTGGTAATGGTGAAGGCATAAAAAGTGCTTCTTTGTTTGATGGACGCACATTGAGATGGAGGAAGTAGTTCTGTCAATTTTGGAGATAATCTAGTGGTAAGTTAATAAGGCTTATGGGTCTATAATTTGCTATGTCATGTGGATCATCCTTCGTGCAAATTAGGGAGATCACGTAGTTGTTCATAAACCTCAGTTCCATATGGTCAAAATTATGTATGGAGATGCAATGGATCATAGCAATGAAGGTACACTTTTTGAGGCCCTAGAATTTCTTGAAGAACTTTAGGATGCAACTGTCAAAGCATGGTGCTTTAAGCTATTTGAGATTTTGTATTGTTTGTTCTTATTCCTCTTCAAAAGTGAGTTTGATGATGTCATTTGGATCGGAGATTTACCCAACCAAACAATGGTCAAAGTTGAAGGTGTGCATAGTGTCCTCTTTGGGAGAGGAATAAAGGTTCTAGTAGAAGTTAACAATGATACGAGCGATGGGGAGGTTATCAGAGGAGGATTTTCCATCAAACTCTCTAAGGCTCAGAATGTTATTCTGACTTCTCTTTGAGGAGGCCACTATGTGGAGGAATTTTGTATTTCGATCGCCTTCACCAAACCAACTAATTTTAGCCTATTGATTCATATGGAGAAACTCATCTGCGCAAACTTCCTCCAACTTCTTGCATGCCCTAGCTAGTTTAACATATGTTATTGCCTAAATAGAGGCATCGTGCATGGATTCTTACAAATGTTTGATCTTATTCTTGAGGATAGTGGAGGTCTTGTTGAATGGTTTGATATATCCTCTCTTCTAGCTTAGGATATAACTTTTTATCTTGATCTTAAGGTGCCAAGTATAGAAAGAGTTATGGATAAAGGTTTCTCATGAAAATTATTCCATAAATAAAGTACCAAAGGAGTGAAAACACTTAAAATCCCTTTCTAATAATATCAATTTGTTGTAGTCGAACAATTAATGATTGATCAAAAACCACTTAAATCAATTAATCAATTAATGCAAAAGCGATCGAATTTATTTTACTTGGGTATGACCAAGGACAACATAGAGAGCCACTTTATCCTTAAGTAAATTTTCAAATCACAAAAGTCATTATAATTATAAGGGGAGTATTTTTATTTTTTACGTGTAATTTAATGTGCATGCAATGTGGCTAAATATAGATGCTATTCTATAACTTTTCAATCAGATCAAGTCTAAAAATTCCCAAACTGGCCATAATGTGCAAATAAGCAAAATTAACCCACTGTATTTTTTTGGAATTTTCTGATACAAACTAAATTTCCAATTATTTAAATAATGTAACCAATATAATTTGCAATAAATGAATTTTAATAATTAGAAAATATATAATTTTTGGAAATAAAATTATCCTAAATATATCCATTGAATATGTATTCAAGAAAATATTAAATCCCAAAAATACTAGATTCATAGATAATTGCTACTTAATTTATTTCTGGAGGAATATGCATGCAAATGTGATGGATTTTGGATGAATGACATAGGACGATTAATTTTACATACTATGATTTTTCAGGAATTGTCAGAGCAATGGTTAATTTATCATGATTTAAAGGCCTGAAATTAGGTAAACTACGCAAATTGAACCAATTTAATTTCATAAATCAATCATGGCTCACAAAAATTCAACATATAGTTAAATGTTCCATCATGTAATTTTAGAATAATAAATCGACAACAAATGGTGCTCTGAGATAAGTTCAAAACCAGGGGATTAATTACAAAATACATAAATACATTATGCAAAATACATGCAGTTAGGGAGTCAAGTGCAATTACCAAGAACCAGTGGGGGTTCTATGTAATTTTGCCAGAAGGGGGCATGAGGCGCTCGTGATGTTCTTGTTGCTGGGGACTGAAGTGTAATTCTAGGAAGGCACAAGTGAAGGGTTCAAACCTCCCAATGCCCACAGGCTTTGTACAAGGTCAGGAGGGTCGAGAAATGCTTCATCCCATGTCCTCCATGTGGTGTCGAGGGATGTTCGATTCAGCCGAGGCAGACAACTAGGATGGAGGCTCGGAGTAGCACGCATGCAATACATGTGGCACAACTAGGACACTCTGATGTTGATTAGGTGGTAGTTGTAGCTCGACCGCAGGTCGACCGTTGGGCTCAGATAGTGCTGGTCTCCAATGAATATTAGAACCGTAATCTACAAAAACTGTAGCACGAGAGAATCCTTCCTTCTTCCTCCTTATATGTGCTCTCTCACTGGTTGGCATACAATTGAGTGGAGAAGATGATGCAACTTGGATGAAGAGAAACACCTTCGATGGGCTACTCTGACCTCTGGGAGATACACACCTGAAAAAGGAGGGGGCCACATGCTGCTCTGGTGTCTAATTAAGAAGGATTGCCCTTGAAATACGTGAAGGATAGGACTTGTCTCCATAGGTGTACCTGCGAGGAGTATCATCTTAATGTAGAAGCTCGACTGGAATATTATAATAGGGAACCTGATAGCTACTGCCTCAAATAGGCCAGTGGTGGCAAGGTATGTAAGGTTGATGGGAAGTTGAAGGGAGAAGGTGGGTGATTCAACCCTAAGAGTGGTGAGGGATTTGTATCGATACTTCTCTGACCTTAATTAGGACAAAGATTGGGATGGATTTTGAGAGATAAAAGAAGAAGTGAAGAGGGGATCTGGAGATGAGGGCATTAATTGGATCATGTTTGGAAGGAAGAGGTGGAGCACCTATTGAAGGTGGAGGGAATGATCTTAGTCGTCGTTAGATTGTGATCAAGGTAGATGTTAAACGATGGGGAATGGAGGTGATTCATTTGTGCGGTGGGTTAGATTGAGTTTCTTGCGAACGGAGAAGAAGAGAAAGGGGAGGATGGTGAAAGAGAGAACATAGAAGGAAGATGAGGTTGTGGGAGAAAATAGTAGGAGAGAAGAAGAAATGAAATAGAAGCAGAAGGAATTACATGTATGTGGAGTTCTCACCTGAAGGTAGTGAAGGTTGAAGACCTTCAACAGATCATCACCTCAATTGATGTGACGGAGACTGTTAAGAGACTTGGTAGTGCCAAGATCAGAGCTACAACATGGGGATGATTCTGTGGATCGTACCACGTACGAAAGGTTCCGTCTTCGCTCGATAAGTTAGAGTCATTGTCACCAATTAGACCCTCAGATCTGATGATGTCTCTCAAAAATGGTGGATAGTGGTGAAAGGGATGAGGCGATGGGTTTTGAGGAGCCGTCGTTAGGCCTTCATGAAGAAGGGGAGGTGGGCGACGTGGATGGTTGAGGGAGAAGAGGGATCAATCAAGGAGGAGAAGGCTCGATACAAGAGAGGGACAATGGTATTGTCGAGGAAGAGGCAGAGGTGTGGAGGAAGGTGGAGCTACCTTGGTCGAGAAGATCGAGCAGAGAAGATGAGTTTCTCGGTCGTTCGATCGGTCAAGATCGAGCGCTCAAGATTGGGCCGTGTTGCGAAAAGTTAACAACTAAATAAATAAAATTAAAAATAAAGGAAATAATCTAGGTAATTGGATGAAGGAGTACTTCATCCAACACCTTAAAAAAGAGGGCTATTGAGGAGTTAGTAGGGGGGACGTGTGACAGATCCAGGAGATGCCACGCATCGCTCCCAGAAAAACAAAAAAATAAAATCAAAAGGAAAATCGAAATAAAATTTAAATCAATGTCAAATTAAAAAGTATTCTTCATAGAAAGTTTTCATATCAATTATATCTGCAATTTTCATGAATGGACCAAAATCAAAAGAAGTCATCTCTACAAAGTGAAATTTTGGTCATATTCTACGTATATAAAATATCATATTTTAATGTTTTTACAATTTTCTATGATTTTTAATTAATGAAAAATTCGGAAAAAAATGAAATGAATTATAAAAAAATATTTAAAATTAATCTATTTTTTTAGTATTTTTAGTAATCAATAAAATAAATTAACAAAGGTAATGGGACTTTTGTCAAAACTATATATATAGACTCATGATGATTCATTTTTTTGATTTTTAATTCTATTTAGATTTGGATTTTGAAACACTTTATTAAAACATAAATCAAAGAAAATAAATGAAAAAAATAAGTTGAAAAGAGTTAATTTTGTACATAAAATAATGATGTCAAGTTAGTCAATATATAGAATATACAATGTGGACCCAAAACCCAAGTTTCACATATGAACTCCAAATATTTTGAATTTAGTCTTGATTTGTAGGCAGTTGAATGCACATTAATTCAAAAGTGAGTAGAGGTTCATAAGAGACTGTATGTGAGAGAAATTTGATTTTACAGCTTTTTGCCTCAAAACTCGGGTTTGGTTTTTTTTGGCATATTTAGAAGTTATTATTTTTCTAATTTTTTTTAGTTTTAATGTTAGTAATATGTACACAATAGATTGATTTTATTTAATTTTGAGTTAGTATAAAAAATTGCAAAATATGGGGGTTAGTTAATATACAGGTAATTATATACATACAATTATTGGCTTCTTAAGATCATAATATGTGGATAGTATTTACGCATGCATGAATGCTAATAATGTGATGTTAATTTCTAAGTGCAATTAATTGCTTGAGAACAAAGCTCTATTTTTTCATTTTCTAAAGTGATGAATCCCTTATTCATCAAGGAGGGATTTTTAAACTAGAAAGGTTCCATCTTAAAGCTATGCTTAATTTGTTTCAATGAGGTTACCTAAGAAATTATTTGTTTGTGATCCGAAAAGAAATTTGGAAGGGTTGTCAAGGTTGTTTGTAGTAAAATTTTTAGAAGGGGTAGGGAAAAAATGCGGTCAAGGATAGACATCTAATATTTTTTGTAATGACCCATGTAAAGGGGTAAATCTAGAGCTATAGAGCTCCACCAAATTGGAGAGGTGGCACAACTCATTAAAAATTAAAATTTTAGTTCATTGAGGACATAGTTTTTTGGGTGAAGAGTATGCATAATATCTAATAATATCGAAGTCGCATGCGGTGATTAGGTGTTCAAAGGTGGTATCAGGTGATATTAGGTGCGATAAGAAGTCCTCTTTGTCTGTTCTCTAAGGTGGGCCATAAATGGTGATGAAGCGGATTCGATCTTGACTTTGGATGTGTACAAGGTCAAGGGTAGCTGAGAAGTCAGGGTCTAAGAAAGATTGACTTGTATAGATAATTGGGTCCCATGCTGATAGGATACCCCAAGTTTTTCTTGGTGTTAGAATGTTAGTTAAGGAAGTCGAGTGAGGGGAGTTTGGTTCGCAGGTCTAGGTTTCAGATTTGAGTTTCTTGGAACGCCATTAGGATAAGTGATGATTCGTAAAATACCCTTCTTAATTCTTATGAATTAGATGTGTCAATTCGTTGTAGTTGGGCAATTTGAGATCAATTAAAAGTAACCACGGAAGTTAATGAATCAATCAAGTGATGTGGTTCTATGTTTATTTTACCTGGGCAAGTCCCATGGTCGACTCAAGGAGGAAAAGGAACAACCTAGCTTAAGTCTATTAAATTTAGCGTACGGTTTGCAGAGAAAAGAAGAAGAATAATTTTGGTATTTTTATCGTTTTAGCTTTTTATGGATTTTTAATGTAAAAGAAGCAAATAATTTAAAGAAAAATATGATGCATGGATTTTTAAAATAATTTTAATGCAAAGAAAATAATGCTACGCTATGTAGTGGAAAATGAATGAACAAATTCAATATTTTTGTTGATTCTAAAATGATGATGGAAATGATGCTAAATGGTGAAATGCAAATGATGAGAAAATAGAGCCATGCCAAGCAATCAATTAAGCACAAACTACAAAGATCACAAAAAATAATTATCCAGTTATGCACTGATTAACTTCCCAAAATACCCCCCCCCAAATTCAAGGCACAAGTTATTAAGCAAAAGAATCAATGAATAAACGCGTTCAAAATTATCACATAAACATCCTCAATTTATTTGAGTCAGATAATGTCTCAAAAATGAAATCTCAATGCTCAATATGAAAGACAATAAGATAGGGATCAAAACGATACCAAGTACGTGAAAATCTGATAAATAATGTTAAGATATGAATAATCACAGTTTAGGGAAGAAAATAAAAATAAAAGAAATAAAATATTTTGCAGATACACCGATAGAAAGGATTGTTTTGTAATTTCTGAAAACCGTTAGACCTCCTCTGCATATTTCCCTTGGCGAGGGTATATGTGTAATTCATATAACATATAGGGTGTTCTGTGCAATTTTCCCAAAGTCACCCGTGTTGCTTGTGTGACTTGGACTCTTTTGTGATTCTGAGAAGCTCCGGGGGCAAGGTCATAGTTTTCCCTAACCGCATGTGGCTGGTCATGTGGGCCCATGTTAGACTCGAGACTTGGATCCAAGCCTCCACGCGATGCCTTTCTTCTACTTCGGTGGCGCTCGAAGCAAGTGGTTAGGATGTTATCCTTGAGGAAGATCTTGTCTGTCCATGAGAGGTAGAATCTACGACTACCTTTTGGGAAAATCTAGACATATGAGATATCCCTAGTTCTTGATCCAATGAGATCTGGAGATCCTGGAGGGATGGAGTAGGGCGATCCGACAGTGGGCAGCTATAATGGCGATGGAGCTTTTGGAGATCAGTGCTATTGTCGGTGCGACGAGGGCTGACAGTAATGACATAGGGGCGGTAGCTAAATCCAAGGCGGAGGGTGGAGATGCAATTGGTGTTCGAAGTTGTCTATCAGGTGGAGGTGAATCGATGTCAAACCCTTAGGGGTGTGGCACTCAAGGATGGAGTGCACCCAACTAGGATATGGTTAACGCAAGAAAACAGAGGCACAACAATTGATTGAGGGAGAGCATGTCTCCTTAGTTGAGACGCTACATAGCAAGGTGGAGTGAGGGAGATGTGCAATGCGATTGTGATATGGAGGATGAACGATAGGGGAACAAAAGTGCGAAGGTTGAGGTGACGATGGCAGTCGATGATGGTGCAGGCGAAAATATGAATAGAAGAGGGAAGAGGAGAGAAGAAGGCAGATGAGATGAAAAAACAGAGGGGGAGTACCTAGAATGGGCTCGACAACGATAGAGCCAGAGCAGAGCAAACTCGAGGCGCGAACTGCGACGTCGACTTGGCCGGATAACATTGCGTATTCAGACCCTCATCGGGGAAGAGGTTGTTCTAGAGGAGTTGTTACCTCTGGCCAGGTCCTGGAATCCTGTTGACATTAGTATTGGCGAATACTCTAACAAGTTGCCATCGATGGGTTTTAATAGGAAGAAGGGGAAAGGTGTCTGGCGATTTTGTCTGGTTACAAAGGATAAGGAGATGAGAGTTGACCATGGTGTTGAGGGGCTTAGGGGTTGGAAGAGTATGATAAGGTTAGTTGCGGCTCGCCGGAGATGGAGGATCGGATAGAAGCGTATGGGAATGGGTTAACGATGATGGTTTTCGAAAATTGGGGGTGCTGGTGGTTGTTGCTCATTCATTACAGGTCCCAAGATTAGGGACAAGATGGCGATTGGGGTTTGTAGTTAATGGTGGATGGAGACGAGATCCGAGAAGTTGCTAGACAGAGACGAGATCAGAGAGGAGGGGGCTTCAACTGTTGTGGGTTTATCGGAAAGAAGAGTTAATGAATGGGTTGGAGGAGCATAGAGCAAGGAGGAAGAGGATCCTCACGTGTGTGGCATCCGAGGAGGAGGTCGAGGGTGGCCACATGCTCTACACGTGTAAGGACGGTGACGTTAGCAAAGAGTCACATGCACAACACGTGACGAGGGGGGAGAAAGAAGCACGTGCTTTACACGTGATGAGAGATAGCAGGTGTCACCATGCTAGGTGGCCCAGTGATATGATGACACATGGTAGTTGACCATGGTTGACCAGTGCTAAAATGCAGAAATAAATATGAATAAAATATAAACTGACCTCAAATGCAAAAATGACCAACATGTAAAATGTGTATTTAAATATAACCTACAATGTTCATGAAGGACTCAAGTGCACATGAAATGCTAAATGAATGATATGCAATTTTTGGATGATATTTTATGAATATAAAATTCATTTTTTTAGCTTTGTAATTTTTATTTTATTTTCTGATGATAAACAAATGCATGAAAAAAACAAACATGCTATGAAATAACGCAATGGACTGAAATATGATTTTGTGGAATGTTTATGGGTTTCAAATAGCTTAGAAAAATTAGAGAATTTAATTATGTACAAGTGGATTATGTTAGAAAACTCAAGACAAAACATGTCACTTTAATTGCTTTTTTGATTTTTTGGGTTTTTATTTTTATGTAATTTATTAAAATAATGAATAAAATAAAGGAAAGAAAAAGAAAATAATTGAAATGAGTGAAATATGCACATGAAATGATGGGTAAAAACCAACTAAAATACATAATGTGCAAAATAGTCCCAAAACTCAATTTTCACAAGTGTGCTCTGATTCTTTTGAACTTGGTCTTATTTTGAAGATAATTGAATATGCATTAGTTCAAAAGTGAGTAGGATTTATCTGGACAATATATGAGAAAGATATCAACGTTTTCACCTATCTTTTCTTAAATTTTGGGTTTGACATTATTTTGCATATTTACTAGTTAGCATTTTTAAGGATTTTTCATGGATTAAGGTTAGCGATATGTACATAATGGCGATGGTTTGAGGTCAATTGGAGTTAGCATGAATTAACTGAAAATGCATGAAGTAAGATGAAAATGCATGGATGATTATGAATGCACTATGAAGTGTTAATTTACGCAAATTAATTATATGCGCGTGAAAGACAATTTTATGAAGTTAATATGCAAATAAACCTAAATACTCACGACGAAGCTCTATTTTCAGCTAACTAGATTGATGATTACAGTTTCATCAACACCCCTATAATTAGACCTTTCTCATCATCGAGAAACCAAAGAATGAATGAGGTGAAACTGAAATTGGGTTCCATACCAAGATCAAGAGTAAAAGTTGAAAATGGATCTATACTCATCCTTTGGTTTAAATAGTATGGCATATTCTCGTGAGATTAGGTTTTAAAAATAACAACCTTTAAGTTCTACACATCATTGTAACAGTTTCCGCTCACAAGTCATCTTAGATTAATCCTCCTCCCAAGCATACCTCATGAACATTGACATATGTCTCATGTGTGTGTAGGTTGCTAGCTCTTCCCATAAAGAATGTCAGACTACCATGCAAACCTCTTCTTTAATAACCCATCCTCAGGGAGTCATGTTCCTTCTACGTTCAGGTACGTGCTGTGTTCACAATAGATGGGAGAAGAAGATAGAAGAATAAGAAGAAAACTGGAGTGTGGCCAGTGTAGCCACATTTACTTGTGAAGCCAGCCCGTTTAACCAAATCTTCACCAAGATCTACATGTTATCTGAAGCTTGGACCTTTTTGGTTAAATATATATTTGGTAGTTGGCTTCTTTTTGTATGGATTTTTGATTTCTCTGCATGGATATTTTGTGCCCCTACGGATAGAGAATCTTTCTTTCCACACATGTTTTGAAGTCTTATAAAAATTGTGGGAGTAATCCTTCCCTAATCTGAAGCTTTATTTCAACCTGTACTCCGGTATTTTAATGTCCATGCTAATAGAAAAGATGTCCACACAATCTTCCTACTCTTCGTCTGAGTTGAGCTAAGTGCATAGTGCGAAAGTATGGAGTAATTTCCTATTCCAGAGTCGTACCCAAAATGAGGTTACCAGGTTAGACACTGAGTCAACATCTGCACATTATCATGCAGAACTCGAAGAATTAAGTCAAAGACCTGAAGCTTCTAACCTCCTATTTCTCTATGAAGTTCCTCTGAAAAATAGGTGGATTAAGACTAAGTAAAGACCACTCTCAGTTTCTACTCATAACTTGGTTCAGTACCCAAGGGCTTTTCACCAATGTAAATGCATGAAATGTTGCATGGAGTACAAGTGTATGGAATGAAAGAACTTTTGTTTTTGTATACCACCTATTTTACAACAATTTTACAAAATATTGATTACAAGAGTTTTTACAAGATTATACAAGATTTATTATACAAATTCTAACAGCTTGTATACAATAAAAATATTATACAAGTATACAATTATATAAGTATTTGATAAAGTTTGCAAAGATTTTTTTACCAATTTTACCGATCTCATAATTATTGCAGAATATAAACAAAAAATACGTGAAAATAAGAGCTATGGGTAAAGTGTGTATGTAATATATGCATACCCCCTATACTTAGCATGTGCTATGTCCTCAGAGCACAAGAAACATAGAGAAGCCATAGCTTGGGCTAAGCATAAGAGAGTGAAAAAGAAAAGAAAATAGAAGTCGGATCACCCCCTTATACATAAACTGTGCATAGTATAAGTATAGAAGATGAGAGGGAATGGGGCAAACAAGAGAAGAAGTGAATAAGATGGGTATACACAACGGACATCGGGTCCCCCTATACTTAGGCTCTAGTCAGCCTATGTATTGGAAGAAGGGGCAGGGGTCCAATGAGATCTGGAGAATGTACAAGTGAATGTGTGAAGAACAGAAGAAGGAGGAAAAACAAAGAGAAGATTTGATCTTAGAGGGTGGGGGGCGGGCGGCTGTTGGCCTAAGATGAATTTGTACAGCTTCGGTTCGATTGCTTCTCTTCGTGAAAAGTCTTATTATGTGTCTCCATTGTGCTCGCTCTCCATGATGTTGATGACCTCGACTTGGACTAACTGCTCTTTATAATCAACATAATGATTCAATAATTGCCCATTAACTAAAATTATCTGCGTATTATCTCATGAATCATCAAAGTCAACACTACATTGTTGTGCACATCTATGACAAGGTAGGGGCTTGATGAATCCACGTTTCATCATCTTTATTCTATCATTTTGGCCTTAAAAACCCTAGTAAATGCGTGTAAATAGGCTTAATATAGGCATTTTAGCATTCTTGCATATGCGTGTAAATATTGTATAAAATGTGGTTTTTAAAGCCAAAATTATAGAATAAAGAAAAGAAAAGAAAAAGAATAAAATATTGTAAATATTTTATGACCCGAAACCCCGAGACCTAGGCATCTTGATGAATAGGTCGACAAGGAATAAAGTAGGGGGAGATAAGGGCCAAAATACAGATAAAAGACCTATATTTTCTATTCATTCTTTATTCATTTTGGGACCTATTTTTGGTTCCGCTTTTTATACATCAAATAAAGAAACTTTGTACATGAAAGTTGTAGATAATTTAATAAAGAAAAATACAAAATTGATTTCACTGAAAAATAATGTACAAATAAAAAGTTATGGTCTAAATAAAAATCTAGAATGCCAACTTCCCAGACCCGTATCTCATAAACAAAGACTCTAAATGCAACATATTCACCTTTAATTGTATATAGAAGAAAATAAGCTATTTAATGGCGGTGGTTTCGCATTTGGCGGAGCTACGGTTTGAAAGTTGAGTTTTGGACCCACATTGTATACTTGTACATATTAAAATATTCAATTTTATATTTATTCATTATTTTTATATTTTTATATTTTTATAATGTTGTAAATAATACTTATAACAATTATGTACATTAAAATTGGAATAAAAACATAAATAAAACTCAAATAAAAATATTTGTATACTCAAAACATAGGTATTATACTTACATACATACCTATATAAACTATACTTATATTTTATTAATTATACAAAACATATCAGAAAAATTAAATAAAAATATATTTGTGTTTATAAAAGTATTTTATAATTTTATAAAATAATAAATAAAAACAAATAAAATTAAATGTACAAAATAAAAATAAAACACTAAAATATATAGATAATATACCTATATAGGGGTATAAAAGTAACTTGTAAAAATATATTTCATAAAAATAATTAAAAATCATAATAAAATACTAAATAAAAGAACAAATATTTTTTATATTATAATCATAAATTAGGAATGCCATTTACTATTTTTAAATCAATTAATAAGACATTTTTGGGGGCTTTTTCCTGGTTGGTCCACGTGGACCAACCAGGTGGACTGGGATGTTGACCAGCCAGTCAACTCCCTAGTCCTAGCCCCCTCCCTTGTCAGAAGCACCCGTGACCCACTTTTCCTCGATTTGTTTCGCTATGATGCGTTGCTCGAGGGAGATTTGACCCTTCATGAAAGTTGTACCTGGTACAACTGCCATCCACGCCCATGCATCGTTTCGGAGATTCGACCTAAGATACGCCCGTGATCGGCCCTTGAAAGTCACCCTTCGCCACAGTTCAAAACCAAGCCTCCACCTTTCCTCCACCTTTTGAACCCCCTTTGACTCGAATCTGAACCTCCAGGCGTTGCGCTCCGGACCGGGAGGGTGACAGGCTCCCTCCAGCCGACGAAGGAGGCTCGGACAAGGGCCAAGGCGGCGGCTCCACCCCCTATCTCCGGCCGCCGCCGTTGAGGTGTACACTCATGGTTTTCGACCATTTGAGTATGTTATTCTATGTTTTTCCTTGTAGCTTGGTAGATACCAGTAGTAGTTTTTGATTTTTGTGCTTTTTAGGTTTTATAATCAGATCACCCCCTACGCCATCTCGCCGGAGCTTGCTCCGACGAGTTCCATATCTAACTTCACCATCCACACGCTGAACAAACCGGCCGAGAGGCTGCTCTCGAGCCCTTTTTGCATCTTGCAGGTACCTGACTTTGACGCCTACCATCTGGGGGAAGTACCTTGAGGCTCGCCGGAGGAGGAGGGCACCGCCGCCCGCGCGCCGCCGCTGCCGTGCGCGCCTGTGAAGAGCAAGAACGAGGGGGAGGGGGGTGTACAGTTGCCGTTGATCTCGCCCTCCCCTTTTGATCAGGACCCTCCGATCGTCTCTCATCCCAGAACATCCACGCAAGCCACGTGGATTAGTGGGGGATTTTGTACCCGTGCCCCACGTATTTTGTGTAATTCCCATAACAACTTGAAACTTTCAGTTGCGCTTTGATTACTTTGTAGAATTTACCAAGGGGCCCCTACGTTTTTGTATTCTCGCAAACTTGTCCCCGCCAGGTCACGCGCATAGCGCGTGTGACCTGGGCGTTTTTGCAAAGTGCCCCTGCGGCTTTTCGTTTTGACATTTAGTCCAGCAAGTTGTTAGTTCATCTATAGATTTTCTGGAAATTTACATTCTGGCCCTCGGATTTTCTGCTAATTACGCATATACCCCTGGCCGTGTGTATTGTTCTTTGTGCTTCTTGTATTTTGTTTCATGCATCTATAAAACTCCAAAAATTCTCAAAAAAATCATAGTAGAGTCCTGTTGCATAGTAGATTAACGACATATTTTTATTTTCTATAATTATTGCATTTTTATATTTATTAAAAATCAAAAATAGTCATTTTGTGCACTGTCTAGCTCATAAAATACCAAAAAATACAAAACTCTCCAGAAAAATCCCAAAAAAATATATATTTCTTCCTTTGGTGTGTCTTAGCGCCAGACCAAAAATCATTAAAAAATACAAAACCAAACTCCTAAAAATTACAAAAACCCAAAAACCTTTATAAAAATCCTAAAAATTCTACAAAAACCCTAAAAATATAATCTTGGTGCCTAAATTTTCCTTATTTTATCATCTTTCATTGAAAATTAAAGTGGAGTATTTTTGCTACTGTTTTCTATTTTATTTCTCCATTTTAAGTTTCAGCCTTGCATTTTATTCACTGTTTGCTTTATTTTGTTAATTAAAAATACCAAAAACATTCTAAAAATTACCCAAAAATCACAAAAACAGTAAAAAAGTATAAAAAGACCAAAAAGACTTTATTTGCTTATTTTTGAATATTTTTATCTATTTTTATAAATACCTCCTTTTCCCTTTTATTACATTGTCTTTATTTTCCAATATTGAAAAAAAAAAGAAAATATAAAAATATAAAATACAAAAAGAAAATATAAAATCAGAAAATTATAAAATCAAAACACAAAAATATAAAATTAAAAATTAAATAAAAAAATATAAAATTAAAAACCCACAAAAAATAGCATCACAGACTCTTGATTACATACACACACATTTTGAGCAATTTTTGCCCCGTTCTACCTGTCTGCTCCCTGTGTTCGACCTCTACACATACTTGCACTATACACATCTTGTTGTAGAGTTATAATAAATCTTAACTCCGCACATTTACTTTCATTGCTTGATATATTTGTCGTGGGTTAATTGTTGATTAATTCAGGTTTCGTGAGCGGTCGCTCAGCGACACTGCAGTCCCGCCTTGTGTGGACTATTTTGACCCTCGCAAAACCTGAGTTATCAAATGGCGCCGTTGCCGGGGAGCAACAGCGCTTAGTTCGGGTCTTGTTCGTGATTGTGATCATTTGTCTATTTCGCGGCTTTTATTTTTCGCTATTTTATTTTCTTTATTTTTGATATATCTCTTGAGCTGTCTAACCTTCTCTTTTGTTGACTTGGTGCGAGGAACCGCGGATCGAGGTAGACGCTCCACCCTAGGTGCCTACGCACCCACGTGAAGCCGGCATCTCCCAGCCGAGCACCGAAGAGACGAAGAGTAAATTTTGAGGACCGAGCTCTACTTTAGTTGTAGAATTTATTTCCTGCATTTATTGTTGTAATTTGTAGTGAGAGAGAGACTATTAATTGTAATAATACAGGTACCCCCGGACTTGGACTCTCGAGCCTTATTTCCAGGTGTCTGTTCACCTGGGGGCTCACCGCGGCTTTTTACGGTTTTCTTCGCATTTGTTATTTTGTTTTGTTTTCCGATTTTATTTCTTTTGTGTGATTGAGCCCTTAGTCTTAGGAGTTGCTTGCAATAGAATTAGGTCCAAACACCTTAATCAACATTGCATGTACCTATAGTTTTGTTTGGACTTAGTCAAATTTTTAAACAGTTGATCATCATCTTAAATCCGTCGCGCCGCGAGCTCTCCCTGCAAAGCGCTTTCTCCTAAACTCAAGTGTGTTGAGCAGAGGAGGGGTGAGCCTAGACCGGACTCTAGGGTTGAGGATTGGTGGTCGACATGTGGTGCTTCCCGCTAATAGCAATTTCCGAAACTTAGGGCGATTTCATCGACTTTGCATTTGCATACAGTTAGGTTTCAATTCTGCTGAGCATCCTTGCATGTAGAATGCTGGAGGCAAGGTGAGCATTTCTCTTTAGCATCCATCATTGATTTGACGCTTGCATTGCTTTTCCGACTCTCCCTCTGATTTTGCTCACGTAGGTGCTCAAAGGAATTGAATCCCCGATAGGATCGTGCATTTTTATTAAAAAAAAATCAAAAAAAGTGATAATCAATAAAATTGGGACTGCTAATATTACTTGACCCTAAAACCGATCAAAAATAAAATCTTGTATTGGGGCGAGTAATCCCCTCATTGTCTTCGTTTTACATTGCTCACGCACATGCTAAGGATTAGTGCCCAAATCCCATTTCAGCCCCCTAAGTGTTTGCGCAACATTTTGGACTTCTCACCTAACTCTAAAAAAAGACAAGATTAAAAGACCAAATTTTCGGTCTCTACCGAGTTGAGTAGGTGAATTGAGGGTTTGACTTGTTTTTATTTTTGTTTGTGATTGTTTTGTGTGTGTCCTAGATCGCCACTGTGCACTTGCGCCTTTCTTCTCACTTCTCTTGACTTGACCATCGTGCTCTCCTGATCATTTTCTTTTGTTTCAAGATGGCCGACTGGAGCGTATTCTATCCGGACTTTGCGGATCACTCGTTCACTCCAGCCGGTCCACCTCCTTTTTTCCAGGAGGACTTTGCTCCTTACTTTTGTACATATCCGCCTCAGCCACAGTATCAGACCTCGGATTTCTACCCACACCCACCTCCACTTCCGTATTATCCACCATCACATCCACCCGAGGCCGAGCTGTTGGAGTCACCTTTCATGGAGTCCACCCTTGAGCACTTGACCCAAATGATGGATCATATGAGACAGAGGATTGACCACCTCACTAGTACCAATAAGAGCGACCATGATATACCACCATTTGATGATATGGGTTCACTCGAGGATTTCCATGAGAGCTTGCAATCGCCAAAAATACAAAAAAATGAGAAAAATTTAAAAACACAAAAAGATTTCGGGAGACACATGATCGAGCCAGACTGTGAGGAGAGCGTCCACTTGCTAGACCATTTGACCACACAGCCTTTCACACCCGGTCCCACCTTTGACCTCGAGGATGCCGCTGTACAGACTGCTCTTGGCATGCCTCGTGTATATGCTGATTCCGACTCCCTCCCTTGTATGGAGGAGGTCGAAAAATTCAAAAAAATTCTGACTGAACCCGAAGTGGTGGCCACCATTCATGAGATTATCCGTGCCCCACTTCAGCAGGCCATGACCCATATGTCTGCTCCTCTTCCCAAGAAGAGAAAGCGGAGGAGCAGATCTGATCGTCATATCTTGACCATGGCTACTGCCCATGCCATCTCACATCGTCCCATTCCTAGGAAAAAGAACACTGCCACACCATTCATTAGCTGCACCATCTCTGACCACACATGTGATCACACTCTCCTAGACGGCGGTGCATCGATCAGTATCATACCCTTCTTGCTGGTACAGTCTCTTCACTTAGGGCCTCTCAAGAAGACCAGGATGATCGTACAGTTTGCTGATGGATCAATAAAGAGGCCGAAGGGTATCCTTGAAAACGCCGTCATTTCGATTCAGGGCACGAGCTACACTGTTGATTTTATCGTATTGCCCATGGAGACCTCCACAGGGGAGCATTCTCCAATCATCCTGGGACGACCATTCCTCGCCTCTACGAGAGTCGTTATTGACTACGGATCAGGAGAGATTCGCTTCCGTCCTGCTGACGAGGGCAAAGCAGTGATCACCGCACCCACTGCTGACCAGAGACCCGCACCTGATGTGACTTCACCTATCTTGGCAGACCCCAAGGACTATGATCTATATGAGGATATCAGAGAGACCTTCTTCATGACCGATGATAAGACCCGAGAATTCCTCTCCAAGGAGGAAAGCTCGGAAAGCATAGACCTTGGTGTTGCTGCTTCCAGTGATTGGCGATGTGTTGATGACATCCGCGGGATTTACATGATCGATACCATTGATGGAGGGCAGATTTAGAGACTATACAGGACGGACATCCTTTGACTACTTTCACCGATGGATCCGTCCCTGTCCACAAAGATACTGATGAGACTAAGGCCGAATTCGATTTAGTTGCTTTTCTTCAGAAATTCGGGCCTTTTGATGAGAAAGATGATCCAGTTGAAATTATAGAGGACGACCAGAGTTCGACTACTTCCACCGATGAGTTCATGCCTTTTGGTTTTGACCTGGATGACTCCTCGCAGGACGACTCTGAGTACACTACTTCCAATGATGATGAGTTCGTCCCTTTTCACTTTGATATCAGCGAGATTCCTAAGGCCGGACCTAGCCATACTTCTTCCACTCACCAGTCTATGCCTTCACACCCTAGGGCCACTGAGGACCATCACCCCGTCAATCCTGATCGGATTCCGTCCACTGTGGACCCCGATGTCGACCTGCACCACACTAGATCTATCCCTCAGCGGTCCCGCAAGAAGGTTCGCTTTCTACCTTCTTGACCCTATGTACATCCATCCTGTTGTACGTTCGTGTTGTGTACCTCCGTCTCTCTTCCGTATTGTTCGTCCGCTCATTCCTCGTGTTTGCCTAGCTTAGGACGTACTTTGTCCTAAGTATAGGGGGTGGACGAGCCGAGTGTTCTTTCATCGTTCCGTGTCATCACTCCTGTCGTTACCTATACTTCGGGCTTCTTTCACCCTAAGTATAGGGGGAGCGATGCGTACATCCTCACAATCTCTTCTTCTATCTTCATCTCTTTTTCTTCTTTTCTTCTTTTCTTCTTTTCCTCTTCTACCGTCTCCATCTACCGAAAAGGTGCCGCCCCTTGTAGACAGTCTTCTATACTTAGGACGTACTTTGTCCTATGTATAGGGGGGTGCGCACCCCGAGTTTCCTTCATTCTTTTCGATCCTCTCCATTGTCTCCACTTCTTGTCTATACTTAGGGATATTTTACCCTAAGTATAGGGGGAGACAATTTGAGTACGATCTGTTCATTCCCACCCTTGACCCTCTCTGCTTTGTGTACAGTCTGCTATACTTAGGATTATTTGATCCTAAGTATAGGGGGGACGGTCAACTTCTCATTCTTTTGTTCATTCGTTCATTTCTTCTTTAGATTTTCCTATACTCAGTACGAGTTATGTCCTCTCTTTTCTCTCTGATCTATGAGGACATAGCTAAAGCTAAGTATAGGGGGGTCGTATATACTGTGTATATACTTTAGCCATAACTCGTACTTTCGTATTTTCTTAATAATATGGCTAGAAAAATTCTTTAAAATCCATTAAAAAAATCTTTAATAAAAAGGTGTTTTATTCCTCAAATTCTTTTGTGTAATTACTGATTAATAAATTAGGTGAAAATGTTTTTTGCAAAATGATTGAAAAATAGTTTGAAAATCCTCGTGAATATTTATTGAAAACTATTTTGAAAATATTTTGTTACATGCTTTCAACCTGTGTGAAATTGTGTGGTTTGTAAAATTTCTTTTTTTTGTGTAAAATAAAATGTTTGAAAAATGATTTGCAAAAGGTTTGAAAAATGGTTGCAAAAATGTTTTGAAAAACCTATATATACTGTTTGAAAAACCTTTGCAAAATGATTTTCAAATGTGTGTAAATGATTGCAAAAATGTTTGTAAAAACTATTTTGGACTATAGTTTTCAAAATTGTGTGTAAAATTGTTTTCAAATAAGTTTGAGGAATACATACATCCCACCAAAATCCACTATATCTATATATGTATAAAATTGATCACTTACCTTGTAAATTCTTAAAATCCACATCTTGTAAATATAAGAAGCACTCCCGTGTAAATAGTTTTAACCTAGCTTTTAGCCAAAAAACTTTTTGTTTTCAAAAAATCCCAAAAACAGTTGCAAAATTAAAATCCAAAAACATTTGAAAAACATTTTTGAAAAAGACAAAAAAATGCATCTACATATGCATGCATCATCTTTTCAAAAATCCATAAAAAGGTCAAAATTCTTGAAAATTGCATCACAAAAATATTTTCTGCATTCTTCATATCATTTGCATAAGCATGAGCATTTTTCGGACTGAGTTTGATCGTTGAACGAGTCTAAATAAAATCCGGAGATTGGAGCTTGATTGGACCTTAAAATCTACCTAATAACAGGAACCTTATAGGAACTGGGTTTGAGGTACTTCAGGTCTAGTTGACTTAATTCTTTGAGGATCACGAGATTTGGTTCAATGGATTCTTCACTGCATAAGTAGAGTATTTCGGAGCACACACACGACTCTTGTTGATAATGACCTAACTTGGACACATGCACCTTTCACATGGCTCAACTCAGTTGGAGTGGTGAGGGGATTGGATTTGCCGGTATGAGATGCACACAAGTGGAAACACTTGTCCTCCTCTTAGGAGGGAAGTGCACCCCAACACGTCCAGTGATTAGGAAGTCTAAAGACAGGAGACTGTGGGTTGCGATAAAGCTTCAAAAGAGGGATAGTCTACTGGCTCAAGAGGAAAAACTCCCTATGTAAATGCTGCTGTGAATAGTATTTCAAAAAAAATGAGAGAAGTTCAGGCATGTACAAAAATAAAAAGCCTGCAAAGTATGTGAATATGTTGTATAGAAAATAAGCAAGCTTGAGCATCAAAGTCAAATATGTGAGCATGCAGCAGGATGACTTGACTACACTGGTCTTGCATCCAAGGATAGGTAGCTACACTGGCTACCGTCCATTCTTCTCTTCACCTCCTCCTCTTGAGCTGGTTGCCACTTGAACTTAGAAGGGAATACCCCGCTCCTCGAGGATGGAGTCATTGGATTGGGGAATCATTGGGTTGTTGTACTGGAGAAGTCAGTTTCTTTGCCATTCTAGTTGGGGAGAGCCACCATCACTTACACTGTACGAGTCAGATTCATAGTCGTAAGAGTTTGCGTATGAATTGAAGTATTTCTGACCTGGCTATTGAGGAGACTTGGACAGAGTTTTGAGATTCTCAGGGACTGTTGGATTTCAAATTCGGTTCTCATTAAGGTTCCGACCGCATTAAAATTCCAAAGGTCCGACTTAAGCTCCAAACTTTGATTTTGTGAAGACAAGTTTGACAATTAAATTCAGTCCACGTTCTTCTTTTTCTTTTCTTTGTTTTTATTTTGTGCACTTATTGCATAAGTGTTTGCTAGGGACTAGCTAAGGCAAGTAAAGGGGGATGATGAATCCACGTTTCATCATCTTTATTCTATCATTTTGCCCCTAAAAACCCTAGTAAATGCGTGTAAATAGGCTTAATATAGGCATTTTAGCATTCATGCATATGCGTGTAAATATTGTATAAAATACGGTTTTTAAAGCCAAAATTATAGAATAAAGAAAAGAAAAGAAAAAGAATAAAATATTGTAAATATTTTATGACCCGAAACCCCGAGACCTAGGCATCTTGATGAATAGGTCGACAAGGAATAATTTAGGGGGAGATAAGGGCCAAAATACAGATAAAAGACATATATTTTCTATTCATTCTTTATTCATTTTGGGACCTATTTTTGTTTCCACTTTTTATACATCAAATAAAGAAACTTTGTACATGAAAGTTGTAGATAATTTAATAAAGAAAAATACAAAATTGATTTCACTGAAAAATAATGTACAGATAAAAAGTTATGGTCTAAATAAAAATCCAGAATGCCAACTTCCCATACCCGTATCTCATAAACTAAAACTCCAAATGCAGCATACTCACTTTAATTGTATATATAAGAAAATAAGCTATTTAATGGTGGTGGTTTCGCATTTGGCGGAGCTACGGTTTGAAAGTTGAGTTTTGGACCCACATTGTATACTTGTACATATTAAAATATTTAATTTATTATTTATTCATTATTTTTATATTTTTATATTTTTATAATGTTGTAAATAATACTTATAACAATTATGTACATTAAAATTGGAATAAAAACATAAATACAACTCAAATAAAAATACTTGTATACTCAAAACATAGGTATTATACTTACATACATACCTATATAAACTATAATTATATTTTATTAATTATACAAAACATATCAGAAAAATTAAATAAAAATATATTTGTGTTTATAAAAGTATTTTATAATTTTATAAAATAAGAAATAAAAACAAATAAAATTAAATGTACAAAATAAAAATAAAACACTAAAATATATAGATAATATACCTATATAGGGGTATAAAAGTAACTTGTAAAAATATATTTCATAAAAATAATTAAAAATCATAATAAAATACTAAATAAAAGAACAAATATTTTTTATATATAATCATAAATTAATAATGCCATTTACTATTTTTAAATCAATTAATAAGACATTTTTGGGGGCTTTTTCCTGGTTGGTCCACGTGGACCAACCACGTGGACTGGGATGTTGACCAGCCAGTCAACTCCCTAGTCCTAGCCCCCTCCCTTGTCAGAAGCACCCGTGACCCACTTTTCTTCGATTTTTTTCGCCATGATGCGTTGCTCGAGGGAGATTTGACCCTTCATGAAAGTTGTACCTGGTAGAACTGCCATCCACGCCCATGCATCGTTTCGGAGATTCGACCTAAGATACGCCCGTGATCGACCCTCGAAAGTCACCCTTCGCCACAGTTCAAAACCAAGCCTCCACCTTTCCTCCACCTTTTGAACCCCCTTTGACTCGAATCTGAACCTCCAGGCGTTGCGCTCCGGACCGGGAGGGTGACAGGCTCCCTCCAGCCGACGAAGGAGGCTCGAACAAGGGCCAAGGCGGCGGCTCCACCCCCCTATCTCCGGCCGCCGCCGTTGAGGTGTACACTCATGGTTTTCGGCCATTTGAGTATGTTATTCCATGTTTTTCCTTGTAGCTTGGTAGATACCAGTAGTAGTTTTTGATTTGTGTGCTTTTTAGGTTTTATAATCAGATCACACCCTACGCCATCTCGCCGGAGCTTGCTCCGGCGAGTTCCATATCTAACTTCACCATCCACGCGCTGAACAAACCGGCCAAGACGCTGCTCTGGAGCCCTTTTTGCATCTTGCAGGTACCTGACTTTGACGCCTACCATCTGGGGGAAGTACCTTGAGGCTCGCCGGAGGACGAGGGCGCCGCCGCCCGCGCGCCGCCGCTGCCGCGCATGCCTGTGAAGAGCAAGAACGAGGGGGAGGGGGGCGTACAGTTGCCGTTGATCTCGCCTCCTTTTGATCAGGACCCTCCGATCGTCTCTCATCCAAGAACATCCACGCAAGCCACGTGGATTAGTGGGGGATTTTGTATCTGCACCCCACGTATTTTGTGTAATTCCCAGAACAACTTGAAACTTTTAGTTGCGCTTTGATTACTTTGTAGAATTTACCAAGGGCCCCCTGCGTTTTTGTATTCTCGCAAACTTGTCCCCGCCAGGTCACGCGCACAGCGCGTGTGACCTGGGCGTTTTTGCAAAGTGCCCCTGCTGCTTTTCATTTTGACATTTAGTCCAGCAAGTTGTTAGTTCATCTATAGATTTTCTGGAAATTTACATTCTGGCCCTCGGATTTTCTGCTAATTACGCATATACCCGTGGCCGTGTGTATTGTTCTTTGTGCTTCTTGTATTTTGTTTCATGCATCTATAAAACTCCAAAAATTCTCAAAAAAATCATAGTAGAGTCATGTTGCATAGTATATTAACGACATATTTTTATTTTCTATAATTATTGCATTTTTATATTTATTGAAAATCAAAAATAGTCATTTTGTGCACTGTCTAGCTCATAAAATACCAAAAAATATAAAAACTATCCAGAAAAATCTCAAAAAAATATATATTGCTTCTCTCGGTGTGTCTTAGCTCCAGACCAAACATCATTAAAAAATACAAAACCAAACTCCTAAAAATTGCAAAAACCCAAAAACCTTTATAAAAATCCTAAAAATTCTACAAAAACCCTAAAAATATAATCTTGGCCACTAAATTTTCCTTATTTTATCATCTTTCATTGAAAATTAAAGTGGAGTATTTTTGCTACTGTTTTCTATTTTATTTCGCCATTTTAAGTTTCAGCCTTGCATTTTATTCACTGTTTGCTTTATTTTGTGAATTAAAAATACCAAAAACATTCTAAAAATTACCCAAAAATCACAAAAACAATAAAAAAGTATAAAAATACCAAAAAGACTTTATTTGCTTATTTTTGAATATTTTTATCTATTTTTGTAAATACCTCCTTTTCCCTTTTATTACATTGTCTTTATTTTCCAATGTTGAAAAAAAAGAAAATGTAAAAATATAAAATACAAAAAGAAAATATAAAATCAGAAAATTATAAAATCAAAACACAAAGATATAAAATTAAAAGATAAATAAAAAAATATAAAATAAAAACCCACAAAAAAATAGCATCATAGACTCTTGATCACATACACACACATTTTGAGCAATTTTTGCCCCGTTCTACCTGTCTGCTCCCTGTGTTCGACCTCTACACATACTTGCACTATACACATCTTGTTGTAGAGTTATAATAAATCTTAACTCCGCACATTTACTTTCATTGCTTGATATATTTGTCATGGGTTAAATGTTGATTAATTCAGGTTTCGTGAGCGGTCGCTCAGCGACACTGTAGTCCCGCCTTGTGTGGACTATTTTGACCCTCGCAAAACCTGAGTTATCAGGGCCCATCCATTTAGATTTGATTTTTCCGTAAAATATCTTCAACCTAGCATTAAACAACAATACCTTCTGCCCTGAGACAAAGGTCTTATGCATTATGTGTCGATCATGGTATCTCTTGACCTTGTCCTTAGAGATCACTCGGTTATCATATGCAAGGTTTTGGATTTCCACTAGCTCGTTCAGATTCAAGTCACGATTAAGCTTCCCTAGATGACAACTCTAATTAATTTTCTTGATCACCCATTCTGATATGTGAATTAACTCTGAGGGCAAACGACATGGCTTTCCATAAATCATCAAAAAAGGTGAAGTACAGAGTGGAATCTTGTAGGATATCCTATAGGCCCATCGAGCTTGGTCCAAAAGCTGAGATCGGTTATTCCTATCGGGACAAACCAACTTCTAAAGAATACTCTTCACCTCTTTATTAGAAAAATCTACCATGCCATTAGAATGTGGGTGGTAAGGATTGGATATTCTATGCTCGAACTTATAGTCCTTTGCCAATGATCTCATTTCTCTGTTCACAAAGTGGCTACCCCCATCAAAAATCAAAACTTTGGAACCCTGAACCTTGCACTGATATGATCCTTGATAAAGTTACAGACAATCTTGTTATGTTCAGGTCGGGATAGCCTCCACCCACCTTGACAAATAATCAACCGATAACAAGATGTACTCATATCCATTACTGTTGAGAAATGGACCCAAAAAATCAATTCCACGTGCATCAAAACATCACTGAAATTCTTCAGTTGCATGGGCATGTCATCTCTATATCGAACAATCCCTCCCATTCTCTAACAAATCTGGCATGACTGTACAAAATCAATGCTGTCTCTAAACAAGACCGGCTA
The DNA here is from genome assembly GCA_037367405.1 of Ottelia alismoides. Lineage (NCBI taxonomy): Eukaryota > Viridiplantae > Streptophyta > Magnoliopsida > Alismatales > Hydrocharitaceae > Ottelia > Ottelia alismoides. The sequence goes on from JAZKJV010000414.1 coordinate 289,004, forward strand.
GTAAAATCCACATTGGAGTAACTTGTGCATGGTTCTCTTTCCCGAATGGTCTCCTCCAGCCTCTAGTGTATGGCAATATGTGAGGGCACTCCGGTATTCCTCCAGAGGAACACACCTTCTCCAAATGCAATCCGACCCTTCAAAGAAAAGGAACGGATTGTCTCAGTGGTATCTCCTCGAATCCAACTTCAGTCTGTCAATACCGTTCCTACTCCAACTTCGGGGAACCTAATTGGAGACAAGGTAGTTCACCATGTTGGCATGTCACAGATGTGAGTCAATAACGTAAAATGACTCGTCTGAGAATGTTTCTCAAATCTGTTCACTATGATTATCTTTCTGCTCAATTCGAGAAAGGTGATCAGCCACAACATTCTTCACTCCATGGCTATCTTTAATTTCAAAATCAAATTCTTGGATTAATAATTTCCACATAAGAATACGCACCTTTGTGTCCTTTTCCATTAAGTACTTGATTAGTGTGTGATCAATGAAAATCATCACCTTGGAGCCCAAAATATATGATATGAACTTCTCTAGGTCCCAAACTACATCGAAAATTTCCTTTTCAGTCATTGTACAATTTCTCTATGCATGATCTAAAACTTTGCTCACATAATGAATCGCATATGGAATCCCATCTCTTATCCATCCTAACACTGCTCCAACAGTAAAATCCAATGCATCAGCCTTGATCTCAAAAGAAAGAGACCAATCAGGAGCTTGTAAGATAGGTGACTCATAAATCTTTCTTTTCAGGAGTTTAAAGGCCTCTGGACCGTTGTGATCGATAATGAACTCGGTGCTTTTTACTAAGATCTCAGTTGGTGGGTGAGCAATCTTGGAAAAATCATGAATAGATCTTCGATAAAATTGATCACGCTCTAGGAAAGACCTTGCCGACTTGACGTTGGTTGGTGTTTCAAGTTTCTTGATCACATCCACCATGGTAGGGTCAACCCCCATTCTCTTTTTGGAGATGACGTGCCCCAAGACAATACCCTTCATAATCATAAAAAGGATTTTCTCTCAGGATAGTACTATATTAACCTCCCTACGTCTCTTGAGGACTAGGTCCCATTCCGCTAAACATGTATCAAAAGAATCACCATGGATCGAGAAGTCATCCATAAAGACCTCCAGGAAAACTCCCACCATCTTAACGAATACAACGATCATGAAATGTGCATGGGGCATTGCAGATATCTAATGGCTTCCCCCCAAATGCGTAAATGCTGAATAGACGTGTAAATGAGGTCTTTTCCTGGTCCTCAAGAGCGATGGATACCTAATTGTACTCTGAGTACCTGTCAAGAAAATAGAAAATCACCTTCCCTACAAGTCTCTCCAACATCTGATCAATGAATGACAAGGGAAAGTGGTGTCTCTTGGTCATAGCATTCAGGAACCTGTAATCGACACAAACACGCCACGATGTAGTACTCTTATCGTGATCTCTACCCACTCCTTGTTTGTGACCATCTGAATTCCTGACTTCTTTGAGACAACATGAAACAGGGCTACCCACTTACAGTCAGAAATAGGGCATATAAATCCTGCTTCGCACCATTTCTCAATCTCTTTCTTAACTACATTCCTTAGATTATGGTTCATTCTCCTCTGGAACTCACGGGAAGGTCTCGCATTATCATCAACATATATTTGGTGCAATCAGAGAGCGGGATTGATTCTCACGAGATCCGACTGCGTCCAACCAGTGGAGTTGTGGTTCCTGTCATGAACATCTATTAATTTGGATTCTTGTTCTATAGTTAATTTCGAGATAATGATCACAGGAAATCTCTCTTTGGGTCCTGCTAGAAATTCATAATTGTGTGTAGAAGGAAGTGGTTTCAGCTCTGGAGAATCTGTATCATCGATTAAGTCTGACTGAATGGCACTTGAGTTTGGCTCTGTATTGAAGTAGGATGGATCAAATTGTGATGTGATGGCCACCAATTATGTTGAATGGTGAGTCGGATCATCTATGAAATGTGGTAATTCTGCTAAAGTTGTGTTTGACTCGTCATCTATCTCCCTTGATTATTATGAAAGAGGGTGAACTGACAGATCCAACGGGATATCTGAGTCATCAAGGACATAGGTATCTAGGTTTCTCATGAGATCAGAAAACACTTGGCAGACTGCATTGTGCACTTATTCCTATTCAAATCAGAGGGTCTCGCTCTATTATGCTGAAGTTTGTCTCCACATCCTAGCTATACTAATCATCTAGCAATCTGCCTCTGAAGATTCTGCAAACTTGGTATTAGATTCTGAGTCGGATCTTTTCCATTTTGTTTGCTTCATATCTAAGTTCACTTCTACGCCTAGAGATATGAACTTCATCATTCCTGTGTCGTAATCGAATGATGCCCAGGCGATCCTCAAGAATGGCCGCCCAAGAATGATATGAGATTCTCTCCAATGATTGGGGGTCTCCATATCAAGGACAGTGAAGTCCACTTTTTAATCTTGCCCCTCATTTGAGATAACGACATTCTTCAATTCTCCCTTAGGTCTCTTCATTGATCAATCTGCAAATTGGAGTAGAGCTAATGACTTTCTGAGTGGACCTAACTCCAATTTGTAATATAGTGTTAAGAGAAGAAGGTAGATTGAAGAATCGTTATCTAGAAGAGTGCATGAAATGTAATGTCATCGATATGACTCTCTACATAATGCGAACCCAAGTCTCTCTTTGTCCTTGGTAGTTTTTGATTCATAACATAGTGAGTAGTGGTGCTGATAGGACGTGAGTATTCAAATACTGGTCTGATTTCTTCCTATGAGTCCTTGTAGGCGTACATCTCATTTCATGTACTTCTATAATGCAGGATTTTTAGCCACATATTTTTCAAATGAGACCTTTACTGTGATGTTTTCTTGACAAAATCGTGCCATTTTTGGGTTGTCATGATGAATTTTCTTAGATGTGGGCTTTCCTCTTGCTAGAGCATGGGGGAAAGGAATAGAAGCAATCGAGACATGGGACTAAGAATCTGACTCATAGCCAAAAACATCATACTTATATTTAACTGAAACATGGTTCTTATTACATGAATCTTTATTCTTCAACTACAAGTTAAAATCTAGATTGTCTACAATAGGTTGTGGAATTGATGACGAAGGTGATTCTGCCACAACCGGAGGTGCAAGGTCCTCCGTAAACTCCATTTGCGCTTTCCTTGGTCTCTTTAGATATGGAAATGAATCTTGATCTCTTTCTTCTTCATCTTATGATTCATCATGTTGAGCTCTAGAGACACCTCTCTCCATTTCCCTTGCTAAGTCGGGCAAAATCATGATCCTCCCGCTCCTGAGTGAGATAGCATTTATATTATCAAATGGAAGGATCTCTTGTTCATATTTAGATGAGTCTGAATAATATACTTGACCACCATGTTTCTGAAATTGTGATTTGTTCAAGTTGTTGGGATTATCTTGAAGTTGGGAGGGAATGGATGTAGCAGGTGCAGTTTGTTCGTTTCTCTAATGAGATAGGCGATTGACGTCCACCCATAGATCATGAATTTCGCTCCTCTAAGATCAGAGATCCTCGAGAATTTGTTGTTGGATGTCTCTGGATCCTTCCGCAGGGTTATAATGTTGGGAAGCATGTTGTGAATATTGGCCCTGTGGGGCCTGATACTGCTGATGTCTCTGCTGTTGGGGTGCATGTTGATATTGCTGCTGGACTTCCTGATATTGGCCCTGACGACCATATTGTTGTTGTTGCCTCTGCTACTAGGGTTAGGTTGTGCTCTGACTGTGTTGTGGTGTGGAAATGAAAGCGTTATTGTAGAAGGTCGGGGGACGTTGGTATGGTTATATATCCCCCATGTTTCCTTGTCTAGTAAGGTCCTATACGTATCAAATATTGTTCACTTCCAACATCTTCGAGGGTTCTTCCTCGATGACCTCTCTTGGTGGCAGTGTCTACTGGAAATGTTAGACATAGTACTGGTCCTGAACCATGGCTGAGGTGGCAGTGACATCAATTGATCCTAGACATGATGCACTTAGAAAATGGGAGAAGCAGATGTAGTCACGGCAGGTATCCATATCTTGGACACCATCTCAGTCAGCTCCTCCCTTTGTTTTGGTATCTGAGATCCTACTGTCAATGTCGTTTACCCTTTTGTTGATCTGTTCTACAACTACTAGCCGGTCTACAATGATGCTCATGATAGGAATTAGATCCTCGGTTATCTCAACAACAATCAATTTCCCTCCTTTAGATTGGTGTGTGTTGAGGGAATCAGTATATGCCTTGCTGGCCAACTGTGAGTGACTTTTCTTGGCCATCTGCTTGAATACCTTCCAGATGGTATCTGTACCTCATGATGTGTAGTTTCCTCCACAGGTAGTGCTCACTAAACCTTGCGTCTCATAGTTTAGACCAGAATAAAGTGACTGGACCATAATATTGTCATCCAGAGCATGACATGTGTACTTTTGTAAAAGAGCTTTGAATCCATCCCATGCATCACAAAATGGTTCATGAGACATTTGAGAAAATCTAATGATGCATGTCCTCATCTAACTAGTCCTACTCAAAGGGTAACACTTGTTTAAGAATAGGTCCTTGAAATGATTATACGTGGTAACCGTCACTTCAAGGTTCTTCACCTGGTAGTCCACTTTGCCTTTCTAGGCTAATAGAGTAAAGCGTGATGAATGTAATTTTGGTTGACTCTTGGGTGTCTGAGATTAGAGCATACTAGATCCAAGTCCCTTAGGAATGTGTAAGGTTTCTCAGTAGCATTTCCATGGAATTGTGGTAGTAGGTATAAGAAAGGCAGCTTCAATTCAAGATCAACTTCTGGCTTGGGAGGATTCAAATAACTTCTCATATGTATTGTCTCGGGTTGTATGACGCATCTAGTGGTTGTTCAACCCCAACATTAAGATGGTCAATTTATGCTCTCAGTAACAGTTGTTGTTTATCAGATAAAGCTAATCTTGCTAATACCATCTGTATTAGGTCTTCGTTGTGTTCATCTTCATTGTCTTTTTTTGGAGGCATCTTTTTTAATTCATTTCTTCACCTTCAGAATCAAACAGATTGGTATTAATAAAATTGTAAGATTTAAAACAAGAAGTATCAAGCTGAGAGTTTTCCTCAATGTGGTGAGAGAAGAGAGGGTTGGTCTGGGCTTGACCTCCCTTGAGGAAGAAGAGAAAATCAAGTGTTTGAGTCCAAGGAGGTTCAGGGAAAGAGTGTCCTTGAGTAGGTGAGGATGGTAAGTTTATGGTGTTCAGTGGGAGGTTCGCGGAGTCCGAGTAAATATCATCACAACCCTCCATTTTCGATGTCAAGCGGTTTGGAGAAAGATCACAATCATGAATCAATAAGGAAGTGTAACATCACATTTGTAGAGTATTTGATGTCTGATATTGATCTACGCACACAATACATATACAATACAAACCCCAATTTCACAAACTCACATAGTGAAGGCCGCAAGAGTCCGACCAATTTATCTTTTCAATTTTACATTGGTGATGATTCAATCTTGTAATGAGTCCATAGTGGCTAGACCTATAGGAGTGTGAGTACTATCGGAAAGTATCACGTACTTGTCCACCTCCTTTGTAACCTATAGCCTGTACTTTTTGAGATCCTTGTTATGAGATTTGGATCCACTACCAGCCAAAGAAGTAGAGAGAGGAATTCGATAGTGGTAAATCATATACTTCAGACCAAGCTTGAAACGGAATCACTCGTGATCGTGTTAGGACCTACTCGAACGTGAGAATATGAAACAAACACCCCTATGAGGGTGTGACCTAAGATTAGTACTTATGAATGGGTCGGTGCTCTACACAAAGTGACAACACTATCGTTGGCCCAGCCCTAGTCATCCACGTATAATAGAAAAGTCGGTACTTCGTAAATCTAGGTGATAAACAAGGCAGTATTCAGTCTGGGTTTTGGGCTCTATTCCTTATGCGACATGCCTCACTCTATCAGGGGTGGTGACCACACCCTGAAATGTATCTGAATCCAAGGACGGGGTTGCTCTCCCACAAAAATTCTTGATTTAATGGGTTTAATTTAGACGACCTTGTTTAGCAGTCCCGATTTTAATTGATGATCACTGAAGTTTTAGGTGAGCAGAAAATACACGTCTACCATCCTGTCCCAATATTTTAGATCTTAAGTGACAATAAAGAGGGGAAAATCGAGAAAACATGAAGCACACGAAAAGTAGTGATGTATGCTAAGATAGAAGATTTATAGTTCTTCCGTGCAATCTCCATGTGGGATGCAATACATGAATTGAAATTTTGACTATATGAAGTGCAAGTCCACAAAACCGCTCCTAATAGAAATTTCTATTAGCCGGGAAGAAATGTACTTGAATTTTGACTAAGTTGAATAATCTAAGGTGCATCTCATTAATTGCAGTGTGGTACTAAGTTATACGAGAACAAGAAAAATAAACCTAGTAGATCTAATAGTCGCAGATAGGTCTAACTTACAAATCACTCAAGTTGGACTCCACCGTCACTGGAAAGTGAAACAGGTCCAACATACCACAGAAAAGTCCAAGTCTTTTTTACACACACGAGATTCCAAATGAAAGCCACTATGAATAGGTAATTAAATACAAATAATAAGGAAACGAAAAATGCTAAAAGTAAATCCTAGACTCTATACTCTCTCACGACTCGACTTGATCTTAATTTTTATGCAGCTTTTCAGTGGGCTGTTGAGATGCTTCTGTTTATAGAAAAGTCGCTCCACATTCAATTGGCACCTCACACAAAAATAAGCAAGAAAATGTAAGTGAGTTGAAACAAAAATTAGTCAAAAAAAAATAAATAACAGAAAAAAATATTGAAAAAGAATAATGGAAATTGTAAAGTGGCAAGATTCGGGGGTCAGAGTACCCGATTGTGTGGAAAACCCAACACTAAATTTTCTAGACAGAAACCTAAGCTGTTCGCCTCCCCAGCAACAACACCATCTGAGGATCCATAAAATACCCTTCTTAATTATTGTGAATTAGATGCATCGATTCATTATAGTCGGGCAATTCGAGATCCATCGAAAATAACCATAAAAGTTAATGAATCAACCAAATGATGTTGTTCTATGTTTATTTTACCTGATCAAGTCCCAGGGTCAACTCAAGGAGGCAAATGAATAAATTAGGTTAAGTCTATCAAATTTAGCGAACAGTTTTCATAGAAAAGAAGAAGAATATTTCTGATGTTTTTGTATTTTCAGCTTTTTATGGATTTTTAATGTAAAAGATGTAATTAATTTAAAGACAAATATGATGCTTGAATTTTCAAAAGAATTCTAATGCAGAGAAAATAATGTTATGCTATGTGGTGGAAAATGAATAAACAAATGCAATATTTTTGTTGATTTTAAATGATGATGGAAGTGATGCTAAATGGTGAAATGAAAAGGATTATTTAAGGTGAGCAAAAAGAGCCAAGACAAGTAATCAATTGAGCATGAGCCCCAATGATTATAGCAAATAAGTATCCAGTCATGCACTGATTAATTTCCTGGAATAACCCCCCTATAATCCAAGCACAGGTTATTTTGCAAAAGAATCAAGGAGAAAATGATCTTAAAATTATCACATAAACATCTTCAATTTATTTAAGTCAGATGATGTCTCAAAAAATGAAATCTCAGTGTTTAACATGAAAAATAATAAGATAGGGATCAAAACGATATCAAGTACATGAAAATTCGATAAATAATGCTCAAGATATGAATAATTAAAGTTCAGGAACTAAAATGAAAATAAAATAAAGAAAATGTTTTGTGGTTATACCCCTGGAAAGGATTGTTCTATAATTTTCGAAAACTGTTGGACCTCCTCTAGAAATTGCCCCTAATGGGGATATATGTGTTATTCTTGGAATATATCGGGTCTTCTGCACATATTTCCTAAAGTCACGCATGCTACACGCATGACTTGGACTCTTTTGTGATTCTGAGAAGCTCTAAGACAAGGACGTAGTTTTCCCCAACCGCATGTGGTTGGTCACATTTAGGTATGTCAATCTGGGTATATCCATTGGGTACCCGACCCAAACTCGTCCCATTTAACGACCCAAAACCTTCCCCGTTTATTTTTGGATGGGTTTGGGTTAGGAATTTACTACCCATGCGGGTATCGGTATGGATCTGGGATTGCCTTGTGGGTACCCGAAATCGAACCCACCCTATACCTGAATAAAAACTCTATATAAATATAGATATGTGTGTTGCATTTTAATTAAACTCATCATATCCACTTAATATATAATATGTATCGATCTACATATATACAAATCTGATTCAATTTTCTCCTTTCCATCCATTTATTCATATTTGAATACCTTTGTGCATCATCAACAAATACAAATTATCGACCTAAAGAGTTAAAAACTTAATATGTGTATATATCCACAATATTTCCTACACATTGCATACCTTTGTGTACCATCATATTACATAATCTCCTTATATTTAATCTATGTGTGAGAATCTTACGTACATTTGTAAAGAGCTTAACATTTTATTATGTTGAATATGTGGGTCCCCATTGGGTACATGGGTTTCCACCATGTATATGGGTACCCGCTAGAAATACTCGTTTAATAAATGGGTAGGTATGGGTACTGATTTTATAAACGGGTATGGGTTTGGGAATATTTATACCAGCCCCAAACCCGACCCGCTGACATCCCTAGTCACAAGAGATCGGGCATGGCTCGAGACTTGTATCCGAGCCTCCACGTGATGCCTTCCTTCTACTTCAGTGGCTCCTGAGTCTAGTGGTTTGGATGCTAGCCTCGAGGAATCTACGACTGCCTATTGGGCGAATCTCGATGAATGAGATCTCCCCAGTTCTCGATCCAATGACATCTGGAGATCATGGAAGTACGGAGTAGGGAGATCCAGCAGTGGGTCACTGCAGTGGCGGTGGCACTTCTGGAGCTCGGTGTTGATGTCGGTGAGATGAGGACTCATGACGATGATGTAGGGGCGGTAGCCAAAGCAAAGCGTAGGGTGGAGATGTAGTTGATGGTCGAAGTTCACCGTCAGGTGGAAGCAGATATGTGTCAAACCCCGAGGGGCATGGTGCTCCTGGATGGGGGGCACACGGTGGAGATGTGGTTTATGTGAGACATACGAGGCGTGACGGTCGATGGAGGGTGAGTGGGTCTCTACGACTGAGTCGCTGCATGGTGAATGAATGATAGGGGAATGAAAGTGCGAAGTTTGAGGTGATGATAGAGATCGATGATGGGGCAAATGTTGAGATTAACGGTAGAGGGCAATGGAGAGAAGAAGGCATAGGAGATGAGAAAGCAGAGGGGGAGTACCTGGAATGGGCTCGGTGATGATAGAGCATGAGTAGAGTAGATTCGAGGTGCGAGCTGCTACGACCACTAGGCTAGATCAGATCACATATTTGGGACCCTCGTCGGGGACGAGGGTGTTCTGGCGGAGCTGTCACCGCCGACTGGGTCATGGGCTCTGATTGACGTTGGTATTGGTGGATACTCTAGCAAGTTGCCGTCGATGGGTTTTAATAGAAAGAAGAGGAAAGGCGGATGGTAGCTTTGAGTGGTTGCAAAGGATAAGGAGAAGAGAGTCGACCATGGTGTCGAGGGGATTAGGGGTTAGAAGAGGACGATAAGGTTAGATGCAGCTCGTAGGACTCAGATAGAAGCATATGGGAATTGGTTAACGACGTTGGGTTTCGAAATTGGGGGGAGGGGGGCATGTGGTTGTTGGTCGTTCATTACAGGTCCGATGATTAGGGATAAGATGGAGATTAGGGTTTGGAGTTAATGGTGGATGGATATGAGATTGGAGAGGTAGTTAGAGGGAGACGAGATCAGAGAGGAGGGGGCTTCAACCGTTGGGTTTTGTTGGAGAGAAGGGTTAAGGGATTGGTCGGAGGAGTAGAGAGCAAGTAAGGAAGAGGATCCTCATGTGCGTGGCAGGTGAGAAGGGGCCCGAGGATGGCACGTGCTCTACATATGTGAGGAGGGTGACATCATCAAAAAGTCACATGCATGTCACGTGACGGTGGGGGAAGAAAGAAGCACGCACTATGCATGTGAGGAGAGATAGGAGGTGTCACCTAGCCAGGTGCCCCAGTTATGAGCTGACACATGGCGGTTGATAATCATTGACCAATGCTAAAATGCAGAGATAAATATGAATAAAATACCAAATGACCTCGAATGAAAAAAATGACCAACATGAAATATATATATGTAAATGCAACCTACAATGTTGATGAAGGACTCAAGTGCACTTGGAATGCAGAATGAAAGATATGCAATTTTTGGGTGATATTTTATGTATATAAAATACATTTTTTTCTTTGTAGTTTTATTTGATTTTCTGATGATAAATAAATCCATGAAAAAATTAAGCATGCTGAAATAATGTAATGGACTCAAATATGATTTCTTTGGAATTTTAAGGGGTTTCTATTGGCAGAAAATTTAGAGAAGTTAATTATGTACAACTGGAATAAGTTTGAAAACTCAAGTCAGAACATGTCTTTTTAATTGCTTTTCCGATGTTTTGGGTTTTTATTTTATGTAATTTATTAAAACAATGAATAACTAAAGGAATGAAAAGAACATAATTAAAATGATTGAAATATGCACATGAAATGAAGGGTCAAAACCAGTTAAAATACACAATGTGCAAAATAGTCCCAAAACCCAATTTTCACAAATGAGCTATGATTCATTTGAACTTGGTCTTGTTTTGAAGATAGCTAAATGTATATTAGTTCGAAACGAGTAGGATTTATTTGGACAATGTATGAGAAATATATCAACATTTTTATCCATCTTTTCTAAAATTATGGTTTAAGATTATTTTGCATATCTACAAGCTATCATTTTTTTAGTATTTTTCATGGATTAAGGTTAGTGATATGTACACAATGGAGTAGTTTGAGTTTAATTGGAGTTAGCATGAATTAATTAATTAGCATGAATTAATTAAAAATGCACGAAGTTAGGTGAAAATGCATGGATGATTATGAATGCATTATGAAGTGTTAATTTATGCAAATTATTTACAGGTGCCTGAAAGTTAATTTTATAAAGTTAAAAAGCAATTGAACTTAAATTTTTGGGACGAAGATCTATTTTCATCTAATTATAGTGATGAATTGTAGATTCATCATTAAAGTGACGAGTCTAGCACGCACACGCACACACCACAACCCCAAACGACAACCCCACACACACATCACAACCCCAAACTACAACCCCACAACCACAACAGACTCCACAGCCCCATCACTAGCCACAACCAGCACAACCACAATAGACCCTACAACTACATTAATATCCACTAGCCACGATCACCCACAATCGGAACAGTCCCTACAGACCCTACAACAACCACCCACTCCAGTTAGAGATGAAAATGAATACAAATATACACTGCGAGAAATGTTTGTTTACTTACCGGTCATTTACCATAGGTAAAGAAATTCAACCGCTGATAATGGACAGTTCCGATGCAAAACATATTTACAGCGGTGGAGTCCTAATTGCCAAAGATTTGAGTACTACAAAGGAGTAATCGCTGAGAATGAGTATCGTCCTGGCACATAAACAACCACCGGGAAAACTATAGTAATAACTAGATGATGAACCGCAAAAACCCTATTTTAATTTATGTGAATTTAGTGTTTGAAATATCTGATTGTGATGTTTCATTGGAGGCAAGTAATCGGAATTGATCAAGAAATAACCACAATTAATTTATTCAATTTTAATTGTAGTGGTTTTATATTTTATTTACTTGGGCAAGTCTCATGGTCGAACTCAAGATGCAAAGGAATAACCTAGATTAATGTTTATCGAATTTCGTGCATGGATAGAATATTTTTGGTATCTTTTTATGCAATTTTGGAATATAAGATGCAAATGCGACCAATTTTAGGGACGAGAAAATTGATTTTTATCAAATGATGTCCAAAAATATTGAAACTAGGTCGAGATGTAAATAATGATGAAATGAGTGTACTGTAATTTTTTTGGACTTTTTGAATGCGATGTGAATATTTTATAAATTAATGAAAGCAAATAGTGTGATTTTCAATAATTAATTAATGACGCGATGCGATGGGATTTGATGTGCGGCGAGAATTGTGAGAAGTGAGATTTGCGGTGGGGTGGTGATGAATATGCATTTCATCATCTTTATTCATTTATTTTAGCTTAAAATCCCTTATAAAACACCTCTATATAATACTAACTCCATATTCTTACTAACTTGCATCTGTGTATAATTATTGTACTTATATTATCATTTTAAGCTAAAATAAATAAATAAAGAAATAAAGAAAAAATAAAGAAACTAAAGAAAGATACTGTATATATGTAATAGACACATGCCGGCCCGAATCCCGAGAGAAGGTCAATACTTGACATGATCGTTCGGGAATAAAGTAGGGGGAAATAGGGTCCTTAATCATAAAATCAAAAAAATATTTTGTAAATACTTTTCTTTGTATATTTGTATACTTACGCAATTTTATTTGGACTTAAATTGACCTCAAATTAAATATTTTTAAAAACAAAAGTTGTAAATAAAAATGATTTCTAAATAATTGGAAAATAAAATCATGTACAGAATGAAAGTAACCGCATCCAGAAAAAGCCATAAAAGCACTAATTGAAAAACCAATTCATGTTGCATATGAACTCAAATTAAATCAAACTCACTTTCATTGTATTCTAAGTTAAACTATTCTTAAAATGACCGCGGTCATAATTTTTGGAGTTACAGTTTGAAAGATGGTTTCCTGGGGTGGTTTGTGCAATTTTACCATTTATTTATTATATATATCCATATTTATTTTAAACAAATTTTATTCTTTTAATATTTTTAATAATTATTTAAAATAAAAATAACAAAAATAATAAAAAAATTTAAAACATAAAAAACTAATTTCCTTATTTAACTACATATATAATGTACCATATGTATATAGTACATGTGTATAATCATTTTCCATAAATAACCATACCAAAAAAATTTAAATAACTAACATTTATTATTCAATTTAATAAAGTTACGAAAATAAAAAAATTATTATTTATGTAAATAGTTTTCACACTAACTTCCTTTATTATCTTTATTTCATTTCAAATTTTCCTGATCTTTATCTCCATTCAAAATTTTGAAATTCAAATTCCATTCTTTTACAATTAATATGGTTCCTCCTCCCTAATTCTAACTGGACCAATCATTGGTTAGAGGAGCCTAATATCCCAGAGCTTCTTGTTGTAGAAAGGTGCCTAGCCTCCGAGCCTTCCGGTAACAACGAGTCTGCCTTCGTCGAGACCATCACGGTATTTTCCACTCCCACGAGGAGATCCATTTTTCTTCTACTGTTCTTAACCTAGGTTAATAATAATTTTATTTTTTGCATTTTTAATTATGTTATCATTTTATATTTTTAGATCTTAGTTATTCATTTTTTTAATCACTCAACACGATTTAATCCACCTTCGACTTATATATCATCTCATATTCTTCTCTCTCCATGTTTATATTCTATATCACACGATCTCTCAAATCCGACCACATACGATGGCCGAAGTTACGAATCTTCCATCACAACCGCCAAATCTGTCATCCACTCACATTTCAGTGTTGGATTTTAGACCTAGCCATCGTGCTCGAGTCGTATATCATTATTTTATCTATATTTTATTTACCATAATACAAAAATTTATTACAAAAAACATTTGCTATGTTTCACAAATATAAAAAATACAAAAAGTAATAAAAAATAAAAAATTCTTACAGTTTTTGTTTTTTACAATAAATAAAAATATAAAATTCTACATCTTCTATTTTTTACAATAAATAAAAAATAAAAAAAATCAACAATTTCGTTAATACAAAAAAAATAAAAAAAGTTTTCCAGTTAATGATTTTACTTTTCAAAAAAATTAAAAAAATAAAAAGGTGGGCGACAACGCCAGCCGGTAGTGCCACCGCGCCCTCCTCCGACAGCCGCAACATCTTTGCCGCCATCCAGATCCGTTCCCAGCAGGCGGACCAGCCAGAACCATTGTCGTGCAGTACCTCCACTATCCGCCAGCACCATCGTGGCGTCGCTGGAGGCATGTATTGCACAGCGAGGCTCGTCGACCTCCAGAATCGCCCATTAACCGATGTCTGTCGTCCTGCTGTGCGAGGCGTGCTGTCATCCACCGTAGAACATAACCGGTGGTGCATCACCACTGCGCACATGGAACGCCCCGTCATGCGCTCACTCGCGGCGCAACCATCAACCGTCAAACCGCTAGTGCCATCCCCACATGAAGCATGAAGCACCGCTACATCTCAAAGCCCGCACCGCCGCCTTTCTTCAAGATCTAGATCTGTCCGTTGCTCGTGTGAGGGCAAGAAGAATAAGGGTGATGCCCCATTCGTTTGGCGCAGGAACGAGAAGAACCCTAGCAAAACAACTATATCTTTTGGACAGATTTACAAATCCGCCCCTGGAAGTATCAAATTTTAAAAAGAGACTCCTGCCAGCCCTTCAAGTACGTGCAACACACGTCTTCTTTGGGTATTTTGTGATTATTCCCCTGGATTTTTTATTGTTGTTATATTTTAATTTTAAAACATTGAATAATTAATTTTCAAACCCTGTTTCCTTACTGTGATTTGCATGCTATTTCTTATTGAAATAAATATCATTTACTGTCAATAAATTCATCGAAAAATAGTTTAGATTCCTGTCATGTGAATCTTCATTGTATAAAAATCTCATTACATTTTATTATCTTTTTCTATTATTAAAAAATCACAAATATTATTTTTTTCATGTTTGAACTTGGAAAAATAATAAAAGTTCACATATTACGTTAGAAATTCCAAAAAATTAGATTAGTTTTTTTCTATGCATCTCAATCCAATTTTCGCCCATTAATTTTTCATAAAACTCAAAAAATTGCAAAATACCAAAAGAGTTAAAAAAATCAAAGAAAATTGTAGAAAAATCGAAAAATAGTTATTTCAATTCCTATTTATATATTATTTCCTTTAGTTTATTAGAAAACTATTTTTCATAACTTTTACATTTATTTGGTATTTTTAAATTAGAAAATAATCTTATTTCCTTACTTTTTGCATTTCCCTTGTTTTTATTAATTTTGAAATCCTAAAAAATCTAAAAATCTCTGAAAAATTATAAAATAGTAAAAAATCATCAAAAATACAAAAAGATGATATTTGGACATTTTTAGCATTTTTGTTAGATTTAAAAAATCTAAAAAAATGCATCTCATTTTTGTATAAAGTTATTTTAAAAAACATATTTTTGAAAATAAAAAGATTTGCAAAACTAGAATCATTAAAAATTTGAAAACCAGAAAATAAAAAAATAGAAAATAAAATTTTAAAAAATTTGAAAAGATAAAAATTTCACAAAAACCAATAAAGTTAGTTTTGAGATTCTCTTTTTCTCTTAGTTGATTCTTTGATTATTTGAATAACCCTCGGGATTTGTAGCCTCCCTGAGTTCGATCATTTTTCTATACATGTTAATTAAATAGCAATAATTCTCTTGCCACACATACTTTTTGTATTAATTCAGCTAGAGAATAAAAATAATAATAATTTTTTATTGATGCTTGATTGGGTTGCAATGGCTTGTTCATAATTCAATTAAGTAAAAATCGGTGAAAAATCTAGATAACTAAACGGTGTTGTTACCGGGGTGGCACGGTGAGGGTAGTTAGGTTTCTCTTTTGTCCTAGAGTTCTTGGTTATAAATATTTGTTTATATATTTATTTCTCCACATTCATTCCATTTTCATATTCGTTGTATTTATTTCATTTTTCTTACCCATATTTTATAATTGGGTTTCTTACATATTCGTTCTTTCATTTTTCTTGCGAGAGCCCGCGGAGCGAAGGAGGCGATCCTAGGAGAGCCGAAGCACCCAAGAAAAGTGGAGGCAGCTTGATTCTTCATCGAGCCAAATGAGAGCGTGAGAGGAGGAGAAGAAGATTTGAAGGAGACCAAGCATTTGAAAAAAGACTTTCTTTTATTTATTTCTAGCATTTGAACTCTTTTAAATGGACATTCATTTTGTTTCGAGGTCTGTTTCACCAATTGCCGGTGCACTTGGGGGACTTCACCAATTTTTTTCATCGCCTTATTTTTATTTGTTTAACGCGGATTTCATGAGCTATCTATTGATTACTTTATTTAATTTGCTTGATCCATCTAATTAGTTAGGTCCAAACATCCTAACCAAGAGTTTCTTTACCTATAGATTAGAGCGTTATTGGACTTAGTCAAATTTAATTGGTTCTTGCACGTTAATAGATTTATTGTTAGGACGGTTCACTTGCATCATGTAGGTTAGTTTTTTTATTTATTTAAATTCGCACTTATCACCTTGCATGTAGAGTACTTACAACAAGATACACATTTCTAACCCCTACATGCATCATGGTGTTTAATCCGCATTGGCATTTCCGATCTCCTTCCTTCTTTTCACTCACATAAGTTAAAAAGAAAATTGGACACTCAGTAAGCGATTCATTGAAAATATTCAAACCACGTGATAATTGCCTAAAATTCAGGACTGCTGAAGAAAACTCATCCTTTAAATAAATGCAAGGAAAAATCATTATTTTGGGGATAGTCACCCCTCCTTGTTTTATTTACCTACAGCGAGAGAGTGACCCACACACTAGGATAGAGCCACGCCCGAACTCTCTTAAGATTACTGGTCTTGTGATTAGTTGTTCTCTAGTGAGGACTTCACCAGGTAGCCAGTAATCGGTCCACAACATCCTTAGTAGAGTTGGTAGATTGGGTAGCTGGTAAACGATCCGCAACCCATACTTGATGGGAAAAACTAGTTGTGAGATTGTGATAGTCTCCTGGGAGCATTGAAATCCTAACAGCTCGCTTAACCGCTCTGATAGATTGATTTATCACCTAAAATAAAATTTGACAAGATAATTGATTGAACCTTCACGGTCTTCACATTGAGTTGAGTTGGTAGCCAGTAATCGGTCCACAACATCCTTAGCAGAGTTGGTAGATTGGGTAGCTGGTAAATGATCCGCAACCCATACTTGATGGGAAAAACTAGTTGTGAGATTGTGATAGTCTCCTGGGAGCATTGAAATCCTAACAGCTCGCTTAACCGCTCTAATAGATTGATTTATCACCTAAAATAAAATTTGACAAGATAATTGATTGAACCTTCACGGTCTTCACATTGAGTTGAGTTGGTGAACTGGGGGTTTGTATTGTGTTTCATTGCCTGTGGTAGAGATCCTTCTGCGTAATTTGTGGCTTCATTCATTCTCACTCTTGCATTGACCTTCGTGCTCTCGCATCCTTCCTATTAATTTCAAAGATGTCAGACCGGAGTATTTCTCATTTGAACTTTGCGAACTGATTCTACACTCTGACATGTTCACCTTTTATACGTGGAAACTCACTTCTTGAATATTCCTCTTTCTTCACTGCACCCTTCAAAACATCCATCATACCACTATTTGAGATTGACTTTAATCTCAAATTAATATATGAGACTCCATCATTTCTGAGAACTAATCAAGTGTCATGCACATTTTTAGAGTCAGACACTGTATACTTGATGCCACCAAAGGGAAAGGGAAGCATGTCGGAGAAGAGCGAGATCAACAACACCATGTTAGCCTCCATTCAGTCAATTCAAGCCCAGTTAACAGAGCACGTTGTTGGACATGCGAGCCCATGGCGAGCTATTATGCAAAAAAATGTTATTGCAATACAATTAGGGTTATGTAACATGGCCATCTTGATTATCATGCAGCTGTTGATTCAATTATTGAATCATAGAGGCTGGTGCTTGGATGAATATCTAAAGAGTTAGATTGAGGACTCATTAAGCATTGCCAAATGATTATTTAGAGATGATCTCCTGCCTGAGTAGGAGATGACAAACCTTTCTCATTGACGCTGATATCTAACCACCCTCTAGATGCAGGTCCTCTGCATAGGAATAGAGATTCAGTGGTGTTAGATAAGTTAGGTCAAAGAGTTGACTTAACGAGATCGAGATAACCAAAGTCCTATGTCGTATGCTGTCATGATATAGGCACGCATCCTCTGACCAGAGACAGATGTGTTACTATATGTCTGAGTATGTACATTTGGCAGACCAATAGGTTGATGACCTAATCAAGGTCTATAC
Organism: Ottelia alismoides; assembly: GCA_037367405.1. Lineage (NCBI taxonomy): Eukaryota > Viridiplantae > Streptophyta > Magnoliopsida > Alismatales > Hydrocharitaceae > Ottelia > Ottelia alismoides. The sequence goes on from JAZKJV010000414.1 coordinate 307,235, forward strand.
ACCAGCGCGCTGGTGTGCATATAAGGGCATATGAGTAACACGATCTCTTAATGGGATCATATAGGTTCATTACTGAACTGGAAGACATGAGTTCACTCATGAGATATTGGGAAGAATCAAATTCCATGCGCGATCGTCTCGCTTTGGAAGCTTGACTAAATTTGTAGGTTTGATATATACTTTTGGAAAGTATATGATCAACACCTGGGTATGATATATGCTTTCGAAAAGTATAGGATCGATACCAACTCCCAATAGTTAAATGAGAAACTTAATGATAAATCCCAGAAGCAGATAGTGTAAAACTAATCTTATACTTCGGGATTATTTTGGGTCTTCTAGTATGCAGGATGTACATGCATTAGGAATACCTGAGGGTGATGTGATCATAAACAGTTGTATAACCACGATGCTCATTCCCAGGGAGTGATGAAATGGGTCTGGATTTTAGTGACTCCTCTCAGTAGAGAAGTACTTGGAGATATGGACTCGCGCTCACAAGCGTCTCCTCCATCGGATCGGACTTGAGACAGGAGGTCTCTTCATTTAGAGACTCGATGAAAACCATGCTACAAGAGGTAATACTATTACTTGTTTGTGGTTTATATGAAATGATTTGAGAAGTGTTCTTGGATCATGTGGTTTCGTCGCATGAAAAATTTTTAATTTCCGCTACATAGAACAACTAGTTTGACTAGTCATTCTTCATCGTAATCGATACGATACTCATGCTTCCATGATGCTCTTAAGGATCTAACCATATCCTTAAAGTGGTATCAGAGCCTTAGGTTGAAGGTTTTGGATACGATCCGTAAACCTAGGACGAGTTGGGTTCGTTAAGGTCGCGAAAGTTTTTTTGTCGCATTTAATTTTCACACATCTGTTTAGTGAATAAATTCGTCCCTGTTTAAAATGTTTAAACACAAATAAATTTGTCTTTATTTAAAATATTCCCAATTAAATAAGGAAACCGTAGGATCTGAGTTTGCGTTATTTCGAATCCGTTTCCTCAAGTTATGATAAAATTAGTGAACATGTATCCATTGTTTCGGGGACTGCGAATCTCAATGTAATTAAGGAGTTAATTACTATTTAGAAAAGCCTATAAATGCATGCAGACCATGTAGGTTATGTTGTAAATCAAATTATCAAACTTTGAAAATTTACTTTTCTTAATTTGGATTTAAATTTATTGAGATATGCTAATTTTAGTAAGTAAGGGTCACTGCTGGAAATTACATTCCTAATCAAGAACCATGTGGTTGTCAATTAGTGAAATTAATTATTAATTTCATGAAACAATTATGGAAATAATTTGAGAAATATTTAATGATTATTATTTCCTTAATTGACTTGGCCTCAACCAATAAATTGATTAGATTTGATCTAGATCATAATTGGAAACACAATCAACAAACAACTTGCTTGAATAGGACTGGGAATTTGTCTAGCAAATTTTTTTATAATCAAAAAAGTTTTGATTATTACTATATGGTATAATTTCAGTTGAAGAACCGATGATCATATCAAGTACACATTGATCTATTTGGCATTATCCTTTCCTGAGGTGGATATGGTGTCTAGTCGGGGAGCATTGGGGTAGCGGGTCGCATCAGTTACGGTCTGTCCCACTCCCGTCAGTACTGGCCATGATAGTGGGTAGGGATTCGATAATGCCGTAGAAATCAAGAAGTATTTTTTTAATTATTAAAACTCGAATTAATACGTACTTTGAGATAATACCATATATATATTCAAGTAAACCAATCAAGTTTGTTAATTGAATTGGATTGATAATTGATTTAATAAGATTAAGTTAATTATGTCCAATTAAAAACAATCTATTATGAATAGATGTGTATTTCTCTTGCAAGAAATAATTATATGAATATGATTCATAATAATTAATTAAAATTTGAATATGTGGTGGAGGATCACATAAGTGACATCCATGGTCTCCCGTCAAGGCGAAGGGTTCCGTCACTAGATATTGTATGTAGGAGACGCATGTCCGAAGTGACAGCTCCTGCACACGATCCATTTGGATAGGGCTCGTCGCTTCTCGAAAGAGTAAGGACATATGCGTAGTGACCCCAATATTGGATCCTCACATTATTGGGGTGATATTGGATTGCGCATAGCGAGTTGTATTCCTGTTGACGGTTGGTTCAATTAATGACCGGTCAACATCACCTTAGGGGTGGTGGGCCCGGGTATTAAAGTTCGAATTGGGAAATGCAAGTTGGAGTGGCAAGGCGAAATGGGTTCCCACTTATTTTTATCCAAGTTACAGGTTCTCATATTATTGGGATGTAACAGAGATAAGGAAGGAGATCCCAGATCTTGTTGAGATATGACAGTAAGTATATCTCTTACATTGAAAGTGATTAAGGGAATGAGCTTTCAGTGTTGACAAGGCAAGACAACTTTGATATAAAAATTTCTAAATCAAAGTAAAATGCGTGTATATATATATATATATATATATATGCAAATTTCTTATTTCAGATAATCCTTCATTAAACCCACTGAATAATATACTCAATAATAACCAGTAAAATATCATGGATTGGATCCATGATCAAGATATTGTACTTGCATTTGGACACATAATGTATGTGGTTGCAATGTGCAAGTGTCCTCGTAATAATGAGGAATGACAATTAAATAGATAATAGGACTACAACCGTAGGGTTTGTATGTCTCTATAATCTTGATCTGTCATTGAATGTACTTCGGAAGTGACATGTTGATGATGATCATAATTGTCAAATAATCCTTATAAAATTCTAAGAAGTTGTTCTGGCATACATATGTGCTCTCGACATTTAATCATCAATGGCGTGGTTCTCTGCATCATGCAGAATGGTAGCACTATAAGAGATGATGTATTCAAATTGTTTGATTACCTAGCTGAACCAATGTGTTAAGAGTTTAGATGGATGTAGATACGATGAGTGTCATCATTCTACTGTATATACTCTGGTCATTCCTAGAGCTTCATAATATTCATACTGTATGAATTGAATGAAGCACATGTATAAATCGTGAAATGCTCTTATATTGAAATCTTTTGAATTTAATATAAGAGATCCCTTATCTTAAGCAATGGTTGTTTATAGATGAAGGGAGCACAGTGGAAGCGTGGGTCTGACCCATGTGAGAATGAAAGTCAAAGAGTTGATTGTACTTCTGTGACTTCCATATGAAATCCAAAGAGTTGGATAAATGCCAATACTGCAATAAGATGATGTGTTGATAGTATGACTATCAAATCTATCTAGAATCCTTAGAGAAGGACTCAGATAATGCATCGGAATAATCTATATATAATCATCGAAATAATCAATATATAATCATTGAAATTAACTTTCTTATTTGATAAGATAAAGTCTAATAACCGTATGGATCATCTATATAAGAATAAACATTATGGATAATGTGATATCTATTGATGATTATTTGTGATATGAGATTTCTTCTCTTAACTTAGAAACTTTGAAATGTTCAAAGATTTCACAATTTTGGCTTTGAACCAAAAAAGTCTAAAGGAAGATGAAATGAATTTGATCTAACCTAGGTCGCTTGAACCTATTAGATGAATTCATGGAATACCTTATAGAGATATGAATATTATTTTTATCTCTCTCCTCCTTATAAACCTAACTCAATAAGAGTTGTAGGGAGATACAATTGGATCATGTGTGACATGATATGATCAATGATGAATATTAGCATAATTGTCTATTAGTTTCCAAGGTATATATGTTGTAGAGAATACAATATATATTTTTAATAAGGTTACATGCAAGTAAGCTGGAACTTAGCACCTGTGAGTGCTACTTCATTAGGAAAATAAAGGATGGTATTAGATACCTACTTTATGACATTGAGATTCTTAAAAGATCTCATCTTTGAGAATGTGATTCTTATAGGATGACTCTTGAGAATCAAGATGAAAATGAAGTAAAGGAACTCATTTAATCTTGAGATGATAATGAGGCTCCTCGAATCGGAAACTAAAAAGACAATTAAAGATGAAACACTAATACCTCTTCAAATAAGTTTGAAGATGGATTCCATGTGTCAGTTGAATCAGACAATGATCTAACTTCATATGATGAAGCATCTAAAAATCATGACATGGAAAGATGGATGTTAGCAATAAAGTCTAAAGTAGACTTCATATACAAGTGTCGTATACAGACCCTCGAGGATCCACCTATATGGGTAATACCCATTAAGGTTTAAATGGATCTTCAAGATAAAGAGAAAACCTTATGAAAAGGTAGAGACCTTCAAAGCACGGTTCGTGGCCATGAGCTGCACACCGAAGAGAAGACATCGCTTGCGATGAGAGTTGCTCTCCAGTGACCTTTCTTTAACCCATCAGAATATTGCTAACCATAGCTACACCCAAATAAGCTTCTTGTAGTTGGAATATTAGATTTGATGAAATCATAAATGTTATGGTTTCAGATAAAATCTTGATAAACCATATGAAGCTTAGTGGAAGTGACATTGTATTCATAGTGTTAAATGTAGATATCCTAATCATTTGGAATGATCTAAGGATGATAATAATAAGTCTTATATAATATGGTTGTTCCATCCATCGAGATATGATCGCAAGGATACCTCTTAGATCTTAGTTCTGAAGTTGTTCAGAAGCAACGAAAAGAGAGTATTGGGACCATCACATTAATGGTATACCTTGTACATTTCCATGGAAAATACCAAGAAAGGATTCTTTCCCTCAAGATATGGTACTGACCTATCTAAAGGAATAGCAGCTCAAAGAGTTGAGGATGTGAATGCTAAAACTGCTTGCCCTTTTGCATCAGTTCCTAGATGTGTACAAAAACCAGATGTCTATCATGCAGTGGGAGTAGTAAACTGTTACCAATCCTACTATGGTGATAAAACACTTGATTGTAGTAATAATGATATCTTCATAGAGTGCAAAACTTTTGAGATAGTGATCTCAGAGTCTTATCTTCAAGAAATTAAGACTTATAGATAGTGATCTAAAAGGTCTTAACTGTTCATACCTTAGGAAATAGAGATCTCTAGGAATAAAGGTATTCTGACAAGGATTATGGACATACTGGTTACAATAATTATCGAGCTATAGTGTCAAGGATACTATAACAAAATTGAGTATTGGTTGCATAAGATGCAACATTCGCATTGGATGCGAGCACTGTTACCAGGGGATATGCAAGTGGCGTAAAAGGACTTGGGGTAGTCTCTTGGGAACAGAGTGATAGATCAGCTTATGTAGCTATTTTCTAAATAGCCTATGATTGTCACATGAGTGTGGGTTTAAATGATTAGCCCATTAATGGCTCTTTGGGCTAGAGGGAGATTGTGGGACATGCGAGCCCATGTCAAGCCATTATGCAATAAATGCTTTTGCGAATATCATTCCCTGATCTAAAGTGAACAATAAATAATATGCATAATAGGTCCCTTAGTAAAATTAGGGTTATGTACCATGGCCATCTTGATGATCATACATCTGTTCATTCAATTATTTAATCATATAGGATGCTGTTTGGATGAAAACATAAAGAGTTAGATTGAGGACTCATCAAGCATCGTCAAATGATTGTTAAGAGATGATCTCCATCCTGAGTAGGATATGGCAATCCTTTCTCATTTAGGCTGATATCTAACCGACCTCTTGATGCAGGTCCTCTGTATAGGAATAGAGATTCGGAGGTGTTAGATAAGTTAGGTTAATGAGTTGACTTAACGAGATCAAGATAACCAAAGTCCTATTTCATATGTTGTCATGATATAGGCACGCATCCTCTGACCAGAGACATATGGGTAACTATATGTCTGAGTACGTACATTTGGCAGACCAATACGTTGATGACCTAATCAAGGTCTATACAGCGGTGCGTTGGTGTGCATATAGGGGCATATGAGTAATACGATCTCTCAAAGGGATCATACAGGTTCATTACTGAACCGGAAGACATGAGCTCACTCATGAGACATTGAGAAGAATCAAATTCCTTGCACGATCGTCACGCTTTGGAAGCTTGACTGAATTTGTAGGTTTGATATATACTTTTGGAAAGTATATAATCAACACTTGCGTATGATATATGCTTTTGGAAAGTATATGATCAATACCAACTCCCAATAGTCAAATGAGAAATTTAATGATAAATCCCTAAGGCAGACAGAGTAAAATTGATCTTATACTTCGGGATTATTTTGGGTCTTCCAGTATGCAGGATGTACATGTATTAGGAATAACTGAGGGTGATGTGATCATAAACGGTTGTATAACCATGACGCTTCCATTCCTAGGGAGTGTTGAAATGGGTCTGGATTTTAGTGCTCCTCTCAGTAGAGAAGTAATCTAATCTTAGTCCAAATGTTGGACATTGATCTGAATGTGATTCAGATGCAATGAGAAGATTATATTTGTGGTCTTGATTTAATTAAGCATCTATGGGAGGCCCGAGATCTTGATTTGAGATGCGATCTCAATATCCAAGTCACTATACGTGGAAAAATACAATCGTCATGTCCTTATCTCTAAGTATTCACGGAGAAAGTGCATTATTATTGAAAGAGTTCGGGATAACTTATTTGTTGATATAAGTATCCAAGCATTGGGAAAATAGATAATTAAATGTGATTTAATTATCATGATTAATATGAATTTTATTCATATTATAAAGAGAGTTATCTTAAATATTAAATGTGATTTTATTATCAAAGATGTAAATAATGTGAATGTGATTCATATTATTTGGGCACATGAGAATAGAGATCCAAGATGATTAAATGTGATTTAATTATCATGGATATTTAATAATGTGGATAACACTATCCATATTAATCACATATATTATAAATGTGATTTATAACATATAAGAGAGATCTGTTTGTTATTTACGTTTGTTAATTAATTGTTAATGTGAATTGGATTCACATTGGACATTAAATTGAAAATGTAATTTACATTTTATTTTGGGTTGTGAATGTGATTCACAATTTTCCAATGGCATGATTGCAATATTCACAAAATAATTATGAATTATTTTTGTTGAATAATTTACAACAAGTATTGTTTAAAATCTTGGAGATTTCCATGGAATAATGTAATCTCATGAGATATCATGAGATTACATGAGATTTCCACCAAATCCCATATTATGGAAGGAGGCAATCTTCATTCCATAATCTCCATGCTTACATGATTTAATTTGGGATTAAATCAAATTGATTTATCAATATATATATTTAATCTAAAATTAAATTAATTGTTGTTGGTTTTTTACCAACAAAGTCTTGACCATTAAAAGAAACACAAATCAATGTGAGCCATTGGATTTGTGTTGCCCATGGATTGAGATCCATGGATCCCAAAATATTATAAAAGGAGAGGCACCCCTTTGCTCTTCTTTATACAATGAGAACATAAGTCTCTCTATCTCTCTCTACACGTCAGCTCTCTCTCCACTTCTCTCATGGCCATCCACCATGGATGCCCTAGAGAAGTTCTCCATCGCCGCAGCGTCGTCGTTATGCTGCCCGATCGCTTGCTCGTGGATCTCCGTCTCCTTCGGTGTGCCTCGCTCATGAAGAAGACGTCGGATCTCGTGTGTCGAGATCAGGAGATCCGCCGCTTGGATCATCAACATGGATTATGAGAAGCACGCGATTCATCCCCGTGCTCACAAGGGTCTCCTCCGTTGGATCGGACTTGAGACAGGTGGTCTCTTCATTTAGAGACTTGATAACAACCACACTTCAAGATGTAATCCTATTACTTGTTTGTGGTTTAGTCAAAACAATCTGAGAAGTGTTCTTGGATCATGTGGTTTCGTCGCATGAAAAAATTTTAATTTCCGCTGCATAGAACAACTAGTCTGACTAGTCGTTCTTCATTGTATTCAATATGATGCTCACGCTTCCGTGATGCGCTTAAGGATCTAACCATATCCTTCACAGGCTATTATTCAGACCGCATTGAGAGACATGATTCTCGAGCTGAGATAAGATAGGAGAGAGGATGATAGAAACAATGTGGAGGTGGGAATGGGGGAGAAGACCAAGTTATAGAACCTGTGGCTAAGCTTACATTAAAGGATGCTTATAATCCAACGATAGGATAGACAAATTCATGGATTCAAATCCCTGTGATTCATGGGCATTTTGAGCTTAAGCCCACTATTTTTCCTCTTCTCCCAATATTCCATGGACACATTAATGAAGAACCTTATGTACACCTCCAACAGTTCGATCACATTTGTGGAACATGCAATACCCAAATGTCCCATTGGAGGTAGTGAAGATGACCGCCTTCCTATTCAGTATGATGGATAAAGCTTTATACTACTTAAATTACTTGGGGAAGGTTGTCACTACTTGGGAAGAGTTGAAGTCCGCATTTTTGAAAAATATTACCCGCTCGGACGACTCAACCAAATGTGATCCTTTATTGCTAAATGGGAAAGATTCAAAGATCTGACAGAGAAGTGCCCTCTTCATGATATTATAAAGACAAACCTTGTGCAAAATTTCTTTGGGGGTTTAGCATAGAGAATCAAAAGCTAGTATGTGTTGCTTGTGCGGGAGCCATTCAACAAGGCTGAGATAAGTCGCGTCGAGAAGCTTCAAGTGAACGAACAGAGGACGAAGAACCTGGATAAGTTGGATGAGATAACAATGCACCTGGAGTTTCTTGTTAGTACGATTAGTGTAGTTCACAGTGCGAGTGCAGCAGCCGATACCTCTACTAGGGAGCAGACTTCTTCCACCCAGCAGAGTAGCGGAGGACCATACACAGTTCAGCATGTCTACTATGTGCAGACACCTGATTAGGTTCAGAAGCATTCACATCAGATAGTTCCGTACTAACAGGAAGTAGCCTACATTCCTGAGCAGTAGTCACATTAGATAGTTTCGGGTACCAACAGGAAGTAGCCTACATTTATGAACAGCAGTCTCCACCTCCACCTATCAATCAGAAGGTGAACGACATCAGGTTCGACCATGAGCGAAATCAACTCCGTCCATCAGGGCAAGGCCAGTTGGGTTCACAGCGGGTCAGAGACCTGCCCACCAGTTTCATGGAGGCAGACACCAACAATACCAACATCAATAGTTGCAGCCTCACTATCAGTCTCCACCATAGTTTCAAAACTTTAGACAAGTCCAGCCACAACTATGGTCTTTGTATTTTTCGCATCCTAACCGGCAACAGACTGCATATTATGTACAATATCCACCTCCTCTTCCTCACTGTTAGAATCCATATGGTTACCAACAATCTCCACTCTACTAGTCTCAGCAGCAGCTAGTCAATGAGCAACCTGAGGCCCCTTCAGTCAACCCATCACTGGAACAACTTGCATTTCTCAAAAATAACATGAACCAATTGACTCAGCGGATTGACGACCTGACCACCACCAAGACACTGATTCCAGCATAGGTCGAAGCCAACCCTAACAACTTCAGATGCAAGGAGCAGGTAGCCAATAGCTCATCCACCCCCGAGACAGGTATGTCCCTTGATTTTACACGTTTATCTAACGACATTCATCTAAAGAGCGGTAGAAGATTGCAGCCACCTACGCACTAGTTGGGGTTGGGAGATCGAACCACCGAGAGCATCCTCTTCCACATCATCTCCTTCATCAGTAGTCTACAGGCCCTGTGTAGAAGCACCCAAGTCTGGAGTTTCATCGCATTCTCCACCACCTTTACCAGGTAGATCTAAATCACCATCAGCAAGGGAGAATATACTAGTCGCGGATTCTTCCTCTTCACCAACAACAACATCCCGTTCTATTTTTAATTTAGGTTTCCCTTCACCTAATTTGGACAACCCTATACAGACTGATTTTGGTGGTCCTTTTGTAGATGAGGATTCTACATTGAATAACGAAAATGAACGTTTGAATGTTTATTCTGATTCCATGCCATTTCCTTCTGCTCTTAAATCTAAAAAAATCAAAAATTAAAAATAGCCCTATCTGATCCCGGAGTGGTTGATATCTTACAGAACATCATTTTAAAGATGACGCTCCTTAAGTCCATGGAATACATGCCTGCGGTGAAAAAGGGAATGAAAGAGGCATATACACAAAAGCGTCAACCAAGGCAGAATAGATGAAAGGAATAAGAGAAAAACATCATGACCATGGCCACACATACCATCAGTAACCTCCCGCCTACAAATAAAGACAAGGGAGCACCTCACATCTGTTGCCATATCTTTGATCGAGAATTCGATTGTACTCTTCCCGATAGTGGTTCCTACATTAATCTCATTTCTTTCTCTTTTGTAACTGAATTTTGGTTAGGGCCTCTTAAAACAACAAGGATGATCCTTCAGTTTCTTGATAGATCGATTAAGAGGCCAAGAAGCATTTTAGAGGATGTTATTGTAACGATGCAGGGAATGAAATTCCCTGTTGATTTTTTTGTAATGGATATGGACACACCTGCACCATTACTCCATACCCTGATCATTCTAGGTCGACCATTCCTCCGAACGGCTGAAGCAACAGTTGATTATGATACTGGAGAGACCATCTTTCACTCTCGCAATGACAATGTGAAAATTGAGACGATCTCTGATCTTAGACCATCACTGCCACCAGAAGCAGATTAAACCGAGAAAGTTATATCAGAGCCAGATGATTGTGATTTCTTGCTGAATTCTAAGAGATAGATCTTTTTATTGATTTCGTAGATAGCCAGGAGTTCCTTTCCCAAAAGGACTATCCGGAAAGTACAGTCGACATGAGTTCCCTTGGTGGTCCTATCAAGCTAGTTGTTGATGGGCAGTTTGAGCTGATTTCTGAGGATCAATATGAGTTTTTAGAGGCACCTTCTGATATTCCTTTGACACACCTTTCTGAGATGACAAATGATATGCCCCCTTCTAAGAGTTCTGAGGTACAAATATCTAAGTCATTCGTTGAATTTCTTGAGTTATGCATAGATGAGAGACATCTTTCTAAGATTATTGTCGAGATATCTGAGCCATTAATTGATAAGAATGATGAACACCTTGATGAGCCCTCCTTTCTAAGAAAAGATCATTCATTGCAGATCTAGCAGAGATTTTACTTGCTGGACCGTTAGTAGCCAAGGTGGACAATCCAAAGAGTACAGATCACATATCGTCTACTAGTAAATTAGCAGAGGTTACTGTAGAGCCGATTCAGACCCCACCCGAGCTTATGGTTTTACCATAAACATTGAAATATGCCTTCCTTGCGTGTCCCCCACAAATGTTTCCGGTCATCCTCAACTCATAGTTTACCGCTGAACAAGAATCGCATGTGCTAGAGGATCTTTAGAGAAATCGCAAGCCATAGGAGGGAAAATTTTTGATCTCCGTGGGATTAACCCAGCTTAGTGCTCGCATCGTATATACCTAGAGGATGACTGTAAAACCTCCCATGAATGTTAGTACTGTCTAAATCCAAATCTAAGGGAGGTTGTCATAAAGGAGATTAGAAAATGGTGTGATGTTGGCTTTATATATCCCATTTCGGATTCTAAGTTGGTTAGACCTTTACATGTGGTCCCGAAGAAATCTTGGATTACTATCGTAAAGAACGACGGTGGTGAGGAGATTCTAACCCGAGTACCTACTTTATGGTGTGTTTGTGTCGATTACCGGTGCCTGAACTCAACCACCAAGAAGGATCACCTTCTGTTGCCCTTTATTGATCAGATTATTGAGAGGTTGGAAGGGAAAGAGTTCTTTTTCTTCTTGGATGGGTTCTCGGGATGCAACCAAGTTGTTATCGCTCTCGAGGATCTGGAGAAAACTACATTCACTTGTCTGTTTGACACCTACGCCTTTCTACGGATGCCCCTTGGATTGTCTAACACCCCCGCTACATTACAAAGGTGTATGTTGGTTGTTTTTAACATGGTATGTAGTTTCCTTGAGGTTTTCATGGACGATTTCTCAGTATACGGTGATAGTTTTGACACATGTCTTTCTTATTTAGACTGAGTTATTCAAAATTTCTATGAGGTAAACCTAGTGTTGTCGTGGGAGAAGAGTCACTTCATGGTGACTAATGGGATTGTATTCGGCAATGTCATCTCCAAACATGGTATGGAGTTTGACCCGACTAAGATTGATGTGGTTTCCAAGTTAGAGTCACCATAGAATTTGAAGCAGTTGAGTTCATTTCTGGGACACGTAGGATTCTATAGGTGATTCATAAATGATTTCAACAAGATTGTCAGACATTTGACTAAGCATCTATGTAAGGAGAGTAAGTTTGTTGTTGATGAGAAAGTCCTCCTTGCATTCAATCAGATGAAAGATATGGTGACTAGTGCTCCTGTCTTACAAACATCGGATTGGTCCCTTTTCATTTCGAGATCATGACGGGTGCCTCAGATTTCACAGTTGGAGCTATTATAGGACAGAGAAGGGATGTGATACCATTTTATATACACTACGCTAGCAAGACTCTAGATGAAGTATAGCAAAATTATACAGTTATAGAGAAAGAGATGTTAGCAGTTGTCTTGGGGCTAGATAAGTTCAAATCTTACCTCATCGGTTCCCATGTTATTGTATATACGGATCACACTGCCATACGATACTTACAGGCAAAGAAGGATGCCAATCACACCTTATCAGATGGATCCTTCTTCTCCAGAAAATTGATTTAGAGATTCAAGATAAACTTGGAGTGAAAAATGTTGTAGCAGATCACCTTTCCCGTATTATAGATGCAAAGACCTCTGAGTAGAACATGATCCCAATTTTTGAAACCTTCCCAGATGAGGCCATTTTTTCGGTGGAAGCACTCCCATGGTATGCTGTTATTGTGAAGTATCTTATCTCCAAGAAAGTTTGATAAGATTGGTCGAAGTACAAGGTAGAAAGATTTCTGTCAGAGATTCATTATTACAAGTGGGATGATCTGTACTTATTTCGCGAGGGTGCAGATTGTATCTGGAGAAGGTGAATTCCTCTGGAGGAACACACCAGTGTACTTGAGCAATGTCAAAAACTAGAATCTGGTGGACATCATTCGCGAAAATGCATGATAGCAAAGGTTTTAGAGAGTGGCCAATGGTGGTTCACATTATTTAAGGATGCTACATAGTATGTTCGAGGTTGTACCTACTGTCAGAAAATGGGAGGAACTATTGGTTCCAAAGATACCATTCCTCTAAGATACATACAGATTTCTGATGTTTTTTATGCTTGGGGCACAAAATTCATGGGCCCATTTCCTATCAGTCAGGGATTTCAGTACATCCTGCTCGTCATGGATTATGTTAGTCGATGGGTGGAGGTTATCCCCACCCGAGTCACAGAAAGACGTAAAATGTGTTCCTTTCTCAATGATTATGCAGATCGTGTTTCCCACAATACTGTTTTCATATGGGGGAAGACATTTCATTAATAGAGAAGTAAAGAAGCTTGTGAAGGAGTACGCCATTGAGCACAGAGTTGCGTCTACTTACGACCCCCAGACAAATGGCTTAGCAGAAATTTCAAATAGGGAGATCAAGATGATATTGCAAAAACTTGTATGTCCAGATAGGAAGAACTACTCACATATGCTTGATTCATTTCTTTGGCCTTATCGGACGGTGTACAAGTCTCTTTTGGGTATGACTCCCTATAGATTGGTGTATGGAAAGCCTTGCCACCTGCTAGTGGAATTAATTCACAAATCTTTATGGGAACTCTGTGTATGCAATCTTGATTATGAGAAGGCATAAAAGAATAGGAAGTAGGATTTGAATAGATTACTAGAATTTTGAGACTTTGCATATGACAACTCACTCATGTATGAGGAGAAAGTCAAGTGTTGGCATCATAAATACATTCGAAGGAAGACTTTCTCTCCTGATCAGAAAGTGTGTTTATTTGATGCTAAGATGAAGTTATTTCCAGGAAAATAGAAAAGCAAATGGTCAAGATAGTTCATTGTGAGAGTTGTGTGTGATAATGGAAGTATTGTCATATCTGGGTCCTCTGACACACAACCATTTGTTGTGAACGGACAGCTGCTGAAGCCATATCTAGATCATGATACATTCTTGCCTGTCGTTGATTCTATATCTGTGGTATCAGACGATGCTCCTTCGATTCCATCTTCTACGTCTGATACATGAGCTGATTACCTCTTGTATATCTTTTCATTTCATTCTTTCTTCTCCCATTTTATCGTTCACTCCATCCTATGTGTATTTATGCTATACTTAGGATGTGCTTTATCCTAAGTATAGGGGAGTGAATGATTTGTGTTGTTCATATCCATCCTGTTCATCACTCCTGTTGTTGCATATGCTTAGGGATACTCTACCCTAAGTATGGGGGGGTTGATGTTGTTCATATCATCTATTTTGTGTTTTATTCTTCTATTCTCTTGATTGTCCCTCAAACTTGTTGATATTCTACGATTAGGGCTATTCTACCCTAAATATATGGGGGGTCATGTTGTTCATATCATCCCTTTTGTGTTTTATTCTTCTGTTCCCTCGATTATTTGATCCTAAGTATAGGGGGATTACCGACTTATATTCTTTTCATCTTATCTTTGAGTCGTTGTAGCATAGGAGTCTTTTCACTTTCTAAACTTAGCATGAGTTATGTCTTCCTTTGCCGCTTTCTTATCACTATGAGGAAATAGTTCGAGCTAAGTATAGGGGGTGTCGTATATATTGTATATACTTTAGACATAACTCGTATTTTTAATAATGCAATTATTTTTGTATATTTCTAGGATATGTATATAAATGTGTAAAATCCACGCATGTATATAGACTTTGGTCACCTTTTATTTTAAAAAAATAAATAAAATACAAAAAAATAAAAAAAAAGGAAAAAATGAAAAAAATCAACAAAAACAACAAAAAACAAAATTTATCTTGTATATACTTGTATATATTTTACTAACCCTATTTCCTTAAAAAAATCCCTAAAAATTACAAAACCAAAAGTCTATAAAAAATTGCATTTCAAAAAAATCTCTTTTTACATGTGCATCATTTTTTCAAAAATCCATAAAAAAGTTCAAAATTAGAAAATCATTTCAAAAACATTTTCTTTCTTTTTGCATTGTACATATTTCTTGCATTTGCATGGGCATTTTTCAGGATAGTATTGACATTTAAACTAAGTCTGAAATAAAAGTGAAGAATGGAGCTTAGTTGGACCTTAATCCACTTAATTTCATAGGAACCTTTTGAGAAATGGAATTAAGACTTTTCAGGTCCTAGCGACTTAATTCGTTGAGTCCATAAGACTATGTTCACATGTCATCTTGATTAGTCTAAGTAGAATATTTAACAACACACACATGATTCTTTCAGACCGTGCCTTATCTTGGACAAGCACTCTACACGTAGCTCTTCATGGATTAGGTAGTGAGGAGGCATAATTTTTTATCTTGGAGTAGCATACGAGGGTAGTACATCTTAGGTGGATGCTCGCGTCTTCTTCTAGGGAGGGTTGTGCATCTCAATCTGATCTAGTAGCATAGAGGTCTAAAGATGGAATGTTGTGGTGTTGCAATAATGCTTCAAAAGAGGGATAGTCTACTTGCTCAAGAGGGAAAACTGCTAACGTACATGTTGCACCTTGTATATATTCTAAAAAAAGAAAGAAAGAGAAAAAATGCAGAATGTCCAAAAGTGGATAGGCATGATTGAAAAGTAAAATGGTTGCCGGAGTGTATATACAAGTGAAAAAAATAATAAGAGCTTCAAAGTCAAATTTTTGAAAGCTTGCAGCTGGATGACTTGACTACACTGGTCATGCATCCAAGGATCGGTAGCTAAATTGGTTACCTTCCATTCTTTTCTCCATCTCCTCTTCTTGAGCTGGTTGTACTTGAACTTAGAAGGGAATATCCCCGCTCCTCGAGGAAAGAGTTGCGAGACCGGGGGACTAGAGTTACCATGTTGAGAGATGTTGTTTCTTTGCTATTTTCGAGACATGGAGCTATATTTCACTTCCACCATACAAGTAAAGATTCATAGTCATAAGAATTTCTGTATGTAGACTTGTTCTGACCTGACTATTGCGGAGACCTGAATATGACTCTTGTGAAACTTAGAGTCTGTTAGGTTTTAAATCCATTTCCCATTAAGGTTCCACCACACTAATAATCCAAAGATCTGACAGAGATCCATACTACAAATTTGTGAAGATAAGTTTAATACTGAATATTATCCTTATTTCTTTATTTTTCCTTTATTTTGCTTTTATTCAATCATTCTTTCAAATAAGTGTTTGCTAAAGGACTAGCAAAGATAAAGCATAGGGGGATGATGAGTATGAATTTTATCATCTTTATTCATTTATTTTAGCTTAAAATCCCTTATAAAACACCTGTATATAATACTAACTCCATATTCTTACTAACTTGCATATGTGTTTAAATATTGTATTTATATTATCATCTTAACCTAAAATAAATATTTAAATAAAGGAAAATAAATAAAATTAAAAAAATAGAATGTATATATGTAATAGATACATGCTGACTCGAACTAAGAGAAGGTCAAGACGTGACCTAATCAACCAGGAATAAACTAGGGGGAGATAGGGTCCTTATTCAAAAAATCCAAAAAAATGTTTTGTAAATACTTTTCTCTGTATATTTGTATACTTACATTATTTTATTGTACACAAATTGGCCTCAAATTAAATAATTTTCAAAACAAAAGTTGTAAATAAAAATGTCTTCTAAATAAAAAAATTAATTGCAAAATAAAATCATGTACAGAATAAAAGTAGCCACATTTGGAAAAAGTCATAAACTAATATTTGAAAGACCAATTCCGCCTCCATATGTACTCAAATTGAATTAAACTTACTTCCATTGTATTCTAAATTAAATTATCGTTAAAATGGCTGCTCATAATATTTGGAGTTAGATTTGAAAGATAGTTTTCTATGGTGGTTTGTGTAATTTTACCATTTATTTATTGTATATATCCATTTTTATACATATCATATTCTTAAATATTTTTAATAATTATATGTATGTGCTAAACCTTTTCCCACTATAAGTAGGGTCAGCTACATGGATTCTTACTTAAATCCTTGTTGAAAGATTCGACTATTTTTTATGTTGGTCGTCGACTACCTAACGCAACCCCTGAGTGGGATTTGAACCCTGGTCTTTTGTATGCTAGACACACTGTACTATCACTAGACCATTAACTGGGTTAAATATTTTTAATAATTATTTAAAATAAAAATAATAAAATAATAAAAACTTTTAAAACATAAAAAAACTAATGTCCATATTTAACAATGTATATAATGTACCATATGTATATAGTATACGTTTATAACCAATTTCTTTAAATAATCACACAAAAAATTAAAGAATTAACAATTATGATTTAATTTAATAAAGTGACAAAAATAAATATAAAAATTAATTTATTATGTAAATAATTTTAACACTAACTTCCATTCTTGTCTTTATCTCATTTAAAATTCTCTTTATCTTTATCTCCATTTAAATTTTTGAAATTAAAATTCCATTCTTTTCCTACTAATATGGCTCCTCCTCATCATTTCAACTAGATCAATCATTGGTGAGAGGAGTCTGATCAGAAAGTGTGTTTATTTGATGCTAAGATGAAGTTATTTCCAGGAAAATAGAAAAGCAAATGGTCAAGATAGTTCATTGTGAGAGTTGTGTGTGATAATGGAAGTATTGTCATATCTGGGTCCTCTGACACACAACCATTTGTTGTGAACGGACAGCTGCTGAAGCCATATCTAGATCATGATACATTCTTGCCTGTCGTTGATTCTATATCTGTGGTATCAGACGATGCTCCTTCGATTCCATCTTCTACGTCTGATACATGAGCTGATTACCTCTTGTATATCTTTTCATTTCATTCTTTCTTCTCCCATTTTATCGTTCACTCCATCCTATGTGTATTTATGCTATACTTAGGATGTGCTTTATCCTAAGTATAGGGGAGTGAATGATTTGTGTTGTTCATATCCGTCCTGATCATCACTCCTGTTGTTGCATATGCTTAGGGATACTCTACCCTAAGTATGGGGAGGTTGATGTTGTTCATATCATCTCTATTGTGTTTTATTCTTCTATTCTCTTGATTGTCCCTCAAACTTGTTGATATTCTACGATTAGTGCTATTCTACCCTAAATATATGGGGGGTGATGTTGTTCATATCATCCCTTTTGTGTTTTATTCTTCTGTTCCCTCGATTATTTGATCCTAAGTATAGGGGGATTATCGACTTATATTCTTTTCATCTTATCTTTGAGTCGTTGTAGCATAGGAGTCTTTTCACTTTCTAAACTTAGCATGAGTTATGTCTTCCTTTGCCGCTTTCTTATCACTATGAGGAAATAGTTCGAGCTAAGTATAGGGGGTGTCGTATATATTGTATATACTTTAGACATAACTCGTATTTTTAATAATGCAATTATTTTTGTATATTTCTAGGATATGTATATAAATGTGTAAAATCCACGCATGTATATAGACTTTGGTCACCTTTTATTTTAAAAAAATAAATAAAATACAAAAAAATAAAAAAAATGAAAAAAATGAAAAAAATCAACAAAAACAACAAAAAACAAAATTTATCTTGTATATACTTGTATATATTTTACTAACCCTATTTCCTTAAAAAAATCCCTAAGAACTATAAAACCAAAAGTCTATAAAAAATTGCATTTCAAAAAAATCTCTTTTTACATGTGCATCATTTTTTCAAAAATCCATAAAAAAGTTCAAAATTAGAAAATCATTTCAAAAGCATTTTCTTTCTTTTTGCATTGTACATATTTCTTGCATTTGCATGGGCATTTTTCAGGATAGTATTGACATTTAAACTAAGTCTGAAATAAAAGTGAAGAATGGAGCTTAGTTGGACCTTAATCCACTTAATTTCATAGGAACCTTTTGAGAAATGGAATTAAGACTTTTCAGGTCCTAGCGACTTAATTCGTTGAATCCATAAGACTATGTTCACATGTCATCTTGATTAGTCTAAGTAGAATATTTAACAACACACACATGATTCTTTCAGACCGTGCCTTATCTTGGACAAGCACTCTACACGTAGCTCTTCATGGATTAGGTAGTGAGGAGGCATAATCTTTTATCTTGGAGTAGCATACGAGGGTAGTACATCTTAGGTGGATGCTCTCGTCTTCTTCTAGGGAGGGTTGTGCATCTCAATCTGATCTAGTAGCATAGAGGTCTAAAGATGGAATGCTGTGGTGTTGCAATAATGCTTCAAAAGAGGGATAGTCTACTTGCTCAAGAGGGAAAACTCCTAACGTACATGTTGCACCTTGTATATATTCTAAAAAAAGAAAGAAAGAGAAAAAATGCAGAATGTCCAAAAGTGGATAGGCATGATTGAAAAGTAAAATGGCTGCCGGAGTGTATATACAAGTGAAAAAAATAATAAGAGCTTCAAAGTCAAATTTTTGAAAGCTTGCAGCTGGATGACTTGACTACACTGGTCATGCATCCAAGGATTGGTAGCTAAATTGGTTACCTTCCATTCTTTTCTCCATCTCCTCTTCTTGAGCTGGTTGTACTTGAACTTAGAAGGGAATATCCCCGCTCCTCGAGGAAAGAGTTGCGAGACCGGGGGACTAGAGTTACCATGTTGAGAGATGTTGTTTCTTTGCTATTTTCGAGACATGGAGCTATATTTCACTTCCACCATACAAGTAAAGATTCATAGTCATAAGAATTTCTGTATGTAGACTTGTTCTGACCTGACTATTGCGGAGACCTGAATATGACTCTTGTGGAACTTAGAGTCTGTTAGGTTTTAAATCCATTTCCCATTAAGGTTCCACCACACTAATAATCCAAAGATCTGACAGATATCCATACTACAAATTTGTGAAGATAAGTTTAATACTGAATATTATCCTTATTTCTTTATTTTTCCTTTATTTTGCTTTTATTCACTCATTCTTTCAAATAAGTGTTTGCTAAAGGACTAGCAAAGATAAAGCATAGGGGGATGATGAGTATGAATTTCATCATCTTTATTCATTTATTTTAGCTTAAAATCCCTTATAAAACACCTGTATATAATACTAACTCCATATTCTTACTAACTTGCATATGTGTTTAAATATTGTATATATATTATCATCTTAACCTAAAATAAATAATTAAATAAAGGAAAATAAATAAAATTAAAAAAATAGAATGTATATATGTAATAGATACATGCTGACTCGAACTAAGAGAAGGTCAAGACTTGACCTGATCAACCAGGAATAAACTAGGGGGAGATAGGGCCTTATTCAAAAAATCCAAAAAAATGTTTTGTAAATACTTTTCTCTGTATATTTGTATACTTACATTATTTTATTGTACATAAATTGGCCTCAAATTAAATAATTTTCAAAACAATAGTTGTAAATAAAAATGTCTTCTAAATAAAAAAATTAATTGCAAAATAAAATCATGTACAGAATAAAAGTAGCCACATTTGAAAAAAGTCATAAACTAATATTTGAAAGACCAATTCCGCCTCCATATGTACTCAAATTGAATTAAACTTACTTCCATTGTATTCTAAATTAAATTATCTTTAAAATGGCTGCTCATAATATTTGGAGTTAGAATTGAAAGATAGTTTTCTATGGTGGTTTGTGTAATTTTACCATTTATTTATTGTATATATCCATTTTTATACATATCATATTCTTATATATTTTTAATAATTATATGTATGTGCTAAACCTTTTCCCACTATAAGTAGGGTCAGCTACATGGATTCTTACTCAAATCCTTGTTGAAAGATTCGACTATTTTTTATGTTGGTCGTCGACTACCTAACGCAACCCCTGAGTGGGATTTGAACCCTGGTCTTTTATGTGGTAGACACACTGTACTATCACTAGACCATTAACTGGGTTAAATATTTTTAATAATTATTTAAAATAAAAATAATAAAATAATAAAAACTTTTAAAACATAAAAAAACTAATGTCCATATTTAACAATGTATATAATGTACCATATGTATATAGTATACGTTTATAACCAATTTCTTTAAATAATCACACAAAAAATTAAATAATTAACAATTATGATTTAATTTAATAAAGTGACAAAAATAAATATAAAAATTAATTTATTATGTAAATAATTTTAACACTAACTTCCATTCTTGTCTTTATCTCATTTAAAATTCTCTTTATCTTTATCTCCATTTAAATTTTTGAAATTAAAATTCCATTCTTTTCCTACTAATATGGCTCGTCCTCATCATTTCAACTAGATCAATCATTGGTGAGAGGAGTCTAATCTCTAAGGGATTCTGGTTGTAGAAAGGTGCCTAGCCTCCGAGCCTTCCGGTGACAGCGAGTCTGCCTTCGTCGAGACCATCAAGGTATTTTCCGCTGCCACGGTGAGATCCATTTTTCTTCTATTGTTCTTAACCTAGGTTAATCATAGTTTTATTTTTCGTATTTTTAATTCCGTTGTCATTTTATATTTCTAGATCGAGCCGTCATGCTAGAGTCAGAAATCATTTTTTATCTATATTTTATTTGTTGGGATAAAGAAATTAACTAAAAAACATTTATTAACTTTTCAAAAAAATACTTTAAAAAATTACAAGAAAAAAAGAAAAAAATTCCTACAATTTCTGTTTTTTATAATAAAAAAATATAGAAATTTTTCCTATAGTTTCTATTTTTTACAATAAATAAAAAATTAAAAGAATCGACAGTTTCTGTTTATATAAAAAAATAAAAAAAAATTTCTTGTTTTTGTTTTTACTTTTTAAAAAAATTAAAAAAAACTTGGGCGGCAGTGCCAGCCGCTAGTGCCACTACACCCTCCTCCATCAGCTGTAGCATCTCCGCCGCCATCCAGATTTGTTCCCAATAGGCGGACCCGGCAGAACTGCCACCGTGCATTACCTCCACCGTCCAATAGCGCCACCGCGACACTATAAGAGTTGTGCATCGCTCCGCGAGACCCACCGACCTCCAGCGCCACCCATCAACCATTGTCTGCCATCGTGCTGCGCGAGGTGCAATGTCATCCACTGCAGAACCAAAGCGGCAGCTCAACACCACCGCACACCTAGAACACCCATTCACACGCTGACGCGTGATGTAGCCATCCAACATCAAATCGCTAGTGACAACCCTCCACGTGATGCCTGAGGCACCACTGCAGCTCGAAGCATGCAGTGCCACCCTTCGTCAAGCTCTAGATCTACCACTGTTGCTCGCGTGAGGGAGACAAGAGTAAGGGCAGCACCCCCTTCGTTGGCGTAGGAACGAAAAGAACCAGAGCAGGCAAATAATATCTTTTGGGTAGATTTACAAATATGCCCCTAGAAGTTTTAAATATTACAAAGAGTCCCCTGCCAGCCCTTCCAGCACATGCAACGCACATATTCTTTGGGTACATTGTGATTGTTCCCCTACATTTTTATTCTTGTTATATTTTGATTTAAAAACTTTGAATAATGCTTTTTAAACCTTGTTTCTAGACTGGGATTCGTATGTTGTTTTTTAATGAAATAAATATCATTTGCTAACAATAAATTCCCAAAACAATAGTTTAGATTCCTGTTATGATCATCTTCATTGTATAATAATCTCGTTGCATTTTATTGTCATTTGCTATTATTAGAAAAATCAAAATCATCATTTTTTCCTATTTGAACTTTGAAAAAAATAAAATTCATATATTGCGTAAAAAATTCCAAAATAATTAGATTAGTTTTCTTTCTACGAATTTTATTTTCAATCCAATTTTCACCCATTAATTATTTATAAAATTCAAAACAATCGTAAAATTCTAAAAATCTTAAAAAAATACAAGAAAATTTTAGAAAAATCTAAAAATAGTGATTTTAGTTCTTATTTGTATATAATTTCCTTTAGTTTATAGGAAAAAATATTTTCATAACTTTTGCTTTTATTTAGTATTCTTAAAGTGAAAAATAATCTATTTGCTCACTGTTTGCATTTTCCCATATTTTTATTTATTTTAAAATCTTAAAAAATCTAAAAATCTGTAAAATATTATAAAAATAGTAAAAAATCATCAAAAAAATATAAAATAATTTATTTAGACATTTTTAGCATTTTTGTCATATTTAAAAAATCTTAAAAAAATTGCATCTCTTTTGTGTATAAAGTTGTTTTGAAAATTATATTTTTCAAAATCAAAAATTTTTACAAAATTAGAAATCATTAAAAATTTGAAAATCAGAAAATAAAAAATAGAGATACAAAAAATTTATACTATAAAAATTTCACAAAACACTAAGATAGTATTTGAGATTCTTTTTTTCTCTTAATTGTTTCTTCAATTATTTGAATAACCCTCAGGATTTGTAGCCTCCCTGACTTCGATCATGTTGCTATACAAGTTAATTAAATAGCAAAAATTCACTTGATACACACACTTTTTGTATTAATTCACTAGAGAATAAAAATATTAATTATTTTTATTGACGCATGATTGGGTTGCAACTGCTTGTTCATAATTCACTTAAATAAAAACCCTTGAAAAGCTAGATAACAGGTTGCTGTGCTCGCAAAAGAGGAAGGTGGTCGGGTGGTGATGCCAATCCTTTTTGGGAAAGGAGGTGGAAGATGGAGGCAGCATATGCAGTGCACGTGCGATGGGGGTACATGCTATGCACGTGCGAGCTTTAAATAATTTTTTAAAATTTTAATTATTTATTAAAATGAATTATAAAAGCCTCTAAAAATAGGTGACACATGGCAGCTCCAATAGCGACCATGTGTCATCCCCAGAAAATTTAAAACTTTAAAATACAAAGATAAATAAAAAAGAAATAAAAAATGACATCGGATAGAAAAAATTCTTCCTAAAACTTGTCTCAATGAGATCTACAACTTTCATGAGGAGACCACAACCAAAATTGATCATGTGCACAAAGTAATATTTTAGGGATATCCCATGTACATATAATACCTTGATTTTTCAGTTTAATATTTTTTTGTTATTTTTAAATCAAATACAAATCCAAAAAATATGATAAAATCAAAGATAAATATTTACACATTAGTCTAATTTTATATATTTTTATTTATTAAGAAAAGAAGAAATAAAATAAAATACGAAAAAGACAATTTTTGTAAAGATAATAAGTGAAGACTCGGGCTCACTTAGTTTCTTTGATTTAAAATTCATTTGTGGTTTTGGATTTTTGCACATTTTAATAAGATGTTCATCAAAGAAAATAGATAACAAATAAATAAAATAAAATGATTTAATTTTGTACATAAAATAATAGGTCAAAATTAGGTAAAATACAAAATGTACAAAAGAGGCCCAAAACCTAACTTTCATGTATTAGCTCCGATTCACTTGAACTTGGTCTTGTTTTGAAGGTAATAGAATGTACATTAGCTCAAAACTGAGTAGGAACAAATCGAACACTGTATGAGGAGGATATCAATGTTTTAGTGCTGAAGAATTAAGTCATATAGCTCGAAGAATTAAGTCATAGAGCTGAAGCTTTCTAAAATCCTTTTTCTTAGTGAAGTTCCTTTGAAAATTACGTGGATTAAGGTCAAGTCCATACCACTCTCAGTTTCTATTCATAACTCGGTTCAAAACCCGAGGGCTTTTCAAAAATGCAAATGCATGTAATGCTGGATGAAGTACAAGTGCGAGAAACGCAGCCACATATTTTTTTGTGTGACTTATTCTCTCTCTTTTTTAATGCAAGGAAAAAGTTTTTATGCAAAAATGAATAAGAGGTCGTTTCTAAAAAAATAATGGATGGACACAGTCAATATTAGTTGTAGTTTTTTTTAATATTTTACAAGTTAGTTACCCACCCTATAAATACATATAGACTTACGTGAAAGTACAAGCTACGGGTAAAATATATACATAGTGTATATACACTCCTATACTTAGCAAGTGTTATGTCCTCAGAGCACAAGAAGCTCAAAGAAGTCATAGCTCAGGCAAAGCGTAAGAGAGTGAAAAAGAAAAATAATAGAAGTCAGCTCGCCCCCTATACTTAGGCTGTGAACAGTCTAAGTATAAAAGAAGAGCGAAATTGATGTGGTCGAGAGATGCGAATGAGGAAAGTATATACAAATGGGCATTGGTTCCTCCTATACTTAGGCTCTGGTCAACCTAAGTACGGAAGAAGGGTGGAAATGGTGCGATCGTGAGAAGGAGTTGATGAGGAGAATGGTATATACAGATGGCATCAATCTCTCCCTATACTTAGTTTGGCCTAAGTAAAGGAAGAAGACGTACAAGGGGGGTTAGGAGGGAGGGAGTGTAGCCGATTATTAAGGCAGTTTTTGGCTGATCTTTTTATGAGCCTAAGGTGGGAGATCGTAATGATAAGAAGAAGATGAAGCATATGAGTCCCAACCATCATCAGTGTTATCCTCAGAAAAATCATGCTGGAGAGTAGATGAAGCATATGAATCAGATGATATCCATACTTCGTCGGAATTATCCTAAGAGGAATACTATTTGAAAGTGGAGGCACTCCAGATATTTTTATTCTTCAGTTGCTTCAGTTGTTTTCTCAAAATTTATTCCTTCTTGGGATCAAGTGATTCGTCTTCGGATGATGAATACTCTAAAGCACCAATCTCAGTTAACTGATAAGAAATTATTCCAGTATATTTAATGAGACCTTGAGAATCGGCTTTGAATGAATAATAATGAGGAGCATGAGTCGTCCAACGGGAATCGATGTTTGGATCTTTGTATAGATAGGGTTTTAGAACTACCGAACTGACCTCACTCATGTAGATTAACTTGTCCGGACCTGATGACGAATCATCAGACGATTCCTTTTTCAGCATGTTAAAGGTGACTTTTTTTTTAGATGAAGGAGAAGCCATTTTGTTTCGTGTTGTCTGTCAAGGTGCTGGTCCTGGGGGTAAGGTGTTGATATTAGAGTCTCTAGATGAATAACCATTGAAATTTTCCTTGTTAGTCAGTGCACGTCCCATGTATTTGTTCCTAGATGTCTTAATGTTGGTGCACTCACGAGTCTGATCGTGTTGGTAAAGGTGTTCAGAGAAGATTCTAGCGGACTCAGGGTGAGCCCATGCATACGTTTCAGGATCATATAAGAAATCACGGTGATGAATCTCCATTTCATCACCTTTATTCTATCATTTTGGCCTTGAAAACCCTAGCTAATGCACATAAATAACATTAATTTGTCCATAATAGCATTCCTGGTTTATTGTATTTCTTGTACATAAAATAAGGTTTTTAATGCCAAAATTATAGAATAAAGAGAAGAAAAGAAAAAGGAATAAAATATTGCAAATAATTTTATGACCATGACCTCGAGACCACGTCCAGAATGGAATTGGTCGGCAAGGAATAAAGTAGAGGGAGATAAGGGCCGAAAATACAATAAATATTTCATTTATTCATTCTTGATTTATGCATTTTTGGCACCTATTTTGTATCTAATAATTTATTCATCAAATAAAGAAACTTTGTATATAAAAGTTGTAGATAATAATGTAAATAAAAATAAATAATTTAGTTTGTACAAAAATATTATACATTGTACATTTTATACCCTGAATAAAAAGCCAAAAAACCGAGCCTCACAGACTCATATCTGTCAAATAAAAACTTGAAACATAGCCAAATCACCTCTAATTGTATATAACTTTTCATGAGCTATTAAATGGTGGTGGTTTTGTACTTTTTGGAGTTACTGTGCAAAAGATAGGTTTTGGGCCTCTATTGTACATAATACCGATTAAAATATTCAATTTATTCATTACTTATTATTTTTACAAATTCATATTTTTATAATTTTGTAAACATTATCTATAATATATGTGTACATCAAATCAAAATAAAACTAACAAGAAAATGAAAAATAAAAAAGTTCTATAAAAACATAAATGAAATACCTATATGTATATAAATAAAAGGGAATTATATTCTTTAATTATTTTCTTCTTTCATATTTTTGGAATATTGTCAATATCATATATATTCTATTAAAAATACAAAACAAATATAAAACCCATTAAAATACATTAAAATAAAAAGAAATATACAAAATATAGGCAAAATACCTAGACCTATACCTATACAATTCATACACCTATTTATTTAAATATGCAAATAAACTCATAAAAATCAAATAAAAATATATTTATACTCAAAAAAGTAAGTTATAAATATATAATATAAGAAAATGAAATAATAAAATAAAATATACAAAATAAAAATAAAAATAAAAATAAAAATACACAAAACATAGGTAAATATACCTATAAATACACTCATAAAAATTAACTACTAATAAATCAAGCCCAAAAAATAAATAAAAATCATATTAAAATACTACATAAAATAATAAACATTTTTTATTTTATACTCTAAAAATAATAAAATCATTTACTATTTTAAATTAATTATTTTGGAATAAAACCCTTTATTTTGTTCACCGACTTGGACCAATAGGCACTCAGCCTTCGTTGACCTCTGGTCAACTGTCCCATCTGCAGCTTTGAGTCATAATATTTGTTGAATCCCCGTTTTTCTTGCATTTTTCGTGGGAGTCTCGTCCATCGATCGAATTCGCTTCCTCCACAAGAAGTGTTCCTGGTTCATTGTACAACCACGCCAACATCTTAGCTCGCCTGTACATACGCCTAATCAATCGATAATCGCAAGTTAATAAGGGTGCCCAGAACGGTCTATAAATAACCCAGCTCCCCCTCCTTCACAAATTTGGTCAGTTTTTATTCTTCTCCCTTCCTCGTATTCGGTCCTGGAGGCTTCCTCGTGACAGGGGGAGGTTTTTAGCGCCTTGAATCGGTCAGTGGAGCTGGGAGCTGCACCCACGACGGAGCTCCGGTGACGCCACACTACCTGATTCCCACCTTGTATTAGAGCACCTCTTTCTTGCTTTATTAGGTAGATTTTAATTCCAACTTTTATTTCCAACATTTAGTGTAGCATTTATCTAAGTAGATTGCCTAGATTCGGTTGAGTCGTAGTTCTCCGGAGCTCCGCTCCGGTGACGACTCCCGTCCCATCCAGTTAGTCTCCGACCTCCCTTTCGCCTTCATATCGTACGTTGTCCCCTTCTCCATCTTCCACATGCCACTAATCACCCGGAACCCCAGTGGTTTCGCGAATCAAGGTTCCAACTCCAATGCTCGCCTGAACCTCGCCGCCCACCTTCATTCTTGTGCAAAATATTCAAACCCCTGGTCGAGGAGCTTCGCCTCGAGTCGCTTGTTCTTCATGTGTAGGTCTTGACTTAAAAAGAGCCCTCTTGGCTTGATTGATTCCATGAAGAGGTTCCTAGAGGTCCTCCCCTTCCTCGAGTTCGCCTGATCGATTGGGACCTCCAAGAGCCAAGCGGAGACCATCAGGAGACGCCGGAACCTCCCAAGAACGTGTAGAGACCACCGAAGGCGACATAGAAGGCCGGAGGCACCAACTATTCACGATCGAAGTTCGTCGCACATGAGCTTCGTCCCTGTTCTTCCATGCCGCTCCATAGCCGTCCGATCAAGGTGGAGATCCCAAGAGTAGCAGCAGGCGTCAGATTCGAAGCACCAGAGCCGTCAGATCTCAGCAGGAGATCTAATCTCGTACGTCCGACCTCAAAACGTCATCGACCGTCAGATGGATGCCACGTGTTCAAGAGAATGAAGATCCGTTGTCCATCAACGCCTAATGAGGGGTAATTTACACCTTTTGCCCCTGTCTTTTTGTATTTATTATTTAGTCCCGTAAATATTGTGTAAAAATTAAGCTAAAGTGGATATTTTGTAAAAAGACCCCTAGGTTTCTTGTATTTGCATTGAGGTCCAATCCACGTCAGATCACGTGCTGTCCCACATGCGTTTGGAAAAATTATCACTGGAGCCCCTATATTTATTTTTATTTAGTAAAGGTCCATTAAATAAAATTTACAGTGTTATATTTTTGTGGAATTTGCACGCGGACCCCTGTACTTTATGAAATTACGTTTTGGTCCCTGTACGTGTGATTCACATGCAGTCACACGTGATTGGTGAAATTGCAAGGACCCCCTGGCAGATTTTGATATATGTATTTGGTCCTGGAACATCATGATAACATTCAAAAGTTTTTGTATATTTGCACAGAACCCCTTGGCTTTTATTCTATTTGTAAAAATACCCCTACTGGTGTTGGAATTTCTTTTTGCTTTCCCTATTTATTGCATGCATCTCTAAAATTCCAAAAATCACCAAAAAATTACCAAAGGCTCCTGTTACATTGTATTATCACGCTTTGGATTTTTGTTTGCATTTTCATATTTATTAAAATTCAAAAACATGCATTTTTGCTACTGTTTGCATTATAAAATCCTAAAAAATATAAAAACTTCTTGAAAAATTACCAAAAAAATATATGTGGTGCCTTTTAGTGTGTTTGGTTTTCTTTCAAAAAATCAATAAAAAAATAAAACAAAACTCCTAATAATCAGAAAACCCCAAAAACCTTCATAAAAATATTAAAAATCCCAGAAAAATCATAAAAATGCAATCTCTATTTCTGAATTTTCTATATTTTTTATCTTTGTTTTAAAATTAATTTAAGGATTTTTTGACATATTTTATATTTTCATCCTCTTTTCAATTTCGGCCAGCAATATGTTTCACTGTTTACTCGTATTTTTTATTTTAAAAATACCAAACAAATTAGGAAACATCCAGAAAAATCACAAAAACATTAGAAAAATATATAAATCACAAAAAGTATTTTATTTAGTGTATTTTGAATATTTTTCCCTATTTTCATCTTTATTTTGAGTATTTTTCCCTATTTTCATCTTTCTCTTAGCCCTCTTTTATTATATATTCTAAATGACTTTATATCTTATTTCAGAAAGAAAATATAAAAAAACAACATAAAATATAAAACAAAAAAATATTAAAAACAAAAATTTAATAAAGATTATAACACCAAAAAATTCAAATAAAAAAATATAAAATTAGAAAACCCACAAAAAGACTTGTGTGCATACATGACTAGCCTATTTATAAATAACTGTAAGCTACCAGTTTTTGCTCTCTGTGGTTCGACCTCTACTTACGCACTTTGCATCATTATGGTAGAGTTAATAACTTTTAATTCACAATTTTGGGGACTTAATTGCTTTATTCATTGTTGTCGGTTAGAGCGGTCGCCACAGCGACTCTGTCTCCGCCTTGTGTGAGACGTATTTTGGCCCTCGCAAAACTCTTGTTATCAGATGGCGCCATTGCCGGGAGCAATGAGCGTAGCTTACTTTAGTTTGTATTGTTGTAAATATTTGCATGATCTTTTGTTAATATTCATGAACCAACTTTGATGTGAGGGTCCGCCACGCGAGGACGGTCTTCGCAGAGGCCAGTGCAGCCATGCATGAAGGAGGGTCACGTCTGTTTGATCAGCTGGAGCATGCACCAAGGAAGCAAGAAGAAGGCTTAGCTAGTAACAAAAATGTAATTTTATGAGAGAGAGAGAGTGAGACAATTTTGGCATGTAATAATTTGGACTTTACTCTTCACAATGAGGCCCAGTGCCTGGGTGTCTTTTCACCTGGGGGCCTCGTCGCGACTTTTTCGTGTTTTCAAGCTTTCTTTTCTTTGTTTCTCGTAGTTTTGAGCTTTCTGCCTTTTCTTTATTTTATTTTGTGTACATGGAGCCCCTAGACTTTGTTTGCTTGACTCGGTAGCTAGTTCCACACATTAATAAGAATGCATGTTCCTATAGTCTCTTGCGTATGGATTTAGTCAAACTTAATTGGTTCTTCACGATTAATAGCAGCTAATGTTTATGGCGATTTTGTCGCTTGCACACCGTCATGTAGTTAGGTTTAAAAATTCTATCTTGCATACAACATAGAGAGAGCTGGGATGCACTGTAAGTCCTCTAAATCAGCATGCATCATTCGGTTCAATGGTGAGATTTCCATCATGGAACCAACTTGTATGGCTTTTCTGCTATCTCCCTCTGATTTTGCGCACCTAGGACAAAAATGTAAACCTACAAAAACATTAGGCGCTGGTATGAAAACAGACTCAAAAAAATGAAAACCCAAAAAAAACTAAATCAAGGGGACTGCTAAAAAAACTTTGACCTTAATTAAAATTTGTAAAGGACTATCATTGTACTGGGTACATAAAGCCCTCTTTGTTTTCAGGTACCTTCGGAGTGGGACCAAAACCCTACTCCCATGAGCGAGGCACGCCACATAAGGAATAGAGCCCAAATCCCAGTCTGCAACTGCCTTGTGTTTCTCCTGGATTTCCAAAGTATTGGCGCTTCTATCGTACGCGACCGAGTAGGGTCTTGTCAGCGATGGTGTTCCCGCCTTGTGTGGAACATCGACATGGTCTAAAGTACTGAGCATAGGCCACGCCTTCACGGAGGTGTCTGTCTTATTGGTTTGCATCCGAGTAGGTTCTTGCACGCTCACGGGTGATTCCGTAACGAGCGAGAACCGAAGTATTGGTTTCGCCTATCCGCTTCCTATCTCTATTTCTTTGGCTGAGTAGGGATCCAGGAAGGGTTACAAGGACCTCAAAAAGTACAAACTAAAGGTTACAAAGGAGGAGGACAAGTACGAGATTCTTTTCTGGTACTACTCTCTCTCCTATAGGGTTAGTGTGCTAAGGACTTGTTAAAAGATATGCCTGAAATAACAACTCTAAAAATTAAAAGATAATAAGTAGCCGAACCTTCACGGCTCCACATGGCGTGAGTTGGTGAACCCAAATTTGTATTGCGTTTGTATGGATCTAGATTAAGGTTCAAAGATCAAGTCCTGCGCCTTTACGCAAATTTTGTTGTGTCACTCTCCTTTGACCCCCGCTCAGTCGATCCTTTTTACTGTTTCACACTCCTTTTCATTCCTCGTTGACCATCATATCCTTCTTCGAACATACAATCATTCTTGTACTTCACGAAGTCGATCTATGGATGGTTTCCATCGAGATCCCGCCGACACCTACATCGATTCCATAGACTCAACTTCGCCAATAAATTCGAAGCAATTCCTGAGAACCCAACCCGGACTTTGCGGATCGATCTCCAGACTCCTCGTCTTCTACCTTTCTTTTGACCAACCAATAAATCGGGATCACTTTTGTCCCACCTTCGCCGTTGTGAATGGAAGTCGATTACAGTCCATATCTTTTTCCATCATAACATGCTGGGATTGACCTTGATTCCAGATCCATTATGATAGCTGAATAATATTGCATGTGGTCTGATAAGGATTCTCTCATTATGCTGATAGAAGACAGACCAAGCCCGGGATTCTATTCCAGAATTCATTTCTTCAGACTCAGACCTTGACATGGCTCCTAAAGGAAAGTGCAAGGGTCAGTAGCCACCCCAACCAGAAGGATAGATGTATGATCAGAATCAGGTTAATGCACAACTGTTGGCATCCATCCAAGCCATACAACAACAGCTGACAGAGCATGCCCTAGCACAGACTGCTTTCCAGGCTTGGCTGAATGATGTAATGAACAGACACGAGGGAGGAGGAGGACGATGAGGAGGTAGTAATCCTTCGGATGACATGGAAGATCCGGAACAGGGGAGAACCAAACCTACACTGAAGTAGACCTATAATCCTGGAGACAACCAGATGACCGAGTGGATCCTCATTCCACCGGTGCATGCTCACATTGAGCTGAAGCCCCCGTTCCTCACTCTTCTTCCATCTTTTCATGGAAACACCAATGAAGAGCCATACATCCACCTACAATAGTTCTCATGCATCTGTCGTACTACTCACTACCCTAATGATCCTCTGGACATTGTTAAAATGATGGCATTCCCCTTCCACCTGCAAGACAAGGACCTTTATTGGGTCAACCATCTGGGGAAGGTTGTGACAAAATGGGAGGAACTGAAGTCAGCTTTCCTGCACAAGTTTTACCCTCTCGGTCGGCTCAACCAGATGCGAGCACGAATCAGCAACTTCTCCCAGGGAGCCCTGAATCTATCCATGAAGCGTGGGAGAGGTTTACAGATCTGCATGAGAAATGCCCTCATCACGAGATCCCAAAGACCAGTCTGGTCCAACATTTCTTTGGGGGCCTGAACATCAAAAGCCAAAGGCTCGTCGACACAATATGCGGGGGTTCACATTTCAATAAGGATGAAGATGTGGTCTGGCAAATCTTTGAAGAAATGGTCGAAGGA
Source organism: Ottelia alismoides (assembly GCA_037367405.1). NCBI lineage: Eukaryota > Viridiplantae > Streptophyta > Magnoliopsida > Alismatales > Hydrocharitaceae > Ottelia > Ottelia alismoides. The sequence continues at coordinate 340,445 of JAZKJV010000414.1, forward strand.
GAGGCCGCCCTCTCTTCATCTAAGGCATACCAAAAGCAGCCCTAGATCATCCAGAAACAAGATCACATGGCAGCGTCTCGCGAGGCGGAGAGACATGAGAGCTCCAACCTCAACATCATTGAGGGCCATCTCTCGAAGGTTGATATCTTCGAGAAACGATCACAGTACTTAGAAAAACTTGCTGTGATCGAGAAGAGGACTCAAAATTTTGACAAGTTAGAACAGATCACCAAACAACTAGAACTGCTAGTGGGCACCATCAACTCTGTCCAGTCGGCAGCACCATTAGAAGCTCCAGCTGAGAAAAAGGACAATCTACCACTGCCACATCAGCCTCAGCCGAGCCAGCAGCCACCGACAGTCCAGCACGTTTACTACGTGCATACGCCCGACCAGGGCCAGCCGCAGCAGCAGATGGTTGTGTACCAACCAGATTTTGTAACAGGATCAGATCCAGTCTTCCCACCACTCCCCCTGATTCAAGAAGTCAACAGGGTTTGGAGCAATGAAGCACATCTGACTCGTCTTATGGGATAACCTCAGGGTCATCTACCCACCAATCGACAATACCACCAACCTAAGGGTGTTCGATTTGGGCAGTCCTCACAGTCGCCACCATTGTATCAACAGCCTCCCTCATATGCAAATCAATGGAGGTAGAATCAACGTTATCAGCAGTCGCAGTATCGCCAGCCACAACCTTTCCATCAGTATGTGGCCACTCCACCTCAACAGTACCAACAGTATCCCCCTTCCTCTTACCAGCAACTTCAGCTTCCGGCACCACTCCAACACCACCAACAACAACCTCAGCACTAACACATGCAGCAACAGTGTGGTCTGCATGCTTAATCTACTGAGGCAAATCCTGTGAACCCGACCATGGATTGCTTGGCCCAACTCGTCAAAGGGCTAGCAGATATGACCAAGAGGCTCGACGATCTGACCGCCACCAAGACCACTATCCCAGCTCAGGTCAAGGCCAACCCCAATAGCTTTAAAAAGAAAGAGCGGGTAGAATGTTATGTCCTATCTGCGTCTGTAGAGTCAGAAAATGATATTATTGTTTGTTTTAATGCTGTCACTCTCAGGAGCGGTAGGACCTTGCCTCCACCTACTATCAAGAATGGGTAGAATAATGAACCAGGTGAATTGTCATCTTCTACATAAGTCGTGCTAGCTACAGGGATGGGTGAGGAGGAAGAAGAAGGAGAAGCCATTCCAGCAGTCATGCAACACCAGCACCCTCAGCAAAAACTACAAAAAAATCAGAAAAACCAAAAAGAACAAAAAGAATTTTGCAGCCGAGCAAAGTCGGGCCAACCTCGGAGGAGCAACCAGTTGCAACCGATCCCTCACCACCCGACGGAGCAGACGCCCTACTTTTTGCTCGCCCATCAGACTAGTACCTCAGGATCCAGCTTGTACTCCTTTTTGTAGTCTGGATGTACAATAATTTGTGGGCGATAATTCTGATGTAAATAAGAACTCTATTTTGCCTTCCAGTGATGTAAATATTCCTTTTCCTAATGCATTAGAAAAATCCAAAAAAATGCAAAAAGAAAAGTGCATTGTCTGATCCTGGAGTTGTGGAAATAATAGATAACTTAACCGTTGAGATTCCCTTACTGAAGGCCATGGAATATATGCCAGCTGTGAAGAAAGGTTTGAAAGAAGCATGTACCAGCAAGCATCGCCCATCACGTAAGAACAAACACAATCAGTTTGAGAGGCACGTTCTTTCCATGGCCACTGTCGCAGCTATCAGCAATCTCCCTCAGAAGAAACCAGACAAAGGAGCACCTCTCATCAGTTGTGAGATATTTGATCAGGTCTTCGAGCGTATTCTCCTTGATAGAGGATCTTTTAACAACCTTTTTCCCTCGTCCCTAATGCAAGAATTTGGGCTAGGTCCGCTCAAGCCAACACAGATGATCCTTCAGTTTGCTGACCGATCCACCAAGCAACCTAGAGGTCTGGTGGAAGATGTTATGGTGAAGGTGCGGGAGATGCAATTCCCTGTTGATTTCGTGGTCCTCAATATGGACTCACCCGCACCCTTACTCCGGACCCCTATCATCCTTGGCCGACCTTTCTTGCGTACCTCAGGTGTCGTGGTTGACTACGGGTCCGGCAAGATCACTTTCCGCTCGGACAGCAAGATTATCACTATAGACATGATCAGAGAGACGAATAAGACGATTGATGAGATCCATGCAGTATCAGAAGTAGGCCGTGACTTTATTGCAGAGATCATGGACTCATCGCTTTCATTAAATGATTCATGGACCAGAGAAATCCTCACTCTCGAGGAGGACTTGGAAAGCACAATTGACCTATGCTCCGATGATTCTTGGGAGACAGACTCTCAGATGTTGGTGCACCTATGTGATTTCGAGAATCACCTCCAGCCCAAACATAATGAGCCTAGTACATAACCATTCGACACATCATCGGTATCTCAACAGAATACTGAGGATGGTAGCTCCATCAATGAAGTACATCCCACCACTAGTATAGTGTCTGAAGTGACCAACAAATTGGACAGATCACGACCAGAACTCAAGCCACTTCCTGCATGACTGAAGTATGCCTTCCTTGCGGGTGAAGAACACATGTATCCGGTCATCATAAGCAGCAGGCTGATCCTGAATCAGGAATCTCGACTTCTCGAGGTTCTAGAAAATAACCGCAAGGAACTTGGTTGATGCGTATCAGATCTCCTTCGGATAAATCCAACTTTGTGTTCACACCACATTTATCTGGAAGAAGATGCCAAGCCATCCTGTGAATTCCAAAGAAGGCTGAATCTGAACCTTCGGGACGTCATCATGAAGAGATCACGAAATAGTGTGATGCATGCTTCATATATCCCATCTCCGATTCAAAATGGGTAAGCCCACTGCATGTAGTTCCAAAGAAATCAGGGCTTACCGTGGTTACCAATGATAAAGGAGAGGAAATATCCACTCGGTTACCAACATCCTTGCGGGTGTGTGTTGACTACAACCGTCTTAATGCAGCAACTAAGAACGACCACTTCCCCTTGCCATTCATTGATCAAGTTTTGGAAAGACTAGCAGGTAAGGAGTTCTTCTGCTTTTTGGATGGGTATTCTGGGTATAACCAGGTGGCAATCGCCACCGAAGATCAAGAGAAGACTACCTTCACTTGCATGTTCAGCACCTACGCCTTCAAGAGAATGCCCTTTGGATTATGCAACGCACCTGCGGCATTCCAGAGATGCATGCTAGCAGTTTTCGCTGAGATGGTAGGCAGTTTTCTCGAGGTGTTCATGGATGACTTCTCAGTCTATGGTGACAGTTTTGATTCTTGTCTTAGGCTCCTAGACAGAGTGCTTCAGAAATGTCATGAAGTCAATCTTGTGCTTTCATCGGAAAAGAGCCACTTCATGGTCACCGAAGGAATTGTGTTGGGTCATGTCGTTTCCAAACGTGGCATAGAAGTCGACCCGACAAAGGTGGATGTTATTGCCAATCTAGAGCCACTTCAGCCGATAAAAAATATAAGGTCATTCCTGGGGCATGTGGGATTTTATTGACGATTCATCAAGGATTTCAGTCGCATCGCCTGACCTTTAACAGAGCTTTTATGCAATGAAACTGAGTTTAATGTCGATCATCACGTTCTCCTTGCTTTCAATCAGCTGAAGGAGCTTATCACTCAAGCTCCAGTCCTCCAGCTGCCGGATTGGTCTCTCCCTTTTGAGATCATGACTGATGCATCAGACCTTGCATTCGAGGTTGTTTTGGGACAGAGAAAAGAAAAAGCACCCTATGCCATTCACTACGCCAGCAAAACATTAGATGAGGCGCAAAGAAATTACACTGTGACATAGAAAGAGTTGCTGGATGTGGTTTTCGCCCTGGAAATGTTCAGATCCTATTTGCTTGGATCAAAAGTTACCATTTTTACAGACCACTCTGCTATCCGGTACCTACAACAGAAGAAGGATGCCAAGCCTAGACTGATTAGATGGATCTTCTCCTCTAGGAATTTGATATGGAAATCAAGGACAAGCTTGGAGTCCAAAATGTGGTAGCAGACCATCTCTCCAGAATTAAGCAGTAAGAGCCTCCACTGAACAATGCACCTATCACAGGAACCTTTCCAGATGAGTCAATTTTAGTAGTAGATTCCCTCCCTTGGTATACTGATATAGTCAATTACATCACCTCGGGGGTGATACCATCGGATTGGACGAAAAATTAGAAGAATAAATTCATGTCGACCATCCATTTTTATCAATGGGAAGATCCTCTCTTATTCAGGGAAGGAGCGGATTGCATTTGGCGCAGGTGCATACCTCAGGAGGAGCATTTGAGTGTCCTCGAGCACTGTTTTTCGCTCGAATCTGGTGGACATCACTCTGGAGACCGTATAAAGTACTTCAGAGTGGCTTCTTGTGGCCCACACTATTCAAGGATGCAGTAGTATTTGTCAAACGATACATTGACTGTCAGAGATTGAAGGGCACACTCACTGCTAAAGATTCGATTCCTCTGAAGATCATTCAGATAGCAGATGTTTTTGATGCATGGGACATTGATTTCATGGGGCCTTTCCTTAACAGTCAGGGTTTTGAGCACATCCTTCTTGCCGTAGATTACGTAAGTCGTTGTGTTGAAGCTATTCCCGCTCGAGCCACCAACAACCGGACAGTTTGCTGATTCTTGAGAGATAACATCATTGCACGGTTCGAGATTCCGAAGATTCTCATATCAGACAGGGGACATTTCAATAATAAAGAGTTCAAGAAATTAACGAAGGAGTACGGCATCGACGATCGTGTCACATCCCCTTATCATCCTCAGACCAATGGCATGGCTGAATTGTCGAACAGAGAAATCACGACGATCCTTCAGAAACTTGTATGACCGGACATAAAGAACTGGTCTCAACTCTTGGACTCAGTCCTCTGGGCTTACAGAACTACCTACAAGTCTCCCTTGGGCATGTCACCCTATCGTGTTGTATATGAGAAGCCATGCCATTTGCCCGTCAAATTAATTCACAAGTCTTTATGGGCAATTAACATGTGCAATTTGGACTCACGGAAAAGTGGTCAGAAAAGAAAAGAACATCTGAACAGACTTTTGGAGTTCCAAGACTATGCATACAATAACACATTGATGTACAAGAAAAAGGTGAAACGTTGGCATTACCGGCACATCAGACGAAAGACCTTTGAAGTTGGACAGAAGGTGTGGTTATTTGATGCAAAGTTGCGGATCTTCTCGAGCAAATTAAAGAGTAAGTGGACAGGGTCATTCTGAGTTCGTGAAGTGCGTGACAATGGAAGTATTGCCATATCAGAGTTGTCTCCTGACGAACAACCATTCGTCGTCAACAATCAACTCCTGAAGCCTTACCTCGAGCCTGATACGATCTTTCCCGTTGTCGACTCGATCCAGCTTCTACGCTTTGATGAGATATCCACCACATTGTCGGCATCAGAAGATTCAGACGCCGCACCTCAAAAACTATTCATCTGATTTCTTCTTTTCTTCTTTTCTTCATTTCCTATTCTATCTTCTTTTTCTATCAAAAAAAGGTGTCGCCCCTTGCTGACAGTCTTCTATACTTAGGACACACTTGGTCCTAAGTATAGGGGGGTGTGCACCCTGAGTTTCTCTATTCTTTGATCCTCTCCACTATCTCCTCTTCTTGTTTATACTTAGAAATATCTTACTCTAAGTATAGGGGGAGACAATCTATGTACGATCTGTTTATTCCCACCGTTGACCCTTCCTGCTTTGTGTACAGTCTGCTATACTGAGGATTATTTGATCCTAAGTATAGGGGGGACGGTCAACTTCTCATTTGTTCAATCTTCCCAATATGTATTTATTTATTCATTCGTTAGACTTGTCTATACTCAGTATGAGTTATGTCTTCTATTTCCTGTCCGATCTATGATGACATAGCTCAAGCTAAGTATAGGGGGGTCGTATATACTATGTATATACTATAAGCCATAACTCGTACTGTAAATAAAAATCCTACCTGGAGCTAAAAGTGATGTTAAAAGTATTTCTATTACGATAATAAAAGATAATTGTGAGCTCCTCAGATTCTTTTTGTCCATACTGATTAATAAATCAGGAAAAACGCTTTGTGTAAAATGTTCTCCCTGTAAAGAAATCTTTTGAAAATTGTTTGAAAAATTTTGTAAAAAGTGTTCAACCTTTGTAAATAGTTTTGTTTGCAAAATTTATTTTCTTTGAGTGAAATAAAAATGTTTGAAAAATGATTTGCAAATGGTTGGAAAAATGGTTGTAATTTTTTTTTGAAAAAATCTATTTATACTGTTCGAAAAACCCTTGTAAAATAATTTTCAAATGTGTGTACATGTTTGTAAAAATATTTTGGACTATAGTCTTCAAAATCTTTTGAAAATGATTCTCAAATAAGTCTGAGGAGTATACACAAAAATTTCTCATGCAAAAACAAGTAATAATTCCAAATAAAACTTATAAGAGCCTAAACCATTTTGTACATAAAATGAAGTTTTTTCTTTGTATATGCTGATTAATAAATCATGTTAAATATCTTTGCAAAATGATTTGAAATGGTGTGAACCGTTTGGAAAACTTTCTGTGAAATGTTTTCTGTGTAAAATCGCTTTGTTTGTAAAATTTTCTTCTTTGTGGGAAATAAAGGATTTAGAAACCAATGTGCAAACAGTTTGGAAAATGTTTGTAAAAACAACTATTGTGGAAAATGTATATACATAGTGTGATAAATATTTGTAAAATGGATTTCAAATGTTTGTAAATGCTTGAAAAAATTATTGTGTACTATAGTTTTCAAAATGTTTTCATAAAAACTTTTTGAGGAATGACTGTGTCACTAAAATAAAAAAATAATAAAAAAATAATAATAAAATAAGTATATCCATCAAAATAAAATTCATTATCAGTTATTTATATGTAACAATAACTGTGTAAAACCTGTGAATTCTTTAAAATTCTTAACTATTGAAGCACACCCGTGTAAATAGCTGTAAATATTTTAAACTTTGTGTGCTTAAAATCTTTAATTCTTGCAAGAAATTCTTTGTGTAAAAAGATTCTTTGATTTTTAAATTCTTTGTGAAAAAAATTGCATCATTGCATAGCATGAGCATATCATTCATATTCTTTTTGAGTGAGCTTGATGATTGAACCGGTCCAATAAAGTCTAAAATCGGAGCTTGGTCGGACCTTACCGCACCTAACTGCACTGGAACCTTATGGGAACTAGGTTTAAGGTACTTCAGGTCTATTCAGACTTAATTCTTTGAGAAATCAGGGCTGGGTTCAAGTCACCTCAACTGACACACGCATGATGCTTGTCGACCGTGACCTAACTTGGACATTTGCACCTTTCACTTGGCTCAACTCAGTTGGAGTGGTGAGGGGGTTGGATTTGCCGGTCTAAGACGCACACGGGTGGAAACATTCATCCTCGTCTAGGGAGGGAAGTGCACCCCAACCCGGTCCAGTTTAATGAAGTCGAATGAAAGGAGAGTGTGGGTTGCAATAAAGCTTCAAAAGAGGGATAATCTTCTAGATCAAGAGGAAAAAGTCCCTATGTAAATGCTACTGTGAATAGTATTCCAAATAAAAAAAACTCCAAAAAAGTGCACGGGCTTGAAAATAAAAATAATAAAAGTGCCTGCCGGAGTATGTATACGTGTTGTATAGAAAATTAGCGAGCTTGAGCATCAATGCTATACCATGTGAGCCTACAGCTGGATGACTTGACTGCACTGGTCTTGCATCCCAGGATAGGTATCTACACTGGCTACCATCCATTCTCTTCTTTCCCTCCTCCTCTTGAGTCGGATGCCACTTGAACTTTGAAGGGAATACCCCGCTCCTCGACGACAGAGGGATGGATTGGGGAATCATTAGGTTGTCATTGTGGAGAAGTCAGTTCCTTTGTCATTTCAGTTGGGGAGAGCCACTATAACTTACATTGTACATGTCAGCTTCATAGTCATAAGGGTTTGCGTATGATGTAGGCTAGTTCTGACCGGGCTATTGAGGTGATTTGAACCAAGTTCTGTGACTCTCGAAGGCTGTTGTGTTTTAAATTTGGTTTCCAACCAGGTTCCACACACATTTTCACATCAATGTCTAATAGAAGCTCCAAATTCTGATTTTGTAAGAACCGATATTGCACTGAAAGCAATTCTATTCACTCTATCTTTTTCAATCTTCTTTTTCTTTTCTTCTTATTCTTTGTTTTTTTCTGTACTTATTGCATAAGTATTTGCTAGGGACTAGCAAAGGCAAGTATAGGGGGGTGATGAATCTCCATTTCATCACCTTTATTCTATCATTTTGGCCTTGAAAACCCTAGCTAATGCACATAAATAACATTAATTGGTCCATAATAGCATTCCTGATTTATTGTATTTCTTGTACATAAAATAAGGTTTTTAATGCCAAAAATATAGAATAAAGAGAAAAAAAGAAAAAGAAATAAAATATTGCAAAATTTTAATGACCTTGACCCTGAGACCACGTCCAGAATGGAATTGGTCGACAAGGAATAATGTAGGGGGAGATAAGAGCTGAAAATACAATAAATATTTCATTTATTGAGTCTTGATTTATGCATTTTGGCACCTATTTTGTATCTAATTGTTGAGAAGAGGAATAAAATGAGATGGGATGAGATGATTATTCCATAGAGGTAGGGTCTCTTATATAGAGAGAAAACCCTTAAGAGTACAAAGGTTACGGAACTCGAAGGGCCACTGGAGGTTACGGACTTGAAGGGACACAGAAGGTTACGGAAGCCGAAGGGTCATCAGGGGTTACAGTACCCGAAGGGTTACAAATATAGATGTAAATATAATAACTCTAACACTCCCCCTCAAGCTGGAGCTGAGAAAGCTGCAGCTTGTAACAAAAAGAAAAAGTATACACCACATCTTCACACGATGCACCATAAGAAGATATATCCGCTGCTGGTAGAGGACCTCTCTCGAGGACGGGTCTGTGGCTTTCAGGTCACCGGAACGTATCTCTGCCATGCCTGTAGAGTCACTGCAATATCAGGTCACCGGAACGTATCTCTGTCGTGCCTACAGGTCACCGGAACATATCTCTGTCGTGCCTAGAGAAGAATCACTATAGAATAAGTCCAGCGCGGAGTAGTAGTCAGGTCGTAAAAGAAGAAGTATACGCCCTGACGAAGAAGGCGATGCTCGGTGAAGACGAATGATCTGAGTAGTAGTCTGGAGTGTCAGTCTATCAGTTGTGGTAGGGCAGCAGACGTCATTGGGAGAAATAAGTCGTGGTGAAGCAATGGTTGATGGAGAGGAGGGGCTCCAGGCGGTGCCGCCGACACAAGAGATGTGGCTGGAGCTGTTGGAGCCTCGGGCAGCGCTTTAGGTGCTGTTGGTGATGTTGGAGACTTGGACTACCTTGCGCGAGACCATGGAACCCATGAGCGATGCGGGAGGTCCAGCCCTCTCTCCTTGTCAGTGGAGAGAGGGCTGGTGGTGGCGGCGGATTTAGGGTATTAGGCTATGGTCTAGGATCGTTGTTCTGATACCATGTTGAGAAGAGGAATGAGATGAGATGAGATGAGATGATTATTCCATAGAGGTAGGGTCTCTTATATAGAGAGAAAACCCTTAAGAGTACAAAGGTTACGGATCCCGAAGGGTCACTGGAGGTTACAGACTTGAAGGGACACAAAAGGTTACGGAAGCCGAAGGGTCATCAGGGGTTACAGAACCCGAAGGGTTACAAATATAGATGTAAATATAATAACTCTAACACTAATTATTTATTCATCAACCAAAGAAAACTTTGTTCATAAAAGTTGTAGATAATAATGTAAATAAAAATACAAAATTTAGTTTGTACAAAAATAATATACAATGTACATTTTATACCCTGAATAAAAAGCCAAGAAACCAAGCTTCACAGACTCATATCTCTCAAATAAAAACTCAAAACAAAGAAAAATCACACTCTAATTGTATATAACTTTTCATGAGCTATTAAATGGTGGTGGTTTTATATTTTTTGAAGTTACTGTGCAAAAGATAGATTTTGGGCCTCTATTGTACATGATACCGATTAAAATGTTCAATTTATTCATTACGTATTATTTTTACAAATTGATATTTCTATAATTTTGTAAACTTTATCTATAATATATGTGTACATCAAAATCAAAATTAAACTAACAAGAAAATGAAAAATAAAATAAAGTTATATAAAAACAAAGATGAAATACCTATATGTATATAAATAAAAGGGAATTATATTCTTTAATTATTTTATTCTTTCATATTTTTGGAATACTGTCAATATCATATATATTATATTAAAAAATACAAAACAAAAATAAAACCCATTAAAATACATTAAAATAAAAAGAGGTATACAAAACATAGGCAAAATACCTAGACCGATACCTATACAATTCATACGCTATTTATTTAAATATGCAAATAAACTCATAAAAATCAAATAAAAATATATTTATACTCACAAAAATAAGATATAAATATATTAAATAAGAAAATGAAATAATAAAATAAAATATACAAAATAAAAATAAAAATACACAAAATATAGGTAAATATACCTATAAATACACCCATAAAAATTTACTACTAATAAATCAAGCTAAAGAAATTAATAAAAATCTTGTTAAAATACTACATAAAATAATAAACATTTTTTATTTTATATTATAAAAATAATAAAATCATCTACTATTTTAAATTAATTATATTTGAATAAAACCCTCTATTTTGTCCTCTTGCAGCTGACGTAGACTAATAGGCGCGCGACCTTCGTTGACCTCTGGTCAACTATCCCATCTACAGCTCTGAGTTGTCAGACCTGTTGAATCCCCATTTTTCTTGCATTTTTCGTTGGTGTCTCGTCCATCGATGGAATTTGCTTCCTCCACAGGAATTGTTCCTGGTTCATTGTACAATCACGCCAACATCTTAGCTCGCCTGTACATAAACCATATCATTCGATAATCAACGGTCTATAAATAACCCAGTTCCCCCTCCTTCGCAAATTTGATCAGTTTTTGTTCTTCTCCCTTCCTTGTATTCGGTCCTGGAGGCTTCCTCGAGACAGGGGGAGGTTTTTGGCGCCTTGAATTGGTCGGAGGAGGTGGGAGCTGCACCCACGGCGGAGCTCCGGCGACGCCACGCTCCCTGGTTCCCACCTTGTATTATATCACCTCTTTCTTGCTTTATTAGGTAGATTTTAATTCCAGCTTTTATTTCCAGCATTTAGTGTAGCATTTAGCTAAGTAGACCGCCTAGATTCGGTTGAGTCGTAGTTCACCGGAGCTCTACTCCGGTGACGACTCCCGTCCCATCCAGTTAGTCTCCGACCTCCCTTTCGCCTTCATATCGTACCTTGTCCCCTTCTCCATCTTCCGCACACCTCTAATCACCCGGAACCCCAGTGGTTTCGTGAATCAAGGTTCCAACTCTGCTGCTCGCCGGAACCTCGCCACCCACCTTCATTCTTGCGCAAAAGCTCCAGACCCTGGTCGAGGAGCTTCGTCTTGAGCCGCTTGTTCTTCTTGTGTAGGTCTTGACTTTAAAGGAGCCCTCTTGGGCTTGATTGATTACAGGAAGAGGTTCCTGGAGGTCCTCCCCTTCCTCGAGCTCGCTTGATTGATTGGGACCTCCAGGAGCCAAGCGGATCAGGAGATGCGGGAACCTCCCAGGCACGTGTAGAGACCACCGGAGGCGATGGAGAATGCCGTAGGCGCCGACTATTCACGATCGAAGTCCGCCGCGCACGAGCTTCGTCCCTGATCTTCCATGCCGCTCCATAGTCGTCCGATCAAGGTGGAGATCCCAAGAGTAGCAGCAGCTGTCGGATGCGAAGCACCAGAGCCGTCAGATCTCAGCAGGAGATCTAATCTCGTGCGTCCGACCTCGAAACGTCATCGACCGTCAGATGGACGCCACGTGCTCAAGTGAATGAAGATCCGTTGTCCATCATCGCCTAATGAGGGGTAATTTACACCTCTAGCCCATGTCTTTCTGTATTTATTATTTAATCCTGGAAATATTGTGTAACGTTTAAAATAAAGTGGATATTTTGTAAAAAGACCCCTAGGTATCTTGTATTTGCATTGAGGTCAAATCCATGTCAGATCACGTGCTGTCCCACGTGCGTTTGGAAATATTTCACTAGATCCCCTGTATTTATTCGTATTTCGTAATAAATAAAATTTACAGTGTTATATTTTTGCGGAATTTGCATGCGGACCCCTGTACTTTATGAAATTACGTTTTGGTCCCTGTGCGTGTGAGTCACTTGTAGTCACACATGATTGGTAAAATTGCAAGGACCCCCTGGCTGGTTTTGATATATGTAGTTGGTCCTGGAATCTCATGATAACGTTCAAAAGGTTTGGTATATTTGCACAAAACCCCCTAGCTTTTATTTTATTTGCAAAAATACCCCTATTAGTGTTGGAATTTCTTTTTGCTTTCCCTGTTTATTGCATGCATCTCTAAAATTCCAAAAATCACCAAAAGCATAACCAAAGGTTCCTGTTGCATTGTATTATAACAACACATTTTTATTTTGCATTTTATTGCATTTTCATATTTATAAAAATTCAAAAACATGCATTTTTGCTATTGTTTGCATTATAAAATCCTAAAAAAACATAAAAACTTCTTAAAAAACACCAAAAAATATATATGGTGCCTTTTAGCGTGTTTTGTTTTCTATCCAAAAATCACTAAAAAATAAAAAACAAAACTCCTAAAAATTAGAAAACCCTAAAAACCTTCATAAAAATATAAAAAATCCCAGAAAAATCATAAAAATGTAATCTTTGTTTCTGAATTTTCTGTATTTTATTATCTTTTTTTAAAATTACTTTGAGGAATTTTTGACACTATTTGATATTTTTCATCCTCATTTTTCTTTCAGCCAGCTATATGTTTCACTGTTTACTCATATTTTTTATTTTAAAAATACCAAAAACATTAGGAAACATCCAGAAAAATCACAAAAATATTAAAAAAAATATAAAAATCACAAAAATATTATTTACTGTATTTTGAGTAATTTTCTCTATTTTCATCTCTCTCTTAGCCCTCTTTTAATATATATTCTAAATGGCTTTATATCTTATTTCACAAAGAAAATATAAAAAACAACATAAAATATAAAACAAAAGAAATATTAAAATAAAAAATTAAATAAAGATTATAAAACAAAAAAAAACCGAATAAAAAAATATAAAATTTGGAAACCAACAAAAAGACTTGTGTGCATACATGACTAGCCTTTTTATAAATAACTGTAAGCTACCAGTTTTTGCTCTCTGTGGTTCGACCTCTACTTACTTACACACTATGCATCATTATGGTAGAGTTAATAAATTTTAATTCACATTTTTAGGGACTTAATTGCTTTATTCATTGTTGTGGGTTAGTTTCTTATTAATAGGGGTTTAGTGAGCGGTCGCCACAGCGACTCCGTCTCCGCCTTGTGTGAGATGTATTTTGGCCCTCGCAAAACTCTTGTTATCAGATTATTCGATGTTCCATGGTGAGAGAAACACGAAATGAAATAGTGGGGAGAATCTTCGAACTAATGGTTAGTGCACGTCCCACATATTTGTTCTCAGTTGACTTGATGTTGGTGCATTCATGTGTCAGGTTGATTTGATCAAAGTGGTCATAGGAGATTTCCACTGACATAGGATGAGCCCATGCATATCTCTTAGGATCATATAAGAATTCCTGTATTTGATGTTCCATGGTGTGAGTAGATGGAAATGGAACAGTGGGGAGAGTCTCTGAACTAATGGTCAGTTCAACAGCTGCTATCTTAGGTGTAGTAGCGGGGTAGGGCTATTCTATCACTTGGAGGTTAAGATTGTTGACAGCTTTGTAGGTTGCCTCAGAATATCGTGTTTCCTCAAAGACTGTGTGAGATCGAAGTGCTCCCAATGTTATAAAATTGACTTCCTGAGTCTCGCACTCAATAATTGCCTTAGCCAATGGCAGGAACAAATTTCCAAGAATGATTCGAAATTGGGTGAATTCTCCTTGATGCTCAATATCAATGATCGTGAAGTCCACCTTGAGCAGAGCACCTTGAAATGTAACTATGACTGAAATGGTTCCTCTCAGCCTCTTTAAGGATCGATCAACCAGTTGAATGAACTCTCTCAAACACAGAGGTCGGGAGGATATTGATTGGTGAGTCATCATCGATTCGAGCATGGGTAAATGTTGTATCTTTGATTCCACAATCTGGGCAACTGCATCACTCTGCGGCTCTTGGTTTTTCTCCTTATTATCAAAGAGGTGGCTATTGACAAGATATGTCTTTCAGTCTTTGTTCTTGTCCTGTCTGATTTTTTCATCATTAATTTGCTCATTACAAATCCTTTGAGGTCGAGGAAGTGTTCAGCGACATGTATCAAGGGAAGTTCAAAAATCAATCATTTCTCCAGTGCTTCCCTTAGAGCAGTATCCAAATTCTTCAAATCTTCTTCACTTTCAATTTTCACGAATTTTTCAAGTTTTTTGATTTTTTGAGTGTTTTATAATATTTCAATTTTTTGGTATTTTGGTGTGGTGTGGTGACGTGGTGTTTTCCTTAGATGAGGAGGTGTTCTTATCAGAGTCAAATTCAGAGTCATCCCTAAGGGAGTAGTATGCAGAGTTGTCACCGTCAGAGTGATCCCTAGGGTGTGTAGAGTTTATGGGTTTCTGAGTATCCTTAGGGTTTTAAATTGGAGATCCATTCATTCCATCTTCCATTTCATACTCGAGTTTGTATAAAATGAACTCAATCGATCCACAAGATTTTTAAATTTATCCTCAATTAAGTCATTCTCTAAATACTCCTAGAAATATCATCTTCCTAAATATTTTCATGATCGATCATGGGAGAAGTTTGAGTGTTCTCTCATTTTTCAACTTGAGATCCAATTATTTCATCTTCCATTTTCATGTACGAGTTAGGAGAAGATCCTATCAAAATATGTCTTCATTTGTTGTCCTCTGATTTTTTCTCTTGAAAAATCATGGAAGGAGTCTGTTCAGATGGAGGATTCGGAGGGAAACTACAGGTCGCATACTCAAAATGTTGTGACTCATGCATGTATTGCTATTTGAGTAGAGTCCATTCCTTTGGTCATGATTGGTTCGACCCTTATACTGTGGAGTCAACATAAAGCATCTATGTGTGTCAATGTCATCAGTCTGGTCCTCTGTATGAGTGCCGTATCTGAAGATGGGATTGTCACAGTTAATCCAAGATGGAAGATTATCAAGTGCGGGCCAATACTCTTGATCTGTCCGGATTTCCATTTTATTCTCGATGGTCAAATTGAATTTTGGATTTGTTAAGTATTGACATGTTCCAACAATATGGTGAGGAGATATTGAAGTCAGTTGGAGTTATTATCTCAGCCAGTCATTCATCTTAAAAGTGATTTGATCTTCAAATTATTCATGAGTTCTGATGAGAAATGGGTCAATCCAAGATGGTGGTTGCTCATTTGTGGTCAAGGGTGGGGGAGGTGGAAGATGTGAAGAAGTGTTACATTCGATCAGACTCATCCTGTGGTTAGAGTCTCCCACGTGTGAAGGATTGCCATTTACATAATATGAAGGATTGATTGTATGATCATAATATAAGGGTTGACATATGAAGAAGTGGAGACCTCAGTCGGTTGTTTGTTTATATGATCTGAATATAAAGGATTGTCATTCATGGAGTAGATAATATTTATTGAGACGGTTGTATCTATTTGTGTGTGAGAGCCTCCATTGAAAGTTGGATGATGCATGTCAGAAGAGGTTTTAGATAATTTTGGTTTGACCAAGATGAATTCATTCTCATAGTGTAGATCTGATGGGTACTCAGACAAATGTTTCATCATTTTCGAGAAGGTGGATGAGTTGTCATGAAAGATCTCGTTTGAAAATATTCAAGTATATGAGATACTCAATATTAGAAACCCGAAATTTTAAATCAAGGAGAGTGATGGCACAAGTGGGAGGTTTCTTCGATATTCGAGATCGATTCACACACATCATAGTAAACACAAATCAATCCCCAGATTTGCCAGCTCACACAATGAAGCCGCAAGTGGTTAACAAATTATCTTTTCAATTTTAATTGGTGATAAAGTCAATCTTGGAAAAAATTTAGCAAGCTATTAGGTACCAGAAATTTTCTTAATAACTGGCATGAATTCTTACGACTAGTTGCATCTACATTCAGCAAGTATAAATCGTAAAATGACTACCCATTGCTTAAGGACGGAACCTTACACAGTGTCCTTTAAACCACCCACTCTACTAAGGAATACGGGCCGTTTATCGGATGCGAGCCGACAAAACCGCACCTATCATAATGTTCTATTAGCCATGAAGAATTGAGTTAAAATTTTTTACTAAGTTGAACAATCTATATGTATGCCTTAATTTATGTTAAGTGTGGTCCTAGGTTCTATGAGCACAAATAAAAAAATCCTAGAAGCTCTAATAGTTGTATGTGCATGTCTAACCTACGAGCCAATCAAGTTGGACCCCACCCTTACCGAAGAGTGAAACAGGTCACGACACACCACAGAAAAAGTTCCAGGTCTTGTTCATACGCGATAGTCCTAATGAACACTGCTATAAATGAGCAATTAATTACAAAAATTAAAGTTGCAGAAAAAATAAATCCTAGACTCTACACTCTCACAACGACTCAACTCGATCTTAAATTAAGGCAGCTTTTCGGAAGTCGGTGAAGATGCGTCAATTTTGAAAAACCATTCCACACATGCTAGGTACCTTGCACAAAAATAAGAGAGAGTGTAAGAGAGTGAAAAAAATTAATCAAAAATAAAAAAGATAATAAATGCTAAAAAATATAATAAATTAAATACAGAAAAGAAAATAGAAAGGAAAAAATGGAAAATATACAGTGATAAGATTCGGGGGTCAGACTACCTGAATAAGGAAAATCGAACACTGATTTTCTAGACAAAACCTAAGACGTTTGCCTCCCCCGCAAAGGCTCCATCAAACAGACCACAAAAACCCTATTTTAATTGGTGTAAGTGTTTGAAATATATGATTATGATGTTTCGTTGTAGTTGGGTAATCAGAATCGATCAAGAATTAACCACGATTAATTTATTCAATTTTAATCAGAGTGGTATTATGTTTATTTTACTTGGGCAAGTCCCAATATCAAACTCAAGGAGGCAAAGGAACAATCTATATTAATGTCTATAGAATTTCGTGCACGGTTTTTAATACGGAATATTTTTGGTATTTATAAAGCAATTTTGGGATGCAAGATGTATATGCGACCCATTTTAGGGACGAGAAAAATTGATTTTTATCAAACGACGTCCAAAATCATGAAACTAGGTCGAGATGTAAATAATGATGAAATGAGTGCACTGTATTTTTTTGGAATTTTTGAATGTGATATGAATATTTTTTGAATTAATGAATGCAAATAGTGTGATTTTTAATAATTATTTATAATAAATATTAAATCTACTTATTTTCAAGAAAGAAAATTATCTAAGACATATGATCTATCTCCGAAAAATATTAACCCTAACAATGTCGAATTTAATACCTACTAAAAATTAATTATAGAAAATATAAGATGATTTTTATATAGCAAAATATGCATGCAAATGCAATTCCTTTCAAGCACGATGTTAAATACAATTAATTATAGAATCTTTGACTTTTTGACAATTTTTGGAACTATAGTCATATTGATATAAAGTATAAAGCACAATTTGGGTGAAGTATGCAATTTTACGCAAGAATATTAATTGTTAAATAACCAGAGCATAGAAAAATCCAATAGTAATGCCATAATGTAGGGAATTAACTGACAAACACAATGCTATTTTTGTATTAATAAAATGATGCGAAAATATTGCTTAAAATAATATAGGAACACATGGTCCTATTCGCAATTACAATAATTATAGAAAATAAATCAAACTGTAGAAGGACTGAAGAATAATTACCTACACCTTGAGGGGTGTTACTGCAAAATTATAGAGGGGTCACGTGCGGGCATGTGACCCTCTGTTCAACGGTGCATGCTGTAAATAAGAGGTAACTCAATGGGCTTTTATGCAAAACTCTCCAGGCGGCACATCCGTGGCACATGTCTTCTTGGTTGCGGGTCCTTTTGGAAATATGGCGGATCTTTGAGTGCTTTATTGCAAAACGCCCCAAGCAACACGTGCATCTCACGTGATCACCTAGGGTTTAGAGCCTTGTGGAGCTGCTGGTGATCACGGAGGAGAGCAGCTGGGGCTTAGCCGGTGGTATGCGGGTGGTTGTGGTTGGTGCGATCGAAGCACCGATAGTCGGCCCACCAAGGAGAGTCTCATGATTGCAGGTGTCGGTGAAGGAGCCAGAGTTACAGGAAGAGTTGTTGAGGATGAAGTCGATGGTGGTGTCTCCTGGCTTCTGCCAGGAGGTGTCGAGGAAGGGGAGGGTGAATTAGACGCGTGGAGCAGGGCTCCCATGCTGGAGGATGGTGGAGATATGACTCGACGACGTGGGTCGGAGCGAGTACAGGTCACAGGAGGAGTTAGTGAAGATGAACGTTGGTGGTGTCGTCAAAGATTGCTGGGAGTGGTGTTGCCTCCTACGAAGCCGGGCCTGGGTTGGTTGATGTAGAGGATGAAAGTAGAGGATCATTGAAACCGTAAGAGAAGAGGTATTGAAGGTGGTGCAGTGGCTCGACGGCCTCGTGATGACCAGAGCAAAGCTAGCACAACTGCTGCTCGTTGTGACAAGGTGGAGGTGTAGAGCCTTGGATCTCCCCTGTTGGTGGAGGTGACACTGTCACCGTCAACCTCTTATTCAATTGTGGATTGGAGAATGCGACTCAATGGGGTGGGGGTGGGGGGCAGTGGGGCTTTATATGGCTAGCGACGGGGCCGGAGATGGAAGGTACGCAAGGTCGAGGGGACGAGATCGGATATCGGTGATGGGTTCTAATGTGATGCGATGGGATTTGAGGTGCGGCTAGAATCGTGAGAAGCAAGATTCGCGGTGAGGTGGTGGCCCTCGCAAAAGAGGAAGGTGGTCGGGCGGTGGTGCCAATCCTATTTGTGAAAGGAGGCGGAAGATGGAGGCGGCTTGTGCAGTGCACTGCCATGGGGGGCACGTGCTCTGCACATGCGGGCTTTAAATATTTTTTTATAAAATTTTTATTTTTTTTATTAAAATGAATTATGAAAGCCTCCAAAAATGGGTGACACATGGTGGCCCTGGGGGCTGCCACGTGTCAGCCCCAGAAAATTCAAAACTTAAAAAAATAAAGATAAATCGAAAATAAATAGCAAATGACCTCGGATTGAAAACATTTTTTCATAAAAACTGCTTGTGTCGATAAAGATATACAACTTTCATAAAGAGATCAAAACCAAAATCGATCATTTGCATAAAGTGATATTTTTGGGGTATCCCATGTACATAGAATACCTTGATTTTTAGGATTAATATTTTATTTGTTATTTTTAAACTAGATAAAAATTCAGAAAAAAATATGATAAAATCAAAGATAAATATTTACACATTAATCTATTTTTTGTATTTTCATTTATTAAGAAAAAGAAAAAATATTATAAAATATAAAAAGGACAGTTTTTGTATAGACAATAAGTGAAGACTCTGACTCAGTTACTTTCTTTGATTTCAAGCTCAATTTTTATTTTAGATTTTTATGCATTTTAATAAAACTTCCATCAAAGAAAATAGATAAAAAGAAAATAAAATAAAATGAGTTAATTATGTACATAAAATAATAGTTCAAAATTAGGTAAAATACAAAATGTACAAGAGAGGTCCAAAACCCAACTTTTCTGTATGAGCTCCGATTCTCTTGAACATGGTCTGGTTTTGAAGGTAATTGAATGCACATTAGTTCAAAAGTGAGTAGGATCAAATCGAATACTGTATAAGGAGGATATCAACATTTTAGTCCAAAAATTCCGGAATTAGGTTTTGAGTTTTTGGTCCACTTATTTATTTTATTAATGTTTTTTGTATTTTTTATGTATTCTTGTTAGTAATAAGTAACAATGGATGTAGTTTCGGATGATTTCGAGTGAGCATAAATTAGTTAAAATCAGGGGAGTTAGGCTATTTTACTGGTCAATTCGGTTGTGATTTTTGGCTTCTTATTATATGCAATGCAATTATTATTTACACATGCAAGAATGATAAATGTGAAATATAAATGAAGAAATGCCAATGATTTTTGGGGATTATAGTTTAATTAGTCACTTTTAGAGTGAAGAATTTGAGATTCATCACTAGACCAACCGTCTATAAGAGCGATCCTAAGTTATTATCAAAGACTTCGTGATCGTAAATAATAAATACCAATACTATATTAATATCGAAGGTCACATGACCGTCGATAATAATTACGGAAAAAAATTACAGCAACATCACCTACTGTTCAGCTGGAGCTGATGCTGTTCTTGTGGGAACCATATAATCCTGTAGATTGAAGATGAGAAAAGTATGTGTGAGTCCCAAGATGAGAAAATAACTGATAAATGAACTTGATATACACAAGCCTACACACATCAACTACTTTGGAACACTTGCATTTTAGTACTAGCTCACAAGTTATGTTTATATTTTGACACCCAAGTGTGACACTACACTAAACATAACAGAACACTTGCCTAGGCATTAAGATCAATGGCCACCATGCCTAACCACGCCTATTAGACATGAGGGCCATGTGGTACTGCACCAAATCTGATCTCCAAGCAATTACACTAAGTGAATTAGATAAAATATTGAAGTCTATATATACTTGAGTACAATGGATTGGAGAATACAAACAAAAGAATGACAAGCAACAATATCTTATCCATTGATATATTACATGATAAACATAAAAAAAATACATATTAGGAGAATCATATGCATGTGGATCTAGTCGATCACCATTACTATGCGGAGGAATAGGACCCCATCCAAACAACTCTTCGATCAACGTATGCAGTCGATACATCATATGTGTGTTCTGGAGTACAATATCTCGCAGTTGATCCTTCTTTCATGCAACATCACTCCCTCTAGAATTTGACTTTTAACCTTATCTTTTAGCTACTAAAACTCTAAAGAGGATGGACTGCTTTCGCTTGTCCCATGGAAACTTGTCTTGGTGGAAGATGCATGACCAAGCAGAACCCAACTAAAGTGTTGTGTAGCATGCGTATACACGACTTGAAATGCCTCCTCATTAAACTCTTATGGAGGGACATGAGTTGGACCTAATTGGGTCTGGAGGAAGTCAATAATGTGACCCTACATTTGGAGATGGTTATTATATACAACACAAGCTTCATTACATCAAATAAAGTTATTATGTAACTTACATGTGCCTTTGCATATCTCTCACGAATGAAGTTCTGGTTACCCTCTTCGGTGGTAGTCCGTTGGGTAATCTCAAATAGTCTCACCTGATCCACACTCTCTTTAGTCTCAGAATAAAAAAATATAATATATTAGCATATAGCAGAAGATATATATTGTATAATATGGGTAAACTAACGTGCTTGTATTTTAATTGATCCAAACTTATCCTACACAAAGTCTAGGTAGGACCAGGAGCTTTACCCCTACAAGTCTTATTCTTCTGAGATATATTTCACATTCACATGTAAAATTTAAATAAACTTTTTGAGTAAATAAGATAATGACATTTGTAAAATATCATTACCTTCAACTCATCACTATCACAATATTTACATGTTGCTTCCATTAAATAGGATGCCAATCTTCAGGTGGATTGCCTCTTGCTTCAATTACAGTAAAGAATCGATCGAAATGCTTCAATAAACAAGTGATAATATATGAGTATATAACCATGTCATTTATGAATAATTGATGCATAACCTTCTTCCCCTTGGCCCATACATCGCGATGGAATTTGGCAACTCGCTATAAAATCCCCTAATCCTTCACAGAATCCTCGCCCCAATCAAATACATTATGCCCATCACTAGTAAAACATAATTAGTTAAACAAATCCTAATTTCTCTCATCAATGTAGTTATATACTTATCTTCATGTATGATATGAATGCAACCTTAAGTGACTGTGCGACTTTCTTAAAGTCAGTCGTCCTCATGGGAATATGCATCCTCACAGTGATGCCAAATCTGCTCGAGAAGGGACAATTGTATTCCCCCAATGCATGCCCATATGGAGTCATAACAACCCCGATTCTTTGTGCAGGCTTTAGATTGTTTAATTCGTATATTAGGATTTGAATCTTTATATACGCCCTTTGTTTGGGACCTCCAAACTAAGGACAACATAAATGTACCTTTATACAGACACCTTGTTTCTCATAAGTGCATACCATGTATGATAACAACAAGATATCTGTAAAATAGTTATCTATTTTTGTTGACTGGGCATTTACATAGATTTAGCTTGTTAATGGTTAGGATATGGATCTACATGTCCCTAATTTTGTTCCCAATTAATGTGACCTAACATTATCATTATGTGGGTATGTACTTGGAAACAATCCATCTACACACATCAAAATCCATGACCGTTAGACTAGGGTTTTCCATCCTGAAGTGTGTCTAATAATACTATGCTCAAAAATAAAAAAAAGTATAAAACTATTGGAAGTGATGAAATCTTCCAACGTGTTGCACAAGCCACCCTTTCTGTAGGGCCACACACTAACCCGGTGAGGATGGGACAAACAATGTGAGAATTGTTTTGTGCTTTTTTATGTATAGTTAGTGTTTTAACTTAATTTTGACTGCCTAACCAATGTTTCTCTATTTCATAACTTTTATTTTTCCATTTTGGCCTTAAATCCCTAGATAAATGCATGTATATATCATTATTTTATACAAAATAAGACTCAATAATTGACTTTATTAATACTATATAAATATAGGATTTTTATTCCAAAATAAAATAATAAATGAAATAAAAGAAAAAGAAATTAATTGGAAAAGACACTGAATGACCCGAGACCGCAAGACTAGGTCAATATTGACTTGATCGATAGAGAATAAAATAGGGGGAGGTGGGCCAATCAAATAGTACAGAAAACACATGAAAAAACTTAATTTGTATTCATTAATGAGTAACTTTTTGGCCCTATTTTATTTTCTGGTTTTTACACCTCAAATAAAGAAACCCTCAAAATTAAACATGCACATAAAAATACAAAGAAAAATACAAAATTTATTGTAAAAAAAATGCACAGTGCACCCGGGACACACAGAACAAAAAGCCACAAAGAATACTTCACAAACCTTTATCTCCTCCATACAGACTAAAAATTAACCAAACTCACCTATATTGTTCCTAAAATTAAATTATCTATTTGTTGAAGTAGTTTCATTTAAAATAGAATTCAAATGCAAAAGTTGGCTTATGTATCCCCATTGTACTATATACTTGCATATTTTATTAATTATATTCATTCTTTATATTTTTATTTTTTTTATATTTTTGAATACTTGTAAGTTTAAATACATTTAAATAATAAATATAAATTAAATGCACTTCAATACATTAAAATAAATAATGTATTAAAATACATAGGTAAACTATACATAGAATATATATTACTAAATAAATAAAAGAAGAAAAATAAAAAAATAATATAAATTTGTAAATATATTATAAATATATAAAATATGTATATATACTAATAAAATACAAATTACCAATTTAAAATAAAATACAATATATCCAGGTAAATATACCTATATATACATGTAAAAATTAACACCTAATAATTTAGCTTGTAAAAATAAATAAAGGTACCTATAAAATAATACATAGAGTAATAACCATTTTTTATGATTTGACTTAAATTAATAAAATTGTTTATTATTTATTATCGATTGAGTGAAGTATTTCAACTATCCTTTTTTCTAGTTGGTCCACGTGGACCAACTAGTCTTTCTTTTGTTGACCGCATGTCAACGCTACTTTCACAACTCTGACTTCTATCAGAGTCATGGGTGTCTCTTCTTCTCTCTATTTTCACTCCACCACCATACCACCTTCCTCCTCGAGCAACCCTCCATCCTACAGCCACCACTTCCCTAACACATGCCCTAGCCATAGGTTTCACCTACCACCTCCCTTCTCCATGCAATCCATCATCCCCATTTTCCCTTTACCATGTTCTATAAATAAACCCCGCCGATGACTTTCGATTTTTTATCCCCATTTCTCCTTTGTAACCCCAATAGGAGTATCTAAGTTGAATTGCTTGGTGACAGCAAGCGAGTCTCTGTACTTGTTAGCGTGGAAAAAGTCAAGATTCGGGTCATCCAATCTTCACCGGAACTTTGCTGGAGAAGCTTCCTCTGCTCCCTTCCTCGTAGGTATGAGATGCTAGGAGTAGGTTAGTAGCTTGCATTTTCAAGTATTTACATAGATTTAACTTTATTTGTTTTGATTTCTATTAGGTTAGGTTTAATTTCAATTTGTAGTTTGCTAAGCCTTAAACTCCAGCTCGAATTTATCGTGCTTCAGACTGTATCTCGACACATAATCACCGCATCCTCATTCCATGATGCTTTCTTCGCAAAACCCCCATCTTTTCCCACTCGAATTCTGCAAGGATCCAAGCCTTCGAGCTCCATCTCTCATCGTTCCTCGAGGCTCAATCACCCACCTCATTCCATGTCGTTCCAGCTATAAAATTGATCGAAACTCTTTGCCTCAAGTCAAGATTCTTTTTGTGCAAGAAGTGTGCTTCGAGGAACCTCCTGATGTTGATCCTGACTTCATCAGAAGCTACAAGTAGCTGAAGTTAAAAAAGACTCCATGTCCCGCTCGAGGGGACCTAGAACCTATATTAGGGCACCTACAGGTATGATGCACAATAGGGAAGGTGTAGAGCTTCTCAACCAAGGTGGAGGAGGTTGGAGATGTTGCACTTGTAGGCCTTCAGTGACCCATTAATGTAATAAAAAATATTATTTTATCAATTCCATATGAAAAATTGAATGATTGTGAATCCACTTTACTATTATAGTACCTTGTATAATTCAAGTTATGTACCATGGCCATATTGAATACCATGCAGCTGGAGGACACGACTGCCTTCAAACATGTATTCTTCAAAGATGTACAATCTGCGAAAGAGATGGAAAACTTTATCTAATGATTGATTTCTAACCGACTACTTGTTGCAGGTCCTCTGCATAGGAATGGAGATTCAGAAGTGTTGGAATAATCAAGTCAAAGAGTTGACTTAATGAAGTCGAGATAAATTAAGACCTGAATCATAACTGTCACGATCAGTCACACATCCTTTTACCTAAGACAAATATACATCTATATGTCTGAGTATGAACATTTGACATATCAATAAGTTGGTGACCTCGCCAAGGTCCATATAACGACATGTTGTTGTGCATATGAAGTCATATGACATGTATGATCTCTCGAAGAAATCGTACATGTTCATAGTTGATGGACCGGGAGACAAAGGTCACTCATGAGATGATTTGGGGTCAAAATGAATTCCATGCATGGTCTAATTGTTTATGAAATAAGATACAAATTCGATATATTAACGTATACTTTTGGAAATTATCTGATTAATATTGTCGCCTAAGTATCAAATGAGAAATCTATTGATATATTCTGAAGAAGAGAGTCTTCTAGAGTTTGAATTTAATATTTATCAGAGTCTTTTAGAGTGAAGGATAAATGTCTATTGGGAATACTCAGGGTTACATCTGTTGTAATGGATCATGTACCATGACACTTCTATTGCGAGGGAGTGATGAAACATGATGGATTTTAGTGTCTCCATTTAACTAGATGATTTGTGATTTAATTGGATTAAATCACTATATATTTGAATCCAATTTCCAATTCTAATTCCAATTTCAATGTCTAAATTTTGGAAACAGAAATGGTCATGGAAATGAAAATATATACAAGCTCCTTGAGCTCTTCTTTTAGTTCCAAATTGTTTGAACTACGATTAGAATGGGTTAAGAAAGCTGGATTCAACTCATCGGCACTTTGTCCAGCTCATGGAGAGTGTGATGTAATTTGTTGAGCTCATTGAGAGTCTAAAACGTTACAGCTCGAGCTCAACATTCGTAGGTGACGAGAATTTTAAAAAATGGTATAAACCCTAAAATTAGATAGTTATCCACATTTATAGTCACTGTAATGGATATAATGATATCCCTGATAGTATCTCCAATTATATGCATTTGTATCTCATGAGTCTTAACTAGATTAGGACTCATACTTATTGATGTCAATATTGTGATAACAGTAGTTATTATTGCATAAGGGAAAATTTTGTGAATAGGATTCAAAAATATATATCAATAATTAATGTAAATAGTAATTCATAATAAATAATATTTATATGGATATAATTCCTATAAATATTTATGTAAATATGATTTACATAATATTTCCAAGATATAAAATTGTACGAATCTGATTCACATTATTTTTGTACTTGTAAATTGAATTTACATTTAATTTTGGGCTATGAATATGATTCATAAGCTTTCAGGAATAATTCCATAATTTTTCCAATTTTGATAATGGGATTATCATGTTAATTAATTAATAGGTAAAAGGTAATAGCTTTAACTAATTTTAGTTAATCTAAGTTATTGTCTATTTATTGTTAATTAGTTAATATTAATTGGAGATAAAAAGGAGATAATACTTATTGAATTAGGACTTGCTCTAAGCCCTTGATTTAGAATCAAAGGTACTACAACACACATGTTGGACATGTGGTGTAAGTATAAAATGAGAGAAATGATCTCTCTAATTTGCAATTGAATTTTGGAGAGCAATAGTCCTTAGAAATTCTGCGCCCCTTGAGATATAGAAGAGTCTTAAGAGTCTCCAACTCTCATACACCTCTTATTTTTCCTTTGGTCGATGTCTGAGTTCGTGGGGAGCAACACGATTCATCTCTGAACCCACGAGAGACACTTCTACAGATCAAACTTCATTCAGGAGGTATCTTTAGAGACTCTCGCTTTACAAGGTAGCCCTACTTTATTATTTATATTCATTATGAATATCAGAAAGTAATTTGGAAATTATTTTCATAGAATTTATAATTTCTAAATGCACAAATTGTTGTGCTACATTTTCTAGTTCATAAGATAAACAAAGATTGTTTTAATAAAATATTTGCTAAATATTCCGTGTTTTTGTGATGCATAGTAAACAAAATTTTATATACTTCCTTCAACTGGTATCAGATCCATAGTTTAGAGGATTTGGATTGCATCCAAGTCAGATGAACAATCGGCTAGATCATCCCGATTATCAGATATATTGTCTTGTGATAATTTTAATGATTCGAATGATTTGGCAACTTTCAAAGTTGCAACTATTATTCCATGTTTTAAACATATTTTTGGGATATATATGAACTCTAGAAGATCTGGACTAGTACCCAAAAGATGAACACATTGTTGGTAACAAATGGGAGAAGATTCATATGTTAAAGGCGATCATAGTCTCCGATTTCAACCAAAGATTGTAGCATTAAAAATATGACTTTTTAGATACCATTTTTAGGTCATATAAAATGATAAAATACTGATTAATAAGTCAAAGTTCAATTCCCCAATCAGTACAAAAAAGTTTCACGTGATTCCGACCATGCAGCCTCGAGAAGTTGGATTTCTCCATAGGCGGAGATGGATGAGGACTAGATCATCTTATTGACGTGTTTCTCATATTTCGGGGCTCAAAAATTGATGGAAATATATTTGATATATTTGCATCGAGGGTTGGGCCAAATATTTTAGAAATATCAGTTGTTGCAACTAATTTTATGTCCAAATTATGCGATCCTTTGTAATTTGAAGTGTGATGGTCATGGCTTGCAAATTCTAATCTGAAATCATTGGTTTCTTATTTTGGAAATATACAATAAAATAGAATGTTTTTTTTCTTATTTTTTCTGATTAATTATGCACTTGATTGTTTACAACGCAATTATAAATTGTGGAATTAATTTCATTAGTTTCACAAATTGTCTAGATTGTTGCACTAGATATCTTTTGAAATTGAAATGTTTTTTATTCAAAAAATTATCTAGGTTGTTGTACTATACCTTTTGAAATCAAAAAGAAGTTTTTGAATTTAATAAGCGCCTGCATTGTTGCACTAGACCATTTGGGAAATTAAAAGGAGTTTTAATTTCTAAAACATCTAAGAGTTACTATATAGTATCATATATGGTCAAAAGATCAACAAAATCTTCATAGTACAATATGTACTTATTGTGTTATCTCAAATTGACTCGGAGAAGGTGTCTAGGTTGTGGACATGTTAGTGGGTTACTTAATTGGTATGCTACACCACATTTTCAGTAGAAGCACTCCATGTTAGCATTGACTGTCCGACCTGCTTGTATCCGTTTCAATGAAAGGTGGCATGAGGAGTCATGGCATACTTTAACAACTAAAATTGGAACATTTAATTGTACTAAGTAAGGGTGTAATACTATATGGTAACATAAAGTGAATAAAAGGATCAAACCTTAGTGGAGACCACTTAAATGTCATTATTTTCAATGGATTAAAACTAAGACAATAGGCATGTGTCCTAACTATCCCTTAGATTAATCATGAGAATATGATACAAAATGATTAATCATTAATTTAAAAATTCAGATGATGATATCCATGGTCTCCCATCATTACAGAGAACTCTATCACCATGGGTTTTATTTTTGGAGATGCTCGTGCATAGTCAAGACTCCAGAATACAAATTCACATGGATCGGATTCTTTTTTCTTGAAAGATGGATCATATGCGTAGTGATCCCAATGTTGTTCACCATAGCGATATTGGATTGCACATAGCATAAATTGTTGTTTGCTTATTGATGGTTGGTTTAATCGGCAACATGCTAACTCCATATATGTAGGGGGTATAGGTGTTGAAGACCGAGCTGAGAATAAAAGTTGGACTTGTTAGGTGGAAAGTGTTCCCACTATTTGCATTGTTGTTGCATTTTCTTATATTATTGGGGTGCAATGAAAGGGAAAGGAGACTCAGATCTCGTAGAGAGGCCTTTGGTTAGCCTGTCTCATGCTTTGAAAGCTTATAAGGGAAAGCATTTCAAAGTACAAAAAATACGATAACTCTTAATTTAAAAATATTAAAGTGTTTAATCTCCTTAATAAATATATTAAAGTGTATTATAAATTTTCTTTTATTTTAGATGAAATCTCTCAGCCCACTTAACATATTGCTTGCGGTCAATCAATTGACCGGTCCAAATTGTTCATATTGGATTCATAATTTGGAACTTCTACTTGAGACAGGACACATAGCGTATGTGCTCTTGTTTGTGAAGTATAAGATTCTCAGACTAAGGATGCCAGTGAGTTCAACAAGAAGTGGGATGATAATCATTTTATAGAACGTTGCTTCATTCTTGGGACATTGTCTAATGTACTTCAAAAGCAACTTATCGATATTGAACCTTCTCATGACATCCTCCTGAATCTGAAGGAGATGTAGGGAGATGTGAATCACGCTCTTGTTCCGTTTAAATACACTGAGTATATTATGAAGAAAGAATTCCCTCTAGCGGTGCAAAGGTTTCATATGTTAAAGGGAAGTGCAAGAGGAAGCTTGGATCTCGGAAGGGTCCAATTCAAGAGAAGAAAAAAGTTCAAACTGTTGATTAATCTTCTAAAGATTCAACACATCTGACAGCCATAGAGATGGATGTCTACCATCAATGAAATAAGTTAGTATTATGGAAGAGTAACCATCCATAATATCTTAAGTCCTTAGAGAAGGACAAAAATATAATACTGTCAAATAAGAAGGCTACAATCATCATTGAGACCAACTTACTCGTAAGATAAGAAGAAAGTTGGATTGTTGATTATGATGCTTCTATACACTTATGCAATCAGTTGCATATGTTTAATGACACTAGAAGTCTTGATAAAGGGGAGATAGTCATGCAGATGGGATCTGAAGCAACTATTGTAGCGATCTCCATAGGTACATGTAGACTATCTTTATGTAGTGGGAGAGTCCTTGATATTAGGGATTGTCTCTATGTACCTGATGTTAGAAGGAACTTACTATATGTATCTAAGCTTGTTAGACATGGATACACTTTCCTTTTCTGTAATAAATTTATCATAAATAGTTATGGGAATTTTATAGCAGATGATGCTCTAATACCAAATGGACTCTATTAATTGAACATGCGCGTTTGTGTTATGAATGCCAATAACATTGATAACATTAACATCAATAATAATGTTAAAACCCGATCAAGGGAGGATGGAGACCATTTATCTATGATCTGGCATCAAAGACTTGGATATGTGTCTGTTAATAGAATAAATAGACTAGTAAAGAATGGACTTCTAGATTTCCTATAAGTCTATGGTTTACCAACCTTTGAACATTGTATTCATGGGAAAATTTCTAGGGCACCCTTTCTATGAAAAAGGTAAACGATGCGAAGCTATATTGGAACTAATACATGCTGATTTGTATGGGCCCTTTCGTACCGCAACTTGAAATGGACATCAATATTATGTGACCTTTATTGATGACCATAAGTCCTATGATTTTGTATTCTTATTACGTCACATACATGAAACCTTTGAAAAGTTCAAAGAATTCCTGACTTTGGTTGAGAACCAAACATGAAAGAAGATAAAATAGATTCAATGTGTCCGAGGTGGCAAATACCTTTCAGATGAATTCAAAGAATACCTTTAAGAGAGAGGAATTATTTCCAATTTCACTCGTCCAGGTAATTATAAACTCAACGGAGTTGCGGAGAGATGCAACAAAACCATGTTGGACATGGCAAGAGCAATGCTGAGTAAAGCAAACTTACCTCTCAATTTCTTGGGACAAGCAGTAGAGATTGCAGCTTATGTACTGAACAAGATTTTATCTAAATCTCTACCCAAAAACGCTCATGAGCTTCGGTATGGTACCAAGCCAAGTGTACGACACTTGATTATATAGGGTTGTTTGGTCCTTGCTAAAAATGTGTATGCAAGCAAGCTGTAATCTCAAACTAGAGACTGCTACTTCATTGGATACATAAAGAATGATATTGGATACCGTCTTTATGATCCTAAGAGTAAAAGGTATTTATTTATAATGATGTCAAATTTCTTGAAATTGAATTCCTTATAAATTAAGAACATAATGATGTTATGGAACTAATAAAATCTAGAGAGACTGATGGATTTTCTACACCAGAAGCTGGAGATATAGTTTAAAATGACAAGACTGTACCTACGAGATGGAGTTCTAGGGTTGTAAGACAACATGAAAGGTATTGATTCCATGTACCAGAAGAGTCTGATGATGATTCAACTTTATTCAATGAAGCTTTGGTTGATTGCGACATGGATAGCTGAATTATAGAAATGAACTCTGAAATAGACTCCATACACAAGAATAGTGTATGGATCCTTGAACATCAACCTAAAGGGATCAAACCCATTGGGTTCAAATGGATCTTCAAGAGAAAGAGGGGACCCGGTGGGATGGTGGAGACCTTCAAAGCATTGCTCATAGTTAGGGTTACACACATAGAGAAGGCATTGATTATGATAAGAAATTCTCTCCTATGGCCATTCTCAAATCCATCAGGGCATTGCTTGCCATATCTATACACATGGACTAAGAAATCTGGAATATGGATGTCAAGACTGATTTTCTCAATGGATACCTCAAAGAGGACATTTATATGGAGCATCTAGGACTTCATAGTTGGAGAGGAAAAGTGTGCAAGATAAAAAAGTCCATCTATGGGTTTAAACAGGCTTCTCGTAGTTGGAATATCCGATTCGATGAAACCATGAAGAGTTATGACTTCATGCAGAATCTGGATGAACCATGAGTATACAATAAGCTTAGTGGGAGCACCATCTTATTCATTATGATTTACATAGATGCCATCCTTATCATTGGGAATGTTACATGGATAATGACTAGGGTTAAGATCTGGTTATCCAATACATTTGAGATGCAAGATCTCGAGAAGCCTCTTTCATCTTGGGTCTGAAACTGTTCAGAGACGAATAAAAGAGGATATTGGAATTACCACAACAATGATACAAAAAGAAGATCTTAGAAAAGATTCAACATGGATGATTTCAAGAAAGTCTTCCTTCCCTTAATACATGGTATTCACTTATCTAAAGGGACGGCTCCTCAAACTATTGAGGAAAAGAAAGCCATGGTCGAATGCGCTTATGCATCGGTTGTAGGAAGCTTGTTGTATACCATGATCTGTACTAGACTAGATATCTGCCATGTAGTGGGAGTCGTAACCCATTACCAATCCTTCTATGGAGAGAAACATTGGACTTAGTGAAGAGCATCTTCAAGTACCTAAGAAGAACTCAAGACTACGTCTTGGTTTATGGAGATAATGATCACCAAGTCTTAAGGTACATTGATTCGAATTTCCAATCATATTTGGGTGATAGGAAGTCAACCTCAGGATTCTTATTCTTGTTGGATGGTAGTGCTATTTGAGGTAAGTGTAGCAAGAAGCAAGACATTATGGATGTTTTGATAAAGTAAAGCATTGACTGCATAAGATACAACAACTACATTGGATGTAGTTAACATTCACTTGGGGTATGCAAGGTTGTAACCGGAATCTAGCATAGTCATCGATGACAGAGTGACTAATCATCTAATCCGGTTATATGACAAATAGTCAACAATTAACATAACTAATATGGGGATGAAAATTGTACATGAATCTCTTCGAAGACAAGTGGGAGACTGTTGGACTTGTAATCTCTTGATGATCCATTAATGTAATAAAAGTTATTGTTTTATCATATACATATGAAATGAAATGAATGAAAGAGAATCCACTTTACTATTAAGGTCCCTTTGTACAATTAGGGTTATGTACCATGGCCATATGGAATATCATGTAGTTTGGAGGACACAACTGACTCCAAACATGTTATATTCAATACAGATCTCTAGTCTGAGAAAGAGATAGAAATCTTTCTCTAAAGATTTCTTTCCAACTTTCTTCTTGATGCAGGTCTTATGCATAAGAATGGAGATTCAGAAGTGTTGGAATAATCTAGTCAAATAGTTGACTTGATGAGGTCAAGATAAATTAAGATCTAAATCGTAACTATCACGATCAGGCACACATCCTTTGACCTGAGACAGATATGCATCTATATGCATGAGTATGCACATTTGACAAATCAATAGGTTTGTCACCTAGCCAAGGTCCATATACCAACGTGTTGGTATGCGTATGAAGACATATGAGAAGTATGACCTCTCGAAGGAATCACAGAGGATCAGATTTGATGGACCGAGAGAAAGAGCCCACTCATGAGATGATTTAGGGTCAAAATGAATTCCATACATGGTCATCTTGATTTTGAAATAAGACACAGATTTGAGATATTAATATATACTTTTGGAAAGTATATGATTATTGTTGTCTCGTATGTATCGAATGAGAAATCTATGATATATTCTGAAGAAGACAGTAAAACCATTGTTTGAACTTCAAATTTATCGAAGTCTTCTAGAGTAAAGCGTGAGTGAGTATGGGAATATTTGGGGTTACAACTATTGTAATGGATCATCTACCATGACACTTCCATTCCGAGGGAGTAAAGAAATAAGATGGATTTTAGTGGATCCATTTAATTAGATGATTTGGGATTTAATTGGATTAAATCACAATTCATTTGAATCCAATTTCCAATTCCAATTTCACTGTACAAATGTTGGAAACAGAAATGATCTTGAAAATGGAAACATAGAAGCTCATTGAGCTCATTTCATAGATCCAACAGGTTTGTACTATGATAAGAAAGGGTCAACGAAGTTGGATTCAGCTCACTGACACTTTGTCCATCTCACGGAGAGTTTGATGCATTTTGTTGACCTCATTCAGAGTGTAAAGTGTTACCTCTCGAGCTCAACATTCATAGGTGATGTTTTTTTTGCAAAAATGGTATAACTCCCTGAAATTGGATAGTTTTCTACATTTCAAATCACTATACATGGATAGTATGATCTCCCTGCATTATTTACAAGTATCCACATTTGTATCTCTCTAGTCCTCTCATATTATCGATGTCAATATAATAATAATAGTTATTATTGCAGAAGGGCAGATTTTGTGAATAGGATTCACAAATATATCTTATTAATTATTGTGGATAGTGATTCATAATAATTAATATTTATATGGATATGATGCATATAAATATTTATGTAAATATGATTTACATAATTTACATAATATTTACAAGCATCAAATTGTGTGAATTTGATTCACATTAATTTTGTAGATGCAAATTAGATTCACATTTAATTTTGGGCTCGTGAATATGATTCAGAAGATTTGAGGACTAATTCCATAATTTCTCCAATTTTGATAATGCTATTATCAAGTTAATTAATTAATAGATAAAAGGAAATAACTTTAGCTAATTTTAGTTAAGCTAAGTTGTTTCTTATTTATTGTTAATTAGTTAATATTAATTGGAAATAAAAAGGAAATAATCCTTATTGAATTAATACTTGCTCTAATCCCTTGATGTAAAATCCAAGGGACTACAACACACATGTTGGACATGTGGTGTTAGTATAAGAGGAGAGCAAGGCTCTCTCTTTTTTGTAATACAATTTTAGAAAGAAATAGTCCTTATATTTTTCATGCTCCATGAGATATAGAAGAGTCTTGAGAGTCTTCATCTCTTATACGCCTCTTCTTGTTGATCTCATTGACGTCCGGGTTCATGGAAACAATGTGATTCATCTCCGTGCCCATGAGAGAGACTTCTGTAGATTAGATTTGATTCAAGAGGTCTCTTACTTTAGAGATTCATGCTTCAAGATGTAAACCTGATTTGTTGTTTATATTCATTATGAATATAAGGAATTATTTTGGAAATTGTTTCCTTAGAATTTATAATTTCTGAACGCACAACTTGTTGTGCTACATTCTCTAGTTCATATAATAAACTAAGATTGTTTTGGCAAAATGTTCGCTAAATATTCCGCATTTCTGTGATTCATAGTAAATAAATTTTTATTTACTTCCTTCAGGAGTTGCAAGAAATCATTAAATGAAGCTCTCTTTGAGTGTGTTCTTCGTGAACCCTCGAGAGCCGTCCGATCAAAATCGAACACCCAGATCTAATGTCCACTACTCATTTTATGCGAAACAGTGCGCAAGGAGGAGTTCACAATCGACACACGTAGTGCGCTGAGAATCGCCTGATAAAGCCCACCATGGGTAAATTTCAAAGTATCCTCATCGTCCTTTTTGCATTTTTATTTTACTCCTTTAAATATTAAGTGTAGTTAAAAACTTTTGAAAAAAATCTAGGATCTCATATATTTCATTGTATTTACACATAGGTCTTCGCACCTCACGTGTTGCAACACATAAGGCATTATGATTTTTTGCACAAAAGCCCTAACAACTTTAGTTATGTACTTTTAGTGCTAAAAATTGTAATTATCGTGTTAACTTTTGGGATATTTTGCATGAGAATACTTGTGCTTTATTTTTATTTCAAAAATACCCTGTTAGGTTGTATATTACTTTTTTGATTTTATTATTTTATTCTATATATTCTTTGCTTAATAAAGGTTTAGAAAATTATGGTAGATGCCTGATATGATGTTTATACATGCATACATTTTCATTTCCATTTTATGGTTTTTTCCTATTTTCTAAAATTCACATCTGAGCTAAATATTCTCTGACTAGTCCTAAAAATCCAAAAAATATAAAATCCTCTTTAAAAATCCTAAAAATAGTATTAGTATATTAGTATATATTATTCCTTCATATTAAAAATCGTAAAAAATATAAAAAGAAAATACTAAAATTTATAAAACCATAAAAAGACGATAAAATCAGCAAAAATTCCTTAAAATTCCAAAAAAATAGATTAATGTTCTATGATTTTATTTATATTATCTAGTATATAGTAAAAATAGTTTTGGAAAATTCTAGATTGATTATCTATTTTTAAAACCTAAAACTATTCGCTCTGTTTTATATTTCTCTCTATTTTGTATTTTTTTTCAATTTAAAACACTTGAAAATTAGTAAAAAAATTTTAAAAATCCGAAAAATGGAGAAAATAAAAAAAGAAAAATAATTTATTTTCTAAATTTTAATTATATTTTGCTTTATTTATAATTATAGAACCATATATATACTATATACACTTTATAATATTTATATACTATATATTATTATTAGTATGAAATATATATTATATTTAAACCTTTAAAAAATAAAAAAAGGATAACACATAAAAATATGAAACAATTAACAATCTATAAAACTTCAATATAATTAAAAACCCACAAAAATCAGAAAATCGTAAAAGGTATATGAAAATAACTATTATTAGTTATTAATTAATAATTATTATACCTTTCTACAGTTTGCTTCCAATGGTTCGCCCCCTACTACTTTGTCACTATGCACATTTTGTAGGGTATAATAAATTTCACCATTATTTTATTCGTTATTTTATCTATAACATGGGTTGATTGTTGATCTGATTGAGTGAGATACGTTTTGAGTACAATGAGAGTGACCACTATGGCGATTGCTAGATTTTACTTCTTGGGCACCGCAAGCCCTCCAAGATCGGGCATTAGGAACCTCTGTCAAATTCTCTATCAAATGACACTGTTGCTGGGTCCACAACATTTACACCACATATACCTTACCGTAGAAGACAAAAAAAGTAGAGACCTTCCAGGACAGACCCAACCTTACTACTACCACTGATGTGTTCATGCCTTTTCATTTTGAGACCACTAAGGATCTCCACCATGTCAATCCTAATCGGGCTTCGTCGCTTATTGATCTCAATATTGACCTGCACCTTGTCAGAACCATTCCTCTGTGGTCAAGCATGAAGGTACGGTTCCTACTTTTTAGATCACTGTATATTCCCCACCTTCTACATTCTTGCTTTCATCTCTTTTTATTCTACTGTTTCTCTCATCCACCATGATTCTTGTGTTCGCCTTGCTTAGTATGTGTTTTATCCTAAGTATAAGGGAGGTGGTTGAGTCGAGTGTTATTTCTTCATTTCATTTCATCACTCATGTCGTTTCTCATACTTAGGGATCTCTTACCCTAAGTATAGGGTGAGTAATGTTGTCCATTCTCTCATCTTCATTTTTTTATTTTCTTTATTTATTTTTTATTTCTTTGATCCCCTCACTTTTGCCCTCACTTGTTGATAATATGTTCTATACCTAGGGAACCTTTACCCTAAGTATAGGGGAGACACGCCAACCTGTTGATTTGCTCATCCTCATCCTCAATCATCCCTGCTTAGTGTATACTCTACTATACATAGGATTACTAGTATATGGGGGATGATCGAATTCTTATTCCTTTGAGTTGTTGTACTATAAGCTTTTCCTATACTCATCATGAGTTATGTCTTCCTTTTTCTCTCTAATCACTATGAGGACATAGTTCACGCTAAGTATATGAGAGGTAATATATACATTGTATATAATTTAGCCATAACTCATACTTTCATATTTTTAATAATATGGCTAAAATACTATACTGTATTAGAGCATACAATAAATCAACTATAACGAATACACCCTAATTATATATAATTTTTTTCAAAATTCTTTTAAATATAATTTATAAACGGATTTAAAAATGTTTTATAAAATGATTTGAAAATGGTTGTAAAATAACTTGAAAACTCATTTGAAAAAAGTTTAGAAAACTTTTGTAAAATATTTTCAAGCCTTTGTAAAACTTGTTGTAAATGTTTGCAAAATTTAGTTAATTTATTTAAATAAAGTTTGTTTTGAAAATTACTTTGTAAGTGATTTGGAAAATGGTTGTAAAAATATTTTGAAAAATCTATTTATACCTTTGAAAATTCTTTGCAAAATAATTTTCAAAATTTGTAATTTTTTTGTAAAAAAATCAATTTATTTTAAAAATCATTTATATAATTAATAAATAACAAATTTAATAAAATTCTTTATATCTTGTATATAAAACATGTGCATAACTGGCAATCAATCTGTATAAATTCCTTATGTAAAAATCTACACCTCAATTCTTGTAAATATGCATGCACTCCCGTGCAAATATTTGAATATACATCTTTTACTAACCTTTATTCAAAAATTCTTAAAAAAATTAAAAACATTCAAAACCCATAAAAAATTACTAAATGTTTTCAAAAATTGCATAAAAATTTGTTTTTTTAAAATAAAAAAACATAAAAAGGTAAAAATCCAAAAATATTTTCTTACATTTGCATTGGTATTTTTCATATTGATAATAACAATTGAACTAGTCTGGAATAAAATATGAAGATTGGAGCATGGTTGGTACTTAATCCACTTAATCACAGGAACCTTCTAGGATCTGGAATTGAGATGCTTTAGATATGATAGATTTAATTCTTTGAGACTACAAGACTGGGTACATATGTCATCTTGACTGCATAAGTAGAATATTTCAAAAAACATGCATGACTCTTGTCAACATTTACCTTACTTGGACACTTACATCTTTCACTTTGCTCACATTAGTTGAAGCGGTATAGGGCTAGATTTGCAGGAATGAGACACAAGCAAATGGAAACATACAAAGTCAGAATCTGTGACCATTGTACCTGATAACAGGTCTGACCACTCGGGTATAAGGTACAGAAATAGGGTCGTTGCGACCCAAGCGATCAGGCGATGTGTATCAAGAAAAATCGAACCACTCGCGAAAAATAAAACCAATCAAAGCAAGGAAGCGGTCCTGCTATATGTTTAACCTGGTATAGCGTCTAGGGTCGAACTCAAGGAGCACGGGTTGGCCGAAGGCCTACGAAGTAGTAAAAACAAGTAAAATAAAAGACAAAATATTTTTTAGTGGTTTTTAATTATTTTTATATTTTTTTGGATTTTTAATATGTAAAGAAAATAAAAGAAACAAAAATAAGCACACTTCAACAATTTATTTAATGCATCAAAAATCAACCAAAAATTAAAACAAAAATATTTTTATGGGTTTTATAATTTTTTATGTTTTTGGTGAATTTTTGGGATTTTTCTGATATTTATTTTGATTTCTAAAAATCAAACAGTAACAAAAACAAGGGGTACTGTCCAGCCACGCCTAAAGTCCCTAGATAAAATACCTAAGGACCTCAAAAAGGCCTGGAGGTAATTTTCCTCTAAATAGATGAAATAAGGAAAATTTTGGTACCAGATTTATTGTTTTTGGATTTTTAATATATTTATTAGAATTTTTATGGATTTTTAAGTGTTTTTAAGTTTTTAAGGTTTTTACGCAATGAAAAATAGCCAAAATTGGCTAGAAAATCCAAGAACACAAACGAAACAGTAACTAATTTTTATAGAATTTTTAGGGGAGTTTTTATATTTTTTTGTGATTTTTAAATCTAGACAGTAACAAAAATGATAGTCTTTGAATTTTTAAAAATAACAAACGAAATCAAAAATGTCCTAAAAAATTCACAAAAATCCTATACCATGGCAGCAGCCAGGTGTCAAATTTTCGTCGAATTTGGAGGTGATTTGATATTTTATTCAAAAATGACAAGAGGGTACTGTGCATAAAGACTAGAATGCAAATACCCAAAGTTCTGGGGGTCCAGGAGCAAAATACCCAGCAAATCACGCGCCAACGCGTGCCTGGGGCACTCAGGGACCTATTTGTAACAAAAATAAGTTCCGGGGACCTATTGGTAACACGTACCAAAAGTCCGAGGGCCTTAGTTGCAATTTACCCAAAAATAAACGCACATGCGAAAATAACTCACTCACAGGGGCATAAATGCAAATATCAAAAAGATTTCATTCATTTCAGAACAACCAGAACTACAGGGGCTTTAATTGCAAATACACCTAGACAACACGTGACGAAGCACGTGGCTCACAACAGGCAGGGGTATAAGTGCAAATAAAATAAGATCGAGGTCTTCTATGCAAATAAACCTAAAACTAAACAACGTATTTAAACATTTACAGGACTAAAACGAAATAAAGGAAAGATAATGGCCTAAGGGTCATTTACCCTTTATTAATGCGGCCGATGGATGCGCGCCACGTGGTGCATCTGACGGTGTGGATCAGGTGGCGCTCCAACGCTGAGGTCCTCGCAGCGATCGGACGGTCGAGGGTATGCCACGTGGGTGATCGAACAGGTGCGGCTCTCGGTGGCTAAACCTCGTGCAACAGACAGTCCAGATCGCCTCTCCAAGATCTGACGGTGGTTGGATCTCCTCAAGTGGACAGTCATGATGAGAACTGGAGGTCGAGGATGATCGGACGGTCGGGGAAGATGCTGGAAGAACAGTTGGCCGGCAAGTTTCGCCGGCCTCGTGCGTGCGCTGGGATCCTCCCCTGCTGCCTCTAGAGGTCAGAGAAGCTCTGCGATGACGCTCCGCAGCTGATGGTGGGTTCCGATGACCCAGCCGAGCCCTGGAGGGCTCCGGCGAGGTCGGCGGAGATGAAGCTCCTGGCCCGAATGACCCGAGCCCTCAGATGGGCTGGGAAGTACCTGCAAAGTAAACCATGAGACTCGCGGGTCGAGGGCAAAGTGCCTCAACCCCGTTAGGCGGGTGAAGGTGGCCGGTGGTGCGATATGGGCGAGCTCCGGCGAGGGGGGTAGACGGAGGAGCTCGAACCCCAGCTCCTGTGCGAGCTGGGTTGGATGGGGGTATGGAGAAGGTGCGCGGGAGGAAGGCGGAGGTGACGATGGATTCCGATGATCGAATGGAGGTGTGAGGAGGTCAGAATCGACGAAACACGACGACGGCGAGATTTGGGGGAAAATGGAAATTGAACGGAAAGGTGGAGCTAAGGGACTACCTGGGTGGTCGAGGAGACTGTGCTGGAGCTGGGGAAGCTCCCGGTCGTGGCCTCAAGGGTCGTCTCGGCCCGAGGCTCGGAGCTCTCTCAGGCGGCGGAGCTGCGGTGAATGTATCGTCGGATCGATGGTTTTCACCTCCTCTCCTCGCTGCAACAGGTCGAGGCGCGAGCTGTCACCTCTCTCTCTCTCTCTCTGGAGCTCACTGGAGAATGACGTGAATGGCCAAAGATGGAAGAATTAGGTCGCCGGAGACGACTATATATATGGCGGGAGATCCGAGAAGACAGGGGTCGGGCGAGATGTGGTGGCGCGCGGATCCCAAGATGGATGCCCGGCGAAGGTGTCGGATGTGGGAGGTTCGATATGGAGTCGGGGTTTAGGGAAATGGGTGTCGGGTCGAGCGGGCGAAATTAGGAGAAGACGGGTCGGGCGCTCGAGTCCGTGAGAAGTGGTCCTGGGGGGGCCAGTTGACCGGGCGGTCAACATCCCCAGGATCCAATGGGGTCAGGCCACGTGGCAGGATTTTAAAGCTCAAAATTAAGGTAGTTCTGGCCCGATTTTGTAAAAACTCAAAACACAAACTATTTTTATTTTATTTTTTTCTATTTTTTGGTGATTTTTAATTAATTTTTGGAAATAAAAATAAGGTATTTACATTATATAGCTATATATAGGTATATATATAATATGTAGTTTTTTTTATTTTTGATTTTTAATTATTATTTTTGTACAATTTTATTCCTATTTTATATTTTATTTATTTATAGTATAAAATAAGGAATAAAAGGGTATTTTTATTTTGTTTTTATTATTTATCTACATAGGTAAAATAAGTAGTTATGTACAACTATATACAAGGTATATGTACAATGTATTTTTGTATTTTTAATTTTGTTATTTTTATTTGATTTTTGTTTTGATTCTTTTTATTTTATTTATTTACAATATATAGCAAAGAATATTTACAAAAAGTTTGGAAAATAAATAAATACATAGATGTGATATATGTACATGATGAAGGGGTATTTTTAATCTTTTTGATTTTTAAATTTTTTTTTGTTTTTATCTTTTATAAATATATACAAGTATTTACAAGCATATTTTTGGGTGAGGAAAACATTTTTATTTTATTTACATAAATATATACACATGAGCCCCTATCTCCCTCTACTTGGCTTTTATGCGGTCAGGCCCATGCTGAGCCATCCCTTGGGTTAGGTTGCTCAATATTTATTCTAAATATTTCCCTCTTTTTCTTTTTAATCTTTATTCTTTTATTTTTTGCACAAAAACATGCTAATTATAGGTTTTTACACAATGCATGCTTTTGCTAATTATTCCTATTTACACATATCTGCATGCATTTGCAAAGGTTTTTGTAGCTAAAATATAAGAATAAAGAGTGATGAATGGGTATTCATCAACCCCCTATACTTAACTTTGCTAGTCCCTTAGCAAACACTTATTTGAAAAAGAAGCGAAAAAGAAAGAAAGAAAAAGAAAAAGAGGATGTACATGGATC
Source organism: Ottelia alismoides (assembly GCA_037367405.1). Lineage (NCBI taxonomy): Eukaryota > Viridiplantae > Streptophyta > Magnoliopsida > Alismatales > Hydrocharitaceae > Ottelia > Ottelia alismoides. The sequence continues at coordinate 382,937 of JAZKJV010000414.1, forward strand.
AAGGTTGATTATTAAACTTGCCTTCATTAAATTGAGGTATGGAGCTCAATCAGATCTTTGGATTATTAATGTGTCGGAACCTTATTTAGACTTAAGCTTAAAACCTAACAGTCTCTAAGTTCCACTAATCTATAACCAAGACTCCTCAATGCTCCAGATCAGAACAAGTCATCAATCACAAACCCTGAAGATCATGCATCTTTTCTTGTCCTGTGAATGTGAAGTCTAAGCTCTCCACCTCAGAAATGGCAACTTGACAACCCTCCCCAACAAGGTAACTCTATGACCTCAATCTGGCCACTCTTTCCTTGCGGAGCGGGGTATTCCCTTCTAAGTTCAAGTTCAACCGGCTCAAGAAGAGGGGGAAGAAGAGAATGGGACAAGGCCAGTGTAGCCAAGTACCCTTGGGAGCTTGACCAGTGTAGCCAAGTCTCCCTGCTGCAAGCTACAACAGGTGGATCATGAAACCAAGCTTTGCTTATTGCACTCTATATACATACTCCGGTGGGATTATCATTTTCTCTCAGACCCACCACTTTTTTGGAGTTCTTTTCTTTTTGCACATTTTTTTTTCAAGTGCATCTGTACAACATATACATGTGCAGCATATATACAAGGAGTTTTTCCTCTTGAGCCAGTAGACTATCCCTCTTTTGAAGCTTTATTGCAACCCACAACTCCCGTCGTTAGACCTCATGGCAACCAGACCAAGTTGAGACGCACTTCCTTCACTATAAGAAGAAGAAAGGTTCCGCCTAGAAGTACTACCCTCATATGCTACCCCAAGTCAAGTAAGACTGCCTCCTCACCACCTCATCCGTAGAGAGCTCGGTGCATAGTGCGGTTGTCCAAGTAAAGCCATAATCTATATGAGTCATGTGTTGTTGTTAAGTGCTCTACTTAGGCTCATTGAGATGACATGTGATCATAGCCTAGTGGACTCAAAGAATTAAGTCACCATGGACCTGAAAAGCCTTAAACCTAAGTCCTATAAGGTTCCTCTTAGAAATTAGGTGGATTAAGATCTTAATCAAGCTCCATTTCTCAATTTGATTCCAGGCTAGTTTAAATGTCAACTATCATCCAGAAAAACTATATACATATGTACAAAAAGATGCTTATTTACACAATATTTTACAATCATGCAAAATTTTTGAAAAATGTTTTTGAAATCATGAATGGATGATGCATGAAGTGCAAGTTTTGCAAAAAGATATTTACACACATTTACACAAGATTTTTGCAAACTTTTGATTTTCAAAACATTTTGGAAAAATTTTGTACTATATACATAATTTTGATAAGAAAATATTTACACAAGCTTTACACAAAAGATTTTTGAAATCATTTTTACAAAAATAATTTGTACACTAGCTATGTATGTGCAAATAAAAGAAGATTATGTACATGAATTTTTTTTTTAATTTTTGTGGTTTTTAGCCATTTTTTTTATTAACACACTCACACAAAGTACGAGTTATGGCTAAAGTATATATGAAATATATACACACCCCCCTATACTTAGCTCGAACGATGTCCTCAGAGTCAAGAGCGATGAAGAAGACATAACTCGTGCTAGGTATAGGAAAGTGAAAAGAAAGGCTATACAAAAGGGAAATGAAAAGTCAACAGGGACTCAGGTCTCCCCCCTATACTTAGGATCAAGTAATCCTAAGTATAGCAGGCTGTATACTAAGGAAAAACCTGAGTGCAGAATGTACAGGGTCTACCCCCCCTATACGTAGGGTGAAATATCCCTAAGTATAGGCAGCAAAAATAAGGGTAAACAGAAACTAAAGAAATACTCAAAAGGTCTCACATCCCCCCTATACATGGGGTAACGTGCACCCTAAGTATAGTATAATCACAAGATGAAGGAAGGGATGTGGGACTAAAGAATGTAGTGATATGGACATCTGGATCTATATACAGCGGAAGATCAGTGAAACTCAGGCGTGAGATGCATTAGATGTGAGTCAAAGACCATACGATCACGCAAAATGAATAGGGGCAAGATCAACGACCCGTGGCTCATGATCTAGAAATGGCTTGAGCCGCTGGCCGTTCACTCGAAAGGTAATCTCAGAAGACAACTCAGATATGTCGATGCTACCGTTGTCGTGTACCTTTCTAACCAGATAAGGTCCCTTCCATTTGCTCTGTAGCTTCCCTGGAAATAGGCGTAGCCTCGCATCAAACAGCCATACTCTCTGTCCAATCTCAAAATGCTTGTGGCTGATATGAGAATCATGCCACTCCTTGACTTTCTCCTTATAATGTAGGCTGCTTGAGAAGGCTGCATCTCTAAGCTCCTCCAGGGCAGCTAGCTCTGCCCTTCTCTGGTCTCCCATACCATCTGGATCCATCAAAATATCTGTGACTGCCCAAAGTGACTTGTGCCTCAGCTCAACAGGTAAATGACATGGTTTGCCATACACGAGGCGAAAGGGAGATGTGCCCAAAGGTGTCTTGAAAGACGTCCTATATGCCCACAAGACCGAGTCCAAAAGCTGTGACCAATCCTTTCGGTCAGGGCGGACGACTTTCTGCAGAATAATCTTGATCTCCCTATTCGACACTTCGGCTAGACCATTCGTCTGTAGATGGTAAGGTGTAGCAACACGATGATCTATGCCAAACTCGCTAGCAAATGCCTTCACCTGGTCGTTGATGAAGTGAGATCCCCCATCAGAAATCAGAACTCGTGGAACCCCGAACCGCGTGATGATGTGCTTCCTCAAAAATCTGCAAACGGTCCTTGCATCAGCGGCTCGGGCGGGGATAGCCTCCACCCAACGACTCACATAATCAACGGCCAACAGAATGTACTAAAATCCCTGACTCTTAGGGAATGGACCCATGAAATCGATGCCCCATGCGTCAAAAACCTCACAGAAATGAATGGGATGCATCAGCATCATATCACGCTGTCCACAAGTGCCCATACTCTGACAGTCAGTACACCTCTTCACGAACTCATCTGAGTCCTTGAAGAGGGTAGGCCTCCACAAGCCGGATTGGAGCACTTTCTGTGCCGTTCTCCTCCCAGAATGATGTCCTCCTGCCTCAAGCTTGTGGCAGTAAGTGAGGACGCTATGGTGTTCCTCCTGAGGAATACACCGACGCCAGACGTTGTCCCCTCCTTCGTGGTAAAGGATGGGATCCTCCCAGTGGTAGGACGTGGCCTTCGCAAGGAAGGTCTCAAGTCTCTGTCTGGGCCAATCTTGTGGGACTTTCCCAGCAAAGAGAAAGTTCACAATATCGGCGTACCATGGGAGTGAGGCGACAACAAGGATCGCCTCATCTGGGAAGGTATCTCTAATAGGGTCAATATGCTCAGAATCCTCAGGCTGCTCTAGTCGGGAGAGATGATCCGCCACCACATTCTTAACTCCAGGCTTATCCTTGATCTCAATGTCGAACTCCTGGAGTAGAAGGATCCATCTAGTCAGTCTGGCCTTGGCATCCTTCTTTGCCATGAGGTACCTGATGGCGGTGTGATCTGTAAACAAAGTCACTCTAGATCCAATGATATACGATCTGAACTTATCTAGGGCGAACACTACGGCTAGCATCTCCTTCTCTGTGACCGTGTAATTCCGCTGGGCGGAATCCAATGTGCGGCTAGCATAGTGTATGGCAAACGGAACTCCATCCCTCCTCTGTCCCAGCACTGCCCCTACAGCAAAATCGGAGGCGTCCGTCATGATCTCGAATGGGAGAGACCAATCAGGTGGCTGGAGGACAGGAGCCTCAATGACACACTGCTGGAGAGTCGCAAACGACGAAAGACACTTGTCATCGACAAGGAACTCGGTGTCTTTCGTCAAGAGGTCAGTCAATGGTCGGGCAATCCTGCTGAAATCCTGAATAAATCTCCTATAAAATCCAACGTGCCCCAGGAATGACCGTAGCTGCCTCAGATTGGACGGCGGTGCGAGTTTCCTAATGACATCAACCTTGGCCGGATCAACCTCCATGCCCCTGTTGGAGATGATGTGGCCAAGCACCGTCCCTTGAGTCACCATGAAGTGACTCTTCTCCCAAGATAAAACCAAATGAAACTCAATACATCGCTGGAGTACTCGGTCTAGGCAGTCAAGACAGGAGTCGAATCCGTCACCGTAAACCGAGAAATCATCCATGAAGACCTCCAAACATTCCCCTACCATGTCCGAAAAGATCGACAGCATGCACCTCTGAAAAGTCGCAGGGGCATTGCATAGCCCAAATGGCATGCGTCGAAAAGCATATGTGCCGAAGGGACAGGTAAAGGTGGTCTTCTCCTGATCCTCAGGAGCAATGGCCACTTGGTTGTAGCCCGAGTACCCATCCAGGAAGCAATAATGGCTCTTCCCTGCCAGTCTCTCAATGATCTGGTCAATAAAAGGCAGGGGGAAATGGTCCTTCTTGGTGGCCTGGTTGAGTCTCCTGTAGTCAACACAGACCCTCCAAGAGGTAGGTACCCGTGTAGCAATCTCCTCTCCCGACTCACTGATCACAGTCGTGATGCCCGTCTTCTTGGGCACCACATGCAAGGGGCTGACCCACTTGGAGTCGGAAATGGGATAAATAAAATCTGCACTCCACCATTTTGATATTTCCTTCATCACAACCTCTCTCAGGTTGGGGTTCAGTCGCCGCTGGAACTCACGCGACGGCTTCGCCCCCTCCTCGAGATAGATATGGTGGGAGCACACTGATGGACTAATCCCATGGAGATCTGCTACGCTCCATCCGATCACCTTGCGGTTTTTTTCAAGAACCCTCATCAAACGGGATTACTGCTCTCCAGTCAACTCGACGGAGATGATGACTGGGTACATCTCTGGCTCGCCCGCAAGGAATCGATACTTCAGCGAAGTAGGGAGCGGCTTCAGCTCTGGAATGCTCGGTGCTGGCAAATCTGGCTGCGGAAGAAACTGAGTGAATGCTGCTAAGTCTGCCAAATCTGCCTGGGAAAGTGAAAGCGTACTCTCGCAAACTGGATCGGGAGAAGGCTGCTCAACTACACTGTCTCTGGTCTGTTCTGCATCTACCTCCTCCTCATCTGTAGGCTCAGGTGGAATCAGGTCTGGCATCTGATCATCACAATCAGCCCAGTCAGACTCTGAATCCGAGGGATCTGTATCAACCACGGTGGCATCAGTACCACCGGAAAACAAGGTGGCCTCAGCACCACCATCACTGCAAATCGTGTCACGATCAAGGACCGGCTCTGCTGCCTCTGTAGTATCCTGAACCAGGGCTGTGCTCTCCAGACTCTCCTCTGCTATCATCTCGGCATCAGCTGTATCTGAATATGAGAGGATGGTCTGTGCTACCGGATCTGCCCAAGCTGCCTCGTCGTCTGTGATCACAAAATCACAGTCCTGGTGGATGTCTGGCTCTGCGTCTGTCAGCGGCTCTGAATCTGTACTCGCATCTGAGCGGGCTCTCTCTCTAGCTCTGTAGTCCTCGACCGTCTCTATTTGTATACTCTCGCCCTCGACGCGAAAGTACACCTTCCCGCTGTCATTATCGGTCACTGCCTTGGCTGTGGCCAAGAACGGACGACCAACGATGATGGGGGTATCGGTCACCGAGTCAGGGATCTCCATGTCCAACACTACGAAGTCCACGGGGAATTTCAGACCCTGAATCGTGACGATAACGTCTCGTAATAACCCCTTCGGCCTCTTGACAGATCGATCAGCGAACTGAAGGACTGTCCTGCTCTGTCGAAGAGTGCCCAACTCGAAGCGGTCGAGAAGGGCTGCCGGAAGAAGGTTAATCGACGATCCGCTATCTAGAAGAGTACGGTCGAACCTCTGCTCACTGATCTGGCATCTGACATACGGGGCCCCTGAATCTGGCCTCTTGGCTGGCAGTCGGTTCTGGATCGCAAAACACGTGGCTCTCGTCAGCACATGTATCTCTGAAGTGTGGTTCCTCCTCCACCTCCTGACTGTAGTCCTGTCTCTCAAAGAACGCTGGAGCAGGGGGATGTGCTGCAAAGCCTCCTGGAGGGTCAGCTGGATATGGAATCGGTCTATCATGCTCTGGCTGAACTCCTCAAGCTCTCTCTTTTTTGGATCTTTTTCTTTTTTCTTCCCCTTCCCCATCTGAAGGGCTCTAGGGAAGGGGATCACAGGGTCCTTCGCAGATGAAGGACTAGGAAAAGGCCTAGACGGTTCGATGACCGGATCCACACATACATCATGCACCACAGTGGGACCAGGAGAAACTAAACCTTTTCCTTTATTCAAACCAAAGTCCTGAGATACATCAAGGTGGGGAAAGACAACATCTCTCTCAATACAAACACAGGTGGCTCTGCTGCTGCTGTTGGTAGATGTCTCGCGGCATCAGTACCGTGGGCTGGCTCGGCTAAACGGGTGGCATCAGTACCCCCTCCTCGATCTGGTGAAGCGGCGGCCTCAGTACCGCCGGTGGGATCAACATCCTTGGTGGCCTCAGTGCCACCGTCATCATCTGGAGCGGCCTCATTACCGCTCTCCTCCTCCTCATGTGGCGCCTCTGAAGTATCCTCGTGGTGAAGCTCAGATGAGGTGCCGTCGCCTGCTGGGGTCCTACCGCTCCTAAGTGTGACAAAATCAGCATCAAATAGATCCGAAGATGTATCAACAAATGGGTCACTAGGAGTGGCAAACTCAATGTGTACTACCTGCTCAGATTTCCTCTTGAGGTTGTTCGGATTCGGCTCAATCTGGGCTGGAATGGCGGCCTTCCCTCTCACCAAGTCCCGCATCTCCTGGCGGAACTCGTCCATCTCCCGTCTGAATGTGGCATGCTGGTCCGTGAGGAGGCGGGCGATGTCATCCAAAGCGGGGCTCTCATGGGAGCCCGACGGGTAGCCTCTCTAGGGATGAGGCTGCTGGAACTGCTGCTGGTGGTAAGAGGGGTATGAGGAAGGGTGCTGCTGCTGAACTGGGTGAGCCTGCTGCTCACGTCTCCACGACTGTCCCTGCTGCTGATAGGGACGAGGAACGAAGGATGATGGCTGGTGCTGCTGGTATGCGGGGGGCTGCTGCTGCGGCTGGTGGTGATCTCTCTGCTGGGAGTACTGCCCTCCCTGTCCTGACGGCTGCTGCTGGGGCTGGGCACCACCACTCCCCCACCTGAATCCGGGATGGTCTCGTCGGATCCCAGGCTGGGGGCGATCATACAAAATCCCGTTGACATCCATCAACGGCTCGGCGTCGTAGGGGGCTGGCGGGAGTACTGCCAGAGGCTGGTCCGGCTGGTAGACCACCATCTGCATCTCTGGAGATGGTGGAGACTGGTAGGTGGGTTGCTGCTGCTGGTACGGCTCCGTCTGTACAAGGTGAACCTGTCTAGGCTGCACAGGGGTGCTGGAGCGCTGGGACGAGCTGCTGCTGCTGCCGGAGTCGCCTCGCGACTGAAGACGGGGCTGAGGAGCCGTCTGTGCCTCCTAGAGACACATGAGTTGTGTCTTCATGTCGCTCAGAACCTGTGCCATCTGCTCCATCTGAGTGATGCTCTGGCACTGCTTCTTCTCTATCAGCTCCATGCGGTCCAACTTCTCGCTGATAATGCCCATGTCCGCAGCTGTCGACTCTGCCTGTGCTGCTGCGGCTGCGGACGAACTGGATGGACCTGCGTCTACCCGTGCAATCCGCTGGTACTGCACGGGTCCTGGCTGCTGTGGCTGGGGTCTCTGAGTATACAACCTGGTCTGAGACATCACCATATAGTTCTCAGCCATCTCCTCAAAGATGGCCCAGACCTAGTCGTGGTCCTTGGAGAAGTAGGACCCGCCGCAAGAAGCATTCACCAGGCCCTGTAGCTCTGGTGTCAACCCGCTGAAGAAGCTCTGCACAAGGTTCGGCTTCGTGATGTCGTGATGCGGGCATCTGTCTAGGAGCTCTCGGAACCTCTCCCACGCCTCGTGAAACTGCTCATTGGGGAACATGGAGAAGTTGCTGATCAGGGCCCTCGCTGCATTCGTCCGCTCGAGTGGATAGTACTTGTTCAAGTACTCGGTGCGGAGCTGCTCCCAGGTGTAGACAAACCTCCCAAGATGCTTCAGCGAGGTGGCTGCTCTATCTGCTAGTGAAAACAGGAAGGCTATCATCTGGATCGTATCCTGGTCCACGTGGCGATCGTGGACAGTGCTGCAGATCATCAGGAACTCCTGGAGGTGGAGGTGGGGCTCCTCAGTAGCAAGTCCGTGAAAACGAGGAAGCATCTGCAGGGTGTTCGGGGGGAACTTGAAGTCCCCCACGATAGCAGGTACCACCACCCAATGGTGCATCAGTGTAGATCCGGGGTTGTGCAACTCCCGCATCGGTCTAGGTGGTCCTCCTCCCGCGGCTGCTGCCGCTGCGGCGGCGGCTGCGGCTGCTGCTGCTGCTGCGGCTCGTGCCTCTGCATCTGGTATCTCCTCAGGCTCGCTCTGCTCATCTCGCTCTACTCGGAGGCGCTCCAACTCTCTCCTCATCTCAATCATGAATGCTCCCTGATCGCGTAACTGCTGCTGAACTGTCTCTAATGAGGCGATCAAGGTGGAGTTGATCGCTCCCTGATCCATCACAACGTGCTCTGTACGGGAACGATCCTCAGAACTGCCGACCATGGTGACGTCTGCAAAACCAAACGAGCCCAACTCAGGTGCTGTCAAATCAATCAGTCTCTCCTCGGGCTCGTGTCTCTCATGTAGAACAGAAAGGGGGTCGAGGGGGAACAGGGTGGAATCGTACTCGGGCTCGGAGAGCGGGTCTGAGCTCTCGCGAGCTAACCTAGATGATGAGGTAGACGTGCCCGAAAGCGGTGCAGTAAGAGGCTGCCTAAGAGACCGTCTACCCATCATCTTAATCTGGCGAGTAGTGCGGATGAGATCTGGAAAAATTATGATCAGAAAATAAACCCCCGGTTCACCAACGCAACGCGAGCTGAAGACCATGAAAGTTCGGTCAAATTATCTTGTCAATTTTATTTGGTGAACACAGAAAATATCAGAGAGCTTACGTGACCTGTTAGGATATCCGGTGCTAACCCAACCGACTGGCCCGCACGGAAAAATCGGTAATCAGTCGGGACTAGCAACGGGGGGCTCTACCTAGGGTGCGGGTCACTCTCTGGCGCATCCAAACCATCCAATGAGGGGGTTGCTCTCCCCAAGACAAAGTTTTTAGGGTGAGCGGATTTTAAGATCAATAATATTATCCAGTCCTAATTTTATGGTTTCACTTTTTAGTATTTTTCAAATAAAAACAAACGGCCTAACGAATTTTTCGGTTCTCCTGGTTATTAAGTCCAAAATAGGGGGGAGAAGACGAAAAAGCCGATGCGTGATAAATCAATGATGCATGTTGAGTAAGAAATGCGTACCTGTCTCCAGCACTCTACATGCAAGATGATCCGCGCAGAATTTAAAGACTGAAAAGAAACTAACCTAAATGATGCAGCGGTAAAGCCGAGTCCTAGATGAGCAATTCTAGCGATGAACCGTCTAACCGGTCACCGACCTCCAAGCCAAAGAGTCCGGTCTTGGCCCATCCCTCCTCTGTCCGACAAATCGAAGGTAGGAGTAAGCGCTTTACAGGACGGGCTACGGCACGTAGGCTGCGAAGGTAAGTGAATCGGTTATTTTTATTAATGATTTTTAAGTAGGTCCAATTAACGATCTATAGGAACAGATAAGCAATTAGGTGTGTGGATCCTACTAAGTACGGCACAGTCACCAGAAATTCCTAAGTCTAGGGGCTCGAGCAAAAACCGCGAAAAACTGGAAAAGGCAGAAATAAAAGAAAAAGAAAGCCGCGTGAAAACCGCGAAAAACTGCGAAGGTCCTAAGGGTCCCCCGAGCACACCGGTGCTCGGCGAAACAGACCCGCTACGGTAGAAGAGTCCAAGTCTAGAGAATGGTCCTGTATTATTACAATAATAATGGAAATAAAATAAAAACCTCACCCACTCAACTCTCTCTCACTCTCTCCTGCGGCTCCACGAAGAAAGGAGCCGCCTCCGACTCCCGCGGTTGCGCCGGCTTCTCGAAATCAGCCGCCTCGGTCCTCGGGCCCTCGCAAGAGAAACAGAGTGGTCAGAACCAATAATCAAATAATAAAGGAAAAAGAAATGAAAATAACAATAACAGGGTATATATGCAAAAATGTAAAATAAAATAGACAAACAAAAGAAAACAAAAACAAAAACAAAAATAAAAGAAAAAGAAAATAAGGCAAAATAAAATCAAAAAGAAAATATAAGCAAAAGCCGCGAAGAGCCGCGAGCTCTGGAAGAGCCGCGAAAAGCCGCGAAAATAAAAACTAAAGGAAAAAGAAAACTATTAAGCCGTGCTCCCCAGCAACGGCGCCATTCTAATAACAGGCCTGACCACTCGGGTATAAGGTACAAAAATAGGGTCGTTGCGACCCAAGCGATCAGGCGATGTGTATCAAGAAAAATCGAACCACTCGCGAAAAATAAAACCAATCAAAGCAAGGAAGCGGTCCTGCTATATGTTTAACCTGGTATAGCGCCCAGGGTCGAACTCAAGGAGCACGGGTTGGCCGAAGGCCTACGAAGTAGTAAAAACAAGTAAAATAAAAGATAAAATATTTTTTAGTGGTTTTTAATTATTTTTATATTTTTTTTGGATTTTTAATATGTAAAGAAAATAAAAGAAACAAAAATAAACACACTTCAAAAATTTATTTAATGCATCAAAAATCAACCAAAAATTAAAAGAAAAATATTTTTATGGGTTTTATAATTTTTTATGTTTTTGGTGAATTTTTGGGATTTTTCTGATATTTATTTTGATTTCTAAAAATCAAACAGTAACAAAAACAAGGGGTACTGCCCAGCCAAGACTAAAGTCCCTAGATAAAATACCTAAGGACCTCAAAAAGGCCTAGAGGTAATTTTCCTCTAAAATAGATGAAATAAGGAAAATTTAGGTACCATAATTATTGTTTTTGGATTTTTAATAAATTTATTAGAATTTTTATGGGTTTTTAAGTGTTTTTAAGTTTTTAAGGTTTTTACGCAATAAAAAATAGCCAAAATTGGCTAGAAAATCCAAGAACACAAACTAAACAGTAACTAATTTTTATGAAATTTTTAGGGGAGATTTTATATTTTTTTGTGATTTTTAAATCTAGACAGTAACAAAAATGGTAGTTTTTGAATTTTTAAAAATAACAAACGAAATCAAAAATGTCCTCAAAAATTCACAAAAATCCTACACCATGGCAGGAGCCATGTGTCAAATTTTCGTCGAATTTGGAGGTGATTTGATATTTTATTCAAAAATGACAAGAGGGTACTGTGCACAGGGACTAGAATGCAAATACCCAAAGTTCTGGGGGTCCAGGTGCAAAATACCCAGCAAATCACGCGCCAAGCACGTGCCTGGGGCACTCAGGGACCTATTTGTAACAAAAATAAGTTCCAGGACCTATTGGTAACACGTACCAAAAGTCCGAGGGCCTTAGTTGAAATTTACCCAAAAATAAACGCACATGCGAAAATAACTCACTCACAGGGGCATAAATGCAAATATCAAAAAGATTTCATTCATTTCAGAACAACCAGATTTACAGGGGCTTTAATTGCAAATACACCAAGATAACACGTGACGAAGCACGTGGCTCACAACAGGCAGGGGTATAAGTGCAAATAAAATAAGATCGAGGTCCTCTATGCAAATAAACCTAAAACTAAACAATGTATTTAAACATTTACATGACTAAAACGAAATAAAGGAAAGATAAGGGCCTAAGGGTCATTTACCCTTTATTAATGTGGTTGATGGATGCGCGCCACGTGGTGCATCGGACGGTGTGGATCAGGTGGCGCTCCAACGCTGAGGTCCTCGCAACGATCGGACGGTCGAGGGTACGCCACGTGGGTGATCGAACGGGTGCGGCTCTCGGTGGCTAAACCTCGTGCAACAGACGGTCCAGATCGCCTCTCCAAGATCTGACGGTGGCTGGATCTCCTCAAGTGGACGGTCAAGATGAGAACTGGAGGTCGAGGATGATCGGACGGTCGGGGAAGATGCTGGAAGAACAGTTGGCCGGCGAGTTTCGCCGGCCTCGTGCGTGCGCTGGGATCCTCCCCTGCTGCCTCTAGAGATCGGAGAAGCTCCGCGATGACGCTCCGCAGCTAATGGTGGGTTCCGATGACCCAGCCGAGCCCTGGAGGGCTCCGGCGAGGTCGGCGGAGATGAAGCTCCTGGCCCGAATGACCCGAGCCCTCAGATGGGCTGGGAAGTACCTGCAAAGTAAACCAGGAGACTCGCGGGTCGAGGGCAAAGTGCCTCGACCCCGTTAGGCGGGTGAAGGTGGCCGGTGGTGCGATATGGGCGAGCTCCGGCGAGGGGGGTAGACGGAGGAGCTCGAACCCCAGCTCCTGTGCGAGTTGGGTTGGATGGGGGTATGGAGAAGGTGCGCGGGAGGAAGGCGGAGGTGACGATGGATTCCGATGATCGAATGGAGGTGTGAGGTGGTCGGAATCGACGAAACACGGCGACGGCGAGATTTGGGGGAAAATGGAAATTGAACGGAAAGGTGGAGCTAAGGGACTACCTGGGTGGTCGAGGAGACTGTGCTGGAGCTGGGGAAGCTCCCGGTCGTGGCCTCAAGGGTCGTCTCTGCCCGAGGCTCGGAGCTCGCTCAGGCGGCGGAGCTGCGCCGGATGTATCGCCGGATCGATGGTTTTCACCTCCTCTCCTCGCTGCAACAGGTCGAGGCGCGAGCTGTCAGCTCTCTCTCTCTCTGGAGCTCACTGGAGAATGACGCGAATGGCCAAAGATGGAAGAATTTGGTCGCCGGAGACGACTATATATATGGCGGGAGATCCGAGAAGACAGGGGTCGGGCGCTCGAGTCCATGAGAAGTGGTCCTGGGGGGGCCAGTTGACCGGGCGGTCAACATCCCCAGGACCCAATGGGGTCAGGCCACGTGGCAGGATTTTAAAGCTCAAAATTAAGGTAGTTCTGGCCCAATTTTGTAAAAACTCAAAACACAAACTATTTTTATTTTATTTTTTTCTATTTTTTGGTGATTTTTAATTAATTTTTGGAAATAAAAATAAGGTATTTACATTATATAGCTATATATAGGTATATATACAATATGTAGTTTTTTTGATTTTTGATTTTTAATTATTATTTTTTTGTACAATTTTATTCCTATTTTATATTTTATTTATTTATAGTATAAAATAAAGAATAAAAGGTTATTTTTATTTTGTTTTTATTATTTATTTACATAGGTAAAATAAGTAGTTATGTACAACTATATACAAGGTATATGTACAATGTATTTTTGTATTTTTAATTTTGTTATTTTTATTTGATTTTTGTTTTGATTCTTTTTATTTTATTTATTTACAATATATAGCAAAGAATATTTACAAAAAGTTTGGAAAATAAATAAATACATAGATGTGATATATGTACATGATGAAGGGGTCTTTTTAATCTTTTTGATTTTTAACTTTTTATTTTGTTTTTATCTTTTATAAAAATATACAAGTATTTACAAGCATATTTTTGGGTGAGGAAAACATTTTTATTTTATTGACATAAATATATACACATGAGCCCCTATCTCCCTCTACTTGGCTTTTATGCGGTCAGGCCCATGCTGAGCCCTCCCTTGGGTTAGGTTGCTCAATATTTATTCTAAATATTTCCCTCTTTTTCTTTTTAATCTTTATTCTTTTATTTTTTGCACAAAAACATGCTAATTATAGGTTTTTACACAATGCATGCTTTTGCTAATTATTCCTATTTACACATATCTACATGCATTTGCAAAGGTTTTTGTAGCTAAAATATAAGAATAAAGAGTGATGAATGGGTATTCATTAGTACCCCAACCAGATCAAGTAGAGGTGAGGTCCAAGGACACGATGATGTGGGTTGCAATAATACTCCAAAATAGGGGTAGTCTACTGGATTAATAGGAAAAAGTCCTTATGTAAATGTTGTTGTATATATACTTAAAAATTTCAAAATCAAAAAAACTCCAAAAAGAATAAATGGGAAAAAAATCAAAGAAAATCAATTCTCGTCGAAGTGTGTATTCAATAAGAAAGCTTGTGCTTCAAAGTCAAAAAGACATGTCAACCTATTGCAAGATGACTTGGCTACACTCGTCAGGAACCCTAGGATAAGTAACTACACTAGCTACCATCCAGTCTCTTCTTTATCTCCTCTTCTTGAGACGGGTGCGCTTGAACATAGAAGGGAATACCCCGCTCTTCAGGGAAAGAGTTACTAGATTGGCGAATTAGGGTCACCATGTTGGAGAAGACTGTCTCTTTACCTCTTCAGCTGAGAGGAGCTACATATCACTTACATTGTACAAAATAGGCTCATAGTCATGAGGGTCTGCTATGATATAGACTTTTTCTAACCTGGCTTTTGAGTAGACTTGGACAGAGTTTCATGGTTCTTAGAGTATGTTGAATTTCAAGTCTGATTACCAATATCGTTCCGACTAAACCTAGAATTCCTAAAGATCTAACTGAGTTCCAAACTTTGATTTATGAAGATAAGTTTAAAAGTTAAAATCAATCAAAGTTCTTTCTTTTTCTTGACTTTATTTTCTTTTTCTTCACTCGTTGTCATATGTGTTTGCTAGAGACTAGAAAAGGCAAGTATGGGGGGTGATGAATCTCCATTTCATCATCTTTATTCTTTCATTTTGGCCTTAAATCCCTAGCTAAATGCATGTATATAGATTAATTTGTATAAAATAGCACTCAATAATTGACTTATTAATAATATATAAATATATGTTTTTAATTTCAAAATAAAATAATAAAGGAAAGAAAATAAAATAAAATAAATTGAAGTGGCAAAGACACCGAATGACCCTAGACCTCGAGACTAGGTCAATATTGACGTGGTCGACAAGGAATAAAGTAGGGCGAGATAGGGTAATCAAATTGTATAGAAAATACTTAAAAAACCTTAATTTATATTCATTATAAAATAATTATTGGGCCCTATTTTTTCCTATTTTTTATGCCTCAAATAAAGAACCCTCAACATGAAACTTGCAATAAGAATACAAAGAAAAATACAAAAATATATTGCATAGAAATGCATAGTACACCCATGATACAAATAACAAAAATCCATAAAGGAAACTTCACAGACACGTATCTCCTCCCTATAAACTCAAAATTGACCAAACTCACCTTTATTTTTCATAAAATTAAATTATCTATTTAATGAAGTGGTTTCATTTAAATGGAGCTCAGATGCAAAAGTTGATTTTGGGTCCCTATTGTAATATATACATGTATGTTTTATTCATTATATTCATTCTTTATAATTTTATCTTTCTTATTTTTTAAATTCTTGTAAGTATTATTTTAAATATATATAAATAATAAACCTAATAATAAAAGCACCTAAAACTACATTAAAATAAATAATGTATTAAAATACATAGGTAAACTATATATATAATATGTATATATATTTAAGTAAATAAATAAAAATCAGAAAAATAGAACAAAAAATATGTAAATATGTATTTGAACATTTTATAAATATATAAAATATGCTTATATACTAATAAAATACGTATTACAAAAAAAAAATACCACAAATATAGGTAAAAATACCTATGTATATACATGAAATATTAACCCCTAATAAATTAATTTCTGAAAATAAATAAAAATATCTATTAAATATTACATAAGATAATAAACATTTTTTATGTTTTGACTTAAAATTAATAAGATTATTTATTATTTATTAATGATTTAATAAAGGACTTCAACCATCCTTTTTTCTGGTTGGTCCACATGGACCAACCGTAGTCTTTCTTTTGTTTACCACAGGTCAACAGTACCTTCGGCCATATGAAATCTGTCAGAGTAATGAGCACCTCTTTTTCTTCCCATTTTCACTCCACCTCCATACCACCTTCCTCCTTGAGCGACCCTCGCTCTCGCACCATCACTTCCCAAACGCACACCCTTGCCACAAGTTTCACCTATCACCTCCCTTCTACACGCAATCCATTGCCCCCTTTTGTTATTCACCTTGTTTTATAAAATAAACCCAGCCAATGACTTTTTGATTGTTAATCCCCATTTCCCCTATGTATCGTCAATAGGAGTAGCTAGGTTGAATCGCTTGGTGACAATGAGCGGGTCCCTATCCTTGTTAGCGTGGATAAAGTCAATATTCGGGTGATCCAAGCCTTGTCGGACCTTCGTCGGATAAGCTTCCTCTACTCACTGCCTCATAGGTCTGAGCTGCTAGGAGTAGGTTAGTAGCTTGCATTTTCTATTATTAGCACAGATTTAACTTTAGTTATTATTAGTTTCTATTAGGTTAGGTTTCTTTTCAATTCTTAGTTTGTTAGAGCCTTAAGCTCCAGTACGAATTTACCGTGCTTCCGACTATATCTTGATTGATAATCACCTCATCCTTGTTCGCGAGTGCTTTCTCCGCAAAATCCCCAACTTTTACCCCTTGGTTCCTACAAGGATTCAAGCCTTCAAGCTCCATCATTCACCGTTACTCAAAGCTTAATCTCCTACCTCATTCCCGTTCTGTTCCAGCATAAAAATCGTTCGAGACTCTTTTCCTTGAGTTGGAGAACTTTTTTGTGCAGGAAGTGTGCTTTGAGGAACCTCTTAGAGCCGATCTAGAGCTTCATCAGAAGCTCAAGGTAGCTGAAGGTAAAAAAGGCTACAAGTCCTGTTTGAGGGGACCTGGAACCTATCAAAGGGACCTGCAAGTACTGGGCACATTAGGGAAGCTGTTGAGCTTCTCACCAATGGTGGAAGAGGCCAGAGATGCGGGAAATCATCGAATGAAGATTGCCTAGGGTGTGTTCTTGAGGCTCTTCGTGAACCCTCGAGAGTCGTTAGATCAAATCTAGACCCTCAGATCTAATCTCCACCGCTCATTTTAAGTGAAATGTTGCACAAGGAGGAGAGCACGATCGATACACGTTGTACGATGAGTACTGTCTAATGAAATGTGCCCTAGGTACATATTTAAGTAGTCCCACTGGTTTTTTTGTATTTTTATTTTAATCCTGTAATTATTAAGTGTTGTTAAAAGCTTTTCTAAAAAATTTCAACGATCCCCTTGATTCATCTACATTATTTATCTTTTTTATATCTTTAGCTTAAGAAAACCAATAAAATTATTAATAATTAACCCTAATTAATTATCAGTGTGTTTTGAATAAATAACCCTAATTATTGTGTATTAGTAACTCTATTATTGTGCATATATTTTATGTGTTTATTAATTATTAAAAATCCAATAAAATAGTATAAATTTGTACATGATTAATTATAAAATATAAAATCAAAATCAAAAAAATTAGAAAAGAAATTTAAATAATTAATTTATTATTTGAATTACTTGCATAAATATTTTCTGCATATAGGACATCTTTTCTTTCTTTGGTTCTACATGAAGGTGGTAGATCTCATCTAGATCTCCAGCTCTCATATTGATCACTTTTTCTAATTTTACTCCTAACTAACTTGCTCCAATTTATTCATTTGCCTCTTTCCGCGACCTCCTAATCATTTAATCAGATGGCCATGAGCCTTCCTTGTGTGCCTCCTTAAAAGCCATTCCATCACATGATCCAATGACTGATGTTTATCTTCAACCTCCAGCCTCTCTCTCTTGAAACAACACGAGCCACCCAACCATCTAATTTCCACCTATTTCTCCACCCACTTTGTCTGCCTTCCTGATCAGTAACTCTATCAATCCAACCTCCTCGATTTCTCCTTCCTTGCGTAAAACTTTAAAATCATTGAGAATTGCCCTTGCGACCGCTAGTGGTGGTTAAAACCACCACCTAAAGTTGTAACTCGTATTGATTCCATTCCTTCAAAAACACACAAACCTCTACCAAAATTTGATTTTCACCATTACAAGGGACAAGACTTAGCCCTTCTACCTTCTCGTGATAGGAAAAGGAGGATCGAGGCAGCCATGATCTCCTCTCTCCTAGGTGTTGACCCATGGCCAACAAGCCATGCTACAATGCCTTAGTAGTGGCTATTTGAGCTTCTTCCCAAGGATGGGGAAGTCAAGTGATGAGCCGAGGTCATCAAGGCCTCAAGCCCAAGTCAGATCTAACCACCGACGACCTTCTTCAGCGTACAAGTAATTTAGGTTATGCTTTCTCTCAGTTTTATTTGAATTTGATTTCCATGGTGTAGAGAACTCACCACTCAACCTAGACAGGACCCCGACCTCCAAAGAGGATCGGATATCTTCATTGTAGGATACATCAATTCATCACATTCTCAAGAATCTCTCTCCAATACATTCCTTCTGCTCTGATGACAAGGAGGATAACCCACTTGGGCCTCCATCCCTCTCGCTTCACGACCCCCATTCCATTCACATTCACTTCTACAATTGTCTTCCAACTCCTTGCAGGACAAGATATCTTCAATGAATTGGAGAAGATTCGTTTTCCTTCTTTATCATTAGTGGAGCTTCATCGAATCAAAGCTTCAGACTTTATCGAAGCATCTGTTGGTCGCCTTCACCTTCATCACCTCACCAAGAAGGTGGTTGAGCCGTTTGAGAATCCGGAGCAACTAGGAAATGGATCGACATCATTGGATTACATTCCATACTTGTGCGAGTCGGGGAAATGGCAGAGCATTAAATATACAGTTACTGTTAGATTAGCCAAATTTGGGGATAATCTGATGACCCAATCTAAGCCATGCCACTACCACTGAACCTAAAACATTGGATGCCATTGAACGACCTGCTGAAGCAAGACGCACATCCACATGGCCCAAACCAGCCTTTGGGCATGGTCGTGCTTAGCACGTGTGGTCTAGGCAATTTGCAGAGATGCCCCATTGATTTGCCAAAATTGCAAAAATACCCCCACAGAGGGGGTCATCAGTAAATTGAATATGTTTCCCATATTTGTATTTTAGTCCATGTAGGGACCTATTTTGTGATATTTCATGATATGTTTTATTGCATTTATGCCCTGGCTTATTTATTGAATAACTTTTGCATATGAGTTCCAAGTAAGATTATTTCAATGGCATTGTTATCCTTATTGCATTATCCTTTATTTGGCTAACATGATTCTCTGATTGGATATTTAATTTAAGATTTATTTATCAAAAATAATTTATGTACTATTTGACTTCTTAAATAAACATTTGCCTTGAATAATTTTGCAATTGGACTTGGATAATAGTTCCACTTATTGCTTGAGTTTAACAGGTACTATATCGGCTTAGTTATGTACTTATATGCATGTATCTATTTAATATCATTTTGTTAATTTTTTTAACTATTTAACATTCATTAAAAATCTATTAAAATATGTATTTCATTCATACAATACTTGTTGCATTACCTTGTCTTGCTTGCGCTCGACTTAGATGATTTATCAATCACTTAAAATTAATATTGACACCTAATTAATTTTTTTAATAGATAGTGTCCCTGTGTTTGACCTTGTACTTACCCATGTATTAATTAAAGATGAGACACTCTTAACAGAGATTCTTCTTGATTTTGTTAATTGCTTCTTGGCCCATGCTACAACGAGCATGTTTTATCTTAGCCAAAAAATGAGATGGCACCATTTCCAGAGACATGGATTCATTAATATAGTTAATTTTTACTTACTATTTTCTTTTAGGTTGATTATATATTATTTAGGTCATGTTGTTTATGTTGATTTAATACATTGATTTCATTATGATGTACATTCGCTTGCTCTATTTTGAATAACTTTCTTTTGTGTTAGGGTCAGTGGCTTCGAGGATGCTCGAGACTTATGGAGGTTGGTACTCATAGCTATGAGTTCCAGCTAAGACGAGACACAATGATCCCTTTGAGAGCTTGAAAATTATCAAGATGTCTTATTATTTATTATATATTCTTGTGTTTTATATAATCTATAATATCTGGACTTGAACAATATTATTGTATATGTTGAGTATGTTTCACCCATGTTTGGGTGGGACTCAACTGGAGTCACCAGCTTCAGATTTAGTCACACAACTATTATTGCTATTTTAGATTGAATATTTTAGGTGCTAGAAACAATAGTAAGTACACACTAACTGCATCTCAAGAGATTCACATATCTCTTAAGATTCATGAGACACACTTAAGCTACGTTTGACTTCACCATACTTAGTCTAATTCTATCCCTCTAATAGAACTTATGCTTACTATGTGACTTTTTATCGACTTGCATTCATTTTGATATTAATTTTAATTTGATATCACACGTTCATGAAGTAATATGTGATTAATGTAAATATCTCTGAACATGAGCATGCATCATAGTTTCTCGTATGCATTGTCTTTTTTTAAACCTTCCCTTGATTTATAACATAGGAATTTTAAAGGAAACATGACTAGTCGGAATTTTAATCAAGTGAAAACTTATTCTCTAAAAATGGGATTCGTAATGAAGTTTACCTAAATAAAATGTAGCTAAAATTCACCATGTACAGAGAGAGCAAACTACTCATTATTCGTAGGCACATTTTGCATATTGAGAGGTGGTATATCCTTAGGATAATGCCCAAATCCTACTTAAGCAAGCCCGTAATGGCTTTGAATTTTGTATTATTACCATTAAAAGAGACAAGATATCTTGACAATAAATTTTGGTCTACATGTGTGTAGGTGAATCTATCCGGTTTGTTTGTATTTGGTTATGATTCTTTCAAACCTCCATGAACTCCTAGAGCTTCATTTCACCTCTCCTAAGATTCAATTGTCTTAATAGATTCAGCTAACCCTTATTGTGTCTTGGCTCCCTCAACATTAGATGTACATTCTTATACTTAGGCTACTTTTTAGCCTAAAAATAGGGGAACCATATTGTATCTGATTGTTCACCTCGGGCAACTTATGTTCATATCATATATCTTTACTTAAGCTATTTCTCAACTTAAGGGTATGTGATGAATCCGTGATTCGTCATCTTTATTGATTTATTTTTGCTTAAAATCCCTTATAAAACATATGCATATAACACTAACTCCATATTCTTACGAACATGCATCTGTGTGTAAATATTGTACACTTCTTACAAATTTTAACCTAAAATAAAAAAATAAAGAAAGAAAGGAAAAATAAAGAAAATAAAATAAAAAAGGAAAACTGTATACAGGCTGACCCAAACTCAAGAGAAGGTCAATACTTGACCTGATCGACCATGAATAAAGCAGGGTGCGATAGGTTCCTCAATTAGAAAATCCAAAAAAAATTTGTTTTGTGTATATCTGTATAAAACTGACACTAATTTATTTGTGCCTTAATTGACCTCAAATCCAATAATGTTCAAAACCAAAGTTGTAAATAAAAATGTGTTCTAATTAATAAAAATAATTGCACAAGTAAATCATGTACAGAATAAAAGTAACCGCACTTGGAAAAAAAGCCACTAAGCACTAATTGAAAGATCAATTCTGGATCCATATGAACTCAAATTGAACCAATCTTACTTCCATTGGATTATAAATTAAATTATCTTTAAAATGGCTATGATTTCATATTTTTGGAGTTACGAGTAAAAAGGTGGTTTTTCGAGGTGGTTTGTGCAATTTTCCCATGTATTTTGTACATATTGTATTTGTATATATTTGTACATATTTTTACTAATTATTTAAAATTAAAAATAAAAATAAAAACCTAATTTATTATTTTTTTTAAAAAAAATAAAAAAGCTAATTTCCTCAATTACCCTTGTATATAATATCATATATGTATATAGTATATGTATATAGTTGCTATTTTTAATTAACCACCATAGAAAAATTAAAAATAACAATTTTTTATTTTAAATAAATAAAGTGACGAACATTAAAAAAATTAGTTAATTTTGTAAATAGTTTTATCTCTCTTTTACTTTATCTCATTTAAAACTTCATCTCTCTTATCCCATCCACCACAATGCCAAAAATTAAAAAAATTCAAATTTCATCTCTATATTTTCTATTTATATGGCTCATTCTCCCTCATTCCAACTTGATCAATCTTTAGAGAGAGGAGCCCGATCTTTGAGAGAAAATTTCGTGTTGAAAAGTGCCCAGCCTCTGAGCCGTCCGGTGTCAGCGATTCGGCCTTCGTTGAGGCGATCACGGTCCATTTCTGCTCCTAAGGTGAGATCCATCCATTTTCTCATTTTTATCTTAGACTAATCTTAGTTTCATTTGGCGCATTTTAATTCCATCATCATTTTAATTCTCTAGATCTTAAAAAATATATTTCCATTACGATTTGATCCACTTCGACTCGATTTTTCATCTCATGTTCATGATCTCTCCGCATTCTATTTCTATCTTCCATGATCTATCAACTCCGGCCATGCACGGTGGTTGGAGAATCAGATCCGATTCCTTTCAATTTTGTTGGATCCCCGTTCATTTTCGTATTTGTAAATAAAAAAATTAAAAAAAAATTGTTTTCTCTAACTTTTATTTTACAAGACCATAAAAAAGAAAACAACAAAAAAATAAAAAAACATTACTCATTTTCTTTTTTTCAGATTTACAAAAAAAATATCCTTTCTATTTCTATTTCTACTTACAAAAGAAATAAAATTTACAAAAAAATAATAAAAGAGAAACGGTAGATGGCCACCGCCCCATGCCACCATCACCCCTGCAATCTCCTTCTTCAAACACGCCTCCAACCACCGCCGCCTCGCGAGAGGCGCCCACTGCTAGCCTCCAACGTTGCCCCCCCTCTAAGACCATCCTCCATCGACACCGCACAGGGCGACGCTTCTCAACGACCGCTCCTAGGCCACCATCCACCGCCTTGTGATGGAAATCCTCCATCGACCCTGACCACCGCTGACTCCCTCGCACCTCCTCGCTACCGTTGCACCTTCCGGCCACAGCCAACAGCCGTCCCCCACCGCTCGAGGGAGCACCCATCCTGCTTCACCGCCACGCAAGGCGGTGTTTCTCCAGGCTCTCCGCCCTCTCTTTAGCTCGTGCCCCATTGACTTCAGCCGCTTCGCTCTCTCCTCCTCGAGCTCCATCCGTCGAAGTCAACCTCCGCAGTAGCTGCCTCCCTTGCACAACCCCCTTGCATGGAGAAGAAGCAAGGGGAGGTGGAACATGCCCATGTGCCCCTTGCATTGAAACGAAGAAGAGAAGAGAACCTAGGGCTTCAATTAAAATAAATTGAGAAAATTACAAGTATACCCTTGGAAGATTTCACAATTGCAAATATGCTCAGCCAGAGCCTCAAGCACATGCCACGCACGTGATATAGTGCCAAAATTACGCATTCTCCCCTGTATTTTATTTTTATTATTTATTTAATGCAGTAACAAAACTTATTTACATTTTAGGCCCTGTTATTAGACAATGATTTGAATGATTCTTCAATTGAAATAAATGTTTTTATTTGTCCAATTTTTTTTTAAAAATTAGGCTATTCTCCTGATGTGTATATCCATTTAGCATAAAATTTCCATTCATTTTGTCTTTATTTATTATTATTAAATAATAAAAAACATGCCATTTTTCTCTTCTTGAAATTCAAAAATTCATTAAAATTTGAAAATAACTCAAAAAATTCCAAAAAAATGGGGTAGTTTTATTTCATTGTCTT
This sequence comes from Ottelia alismoides, assembly GCA_037367405.1. Taxonomy (NCBI): domain Eukaryota; kingdom Viridiplantae; phylum Streptophyta; class Magnoliopsida; order Alismatales; family Hydrocharitaceae; genus Ottelia; species Ottelia alismoides. Next base: position 406,548 of record JAZKJV010000414.1, read on the forward strand.
TTAATTTCTATGCTAATTTCATTCATTAATTATTTAAGAAACCCCAAAAAAATTGAAAATACTAAAAATCTTATAAAAATCACTGAAAATGCTAAAAAATCCAAAAATAGTGATTTTAGTTAATGTTTGTAGATAATTTCTTCTATTTTGTCATAAAAATAATTGCCGGGAGTTTTGTGCACTAAAATATTTTTAAGTTGCAAAGTAATCCAGGCTGCGCATAATTTCGCATTTCTCACTATTTGATTTTTAGAAAAATACAAAAAACATTTGAAAAATCCACAAAAATTTCCAAAAACATTTCAAAACCTTTAAAAACTAATAATATTTTCTCTGAAATTTTCTGAGCAATTTGATAAATTGAAAAATTACAAAAAGAGTTGGTATGCGTATTTTTGTTCTTATGAATATTTCTTTGTATTATTTTTGAAAATAAAAAATTGCAAAATCAAAATCACAAAAAATTTGAAAATCAAAAAATACCAAAAAATAGAAATAAAAAATAAAAAAATATAAAAAACTAAAACAACAAAAACCAATGATAGATGTCCTTTGAGATTCCTATTTTCCCTTAATTAATTTCTGATTAATTGAATAACCCTCTGGAATTGTAGCCTCCCTGACTTCGACCCTATCCGCTATACAGGTTAATAAGTAGCAAAAATAAAAAAATGTATGTTGTCGTGAGATTTTTGGGGATTGCAATGATTCTTATTTATTCATTAATTTCCGATCCTCGAGAGAAACTCCTATTTCAATAGTAGGGGATGCAAGTCCCTATATTCTACTAACTTATTCTTTTCACTCTTTCATATACCCAATCTTCTTGATTTCAGTTTTGTAAAATTTTTTATATTTAGTATGAGATATGGCTTCATATCACGTTGTGTTGTGAGGACATATCACTAGCTAAGTATAAGGGGTACATCGTATATATTTCATATATACTTTAGCCATAGATCATATTTTAAATATTTTTAAACTTTTTGCACTATGGGTATTGTATTATTTGAAAATGATTTTTGTAAAAATGATTTGAAAAGGATTGAAAAATCTTGTGAACCTATTTGACATGGTTTTCAAAAGTGTTTTACATGGTAAGTAAAATTATAGGTTTACATGTTTTGGAAAAATATCATTGTAAAACAATTGAAAAACCTATATCTCTGTGACATTGTCTTGAAAAATATTTTACCTAATTTTGAAAATTGGTATTTTACTAGTTTTAAAAATTCTTTGTAAAATGTTTGGAAAATATATACCTATGTGATAAGGTTTGTAATTCTTTTCAAAATTCACTATCAAAATTAAGGGTGTAATAGTGGTTAACAAAGCGGTTTGTAAAATAACCTAATTTTTCAACCTAATTCAAAAAATAAATTAAAATTAAAAATTAAAATACATAAAAATTGAACTAAGTAATCGATGTTTCCCTGATATTTTCACCTTACACTTGAGGCTTGTTAAGATCTCTAACACTTAGTTTATGAGGTCCAGAGACATAGAGTTAACCTACTTTATCACTACGGGTTTAAACTTAATAATCCATACTTCACTAGTTAGAAGGATTTGTGTGCTTACTTGCATGCTTAATCTTATCCTTAAAAGAATATGACATTCACTCACATGCACAGCTGCATTCATGATGAAATGAGATGAGGTTTCACATCAGAAACTGGGATTTGAGATTTGAGTTTGGATCTGATCTCATGATACTCGAGGATAGGATAAAATTAAAGAAGGTTTCATGAAACATGTGTGTCAACAATATTCACCTATATGAGAACATGCTTCTTATACTAATCTCTTGATATTGACCTAAGTGTTAGGGTGTGATAAAATGAAATTAAATTATTGATCAATGTGTACTAATTCTTGGTAAAATCAGTGGAGCTATCCAAAAAAAAAGAAAAAGATGAATAGAAAAAACTCATGCATTATAAAGACAAAATTTAAAATGCTTATACTAGTGGATAACACTCCCTACCTTTTATGTATCCATTTGGATCAATCTCTTAGGCTTTTATGAGTTGGGCTAGTACCTCAAAAGGAGTTATGCATCGTATAGTGATATAAGTCCGGGTGTAGAATGTATCTTAGATACTCAATAGGGGCACACCACGGTGCATTCCTAGGAAAACAAGTACAAACAACTCAACTTATTTTGACGGACACACTGATTAGCAAAAATATATATTGTGTTGAGTTAGTAACACACTTGAGAAAATCCTTGTTCCATTGATAGGGAGAAAAGAAATGGCAAAATCCTATTACCTCAATTATCCAGCCTGTCATCAACCCTTTTTAAGTCTGACAAACTAAAGAGATGGTGGAATGAAAGCAAGGCTAGATTAAATCCCTAGTGTTGAGGATTGGGTCCTGATTTTCATGACTAGTCATCTTGGGTTAAGGAGTTAATTAATGTGTCGTTGTTACATATTCCAAATAGGTGAACATTGATAAAATCTTATTCAACCACAAACTAAATCAAACAAATAAAGCAAGTGGTCTAATCTACTTTTATTAACCTTGTATATCGACCAGGGTCGAACACAAGGAGCTCAATTGAACCTTGGTACTCAAATCAGAAGATTCAAGGATTTTTATTATTCTTTTATGATTTTTAGTGGTTTTTAATTATGCAAATTATTTTTTTTAAAAAATAAGGCAAATATAGACAATGAATAAAATACATAAACATTCTCTTTTTATATTTTTCAAATATAGTAAAAATATCCAAAAAAATCAAGAAAAAATGTTTTTGTGTTTTTGACAATGTTTTACTATGTTTGTAATTTTTCAGAGAATTTTAGATGTCTTTGGGATTTTATAAAAACAAAAACTATGAAACACACAAAAAGCACACAACCAGGAGTATTTTTCAAATTAAAAATATCAAATATGCTCAAAACTCTTGGAAACCAATTTTAGTAAAACTATAAGGAAATATCTACAAACATAGTCTGAAATCAAAAATTCTGGGTTTTCAAAAGATTTTAAATGATTTTTATGGTATTTTTAGGGTTTCTCAATTTTTTAAAGTTTTATAAAAGCAAATAATATGACAATTGGAAAGAAAATCAAACAACTCAAAATAAAGTTACTCTATTTTTTGGGGTTTTTAAAAGAAATTTTTAAATTTATGAACTTATTAAGGCAAACAGGGAACTTTTAGGTTGATTTTGAATTTTTAATAATAATAAAAAGAAAATCAACACTAAAAAATCATCACATGAAAACATAGTAGCAGGAGCTACAAGGAATTTTTGGAGTTTATTTAGTATTTTTGCAATAAAAAAAGACACAAAATAAAAATGCTAGTTGTAGAAGGATCAAACTATGATTTATTTAAGTTCCAAGGACAAATGTTAATAAGTAATAAAAATCCAAGGTCCTTAGCACAATTAATCCAGATAAATAAGGCGTTGCACGTGATTTAGATTCAAAGGGGTATAAATGCAGTTTCCAGAAACTTCTTTAATTAAGATAACAAGTAAAAAAATACAAGAATAAATAAGCAAATATCCCTGAAAACACATGAAGACACACGTGACTTCAACTCGGCTGGACTAAAATGCAAATAAAGAAACTATAAGGTCCTTACTGTAAGTATTCAAAACTATTGTTACAACTAATAGACTAAAATGAAATAAAAGTAAAGCAAAGGGCTAAAGTGAAATATTCCTACATGCACGTGCAAGGTGCATGCTTTAACATATGGCTCTAATGTGCCGTATCTGAAAATATGAAGGCTCTGATGAAAAGGCGTGACGTGTGCTCCTGATGGGCTCCAGGAAAGTATCTTATGCTCTGAAAAGGGTAGGAATGTGCGTGCCATATCTAATGAAAATATGATGACACCGCCAATAGTTGGGCGTGAATGGGTAGTCCCGATCAAATCTAGGGAATGGTCTCTTCATCCGACGGTAGGAAAGGCATCTCTAAGAACATGATAAGGCACGGTCGGATGAGCTTTGATTAGGTATATCTTGCGCTCAAAAGCTCGGATCGGCTGGCTACAAGGTCCAGCACATCATTGGAAATGCTCTGCATCGAATGGGAGACTCAGATGGCTCGAAGGAAGGTTGTATGATGATCCACAGGTGAAGGTGCTTGGAGCAGCTCCGCCACTATCAGTCTTGGCTCGAGTCGAGCCTCTCGTGTGCACCTGAACCTGCAAGGAGATGAGGTACTCGAAGATGTAGCTCCACTTGATGTTATTTGGAGACAAAAAGCAAAGAAGCAATGAGGGGGAGGTGGATTCGACTTCTAGTGTATGAAGAGCACCGACCTTAAATCCGACCTGAAGATCAATTCTAAGGGTGATCAGGGCACATAGGAAGGTGAACGGCGATATAGAGAGTCGATCGAAGCGACTGGATATTGGATAATGAGGCACTGATCCAATGGTCAAAGCAGTGAAGGTGCACGATGAAGGTAATGACTAGATCGGAAAAATACGACGAAACAGGTTGGGATCGAAGGTACCTGAAGCTACAGAAATGAAGGATGAAGTTCAACAAAGTAATTGATGGGGTTGTGGGCTTGACCCAGCTACATCGAAATGAGGAGGTTGTTTACGGTGGAGGGCTCTGACTACAAAGTGAGATGCGGTCTCTGGCTACCAATCGGAGCTCCAAAAGGATCCTATGGAGTCCTGCCACTACCCTAAGGATGCAGGTAGAGGAAAGGATGTACGGAGCGACCTAGGGCATGGTGGAAGCGGAGGGGAGTATTTATAGGAGCTCCTAGGTCTCGAGAAGAACTGAGAAGAATCGACGAGTATCGGGAATCCCTAACGAATTATCAGGTGTGCGAATCGAGGCAAAAGATGGTCGGACTCGGGTAGGAAAAATCGGGTCCGACGAGAAATTATCTGGGTTGGACTTTGGAGAGGGGAGGTTGACTTGGCTCAATAGACCTAGGTTGACCAATTAGGAAAATGGAATTTACAAAATAAAAGAAAAATCAACTTAAAAATAACAAATGATTTTAAAATAAAAAGTTAAAAGCAAGAAGTGTTAGCTATTTTACAAATATTTTTTATGAATTTTAATAATTGTAATAATATATATACAATTTATATACATTATATGTTAGTATATATAGGTACAATATATTGATATATTATATAGATAGATTTTAATTTTATTAATTTTGTAAAATACCTTATATTTTATATTATATTTATTTACAAAATAATTTAAAGTCTATAAAAACATTTTTATTGGATTTTTACAAATCAATTACATCTGTTAGTTAATTAGGTTTATGTACAATATACACACTATTGGTGCTATTATTCAATGAATAGTAGAATTTATTTTTATCTTATTTTGTAATTTTTGAATTTATTTCAATTTTTTAAATTATTAGGAATATTTACAAGTATTTAAAAATACAATATATATAATTTATTCACAAAATAAATAAAATAAATAAATACATGTGTATGTATGGTACACTGTACACAATTTATTTTTGGGATTATTTTTATTATTTTAAAACACATTTTTATTTACAAATTTTATTGAAGAAATAAATAAATTATGAGATCTTTCCATTGATGAATGAATGGTCATAGATATTTACAGAATAAATGAAGAATAAATAATATCAACAAGATTTTTTTTGGAATTTATGAACAAATAGAGACCCTATCTCTCCCTACTTTATTCCTTGTCGATCTGGCCAATATTTGACTCTTGAGGTTCTGATCATAATCACAACCTTATTTATTTTCTTTCTTTTCTTGTCTTCTTTATTCTTTAATTTTGGATAATAAGAATGTTAAATATACAATATTAACAAAAGCATTACAATTCTAATTTATTGGAAATAATAAAGATTTACAGGTATTTTACAAAGGGATTTCTGCAAAAATAAAAGAATAAAGTATGTGAATCATGGATTCATCATTCCCCTATACTTTACCTTTACTAATCCCTTAGCAAACACTTATTTGAAAAAAAGTGAAAAACAAATAAAGAAAAGAAAAAAACAAAGAACATAGAACAATATTGATTATTGAACTTATCTTCGTAAAATTGTATTATGGAGCTTGGTCAGACATTTGTATTATTAGTTTGGCGAAATCTTATTGGAAATGGACTCAAAACCTTACAACCCTCATGTTCCACAAGAGTCCCATTTAGGTCTCCTCAATAGTCAGGTCAGAACAAGTCTACATATGCCAACTCTTATGACTATAAATCTTTACTTGTACTGTGTAAGTGATATATAGCTCCCCACCTCAAAAGTTGCAAAGAAACAACCTCCCTCAATAGGGTAACTCTAATATCCCGATCTAGAAACTCTTTCCCCGAGGAGCGAAGTATTCCCTTCTAAGTTCAAGTGCAACCGGCTCAAGAAGAGTGGAAAAGAATAGAATGGATTGTGGCTAGTGTATCCCTGTATCCCTTGGAGCATGACCCGTGTAGCCAAGTCTCCAGCTGCAAGCTTCCACGAGATGAGACAATGAATCACAAAAACTTTGCTTATTCAACTATATACACTCCGGCATGGATTTTAATTTTAGTCAGGCATGTCCCCTTTTTGGAGTTTTTGCATTTTTTTTAAATGCACACAATTGTGCAGCATGTCTATAAGGAGTTTCTCTTCTTGTGCTAGTAGTCTATCCTTCTTTTGAAGCATTACCGCAATGCCACGACATCCTGTAGTTAGACCTCAATGCTACTAGACCAGGTTGAGATGCACTACCCTCTCTAGAGGAGGACGGATATTTCCACTAGTTGTAACACACGTGTGTGCTCCCTAAGCCAAAGGATTCTGCCCCCTCACCACCTCATCCATGAAGAGCTATGTGTAGAGTGCTTGTCCAAGTTAAGCCACTGTATGTAAGGGTCATGCGTGCTTCGAAATAATCTACATAGAACAATCAAGATGACATATGAAAATAGTCATGTGGACTAAAAGAATTAGGTCCCTAGGACCATAAAAGTCTCAACTCTGGTTCCTATAAGTTTCCTCTGAAATCAAGAGGATTAAGGTCTTAACCAAGCTCCGTCAAAGGTATATTAGATACTCAAAAGAGACACACTCTGGTGTACTCCCAGGAAAACAAGTGCTGACGACTCTGAATTCTCTTGACAGACACAATGATATACAACCTAAAAATTACATGTGTTGAATTAATAAGGCACTTGATAGGATCCTTGTTCCAAAGAGAGGGAGAGAAGAAATGACACAATCCTATGCCCTCCATGAACTGGCCTTCCATCTATACTTTGAAGTCTGACAACTGAAGTGACTGTTGATTGGATGTAGGAAATGGTTTATACCCTATTGTTGAGGATCGGGTTGACTAAGGAAGACATAACTCGTGCTAAGTATAGAAAAGTGAAAAGAATCCTATACTACAATGACTAAAAAATTGAAAGAACGAATAGAAGTCAGTGATCCCCCTACACTTAGGATCAAGTAATCCTATGTATAGACGATTGTACCAAAGGGGAAAATCGAGGAAGAGAATGTACATGAAATCAACTGCTCGAATTGTCCCCCTTATACTTAGGGTAAAAGATCCCTAAGTATAGAAAAGAATATTAACAATTGAGGGACAAGTGAGAGAGAAAATCAAAGAAAGGAAAAATAGATATTACTTCCCCTATACTTAGGGTCGTATGTCCCTAAGTATAAGTAACAAAACAATGGTAATGGAATAGAAAGAATTATGAACAACAAAGGTTCAATCCCCCCTATACCTAGGATAAAGCATATCCTAAGTACAACAAGAGTCCTAAGCGAGAGAGGGGGTGTTAAACAAAAAAAAAGAATGAATGAACAACATAGAAAACATAAATATACAAAGAGGCAGACAGAAGTGTAACTCAGGTATGAGATGAAAAAGATGAGAATCAAACAACACATCTCATAAAAAATTAATCAGGGCAACATCGACGATCAACAAGTCATGAGCAAGAAAAGGCTTCAAGCACTTACCATTGAGTCGAATGGTGGACTCATAAGACAACTGGGATATGTCAATATTGTCATTGTCGTGCATCTTTCTGACTAAGTATGGACCTTTATACTTGCTCTGTAATTTCCATGGAAATAATCTCATTCGTGCATCAAATAGCCATACTCTCTGATTCGTCTCAAACTTCTTATGGATGATTTGTGAATCATGCCATATCTTCACTACGTCCTCATAATATAGGCTACTCGAAATGGTTGTATCTCTTAGCACCTCCAGGGCTGCCAACTTTGCTCTCCTCTGATCTCATGTATTCTTTGGATCCAATAATATCTCTGTGACTTCCCATAGTGACCTATGCTTTAGCTCCACAGGTAAGTGGCATGGCTTGCCATAAATGAGTCGAAATGGATATGTACCCAAAGGAGTCTTGAAGGATGTCCAATAGGCCCACAAGATCGAGTGCAAAAGCTATGACCAATACTTTCGGTCTGGGCAAACAACCATCTGCAATATCATCTTGATCTCCCGGTTCAAAACTTCAGAAAGACCATTCATATGTGGATGATATGGAGTGGAAACTCTATGATATATGCTGAACTTGTTAGCAAGGGCCCTTACCTTGTCCTTGATAAAATGAGTCCCCTTGTCAGAAATCAAAACTCTAGGAACCACGAACCATGAGATGATATTCTTCCTCAAAAATATGCAAATAGTCCTCCCATCAGCGGGTTGGGCGAGGGTGGCTCACATAATTTGCAACCATAAAATGTACTCGAATCCCTGACTCTTAGGGAATGGGACCATAAATTCGATGCCCCATGCATTAAAAACCTCACAGAAGTGAATGGGTTGCATCGGCATCATGCCTCTATGATACAACTACCCATCCTCCGATAGTCAATACACCTCTTCACGAATTCATCTGAATCCTTGAAGAGTGTTGGCCACTTAAGGCCGAATTGGAGAACCTTTTGTGTTATCTATCTCCCAGAGTGATGTCCTCCTACCTCAAGCTTGTGGCAATAGGTAAGGACGCTTTGATGCTCCTACTGAGGAATACATTGACGCCAGATACTATCCCCTCCTTCGTGGTAAAGGGTGGATCCTCCCAGTGGTACGACTTAGCCTTTGCGAGAAAAGTCTCAAGTCGCTTCCTAGTCCAACATTGTGGAACTTTCTTAGTAACAAGATAGTTCACAAGGCCAACATACCAAGGGAGAGAGGTGATAGTATGAATTGCCTCGTCTGGGAAAGTCTCAGTAACAAGTGTGGTTGATCTAAATCCTCAAGATGCTCTAATTAAGAGAGGTGATCCACCGACACATTTTTGACTCCAAGTTTATCCTTAATCTCAATATCAAACTCTTGGAGTAGAAGGATTCATCTAGTCAATCATGCCTTGGCATTCTTCTTAGCCATCAAGTACCGGATGGCGGTGTGATCAATGTAAATTGTCACTCTAGATCCAAGAATGTAAGATCTGAAGTTATCCATAACAAAGACTACTGCTAGAATCTCCTTCTCTGTAATAGTGTAACTCTGCTAGGCGACATCCAAAGTTCGGTTAGCGTAGTGAATGGCAAAAGACAACCATCCCTCCTCTATCCTAGCACAACCCCTATGGCAAAATCAAAAGCGTCCATCATGATCTCGAATGGGAGATATAAATCGGGTGGTTGAACGACAGGAGCCTGCACAACCCAATTCTTGAGTCTCAAATGATGAAAGACACTTATCATCTACAAGGAACTCGGTGTATTTCATGATAAAAGTAGTAAGTGGTCAGTCAATACGATTGAAGTCATGAATGAACCATCGGTAGAAACTGATATGCGCTAGAAAAGACCCAACTGCCTCATATTGGATGGTGGAGTGAGCTTCCTGATGATATCTACCTTGGTTCGATCAACCTCCATACCCTTGTTGGAGATAATGTGACCAAGGACCGTCCATTGAGTCATCATAAAATGAATATTAGCCCAAGATAGAACATGGTTGACCTAATGCACAACTAAAGAACACGATATAGGAAAGGAAGACAAGCATCGAACCCGTCATCGTAGATCAAAAAATCATCCATGAAGACCTCTAAAAAATTCACCCACCATATCTGAAAAGATTGATAGCATGCACCTTTGGAATGTAGTAGGGTTTTTACATAGTCCAATGGGTATCCTTCTAAAAGCGTACATCCCAAACAGACATGTGATTGCCATCTTATCCTAGTTTTCGACCGCAATGGCCACCTGAATATACCCTGAGTACCCGTCAAGAAAGTAGTAATGATTCTTCCCAGCTAATCTCTCAATAATCTGATCAATGAATGGTACCGAGAAGTGATACATCTTGGTGGCCTAATTCGATCATCTATAGTCCACACAGACCCTCCAAGAAGTGGGTACATGCTTAGCAATCTCCTCTTTGTCCTCATTCACAAGTGTAGTGGCACCTATCTTCTTGGGTAGGGCATGTAATGGACTAACCCACTTGGAGTCAGAGATGGGGTAGATAAAATCGGCGCTCCAACACTTGGATATTTCCTTAATAATAACATATCAAAGATTCGGGTTCAATCTACATTGGAACTCACATGAAGGCTTAGAGGCATCCTCCAAATAGATGTGGTGGGAGCACAAGGTTATATTTATTCCCTGGAGATCTACTACATACCAACTGATTGCCTTGCGGTTCCTCTCAAGAATCTCCATCAAACAAGATTCTTGGTCATCAGTCAAATCCACTGAGATAATGACTAGAAACTTATTAGGCTCGCTCATGAGGAATCTACACTTCATGCTATGCGGTAAAGCCTTCAATTCTAGGCATATGGGAGCTGGCAAATCTGGCCTTTGAAATCCCTACGTGAAAGTTACTAGATCTGAATGTAAGAACTCTTGCTGCTCATCTGAACTCGACGAAGATGACCCTACTAGTACCTCTATCAACTACACTAGCTCTGTCTCTATCGTTGCTATCGGCTATACATAAATCAAACACAAAAGGTAAGTATGGACCTTTATACTTGCTCTATAATTTCCCTGGAATTGATCTCATTCGTGCATCAAATAGCCATACTCCTTGATTCATCTCAAACTTCTTATGGATGATTTGTGAATCATGCCACACTTCACTACGTCCTTATAATATAGGCTACTCGAAATGGTTGTATTTCTAAGCTCCTCCATGTCTGCCAACTCTGCTCTCCTCTGATATCCTGCATTCTCTGGAACCAATAATATCTTTGTGACTGCCCATAGTGACTTATGCTTTATCTCCCAGGTAAGTGGCATGGCATTCCATAAATGAGTCAAAATGGATATGTACCCAAAGTAGTCTTGAAGGATGTCCTGTAGGCCCAAAAGATCGAGTGCAAAAGCTGTGACCAATACTTTCGATTTGGGCAAACAACCATATGTAATATCGTCTTGATCTCCCGGTTCAAAACCTCAGCAAGACCATTCATATGTGGATGATATGGAGTGGAAACTCTATGGTATATGTTGAACTTGTTAGCAAGGGCCTTTACCTTGTCGTTGACAAAATGAGTCCCCTTGTCAAAAATCAAAACTTTAAGAACCATGAACCATGAGATGATATTCTTCCTCAAAAATCTGTAAACAGTCCTCCCATCTACGGGTCGGGTGGGGATGGCTCACATAATCTACAACCAAAAAATGTACTTGAATCCCTGACTGTTAGGGAATGGGCCCATAAATTTGATGCCTCATGCATCAAAAACCTCACAGAAGTGAATGGGTTGCATCGACATCATGCCTCTATGACTTCAACTACCCATCCTCTGATAGCCAGAACACCTCTTCACGAATTCATCTGAATCCTTGAAGAGTGTTGGCCAACAAAAGCCGAATTGGAAAACCTTTTGTCTTGTCTGTCTCCCAAAGTGATGTCCTCCTACCTCAAGCTTGTGGCAATAGGTAAGGATGCTATGATGCTCCTCCTGAGGAATACATTGATGCCAGACACTATCCCCTCCTTCGTGGTAAAGGGTGGATCCTCCCAATGGTACGACTTAGCCTTTGCGAGGAAAGTCTCAAGTTGCTTCCTGGTCCAACATTGTGGAACTTTCTCAGTAACAAGATAGTTCACAATATCAACATACCAAGGGAGAGAGGTGATAGTAAGAATTACCTCATCTGGGAAAGTCTCAGTAACAGGTGTGGTTGTATCTGAATCCTCAAGATGCTCTAATCAAGAGAAGTGATACGCCGACACATTCTTGACTCCAGGTTTATCCTAAATCTCAATATCAAACTCCAGGAGTAGAAGAATCCATCTAGTCAATAATGCCTTGTAATCCTTCTTAGCCATCAAGTACCGGATGGCGGTGTGATTAGTGTAAATAGTCACTCTAGATCCAAGAATGTAAGATCTGAAGTTATCCAAAACAAAGACTACCGCTAGAATATCCTTCTCTGTAACAGTGTGACTCTACTAGGCTAGATCTAAAGTACGGTTAGCGTAGTGAATGGCAAAAGACAACCATCCCTCCTCTATACTAGAACTACCCCTATGGCAAAATCAAAAGCATTCGTCATGTTCTCGAATGGGAGAGACCAATCGGGTGGCTGAAGGACAGGAGCCTATACAACCAAATTCTTGAGTCCCAAATAATGAAAGACACTTATCGTCTACAAGGAACTCGATGTCTTTCATGAGAAAATCAGTAAGCGATTGGGCAATACGATTGAAGTCATGAATGAACTGACGGTAGAAACCGACATGCCCTAGACTAGACCCAACTGCCTCACATTGGATGGTGGAGTGAGCTTCTTGATGAAATCTCCCTTGGTAGGATCAAACTCCATGCCCTTATTGGAGATGATGTGTCCAAGGACCATCCCTTGAGTCATCATAAAATGAATCTTATCCCAAGATAGAACAAGGTTGATCTCAATGCACTATTGAAGAACATGATATAGGCAGAAAGACAAGCATCGAATCCGTCGTCGTAGATCGAAAAATCATCTGTGAAGACCTCTAAAAATCTACCCACCATGTTTGAAAAGATGGAAAGCATTCACCTTTGGAATGTAGTAGGATTGTTACATAGTCCAAAGGGCATGCTTCTAAAAGCGTACGTCGCAAATGGACATGTGAATGCCATCTTATACTAGTTTTCGACCGCAATGGCAACCTGATTATACCACGAATACCCGTCAAGAAAGCAGTAATGATTCTTCTAGATAATCTCTCAATAATCTGATCAATGAATGGTAGCGAGAAGTGGTCCTTCTTGGTGGCCTGATTCGATCATCTATATTCCAAAGAGACCTTCCAAGAAGTGGGTACATGCTTAGTAATCTCCTCTTTATCCTCATTCACAACTGTAGTGGCACCTGTCTTCTTGGGTACGACATGTAATGGACTAACCCACTTGGAGTCAGAGACGGGGTAGATAAAATTGATGCTCCAACAATTGGATATTTCCTTAATAAAAACATCTTGAAGATTCGAGTTCAGTCTATGTTGGAACTCACGTGAAGGCTTATAGACATCCTCCAGATAGATGTGGTCCGAGCACAAGGCCATATTTATCCCCTAGAGATCTACTACAGACCAACTGATTGCCTTGCGGTTCCTCTCAAGAACCTCCATTAAACGAGATTCTTGGTCATTAATCAAATCCACTGAGATAATGATTGGAAACTTATTAGGCTCGCTCACAAGGAATCTACACTTCATGCTATGTGGTAAACCCTTCAATTCTAGGCATATGGGAGCTGGCAAATCTGGCCTTTGAAATGCCTATGTGAAAATACAAATCTGAATGTAAGAACTCTCGATGCTCATCTGAACTCGACGAAGATGGCCCTACTAGTACATCTAGCAACTACACTAGCTCTGTCTTTATCCTGGTTGTTGTCTATACAGAATCAAACTCCATCCAGTCAAAGTCTGCATCTAAATCGGAGGGATCAAAATGATAAGAAATGAAATCAGCCTCGCTAACCGAGTCGGTATCACCAGCATCTATGGTATTCTGCTCCTCAAGTACGCTCTGCAAACTCTTGTCAACTCGCATCTGTAAATCTGCTAACTCATCTGTTCAAACTGCCTTGTCATCTATAATCACAAAATGGCACTCATGGTGGATGTCTGGCTCTGAATTTTTCTTCTGCATAGAGCTAGTTGAATCTCTGGCTCATAACTCCTCAATCATCTCTATTTGTATACTCTCACTCTCAATGCGAATGTATACCTCGATCAAGCATTCAGGGATCTCCATGTCCAACACAACAAAGTCCACGATGAATTTTAGGCAATGAATGGTGACAACCACATCCTTCAGTAACCCCTTCAGCCTCTAGATTGATCTATCTGCAAATTGAATTACTATCTTGCTCAAAGAGAGCCAAACTAGAAAGGCTGTCGGTGTTAGCTATGTGAGCCCGTGGCGAACCATTCCTACAATAAATTTATTGTAATATATGATTTATCAATAAAAGTTATTGATTGTTTTTCACTCCCTTTCTGTGATTGAATGAATGAATGCACTATAAGGTCCCTCTGTATAATAAGAGTTATGTACCATGGCCATCTTGATAATCATACAGTTGTTGATTCATTGATTGATTCATATAGGATGGTGCTTGGATGAATATCTAAGGAGTTAGATAGAGGACTCATCAAGCACCATAAAATGATTATTAAGTGATGATCTCCAGCCATAGTAGGAGATGGCAATCCTTTCTCATTTGACTGATATGTGACCGACCTCTTGATGCAGGTCCTTTACATGGGAATAGTGATTCAGAGGTGTTAGATTAGTTGAGTCAATGGGTTCACATAACGAGATCGAGATTACCAAAGACCTATGTTTAATACTATCACATTATAGGCATACATCCTCCGACCACAGACAGATGTGTCACTATATGTGTGAATGTGTACATTTGGCAGACCAATTGGTTGATGACCTAACCAAGGTCTATACACTGGCGAGCTGGTGTGCATATAAAGACATATGAGTAATACGATCTCTGAAAGGGATCATACATGTTCACTTATGAACCGGAAGACATGATATCGCTCATGAGGTATTGGGACCGATCGAATTCCATCCATGGTCAACGTGCTTTGGAAGCATGACAAGAATTTAAGTGTATGATATATGCTTTGGGAAAGTATATGATCAATATAAATTCCTAATGACCAAGATTGAGAATCTTGATGATTAAACCCTAAAGAAGACAATATAAAATTGATCTATATCTTTGTGTTTCATCATAGGTCTTCCAATATGCAGGATGTGCAGGTGTTCGGAATACGTGAGGGTAATGTGATTATAAGCGATTATATAACCATGACGCTTCCATTCCGAGGGAGTGATGAAACATGTCATGATTTTTGTTACTCCTCTCAGTAGAGAAGTAGCCTGATCTTAGTCCACGTATTGGACATTGGTTTGAATGAGATTCAGATGCAATGAGAAGATTAGGTCTACGGCCTTGATTTAATCAAGCATCTGTGGGGGGTCCATGAGATCTTGATTTGTGATATGATCTCAATATCCAAGTCACTATACGTGGAACAATACAACTGGCTTTTCCTTATCTCCAAGTATATACTGAGAAAGCGCATTATTCTTGAAAGGGTTCAAGAATGATTCCATAGTTTAATTATATCTAAGCACTGAGAGATTGATAATTAAATGTGATTTAATTATCTTGATGTGTGAATATTTATCTAATATAATTAAATATGTTTTAATTATTGTCGATAAGAATAATGTGGATAGTAATATGAAGTTATTCAGAGTATATTATAAATATGATTTATAATGTATTAGAGAGAGCTTATTATGATTTGTATTTGTTGATTAATTATTGGTGTGAATTGTATTCACATTTTATAATTAATTGAAAATGTAAATCACTTTTTGTTTTTGGTTGTGAATGTGATTCACAAACTTCCAATGGCAACTTGCAATATTCTCAAAAATAATTGTGAATTATTTTTTGTAGAATATTCTTACAACAATTATTATTGTAATTGGAGATACATATAATCATGTAATCTTGGATTACATTGAAAATCTCCCATTCCATATTGGGGTGGGGACGGGTACCTATTCCAACATGGAAATTGTAGCTATCCATGACCCCATATGGAATTGGAGATTTCTATCTCCATTATCTCCAATTCTTGGTGATTTGATATAGGATTGAATTATATTTTAATTATCAAATATATTTAATTAAATAAATTATTAGTTGTTGTGTTTTTTACCAACAACAAACTTGACCATTGAAATAAACACAAATCAATCTCATCCATTGATTTTGTGTGTCCCATGGATTGTGATCCATGGACACCCAAAACCCTATAAATAGAGATGCACCCCATGCTCTCTACGGTTAAGAAAATAAGAAACATCAAGCTCTCTCCTCTCTCTCTATTCACACGCCCTCTCTTCTTCTCTCCCATTGGTGGCCGTCCTCCTTAAGAGATGAAAAGATTTTCGTCGTCGCCTCGTCGTTGTGCCGCCGCCTCGACGACTCTCGGTTCTCCATCTTCTTTGGTGTGCTTCGCTCACGAAGAAGGTGTTCGATCTCATGCGACGAGATCAGGACTTCCCACGCTTGGATCAACATCTAGAATTGGGAGGATCACGCGACTCATCTCCGTGATCGCAAGAGACTTCTTCAAAGATCAGACTTGAGAAAGTGATGAATCTGCGATTTGTCATCTTTATTCATTTATTTTAGCTTAAAATCTCGTATAAAACACCTGCATATAACAGTAACTCCATATTCTTACTAACTTGCATTTGTGTGTAAATATTTTATACTTCTTACCAATTTTAACCTAAAATAAATAAATAAATAAATAAATAAATAAAGGAAAAAAAAGAAAAGAAGAAATGGGGGAAGACTGTATATATGTAATAGATATAGGCTGACCCGAACCTCGAGAGAAGGTCAATACTTGACCTGATCGACCAGGAATAAAGTAGGGCGTGACAGGGTCCTTAAACAGAAAATCCAAAAAAGTTTGTATGTGTGTTGTTGTAAATAATACTCACTTGTTTTGTGTATATCTGTGTAAAACTAACAATAATTTATTTGTGCCTTAATTGACCTCAAATCAAATAACGTTCAAAAACAAAGTTGTAAATAAAAATGTGTTCTAATTAATAAAAAAATTGCACAATTAAATCATGTACAGAATAAAAGTAGCCACATTTGGATTAAGCCACTAAGCACTAATTAAAAGACCAAATCCGTCTCCATATGAACTCAAATTGAACCAATATCATTCCATTGCATTGTAAATTAAATTATCTTCAAAATGGTTGTATTTTAATAATATTTGGAGTTACGGTTGAAAAGTTGGTTTTCTGGGTGGTTTGTGCAATTTTCCCATGTATTTTGTGCATATTGTATTTGTATATATTTGTAAATATTTTTACTATTTTTAAGCAAAAATTAAAAAAATTCTTTTAAAATAAAAAGGCTAATTTCCGCATTTACCCTTGTATATAATGTTATATATGTATATAGCATATGTATATAGTTGTTCTTTTTGATTAACAACCATAAAAAAATAAAAAAAATAACATTTTTTAATTCAAATAAATAAAGTGACGAAAATTAAAAAAATTAGATAATTTTGTACATAGTTTTATCTTTTTTATTTTATCTCATTTCATCTCTCTTATCTCTTCCAACAAAAAAATCAAAAATTCATTTCAATTTTAATTTCTCTTTCACCAATAAAAAATTCTAAATTTATTTCAATTTTCATCTCTCTTTATCCAAAAAAAATCAATAATTCAAATTTCATTTTATCTTCTCTATTTATATGGCTCCTTCTCCCTCATTTCAACTTGATCAATCTTTAGAGAGAGGAGCCGATCTCCGAGAGAACATCTCATCGAGAATTGTGCCTAGCCTCTGAGCCGTCTGGTGACAACGAGTCGGCCTTGTCGAGGCAATAACGGTCCATTTTCCGCTCCTAAGGTTAGATCGACATTTTTCTTATTTTTATCTAGGTTAATCATAGTTTTTTTGTTGCATATTTATCTTGTTGAGATTTTTATTTCTCTAGATCTTAAAATCCACCGTGATTTATTCCGCCACCGACTCGATTTTTCATCTCACTTTCTCAATCTCCAAGAATTCTATTTCTATCGTCCACGATCTCTCAACTCCGGCCGCGTACGGTGGCTAGAGATCTGATTCGTTTCTTTCATTTTTTGCTGGATGCCCATTCATTTTTCCAAGTTGTAAATAAATAAAAAAAGAATAAAAAAAGTTATTTGTTTTATTTATTCTATAACGTCTGTTTTGTAGGGTCATAAATAAATAAATAAATAAATAAAAGAATGTCTTTATCCCTTTTTTTCTTTTCCGGATTTACAAAAAAATTAAAATAAAAAAAATTATTACTGTTCATATTACAGTAAAAGTAAAAAAAAAAATACAAAAAAAAACACGCGAGTGGCAGTGCCGACCCACGCCGCCTCCAAACTCCCACCGTCGATCCAGCGGCCATGCCGCCCCTCCACGCGGCTGTGCTGCCAGCAACTTCACCCTTGGTCCATCCGGCAGCGCCGTCCCGACGGCCGCCCTCCAGCGCGTGCCACCCACGACAGCCTTCCGCGCCCCTACGCTTGGCCCCCGCATCCGCCTAGGACCACCCCTTGCACCTCATCGCTGCGCGAGCAGAGCAGCATGACCTCCAGAGCCCCGCGCCGCCCGCCGCAAATAGTCGCCCTCCTCCGCGACGCCTCTCCTCCAACGACGCCGCCATCGACGCCAATGGCGGCCGACCTCCTTCTCCAGCGCGTGCCTGTGTCTCCTCTTACCTCCAGTCATGGCCCCCGCTCCAGCTTGCCGCGCCACCCGCGATAGCCTTCCACGTGCGGCGACCGTCGATTCGTTGTCTTCTATCGTCCCGCCCGCTGCCCTCCGAAGAAGAAGAAGGGAAGGGGCGGCGGCGACCATCCTCTTGGCCTGGTGATTAAACGAATGAACCCCATCTAGGGTTGGGGGCTTTGATTAAAAAAATATTTTTTGGAAAATTTGTATCTTCAGCCCTAGAATTTCCTGAAATTACAAATAAGTCCCTACCGAGCTTTAAGCACATAACATGCACATGATATGTGGTAAAATTATGCTTTCTTCCTTGCGATTTATCTCTATTATTTATTTGATGCAAAATCAAACTTATTTACATTTTAGTCCCTGAACTGTAGAACAAAAACTTGTTTGCTCTCTTTGAATGAGATAAATGTTATTTATGATCTAAAAATCTTGCAAAAATTATGCTATGCTCTTGATGTGATTATTTTCTTAGCATAAATTTTTCATTGCATTTTGATTTCATTTGGTATTTTTAAAAAATAAAAAACAGTGTCATTTTGTCTTCCTGAAATTCAAAAATTCATAAAAATTCAAATATTGTTCCAAAAATTCCAAAAAAAATTAGAGTAGTTGTATGTCATAGTCTTTAAATTTCTGACCAATTTTCACGCATTAGTTATTTAAAAAATCCAAAAAAATGGAAAACATCAAAAATATTATAAAAATCTCAGAAATATCTACAAAAATCCAAAAATTTTGATTTCAGTTCCTGATTGTAGACAATTGCTTCTAGTTTATCTTAAAAATAATTGTCAGGAGTTTTGAGAATTAAAATATTTTTTAGTTGCAAATTATTCCAGGTTGTGCGCATTTTCAGATTTTCTCATTAATGGATTTTTATAAAAATACAAAAACATTTGAAAATTCTACAAAAATTCTCACAAATATTTTAAAACTTTTAAAACGCAAAAATATTTTCTTTGTATTTTTTGAATAGTTTTGATTAATTTAAAATTTACAAAAAGAGTTGGTGTGCATATTTTTGATTTCGTGAATATTGTTTCCTGTTATTTTTGAAAAATAAAAAAATATAAAATCACTAAAAATATGAAAACCAGAAAATATAAAAACAATTAAAAAAATTTAAAAAAAATAAAAGATAAAAAATCATAAAAACCAAGGATAGTTGTCCTTTGAGAGTCTTGTTTTCTCTTAATTGATTTTCTACTAATTGAATAACCCTCGGGATTTGTAGCCTCCCTGAGTTTGACCATGTCTGCTATACATGTTAATAAGTAGCAAAAAGAAAATAAAAAAATATTTTTTATTTGTCACAGGATTTTAGGGAAAACAATAACAGCGACGATGCTTTTATTTACCATCATTAATTTCCGACCCAGTAAATTTTGCTAACAACAAAATTATCAGACCGTTGCTAGGGATATAAAAAAAACCCCAAATTTTCTGTGAACAACAAAATGGCGCCGTTGCCGGGGATATAACGGCGAGGGTAGTTAGGTTTCCCTTTTGACTTTCTATTCTTGGTTGTAAATATCTGTTTACATTTTTGCCATTCACTTCATTGTTCATATCACTGCATTCATTTCATTTTTTCTCATGTTTGATAACTGTATTTCTTACACATTCTCTTTCCTTTTTCTTACGAGGGCCCACGGAGTGAAGTAGGCGATACAAGTAGAGCCGAAGCACCCAAGCAACGTGGAGGCAGCTTGATTCTTCCCCAATCCTAAGGATAGCGTGAGAAGAGAAGAAGAAGAATTGAGAGAAAACATATTTAGAGGGAGAGAGTTTTTCTTTTCCATTTGAACTTTATAAAAGGATATTCATTTGTTGCAGGGTCCGTTTCGCCAAGTACCGGTGCACTTGGGGGACCTCACCGGTTATGTCTTCATCGCCTTTATTTTTTCTTTGTTTCCTGCGGATTTCGTGAGCCACCTATTGATTGCTTTAATTAATTCGCTTGAGCCAGGTAATTGATTAGGTCTAAACACCCTAAACAAGAATTTCTGTGCCTATAGAGTAGAGCGTAATTTGGACTTAGTCAAATTAACATGTTCTTGCCCGTTAATAGAAGTTATCATCTAGGACGGTTCACTTGCATCATATAGGTTAGTTTATTTTCTGCATTTAAATTCTGCGCAGATTACTTGCATATAGAGTGCTGGCGACAAGGTACACATCTCTAACCCCTGCATGCATCATTGTTTTTAATCGTGCATTGGCATTTCCGATCTCCTTCCTCGTTGAATATACTTAAACCAAGTTATAACTGCCTAAAATTTGGGACTGCTAAATAAAACTCGAACCTAAAATGAACATAAGGAAAAATCATTGTTTTGGGGAGAGTAACCCCCTCAATGTATTCGTTTTAACTTGCTTGCATACACACTAAGGTTAGTGCCCAAATCCCATAATTCATCCTGAGTGTTTGTACAACTTTCTGATTATCACCTAACTCTAAAACAAACAAGATTAAGAGACCGAACCTTCACGGTCTTCACATTACGTTGAGTTGGTCAACTAGGGGTTTGTATTGTGTTGGATTGCTTGTGTGCATACTATATCCTGCTGTACATTTGCACCTTTTTCTCCATATCTTTTGACTTGACCCTCGTGCTCTCTGATCTTTTGTTTCGAAGATGGCTGACTGGAGTTATTTTTTTCCGATCTTTGCAGATACCTCGTACCCTCCAGTTGATCCACCTTCCCTTTTCTAGGAGGATCTTCTTCCTAATTTTTGTGCATATCTGCCTAACCCATTATTTCAGGAGTCGGAGGACTGTGATTTTCACCCACCCTCATTCAACCCACCCGATCCTGGGATTTTGGAGTCACCTTTCATTATTTCCACACTTAAGACATTCAATCAGATGATGGAGCATATGAATTAGAGGATTTCCAATCTATTTAACATAAATGAGAGCTAGAACACTGCTCCATTACTTAATGATATGGATTCACATGAGGATAATCATGAGAGCTTGCAATCGCCCAAAATATAAAAAAATGAGAAAATTTTAAAAATCCAAGAAGATTCTGGGAGACACATTATTGATTCATTTTGTAAGGAAAGGACCCAAATGCCCAATCATTTACCCACACATATATCCACCACATGTCCCAACCTTGACCCCGAGGATACCATTATACAGACTACTCTTGGCAATCCTCGTGAAAATGCTTATTCCGACCTCCTCCCATGTATGGACGAGGTCCAAAAATTCAAAAAAATGTTGACTTAACCCGATGTGGTAGCCACCCTTCATGAGATCATTAAAGCTCCACTTCAACAGGCCATGAAAGATTTATCTACTCATCAACACAAGAAGAGAAAGCGAAGGAGAAGATCTGAGCGTCACATCTTGACCATGGCCACTACCTACGCCATCTCTCACCGTTCATATTTTAAGAAAGGGAACACTGCCATACCTCTTGTGAGTAGCTCCATATCGGACTATTCTTGTGATAACACTCTCCTTGACGGTGGTTCATCAATCAATATAATACCCTTCTCTATGGTACAGTCTCTTCATCTTGGGCCTCTCAAGAAAACCATGATGATTGTTCAATTTGCTGATGGATCTATCAAGAGGCCGAAGGGTATCCTAAAAAATGCTGTCATTCTTATTCAGGGGGTGAATTTCACTTCAGATTTTGTTGTAATGCCCATGAAAACCTCCAACCCTATAGAGCACCCTTCAATCATCATGGGACGGCCTTTCCTCGCACATGCGGGAGCCGTTATTGATTATGGTTCATGAGATATTTGCTTCCATTTTGATGTAGGGAGCGATGTGTTGATCACTACACCAACTACCGACCAGAGACCCGCATCCCATGAGAGCCCGCCCGTGTTAGCCAAACCCAAGGAATTTGACTTCGAGGATAATATCAGAGATTCTTGTTATATGTTGGATGATAATGACCCAGGAATTCCTCTTCAAGGAGGAAGACTCGGAAAGCATAGACCTTGGAGTTACCCCTTCTGGTATGTGGCGATACATTGATGACATCTGCGGAATTAACACGATAGACAACCTAGAGCGGAAGGCAGATTCTGAGACTAGACAGGACAGACATGATTCGACTACTTTCATTGATGAGTCTGTTCCTATTCACCCTGATTCAGATGAGACCGATCAAGCCAAATTTGATTTAATTGCTTTTATAAAGGAATTTGAGCCTTTTGATAAAGATGATGATCCAGTAGAGGCTCGCTTGGCTGAAATTGATCCTACTTTTTCTGATAATGATTTCGAGCCATTTTACTTTGATGTTTGCGAGACTTCCTAGGCCGGACATGACCACACTACTTTCAATAACCGGTTTAGGTCTGCACAATCTGAAACCGCTGAGGATACATTCTAGGTCGATCCTACTCAGTTTATGTCTAATGATGATCCCGATATCGACCTACACCTTTTCAAATCCATACCTCAACGGTCCCGCAAAAAGGTTCGCTTTTGACCTTCTTGACCTTTGTACATCCACTCCTCTTGTATATCCTTTCGTTTAACTCTTTCTTCTCTTGTTTTATCATTCACCCCTTTTCCGTGTGTGTATATGCTATACTTAGGATGTGCTTTATCCTACGTATGGGGGGGGGGGTAAATGTTCTATATTGTTCATATTCATCATGTTCATCACTCTTGTTGTTGCCTATACTTAGGGATACTCTACCCTAAGTATAGGGGGTGATGTTGTTCATATCGTCTCTTTTTATTTTTCGAGTATGTACATTCTGTTCATTGGTTTTCCCCTTTTGTACACTCTACTATACTTAGGATTACTTGATCCTAAGTATAGGGGGGGATCACCATCTTCTCTTCTTTTTATCCTTTCTTTGAGTCGTTGTAGCATAGGAGTCTTTTCACTTTTCTATACTTAGCATGAGTTATGTCTTCCTTTTTCGCTCTCTGATCACTATGAGGACATAGTTCGAGCTAAGTATAGGGGGGTGTCGTATATATTGTATATATACTTTAGACATAACTGGTACTTTTAAATACATTTATTTAGGGGGTTATGTATATAATTTTGTAAAACCCATGTGTGTAAAAAAATCAACAACCCCCCCTAAAAAAATCAAACACAAAAAAACGCACACACACAAAATAAACAAACAAAAAAAATCGTGTATATTCTTGTATACATTTTATTAACCCTTTTTCATTTAAAAAACTATAAAACCAAAAATCCATAAAAAACATACATAATTCAAAAAAAGTCTTTCTTTCAGAATTGGATTTTCCTCCAAAAATCCATAAAAAGTTCAAAATTAGAAAATTGTTTAAAAAAATGTTCTTTTTACATGTGCATCATTTCTTTTCAAAAAAAATCTTGCATTGTTCATGTGTTGCATTTGCATGTGCATTTTTTAAGATAGTACTGACATTTAAACTATGTCTGGAATAAAATTGAAGAATGGAGCTTAGTTGGACCTTAATCCACCTAATTTTCAGAGGAACTTCACCGAGAAATAGGATTTTAGAAGCTTCAAATCTTTTACTTAATTCTTTGAGTTCCACATGACAATGTGCAACATTTGACTCTTAGTGTCTAACTCTGGAATAGGGAATCAATTTGTACTCTCGCACTATGCACTTAGCTCAACTCAGACGGGATTGTGTGAGTTTTTTTTTCTAGTAGCGTGGCAATCTAAAGACCAGAGTACGGGTTGAAATAAAGATTCGAAAAAAGGATGGACAACTGGGCACAACTTTTTCTAAGACCCCAAAAAAATGTACGGAAACAAAAAGATTCTGTATCCGTAGGGGCACAACAAGATCCAAGCAGATCCACCAAAATCCAAATACAAAGAAGCCACTACCAAATAAATATCTGACCAAAAAGGTCCAAGCTTCAAGAAAACCTGCAGATCTTAGTGGAGACTCAGCTACACTGGCCAGCTCCACAAGGAGAGGTGACTACACTGGCCACCCTTCAGTTCATTTCTCTTTCTTCTAACTTCTCCCCAAATTCGATTGTGAACACAGCGCGACAGACCTTAGATGAAAATACCTGACTCCCCGAGGATGAGTTACTGGAGAGGAGATTTGCATTGTAGTCTTACATTCTGGATGGGAAGAGCTAAAACCTTTTCACACACATGAGTCGATTGTTCAATATTCATAGGGTATACTTTGCGAAGAGGATTGGTCTAAGATGACTTCTGGCGAAACTGTGACAATGATATGTAGAACATGAAGGTTGTCGATTTGAACATTCTAAGTCTCACAGAAGTTCCGACACACTAATAATTCAAAGGTCCGACAGAGCTCCAAACTACAATTTTATGAAGATAAGTTTAATACTCAATGTTGTCCTACTTTCTTTATTTTTCCTTTCTTTTTCTTTTTCTTTTTCTTTTTCTTCACTTATTCTTTCAAATAAGTGTTTGCTAAGGGACTAGCAAAGGTAAAGCATAGGGGGATGATGAATCTACTATTCGTCATCTTTATCTATTTATTTTAGCTTAAAATCCCTTATAAAACACCTGCATATAACACTAACTCCATATTCTTACTAACTTGCATTTGTATGTAAATATTGTACAGTTGTTACTAATTTTAACCTAAAAAATAAATAAAGAAAGAAAGGAAAATTAAAGAAAAGAAAAAAAACGGAAGATTGTATATATGTAATAGATACAGGCTTACCCGAACCTTAAGAGAAGGTCAAGACTTGACCAGATCGATCATGAAAAAAGTAGGGGGAGATAGGGTCCTTAAACAGAAAATCCAAAAAAAAAATTTGTGCGTGTTGTTGTAAATAGTCCTCACTTGTTTTGTGTATATCTGTGTAAAACTAACACTAATTTATTTGTGCATTAATTGACGTCAAATAAAATAATGTTTAAAACCAAAATTGTAAATAAAAATGTGTTCTAATTAATAAAAATAATTGCACAATTAAATCGTGTATAGAATAAAAGTAACCACACTTGGAGAAAGCCACTAAGCACTAATTGAAAGACCAATTCCGGCTCCATATGAACTCAAATTGAACCAATATCACTTCTGTTTCATTCTAAATTAAATTATCTTCAAAATGGCTTTATTTTCATAATTTTGGAGTTACAATTGAAAAGTCAGTTTTCTGGGGTGGTTTGTGCAATTTTCCCATGTATTTTGTGTATATTGTATTTGTATATATTTGTATATATTTTTACTAATTTTTTTAACAAAAAAATAAAATTCTTTTAAAACAAAAAGGCTAATTTCCTCATTTACCCTTGTATATTATGTCATATATGTATATAGTATATGTATATATTTGCTATTTTAATTAACCACCATAAAAAATAAAAAAATAATATTTTTTAGTTCAAATAAAAAAAGTGACGAAAATTCAAAAAAAGTAGATAATTTTATACATAATTTATATCTTTTATTTTATCTCATTTCATCTCTCTTATCTCTTCCACCAAAAAATTCAAAAAATCATTTCAATTTTCATTTTTCTTTCACCAAAAAAAATCAAAAAATCATTTCAATTTTCATCTCTCTTTATCCAAAAAAATTCAAAAATTCAAATTTCATTTTATCTTCTCTATTTATATGGCTCCTACTCCCTCATTTCAACTTGATCAATCTTTACATAGAGGAGCCCGATCTCCGAGTGAAAATTTCGTCGAGAATTGTGCCTAACCTATGAGCCGTCCGATGACAGCGAGTCGGCCTCGTTAATCGTAGTTTATTTCTCGCATTTTTATCTCGTTGAGATTTTTATTTCTCTATATCTTAAAACCCACCATGATTTATTCCGCCACTGACTTGATTTTTCATATCGCTTTCTCGATCTCCACGCGTTCTATTTCTATCATCCCCAATTTCTCAACTTCGACAGCGTACGGTGGCCGGAGATCGGATTCTATTCTTTACTTTTTCGCCGGATCCCCATTCATTTTCCTAGTGGTAAATAAATAAAAAAACAATAAAAAAGTTATTTGTTTTCTTTATCCTCTAACGTTTGTTTTACAAGGTCATAAATAAATAAAAAATAAAAAAAGAATGTCTTTACCATTTATTTTTTATTTTTCGAATTCACAAAAAAAATTAAAATAAAAACTATTATTGTTCACATTACAGTAAACGTAACAAAATTTATAAAAAAACACGAGGGCGGCAGTGCCGACCCGCGCCTCCAGACTCCCGCCATCGATCCAGCTACCACGCCGCCCCTCCACGCGGCTGCGACGCCATCAACTTCACCCTTGGTCCATCTGCCAGTGCCATCCTGACGGCCACGCTCCAGCATGCGCCACTCGCGACTGCCTTCCGTGCCCCCGCACTTGGCCCGTGCCTCTGCCCAGGGCCACCCCATGCGCCTCATCGCCACACGAGCAGAGCAGCACGACCTCCAGAGCCTCGTGCCGCCCACCGCAAATAGCTGCCCTCCTCTACGGTGCCTCTCCTCCAGCGGCGCCGCCATCAATGCCAACGGCGACCAACCTCCTTCCCCAGCGCATGCTCGCATCTCGTCCGACCTCTAGGCGTGGCCCCCGCTCCTGCTTGTCGCACCACCAGCGGTAACCTTTCGCACGCGGCGACCGTCGATTCACCGTCTTCTATCGTCCCGCCCGCCGCCCGCCGAAGAAGAAGGTAAGGGCCGGCAATGGTCATCCTCTTGGCATGGTGATTAAACGAAGGAACCCCATCTAGGGTTGGGGGCCTTTGATTAAAAAAATTATTTGGAAAATTTGCCTCTCCAGCCCCAGAATTTCCCGAAATTACAAAGAAGTCCCACCAGATCTTCAAGCACATGACATGCACATAATATGTGGTAAAATTGCACTTTCTTCCTTGTGATTTATCTTTATTATTTATTAGATGCAAAACCAAACTTATTTACATTTTAGTCCCTGGACTACAGAACAAAAACTTGCTTGCTCTCTTTAAATGAAATAAATGTTATTTGTGATCTAAAAATCTTGCAAAAATTGTGTTATGCTCCTAATGTCATTATTTTCTTAGCATAAAATTTTCATTGCATTTTGATTTCATTTGGTATTTTTAAAAAAATCAAAAACAGTGTCATTTTGTCTTCCTGAAATTCAAAAATTCATAAAAATTCAAATATTGCTCCAAAAATTCCAAAAAAATGAGTAGTTGTATATCATTGTCTTGTAAATTCTGACCAATTTCACACATTAATTATCTAAAAAGCCCAAAAAAATATAAAAACATCAAGTATCTTATAAAACTCATAGAAAATTTTACAAAAATCCAAAAAGTTTGATTTCAGTTCCTGTTTATTGATAATTACTTCTAGTTTATCTTAAAAATTATTTTTAGGTTTTAAGCACTTAAAATATTTTTAAGTTGTAAATTACTCCAGGCTGTGTACATTTTTGCATTTTCTCATTGAATTATTTTTATAAAAATACACAAACATATGAAAATTCCATAAAAATTCTCAAAAAAAATTCAAAACTTTTAAAACCCAAAAATATTTTCTTTGCATTTTTCTGAGTAGTTATGGTTAATTTAAAATTTATAAAAATAGTTGGTGTGTGTATTTTAGATTTTGTGAATATTGTTTCATGTTATTTTTGAAAATAAAAAAAATTGCAAAATCAAAATCACTAAGAATTTGAAAATCGGAAAATATAAAAAAATAGAAAAAAATAAAAAAAAGATAAAAAATCACAAAAACCAAGGATAGTTGTCCTTTGAGAGTCTTGTTTTCTCTTAATTTATTTTCGATTAAGTGAATAACCCTTAGGATTTGTAGCCTCCCTGAGTTTGACCCTATCCGCTATATAGGTTAATAAGTAGAAAAAAATAAAAAAATATTTTTTATTTGTCATGGGATTTTGGGGAAAACAATAACATCGATGATACTTTTATTTACCATCATTAATTTTCCGACCCCGCAAATTTCACTAACGACCAAATTGTTAGACCTTTGCTGGGGATATGAAAAAAATAAAAAAAGCCCCGAATTTTCCGTGAACAACAGACATGAGGTCTCTTTTCGTAGAGACTCGATAAACCATGCTACAAGAGGTATTCCTATATACTTGATGTTGGTTTAGATGAAATGATCCGAGAATCGTTCTCGGATCATGTGGTTTTATCACATGAAATTTTTTAAATTCCGCTGCACAGAACAACTAGTGCGACTAGTAGTTCTTCATCGTATATGATACGATGCTCACGCTTCCGTGATGTGCTTGAGGATTATCCCATATCCTTCAAGTGGGATCAGAGCCAGGTTGAAGGTTTTGGATACAATCCGTAAACCTAGGACGACTTGGGTTCGTTAAGGACGCGAATGTTTTCATCGCATTTCATTTTCACACCTCTGTTAAGTGAATAATTTCGGCCATGTTTAAAATGTTTAAATACAAATTAATCTCTGGGATTTTTCCCCATTATATAAGGAAACTATAGGATCTGACTTTACGTAATTTGGATTCCATTTGCTCGAGATATGGTCTTTTTAATGAACATGTATCCACAGTTACGAGAAGTACGAATCTTAACATGATTAAGGAGTTAATTATTGTTTTGATGTGCCAAGAAATGCATGAAATATCACTTAGGTTCTGTCATAAATCAAATAAGCAATCTTTAGAAACTGATTTTGCGTAATTTGGATTTGTTTGATTGAGATATGTTTATTTTAGTAAGTAGGGGTCACTGTTGAAATTGCATTCCTAATCAAGAACCATGTGATTGTCAATTAGTGAAATTAATTGTTAATTTCCTAAAATAATTATGGAAATATTTAAGAAATATTTAGTGATAATTATTTCCTTAATTGACATAGCCTCAACCAACAAATTTATTTGATTTGATATAAATCAATTGGAGACATAATCAACAAACAAACATGCTTGAATAGAATCAGGATATTGATTAGCAAATTTCCTTATAATCAAAATTATTTTGATTATTACTATATGGTATAATTTCGGTTGAAAAATTTATGATCAACTCAAGTACACAACGATCTATTTGGCATTATCCTTTCCTGAGGCGGATATGGTGTCTAGTCGGGGAGCGTTGGGGTAGCAGGTTGCACTGTGTGCAGTCTGTCCCATTCCCATCGGTACTGGCCATGACAGCGGGTAGGGACTCGATAATACCGAAGAAATCAAGGTATATTTTTCTAATTATTAAAATTCGAATTAATATGTACTTTGAGATAATACCATATATATTCAGATATAAACAATCAAGTCTATTTATTGAATTGGATTGATAATTGATTTAATGTGATTATATTAATTATGTCCAATTAAAAACACTCTATTATGAACAGATGTGTCTTTCCCTTGGAAGAATTAATTATATCAATATGATTCATGATAATTAATTAAGATTTCAATATGAGGTGGAGGATCACATAAGTGACATCAATTGTCTCCCGTCAAGATGAAGGGTTCCGTCGCCCGCCAGGGATTGTATGTAGGTGGAGGATCACATTTTGATGCGACTGAAAATCTGTTTGCGGCTTTTTTAAAAGAAAAGGTTGTCGGTGTAGAAAATCCGCAAAAGGATCCTAGTCGATCAAACAAAGATCGGTTTTATTAAGAAAAACCTTACACTAATTATTTAACCAGGGAAGTTTTCCTCGGTCGAACACAAGGAGGCAGAATAGGATATTTTGAATTTTTTTAGGGGAAAATATTTTTGTGATTTTTTTTATCTCTTCTTAAATCTATCAAGGAAACACTACAATTTTATGGAGTTTTTTTTTAATTTTTATTTGATTTTATTGTTTTCCAATTTTTATTTATTTTTCAAAGTGGTATTTTTTACACAATTTATTTACCATATAATAGGTGACATATAGAAGAAATATAGATGATAATATATCGCAGGTGAATCGGGCGAGTAACGGGCTCGAAACAACATACGAAAACAATACAAAATGGAGTCGATTGGCGATGAATGAAAACACGATAAAAACATGACAAGAATACACGAAAAGTTACTGGAAAACTTACTAGGGTAGTTGCGTAACAACCCTAAAAAGAACTACGGAAAATTATGCCAAAAATTGGTCCAAAACTCCCCTACAAGCCAGGGGTATAAAAGCAAGAAAAAGAAACAAAAAATATGCAGAAAGGTCCTTGGTCAGGGACTGTTTTGAAATGAAAATAAGAAAGTTACATTTAGGTCCCTGTGCTGGGACCTAAATGTAATTTTGGAAAACTTTGGAGCGCGTCTGAAGTCTTTGGAAGCTAGTGGGGTTTAGTATGCAATTGTTCCACCGTTTCGCTTTTACGGTTGAGATTAGATGGATGTGCATGATCGTGACCATCCAAATGTGCCACGTGTCACCAGACTGTGACGTCTGGTGTTCTTGAGGTTCTTCAACTTCTGACGCTCGCTGGCCAAGATGCTATCTTCTCCAATTTATCCACGGCGGCTGGCGACGATGTGGGACTTCCGGCGGGGCATGAGGGCTGACGCATTCACCCCTCGAGCTCACCCGCGGTAGAGCAGCTCAGTAGGTGGCTGATTGCGGCGGAGATCAGACAATGAAGGTGGTGGTCCGTCTATCTTGGAAATTGATGGATCGTTGCATTTCTTAGATATTTGAAAGCTCCAATTGATGTTTTGATGCTCTAATTACTTTATTAGACCTCCAAAGAATGGTTTGTTGTTCGATTCACTCAAGAATCGGCCAAGAAAATTATGAATTTGCAATTTTAAATGTGTTTCCAGATTAAAGAAGGATGTATAAATGGTAAAAATGAGAGAATCAAATTGGGCTTGATTTAGTTGGGTTTGAGAGTTGGAATTGAGTGTGCATCTAAGATAGATGATCAACCTCTCTAATGATGCTCTTAAACACACTAATCATGGCACACATATCGAGAAATAAAATGATGAAGAAGGAAGAAGTTACCTGTGAACTGGGGGTATATGACCTCCTGATGATGGCTCGACGGCCGGTACACCAGAGCTGGACGCGCACGCGGCGACGATGCAAGGCGAAAGAAGAGCCTTGGAACTTATCCTCTGATGATCACTCTTCCATGCTGGGTAGCCTTCGGGTGCTGTCACCACCGGAGTGAGGCGGAGCGAGGTGGAGAAGATGGGACTCAGCCACTGTTCTAGGATGAAAGTGGTTATGGGAGAGTTAGTTACGAAATGCCAACTTTGGGTGTTTATATAGAAGAATTTCATGAGCTCCACGCAAAATCCAATGGTTGGCGAGAATCTTAGTAGTTAGGAGGATTGATCCAAGGGTTTAGGTCGCCTGGAAGGATTGTAATGTGCGCGGAATAATTCGGTGACGAGGGCTGTTCAGAACAGAAAGGCTAACAGTCTTCTTGAAGAAAATGAACCAGGTGCTGACAAGTGTCAGCAACTGATTGGCCAGATGAGTTAAAATGGCTTATAAATTCAAAATTAAATCTTAAATAAGATCATTTTAAATAGGTACACAAATAATAAATGAAGATAATTAAATTATCTAATTTATGGAATAATTACTTTTTTATAAATAATAGATATTATTCGAATTATAAATATTATATTAATAAATATGTATAGATAAAATAGTTTTGAATTTTTAATTTAATAAATAAATAATTAAAAATTAATTATATATTTTCTTAATTATTAGAATAATAAATAAGGGTTGTGTGAAGTTTTGGGGATTTTAATAAATTAATTTACATATATTAATAAATATATATATAAGTTATCCAGTTTATTTTTACCTATAATTTAGGGTTTTTGATTTTATTAAAATAATGAATAAGCTCCAAAAATTCTGAAATAAATTAAGTTTAAATTACAATATCATGAAAATAATTAGAAATTATAAAACTAATAAAACTATAAATAATGTGTTCTACATAAAATAAATAGCCCAGAAACCTCGTTGTCAATTGGTCCCAAAACTGACTTTTTGCAAACAGACTCCAAATTCGATGAAACCACCTCTATTAATTAGTGAATTATTATTTTATGAACTTTAAAGGTGAGTAGAGTGAAATTAGAGTTCGTATGAAGAAGTTATGATGTTCGGAAGTTGAGAATTTGACAAATTACAAGCTGGATTTCTTGGCATATATACAGGGTAATATTTTTAAATTATTTTTATATTTTTATATATATTTTTAGAAATAATTAGGAAAAGAGTTTGGTGAAAAATATATACATATGAATTAATTAAAAATCATTGAAGTTTTGTATTTATTTGATAAATAGGGAGAAGTTCATGAAGTGGGACTTAATTTATTTTTAGTGTTTTCTTTCCTTATCTCCCCCTACTTATTGGTTTGTCGACCAATCCATGCTGACTTGTTCTCAGGGGTTAGGCTATAAATATACCTTGTAGTTATATTTATATTTATAAGTCATATTGTACATATTTACATATTTCAAATCTGCTTTTTTTTTCTTTTCTTTGTTCTTTATTTATTTACATTATTTTGATGCTTAAAAGTAACTTTTTATTCATGAATGAAGATTTTATAAAAGATGGGAATTAATGAATATTTACATGTATTTGTTAAGGGTTTTAAGATAAAATGCGATAGAAAAGTTAATGAATCATGGATTCATCAACCCCATATACTTAAACTTTGCTAGTCCCTTAGCAAACACTAATTTGAAAAGTAAGTAAAAAAGAAAGAAAGTTAGAATGAATTTGTTTTCCTAAACCATTTCATGAGAACAGAGAAAGGACAGAGCTCGATCGGGCCTGAAACAAGTATTTTGTCAGAACCTTAACTAGGATTAGGATTTTATCCTTAATAGTCCTCAAGTTCCACAAATCCTTACTCAAGATCACTTCATTAGCTAGTTCAAACTCACTTATTCATATCGCAAACTCTATCATCCTTGAAGTCAATTTGTACAGTGTGTGAATTGATTTAGCTCTTCCTGCTTAGAAAAACGAAGAAACCGTCCATCCCGTCTATACACTTCTATGGCTTCATTATCCAACTACTCTTTCCTCGGGGAGGGAGGTATTCCCTTTTGAGGTCAGTTCATGCTATGTCCACAATCGAGTATAGAGAGAAAGTAGAATTGTGAGAAAAGATGTGGAGTGCGACCAGTGTAGACGCATATCCTTGTGAAGCTCAACCGGTGTAGCTAAGTCTCCACTAAGATGTGTAGGCTTTTTTGGTGGAATCTTGGACGATTGTGGTCATATTTGGTGGCTTCTTATTTGATTTGACTTGTAACTTGCTTGCACTGCATTCATCTTTTTGTGCCTCGACGGATATAGCATCTTTTTATTCTGTCCCTTTTTTGAGGTCTTAGAAAAATTGTGTCACCAGATCCTTCCCTCATCCGAACCAACTATCGCAACCCCAATCTCTCCCATCTTTAGATGTCAATGCCGCAAAGATAAGGATAGAAACGCACTACCAAGATGTACTGCCCTTCGTAACTCCATGCAAGTTGAGCTAAGTGCAGAGTGCATGTGTTCAAGATTGGTTCAATGGTGTAGAGTTGTACGGATGACACGAAATGGTCTACTTAAGCACATATAACTTGATTTCCTGGATATGGTCTTATGGAACCCAAAGATTTTAAGTCACAGACCTGAAGAGTCTAAATTCCAGATCCTAACTAGGCTCCTTACAACGAAAGTTAAAGGCCGTAATCAAGCTCCATCCTTTAGACTAAACTCAATCCTTAGTTCCAGAAATCAAACTTATTCTGAAAAATGCGAATGCAAATGCAACCATGTTTTTGTGAAGTATATTTTCTAAATTTTACTTATTTTTATGGATTTTAAGACTTTTGTAATTTTATGACTTTTAGACTTTGTATTTTTATGGATTTTCTGTTTTTTTTAAACAAGTTTTTGTACATTAATTTTACAAGATATATCTTATTTGGGTTAAATATCTAATTTATTTTACAGATTTTATCTACAAGGGATTTTACAAGGATTAAATGTTTTTTACACATATTTTAATAAATAGGATTTTAAATAAGTATGATACAAATTTTAAATACATATTTTAAATACGTATTTTTATTACAAATTTTAAATACAAGTTTTAGATATATTTTACTTATTTACAAGGATTTTATAAATAATAAATAAATATATAAATGGATTTTAAATTAACCCTCACCCACTTTTATGGATTTTATAGATATAGAAAATACATAAAAGTACGAGTTACGGACAAAAGTATATATACAATATATACGCCCCCCTCCTATACTTAACTTGTGCTATGTTCTCATAGCGTCAAAAGAGAAAAAGGAGGACATAACTTGTGCTAAGTAAAAGTGGGTAAAAAAGAATAAGGAGTACAAGTCAGTCTAACCCCCTACACTTACGATCAGGTAATCGTAAGTATAACAGGAGAGCAAAAACGAGGTGACTGAGTAAAAAGAATATACAACGAAGAAACAAAAGAAATAAATAAAACAAACTCGTCGAAATTACTCAGTCCCCCCTATACTAAGGATAAGGCATCCTAAGTATAGAAAAGAGTGTAGCCAAAAATTGGAGACCAATGATTTGTGAAAAAGAAAGGATATACAAAAGAATCAGAACAAAATATAAAATGTGAATCAGCGAACAATCGGTCCCCCCTATACATAAGATCTCGTATGCTAAGCATAGAAGACGAGCAAAAATGGGGACGATTGTGGTCTACAAAGAATATACAAGTGTTGCGGATCTCCAGAAATCGAATGGCTCAAAAGCATTTGTACAGGATGAGACGAAGTGAAAGGATGATCATGAATCCTGTACAAAATAGATCACTTCAACAAGGGTCATACTGTATTATCTGCTTTTTATGTGCGTACTGATTCTTGGATGAAAAAACAGAGCCTCCTCTCTAAGTGAACTCTGTACATGGCATAACTCTATAATCTGAAATATGTGTCTCTGGAGTCGGACTACAAAAGGTGTCTATATGTGTACGCATTACACCATTCGACTCTCTACGCTGAATTAACTGTATAATCTGTGACATGCAATCAATTGAATCTCGTGTTGTAATATGTGTGCTTTCAATCTGCGGCACTGAGATGTCTACTGTAGGTGACTGCTCATCTGAATCTAATATGAAATCTGTCTTTGTATGTGAGCAATCATCTGAAGAACTAGGTACCGGGTGGTCTACTCTATCCTCATGTAGGATATCGTGGGGATCAAAATAAACGCTCTCAAGATCAGGAAACTGTGTGTCATCTATGTGCTGGCAATATTCTGCAAGACTGGTGTCCTCTGAAGTGAATTATAATACTGACCTAGGACTGCTACATTCTCTCTCCATCTCAATGTGTATCTCTCCATTATCTGTGCGGAATGATACTCTCCCAGCATCATTATCAAAGAGTGCTCTTGCTGTCTGCAAAAAGGGCCTCCCGAGAATGATTGGAGCAAGGTGTAAATATGTACGGCATGTCATGTTTAGGATAGTAAAGTCCACTGGAAATTGTGAGCACTGAACGGTCGTGATAATGTTCCTCAGCACACCTCTAGGTCTCTTCACAGATCGATCCGCAAACTGAAGTACCGCTCGTGATTTGTAGAGAGGACCTAGCTTGAGCTTATGGAGCAAAGAGGATGGAAGTAAATTGATCGAGGAACCATTGTCTAAGAGAGTACGATGGAATGTAGCATCTTCAATCTGACAAGTGACATAATGAGCTCCAAAATCTTTCTACTTCTTGGGTACCTTGTTCCAAATCGCACACGAAGTTGCCTTGGTCAATATATGCTTCTCAGCTCATGATCTCTTCTTCCTACACGTGGTACATTGATTTTTTAACTGATTCTTGAGCGTAGGAAAATGATCCAAGGCATCGTGAAGTGGAATCTTCATAAAAATGTGATCTTTTAGTAATCGTTCGGTCTCTGGAGTCACATCATTCTTTTTGTTATTTTTATTTCCTTTTCCAAACAGAGCATCGGGAAAAGGAACAATGTCAGGAATCAGAAAATCAGAATTTTTATTGATATTGGAATCAACTTGTACTTCGAGAGTTTCAGAATTATATACAAAACTCTCTAAAATAGGGGAAGAAATGTTTTTCTCGGGAGTATCTGCATGGTCCGGTGTGATGTCATCGTCTGATTTACTAGTGTCCATGTCAACTGTATCGGCATCGCTCCCTTATTTTGAGTCTGCAAGGTGGTCCTCATCAACGTACTGGTTCTCCTCCTCAGCATCAGAGTCTTGCTGCTCATGGATTGGCTCCTACTCCTCTAGTGCCCTCTCCTCTTCTCCAGCAGGTGCTCGTGGTGGTCTACCACTCCTGAGACGAATGAAGTTAGATAAAAATTCAAGAAACGAGATCTACCTGTAGTGTCTACCTGATCTCGATGCCTTTTCTTGTTGTTCGGGTTCATCTGAGGCTGGGCTAGAAGAGTGGTCTTTGGTGCGGTTAACTCATCCAAATGACGGTTAACCTGCTCCATCTTGGTCTTATGCGCAATCTGGAGCGTACCCTACATATCCATGATCTGATTTAGTGCCTGGGCCTGCGAAGACATCCAGGTTCAGTGTGGTGGCCGTGGCTTGCTCCTCTCTTCTTCCTTGACGTGTATTACTGAGAGGTGGAAAGCTGGGAGAATCTCTGCGGTGTGGAGGAAGATTTCTACGGCTGCTGATAAGGATACGTCTATGAATAATGAGCAGGATACTGGTGTGATTGTGGTCTCTGATAAACATTCTGGTGAGATTGTTGCTGCATGAAATTCTGGCGGTGCTGGAAATGTGGATGTCCATGCTGCGGATGACCGTACGACTGCTGCTGATGATGCAGCATATTGAGTTGCTGAATCGGAGTATACCAAATCCTGTTAATCTTGAGAGTGGCTTGCCACTCAACATCCATCTCTACAATACTGGTGATCTGGCCGGGATTGGCATGAGACTGATACTCATGCCAATCAATCTGTGGAGTTTATGGCTCGCTCTATACGTAGTGAATCTGATGGGTGGGTGGAGCGGGTAAGATCCTCCGTGCTGGTTGTGCGGTCAAAGAAGATTGGCTCTGCTGGTACTGAAGATGAAGCTCTGAAACCTTCTTCGAAAGATCACTCAGCTGCTGAGGTAGAGATGAGAGTTCCTCCAACTCTCGCAGCGGCTTAAGTCCTGAACTTGTTTCTGAATCAAATCCACCAATGTTAACTTCTCGCTAATAAAGCCCATGTTGGTGTTTGATTCGTATTCTGTGATATTAGCCACTTTATGGTGTTCTCGGTGATGTGGTGGATGAGGGGCTTTCTGAAATGCCCGAGTAGGGTCAACGACTCTCGAGTTCTCAGCCATCCCTTCGAAGATGGCCCAAACTGACTCGGCATCCTTGTTCAAATAGCTGCAGCCACATGCCATACTCACTAGCCCCTGGATGTTCGGCTGGAGTCCTCCAAAATAATTTTGAACTAGCACCTTCATTGGTATCTCATGATGCGGGCATCTCTCCGTAAGGTCTTTGAATCTATCCCATGCCTCATGGAAAGACTCATGCGGAAGTTGTGTGAAATTGGAGATCTAACTCCTCATCATGTTCGTCCTCCCAGAGGAAAATACTTACGTAGGAATGTAGACTTCGGATCGTCCCATGTAGTAATTTCCCTTCACAGATGACTCATCTAGTAATGTGCCTTATCGGCTAAGGCAAAGGGAAAGGCCTTGAGGCGGACAGCCTCCTGCGTAACTCCTGAATAGCAAGCCGTACCACATATCATCTCGAATTGCTGTAGCAAGGTAAACGACTCCTTTCTGGCATTCCCGTAGAACTTGGGAAGCAGTGAGATGAAGGATGGCCTCAATTTGTATGACCTACCGCCAAATCCATGATGGAGCGTTCTAATGCTTGGGTCATACTCTTCCCATAAAGTAGCGGGAACCATTGCAGGCGGTAATTTGTTCCTGGCCCCTGCTCGCAGTGCGGCTATCTCAACCTGCAACTCGTTCTGAGTTCTGAATTGTTCTCAAATCTGGATGTTCATCTGTTGGAGCGTGTCGAGTATCCCGGTCATAATATCTACAGCTGAGTCTTGTCTTCCTTCATGATGTTCGTCAGCTGGTGGCCTCTCGTCTGATGGTCCTTTGCCGTAAGCCATCTTCTTCAAATCTTCTGTGAAAGAAAAGTTCTCATAAGAACTCAGAGAAAAATCGATTTGAGATCTGGATGATGTATTGAGGCAAAGGTCTTCCTCAATAGTCTGGCCAGGAGGCGAGGGAGTTTGGGTCAGACTCTCCTCGAGATCAGATGGGACCATCTTGGGAAGAGAGTCATCCCATGCTTGTGAAGATGTACGATCGACGGTGGACGATCGAAAGCACATGGAGTCTGAGCAGAAAAGCCAATGAGATGTCATCTTCGATATCAAGAGAATGATCGGGAGAGCACGATTTGCGATTCAAAGGAGTGGGAAAATGTGTAAAGCTACGGTAACTCATGCCCCGCAAGCAAGCACAAAACAACCCCCGCTTTCACCAACACAACCCGATAAAGACTGTAAGAGTTTGGTCTTTTATCTTATCAGTTTTAGGGTTGTAATTAGCAAACAAGTCTAATCGGTTATCGTTAGATGATGCGAGCTGATAGGTGCCTGATAGTTTCTTCGAAACACTGGCCCTAGCCTTTACAGAAAATCACTCGCACTCAGCCAGTATAGGAGTAAGTACGGATCGTTTCTGGCTACCCGTGTTACTTGAGGACGGAGCCTTGCGCGGTGTCCTCTAAACCTCCCACTATGCTAAGTAAACCCGGACCGTTTCCGGCTACTCGAGCGTACCCACTGAGGAACAGTGATTAGGTGTATAGACTAAGTAGTATTTCACGGGAAATATGGGATTTTGGCTCTAACCTTATGGGTCATCTCTCGCTCGCGCAGTCTGAGAAGATGTACGGGGATTGCTCTCCCAAATCAGATGAATCTTTACGGTTTTTAGATCAGATATTTTTAGCAGTCCCGATTTTATTTTGGGGTTATATAATTTTTTTGAGTTTTTTTAATCAAATGTCTTCTTTTTTTAATAAAAATCCTAAAATCATGCACCAAGGCTGCAAGTCCTAATACGAACTACATAGACACAATCAGATAGAATAAAAAACCTAAGCAAGCATCTATCGGAAAAACCGCGGAAAAACCGTCGAGGCGAGAAAACCATGGTGGGTGCTGTGATCCCCCGAATACACGTTACTCGGTGAATCAGACCCCAAAAAAATGGGGGGGGGATTACAAGTAAGGACATCCTTAGTGGACCCTTCTACTAGAGTTCAATACAACTTCTCTCTCTCTTTCTCTCTCTTTTACAATATTCCACTACTTAATTTCTGCCCTCTGCAGCCGACTCATAAAGAAGGAATCGACCTTTGCTCTTTCAACTGACTCGGCTTCCTAAGAAATCGGCTGAACCTACAGGCCCTGCAACAATTGATTAGTGGATAAAGAAAATCGATAAACGAGTCGGGAAAAGCCGTACGAAAAACTGAAGAAAATCTACGAAAAACAAAACAAGAAGAAGAGAGAAAATAAAATCAAAAAATATGGAAAAGAATCAAAATATACTAACGCCTCCCCATCAATGGAGCCATTTCGATGCGACGGTTAGAAATCGGTTTACTACTTTTTGAAAGAAGTGGTTGTTGGTGTAGAAAACCCGCAAAAGGATCCTAGTCGATCAAATAAAGATCGATTTTATTAAGAAAAACCTTACACTAATTGTTTAACCAGGGAAGTGTTCCTGTGTCGAACACAATGAGGCAGAATAAGGTATTTTGAATTTTTTAAGGGGAAAATATTTTTGTGATTTATTTTATCTCTTCTTAAAGCTATCAAGGAAACACTACAATTTTTATGGAGTTTTTATTTTTTTAATTTTTATTTGTTTTATTCTTTTCCAATTTTTATTTATTTTTCAAAGTGGTATTTTTCACACAAATTATTTACTATATAAAAGGTGACATATAGAAGAAATATAGATGTTATTATATAGTAGGTGAATCGGGCAAACAACGGGCTCGAACAACACACGAAAACAAAACAAAACGGAGTTGATTGGCGACGAATCAAAACATGATAAAAACATGACAAGAATACACGAAAAGTTACTGGAAAACTTACTAGGGTAGTTGCGTAACTGCCCTAAAAATTACTATGAAAAATTATGTCAAAAATAGGTCCAAAACTCCCCTACAGGCCGGGGGTATAAACACAAGAAAAAGAAAAAAAAGTATGCAAAAAGGTCCTCGGTCAGGGACTGTTTTAAAATGAAAATAAGAAAGTTAACATTTAGGTCCATGCACGGGGACCTAAATGTAATTCTGGAAAACTTTGGAGCACGTCTGAAGTCTCTGGAAGCCGGTGGGGTTAAGTATGCAATTGTTCCACCGTTTCACTTTTACGGCAGAGATTAGATGGCTGTGCACGATCGTGACCGTCCAAATGTGCCATGTGTCACCACACTGTGACGTCTGGTGTGCTTGAGGTTCTTCAACTTCTGACGCTCGCTGGCCAAGATGCTATCTTCTCCAATTTATCCACGGTAGCTGGCGACGATCTGGGACCTCCGGCGGGGCCAGAAGTGTGACGCCTTCACCCTCGAGCTCGCCCGCGGTGGAGCAGCTCAATAGGTGGTTGATTGCGGTGGAGATCAGACAATGAAGATGGCAGTCTGTCTATCTTGGAAATTGATGGATCGTTGCATTTCTTAGATATTTGAAAGCTCCAATTGATGTTTTGATGCTCCAATTGCTTTAATAGACCTGCAAAGAATGGTTTGTTGCTCGATTCACTCAAGAATCGGCCTAGAAAATTATGAATTTGCATGTTCAAATGTGTTTCCAGATTAAAGAATGACGTGTAAATGGTAAAAATGAGAGGATGAAATTGGGCTTGATTCAGTTGGGTTTGAGAGTTGGAATTGAGTGTTCGTCTAAGATAGATGATCAACCTCTCTAATGATGCTCTTAAACACACTAATCATGGCACACATATCGAGAAATAAAACGATGAAGATGGAAGAAGTTACCTGTGAACTGGGGGTATATGACCTCCTGATGTTGGCTCGACGGGCGGTACACAGGAACTAGACGCGCACGCGGTGACGATGCAAGGCGAAAGAAGAGCCTTGGAACTTCTCCTCTGGTGATCCCTCTTCCACGCTGAGTAGCCTTCGGGTGTTGTCACCACCAGTGAGAGGCAGAGCGAGGTGGAGAAGATGGGACTCGGCCACTTTTCTGGGATGAAAATGGTTATGGGAGAGTAAGTTGCGAAATGCCAACATTGGGAGTTTATATAGAAGAATTTCGTGAGCTCCACGCAAAATCCAATGATTGGCGAGAGTCTTGGTAGTTAGGAGGATTGATCCAAGGGTTTAGGTCACCTGGAAGGATGATAATGTGTGCGAAATAATTTGGTGAAGAGGGCTATTCAGAACAGAAAGGCTAACAACCTTCTTGAAGTAGATGAAATAGGTGCTGAGAAGTGTCAGCGCCTTGTTGGCCAGATGAGTAAAAATGGCTTATAAATTCAATATTAAATATTAAATAACATTATTTTAAATAGGTATAAAAATAATAAATGAAGATAATTAAATTATCTAATTTATGAAATAATTAATTTTTTTAAATAATAAATATTATTCGAATTATAATTATTATATTAATAAATATGTATAGATAAATAGGTTTTGGATTTTTAATTTAATAAATAAATAATTGAAAATTAATTTCATATTTTTTTAATTATTAAAATAATAAATAAGGGTTGTGAGAATTTTTGGGGATTTTAATAAATTAATTTACATATATTAATAAATATAGATATAAGTTATCCAGTTTATTTTTACATATAATTTAGGGTTTTTGATTTTATTAAAATAATAAATAAGCTCCAAAAAAATCTGAAATAAATTAGGGTTAAATTACAAGATTGTCAAAATAATTAGAAATTATAAAATTAATAAAACTATAAATAATGTGTTCTACATAAAATAAATAGCCCAGAAACCCTGTTTTCATTTGGTCCCAAAACTGACTTTTTGCAAACGGACTTCGAATTCGATGAAACCACCTCTACTAATTAGAGAATATTATTTTATTAACTTTAAAGGTGAGTAGAGTTAAATTGGAATTTGTATGAAGAAGTTATGATGTTCGGATGAGAATTTGACAAATTACAAGCTCGATTTCTTGGAATATATAGATGGTAATATTTTTACTTATTTTTATATTTTTATATACATTTTTAGAAATAATTAGGAAAAGAGTTTGGTGAAAAATATTACATATGAATTAGTTAAAAATCATTGAAGTTTTGTTTTTTATTTGATAAATAGTGAGAAGTTCAAGAAGTGGGACTTAATTTATTTTTAGGGTTTTCTTTCCTTATCTCCCCCTACTTATTGGTTTGTCGACCAATCCATGCTGACTTGATCTCGAGGGTTAGGCTATAAATATACCTTGCAGTTACATTTATATTTATAAGTCATATTGTGCATATTTACATATTTCCAATCTGCCTTTTTTTCTCTTCTTTGTTCTTTATTTATTTACATGATTTTGATGTTTAAAAGTAACTTTTTATTCATGAATGAAGTTTTTATAAAAGATGGGAATTAATGAATATTTACATGTATTTGTTAAGGGTTTTAAAACAAAATGCGACGGAAAAGATAGTGAATCATGGATTCATCAATGCTTGTCCGAAGTGACGGCTCAAGTATGCAAGTGCATATGGATCGGGATCTTTGCTTTTAGAAAGAGTAAAGTCGTATGCGTAGTGACCCCAATATCGGGCCCTCATATTATTGGAGTGATATTGGATTGCGCATAGCGAGTACTAATCTTGTTGATGGTTGGTTCAATTAACGACGAGTCAACATCGCCTTACTGGTGGTGGGCCTGGGTGTTAAAGACCGAATTAGGAAATGCAAGTTGTACTTGCAAGGCAGAATGTGTTCCCGCTTCTCTTTATTGGAGTCATAGGTTCTCATATTATTGGGATGCGACAAAGGTAAAGAGGAGATCCTTGTTCTTGCTAGAGATATAGCAGTAAGTATATCTCTTGCTTTGCAAGTGATTAAGGGAATGAACTTTCAAAGTTGACAAAAAAAGTTATTTTGATTAAAAATGCCTTAATCAGATGTCTTAGAAATGAATATATAATTCTTTATATGTTCTCATAAAGTTCATTCTTAAATTCAAAAAATGAAGTCCATGAACCCACTTAGCAGGCTTCTGGAGGTCAACCAGTTGACCGGACTAAATTATTCGGACTGGATCCGTAATTTGGAACTTGTTCTCTCGGTTGAGCGCATAAGTTATTTACTTACAGAGGACACACATGAAAGACCTAAGAAGAAGGAAGAAA
This sequence comes from Ottelia alismoides, assembly GCA_037367405.1. Lineage (NCBI taxonomy): Eukaryota > Viridiplantae > Streptophyta > Magnoliopsida > Alismatales > Hydrocharitaceae > Ottelia > Ottelia alismoides. Next base: position 450,630 of record JAZKJV010000414.1, read on the forward strand.
AGCAATACAATGACAAGTATGATGAAGATCATGTGTTTGCTAGATGCTACATCCTGGGTTCACTCTCCAATGTTCTTCAGAAGCAACATGTGGAGACGAGCACATGCCAGGAGATAATGAAGAATCTAAAAGATACGTTTTGTGACATAAACCACACCCAGCATTACAATATTATGAAAGAACTCGTTCGTTGTAGGATGCAGGAAGGGACTTCAGTCCGAGAACATGTACTCAAAATATTTGGGTACTTGTCTGAGCTGGAGACCCTTGGGGCAAATATGGATGTAGACATGCAAGCTGACTTCATATTATTGTCTTTGCCCAAGTCTTTCAATAATTTTGTTGTTTCATTCCACATGAACAAGTTGGACTTGACTAAAACTAGACTTCTTACTGCATTAAAGTCTGTAGAAGACATAATGAAGAAAGATGGTACCTCTGGCAATGCAATGGTTGTACAAGTCAAAGGGAAGCACGATCGGAAGCAAGGTTCTCGGAAGGGCCCGACCCAGAAGAGAAAGAAGAAGAGTCAAGGCATTGGCTCATATTCCAATGCATCCACATTGATAGCGTCAAAGAAAATCGACGTTTGTCACTACTGCAAGAAGTAGGGGAACTGGAGGCGTAACTATCCGGAATACCTAAAGTCGGTCAACAAAGGTAAAGCCCCAGCAGGTATGAAATCTACTTTCATCATTGAGACTAGTTTTCTCGTTGGATGAGAAGGAAGTTGGGTTGTGGATTCTGATGCTTCTGTTCATATATGCAATTTGTTGCATTTGTTTCATGAAACTAGGAATTTGGAAGAAGGGGAGATAGTTATCCAAATGGGATCTGATGCAAGTGTTGCAACAGTCACCGTCAAGACCTGTCAACTATCGTTATCTAGTGGTAGAGTCTGAGTACTTAAAGAATGTCTTTATGTACCTGAAGTCAGATGGAATTTGATATCTGTATCTAAACTTGTTATAAGTGGATATTCATTCTTTTTCTTTAACAAATTAGTCATAAATCGTTATGATAAATATATTGCGGATGGTATTTTGACTTCTAGTAGACTCTGTGAATTATGCATTGATGAATGTATCATGAATGTTACTACCACTAATAATAAAAACACTAAAAGATCAAGGGAGGATGGAAATAATTCAAATATGACTTGGCATCAAAGGCTTGGTCATTTATCCGTTGATAAGATCAATAGATTGGTAAAGGATGGACCTTTAGATTTTCTACAGGTTCAATCTTTGCCTACCTGCGAACATTGCATTCGAGGTAAAATGACTAGGACGCCTTTCCATAACAAGGCTATAAGATGCTAATGTATTCTTGACCTAATACATACCGATGTATGCGGTCCCTTTAGGTCCGTGACCCGAAATGGATATCGATATTATTTGACGTTTATTGATGATTATTCGCGATATGGGTTTATCTTTCTATTACGTCATAAATTTGAAACCTTTGAAAAGTTTAAAGAGTTCAAGGCATTGCTTGATAACCAAACAGATAGAAAGATTAAACAGATTCGATCTGATTGAGGTGGCGAGTACCTCTTAGATGAATTCAAGGAATATCTTAAAGAGAATGGAATTATCTAAAATCTCACTCCTCCTGGCACTCCCCAACTTAATGGTTTTGCTGAATGATGCAACAGGACTATCATGGATATGGTTCATTCAATGATGAGCAAAGCACATTTACCACTTAGTTTCTGGGGATATGCAGTAGAGACTGCAATATATATCCTGAATAAGATTCCTTGCAAGTCTGTACCTAAGACTCCTCATGAGATCTGGTATGGAACCAAACCTAGTGTTAATCACTTGAGGGTTTGGGGTTGTTTGGTCCATGCAAAGAATGTGGACGCAAGTGAGCTAGAATCTTGCGCTCGTGAGTGTTACTTCATTGGGTATGTAAAAGATGGTATTGAATACCAGCTTTATGATCCTGAGAATCAAAAGATTTTCGTCTCTGGAGATGTGAAATTTCTGGAGGATGATTTCCTTAAAGATCAAGACAAAAGTGAATTAGAGAAACTCATTGAAGTCCCTGAGGATTCTGAGCTTCCTGAACCAAAAACTGAAATAAAGATGAAACACCCATACCTCTTCGAAGAAGTTCGAGGGTCGTTGCACCACCTGAAAGGAATGGATTCCATGTGTCAAGTGAAACTGACAATGATCCTGCTTCATTTGATGAAGCACTCGCAGTTCATGACATGGATGCTAGCAATGAAGTTAGAGATTGACTCCATGCATAAGAATGGTGTATGGACCCTAGAAGATCCACTTAAAGGGGTAAAAACCATTTGTTGTAAATGGATCTTCAAGAGAAAAGGGGGCCTGATGGGAATGTAGAGACTTTCATGGCACGGCTCGTAGCCAAAGGCTACACACAAAGAGAAGTCATCGATTACGATGAGACGTTCTCTCCTATGGCTATGCTTAAATCCGTCAGGACACTGCTAGGTATAACTGTATCTATTAACTATGACATCTGGTAGATCAACGTCAAGACGACTTTCCTCAATGGATACCTAGAGGAGGATATCTATATGGAGTAGCCCCAGGGCTTCATAGTTGAGGATGGCAAAGTATGCAAGCTTAAGAAATCCATCTATGGGCTATAACAAGCTTCTAGTAGCGAGAACATCAAATTTTCCGAAACCATTAGGAGTTATGATTTTGTACATAATCCTGATGAAACTTGTGTGTACAAGAAGCTTAGTGGTAGCGCCATTGTGTTCATCACCTTTTACGTAGATGATATCCTTATCATTGGGAATGATACAGGAATGATGACTAGTGTGAAAATTTGGCTATCCCATACCTTTGAAATGAAAGATATTGGAGAAGCCTCTTACATCTTAGGTCTGAAGTATTTCAGAAATCGAGAAAAGACGACATTGGGATTGTCACAACATGGGTACATTAAGAAGATTCTTGAACGATTCCGCATGGATAGTTCCAAGAAAGGTTTCCTCCCCTTAAGACATGGTATCCACCTGTCTAAAGGGATGTCTCCTCAAACTGTTGAGGAAAAGAAAGCCATGGTTGGATGCCCCTATGCGTCAGTTGTAGGAAGCTTAATGTACGCCATGATGTGTACTAGGCCAGATATCTGCCATGCATTGGGAGTGGTAAGTCGTTACCAATCCTGCTATGGAGAGCAACACTGGAATGCAGTAAAGAACATTTTAAAATATCCAAGACGAACACAAGATTACAACTTGGTTTATTGAGATGGTGATCTCCAGGTCTTGGGATATACAGATTCAGACTTCCAGTTGGATGTTGATGATCAAAAGTCGACATTAGGGTTTGTATTCCTGTTGAACAGTGGTGTAGTGAGATGGAGAAGCAATAAGAATGACACAACAATAGATTCAACAACAGAAGCCGAGTGCATTGCCGCATAAGATGTTGTAAAGGAGGCAGTGTGGTTGCGCAAGATCATCGTGGAGCTTGGCGTAGTTTCCTCTGATACTCCCATCCCGTTACTCTGCGATAACACAGGAGCCATTGCCCAGGCGAACGAACCCATATGGCATCAAAAGAGCAAGCACGTGGAAAGGAAATACCACATCATTCGAGAGATTCAAAAGCATGGTGATATCATCATCACCAAGGTGGTCTCTACCGACAACGTTGTTGATCCTCTTACCAAACCTCTGACACAGAAGGTTTTCAACCAGCATGTAATGAGTATGTGTTTAAGGATTGTTCCAGAATGGTTCTGAGGGCTAGAGGGAGATTGTTAGCCATGTGAGCCCTAGGTGAACCATTCCTACAATAAATGTTATTGTAAAATACGACTTATCAATAAAAGATATTGATTGTTTTTCACTCCTTTCTGAGATTGAATGAATGAATGCACTATAAGGCCCCTTTGTACAATAAGGGTTATGTACCATGGCCAACTTGATAATCATACAACTGTTGGTTCATTGATTGAATCATAGAGGATGGTGCTTGGATGAATATCTAAGGAATTAGATAGAGGACTCATCAAGCACCATCAAATGATTATTAAATGATGATCTCTAGACAGAGTAGGAGATGGTAATCCTTTCTCATTTGGCTGATATCTGACCGACCTCTTCATGCAGATCCTCTGCATGGGAATAGTGATTTGGAGGTGTCATATTCATTGAGTCAATGGGTTGACTGAACGAGATCGAGATATCCAAAGACCTATGTTGAATACTATCACAGCATAGGCATACATCCTCTGACCAGAGACAGATGTGTTATTGTATGTGTGAACGTGTACATTTGGCATACCAATAGGTTGATGACCTAACCAAGGTCTATACACTGGCGAGTTGATGTGCATGTAAAGACATACGAGTAATACGATCTCTCAAAGGGATCATAGAGGTTCACTTATGAACTGAAAGACATGAGCTCGCACATGAGGTATTGGGACCGATCAAATTCCATGCATGGTCGTCGTGCTTTGTAAGCATGACAAGAATTTGAAGGTATGATATATTCTTTGGGAAAGCATATGTTCGATACCAATTCCCAATGACCAAGATTGAGAAACTTGATGATTAAACCCTAAAGAAGACAATATAAAATTGATCTATATTTTTGGGTTTCATCATAGGCCTTCTAGTATGCAGGATGTGCAAGCGTTAGGAATACCTGAGGGTGATGTGATATGTGTTCATAAATGATTGTATAACCATGACACTTTCATTCTGAGGGAGTGATGAAACAAGTCTTGATTTTAGTGACTCCTCTCAGTAGAGAAGTAAACTGATCTTAGTCCAAGTATTGGACATTGATCTGAATGAGATTTAGATGCAATGAGAAGATTAGGTCTAAGGCCTTGATTTAATCAAGCATCTGTGGGAGGTCCATGAGATATGGATTTGAGATATGATCTCGATATCCAAGTCACTATACATGGAACAATACAACCGCCCTGTCCTTAACTCCAAGTATCTACGAAGACAACACGTTATTCTTGAAAGGATTCAAGAATGATTCCATAGATGAATTATATCTAAGCATTTAGAGATTGATAATTAAATGTGATTTAATTATCTTGATGCATGTGAATTTTTATCCAATATAATTAAATACGATTTAATTATTAATGATAAGAATAATGCGGATAGCAATATCCAATTGTTCATAATATATTATAAATATGATATAATGTACTAGAGAGAGCTTATTATGATTTATATTTGTTGATTAATTATTGGTGTGAATTGGATTCATATTGTATAATTAATTAAAAATGTAAATCACATTTTGTTTTGGGTTGTGAATGTGATTCACAAACTTCCAATGACAAGATTACAATATTCTCAAAAATAATTGTGAATTATTTTTTATAGAATAATTTTACAACAGTTGTTGTTGTAATTGGAGATACACATAATCATGTAATCTTGGATTACATTGAAAATCTCCCATTCCATATTGGGGTGGGGACGGCTACCTATTCCAACATGGAAAGGGTTGTCATCCATGACCTCATATGGAATTGGAGATTTCCATCTCCATTATCTCCAATTCTTGATGATTTGATTTAGGATTGAATTATATTTGATTTATCAAATATAATTAATCTAAATTAAATTATTAGTTGTTGTGTTTTTTACCAACAACAATATTGACCATTGAAATAAACACAAATCAATCTCATCCTTTTATTTTGTGTGTCCCATGGATTGTGATCTATGGACTCCCAAAACCCTATAAACAGAGAGGCACACCATGCTCTCTAGGGTTAAGAAAATAAGAAACATCAAGCTCTCTCCTCTCTCTCTATTCACATGCCCTCTCTTCTTCTCTCCCATTGGTGGTTGTCTACCTTAAGAGAAGAAATGATTTTCGTCGTCGTCTCGTCAGTGCGTTGCCGCGACTCTTGGTTCTCCATCTTCTTTGGTGTGCATTGCTCACGAAGAAGGTGTTCAATCTCGTGTGACGAGATCAGGAGTTCCAATGCTTGGATAAACATCTTGGATTACGAGGATCACACGACTCATCCTCGCGCTCGTAAGCGTCTTCTTCGAAGATCGAACTTGAGATAGGATGTCTCTTTTCGTAGAGACTCAATCAACCACGCTACAAGAGGTATTCCTATATACTTGATGTGGTTTTAGATGAAACGATCCCAGAATCGTTCATGGATCATGTGGTTTCATCACATGAAATTTTTTAAATTTCGCTGCACAGAATAACTAGTGCGATTAGTCGTTCTTCATCGTATATGATACGATGCTCACGCTTCAGTGATGCGCTTGAGGATTATCCCATATCCTTCAATCGGAAGAAGGTTAATTGAAGACCCATTGTCTAATAGAGTACTATCAAACCGCTGCTCGTGAATGTGGCATCTGACATATGGAGCCCCTGCATCTGGTCTCTTGGTTGGCAATCGGTTCTAGATAGCAAAGCATGTGGCACGAGTAAGCACATGGATCTTTATATTGTGGTTACGCCTCCTCTTCCCACGTATTTCTGAAAGAGTAATGTGCTCCAATGCTTCTTGGAGAGTCGGCTAAATATGAAATTGATCTATCATCCGATTGCTGGACTCCAACTACTATCTCTTTTTGGGATTTTCTATTTTTGGGCCCTTCCCTAAGCGGAGTGATTGAGGGAAGGGGATGGATGTACCCTCATCAGGAACTAAAGGGTATGAAAAAGGAATAGGTCTATGAACATGTAAATGACTGGAATCCATACAATCATCATCAATCATCACATCGGATGGACCATAAGAAGAAACAGAAATCTTATTCATCTTTTTGCTTTTCAAAATTTTCCCATTTCTGTATTTTTCTAAAAACATCCTCCTTAGGTACAAGAATAGAAGTCAAAACAACTGGAGTATTTGTACATAGACTCTTGATGGCATCAGTACCACCGATAACATCTAAAGAAGCGACATCATTATCACGCACTGGCCTGCCATGTGTAAACATGGTGGCATCAACACCACCATCTGCAACATTTGGAGAAGGGATGACTTCAGCACAATCATCTTAATCATCTATCTTGGTGGCATTAGCACCACCATCACTATCAAATTCAGCGGCGTCAGCTCTCTAGCTCATCTAGCGCTCCTGACTAGGCATCATGTTGTTGCCTAGATGAGGTGTCGCCTGCTGGCTTCCTAATTCTCCTAAGTATCACAAAATCAACATCAAATATATAATGCATATCATCAAGTACCTCACTAGGAGCGCTAAATTATGTAGACAGTACCTCCTCAAATTTCCTCTTCAGATTGTTCAGATTTGGCTCGATCTGTGTGAGTATGGCAGACTTGGACTTGATGATCTCTCTCATCTCCAGCCTGAACTCATCTACCTCTCGCCTGAAAGTAGTCCGCTGCTCTGTAAGCATGTGGATGAAATCCTCTAAAGCTGGCTTCTCCTATGGGGGTGTATGGGAACTTGATAGGTTGCCTCTCTAGAAGTGCTGAGGCTGGCTATGTTGTTGCTTCTGTGGGTATGAGTGTGAAGGATATGGTTAGATCCTCAAGCGCATCACGGAAGCGTGAGCGTCGTATCGAATACGACGAGGAGCGACTAGTCGCACTAGTTGCTCGATGCAGCGGAATTTAAAATTTTTATACGACGAAACCACATGATCCAAGAACACTTCTCGAATCGTTTCGTTTAAACCACAAACAAGTAATAGGATTACCTCTTGAAGCGTGGTTGCGATCGAGTCTCTAAACGAAGAGACCTCCTGTCTCAAGTCCGATCCGACGGAGGAGACGCTTGCGAGCGCGGGGATGAACCGCGTGCTACTCGCAATCCATGTTGATGATCCAAGCGGCAGATCTCCTGATCTCGACACACGAGATCCATCGTCTTCTTCACGAGCGAGGCACACCGAAGGAGACGGAGATCCACGAGCAGAAGAACGGGCAGCATAACGACGATGCCGCGGCGACGGAGAACCTCTCCATGGCATCCATGGTGGAGGACGGCCATGAGAGGGAGAGAGAGGGCTGACCTCTAGAGAGAAAGAGAGAGAGAGAGATGCTTCTCAAGCATTGTGTGTAAAGAGAGAGCATGGGTATGCCTCTCTATTTATAGGGTTTTGGGATCCATGGATCTCAATCCATGTGTCATATAAAATCAATGGTTGAGATTGATTTATGACAATCCAATGGTCAAGATTGTTGTTGGTAAAAGCCAACAACTTGTGATTTAATTTTGATTAAATATATTTGATAAATCAAATATATATTAATACCAAATTAAACCAACTAAATAAGGAGTGGAAAAACAAATGAGAGCCTCCTTCCCTATTGGGAGGAGTGGACGGCCACCAATTCCATAAAGGAATTGGTGCCGCCCCCCTCTTCCCATATGGGGAGGGCAATCCTATGGATTCCCATGGGATTGCATATCTCCTTGTTTTTCTCTCAACTTATTTTCCAACAATTATTCACCAAAAAATAATTCTCAATTAATTTTGGGAATATTGCAATCTTGACATTGGAATATTGTGAATCACATTCACAACCCAAAACAAAATGTAATTTACATTTTCAATTAATTAGACAATGTGTATCCAATACACATTAATAATTAATCTACTAATATAAATTATATTTAACTCTCTCTAATACATTATAAATCACATTTATAATATATTATGAATAATTGGATATTACTATCCACATTATTCTTATCCTTGATAATTAAATCATATTTAATCATCTTGGATCTCTTTATCTCATGTGTTCAAATAATATGAATCACATTCACATTATTCACATCTTTGATAATTAAATCACATTTAATTATCTAAGATAACTCTCCTTATAATATGAATCAAATTCATATTATTCATGATAAATAAATCACATTTAATTATCCATTTTCTCAATGCTCGGATACATATATCAACAATAGAATTATCCATGAACTCTTTCAAGGACAATGCGCTTTCTCCGCGAATACTTGGAGATAAGGACAGGGCGATTGTATTGTTCCACGTATAGTGACATGGATATTGAGATCACATCTCAAATCCAGATCTCGGGCCTCCCATAGATGCTTGATAAATCAAGACCGCAAATCTAATCTTCTCATTGAATCTGAATCACATTCAGATCAATGTCCAACATTTGGACTAAGATCAGATTACTTCTCTACTGAGAGGAGTCACTAAAATCCAGACCCGTTTCATCACTCCCTAGGAATGGAAGCGTCATGGTTATACAACCGTTTATGATCACATCACCCTCAGGCATTCCCAATACCTGTACATCCTGCATACTGGAAGACTCAGAATAAACCTGAAGTATTAGATCAACTTTATACTGTCTACTTCAGGGTTTTATCAGTAAGTTTCTCATTCGATCATTGGTAGTCGGTATCGATCATATACTTTCCAAAAGCATATATCATACCTAGGTCTTGATCATATACTTTCCAAAAGTATATAGCAAACCTACAAATTCAGTCAAGCTTCCAAAGCGAGACGACCGTGCGCACGGTATTTGATTCTTCCCAATGTCTCATGAGTGAGCTCATGTCTTCCGGTTCAGTAGTGAACCTGTATGATCCCTTTGAGAGATCGTATTACTCATATGCCCTTATATGCACACCAGCGCGCCGGTGTATAGACCTTGATTAGGTCATCAACCTATTGGTCTGCCAAATATACATACTCAGACATATAGTAACACATCTGTCTCCGGTCAGAGGATGTGTGCCTATATCATGACAGCATATGATATAGGACTTTGGTTATCTCGATCTCGTTAAGTCAACTCTTTGACCTAACTCATCCGACACCTCCGAATCTCTATTCCTATGCAGAGGACCTGCATCAAGAGGTCGGTCAGATATCAACCTAAATGAGATAGGATTGCCATCTCCTACTCAGGCTGGAGATCATCTCTTAATAATCATTTGACGGTGCTTGATGAGTCCTCAATCTAACTCATTAGATATTCATCTAAGCACCAGCCTCTATGATTCAATAATTGAATCAACAGCTGTATGATTATTAAGATGGCTATGGTACATAACCCTAATTGCACTAAGGGACCTATTATGCAAATTATGTATTCTTCATTTCAGATCAAGGAGTGAATTGCAACAACATTTATTGCATAATGGCTCGCTGTGGGCTCGCATTTCCAACAATCTCCCACTAGCCCAAAGAGCCATTAATGGGCTAATCATTTAAACCCACACTCATGTGACAATCATAGGCTATTTAGAAAAATAGCTAGGTAAGCTGATCAGTCACTCCGTTCCCAAGAGACTATGTGATCAGTCACTCCGTTCCCAAGAGACTATGCCAAGTCCTTTTACGGTACTTGCATATCCCCACTAACGGTGCTCGCATCTAATGCGAATGTTGCATCTCATGCAACCGATACTCAATTTTGTTGGTTATAGTGTCCTTGACACTACATCTTATTAATTATCATAACCAGTATTCCCATAATCCTTATTAGAATACCTTCATTCCTGGAGATCTCTATCTCCTAAGGTATCTACAGTTAAGACCCTTATAGATCACTATCTACAAGGTCTTAAACCTTTGAAGATAAGACTTTGAGATCACTATCTCTAAGTTTCATCATCTTTGAAGATATTGTTATTACTGCAATCAAGTGTTTTATCTCCATAGTAGGATTAGTAACATTTTACTACTCCCACTGCATGGCAGACATCTGGTTCTTGTACACATATACTGATGCACAAGTGCAAGCAGTTCTAGCATTCACTTCCTCAACTCTTTGAGGTGCTATCCATCTAGACAAGTCACTACCATATCTTAAGGGAAGGAAGCTTTTCTTGGAATTTTCCAGAAAATGGAATAAATCCAAGGTGTACTATTAATGCGACAGTCCCAAATACCCTCTTCTCTTTGCTTCTAAACGACTTCAGAATTAAGATCTAAGAGGTATCCTTGAAATCGTATCTCAAGGTATGAAACAACCAAATTTTAAAACACTTATTATTATATCATTCTAAATGATTAGAATAATATCTACATTTAGCACGATGAACACAATGGCACTCCCACTAAGCTTCACATGGTTCATCAAGATTCTATCTGAAATCATAACATTTATAATTTCATCAAATCTTGTGTTCCAACTACAGGAAGCTTATTGGAGTTCAAAGATGGAGTTCTTCAGCTAGCACACCTTGCTTTCCTCAACCATGAAGCCCTAGGGCTACTTCATATGAATATCCTCAGAGAGGTATTCATAGAGGAATGCTATCTTGAATCACACCATGAAGATGTCATAGACAAGTTGTGCAGCTATAGTTAGCAATATTCTGATGGGTTAATGCAAGGTCACTGGAGAGCAAGTCTTATCGCATGCGATGCCTTCTCTTCGGTGTGTAGCTCATGGCTACGAACCATGCTTTGAAGGTCTATACCTTCTCATCAGGTTCCCTCTTTCTCTTGAAGATCCATTTACACCTTAATGGGTCTGACCCATATAGGTGGATCCTCGAGGGTCCATATACAACACTTGTATATGAAGTCTACATTAGACTTTTATTGCTAACATCCATCTTTCCATGTCATGATCCTCAGGAGCTTCATCACATGAAGTCCGATCATTTTCAGATTTAACTGACACATGGAATTCATCTTCAAACTTATTTGAAGAGGTAATAATGTTTCATCTTTAATTATCTATTTTAGTTTCCGATTTCAGGAGCTTCATTATCTTTTCAAGATTAAATGAGTTCCTTTACTTCATTTTCATCTTGATTCTCAAGAGAGTCATCCTATAAGAATCATATTCTCAAAGATTAGATCTTTTAAGAATCTCAAGGTCATAAAGTAGGTATCCAATACCATCCTTTATTTTCCTAATGAAGTAGCACTCTCTAGTGTTAGATTCCAGCTTACATGCATGGAACCTTATTAAGTATATAATGCAGTCTCTACTACATATATATCTTGGAAACTTAAGAGATAATTATGCTAGGATTAATCATTGATTAAATCATGTCACACATGATCAATTGTATCTCCCTACAACTCCTTTGAGTTAAGGTTCATTAGGAGGATTGAGATAGGAATCATATTCACATCTCCATAAGGTATTCTTTGAATTCTTCTAATAGGTACAAGCTACCTTGGTTAGATCAAATTCATTTCATCTTCCTTCAAGCTTTGGTTCTAAACCAAAACTGTGAAGTCTTTGAACATTTCAAAGTTTTCTAAGTGAAGAGAAGAAATCTCATATCATAAATAATCACTAATAGATATCACATATCCATAATGTTTATTCTGATATAGATGATTCACATACATCAATATGTATGAGATCTTGAATACCTTAACATCTTACACCTTTCCCAAGGAAGGATGTATTGGACATTTTACTTTGAATACAATATTCACAAGTATGTGAGATTTGAATCTTTAGACAATCTAAAGTTTCATGTCTTACTAGTCCATTGATCTCATCAACAGACATATGTCCAAAATTTGATGTCAGATCATTATAAAATGATTTTTTTATCCTCCTATTGATCCTTTTAATTCTCAGTATTAAAAAGCTTAATGAATCATTCATTAATTTTCTAATTTAATAGAGTCCACTAGATCTTAGATTACTATCTGAAATATCTCCATCATAACTCTTTATGATAGATTTATTACAGAATTCATGTTTATATCCAACAATTAGAAATAAACAATGTGTGTATTCTAATATCTAGGTCATAAAGACATTCTCTAAGACTAAGGGCTCCCACTGAAAATATGAAGTCTATTGATCTCATGGAAATTGTTGCAACACTTGCATCACTTTCAACATGGATGACCAATAAACCTTAAGATCAAATATCTAATACATATGCAACCAATTGCAACTGTCATTAGAAAATTGAGATACAATTATTAGACCTTATCTTATCAAATAAGTAAGTCAATATCAATGATTATATGTAGATTAATCTGATGCACTATCTGATTTCTTCTCTAAGGATTCTAGATAGATTTGATAGTCATACTACCAACACATCAACTTATTGCAGTATTGGCATTCATCCAACTCTTTGAATGTCATATGGAAGTTACAGAAATACAGTCAACCTTTTGACTATATTTCTTACTTGGGTCCAACCCATGCTTCCACTGCGCTCCCTTTATCTATAAGCAACCATTACTCAAGACTAAGGATCTCTTATGTTAAATTCAAAAGAATTTAATATAAGAGTATTTCAACATTTATACATGCTTCACCCAATTCATATAATATGAATATTATGAAGCTTCATGAATGACTAGAGTATAGATAGTAGAATGATGACACTCATCATCTACATCCATCTATACTCTTAAAACATAGGTTTAGGTAGGTACTCAAACAATTTGAATACATTATCTCTATAGAGCTACCATTCTACATGATGTAGAGAACCATGTCATTCATGATTAAATGTCAAGAGCACATATGTATGCCAGAATATCTTTATTAATTTTATAAGGATTATTTGATAATTACGATCATCATCGACATGTCACTTCAAAAAGTACATTCGATAAGATCAAGACTTATAGAGACATACAAACCCTAGGGTTTTAGTCCTATTGTCTTATTTAATTATCACTTCTCATTATTATGAGGAATCTTGCACATTGCAACCACATACATTATGTGTCCAATCGCAAGTACAATATCTGGATCAAGGGTCCAATCCATGATATTCTACTGGTTATTAATGAGTATAACATTGAGTGGGTTTAATGAAGGATTATCTGAAATAAGTAATTTGCATAAGGATATATATTTATATATATACACATATTATACTTTGATTTAGGAGTTTTTATATCAAAGTTGTCTTGCCATGTCAACAATGAAAGTTCATTCCCTTAATCACTTTCAATGTAAGAGATATACTTACCATCATATCTCAAGCAAGATCTGGGATCTCCTTCCTTATCTTTGTTGCATCCCAATAATATGAGAACCTACAACTCGGATAAAAAGAAGCGGGAACACATTCCGCCTTGCAAGTCCAACTTGCATCTCCCAATTCGGTCTTTAATACCCGGGCCCACCACCCCTAAGGTGATGTTGACCCGTCATTAATTGAACCAACCGTCAACAGGAATACAACTCGCTATGCGCAATCCAATATCGCCCCAATAATATGAGGACCCGATATTGGGGTCACTACGCATACGTCCTTACTCTTTCGAGAAGCGACGAGCCCGATCCAAATGGATCATATGCAAGAGCTGTCACTTCGGACAGGCGTCTCCTACATACAATATCTGGCGACGAAACTCTTCGCCTTGACGGGAGACCATGGATGTCACTTATGTGATCCTCCATATCTTATTCAAATTAAATTAATTTCTATGAATCACATTCATATAATTAATTCTTCTAAGGGAATTATTAACTCTAATCATATTAGAGTATTCTCAATTGGATATAATTAACTTAATCATATTAAATTAATTATCAATCCAATTTAATCAATCAAACTTAATTTTATGCTTGAATATACATATATGATATTATTCTCAAAGTACGTATTAATTTGAATTTTAATAATTAGAAAAAATACATCATAATCCCTCGGACATTATCCCGGCCCTACCCGCTGTCATGGCCAGTACCGACGGGAGTGGGGCGGACCACATACGTTGCAACCCGCTGACCAGCGATCCCCGACTAGACACCATATCCACCTCGGGAAAGGATAATGCCAAATTGATTATTTTGTACTTGAGATGATCATCGGTTCTTCAACCGAAATTATACCATATAGTAATCAAAACAATTTTGATTTTAAGGAAATTTGCTAGGCAAATTCCCAAGTCCTATTCAAGCAAGAAGTTTGATGATTGTAATTTCCAATTAAGGTTTAGATCAAATCTAATTAACTAATTGGTTGGGGCCAAGTCAATTAGGCAAATAATCATGTTTCAATATTTCACAAATATTTTTCAAGATTATTTCACGAAATTAACAATTAATTTCACTAATTGACAATCACTTGGTTCTAGATTAGGAAAGCAATTTCAGCAGTGACCCCTACTTACTAAAATTGGCATATCTCAATCATATTAAATCCAAATTAAGCAAAGTCAATTTCTAAAGTTTGCTAATTTGATTTAGGACAGAACCTAAGTGATGTTTCACGCATTTCGAGGCAAGTCTAAACAGTAATTAACATTTTAATCACGTTCAGATTCACAGTTCCCGCAACAGTGCATACATGTTCATTAAAACGACCATATCTCGAGCATACGAAATCCGATTTACGCAAACTCAGATCCTATGGTTTCCTTATTTAATGGGGAACATAATACAAGTATTAAATTCGTGTTTAAACAATTTAAACAGTGCCGAATTTATTTACTAAACAGATCTGCGAAATCAAATGCGATGAAAACTTTCGCGACCTTAACGAACCCAAGTCGTCCTCGGTTAGCGAATCACTATTCGAAACCGTCAACCTGGCTCTGATACCACTTGAAGGATATGGTTAGATCCTCAAGCGCATCACGGAAGCGTGAGCGTCGTATCGAATACGACGAGGAGCGACTAGTCGCACTAGTTGCTCGATGCAGCGGAATTTAAAATTTTTATACGACGAAACCACATGATCCAAGAACACTTCTCGAATCGTTTCGTTTAAACCACAAACAAGTAATAGGATTACCTCTTGAAGCGTGGTTGCGATCGAGTCTCTAAACGAAGAGACCTCCTGTCTCAAGTCCGATCCGACGGAGGAGACGCTTGCGAGCCCGGGGATGAACCGCGTGCTACTCGCAATCCATGTTGATGATCCAAGCGGCAGATCTCCTGATCTCGACACACGAGATCCATCGTCTTCTTCACGAGCGAGGCACACCGAAGGAGACGGAGATTCCACGAGCAGAAGAACGGGCAGCATAACGACGATGCCGCGGCGACGGAGAACCTCTCCATGGCATCCATGGTGGAGGACGGCCATGAGAGGGAGAGAGAGGGCTGACCTCTAGAGAGAAGAGAGAGAGAGAGAGATGCTTCTCAAGCATTGTGTGTAAAGAGAGAGCATGGTATGCCTCTCTATTTATAGGGTTTTGGGATCCATGGATCTCAATCCATGTGTCATATAAAATCAATGGTTGAGATTGATTTATGACAATCCAATGGTCAAGATTGTTGTTGGTAAAAGCCAACAACTTGTGATTTTATTTTGATTAAATATATTTGATAAATCAAATATATATTAATACCAAATTAAACCAACTAAATAAGGAGTGGAAAAACAAATGAGAGCCTCCTTCCCTATTGGGAGGAGTGGACGGCCACCAATTCCATAAAGGAATTGGTGCCGCCCCCTCTTCCCATATGGGGAGGGCAATCCATGGATTCCCATGGGATTGCATATCTCCTTGTTTTTCTCTCAACTTATTTTCAACAATTATTCACCAAAAAATAATTCTCAATTAATTTTGGGAATTATTGGAAATCTTGACATTGGAATATTGTGAATCACATTCACAACCCAAAACAAAATGTAATTTACATTTTTCAATTAATTAGACAATGTGTATCCAATACACATTAATAATTAATCTACTAATATAAATTATATTTAACTCTCTCTAATACATTATAAATTCACATTCATAATATATTATGAATAATTGGATATTACTATCCACATTATTCCTATCCTTGATAATTAAATCATATTTAATCATCTTGGATCTCTTTATCTCATGTGTTCAAATAATATGAATCAAATTCAACATTATTCACATCTTTGATAATTAAATCACATTTAATTATCTAAGATAACTCTCCTTATAATATGAATCAAATTCATATTAGTCATGATAAATTAAATCACATTTAATTATCCATTTTCTCAATGCTCGGATACATATATCAACAATAGAATTATCCATGAACTCTTTCAAGGACAATGCGCTTTCTCCGCGAATACTTGGGAGATAAGGACAGGGCGATTGTATTGTTCCCGTATAGTGACATGGATATTGAGATCACATCTCAAATCCAGATCTCGGGCCTCCCATAGATGCTTGATAAATCAAGACCGCAAATCTAATCTTCTCATTGAATCTGAATCACATTCAGATCAATGTCCAACATTTGGACTAAGATCAGATTACTTCTCTACTGAGAGGAGTCACTAAAATCCAGACCCGTTACATCACTCCCTAGGAATGGAAGCGTCATGGTTATACAACCGTTTATGATCACATCACCCTCAGGCATTCCCAATTCCTGTACATCCTGCATACTGGAAGACTCAGAATAAACCTGAAGTATTAGATCAACTTTTATACTGTCTACTTCAGGGTTTTATCAGTAAGTTTCTCATTCGATCATTGGTAGTCGGTATCGATCATATACTTTCCAAAAGCATATATCATACCTAGGTCTTGATCATATACTTTCCAAAAGTATATAGCAAACCTACAAATTCAGTCAAGCTTCCAAAGCGAGACGACCGTGCGCACGGTATTTGATTCTTCCCAATGTCTCATGAGTGAGCTCATGTCTTCCGGTTCAGTAGTGAACCTGTATGATCCCTTTGAGAGATCGTATTACTCATATGCCCTTATATGCACACCAGCGCGCCGGTGTATAGACCTTGATTAGGTCATCAACCTATTGGTCTGCCAAATATACATACTCAGACATATAGTAACACATCTGTCTCCGGTCAGAGGGATGTGTGCCTATATCATGACAGCATATGATATAGGACTTTGGTTATCTCGATCTCGTTAAGTCAACTCTTTGACCTAACTCATCCGACACCTCCGAATCTCTATTCCTATGCAGAGGACCTGCATCAAGAGGTCGGTCAGATATCAACCTAAATGAGATAGGATTGCCATCTCCTACTCAGGCTGGAGATCATCTCTTAATAATCATTTGACGGTGCTTGATGAGTCCTCAATCTAACTCATTAGATATTCATCTAAGCACCAGCCTCTATGATTCAATAATTGAATCAACAGCTGTATGATTATTAAGATGGCTATGGTACATAACCCTAATTGCACTAAGGGACCTATTATGCAAATTATGTATTCTTCATTTCAGATCAAGGAGTGAATTGCAGCAACATTTATTGCATAATGGCTCGCCGTGGGCTCGCATTTCCAACAGAGTGAGGGTGAGGCTGGTGGAACTAGGAGAGAGGTTGCTGCTACCTCCACTGTTGTCCCTGGTACTGGGGTCGACGAACGGTATGCTGGGAGTATTGGGCTTGTCGTTGCTACGTACCATGACCAGATTGTGATGAATGTTGCTGTTGGGAATGAGCATCTCTAGTAAACCATCTAAAGCCTAGGTGATCACAGTGGATACCGGGCTATTACTGGTATTGGGAGTACCAATGCTTGTTGAGTCCCTACAACGGCCCTGATGAGCGCTCAACCGATCAGGGTTAAGTCTAAGAAAATCAGATCAAGGTCGTTGCGACCCCAATCGACGAAGCGTGGCTCAATCAAGAAAAATCAATCAAACAGAAAGGAAAGCAATCCTGCCTAATTATTTAACCTGGTATAGCAACCAGGGTCGAACACAAGGAGCACAGAATGGAAAACTTACGAAATAGTCAGGTAACTAAGAAAATAAAGAATTTGGTGGTTTTTAATTTTTTAAATTTTTTTATGATTTTTTATAAGAAAAAGACTAAAGAAAATGCCCAAAAAGAAAACTCAAGCAATTATTTAAAGGGCCAAAATAACTTAAAAATTCAAAACAAAAAAAATTTTAAGTTTTTAAAATATTCAAGTGTTTTGTGAATTTTGTGGGGGTTTTCTGATTTTTAATTAATTTTCTAAAAATAAAAGAAAGAAGAAAAACTAAAACAGTGTGCAACCAAGATTTAAAGGCACTTCAAAAATAGTTAAAGTGCCTATAAAATCGAGATAACAAATTTATTTTAAACTAAAAAATAAAATCTACCTACAGAAACTGAAAACACATTTTTTTGGTTTTTTATGAAATTTTATAATTTTTATAAGATTTTTAGTCTTTTTCATTTTTAGGGGTTTTATAAATGTGAATAAGACAAAAATTACAAAGAAACTAAAACAACACAAAAGAAGCAATCAGGAATTTTTTTTAGAATTTTTTAAGGTATTTTAGTATTTTTAGTGAATTTTTCAAAATAACCAAAAACATTTTTTGGGGTTTTGAAATTTTAGAAAAATATCAAACAAAATCAAAATACGCAACAAAAATCACCAAAATTCCTACACAATAGCAGGAGCTACGTGTAAAATCTCAGAATTTTTGGAGTAATTTAGCTCTTTATTTAATTAAAAACACAACACATAGATAACAAGGACCAAAATGCAAATTATTTAAGTTTCAGGACCAAACATTAACAAGCAAATAAAAGCACAGGGTCAAATCTGCAAAAAAGTCCAAATCCACACGTGGACAACACGTGAACCAAACACGCAGGGGTATAAATGCAAATCTTATTAATAAAGATTCATTCATTAACAAACATAAAATCCAGGACTAATAATATAAATAACCTAGAAGGTCACGTGGCAGATCAGTTAATAAACAAACAGAAGGACTTGAAAGCAAATATAAGAAACTATAAGGGTTGATTTGTAAAAAAGGTCCAATTGTACTTTTATTTTGCAAACTAAAACATAAACTAAAAGAAACGCGGGGAGAAAAAACGCAATATACCCAAGGAGCTCATGAGAAGCGTGTGAAAGGGTACGTGAGAGGACGCGTGGCGGCCGCTTGTGTGCTGGATCGTGTGGCTCCGGATGCATCAGATGTCAGATCTGATGCTCCAGAAGTGGTCGGGGACGTGCAGTGCAGATGGAGGCCGGATCTGACATCCAACGGAGTAGACATGTTGTTGTGTCAGCGGTCAGGATGATATCTGGATGTGCGGGTTGATCCAACGGTGTCAAGGTAGCCTAGATGAACGGCTTTAGGGAAAACTTCACCGGAGCATAGGGGATGATCCCTAGCTCCGATGGTTGATCAGAAAGCACTGGATGAACCATGGATGGCTTCCGCGTCGATTGAGCGGACCCGTTGGAGCAGCTATCGATCTGATGAACATGACGATGAAGGGGACCTGACTACTCCGGTAAGTCTCAAATGGCTAGAATCGAGTGTCTTCAGCGCGCTCTTTCACCTGCAAAGGGTAGCTAGGACTCGGGCCAATGCTCCGATCCAGTTATTTGGAATAAATACTAAAAGAAGCAATGGTAGATGGGTGCGGGTCTCCGATGAAGATGGTAGGGGACACCATACTCCTAATCATGACGCGATAATCGAGGTTCATGGTGATCAAGCTGCGGAGGTAAATGGAGGGCGAGCGTATGTATTGATCGGAGCGGATAGATGAGGGTGACGAAGCTTCGACTGGCTGGTCGGAGCTGGCAGAGCTACAGTGGCGTAAAATGGAAGGATTGATAACTGACAGAGCTAGGAAAGATCAAAGGGGTACATGAGGGTCCGAGTACGATCCTGAGCTCTAGGAGAATTGGACGGCAGGGTTTGGGCCTCGACCACACTGCGTCAGGCAAAGGAGGCTTCTCGCGGCGGTTCCCCAGCCACAAATGGTGAGCTGTAGCTATACAGCTACAATCCGACCACCGAAGGGGTCCTTCGACTGCTGTCACTATGAGGAAGGGTTCTAGGGTATCAAAGAGAGGTGCGACAAGAGCTGGCGACCTGGGGAGATGGATATGAACTTTTATAAAAGTCCTAGGAGGCTAGAAGAAATCAGATTGAAGCACACGAACCGAGGGTCGGATCCCTAAGGATATCGACAGGCAAGGATCGTGGATCTCCCCTCAATAATCAGAGCCTCGACGTGAAGGAAATGGTGGTCAAATCGGGTCTGGAAAATTTGGCGAAAAGTGAGTAAAAATCAGATCCAACCGAAGGAGGGTCCAGGGGGATAGTTGATCGGAGTCAACAATCCACCTTAGACCAATCAATCAGGTGTGGCGGAGGAAAACGATAGTACAGGCTAAACGACAAAATAGCAGGGAAATTCAAAAATAAAAGATAAAAAAATAATAGATGATTTTAAATTATAAATAATTAAAATGAAAAATATTTATTTTATACAAGGGATTTTTCTACGATTTGTATTTAATTTTATTAAAATAAATTACGGTATATACAATATAATACATGTATACATTACCTATGTGGTTTTGTACAATTATTTTTATTTTATTTTTTTACAAAAATACCCCAATTTTATATTTTATTTACTTACAAAATAATATTTTGAGTATAAAATAATTTTTGTTTTATTTTATTATTTATTTACAAGTATAAAATAAATAGGGAAAGAAACAATTATACATGTATTATGTACAAGTGAGAGAGAGTATTTTATTCTATTTTATTTAATTTTTTTGATTTTTATTTTATTTTTAGAAATATATAAAAGGAAGTTAAAACATCTTTTTATATTTATTTTTGTAAAAATAAATTATATACACATATGATACTTATATACAAGGTGTAGTGGCCCTATCTCTCTCTACTTATTTTATTTGGCGATCAGGCCAATAATTGGCCCTCTCTTGGGCTTGGGTCACTCAATATTTATTCTAATTACTTCCTTCTTTTCTTTTATTCTTGATTCTTTTATTTTGCACAAATACATGCTGATTATGATATATTAACACATGCATGCTTATTGCTAAGTTATTGTATTTACAACTATTTACATGATGCTTTGCCATGATAATTAGCTAAAATAAAAGAATAAAGAGTGATGAATGAGGATTCATCACCCCCTATACTTTACTTTTGCTAGTCCATTAGCGAACACTTATTTGAAAAAGAAGTGAAAAGAAAAAGGAAAAGAAAAAGAAGGAGAATCAAGGCTGATTATAAAACTTGTCTTCATTAAATTGAAGTATGGAGCTCATTCTAACCTTTGGATTATTAGTTTGTCAGAACCTTATTAGGACTTAGGTTTAAAACTCAACAAGCTCTAAGTTCCACCAATCTATGGTCAAGACTCCTCAATAATCCAAACCAGAACAAGTCTACATACACAAACTCTAATGACCATGAATCTTTTCTTGTACGTTGTATGTGATATCTAACTCCCCACCTCAGAAATGGCAAAGTGACAACCCTCCTCAACAAGGTTACTCTAATGCCCTAGTTTGGCAGCTCTTTCCTCGAGGAGAGGGGTATTCCCTTCTAAGTTCAAGTGCAACTGGCTCAAGAAGAGGAGGAAGAAGAGAATGGACCATGACCAGTGTAGCCATGTATCCTAGGGAGCCCAACCAGTGCAGCTAAGTCTCCCTGCTGCAAGCTTCATGAGATGAGAATGGGTAACATAAGCTTTGCGTTATTTGGCTATATACACTACGGTATGTATTTCATTTTCTATCAGACCCACCACTTTCTTGGAGTTTTTCTTTCTTTTGCACATTTTTTTGATGTGCCTATGTACAACATATCTACATGGTGCATCATATGTACATAAAGAGTTTTCCCTCTTGAGCCAGTAGACTATCCATCTTTTGAAGTATTATTGCAACCCACAACATCTGTTGTTAGACCTTAATGCTGCCAGACCAAGTTGAGATGCACTTCCTTCACTAAAAGAAGACGAGAGGTTCTGCCTAGAAGTACTACCCTCATATGCTACCCCAAGCCAAAGAAGTCTGCCTCCTCACCACCTCATTCGTAGAGAGATATGTGTAAGCCGCTGGTGCAAGTAAAGCCATTGTCTATGAGAGTCATGTGTGTGTTATTAAGTGTTCTACTTAGACACATCAAGATGAAATGTGATCATAGCCTAGTGGACTCTAAGAGTTAATTCCCATGACCTAAAAAGTCTTTACCCTAAGCCCTATAAGGTTCCTCTGAGAATTATGTGGATTAAGGTCTTAACCAAGCTCCATTTTGAAATTTAATTCCAGGCTAGTTTAAATGTCAACTATGATTCAGAAAAAACTTTACCAGTATATACAAAAATGTAAATTTTTAAAAATGTGCAAACTTTTTGAAAAATGTTTCAATGAATGAATGCATGGATGCGAAGGTTTTGCAAAATATTTACATACATTTACAGACGAGTTTTTACAAACTTTTTGTTTTTCGAACATTTTACAAAAATTTTGTACTATATACATGATTTTGATATCAAAATATTTTCAAACTCTTTACACAAAATATTTTACAAATATTTGTACAAAAGTAGATTTTATAAATAGCTATGTATGTGCAAGAAATAATTTTATGTACAAGAAATTTTTTTAAAATTTTATGGGTTTTTAGATAGAGGATTTTAGCCATTTTATTTATTAACACACTCACACAAAGTATGAGTTATGGCTAAAGTATATATGAAATATATACAGTACCCCCTTATACGTAGCTCGAATGATGTCCTCAGAGTGGATCAAGAGCGATGAAGAAGACATAACTCATGCTTAGTATAGGGAAGTAAAAAGGAAAGCTGTATTACAATGATGAATCAAAGAATAGAATGAAAGGATCTCGGTGTTTCCCCCTATACTTAGGATCATGTAATCTTAAGTATAGCAGACTGTGGATGAAGGGAAATCCGAGTGGGAGAATGTACAGGGTCTACCTCCCCTATACATAGGGTAAAATATCCCTAAGTATAGGCAGCAAAACAGAGGTAAAAAGAATCAAGATAGAAATCAAAAGTCTGACACCCCCCCTATACTTAGGGTAAAGTACACCCTAAGTATAGCATAATCATAAGATGCAATCTGGGGTATGGGACTGAAGAATGGTATGATATGGACATCTGGATCTATACAAGGTGGAACACAATGATAATCAGGCGTGAGATGCAATAGATGCGAGTCAAAGACCATATCGCACGCAAAATGAATAGGGGCGACCAAGGCACCCCCATCAGATATCAACACTCTAGGCACCCCGAACCGTGAAATGATATTTTTCCTCAAAAATCTGCATACAGTCTTAGCATCTGCGGTTCGGGCGGGGATGGCCTCAACCCAATGACTAATATAATCAACGGCCAACAAAATGTACTCAAATCCTTGACTCTTAGAGAATGGACCCATGAAATCGATGCCCCATGCGTTAAAAAGCTCACAGAAGTGAATGGGCTGCATCGGCATCATACCACGCTGTCCACAAGTGTCCATCCTCTGATAGTCAGTACACCTCTTCACGAACTCATCAGAATCCTTGAAGAGGGTAGGCCACCATAGTTTAGATTGGTGTTCTTTCTATACCTTTCTCCTCCTAGAGTGATGTCCTCCTGCCTCAAGCTTGTGGCAGTAAGTTAGGATGTTGTGGTGCTCCTCCTGTGGAATGCTCCGAAGCCAGATTCTATCTCCTCCTTCACGATAAAGGATGGGATCCACCCAGTGGTAGAACTTGGCCTTTGCAAGGAAGGTCTCAAATCGTTGTCTAGACCATCCTTGTGGAACTTTCTTAGCAACAAGATAGTTCACAATGTCTGCGTACCACGAGAGTGAGGTGATAGCAAGGATCACCTCATCTGAGAAGGTCTTAGAAATAGGATCAGTTTGCTCAGATTCCTCAAGATGATCTAACCGGGAGAGATGATCCTCCACCACATTCTTGTCTCCAGGCTTATCCTTAATCTCAATGTCGAACTCCTGGAGTAGAAGGATCCATCTAGTCAGTCGCTTTGGCATCCTTCTTTGCCATGAGGTACCGGATGGCGGTATGATCTGTGACAATAGTCACCTTCGATCCAATGATGTAAGATCTAAACTTATCTATGGCAAAGACTACAGCTAGCACCTTCTTCTCAGTGACGGTGTAATTCCGTTGTGCGGCATCTAATGTATGGCTGGCGTAGTGAATGGCAAATGGCACTCCATCCCTCTTCTGTCCCAACACGGCCCCTACGACAAAATCGAAGACATCCGTCATGATCTCGAATGGGAGAGACTAATCAGGCAGCTGAAGGACAAGAGCCTCAACAACTACACTCTTGAGAGTCTCAAATGATGCAAGACACTTATCATCTACAATGAACTCGGTGTCTTTGGTCAGCAAATCAGTCAACGATCGGGCAATCCTGCTGAAATCATGAATAAATCGTCGATAGAAACTGATGTGCCCCAGAAAAGACCGTAACTGTCGCAAGTTGGATGGTGGACTGAGTTTCCTAATGATATCCACCTTGGTCGGATCAACCTCAATGCCCCTGTTGGAGATGATATGACCAAGCACTATCCCTTGAGTCACGATGAAGTGACTCTTCTCCCAGATTAATATAAGATGGACCTCGATGCATCGCTGAAGGATACAGTCTAGGCAGTCAAGACAAGCATCAAACCCCATCGCCATAGACCGAAAAGTCGTCCATGAAGACCTCCAAGAACTCACCCACTATGTCCGAGAAGATGCATAACATGTACCTTTAGAATGTCACCGGAGCGTTACATAGATCAAAGGGCATCTGTCTGAAAGCATATGTCCCAAAGGGACAGGTGAATGTAGTCTTGTCTTGGTCTTCGGGCGCAATGGTCACCTGGTTATAGTCGGAGTACCCGTCAAGGAAACAATAGTAACTCTTACCATCTAGCCTCTCTATAATGTGATCAATAAAAGGCAACGAGAAATGATCCTTCTTGGTGTCCTGGTTTAATCATCTGTAGTCCACACCGACCCTCTAATAAGTGGTACCCGAGTAGCGATCTCCTCTCCGTCTCACTCACAAGTGTAGTGATGCCTGTCTTATTGGACATCACATGTAATGTACTAACCCACTTGGAGTCGGAGATGGGGTAGATAAAATCAACGCTCCACCATTTCAAGATTTCCTTCATGACAACCTCTCGAAGGTTCGGGTTCAACCGCTGCTGGAACTCACGCGACAGCTTGGCATTCTCTTCGAGATGGATATTGTTGGAGCAAAAGGCCAGACTTACCCCCTGGAGATCATCTACACTCCATCCTATCACCTTGCGATTCTTTTCAAGAACCTCCATCAAACGTGATTCGCGCTTTCCAGTCAAATATGCTGAGATAATGACCGGGTGCATCTCATGCTCGCCCACAAGGAATCTATACTTCAGCAACTGCGGCAAGAGCTTCAGCATGGGAGAACTCTCGCTGATCATGAAAATCTGGTGAAGACTGCTCTGCTGGTGCATCTGTACTCTGAATCGGATCAGTCTCCACCCTAGCTGCTGGCTCTGTAGGAATCAGACATGGAATCAACTCATCAAACTCTGCCCAATCAATATCTGACTCTGACGGATCTGAATCGGAATTAACCGAAATATCAACTACCTCTCTATCCTGAACACGATCTACAGCCTCGAATGTGTCTTCTGCCAAGAGTGTGCTCTCCAATCTCTCTTCTGCTGGAATCTGGGAATCAGTGGGATCTGAGTGTGAGAGGATGGCTCGTGAAACGAGGTCTCACCAAGCGTCTTCATAATATGTGATCACAAAATCGTACTACCTGTGGACGTCTCGCTCTGCCTCTGTCATCTACTCTGAATAGCCGAGCTGCTCTGAGTTGGCTGAGTCTCGCGTTAGTCTCCTCGATCGTCTCTATTCGTATACTCTCACCCTTGATGTTACAATATACCTTCAAGATATCATGATCAGACACTACCTTGGCTGTGGACAAGAATGGGCATCATAAAATGATGGAGGTATCGATCATAGACTCAGGGATCTCCATGTCCAACACAATGAAGTCCACGGTGAATTTCAGGCCCTGAATTGTGACGACCGCGTCCTTCAACAACTCCTTCGGCCTCTTGAAACATCTATCAGCAAACTGAAGGACTGTCCTGCTCTGTCGAAGAGGGCCATACTCGAATCGGTCGAGTAAGGTTGCCGAGAGTAGGTTGATAGAAGAACCACTGTCTAATAGAGTCCGATCGAACCTCTGCTCGTGGATGTGACATCTGACATATGGAGCTCTTGCATCTGGCCTCTTTGCTGGCAGACGGTTCTGAATGGTGAAGCATGTGGTAGAGTGAGCTCATGGGTCTCTGCATGATGGTTCCTCCTCTTCCTACGAATGGTGGTCTTCTCTCTAAGGTTCCTCTGGAAGAGAGGGATGTGCTCAAGGGCCTCTTGTAGAGTCGGTTGAATCTGAAATCTATCTATCATCTGCTGGCTGAACTCTAACTGTTGGGATTTTTTTGGATTTTCTTTTTTATTCCCCATAGCCAAGCGGAGAGCTAGAGGGAAGGAGATGGTTGGGCCCTCCTCAGATGGAGGGCTAGGATCGGGTCCTTGTTGCTGTAGCAAAATAGAATCCATGCACATATCTCCAGGCATTGGAGATGGACTCACAAACAAAGAACCCTTTCCTTTATTATCTTTTTTGGATTTTTCTAAATAGTCTTGAGATACATAAGCAAATGGAAATGCAACAAGAATAGAATGGGTCGCCTCAGTACCACCCGTGGCATCTGGACTTGCGGCATCAACACCGCACTCTAGCTCAGCATCATAATGTCTGGTGGCATCAACACCACCTCCTGCATTTGGTGAAGTGACGGCCTCAATACCGTTAGTTGGATCTACCTCCTTGGTGGCATCAACACCATTGTCATCAACATCATAATGAGCAGCATCAGCACCGCTCTACTCCTCATCTGGCGCTCCTGAGTCATCATGGTGTCGTCACTCAGATGAGGCGCCGTGGGCAGGCATCTTACCGCTCCTTAGTGTAACAAAGTCAGCATCAAATGTATATGCAGTAATATCACCCAATGCGTCACTAGGAGTGGTAACCTCTGTAACCTCTACCTGCTTAGACTTCCTCTTCAGGTTGTTCGGATTCAGCTCGATCTGAGCGGGTATGGCGATCTTTCGCTTCACGATCTCCCCCATCTCCTAATGGAACTCGTCCATCTCCCGCCTGAATGTGGCCTGCTGCTTGGAGATAAGACGTGCTAAATCATCAAGTGATGGGTTCTCATAAGATGTCCCATGAGAACCGGATGGGCTGCCTCTCTGGAAGTGAGGATGCTGCTGCTCAGACGGATGAGGGGGATATCGGTGATGAAACTGCTGAGGCTGCTGCTGCTGCCTCCACAACTGTCCCTGCTGATAGGGACGAGGACACTGCTAGTAGTGTGGCTATGGCAGTGGGAACTGGGGCTGCTGCTACTGGTTGTACCAGCCACCCTGAACTGGAGGCTGCTGCTAGGATGAGTCACCTCCTGTCGAACATCGGAATACAGGATGATCCCGTCGGGTTCCAGGCAGAGGTCGGTCATACCAAATTTCGTTGAATTCCATCAACAACTCCTGCTCATAAGTGGTAGGGGAAGGACTACAAGGGGCTGATCCGGCTGGTAGACCACCATCTGAGTGTCCGGAGATGGTGGTGGCTGGACATACTGTTGCTGCCGCTGAAATGACTCCACCTGAATGTGATGCACCTATCTGTAGTGGGCAGAGGATTAGGTTGAGTTGCTGCTGCTGGGGTTAGCCTGTGACCTGAGATGAGGCTGAGAAGCTGACTGTGCCTCCTAGAGACACATGATCCGAGTCTTCAGGTCACTCAGTGTCTGTTCCAAGATAGATCCAAAGGATGTCGGTGCTGACGCGTGGCGGGATCAGAGGCCGTCAGATCTGGATAGATCCAACGGTGACTAGAGGCAACAATGAAGGAGGTGACGTGGCTGAATATGAACCGCTGGATCTGATTGGATCCAACGGTGGTGGCTTCCTCCAGTGAATGAACACGTGGCTGGCTGGGGTCTGTAGGATCACAACTGATCCAACGGCTGTCTGTAGCTCCGAGCGGATGGCGACTTGGATAGATAGGGACAGTTCGATCGAGATGATCGAACGGCCACTGGGGCTTCTTATTCAACGGACATCCGCCACCTGCGGAGGACTTGGCAGGTCTCCGACAAAGGGAGCTTAGCTCAGCCCGGTCCTCCTTGCGTCGGTGAAGCTCTCCGGCGTTTCAGAGATGTCCCAGAAGATGCGCGGTGGTGCGGCGAGCCGTCCGGTAGTCCCAGGAAGGAGAGATGCGCGTCAGAGGTCGCTGTCGATGAAGCTCGAGGGTGACTCCGGTGAACCTCCGACCAGTGAATGAAATAGGTACCTGCAGGGGTTAACAATATAGCCGAAGCACGTAGTGCGATCGTGGAGATGTGAGGGTGGTCGGCGAGGCCTAAGGGGGAACATGAATGGTCTGGCGATGGTGCTCCGGCCAGGTGGCGGAGCTGGAGCTGATGGAGGGAGAAGTGCGTCGTCGGAGGGTGCAAAGTGTAGCGCGAGGATGAGAGCTCCGTCGCGGAGCTCGGCGAAGTGGAATTAAATGTGAGAAAAGTGAATAAAAATCAGAATGAAGATCAAACGGAGATGGAGGAGTTTACCTGTGGTTTGGAGCTCAAAGTTGAGGTCCAGGTCATCGCTCGAGGGATCAGTAAGGTCCCGAGCTCAAGCAGCTACGCGGAGGAGTTGCTGCGACACGGCGGTGGCGCTGAGGATCTCACCGGAGAAGATACCGGTCTTCGTTCAAGGATTCGCTCGATTGCTGTCACTAAAAGATCGCTCCGAGCTCGAGGTACTTCCCTGGGGTGGCGGATGAGTGTGAAATCGGTCGGTGATCGAGTATTTATAGGTTGAAGTAGACGGCCGGCCTAGTGATGGGGCGAAGTTCAAGGAGGTCGTGGAGCGTCTATGGTGGAAGTGGTGGCAAGTGAGGGAGTTGGCGAGGATCAGGGGCGAGTGGGGATCATCGTGGAGGTGTTGGTGGTCGGCGAGAGTGGCTGAGGTGCGACTGAGAATAGGAAGGTGCAACCCCTCCCGCAAGCTTGAGAACGTGGGAGAGAGGGGCGCTGGAGGTGGAAGACGAAGTCCCAGCCGTTGGATCCCTTGATCCAACGGCCGAGATCGAGGCAGGATGGAGCGGTAGGATGAGATCTAGGGCGAAGCGATCTGAGGGCCATGGAGCATCCACGTGGTGCGATGGGAGAGAAGCATGAGCGAACAGTGGAGATGAGATGAAGGGATTCGATCGAAGGGCTGAGATGCAAGGCGGGATGAGTGGTTGTGATGGAGGGGTGGCGTGCATGATCCAAGGGCGCAGCGTGCGACGCGTGGCACGCTGTGGTGAAGGCGCTGATGAGCGGATCAGATGAGAAGGGGGGTTTGATCTAACGGTAAAGGTTAAAGGCGTACGTGGTGGTGGCTCCACCGTTGGATCTGGATGAAGATCCAACGACTGAGAGCGCATGCGGATGAGTCAAGGGGGGCGGGTCGCATGGCGCAACCAGAGGGCGCCACGTGGCCAGCTATCATTGGCTTAAAAATAAAAATGAATTTAGGGAGAGGAGGAGGCCGAATTTGGAAAAACTCAAAACATGAAAGTTGTAGATCATGATGAGATCTACAAGTTTCATGTTGACCAAAGATGGAGATGAGGTCAAATATGATACAAAAATACAAAGATACAAATATACATATATGTAGTATACAAGGAGGCCCAAAAACCCAACTTTTTCATACGAGCTCCAAATTGTATAAAATTAGTCTCATTTTAAAGGTCTTTTAATGTGTATTAATCTGAAAGTGAGTAGACCTATTTTGGAGTTGGTATGAGGGATCTA
Source organism: Ottelia alismoides (assembly GCA_037367405.1). Lineage (NCBI taxonomy): Eukaryota > Viridiplantae > Streptophyta > Magnoliopsida > Alismatales > Hydrocharitaceae > Ottelia > Ottelia alismoides. The sequence continues at coordinate 481,202 of JAZKJV010000414.1, forward strand.
TGGGCATTTTATGGTCCAAGGGCTTTAGAGCTTTATTGGTGCTTTTACAAAGGAAATTCCTGTCTTTCTTCCTTATATTATTAACTAAGGTGTACATAGTATAAGGGAGAGCTTATTTTGCTTCGTGGACATTTTACAAATGATGTTGGCTTCTTATTTAATGCAAATGGAGTGCTTAAATGCATGTTTTATATATGCATGTATGAATGTTATTTATGAATTATAAAGGGAAGTATGCCTCTATTTACTCAGGAACAAGGCTCTATTTTTAACTTTTGGAGTGATGAATCATAGATTCATCAACCCCCTATACTTAAACCTTGCTCGTCCCCGAGCAACTAAATGAAATGCAAGAGTGAAATGATTTTGGGTTCCATACCAAGGTCATGAACAAAAGTTAAAAATGGAGCTTGAATTGACCTTTGGATTAATTCTGTGGCGGAACCTTATTTGGACCTGAACTTAAGACCTAACAGACTTCAAGTTCCACAAGTCTTCTATTCAGGACTCCTCAATAGTCAGGTCAGAACAAATCCTCAAACGTAAATTTCTGATGACTATGATTCTTACTTGTACTGTGTAAGTGAGATATAGCTCTCCACATCAGAAATGACTCAGAACCAGCCTCCTCTAACAAGGTAACTCAATAACCCGGTCCAGTAACTCTTTCCTCGAGGAGCGGGGTATTCCCTTCTAAGTTCAAGTGCGACCAACTCAAGAGGAGGGGGTAGAAAAGAATGGATGGTAGCTAGTGTAGCTACCTACCCCGGGATGCTTGACCAGTGTAGCCAAGTCATCCAGCTGCATTTCTTTGCTAATATACAGACCCCGACGGGTATTTTATTTTCTCTTGGACCTGTCTGATTTTTTTGGAGTTTTTACATTTTTTAGCAAACTCATACAAGGTGCAGCATGTACATCAGGAGTTTTTCCTCTTGAGTCAGTAGACTATCCCTCTTTTGAAGCATTATTGCAACCCACAGCATCCCGTTCTTAGACGTCAACACTACCAGAATAGGTTGAGATGCACTACCCTCCCTAGAGGAGGACGGATGTTTCCACCCGTGTGCTACTCCAAGCTAAAGGATTCTACCTCCTCACCACCTCATCAATGAAGAGCTACGTGCATAGTGCTTGTCCAAGTTAGGTCATTATCTAAAAGAATCCCGCGTATGCACGAGATATTCTACTTAGACTAATCAAGATGACATGTGAACATAGACTTGCGGACTCAAAGAATTAAGTTACTTGACCTGAGAAATCTTAACTCCAGATCCTATAAGGTTCCTCTGAAACTAGGTGGATTAAGGTCAAATCAAGTTCATCCTTAATATCTGCTCATAACTTGGTTCAGAACCCACTAGCTTTCCACCTTGCAAATGCAAGATATGCAGATGAGATGCAGATGTCATGCTATAAAGATGAATGAAAATGCAAGACTCTTTTTCTTTTCTTTTAGATGTAGAGATGATATGCAAGATAAGAAGCCTATTTTTATTTTCATTTTTTTTATTTTCATTTTTTTTCATTGGTATACCTCCTATTTTACAACAATCTACAAGAGGTTTGTAAGTATTATACAAGTATATACACATTTTTTTTCAATTTTTACCCACCTGTAATTATTGTAAAATATATACAAAAATACGCGAAAGTACGAGCTATGGGTAAAGTATATATGTGATATATACACGCCCCCCTATACTTAGCGCGTGCTATGTCCTCAGAGCACGAAGAGCGAGGAAAAAGACATAGCTCGTGCTAAGCGTAGGAGAGCTAAAGAGAAGGATAAAATGTACAGAAATCGACCGGCCCCCCTATACTTAGGCTTTGGCGGCCTAAGTGTAGAAGGAAGTCAAAAAGTGGGGCGGACGAGGTCAAGAAGAGAAGTGGATGAATATACAATGCGAGCATCAGTCCTCCCTATAATTAGGCTCAGGTCAGCCTAACTATAGAACGGAAGTGAGTATGAGAACCGATGTGATCTAGAGAATGTAGAAAGAATCGTCTCAGGTGACTCATCCCCCCTATACTTAGGATCTGGTCATCCTAAGTATAGTCCAAAATAGTGATTCGATGAGGTGGGGATGGTTACTAGAGTCGCGGGGGAGAAAGGATAGGATGTACAAGAACGATGATATATACAAATGAGTCGGTCTGAATCTTTCAAGATGTTGCTGATGGCTGGAGCTCACTACTGCAAGGTCTCATACGCGGCTCGAGGTGCATCTGCTGAATCTGTCTCGCGCATGAATACAATCTCCTCAACATGGACTAACTGCTCATTGGATTCGACGAAGTGCTTCAATAGTTGTCCATTCACTAGGAATGTCGGTGCGTCATCTGCGAGATCTGAGATCTCGACACATCCACTATCATGCACCGTACGGACGACAAATGGGCCTGTCCACGTGGACTTCAACTTGCCTTGGAAGATCTTCAGCCTAGCATTAAACAACCATACCTTCTATCCAGGAACAAAGGTCTTTCGTCTGATATATCTATCATGCCAACGCTTCACCTTGTCCTTGTACACCAAACTGTTGTCATATGCGTGGTTTTTGATTTCCACAAGCTCATTCAGATCCAATTCTCTCTGCTTCTGTCCAAGGTGTGTGTTACAATTGACCTTCTTGATTGCCCATTCCGATTTGTGCACTAACTATGCGGGCAAATGGCACGGCTTTCCGAAAACCATTCGGAATGGGGAGGTGCCTAACGGTGTCTTGTAAGCTATCCGATACGCCCAGAGGACTTGATCCAAGATCTGAGACCAGTCCTTCCTGTCCGGGTGGACAAGCTTTTGCGATATAGTTTTCACCTCCCTATTTGACACCTCAACCATACCATTGGTCTGTGGGTGGTAAGGGCTAGCAACACGGTGTTCATGCCGTAGTCCTTCTGGAGCTTCTTCACCTCCCGATTCACAAAGTGGCTACCCCCATATGATATCATCATTTTGGGGATCCCGAACCTAGAGATTATGTGATCTCTGATGAATTTACAGACAGTCCTGCTGTCTACGGCTCGGGCCGGGATAGCCTCCACCCATCTGGATAAATAATCTACCGCAAGAAGGATATATTCGAACTCGTGGCTAACAGGGAATGGGCTCAATAAATCGATGCCCCAGGCGTCAAAGACATCACAAATGATGACAGGCTGCATCGGCATCTCATCCTTGGAACCAACGGTTCCTCCCATTCTCCGACATACTGGGCATGACTTCGCGAAGGCGATGGCATCGCGAAACAGAGTCGGCCAGTAAAAGCCACATTGAAGTATATTCCATGCGGTCCTCTTCCCGGAGTGGTGTCCTCCTACCTCCAAACTGTGGCATACAGAAAGGACACTCTGGTATTCCTCCTGAGGAATACACCGTCTCCAGACACAATCTGGTCCTTCGAAGAAAAGGATCGGATCCTCCCAATGGTAGTATCTAGCGTCCGACTTCAGTCGGTCAATTTGGCTCTTGGGCCAATCTTCGGGAACTTTCTTGGAGACACGATAATTCACGATATTGGCGTACCATGGAAGTGAGTCGACAAACAAAATAGACTCATCAGGGAAGGAGTCTCAAATTGGTGAATCCTCGGAAGTATTAAGATCTTCTAGACGAGAAAGATGATCGGCTACTACGTTCTTCTTTCCAGGTTTATCACGAATGTCCAAATCAAACTCTTGGATAAGTAAAATCCATCGAAGAAGACACGCCTTCACGTCCTTCTTCTCCATCAAATATCTTAGAGTCGTGTGGTCAGTGAACACGATTACCTTGGATCCAATTAAGTGTGATCTGAACTTGTCCAAGGCAAACACTACCGCAAGCATTTCCTTTTCCGTAACTGTATAGTTACGCTGAGCGGTGTCGAGCACTTTGCTTGCGTAGTGAATTGCAAACGGGATGCCATTCCTTCTCTGTCCTAACACAGTCCCCACATCAAAGTCTAAGGCGTCCGTCATGATCTCAAAAGGTAGAGACCAATCTGGGGCTTGTAGGATAGGTGCGTCCATAATCATTCCTTGCAATAGCTTAAAGGCCTCAAGACATTTGTGATCAACAATAAACTCCATGTCTTTGCCTAAAAGCTCAGTTAGCGGTCGGGCAATCTTAGAAAAATCCTTAATGAATCTCCGATACTATGCCCTCCATCACCATGAAGTGACTTTTCTCCCAGGACAGCACCAGATTAACCTCACAACATCTTTTGAGGACTCGGTCCAGATTCCTAAGACAGGAATCGAAGGAATCATCGCGGACTGAGAAGTTATCCATGAAGACTTCCACGAATTCGCCGACCATTTCGGCGAATACATCAATCATGCACCTTTGGAAAGTACCTGGAGCATTGCATAACCCAAAAGGCATGCACCTGAAAGCATAGGTACCAAAGGGGCAAGTGAATGTGGTCTTTTCCTAGTCCTTCGGAGCTATGGCTACTTGATTGTAGCCCGAGAACCCATCTAAGAAGCAGATGAATTATTTCCCCGCTAGTCTCTCTAAGATCTAATCAATGAACGGTAGGGGGAAATGATCCTTCTTTGTCGCGACATTCAGGCGTATGTAATCCACACAGACGCGCCACGACGTGGGCACTCGCGCCACGATCTCCTCTCCATCCTCATTGGTGGTTGTCTGAATTCCTGACTTTTTCGGGACAACATGGATTGGGGCCACCCACTTAGAGTCGGAGATTGGGTAAATGAAACCCGCGTTGCACCATTTCTCTATCTCCTTCTTCACGACCTCTCGTAAATTTGGATTCAAACGACGTTGGAATTCACGAATGGGTCTGGCATCATTCTTCAAGTAGATATGGTGCGAACACAGAGCGGGATTTATCCCATGGAGATCGTAATGCTCCAGCCTATCCCCTTGCGGTTTTTCTCCAGGATCTCTAGCAAGCGAGATTCCTGCTCCTCGGTCAATCGCGAACTGATGATGACCGGAAATTTCTTGTCCTGATCCGCAAGGAAGGCGTATTTTAAGGTTGTGGGTAATGGTTTGAGCTCAGGAATAGTATGATCGTCTAAAAAGTCTGGCTCAATTTGATCTGGCCCGGTGTTGGAAGTGGCTGGATCTTTCTCTGTGATAACTGCCACCAAGTTGTTCGGCTCTGGAGTCGGATCATCAAAGGTTTTCATGCAATCGGCAAAAGCCTCGTCCGACTCGTCATCCTCATCTTCCGATTGTCCTAAAGATGTAAGGACTGACAGGCCCAACTGGGCCTCTAAGTCATCGAAGATGTAGGGCGATGCAGGTTCAGAGTTGTACTCGTTCCTGAGGACCTCGCAAACTGACTCATGCACTGGATCATCTCCGGAGGGGATGGACTCATCGGTACTGGCTGGGTTCTGTCTCCATGGCCCAATTGTGTCTACATGATCGCAGTCTGCTTCGGTAGAAGAGTACTCGGTGCTGGATTCTGAATCCGGTCTCTGCCACCTTGTCTGTTTCATCTCAAGTTCTTCATCTCTGCCTGGAGTTTGGAACTGGATCTTCCTGATCTTATAATCGAACAAGTCCCCCGCAGTTCTGAGGAAGGGACTGCCTAAGATGATCTGGGAATCTCTCCAATTACGTAGGGTTCCCATTTCCAGGACAGTGAAGTCCACCATGTATTCCTGCCCCCCGACTTTGATCACAATGTTCCTCAATTCTCCTTGGGACCTCTTGGTTGATTTATCAACAAACTGTAGAAGGGCTCTAGATTTCCTAAGAGGTCCGAGATTAAGCCGCTCATAGAGGGCTGTAGGCATCAGATTGATTGAGGAACCATTGTCCAGGAGAGTGCGTGCAAACGCGATGTCATCAACATGACTCACTAGATAGTGTGCACCCATGTCTCTTCGTTTCCTTGGAAACGAGTTCTTTATTGCACAAGTCGTGGCTACTGATAAAACGTGTTTCTCAACGCGGCTTTTGGACTTCTTGCTAACCCTAGTAGGTGTGCATTTCACCTTAAGGTACTTTTGGAATGCAGGGGTCATCTCCACGTACTTGTCAAAGGGGATTGTGACCTTGATGTCTTTGTTGCAGAACTCTGCCATCTCTGGGTCATCTTTTTGGATTTTTTTCATTTTCTTCTTTCCACTCTTGAGAGCTCAGAGGAAAGGGATTATTGACTCCAACTCATGTTCGGAAACTGAAAGATTCTCATTAAGATCATGAACTGAGTTCTTTACATGACTCAGACTCTTTGACAGACTCTGACTCTGACTCTGACTAAAAAGAAAATGCTGTGGCGAAAATGGTGATGCTTCTTCCGCGACTGCTGGACGATCCTCCTCAGATGGAGGTGCGGGCTCCTCATCGGTTTCATCGGACTCTATGCTGATGCAAGAATGCTGCTTCGAGGACTAAGATGTCCTCTTCCTCTGCCGATGATGGTGGTGGTGATGCTCCTCCTCTTCCTCCAAGTTCTCCTCAGGTAGAGACTCAGAGGCTCCTTCCTTCTGTGCCCGTGCCTGATCAGGTATGGTCACGGTCCTTCCACTCCTAAGGGACATATGATTTACATTATCGTACGAAAGGATCTCATGTTCAGATAAATAATTATCTGAATAATATACCTGATCACGAGGTCGGTTCTGGCCATGGATTATGATGTTTGGGTTGGCCTGAACCTGTGCGGGAATTGGGGTCTTTGGCGCCATCTGTTGGTCCTGGTTACGAGAGATATGATTGATATCAGTTCTCATATCCAGGTAGTCATTATGCATCTGTTGGACCCTATCAGACAAGGTCTGGATCGCCAAGGTGAGAGACTCCAATTCGGTGGGCTGGGCTGGCTGATGTGCGGATGAGGTTCTGTATTGGCCCTACTGGCCATGCCGATACTGCTGCTGCTGGTGGGACGGTGCTAGGCCCTGCTGATATGAGCGCTGCTGCTGCTGGTGCCGCTGAGGCTGGTACACTTGTTCTGGCCTGGACTGAAAGCGCGGTGCGGGGACGGAGCTGGTTCCTTGGTAAGCTAGGGAAGATCGGTGAGGCTGACCATTCCCCATCCTTGACTGTCTACTGACGGGGTCATGTATGTACCACATATTGTTGATCTTGAACACATGCGGAGGCTCCTCGTATCCAGTCTCTACTTGTGGGGGTGCATGCTGGTCCTGCTGGGTGTAAGTTTGGTCCTCCACCCAGCCACTCTGAGGCCCCGGTGCCTGTTCTTGTACAAGATGGACTCGATGTACAGGTGCAGGTGGTGCAGAAGGGGTAGGTAGCTTCATCTTGGCTACCTTCTCAATGAGTTCCTCCACTTGCTTCGGTAGACGTGAGAGAGACTCAAGGTCAGTGACCCTCTTGTGAATCTGCTCGACCATGGTTAGCTTGTCGGCAATCATTCCCATGCTGGGGATGAGGTCCTCGGTCAGATCCGCTACAGTCCTTCGGGTTGTCTCGTTGGATAAGATTGAGGGAGACAACTGATAGGCCCTGGTGGCCTGCGACCTGCCGGTTTCCGCCATCTGTGCCAGGATCTTCCATACGGCGTGTTCATTCTTGTTCATATAGCTTCCTCCACAGGCGGCACTGACTAACCCCTGCATCTCCGGGGTTAGACCACAGAACAAGGTCTGGACTAGGATCGCCTTAGAAATGTCGTGGCAGGGGCATTTCTGTACTAAGTCATTGAACCTATCCCAGGCATCATGGAAGGGTTCACTAGGTCCTTGGGAGAAGCTGGCGATCTTCATTCTCATCTAGTTAGTCCTACTGAGAGGGTAGAACTTTTTCAGGAAGAGGTCTTTGAACTGCATCCAGGTTGTACAAATCACCCCTAGGTTCTTCAGCCAATGTGCTGCCTTATCTCCTAAGGCAAATGGGGTGGCCTTCAGTCTAATATAATCTTGGCCAACATTGGGATGGCTAAGATTGTTGCAGACCAGCTCGAAGTCATGGAGGAAAGTATATGGTTCTTCATTGGTATTTCCGTTGAACTTCGGAAGCAGACTAAGGAAGTGGGCGGGAAAGCTCGATCATTGTGAAGTATGGAGAAGTGAAGAGTAGATCTGGACTAGAAAACAATGATGAGAAAACAAACCACCCAAGTTCACCAACTCAACACAATGATGACCATGAAAGCTCGATCATTAATTTTTTCAATTTTAGAGTTTAGTGACGAAGCATCTATATAACCAACTCACAGGTGTAGACTCCCAGAGTAGACTATGATAAGTCGAGTAATCCCCCACGTAGAGAGCTATCCTCGTAAAGGATCGGGAATCGTTCTGAGGGAATCCACCTCCGTATCTACACGAATACTTCTACTAATGTTTGAGGCAAGTGGTTGCAGCAATAACAGGACCCGAGAGTCAAAGTTCAACCGCTTAGGGCACAAGTTTAGAGTTTTGGGCTTTATTCCATAAGTGTGCATGCCTCACTCAGCTTGGAGAGTACCTGCAAATAAGGAGGGGGTTACTCTCCCCAAACCAAGATAATCCTTTACATTTAGTTTAGGGTCGAGTGAAAATTGACAGTCCCGATTTCATTAGGTTATCACTTTTTTTATATTTTTAAAGGAAAACATGCCTAACGAATTTTTTGATTTCCTTTTATCCCTAAGTCCAAGAAAACAGGGGGAGGAATATAGAAAAGCTGATGCACGAGAAACTACGAATGCATATGAGATAGATGGCATAACTTGCTCTAGAAGTATTCATGCAATATGATTCACACATAAATTGAAACTAATCTATATGCATGTAAGGGAGAAAACTGACCTAAATAGAAGCTTCTATTATGGAAGAACATCCTTATTTTGACTAAGTCCAATCGAATTCTATAGGATAAGATATTCTATTTGTGCTGTAGACCTAATCACTACCTCGCTCAACCAAGTAAAAACCTAAATCTAGCGGACCATGCACACGAAAAATGAGAAATCAAATAAAAATAAAGCGATGAGAACCAAAATCCGAATAGGTCCCCCAAGAACATTGTCACATTGCGAAATAAACCCCGCATAAGGTCCAAAGTCTCAAGTACTAGAAAACAGAAAAAGGGTAAGTGCCAATAATATTTATAAATTAATTACAAAAATGATTGAAAAAGAATTCTAAAGTGAAGATTGTCTTTTGTTCCTCCTGCTCCTCCTAGGTTGTTCTCTCTTGCTGGTCAGTATAGAAATCCTAGCCTCCGCCTCACTCGGGTGCGTCGGCTCTCCTAAGATAGCCTCCCTCACTTCGTGGGCCCTCGCAACAAAGTTGAAATAAGAAGAATGTCAGAAGCATATTTTATGAAAAATAATAGAGAAAATAAAAGAAATGAAATGATTAAAAAATGAAATATACAAATAAGAAAATGAAATCCTAAACTACCTAGTCATGCTCTAGGGCAATGATGCCATTCTAATTTTCACAACTAGCTGGCTCGGGTTAAGCAGTTAACTAATGCATCGTTACCTAAGACAATGAGGTGAAAATCAAGAAAATCTTATTTAAGCACGAAATAAATCAAACAAATAAAGTAAGTGGTCTAAGCTATGTTTATTAACCCGGTATAATGACGAGGATCGAACACAAGGAGCATAACTAAACCAGTATAGTCAAATAGAGAGATCCAAAGGATTTTTATTTTTATTTTATGATTTTTAGTGGTTTTCAATTTTCCAGATTTTTAATTTACAAAAAGGGAAATAAATAAAATGAATAAATGACACACACTCTTTTTATATTTTTCAAATATAGTAGAAGTGACATGATTTTTCAAGAGTTTTTTTTTGCATTTTTGATATTCTTTTTACTATTTTTGTAATTTTTAGAGATTTTTAGATGTTTTTGTGATTTTATAAAAATAAAAAACTATGAAACACAAAAATAATGCAAAGCTTGGAGTATTTTTCAAATTACAAATATAAAATATGCTCAAAACTCTTAGAAACCAATTTTAATAAAAATTATAAGAAATAATCGACAAATAGAGACTGAAATGACAATAGTTGGTTTTCAAAAGATTTTAAATGTTTTTTTGGTATTTTTATGGTTTTGCAAATTTGTAGAGTTTTATAATAGCAAATAAGATGAAAATTTTATAGAAAATCAAACAAGTTAAAATAATGCAACTATAATTTTTGGGAATTTTTTAATATTTTTTAATTTTTATGAATTTTTTAAGTCAAACATGGACTTTTTAGTTTTTTTCAATTTTTAATAATAGAAAATAAATGAAAATCAACACTAAAAAATCATCACATGAAAAACATCATAGCTTGAGCAACAAGGAATTTATGTGGAGTTTTTGGAGTTAATTTAATAGTTATTACACTAAAAAGACACAAAATAAAAATGTTAGTTGTAGACGGACTAAAATGCAATTTATTTAAGTTCTTGGGCCAAATGTAAACAAGGAAAAAAATCTAGGGGCCCTAGTGTAATTAATCCAGATAAATCATGCACTACACGTGATTCAGATTCACAAGGGTATAAATGCAATTTCTAGAAACTTCTCTGATTAAGATAATAAGTGAAAAAATTAGGACTAAACAAGAAAATATCCCTGAAAACACTTGAAGACACACATGACATCAACTCGACTGGGATAAAATGCAAATAAAGAGACTATGAGGTCCTTACTACAATTGTTCAAAACTACTTTTGCAAGTATTAGATTAAAATTAAATAAAATTAAAATAAACGGCTAAAGTACAAAATAAAAATGTCGGCTGCTGGAGGACCAAGATGCAATTTATTTAAGTTCCTAGGTCGAAAGTTAACAAGCAATAAAAAACTAAGGGCCCTAGTGCAATTAATCCAGATAAATCATGCGCTGCACGTACTTCAGATTCACAGGGGTATAAATGCAATTTCCAGAAACTTCTCTGATTAAGATAACAAGTGAAAAACTCAGGAATAAATAAGCAAATATCCCAGAAAACACGAAGACACACGACTTCAACTTGGCTGGACTAAAATGAAAAAAAAAGAAATTATGAGATCCTTACTACAATTGTTTAAAACTACTTTTACAATAAATAGACTAAAAAGAAATAAAAGTAAAGCAAATGGCTAAAGTGCAATATACCCACGAGCGTGTACGGGGTGTGTGCTCTAACGTACAGCTCTGATAAGCTGTTATTTGAGGATCTGACGGCTCTAACGAAAAGGCGTGACGTGCGCTCTTGATGGGCTCCTGGAAATGATCTGATGATCTAAAAAGGACAAGAATGTGCACGTAATGGACGGTCTCGATCAAATCTAGGGAACGGACTCTTAATCTTACGATAGAGAAGGCATCATGAAGAACATGAAGAAGGCATGGACGAATGAGCTTCAATCATGTATATATGGTGCTCAAAAGCTCGGATCGACTAGATACAAGGTCCAGCACGTCACTGGAACTACTCCACATCGAATGGGAGCCTCATATGGCACGATGGAAGGGTGGATGACAATATGGAGAAAAGGTGCCTGGAGTAGCTCTACCACTGAATTTGAGGCTCGAGTCGAGCCTCTCGTGCTTGCCTGAACTTGCAAGGAGATGAGAGACTCAGAGACGTAGCTCCGGTCAATGTTATTTGGAGATGAAAAGCAAAGAAACGATGGGGGGAGGTGCATTCGACTACCAGCGTATGTGGAGGAGGAAGTACAACGTTAAATCCGACCCGAAGATCGGTTCTAAGGGTGATCAGAATGCATAGGAAGGTGAACGACAACATGGCAAGTCGATCGAAGCGGTTGGATATTGGATGATGAGGCTCTGAACCAGCGGTTGGAGTAGTGAAGGTGGATGGAGAAGGTAATGACTAGATCGAAAAAATACGATGAAATATGTGGGGAATGAAGGCACCTGAAACTACGGAAATGAAGGATAAAGTTCGGCGAATTGATCGGTGGGGTTGTGGCCTCGACCCAACGAAGTGAGCTGCACTCTCCTGCTATCAATCTGAGCTCCAAAAGGATCTTAGGGTCATGTCACTACCCTAAGGATGTAGGTGGAGCAAAGGAGACGCGGAGCAAGCTTGGGCACGGTGGAAGCAAAGGAGAATATTTATTGGAGCTCCCAGGTTTCAGCAATAATCGAGAAGAATCACACAATCTGAGGAAGATTCACGATGATCTTGGGTCCCTAGCGAATAATCAGGCACGTGAATCGAGGTAGAAGGTGGTCGGACTCAAGCGAGAGAAAGAGGAGAAATTAGGTCCGACGAGTAATTATCCGGGTCGGACCTTGGAGTGCGAAGGTGGACCCAGGTCAAGAGACACGGGTTGACCAATCAGAAAAATACAAATTTACAAAATAAAAAGAAAAATTAATTAAAAATGGCAAATGGTTTTAAAATAGAATTTATAAAAGCAATACGTGTTAGTTATTTTACAAACTATTTTATATGATTTTTAATTTTTTTAATAATATATATACAATATTATATAAAGTATATATTAGTATGTATAGGTACAATATACCTATATATTGTATACATATATTTTTATTTTATTAATTTTACAAAGACACCTTATACTCTTGTGAATATGATAATTAGAGTGATGAATTCCTTTTGATTAAGATCAAGTTCAGCTTAGAGTCTTAGGATCTCCAAAATTAAGTGTTCTGGATTGATCAAGCTTTGTATTTTAACTTGCACATGTTAAAGAATTAACTACATTCACTAACTCCCTAATTCATTCTTTTTTTATTAGCTTGATGATGAGCTTATCTTAAGTATATAAGGGGTGATGAATCATAGATTCATATACATTATTTATCTTTATTATTTCTCTAGCTTTTAAACCAAAAATATTCATTAATAATTAAATCTAATTAATTATTATTGTGTTGAAATAAATAACCCTAATTATTATGTATCAAAAACTCTATTATTCTGCATATATTTTTTTTGTTTATTAAAAATTAGAAATCTAATAAAAACAGTATAATATTTTAGAATTGATTTAACATAAAATATAAACTAAAATCAAAAAATAAGAAAATAAATTGAAATAAGTAAATTAATACTTTAAATTACTCGCAAAAAACTTTTCTATGTATAGATGACTTTTTTTCTTTGGATTCTACATGAAAGTTGTTGATCTTATCGAGATCTACAACTTTTATATTGAACACTTGTTCTAATTTTACACCTAACTAATTGTTTTTTGTTTATCTTTGATTTCTCAATTTCTTTAGATTTTGACTGGGCCATGTGGCACCTCCTGCTTCATCCACATGGCCCACTCCTACTTATTCATTTGCCTGCATCCAAGATCGTCTAATCATTTGATCAGACGACCCCGAGCCTTCCTTGTGTGCCATATTAGAGGCTGTTGGATCACATGACCGAACAACCGTTGTTTATCTTCAACCTCCAGCCTCTCTCTCTATTAAAATAACGTCAGCAACCCAACCACTCGATTTTCACATATTTTGCCAACCACTTCGACTAACTTCCCGATCAAATAACTCCACCGATCTAACTTCCTCAGTTTCTCCTTCCTTGTGTAAACCTCCAAAATAGTTGACAACTGCCCTTGCGACTACTAGTGATGGTTGAAACCACCGCTTGGAGTTGTAACTTCCACCTATTCCCTTCCTTCAAATACACATCAACCTCTATGGGAGATGGTTGTACATCATTACGAGGGCGATGGCCCAGCCCTTCTCCACCTTCTCGTAATAGGAGAAGGAGGATCGAGGAGGTCATGACGACCTCTAGCATAGGTGTTGACGCTTGGCCAATAGGCCATGCTACAACTCCTTAGTGGTGGTCGTTTGAGCTCCTTCCCATGGATGGGGAAGTCAAGCAACGACCCAAGGTCATTAAGGCCTCAAGCCTAAGTAGTGGTGGTCGTTTGGATGCCACTGAAATAAGTAGCGCCTCCACTTGGCCCATACCAGCCTTCGAGCCTTGTTGCAAGCGCTAAACATGTGTGGTCCAGGTATTTTGCTGATATGCCCCCTACTGATTTTCTAGAATTGCAAAAATACCCTCGCACACGAGGTCATCAGTGAATTGAACAACGGTTTTTCCGTATTTGTATTTTAGTCTGTGTAGGGACCTCTTTATGATATTTCATGTTATGTTTTATTACATTTATTCCCCTAACGTATTTGTTGAATATCTTTTGCATATGAGCCCCAATCGAGATGTTCAATTGCATTGTGTTCCTTAGTGCCTTATCTTTTATTTGGCGAACTTGATTCTCTGATTGGACGTGTAATTTTAGCTTTGTTTATAAGAGATCGTTTATGTACTATTTTCATTCTTAAATGAACAATTGCTCTGAATAATTTTGTAATTGGACTTGGATCTTACTTCCATTTATTGCTTGAGTTTAACATATAATTTAAGGGCTTGATTATGTACTTATAAGCATGTGTCCATTTAATATCATTTTTCCAATTTGTAACTAATTAAAATGCATTAAAAATCTATTAAAAATGCATTCCATTCATACTTTACTTGTTGCATTGCCTTTTCTTGCTTTCCCTTGACTTAGATGATTAATCAATCACTTAACATTAATATTGATGACTAATTAATTATGTCAAGGTATAAATTAAAGTCGAGATACTCTTAAAGGAGATTCTTCTTAATTCTGTTAATTGCTTCATGGCACATGCTACAAAGAGCACATTTTATCTTAGATGAAAAATGATTCATCAGATGGCACTGTTGTCGAGGACATGACTTCACTAATATAGTTAATTTTAATCTAATATTTTCTATTGAGTTGATTATATATTATTTGGGTCAAGTTATTTATGTTGATTTGATGCATTGTTTTTGTTGTGATGTACTTTCACGTGCTACTTCTTTGCTCAATTTTTAATCACTTCTCTTTTGTGTTAGGGCATGTGGATTTGAGGATGCTCAAAGACTTACAAAGGTTGGTACTCATAGCTCTGAGTTCCATCTGAGCAGAGACATAAAGATCCTTTCGAGAGATTGAAGATTATCAAGCTGTCTTTTTGTTTATTATATATATTCTTCTGTTGTATATAATCTATAATATTTGTACTTGGACATTATTATTGTGTGTGTTGAGTCCGTTTCACCCTTGTTTAGGTGGGACTCAACTTGATTGGTCTACTTAGGATTTAGGCACACATCTCTTAGAGCTATTTTCGATTGAATATTTTAGGTGCTTGAAATCATAGTAAGGACACAATAACTGCATCTCAAGAGATTCACATATATCTTAAGATTCATGAGACACACTTAAGCTACGTTTGACTTAGCCTAACTTAATCAAATTCTATCCTGCTAATAGATATTATGCTTAGGATGCGACTTTTTATTGACATGCATTCATTTAGATATTAATTTTAGTTCAGTCTCACATGTGCATGAAGAGAGCTCGTATTACTGTAAGTATCTCTAAATATGAGCATGCATGATAATTTCCCATATGCATTTGATTTTTTTAGAATCCTCCCTCAATTTATAAACTTAGGAATTTTTAAAGGGAACATGACTAGCCGATAGCTGACAATTTATGTGTTCAGATCATTAATCAAGCGATAACCTATGCTCTAGAAATGGGACTGCTAAAGCAAGTTGATCTAATTAAAATGGATATGAAATTCATCTTGTACTGGTGGAGTTAACCCCTCATTATTTCTAGGCACATTTTGCATATTGAGAGGTGAGGGCATGCCCTTAGGATAGTGCCAAAATCCTACTTAATCTTGTTCGTGATGGACTCAAATTTTGTATTATTATCGATACAAGAGACAAGATAACTTGACCATACATTTTGGTGTACATGTGTGTTGGTGAATCTATCAGGGTTTGATTATATTTGGTTGTGATTCTTTCAAACCTCCTTTAAAGCCCTAGAGCTCCATTTGACATCTCCTAAGACTCAATTCTCTTAATAGATTCAGCTAATCATAGTTGTGTCTTGGTTTTCTCAACATTTGATCTACATTCTTATATTGAGGCTACTTTTAAGCATAAGTATAGGGGAACCATCTTGTCTCTATTGTTCACCTCGTGCTCCTTATGTTCATATCATATCTCTTTACTTAAGTTAATTCTCAGCTTAAGTATAGGAGACCTGAGTCCCTATATTCTACTAACTTATTCTTTTCACTCTTTTGTACATCTGATCTTCTTGATTTCAATTATTTATATCTCTTTATATTTAGTGTAAGCTAGGGTTTCATGTCACTTTGTGATATGAGGACATAGAACCAGCATTGGCTCGACCTTTCCCCCCATGCTAAAATATCCATAAGTATAGACATCAATAGTTGAGGGGACAGGTGAGGGATCGAGAAATGAACATCTCGAGGTGATCACCCCCCCATACTTAGGACAAAGTATGACCTAAGTATAACAATGATGAAAAGAGTGGATGTCTTTTCAGAAGAAATAGAAAAATAAAAAGGAAAACAATAAAACAAAAAAACTTTTTATCATTTTTCTACTCAAATATTTGATACGCCTCCGTGATATCTTCTTGAATACTGCTTCTATGGAGTCGACAACAGATAGGAATGTGTCATGCTCTAAATATGGCTTCAACAACTGTCTGTTTAATATAAAGGGATGTGCATCTTGTGAGAATTCTGATATCAACTGGCTTCCATTGTCACACACAGTTTTCACTATAAATGATCCGATTCATTTGCTCTTCATCTTACCTGGAAAGATCTTTAACTTCGTATCAAAAAACCACACCTTCTGTCCAAGTTTGAAAGTCTTCCTACGGACGTGTTTTTCGTTCCATTTCTTGACTTCATGTTTGTACATAAAACAATTATCTTATGCGTTGTTTTGAAAATCAAGCAATCTATTTAGATTAACTTTCAATTCATACCTCCTCGCTCGGAATCAGGGTTGCACATGTTAAATGCCCATAAGGATTTGTGAATTAGTTCCACGAGCATGTGTCAAGGCTTCTCATACACAAGGCGATAGGGAGACATAACAAAAGGAGACTTGTATGTCATGCGATAAGCCCAAAGAACTGAGTCAAGTGGTTGTGACCAATTCTTACGGTCCAAGCATACAATATTCAACATTATTGTCTTGATCTCCCTTTTAGAACATTCAATTAAGACATCGGACTATGGGTGATACCTGATGAATCTCAGATTCATAACTCTAAAAGACATTAGTTAAGCTTAGATCCCCAAAATTTACCAACATTTCGTCATCTATATTGCATAATTAACATTCATGCATATGTTAATAGTAATTGCATTTTAGCATGTATAATTGCATAAAATGAGGAGCCAAGAATTCCAAACCAATTGACCTGTAAAATAAGCTAACTTCCCTGATTTTTAAGTAATTCATGCTAACTCCAAATGACCTGAAACCACCTCCATTGTGTACATATCACTAATAAGAATAAAAAATACAAAAAATCACTAATAGAAATAATTGACCAATAAACCCAAACACTAATTTTTAAGATAATCAGACTAAAACACTGATATCTTCCTTATACAATTTCTGATTTGGTCCTACTCACTTTTGAACTAATGTACATTCAATTACCTCCAAAACAAGACCAAGTTCAAGAGAATCAGAGTTCATATGTGAAAGTTTGGTTTTGGTTTTCTTTTGTACATATTGTATTTTACACGATTTCGACCTATTATTTTATGTACATATTGAACTCTTTTTATTTTATTTTCTTTTAATTTATTTTCTTTTTCAAAAGATTTATTAAAATGCATAAAAATCCAAATCTAAAATAAGACCAAAATCAAAAAAATAACAGAGTTGTCTTTTTCGAACTTTTTTTATTTCTTCATTTTCTTAATTAATCAAAATCCAAAAAATAGATTAATGTGTAAATACTTATCTTTGATTTTCTCATATATTTTTTCCAATTTTTATCTTATTTAAATATAACAAAAAAATTACAAAACCCCAAAACCAAGGTATTCTATGTACAAGGAGTACCCAAAAATACCATTTTGTGCAAATGACCTATTTTCCGTTTATCTCATCATGAAGGTTGTAGATTTTGTCAAGGTAAGCAACTTTCATAAAGAAAAATTTTTTATCTGAGGTCGTTTGCTATTTATTTTTTATTTTTCTTTTCTTTTTATTTTTTTGATTTTTCTGGAACTGACACGTGGCCCCTATTGGAGCCGCCACGTGTCATACATTTTTTATATTTATATAATTCATTTATTTTATAAAAAAATTAAAAAAATAATAAAAAAATTAAATATAAAATATAAAAAATGCCACATGGTATTTCCTTGGTTGATCGGACAACCGAGGAGCCATCTTCTTCCTCTGCCCATCAACCACCACTTTCCTCTTTTGGAAGCCACCACCCACCAAAATTTTTGTTGTCGTACCTTCCAGCTGAGGCTGCACTGCCTCCGATCACTTCCCTCGATCTTGTAACTGCACTGCATCCTAGATCTCCTGTCGTCTCCTCCCCCACTTCCCCTTTAGGTGGTGCCGTCGTCCCCCCAATTTCAATGTTATAAACCCAATCCTCCTCTCCAATCAAAGCACCGCCGCATGCCATATACAATCAAATCCTCATTTACCCACGTCACCACCTCCTTTTCAAGTTCGTCACAGATCATCGATCAATCAACGTCGCCTCTCACCCAATAGAACTCAACACTCCTCCACCGGAACCGTCATCTTCCAATACCGAGCACAAGAGGGGGATGAGTTTAGGATGGTGGTAGTGATAGAGCCACTACATCCTCTCCCTGTGTAGTGATATCAGATGTCTCGCAACCTTGTCACAGCTTCCTCCTCAGAGTGCTGCTCTGCTCGCCTTTGGTGGCTTGAGCTCTGACGTCACCTCCTTTTACTACTTCACCTCCATGACTTGCCTCCGCATAGAGGAGTTCCACCATGCTCCACCGCACTTTCCACAATAGGGCATCGCCTCAAGGGAACCTTCATCGCCGCTGCCTGAAGCCACCCTCCCTCCTCCGTGCTTCACCAACGCCACCGATCCCCATCTTAGACACCTCTTGATAGGAGTCGGGAGCCATCACCATCGACACGACATGCTTATCCTCCGTGCTTCATCCACGCACTACCAACTCCAACAACTCCATCGAACTGTATCGCAGTAGTAGGGCCATCCAACAACTCCTCTGCCCTGGCTATACCGAAGCCATGCCTCTCCTCCTCCACTGGGTTCGAAGACCGAAGCCCCCTGTCACGCACAAGGAACGTGAGTTGGGTGGCTAATTGCCTCAAAGCCCCCATAGGAGTCTTGTATCACCAGAAGCACCCCCGCCTCGAGTACGTGCGCCTTGAAATTTTTGTAGTCAAGCCCCCTAGTGGGGTCAGTAATTACATTTAAGCCCTCTCTCTGCATTTTTCTATTTTATTCTATTTACTATATTTTGGCGAACAGAACCCTATGTTATCCATTTATTTTGAAACCTCTATATTACATTATTTTATTATTCCAAAAATGGCATTATGTTCTTGAATTAATTATCTTCATTGTTGCATGCTCATCATATTTTTTTATCTATGGTTAATTAATAATTATTATTTTTGCAGAAATTTGCATATTTTGCCAAATTGACACTAAGAAATTCATAGATAATTGACCATTGCTCGAAAATTTGCTGAAAATTTAACGATAGTAGAATTAATTATTATTTACATTGTGCACAAAAAAGAATTGCATTTGCATGCATATTTTGCTTTAAAAAGACATTTTTGTATTTCAGTAATTAATTTTTAATTGGTATTAAATTCAACTTTTTTAGGTTTAGGATTTTTTAAGATAGGTCACCTGGTGATATATATTAGTTAATTTTATCTCCTTAAATAATAAATTTAATATTTATTATAATTAATTATTAAAAATCTCACTATCTACATTCATTAGGTATTAAATTCAACTTTTTTAGGATTTAAGATTTTTCTAAGATTGGTCACCTAGTGATATATATTAGATATTTCCTGAAAATATTAGATTTAATATTTATTATAATTAATTATTTAAAATCTCACTATCTACATTCATTAATATATAAAATATTCATCTTGCATAATAAAATTAAAAAACATCATGCATCTATCATAATTATTCACATCTCAGCCACGTTTCAAAAATATTTAATGACGTTTAACTGAAAATTGCATTTTAGTCCTTAAAATAGGCCTCGTTTGCATTTGCATTCCAAAATTTCTTTAAAAATGCCAAAAATATCCACCTCAAAAACTGCACATGAAATTTGATAGATATTAATGTAGGGTTTTCCTTTGCCTCCTCGAGTTCGACCTTGGGACTTCCCCAAGTAGAACAAACATAAAATAAATGAGTTAATTGAATTAAATATTAAAGTGATTATTTCTTGGTTGATTCTGATTATCCGCCTACAACGAGATGACAAATACATTTATTTTTGCATGGTTTGTTCACACTTATTAAAGAGGGTAATTCGCAAATAATTAGATGGAGTCGTTGTCGGGGAAGCAAACAACTTAGGTTTTTTTTGTCTAGAAAATTAGTGTTAGGTTTTCCACATATTCGGGTAGTATGACCCCGAACCTTGTCATTATAAATTTTCCAAATTTTTTTTTCTTGCATTTATTTTATTCCAATTTATCTTTATTTTCATCATTTATTTTCTATCTTTTATTTTTTTATGAATTTTGTGTCACTTTCTTATACTCTCTCTCTCTCTCTATTATTTTTATTGCGAGGTATCTGATGTATGTGAAGCGGTTTTCACAAAATCGATGCATCTTCACCCACTGTCAAGCCACATTAAAATTAAGATCGAGTCAAGTCGTGAGAGAGCGTAGAATCTAGAATTTATTGTCTACAATTTTAATTTTCTAATTATTTGCTCATTTATAGCGGTGTCTATTTGGACTCTGATGGGTGTAACAAGACTTGAACTTTTTTTATGGTGTGTCATGCCATGTTTCACTCTCTAGTGAGGGTGGGGTCCGACTTGTGTGGATCGTAGGTTAGACCTGCATATATGGCTATTAGGTATTTTATTATTTGTGCTCATTGAACCTAGAATCACACTTCACTTTAGTTGAGACACACATTAGATCATTCAACTTATTCAAAATTCAAATCAATTTTTCCCAGCTAATAGAACTTTCTAATAGGTGAGGTTTTTTTCGGCTTGCATTCATATAGAATAAAATTTAAATTCTTGTATTGCATCCTACATAAAGATTGCGAGGAATCACTATAAGTCTTCTAACTAAGCATACATCATCATTTTCCGCATGCATTAACTTTTCCCGAATTTCTCCCTCTTGTTTTATCACTTAAAATTTTAAAGGAAATTGAGACTGGGAGGTAGTTGTGAATTTCTGCTCGCCTAAAATTTTTTATGATCACCTAAATAAAATTGAGACTGCTAAAGAAAGTCGACTTTAATTAAAACCATAAAATTGAGAATTTTTACGGGAGAGAAATCCCTCCACTGATTCATTTATCTGTCTGAGTGAGTGAGAGAGGATACTTAAGGCTAGAGCCAAGCTCTGAAATCTTCGTTCAGACTATTGATTCTATAAAAACAATTTGCTACTTCTCAGTGAGGAAACACATGTAACTGTTTACGATTTGTCTTTCCATAGAAGATTGGGTGGTTTAAAGGACACTGCGTAAGGCTTCATCCTTAAGTAACGGGTAGTCGTTGTACAGTATGTACTTACACCCATACCAATTGAAAGTAGGTGCAATAGTTGTAAGAATTTGGGTCGGTCTTTAGGGAAATAATGACACCTAATAGCTCGCTTAAACGTATGGAAGATTGAATTTATCACCAACTAAAATTAAAAAGATAATTTGCCGAACTCTTGCAGCTTTCACTTGTGAGTTGGTGAACATAGGGTTTGAATTGTGTTTGCATTGGTGTGTAAACCAAGCTCGAATATAAAAAACTAAACACTTGTGCATCCACTCTCCTAGATTTAAAAATTAGGGTTTCTTCTACTGAGTATCCTGTGTACTTGAATATTTTCAACCAAGATCCATTATGTCATCTCATACACCTCCTTTGAAATTGATGGGACATTGGTCAGATTACCCATCAGATGATTACTTTGAAAATGAGTTCTTCTCAGTCTAACACAAATCATCTAAACTCTCTTCCTCCACATATCCTCCAACATTTGCAGGAGACTCTCATCCTCGAATGATCTAGTCCAATTTATGAATTCTCATCAATTTTACTCAAATCATCCGACTGAATTCAACACTCCATATTTGCCATCTCCGCAAGCCTTTTCTACACATGATTAAATTCCATCTTTGGATGAACCATCTTATTCCCGATTTCTCACCGGACCTCGTGAACCTTTCAAAGATCAAACTACTTTTGAGGGAAACGATTGACTGAGATATCAACCCCAACCGATTTTATTTTCTCATCACAATGTTGTTGAGGTAGGTCAACGATTTACAAAAACACACCTAGATTGGACCTTAGGGAATAACACGGTAACCAACCAAAGCAAATGGAGCAGCCTGCAACTAATGATCATCCTTATTAGATTGACCCCAATGATCAAATATTGGTTGACCAACCTCGTATACCACTCCTTTGGACAGCCTACACATACAAAGGATTGCATTGATGACATCGACAAACATGAACCTTTTATGTTGACTTCACCGTATGAGAATCCGACCATTTATGACCATAGAAATGAACTCTACTCAACCCAACATTGCATGCCTGAGTCATGATGTGTGGTGTATGAGACCTACATATTTCCGCAGAATCCTCCCATTAACATACTCCGCCCAGGATTGATCATGAAAAGTTTTTCGAGGATGAAATGTTAATATAGAGAGGGGATATATTGAGAAAATTTTCACCTTACTTGTGGATGAAAATGAAAGACAAAATGATTGGATCTCAGGTTGAAAACCTAGATAATACTTAGAAACCCACAAACATTGTATACCCTAAGGATCACTCCAATGGTGACACCATTGAAACCTACTCCCTTAGGGATGATTCTGACTCCGACTCTGATCAAAACACCCCCTCTATTTTGGATAGCACCATCTCTACACACCACCCAGAAAAGACTAAAAAATCATAAAATTTAAAAACATCCAAAAATTTGAAAAAATAGAAAAACTAATAAAATTGAAAGTGGAGATGATTTGAAGACTTTAGATCCTACTCCGAGGAAAGCACTGGACAAAAGATTGATTTTTGAACTTCCCTTAAATCAGGCCATTGAACACCTACCCAACCTGGAAAGATTTATAAAGAGTAAATTAATGCTGAAAAATTCAGGCAAGAAGTGAACAAAGACTAAAAGACATATCTCGTCAATGACCACCTCTTTGTTGATGGGAAGACAGATCAAGAGTTGCAGAGTGAAGAGGTTGCCTTGATTTGATCGTGGAATCAAAGACACAACATTCACCCATGATCGAATTGATGACGACACACCAATCAACATCCTCTCGACCTCAATGTTTGAGAAGCTCAAACTCGGACCAATCATGAAATCAAGAGGGATCGTTCAGCTGACTGATCGATCTATCAATTGACTGAGAGGAACAATTTCAATCATCATGACATTCCAAGGTGCTCCGCTCAAGGTGGACTTCACGATCATTGATATTAAGCATCAAAGAGAATTCACCCGATCTCCAATAATTCTCAGAAAGCCATTTTTAGCCTTGGTTCAGGCAACTATTGAATGCGAGACTCGGAAAATCAATTTCATGGCATTGGGAGCACTTCAAGGTCAACCGGTCTTTGAGGAAACACGATATAAGGTAACCCATAAAGTCGACAAAAACTGTAACAGTCAAGCTGTAGACGAGCCCTACCACGCTGATACACTTGAGATAATGGTTGTTGTGCAAACCATTGGTTCAGAGACTCATCGCATCCTCCCATTCTTGCTGCTTGAACATGAACCACTATTATCACAAATCCTACGGAAGAACACCTGATACTTGATCTTTATGATGAAGACACATGTACATGGGCCCACCCTGAATCGGACAAGATCTTCTATGACCACATTGACCAACTCAATCTGACACAAGAAGTCACCAATGACATGCCAGTTGAGAACACATACGCAGGACGTCTGCTGACCAGGGAAGCATATTACAACGGTTATTCATCTAATGAGGACCCAATTGTCAACACATCACGTACAACAAGGACCAAATTGACCCTTCCTGATAAACAAACTAAGAAAGTTGCCTTTGACAATCCGGAAAAGGAATCTTTTGATAATTCCTCATCAAGGCTGGACAAGGTAATCTACATGAGTGAACTCAGCTAGACAACTCTAAAGGTTTATTGAGAAAGCAGCCAAATATTGACCCTCGTTGGACTATTCCTTCTCCTCACTATTATTCGTCCAGAGCCGATTCTCCTGGCTCATCAGATATGTCAGAATTATTTCTTATGATCAGACTGAGACTGATGCTTCAGAGTATTCATCATTCAAGGACGAATCTCTTGACTCCATGACTAAGCGCATTTTGAGAAAAGAACTTAAGAACAAGAATATCTGGATTACCTACACCTTCCAATACTATTCTTTCGAGGATAACTCCGACGATGATTGGGAATCATCCGATTCATATGCTTCATCTTCTTCCTATCAAAACACTCTAGCATGATTCTTTTGAGGATAACACTGATGATATCTGAGACCCGTCTGCTTCATCTTCTTTCAATTCATTATGACCTTCCGTCACATGCTCACAAAAAGATCTGCCAAAAAGCACCTTAACCATCAACAACCCTCCTTCCCTCCAAATCCCATCGATTCCCTTGTACATCTTCTTCCTCTACTTATGTCAATGTCTAAGTATGAGGGGGGCCGATGCCATCTATATATACCACTCTTCTCATCCACTTCTTCTCTCATCACCCCATTTCCAACCTTCTTCCGTACTTAGGCTGATCAGAGCCTAAGTAGATGGGGACCCGATGCCAACTGTATATACTCTCTTCATCCACTTCTCCCACTATCAACCTCATATATACTTAGATTGTTCACAGCCTAAGTATAGGAGGCAGGTAGATCTCTATTTTTCTTTTTCTTTTTCACTCTCTTATGCTTAGCCTGAGCAATGTCTTCTCTATGCTTCTTGTGCTCTGAGGACAAAACACTTGCTAAGTATAGGGGGGGTGTATATGTACAATGTATATTTTACCAATAGCACGTAATTTCACGTAAGTCTATATGTATTTACTAGGTGGGTAAACTAATAAAGAAACAAAAAAATGAGTTTTACAACTAACACTTACTATGTCCAATTTTGTGCAACCAATTTTTTTTTCAAAATGACCTCTTATTCCTTTTTGCAATAAAAAA
This sequence comes from Ottelia alismoides, assembly GCA_037367405.1. NCBI lineage: Eukaryota > Viridiplantae > Streptophyta > Magnoliopsida > Alismatales > Hydrocharitaceae > Ottelia > Ottelia alismoides. The sequence goes on from JAZKJV010000414.1 coordinate 506,437, forward strand.
CAACAAAAATCTTGCTAAAAATCCTGAAATTTTTTTGCATTCCATACACTTGCACTTCATTCAGCATTTCATGCATCTGTGAAAAGTCCTCGGTTTCTGAACCGAGTTATGACCAGGAACCGAGAGTGGTATGGACTTGTCCTTAATCCACCAAATTTTCAAAGGAACTTCATCGAGAAATAGTATTTGAGAGGCTTCGGGTATTTGACTTAATTCTTTGAGTTCGGTGTGATAATGTACAAAGTTTGACTTTTAGTGTCTAACCTGGTCTCCCCATTCTGTGTACGACTCTTGAATAGGGAATTAATTTGTACTCTCGCACTATGCCATTAGCTCAACTAAGATGGGGTGTTAGAAGACTGTGTGAGTTTCTTTTCTGGTAGCATGGACATGTGAAGATAGGAGTATGGGTTGAAATAAAGCTTCGGAAAGGGATGGATGACTGGGCACATTTTCTTCTAAGACCCCAAAACATGTACGAAAGAAAAGATCCATATATGTACATGCACAACAATATCCATGCAAAGCTACAAATAATCCAAACAAAATGAAGCCAACTACCAAATAAATATTTGACCAAAAAGATCCAAGCTTCAAGACAACTTGCAGATCATGGTTGAGACTTGGCTAAACTGGCTGACTTCATAAGGAGAGGTGACTACACTGACCACCATCTAGTTCTTTTCCCCTTCTTCTAATTTCTCCCACTCTTTGATTGTGAGCACAATACGACAGACCTTAGAAGGAAATACCTGACTCCCCGAGGACGAGCTATTGGAGGAGAGGTTTGCATGGTAGTACGACATTCTTGATGGGTATAGCTAAAACCTTTTACACACATGAGACGGTTGTTCAATGTTCATGGGGTATGCTTTGGGAAGAGGATTGAACTAAGATGACTTCTGAGCCGAAACCGTTAAAATGATACGTAGAACTTGGAGGCTGTTGATTTTAAAACCATAGTTCTCACAAAAGTTCTAACAAACTAATAATACAAAGGTCAGGTCTAGCTCCATTTACACCTTCTGCTCATGGTCTTGGTATGGAATCCAATCTCATTTCACCTCATTGCATTTCCTTAGATACTCGGGGACTAGCATGGTTTAAGCACATGGGGTTAATGAATCTCAGATTCATCAGTCTAAAAGACATTACAATCTCAGATCCCCAAAATTCACTTATATTTCTTTATCTATATTTCATAATTAGAATTCATGCATATGTAAATAATAATTGCATTTTAGTATGCATAATTGCATAAAATGAGGAGCCAAGAATTCCAGCCCAATCTACATGTAAAATAAGATAACTTCCCTAATTTTTAACTAATTCATTCTAACTCGAAGTGACCTGAAACCACCTCCATTGTGTAAATATCACTAAAAAGAAGAAACAAAAAATACAAAAAATCACTAACAAAAATAATTGACCAATAAATCCAAACCCTAATTTCAGGATAACAAGACTAAAACGTTGATATCTTTCTCATACATTGTCTAATTTGATCTTACTCACTTTTTAACTAATGTACATTCAACTACCATCATAATAAGACCAAGTTCAAGAGAATCAGAGCTCATATGTGAAAGTTGAGTTTTGGACCTCTTTTGTACATTGTGTATTTTACCCGATTACGACCTATTATTTTATGTACATATTTAACTCTTTTTATTTTATTTACTTTCCATTTATTTTCTTTGACAAATGTTTTATTAAAATTAGTAAAAACCAAATCTAAAATAAGACCTAAATCAAAGAAATTGACAGAGTCCTAATGTTCACTACCAGTTTGTACAAAAGTCGTATATTTCATACTTTATTATATTTCTTATTTTCTTAATTAATAAAAATCCGAAAAATAGATTAATGTGTAAATATTTATCTTTGATTTTCTCATGTTTTTTTCCCAATTTTTAACTTATTTGAAAATTACAAAAAAGGACAAATCCCAAAAATCAAGGTATTCTATGTACGTGGAGTGCCCATAAATACCAGTTTGTTCAAATGACTTATTTTGTTGTTTATCTTTTCAAAAAAGTTGTAGATCTTGTCGAGACAAGCAACTTTTGTAAAGAAATTTTTTCGATATGAGGTTATTTTCTATTTCTTTTTTATTTTTCTTTTCTTTTTATCTTTTGATTTTTTTGGAGCTGACATGTGCCAACTCTTGGAGCCACCACGTATCACCCATTTTTGGTATTTATATATTTCATTTAGTTAATAAAATTTTTTTGAAAATAATAAAAAATTAAATAAAAAATAAATGAAATGCCACATGGCAGCTCCTCAGTCGACCGATCTCGGTCAATCAAATGGCTGAGGACCCATCTTCTTCCCCTGCCCATCAACCTCCACATTCCCCTTTTGGTTGTCATCGTCCACTGTGATATTCCCTACTGTACCTTCTATTTGAGGCCACGCCACCTTCTGATCCCTTCCCTCTATCTCGTAGCTGCCGCCTCATCCTAGATCTCCCGTCATCTCCTCCCCCACTTTCTCCTTTTGGGCGGCACCACCATCCCCCAAATTTTGCGGTCGTCAGCCCAATCCTCATCTCCAATCAAACCGCCTTCATGTGCCATGTCCAATCGAATCCCCATCTACCCTCATCACCACCTCATTTCTAAGTTCATCGTCGATCATGAATCAATTAGCACCACAACTCGCCTTATAAAACCCAACGCTCCTCCACCAGAGCCATCATCTGCCAATACCAAGTACAAAAGAGGGAGGACTTCAAGCTGTTGGTAGTGACAGTGCCACCGCATCCTCTCCTTTTGCAGCGAGACCTAAGGTCTCACAACCTCATCGTAGCTTCCGCCTTAGAGCACTGCTCTGCTCAACTTTGGTGGCTCGAGCTCCGACGTCTTCGTCCATCTCCTACTTCGACTGCTTTGCCTTTGCGACCTGCATCTGCATTGAGGAGTTCCACCACACTCCATTGTACTCTCCACAGTAGGGCATCGCCTTAGAGGAACCTTCATCTCCACAACCTGAAATTGCCCTCCATCTTTTGTGCTTCACCAACGCCACCGATCCCCATATTCAACACCTCCTGACCGAAGCCAAAAGCCATCACCATCGACACAACACGCTCCTCCTCTATTCTTCATCCATGCACCGCCAACTCCAGTTTCTTCATCAAAACGCATCGCAACAGTGGGGCCATCATCCTCATCTCCTCCACCTCGACTCCACCGAAGCCACACCTTTGCTTCTCCATCGGGTTCGAAGATTGAAGCCCCTCCTACGGGCAAGGCACATGAGTTGGGGGGCTAATTTCATCAAGGCCTCCAAAGGAGTCCCGTATCACTAGAAGCACCCCTGCCTCACAACACGTGCTTCTTGGAATTTTTGCGGTCAAGCCCCCTAGAAGGGTCAGTAATTACATTTAAGCCCCTCTCTCTACATTTTTCTATTTTATTCTAATTACTATAATTTTGCAAATATAACCATGTGTTCTCCACTTATTTTAAACCTATACATTACATCATTTTATTATTTGATAAACAACATTGTGTTCTTCAATTAATTTTCTCCATTATGCCATGCTCATCACATTTTTTTATCTATGGTAATTAATAAATATTATTCTTGTGGAAATCTGCATATTTTGCCGATTAACACTTAGAAATTCATAGACAATTAATCATTGCTCAAAAAATTATCTAAAATTCATAGGTAGTAGAATTAATTATGATTTACATTGTGCTCAAAAAGAATTGCATTTGCATTAGTCTATAAAAATCATTTTGTATATTTGAGTAAAAAATTTTAATAGGTATTTACTTCAACATTTTTAGGGTTTAGGATTTTTCTGAGATAGTTAACCTAATGATATATCTTAAATAATTTTATTTCTTGAAAATAAGTAGTAATATTTATTATAATTAATTATTAGAAATCTCACCGCCTGTATTTTTTAATTCATAAAATATTCATCTTGCGCCAAAAAATTCCAAAAAAATAACCATGCATTTATCTCATAATTATTCACATCTCCACCTAGTTTCATTATTTTTGGACTCCGTTTAACTAAAAATTGCATTTTAGTCCGTAAAATAAGTTGTATTTGCATTTGCATTCCAATATTGCATTAAAAATACCAAAAATATCCACCTCGAAAAACACACATGAAATTTGATAAGCATTAATCTAGGTTGTTCTTTTACCTCCTCATGTTTGACCTTGGGACTTGCCCAAGTAAAACAAACAAAAAATCACTCGCATTAATTGAATTAAATATTTAAGTTATCATTTCTTGATTGATTCCGATTACCCTCCTACAACGAGATGACAAATACATTTATTTTAACATGATTAATTTACGCCTATTAAAGAGGGTATTTCGTGAGTAATCAGTATGATCCAACAATACGATGTTCAATTCAATATTCTTTAGTCAATTTCTTGGCCTCCTTGTTGATAAAATGGCTTCCCCCATTGGAAATAAGTATATTTGGGATCCCGTATCAGGATATGATGTTGTCTTTGAGAAAGAGACAAACTATGCGGCTATCTACAATTTGGGTGGGGATTACCTCCACCCATCTACTGACATAGTCGAAGGTGAGTAGGACGTACATTAATTCCTATCTATTAGGAAATTTCCCCATGAAGTTAATTCCCCATGCATCAAAAATGTCACATATTTGAATATACTTCAGAGGCATTGTGTCGCACATGCTAACGTTTCCAGCCATTCGCTGAAAGTCGGTACATCTCTTCACGTAATCATTTGCATCTTTGAATAGAGTTGGCCACCAAAGGTCACATTGAAGCACTTTTATTGTCATTCGCTTTCCATAATGGTGTCCACCAGCTTTGAGCTTGTAACAGTGGTTTAGGACACCCATGATCTCCTCCTGATGTATACACCTCCTCCAGATGCAGTCTGCATCCTCTCGAAATAGAAGTGGTTCTTTCCCCTAGTAGTTTTGAATGTCAACCAAGAATTTGTCACGTTTAATCTTTGTCCAGTGTAGCGGAGTCTTCTTGAAGATGAGATAGTTCACAATATCTGCATACAAGGGGAGAGAGGATATAGACAAGATCACCTCATTCGGGAAGATCTTTGCAATTGGAACTGAATTTCTCTCAGGAGGCTCTACATTAACAATTCTAGAAAGATGATTTTCCACCACATTTTTGAAACATGATTTGTCATGAATTTCCAAGTCAAATTCCTGGAGTAGAAGAATCCAGCGAGACAAGGCTTGGCATCTTTATTTCTTTGAAGGTATTTGAAGGAAGAATGGTAAAGTGTATATTATTACCCTCGATCCGAGGAGATGTGATCTTTTCCAACGTAAACATTACGACTAGTAACTCTTTCTCTGTAATTGTATAGTTCTTCCATGATTCATCTAATCTTATGCTAGAGTAAAGAATAGAAAATTGAATCTCATCTCATCTTTTCCTTAAAACATCACCAATTGCAAGATCTAGTGTGTATGTCATGATCTCAAAGGGTAGAGACCAATCCGATGGCTACAAGAAAGGAGCATGTGTGATCAGGTCTTTCAGTTGATTAAAGACTTGGAGAACACGATCTTTCATAATGAAATCAGTTTCCTTGTCTTGCAATTCTGTCAATGGTCGGGCGAGCTTGTTGAAGTCTTTGAGAAATTGTCTATACAAACTGATGTGCCCTTAAAATGATTGGTCCTTTTTCAGATTGCTGTGTGGCTCAAGTTTAGAAATCACTTCCACCTTAGTTGGGTATAGTTCCATGCCACGTTTTGATACCACGTGACCTAGCACATTCCCTTCAGTCACCATGAAATTGCTCTTCTCCCACATAGCATGATGTTAAATTCACAACACCTCCTCAAAACTCAGTCTAAATAGTCCAAACATTGATCAAATGAATCTCTTTAAATAAAAAATAGTTCACCCGAACGACATTCGTTGGAAAGTATACATCCCAAAAGGATAGGTGAACATTGTCTTCTCTTGATCTTGAAATAAGATAGCAACTTGATTGTATTAGAGTAGTCATTCAAGAAGCAGAAGTATTCCTTCACGACCAGCCTCTCGAGGATCTGGTCAATGAAGTGCAATGGAAAATGGTCCTTCTTGATGGCAAGATTTCGACATCTGTAATCCACATAGACACGAATATGTCGGTACTTTGATCAAAATCTCCTCTCCCTTATCATTAGTACCAATGGCGATCCCAGACTTCTATGGCATTATGCACAGGGGCCTCACCCACCTTGAGTCGAAGATGGGATAAATGAATCCTCCATCACACCATTTTAAGTTTCTTACATCACAACCTCCTGGAGGTTTGGATTCGATCTACGCTAGAATTCATGGGAAGGCTTGTTGTCTTCTTCCTAGTAATGTGATGTGAGCATAATAATGTATTAATCTCATGGAGATCCAATATCTTCCATCCTATCACCTTGCAGTTGCGTTCAAGAACCTTCATCAGAAGAGATTCTAGATCTTCAATCAAATGAGCATTGATAATGACTAGATACCTGTTAGGTTCTCCAGAAAGGAGAATGTACTTCATATTGGAGGGAAATGGTTTAAGCTCTGGTGGTGTGGGAGTTACTTCTATGATGATCTCAGAGACAACTGCAGGTGTTAGTTCTTTCATCTATCGGTTGTCCACCTCTGCAATTCAACTTTTTCATTCAGAATATCACACAGATATGCAATAAAATCCTCATTCTCATATGAGGGGAATTATTCAAATTCCTCCATTAGCACATCAACGAAAATCCCATCTTCAAGTACTTTATTTAATCCGAATGTGCTTTCCCGCCCTTCCTCTGTGGAGAAGTATTCAAGGGTTTCTCTGTCATCTAGAAATATATTTGTATCTTTGATCTCCGATGAAAAATCACAGTCCTCAAAACATTCAGATTCAAGCACTCTCATTTCAGACACAACTTCTATTGGCTTCATGTCAGACATGATCTCTATTTGTATCTTATCTGTGTTGAAGCGGAATGTGATCTCTCCAGTGTCGTAGTCAACTACTACCTCAACTATTCAAAGGAACGACCGGCCAAGGATAATCGGTGTTTGGAATATAGGTGTAGAGGAGTCCATATATAGGATAATGAAATCAACAAGGAATTGCATCCCTTGTACTGTGAAGATCGCATCATCCAACATGCCCTTAGGCCACTTGAAAGATCGATCTATGAATTGCAGAATCATCTTGCTTAGCTTAAGCAATCTTAACCAAAATTCTGTGAGTAGTGACGCTGGTAGAAGGTTGATAGAAGACCAATTGTCATGCAAAGTGTACTCGAAATTCGCATTGAAAAAAGGTCCATTTGATGAGTAATGTTACCTTATCTTTCTATTTGTGTGGGGGATTGGTGATGGCATTTATTGTAGCCATGGTGAGGATATGCTTCTTCGATTTTCTGCGTCTATTTTTATGGGGTTGATGCTTTGTTGTACATGCTTCTTTATGTCCTTTCTTCACACAAAGCATGTACTCCATGGCTTTCAGAAGAGGCATCTCAAGCATAATGTTTTGCAATATATCAATGATGTCAAAATTAGACAAACAATTTTTTTATGGTTCTATATTTAATTGTAGAAGGAAATGGCATATGTATATCATCGAAAATGTTTTCATTTTCATTCAATATTCTTCCATGTATTTTTCTACAAGTAGATGTAAATAATGTATACATTCATCTCCAACCGGTGGACCAAAAATGACAGATGTGGCTCCATCGGTTGGCTTTGGTTCTGTTGCAAGTGCTGGCATCTCCAAGTTTGGCATGACTTCATTGGGGTTGTTGCTTTCTTTTTGTATTTCGTGATTTCTTCATTTTTTGTATTTTTGTGTCTGGTGCTGCTCCAAAAAGTTGTGTTGACCTTGGTGTTGGCATGGTTGATGATTCGTCATCAAATGATTTGATCTTCCCCTTCGCTATCACATATGGTTGGAGTGTCCTACCACTGCTGATATTTATAACATTAGATTAAAAGGCATTATTTTGATCTGAATCGGGTAGGGCACTATTGGCTCTCTTCTCCTTGTGACGGAAGTTGTTCAGATTGGCTTCGACTTGAGCCAGAATGATAGTCTTGGTGGCTGTCACGGCGTCTATCTTCTGGCTCATCTCAGCCATGTTCTTCAATAGCTGAGCTAGACAATCCAGGGCCTTGTTAACTGGGGCAATCTAAGAAGATTCGGCATGATGAGATCGTTGACTCTGATGGTAGGAGGTAGGTTGTTGCTTGTAACCCTCAAAATAGTGAGGAGTAAGAAGAGAAGTGTACTGCTAGTACAACGGTGAGGAGTATTGGTGATGGTATTAAGCAACATATTGCTGGTACTGTTGGTTGGGGTATCCAAACTGTTGCTGGTACTGTTGGTTGTGGTATCCGAACTATTGTTGGTTGTTGTTCTACCATAACTTGTAACGATGATGCGGAGGTTGCTGGTGATGGGTTGGGTTGGGCTAGAAATTTTTCTCCCTATTAATGATTATATGGACGACTAGCATTGTACTAACCCAGGGGTTATCCCTAAGGATGGGTTAGTTGTTGATCATTGATCCAGACGCCATCACCTCTTGAGTGAGAAGGGAAGGTGGAGAACAAGGCATAAGATACTGATGCTGGAATTCGGGTGGCTAGTGGACAACCATCTGAATCTGCGGCTATAGTTGCGACTTCTCTAGGGCATGCACATAGTAAACGTGCTAGGAGGTTGATTGGGACTCGGTTGAGGTGGTTGTAATTTTGTCTGCACCTTCTTGTTAGCTGGAGTCTAAGATGTTGCGGTCATTGTGTTGCAGGCGCTGATGGTGTTCATGAGTAGCTCCAGCTGCTTGGTGATAATATAGAGCTTGTCTAAGCCCTTCAACTTTGCTCTATCCCAACGAGCGTCTCTTGGTCTTGTGACCTCCTCTTAATGATGTCAACCATAGAAAGTGGTTTCCGATGATGCTCAAGTCTGAATTGTCGTACCTATCGACTTCAAGTGTGTCCACCATGTTTACATTCTTGCAGAGGACCTGCTATGGAGGTTGAATATTGAGAAACGAAATGAGGATAATGCATACTCTCCTTCAGCCATCTCCTAAAAGATCTGTCATATTGCGTCCTCATCCTTGTTGAATTGTTATCCTTCGTAGGTGGTGTCAATCAGGTGTTGACTGTTCTCTATCAAGCCACCATAGAAATATTGGACCAAGCTAGTCTTCGATATATCTTGGTGAGGGCACTTCTCAATCAGATCGTTGAACCACTCCCAGTCTCACTGATAGATTCTTGGGGTCCTAGGGAGATGCTAGTGATCTCCGACCGCATGATATTAAGACGGTCAAGAGGATAGTATTTACACAAGAATTCTGAATTCAGTTCCTCTCTAGTCATCACCATCTTCCCCAAATGGTTGATCCAATAGAGAGCTTTGCCTTGAAGGTTGAATGGGAAGGTGATCACCTTGACTACGCCCAACGTAATGTTGGCGTACTGTGTCTAACTACAAATACGGATGAATTATTGTATATGGATGTACGGATCCTCATTTGAATTCCCATGGAAGTTGGGGGAAGAAAAATGAGCTATGGCTTCAGCTCGAAGTGTCTGTGGATCAATGGGATTTCGATCAACTCCGTAATGCGCCTGCCCCTGGATTGTATGTCTTCTTTAGGGTTGCCTTGGCTTGACCGCTCCTTGCTTTGCCTTGGCCTCCATGAGGTCTACATAGTTACTGTCATCACCATCATGGTTATCATCACCTCTCCACGAGGTGTCTCCATCTCTTCTAATCTCCTCCTTAAGTCATTTAATATATCTTGAAAGGTGACCTGAGCTAGATCTTGGTCAGTTAATTGCTGCTGAATGGCCTTGATGGAGGTAAAGAGCCGATTGTTCACTTCATTCTGACTTGGGCCAGTGCATGGCTCTGTATCAAGCTCTGTGTTTAGCAATTGTAGTCCCTTTCCTCTTCCGGTAGGAGCCATCTCTGATGTTGACTATGAAGGTACGAGCTCAAGATAGGGGTCAAGATCTGAAATGGGAAATACACCCTGATCAGTCTACATGAGGCACTAAATGGAGAAAATAATCCCTAATTAGAGTCAATTCTGAATCTTATTAAGGATGAAAAGGAGTATGGAGTGAAATTAATCTCCATCCAAAAGGGAGAGAACTCGGGAAGAGAGTTTTCCCAATCTGTGTGAGAAAGAAGCGGGGAGACATGAGGGTGGTTCACGGAGTGTGATCCATGCACTTGGGAATAGCCTCGAATCATTGGAGATGTCGAACTAGAGGAGTTAATGTGGTGTCAGCGGAGTCCCGACTAAGCCATCTTGGAGTTGACATCTCAAAAGGGAAGAGAAGATCGATTTGGAAGAAGGATACAGTGATGAATGAGAGACATATGGAATATACAATAGTAGAAGGCTCACAATGAGCAAGGGTTAAAGATGAAATGAGAAAATAATAATGACAAAAATGTGCAAGTGCGTAGGACTTTGATCTTTGAACCTAATCTAAGCAAGAAAAAACCAAATAAAATTGGATTCACCAACTAAACTCAATGTGAAGCCGTAAGAGTTCGGGTATGTTTATCTTTAAATTTTAGAGTTGTGATTCAGGTAAAAATATTATGTCCTTAATGACTAGCCTTGAGGAGAGCGTATACCGCCAAGAAAATATGGGCGTACTTGTTCCACCACCTTTGTGTCATATGATCTGCACTTTTGAAAACCCTCAATACCTGTCCTGGGTGGCTACTCAGCCTAAGAAAAGAGAGAAGAAGTTGATAGGTGAAACCACTATTTCCCTCTCAAGTAAGGCACTCAGATGCAAAACTGATAAGACAGACACACCTGTGAGGGTGTGGCCTAGGCTCAGTACTTCAGACCAATTCAGATGCTCCACACAAGGTGGGAGCACCATCATCGACAAGGCCCTACTCAGTCATGTATGATAGAAGCATCAATAGTTTACTAGTCCCTTGTGGTAGTTGAGGTAGCCACAAATTGGGTTTTTGTCTCTATTTCTTAAGGGTTGTGCCTCCTCTCTCTAGAGTGTTCCTGAATATAATGTGGGCTTTGTGAACCCCAAACATTGTTGTTCGTTACAAATTTTACTTAAGTCTAAGTTCAATTAGCAGTCCCCTTGTTTTAGTTTTTGATTCACTTTTTTGAGTATTTTAAATATCGAAATGCCTATTGATTTTTTTGGATTGTATTTCTTCCCTAAATGCTCAAACTCGGAGGGAGAGAACGACAAAGCAATGTAAGTTGACACTAAGATGGAGATCTCACCTTAGTGCCTAAATGATGAATCCTTAGATAGAGGACTTACAATGCTTCCACATGCTCTTCAAACGCGATGCAAGGTAAATAATTTTTAAACCTATTATGTATATATATACCGATACGTAAATGAAGAAACACACTAAACATAAATTGTTATTAACGCAAAGAACCAAATGCTAAATACTGTAAGAGAAACATAAGGGCCTGATCCAGGAGACTCCTCGGTGCCCACCATAGTGAGTCCTACGAGCATTGTATAGAGACCTCTCACGATGCACGGTTTCAAATCAACGTATTCAACAATTAATTTTTGATCTATGTCCAAACGTAGAAGCTATAGGTACAGTCAGTATATTAAGTGTTTGACCTTAGATTATCGAGAAAGCAATCAAAAAAAATAAGGGCTTATTCCATAAAAGAAATGAAAATAAGGATAAAAACACAAAATGTGGAAAAACAAAGAAAATAAAGGTGATAAAACCGTGATAAAATCTGATGAGCCCGCAAGTGAACAATCACTTGGAAATTTTTCTCAAGCATGTCCAAGACCACCTGTATTTTTAAAAATTAATTGTGCAAAAAAAAATGACACTCTCTCACAAAATAAAAAGAAATGTAACTATGCTAAAGGTCATCCTCTCTCTCTTGATCTCTCTAAGTTGCTCACAAGAGTAAGAGCTACTCTCCTCGTAGGCCATGTGCTCCAACCACCTAAGCAGTCCCTTCGCCTTGAGGTCTCTCACAAGAAAAATAGAAGAGAATATATTATCAAAATAAAACAATTATATGAATAGAAATAAAAATAAACAAGAGATATAATGAAGCAAAAATGGTGAAGGAAAATCTACACCCGAATTATATCCTATGCATTCCTCCCCGACAACGGTGCCATTTGTTTAGACGAGTTTGGTGCAGATCTAAATATCCTCCCAAAGAGTGAAGATACAATGTCGTTGATGCGACTACTCACGAAACCTGAATACTACAACAATTAACCTACAAATAAATATAGCAATGCAAAATACAAGTGGAGTTAAAGTTTATTATAACACTACAAAAAAAAGTGTATAGTGAATAAGGAGTAGAGGTCGAACAATGGGGGATAAACAACAAAAATTGGCTAAAAGAGACAATGATTGTTTTTGGTGTTTTATAGATATTTTTTATTTTTAGTGGGTTTTTAATTACTTATTTTTTTAGAATTTTTATTCTTATATTTTTTATGTATTTTTTAATTTTATATTATAATTTCTAGTTTTTATTTTATTCCTCTTTATATTTAGTTATAAAAAAATACATATAATATACGTATGTAATATAGATAATATGGATAATAAAAATATAAAATAAAAACAAAATTAGTGAAATACCCTAGAAAATATTTTTGGTACTTTTTATAATTATAGTATTTATAAATAATAATATAAGTAGATATTGTTATAAATATACAATAGGGCTTTTATATTTATAGATATAGTTATAATTACTAAAAAATGAGGAAATAAAAAGTTTTTGTCTTTTTAGGATTTTTTCTATTTTTTGGATTTTCTTATATTTTTTATTAATTTGTTTTGATTTTTAATTGAATTAAAATATGAAAACTATGACTTATGTTACTAGGTCGAATTATTTTGGAATTAAAAAATAACTAAATGTCCCAAACATATCCAAAACTATTATTAATATATAATAAATATAATACAAAATTCAAAAACAAAAACAAATATTTTTAGATTTTTATGGATTTTTTTATGATTTATATAAATATTTTGGAGATTTTTAATTTTTAGTTCTTCTTTTGTTATTTTTAGGGATTTTAATCTGCAATTACAAAACAAAGTAATAAAGAAAATATATTTTTTGGATATTTTGAAAATAATTTTATAATTTTTATGCATTGTTTAATGCAAATAGGAATAAAATGCAAAGTTTTCGATTTCTAATGTTGAAAAATGTTTTAAATACCTAGTGAAACATATAAGTGATTTAATATGGATCTAGGTACTTAAAATTTTTTTCTATGAATTTTATATGTAATTTAATTTTTTAATCATTCAACAAATGAAAAAAAATGCTTGAACTCGTACGGACCTAATTCCACTTTTTTATAAAATATTTAATGATTTTAGAACCCCTCAAAGAATCCTAGGACTAGACATGCAAAAGTCTCAGAATATTTAGATCATTACACGGTGGCAGGAGTATATATGCAATTTACAAATAGTGGTAGGTACTACTTGCAATCAACTCAAAGTTTTAATCCTAAAATTTAAAATTACATTGCTAACTGGAAATACTAAAAGGCCTAAGGGCCTCCCTACAAAATACGCACACCTTACGTGCACATGCACATGAGTTGACGTTGCGAGGGACATAAATATAAATAATAAAAGTACATTGTTCTTTCTACAAATTTTACAAAATCTATTGAACTACAAATGAATTATTCTAGACTAAAATAAATATAAAAAAGGAGGGCCTTCAAGTGCAAAATATCCCCACTTCGACGCTAACGAACGGTCCAGATCAACTACTTATCCATGTGGCGCTCTTTCCTAGCATGATGACGGTTCTCTCTAGAGGGTTGAGATTAGATCTCATCCTGAGATCCGACGGCTGCAGGGCAAAGCATCTATTGGCGAATGGATGTTCTAGCATGCGGGTATGATCGAACGACTGAAAGGTGGCCTAGGTGAATAGGGAAGAATGCATGTTCTTCTGTGGGCTTCAATCTGATGTAGCTTCATCCTCAGATGGTCTTCGACGCATGAAAGGGCCTAGAAGCTTCTTGGAGGTTCCATGGAGGTATTGGCGGTGTTAAAAGGGTCAATGGACCACTGGAGAGGCCCTTGGAAGTCGATGAAGGTCGGGGGCTCCAGGTAGCCCGAGCCAAGTCAAAATCAACCCTTGATCGATCTTTGAGCCTCCAAGTCATGCAGACAGGCTTAACAAACAAAAATGGAGGTCCTGGGGGCTCTAATGAGGGGTAAATGATGTAGAATGTTGTAGGGTGGCACTCTCCAGTGCACGATGGAGATGGGAGGGTCGAGATCCTGATCAGAGTGTTATATGGTTGGGTAAAGAAGCTCGGGGCATACAAATATGTATAGGGAAGAGAATGGTAGTGTTGGCGAGGTTGGATAACGGGTGGAGTACGATGAAAGGGTTCGTCGGAGCTCAGCTCTGAAGAACTATGATTTGTGATTTAAAGAATAAAACTACAATTTTAACTAGAAGTGGAATCTAATTTACTCTAATTCTAGGCCTAGGATAGAAAAATTCAAGAAGTAAACTTTTACCGGACCTAGGAGTCTGGGAGAGAATCTCACTGTGGAGATATCCGACGGAGCTTGGATATACCTCAAATTCTGGCCCTTCCTTGCTCGCTGAAGCCTTGGGGAGGTTCCCACTGTCACCAAGAACTCTGATCACTCTTAGGATTAGGGTTTGGATGGGAGAAGAGAGATAAGGATTCAAAGGAGGGAGGAAGAGATGCTATATACTGGGCAAGGTTGACTCGAGGAGTGCACTTGACCTACTGTCCCTCGGATCGAGATCAGATGCAAGAAAGATAGGTCATTGATAGAGGAGTAAAATCTCAAAAGGAATCTAGGCAAAAGAGTGAAAGAATCATCGACAAAAATCTATGATCATGAGGGTGTAGGTCTGTCAAACCGCAAACCTATGAGGGTAGGGGCATTGATTGAGGTCAACTTTGACTACACCCGTAACTAGGAAGAAGACAAAATGAAAATAAAAATGTTTATTAATTCAAATAAAAATAATAAAAGATTTTTTTAATTTTAGGTTAAAATAATTAAAATAATTATAATTTGTGTAGTATTTTATGATGAGTTTTATTTATTTATATAAGTTAATCTATTATATGTTACTTTTTACAAGTATAATTATAGGTATATTTATATATATATATATTAAGTATTTTATTTTTGTTTTTGTATTATAGATTTTATTATCTTATAAACATTATTTATATATTTATAACTTATTTTAATATATACAAATATATTTTTATCTTATTTTTCTATAGTTATTTGTATACTTAATTAAATGTATGTATTTATTATACAAGTGTATGTTTGTACAATTAATCTATGCATTTTATTACACTTATTTATTTTAGTGTATTTTTAATGGTTTTATTGTATTATAAGTTATAAAAATACAAAATCATGAAGAATATAAAAAATAAATAAAATGAATATTTTATTCATGTATAATGTATAATTGGGGCTCAAAAACAAACATTTGCATCTTAACTTCAAATTAAATGAAACCACCTTCATTAAATATCTAATTAAAAATTATATACAATTATATGTGATTTTGATGAATTTCCAGTTCATATGGACAAGATATGGCTCTGTTATGTTGGGATTTAGGATTTTTATTCTTAGCATAGAAGGCACCTTTTGTATTAATTTTAGGTGAAATAAATTTGTATTTTCTATGCATTTTTTCTACAACTTTCATATACAAAGTTTACTGATTTGATGTATAAATAATAAAGAATAAAATAGGCCCAAATTGGACTTATTGAAGGACAGGAAATTATGGTTTCTTATATTTATTGACACCTATCTCCCCCTATTTTATTCCTTCTCGACCTAGTGATCATGATGATTAGGTCGTTAGGTTTTGGGGTATTCAATACCTTTGATATTTCATTTCTTTTTTTTTCATTTCTTTTCTTTATTCTATTATTTTGATTTTAAAAGCAGTCTTTTATACAATATTTATACAATAAAAAGTTTGTGTTATTTTTATGCAAAATAATGTTATTTACATGCATTCACCTAGGGTTAAAATTCCTAATGAATGAATAAAGGTGATGAAATGGAGATTCATCAGGGGTGTATGTATATATTTCATATATACTTTATCCATAGCTCACATTTTAAAAAAAATCAACCTTTTTGGGCTATGGGTATCGTATTATTTTAAACTATTTTTGTAAAAATGAATTGAAAGAGATTTGAAAGAAATATTATGATCCTATTTGACATGATTTTCAAAAGTGTTTTACATGGTTTGTAAAATTACATGTTTACCTATTTTGGAAAAAAAATTCATTTGTAAAATATTTAGAAAACTTATATCAATGTGACATTTTTTTGAAAAATATTTTACTTAGGTTTGAAAATTGGGTTTTTACTTGTTTTGGAAACTCTTTGTAAAATGTTAGGAAAAATCTATACTTATGCGATAAGGTTTGTAAACTTTTTCATACTCACCATCAAATTAAGTGTGTAATTGATGTTAACAAAGTGTTTTGTAAATAAACCTAATTTTATAACCTAATTCAAAAATAAAATAAAATAAGAAATGGAAAATTAAATCCATAAAATATTAACTAATTAACTGGTATTTCCTTGACACTTCACCTTACACTCAAGGCTTGTTAAGATCTTTAGCACTTAGTTTATGACGTCCGAGGACTTAGAGTTAACCTATCACAACCATTAGAGTCTTAGAATTAATATTTCATACTCCCCTAGTTAGAAGTATTCGTGTGATATATTGCATGCTTAATCTTGTCCTTTAAAGAATATGGCATTTACTCACATGCACGACTGCATTGATGATGAGATGAGATGAGACGTGGTTTCACTTGAGAAATTGGGAATTAAGATTTAAGTTTGGATTCGATCTTATGATACTTGAGGATAGGATAAAATTAACGAAGGCTTCATGAAACATGAGTGTCAGCAATCTTGGCCCATATGAGAACATGGTTCTTATACTAATCTCTTGATATTGGCGTAAGTGTTAGGGTGTGATAACATGAAATTAAATTGTTGATTAGTGTGCACCAATTCTTGGTAAAATCAATGGAGCTAGCCAAAAAGAAAAGAAAAAGGTGAAGAGAAAATATCACATATAACGAAGATAAAATTTAAGGAGCTTATCCCAGTGGCGGGCGCTCCCAACATTTAAGTGCCCATTTGGACCAAAATCTTAGGCTTTTATGAGTTGGGCAAGTACAATAAAAAGGGATTTGCATAGTATAGTGTTACAAGTCTAGTTGTAGAAGGTATCTTAGATACTCAAAAGAGAAACACCCTAGTGCATTCCCTGGAAAACAAGTACATACAACTCAACTTCTTTAGACAGACAAAATGAATAGCAACAAAAATATTGTGCTAAGTTAATAAGGCACATGAGAGAACCCTTGCTCCATTGAAAGGGATAAAGGAAATGGCACAATAATATTCCCTCCATTATCTAATCCATCATCAACCATTTTTTAGTCTGACAAACTAAAGAGACAGTGGAATGAAAGGAGACTAGATTAGATCCCTAGTATCGAGGATTAGGTCCTTAGGAGAATTTCTTGACTGGAACTTTATGCGACATCCTACTCTAATCTTGTGAATGCAGTCAACACTTTAAGTCAAACTTCTTACTATATATACAATGAGAGTCTGATAATTAGAGGAGTTGAATTCCTTTTGATTAAGTTCGGGTTCAGCTTAGAGTCTTAGCTTAACATAAAATATATAAAAAATAAAAATAAATAAAATAAATAAAATTTAAATAATTAATTTAATACTTTAAATTACTTGCAAAAATATTTTCTATGTGTAGATGACTTTTCTTTATTTGGTTCTACATGAAAGTTGTAGATCTCATCGAGATCTAAAACTTTAATGTTGAACACATATTCTAATTTCACTCCCAACTAATTATTTCTATTTATCTTTGATTTCTCAATTGTTTTTTGACTTTGATTGGGCCATGTGACACCCTCCCGCTTCACCCACATGGCCTGCTCCTACTTATTCATATGCCTCCGTCCAGGACCGTTTGATCTTTTGATCAGATGACCCTGAGCCCTCCATGTGTACCTCCTTAGAAATCATTGGATCACATGATCCAACGACCAATGTTTATCTTAAACCTCCAACCTCTCTCTTGAAATAACGTGAGCCACCGAACTAACCAATTTCCACCTATTTCGCCAACCACTTCGACTAACTTTCCGACCAAATAACTCCACCGATCTGATAGCCTGAGGAGATGGCAGGGCATTAAACATACATTTACTGTTAGATTATCCAATTTGGGGATAATCTGATAGTCTAATTTCAGCCACGTCACTACCTCCAAAAATGCAGCTTTGGATGCCACCGACACCCCCCCCCCCCCGTCGAAGCAACCAATGCCTCCATGTTGCCCAAAACAGCCTTTCAGCCTGGTCATGCGTGCTAAGCATGCACGGTCTGGGCAATATGTTGAGTTGCCTGTTGATATGCAAGAATTGCAAAAATACCCCTGAGTAGGGAGTCATTAGTAAATTAAACAACTAGTTTTCCATATTTTCATTTTAGTCCATGTAGGGACCTATTTGTGATATTTAATTTTATGTTTATTGCATTTATGCCCCTGGATTATTTGTTAAATAACTTTTGCATATGAACTCCAATCGCGATGATTTCAATTGCATTGTGTTCCTTATTGCATTTTCTTTTATTTGGCAATTTGATTGGATGTGTAGTTGAAGCTTTGTTTATCATAGATAATTTACGTACTCCTTGCCTTCTTAAATTAATATTTTCCTTGAATAACTTTGCTATTTTACTTGGATCCTAGTTCCATTTACTGCTTGAGTTTAACAGATAATTTAGGGGCTCAGTTATGTACTTCTATGCATATGTCTATTTAATATCATTCAATTCATTTACAACTATTTAACATGCATTAAAAATCTTTTACAAAATTCATTCCATTTATATTCACTTGTTGTATCGCCTTGTCTTGCTTTCCCTAGACATAGATGATTTATCAATCACTTGACATTAACATTGATGAGTAATTAATTACATTAATATCTAGTGTCCCTATGTTCGACCCTGGACTTTCCCAGGTATAAATTAAAATCAGGACACTCTGAATAGAGATTCTCCTCGGTTCTGTTGATTTCTTCTTATTTCATGCTCCAACGAGCACATTTTATCCAAGCTGAAAAATGATTCATCACCCCTCTACTTCATCGTATTTACACATAGGTCTCTACATCTCACATGTTGCACCACATGAGGTGCTATGATATTAGCAATAAAGCCCTATCAGCTTTGGTTATTTAATTTTAGTGCAAAAAATATAAATATAATGTTAACTTTTGGGATATTTTGTATGCGAACACCTGTACTTTATTTTTATTGAAAAAATACTCATGCTAGGTTTTATATTATTTTTTCCTTTTATATTTTTATTAAATATCTCCTGTACTCATTAAAAGCTAAGAAAAATATGGTAGTTGCCAGATGTAATCAAACACACTCATATTTTCATTTAGCTTTTATTGTATTTTCTTATTTTCTAAAATTGAAAGAGGAGCTGATTAATCCATGACTAAGCCTAAAAATCCAGAAAAAAAAAATCCTGTTTTAAAATTCCAAAAAATAGTAGTAGTATAGTAGTATATATTATACATCCATACCAAAAGTCATAAAAATTATAAAAAGAAAACATATAAAATAAAAAACCCTAAAAAGACCATAAAAATATGTAAAAACTCTTAAAATTTTAAAAAGTTTTTCGTTCTACATTTTTATTTATATTATCTAGTATATACATTAAAAAAACTTTTTGAAAATTTTGGATGAATTGTTTATTTTTACAATCTAAAACTATTCGATCTATTTATATTACTCACTATTTTATTTTTTATTAAATTAAAAATAAATAAAAATTATAAAAAATTATATTTAAATTCACAAAATAGAGAAAAATATCAAAATTATAAAAACACTTTATTTTTTGAATTATGATTATATTTAGATATATTTAAAATTATAGAACCCAATATATACTATATAATACTTATATACTTTTTATTATTATTACTTAAAAGTATACACATTATATTTAAAACCATTAAAAAAGAAAATAGATTGTTCCTTTATATATGGGGAAATGGGGTTGCCCCTATGGGGAGCTAACTTGGCTCCCCCGCCCCATTTTCCCCTAATTTTTTCATTTTTAAAAAAATAAATACAGAAATTCATTATTATAACCCAAATTATGTCATTCAAATTTCATGAGGAATAGAGACTCCTACGACAACATCTAGATAATCATTTTTTAACGGTCGTATAATTGTTGAAATCGACCTCATTTGGACGGAGGCCGTAGGAGTCTCTATTTCGCATGAAATTTGAATGACATAATATTAGGATATTATAATGAAAATCCACAAAAGTATTTTTCAAAATAATATGGAAAATGATGTGGGGGGAGCCAAGTTAACTCCCCTAAGGGGGCATCCCTATTTTACCCATATATTTATTATATATCCTATATATTTTTTATAATATCTATAATATTATAGTTACTATATATAATTATATATTATATCCTAAATACAAAAAATAGATTAAAAATTTTGAAAAAAGGAAATAAGTCAAAATTTAAAACATAAAATATAAAACAATTAAAAAATTCATAAAAATTAAATATAATTAAAATTCCATAAAAAATTAAAAAGTTCCAAGACTATATAAAAAAGTTATTATTATTAATTAATAATAATAAAATCCATCCACAGTTTGCTTGCATTGGTTCGACCCATACTACTTTATCACTATACACTTTTTATAGGGTATAATAAATTTCACCCGACATTTTATTAGAGCTATATCTATATCGTTGGTTGATTATTTATCTTATTGATTGAGATAGGTTCCGAGGACCATGAGAGTGGTTGCTACAATGATTGTAGAATCCGACTTGTCAGACATTGCATGCCCTCCAATATCGAGCATTAGGAACCTCTGTCATAATCTCTCTATCACTAACTAGGAATTAATGTGAACCACGCCAAGTTAATTATGATTTAATGAGACATGTATAGAAACATAGGTTACAATGTGATGACATACACATCCCAAACAGAACCCACCGACATATATACCTACAATCTCAAAAACAACTAGATACACATTCATATACATAAACACATGGATATAAAAATGTAAACATACAAACATTCATATATATAAATACTCATAGACATTACATATACATTACAAAACTCATTTCAAAAATGTCATATTCATTTCATCACGAGATACTCATTCCATAATGATACTGAATTCTCATTATATCACAAATGAAGTCATAGATATAAGGATGTATACATACAAACATACATGTCATACTCATTTCATCACAAGATGCTCATTCCATAACAAGATTCTCAATTCAACACAAGTTTCTCATTCCATTGATACCCATTCCACCATGAATAACTAATTCCAGTACATGTTCATTGTTAATATATGGCATAGATTTAAACAAAAAAGTATGAGCAATTATAAATCAATCAATAACATAAACATTGCAAACATTAATGCATTCATATCATAAATCTACAATTAAACACAATATATCTTGAAATTAATTACACAAAATTATAAAATGATTAATGTTATACCTTCTTTAGACGTACAATCGCGGTTGGAGGCACAGAACCACGTAGGCGCGGTCATCACAGAGGTACGGAGGCATAGTACGGAAGAGAGGAGGAGGTTGGGTAGATGCGGATGGGGTGGTAGGGCAGAGATGAGGAGGCAAAGGAGGGGGAGATGGACGAGAGGTGAGGTTGAGGGGGGAGATTGTAGGAGCTAGGGGAGATGGGGGAAGGTGGCGTAGGGAGGGACGTTACCAGAGGGGGATAGGAGGTCATCAGAAAGGGGAGGATGGTTGGAGGGAGGCGGTGAAGAGGTGGAAGGGGAGGTGGGACATGGATGAGGAGGCAGTGTAGGGGGAGATGAGCGGAGGTAGGGGGGATATTGCTGGAGCTAGGGGGATATTGCCAGAGCTAGGGGGATATGGGGGGAAGGTTGCGGATGTTAGGGATGATGCCAGAGGGGAAAAGGAGATCGACGGAGATGGGTCGATCGTTGGAGGGGGAGGAGGGAGGCGCAAGAAGGGGAGCGGGTGATGAATCTCCATTTCATCACCTTTATTCTTTCATTTTGGCCTTAAATCCTTAGCTAAATGCATGTATATATCATTAATTTGTGAAAATAAATACTCAATAATTCACACTAATACACTATAAAATACAGTATCAAAGATTGTACAAAATCCTATATTTATGCCAAAAAAAATGATAAAGAAAATAAAAGAAAAATAATGAAGCATCAAATAAACTGAGTGACCCTTGCCCCTGAGACTCGGTCATCATGATGACTTCGTCGACAAGGAATAATAAAGTAGGGGATATAAAACGACCAATCGTACATAGAATACACTTAAAAATCCTAATTTTATAGGACAATAATTATAGTTTGGGACCTATTTTATTTTCCTTTTTTTACACATCAAATCTATAAACTTTGAACATTATTAAAAATACAAAGAAAAATACTAAATTTCTTTCACTCAAAAAATAATGCATAGTGTTCCTGGGATATACAGAATAAAAAGTTGCAAGTTTGAGACTTGTATCTTCTTCATATTATATCAAAATTAACCAAACTAACCTTTATGTTAATAAAAATAAATTGTCTATTTAGTGAAGGTGGTTTTATTTAATTCGCAAGTAATATGCAAAAATTAGGTTTTGTGCCCTCATTGTGTAGTATACATGTACATTTTATTTAATATAGTTATTCTTTATATTTTTCAATTTCGGTTTTGTGCCCTCATTGTGTAGTATACATGTACATTTTATTTAATATAGTTATTCTTTATATTTTTCAATTTCATTTATTTTTATTAATATATAAATATTATTTAAAACACATGTCTATAATTAAATTAAAATAAAACCATTAAAATAAACAAATAAATAAATATACTTTAATATACAGATGAATTATACTTACAAGTACCTATATAATAAATATGTATATTTGCTTAAGTAAATAAACAACTTTAGAAAAATACAATAAAAATACCTAAATGTTTGTTTAAATAATATATAAATATATAAGATATCACTATATATTAATAAAATATAAAATACAAAACAAAATTATAATACATGAAATGCATGTATAAATACCAATATATACACATGCAAAAAGTAACAAATAATAAATGAGCTTATAAAAATAAATAAAAATCATAATAATATAGGAATAATTACACCCATAACCCTGAGTAATTTAGCAATAACATTCATAACCCGTATAATCATGAATTACACGAAAAACCCTGGATAGTCCCTCTGTCTTACACTCATAACCCTCCGTTAATTTAATATTTAACTCAACCATACAAATGAGTTAATCTAACTCATCCTCAATCCAACGGTTAGTAAACAAACAAAATAATACCCATCTCTCTTCAACCTCTATCCACCTTCCCTTCACCCTCCGTCCACCTGAACCTCTCCCCCCCGACCTCCCTTCCCTTACCTTCGACCAACCATCTCCCAACGTTCCTACCGCACTTCAAACCGCAGGGATGGTGCGAGTACAAGCGAATGGCGGGGTGCGAGCTTTGAGCTGGGGAGGATCAGGCTTTGAGCAGGCGGGATCGAGCAGGAGCGTGGGGCTCACTTGGCAGCGGGAGGGTGGGGGGAGTCCGAGCGGGGGAGGAGCAGGCTCAGTGGGGGGTGGATTCAAGCAGAGGAGGAGGACCTGGGCGGTGGGGGGTTGAGGTGTTTCTAGCCCGCTGGGCGGTGGGGTGGGTTGGGGGGCTTCCAGCTCCATGGCTGTGGAAGGACCTGGGCAGTAGGGGGAGAAAGTGGGGGGTGCGATTGGGTTGGGTGTGGCGGCGGGTCGAGCAGGGGCAGGGGAGGGTAACTCGGGAGGGGTCAAGAGAGGGTAGCTCGGGGGTGGGGGTGCGATTGGGTTGGGTGTGGCGGCGGGTCAAGCAGGGGGTAGGGGGTGGTGGGGTGGGGGGAGCGATGGTTGGGTGGCGGCGGGTCGAGCGGGGGGGGGGGGGTTGCGATACTACAATTTGCTGCCAAGAAATGAGAAAGTGCTAACTGTTCAAGTCAGATTTATTTGAACAGGTTATTCTAAAGCCAAAATCCATACAAAATGAATGGGAATATAACCCCAGTTTCAAGTTCCACATGTGCAAGCATCCGTAAGTGTTCATTCAATGTGGGAAACACCAGCACTGCCAATGCACAAACAGAAATTCACCTCAGAACAATCTATTGCAGAATCTAATACAAAGCTTAAACATGACGAGAATAACAGAAAATTTCTCAAATAAATAGTTGGCAGCGGAATCAATCACTACCCAATTTTATGGTTCAACCAGAAAGGACAAGGGCCCAACTTCTCGTAACCGTATTATAGTAGGAGGAATAAAAGATCCTACCAATGTTCATATATAGCCTGGGATCGTTCCAGCTACTGCAATTCGTAGAGAGCAACCACTACTAAACACTTCGCGATTGGGTTGGGTGGCGGCGGGTCGAGTAGGGGGCACGGGAGAGTAGTGGCGGCGGGTCGAGCAGGGGTGGGGGATTGGGCTCGAGCAGGTGGTGGCGACGGAATCCAACAGTGGGTCCAAGCAAATGGAACTGGGCGGTGGGCTTGGGGGGGAGGAAGCTGGTGCACCGCGGCGTTGAGGGCAGAGCTTCGAGGATAGCTCTCTCGGCGTTGGGATGGGGGTTCGAGGAGGAGCTCGACGGGTGGTGGGGGACTTCGAGCTCAACGTGAGGGGAGGGGGGGTTAAGATGTCATGTTATCGCAAATAAAAATGTGCTTTAAGGGCAGTTTCGTCCTTTTCAACGAAAACCGTCAAACATAACGTGTGTGACAAACATAATTTAACACAGGGTTATGTCATGTAAGAGTTAACAATTACTCAGGGTTTCCCATGTAATTCACGATTATGCAGGATTATGAATGTTATTGTGAAATTACTCAGGGTTATGCGTGTAATTATCCCAATAATATACTAAAGAACACTACAAACATTTCTTATTCTTTAATTAAAATTTTAAAAAAATATTTACTATTTTTTATTAAATTTAAAAATATTTTTCTCCAATCTTTTTCCTGGTTCGTCCACGTAGACCAACCAGGACCCTTCATTTGTTGACCCCGGTCGACTGTACATTCTCCTCCAGCTGAACTGTTAGAGCCTATGACACCCCTTCTTCACCATTTTTGCATGCCTCCACCTCTCGGTGATTCTTCTCGAGACCACCACAAACCGATAGCCAAGTCTATCCTCTCCCTCACCCAAGCTAGAATCCCCACTGACCATCATCGGGCTTCGCACCATCTCCTTCCCAGAAGTCTTCAGACCTCTGTCTATAAATAAGAAGGTCCGACCCTTTTACTTTTTTACCCCTCTTCGACCATTGTAACCACCATTGGATCTTGTCATTGAGTCCATGGTGACAACATGAATGACTCCTGCCATTTATGGCACGGATAAGGTGGAGAAGAGGAAGACCCAGTTTTATGGAACATCCTCTCCACTGACCATTCTCTGCTCTGAGCTCTAGAGCTCTTCGAGCTGTTAGATAATTTTATATTCCTCGCATTTAGTCCCCTAACATATATTAGGTTAATTCAGTCATTTAAGCACAATTTTAGTGTAATTATGAAAATTAAAATCGTTGGAGCATCCTGCTCCAGCACTAAATTCATCACGACTCTCCATAATTTTGCCTCCCTTTCACTTCCATTATCTTCTCCTTCTTGTTCTCCATCATTTCCCCTTGTTCCTTTGAGATTACAACGACGAATCACTTCATCGGAACTTCGTTGCCTTCGTCGGAGCTCCTTCACCCCTTGCTTCAGCAGCTTCGATATAGGGGTCAGGGGATAGTCCTCGATTCCCTTAAGATTTTGGTGCAGGACTGACAAACAAGACTACCTGGATATCCATCTAAAGCTTTAAACAGGAGCTCTAGGTTGGGTCAGCTAATCTCAAGGGCTCTTCCAGTGAGCCCCGGACTTCGAGAAGGTACCTTCTTGATGTGTAAGGATCCCAGGAAGTAGGAGAGCTTTTCAGAGAAGGAGGACAGAGTCAACCAGAACCCAAGATTCAAACTCACCAGCGGTGAGTTCTTCCTGGTTCATCTCGCTATATTCCTAGCCGTCAAATCGAGCTTGGGACCCAAATCGAATATGGGCCCTTGATTTTAAACGAAGCATCGCCTACCAATGAGTGCTCTTCCAACCACGTGGCCACACCTCGTCCCTCCGATAGAGAGCCTTTTAATGATTGTAACCCATGTCCTTTTGTGTAATTAATATTTAGTCCTATAAATATTTTATTACATTATAAATTTTGTGTAAAAATTACAATTGGGCCCCAAGCTTCCTCTATATTCAGTATATGTCCAATGCTACATCGAGTCACGTGGCACTTCACATGAGTTAGCTATTTCCATCCTGGCCCACTGGCTATGTATGTTTAGTATTTAGTAGTAAAATCAAATATTAAGTTCAAAAACCTGAGATATTTTGCATGTAACCTATTGACTTTACTTGTACAAGCAAAAATACCCCTACCATGCATGTTCTATATATTTTATGTATTTTATTTTGGACTAAGAAACTACATTGCTCCAAAAATTGTGCAAAAATTTCTGAAGGTGCTTTGAATGATGTTTGTTCATGCTGTAATTTCTATTTTTCTTTTCATTGCATATTCAATTGACTAAAAATCATTTTCATGTTATTTACTCCCTAATTAGAGATAAAAATAAAAAAACAGAAAAAACACCTTCAAAATCCCAAAAACATATTTAGTATATTACTATATAATATATATAGACAAAAATCACAAAAAGGTAGAAAAAGAATACCCTAAAAATTGAAAACCCTCTCTAACCTAAAAAAATAGAAATTATTTTCAAAAATATAAAAAATTTGTTTTCTACTTATTATTTGTATTTATACCTATTAGTATATTAAAAATTATTTAAAGGTGATTTTGACTATTTATATATTTTTAAAGCCTTAAACTTTCAACCTATTTATTAACACCATGATTTGGATTATTTTTAATTTTAAAAGTACATATAAAATAGCAAAAATTGCCCAAAATTCGCAAAAATAGAGGAATACTTAAAAAACTCAAAAATATTTGATTTTATTCATTTTGACTCTCTCTCTCTCTCTATATATATATATATTTATGGGTATAATACCCCATATTATATTTATATACACATTTAGTTATATATATCTAATATTATTCTTAATTATATTAAATACCGAAATTTATTTTAAATTCCTTTAAAATTGAAAAGAACTGTTCTTATTTATAATTTCTGATATATATATATATACTATATATTATATACATATTACCAATATTATGCTTATTACATATATAGTAATATATACTCTTCTTATATACTAAAAAAGGAAATAAAAAATCAGAAAAGTATAAGAAGAAAATAAAAATTGTAAAATTGAAAAAAAATTAAATATAAATAGAAAACCATAAAAATATTAAAAAAACTAAAAAGTTCAAAAATAGTAGTTTTTTCTTGCATGTATACAATAATTATTTGTTTATCCCCTATAGCTCCATGTGTTTGACATCCAACCATACTTCACCACTATATATTTTTATTAATAGGTTTATAATAAATTTTGTCCTTACACTCTTGATTTTATTGCTTTATTATTTGACTATGGGTTGATTGTTGACTTAATCAGTTGACTCTCGGGATCAGTCACTTTATTGACTTAGGTCCACCTTGTGTGACATCATGAGCAACGCCTAGGACATGTTTATTGTACATTATTATTTTCACATTTATTTCTTTTTTATTTCTTTGTATACTTAATTATTTGAGCTGCATCTAACATATCTCTTTGTTTAATTTCGTACGAGGGATCGCGTGGTGAAGTTGATTTCTTTGTAAGTCGGTGTACCCAAACGATGAGGATATCAACCTTTTCTGCACAGGCTGGTTGGAGCGAGCATGAGAAAGAGAGAGAGAGAGAGAGAGGAAGAAAGGCATGGGTTCTAGCTAAGATTTTTTTTATTTTGCGAGGGAGTGTTTATTTATTTTTACTTATTAATTTGTAATAATTCAGGACACTCTTTGACACTTACTTCATGGCGTCCACTGCTCAGATGATTGTTCACCTAGGGATCTCATCGATTTTTCATTATTTTCATTGCCTTTCTTTTTATTTGTTTATCGTATTTTGAGTTTTCCGCCTTCTTTTTCTTTGTTGTCTCTGATTGAGCCATAGATAGTAGGGTTCATTGACTTGATAGCTAGGTCCAAATCCTAATCAAGAAGTATCCTCCTATAGATAATTCAACTTGGACTTAGTCATCCTCAAAATAAGTTTATTATTTAGATTTTAGATCAAGCATTGTGAGAGACTCCATATAGCACTTGTAGGACCTGTCGTGACGAGTACTGAGTCTCCAAGACTAGACTTTTGGGTTTCTTCTCTAGACAATTAGTATTTATTCTTCACGTCTAATAACAATTCCTGTTCAGGGCAATTTCATTATTTTTGCATACCGTGCATGTACTGTAAATATTTTAATACTATTTTTCTTCTCGCATGGAGAGAGATGGGAAGCGTTGTAAGTCCTTCTTACTTTGCATGCATCATTCGATACTAAGGTGAGATTTCTACCTTATGTCAACTTGAACTGTTTTTCCAACTCCTCTCTTAGTTTCTATCACTTAAGATGCAAAGAAAAAAAATACAAAAAATTTGTTAGGCGTATTTTTTTAATAAATACTCAAAAAAGTGAAAAATAAAAATTAAAACAAGAGGATTGTTTAATAAACTTTGACCTAATAAAAATTCGTAATGAACATTCATTGTTTGGGGTTCATAAAGCTCAAATTGTTTTCAAGTACATTCTAGATTGAGTGAGGCACGAACCATAAGGATTAGAGCCCAGAACCTGATATGTGGCTGCCATGATAATCACCTGGGATGGCAAAGTATTCGTTCATCTATCGTACATAGGTGAGTAGGGTCTTGTCGACGACGGTGTTCCCGCCTTGTATAGAGCATCCAACTTGGTCTGAAATACTGGGCTAAGGACACACCCTCATGGGTGTGTCTGTCTCATCGACTTGCATCCGAGTACCTCACTTCTGGGGGAAGTACCAGTTTCACCTATTGGCTTCCTCTTTATTTCTTTGTCTGAGTAAACCCACAGGCACGAGATCAAGGACCTCAAAGAGCATAGATCACATTTTTTAAAGGAGGTGGACAAGTATGGGGAACTTTCCTAGCAGTACACAATCTCCTCTAAGGTTGGCCCTCTAAGGACTTGTTATAAGATTGCCTGAAAATAACAATGAAATAGAAAAGATAAAAAGCTGAACTCTTATGACTTTGTGTTGGATTGGTGAATTCACACTTGTATTGTGATTGTGTAAATTAGAATTAGGTCAAGATCTAGTCCTGTGCACTTGTGCCATTTTTCTTTTCATCTATTTTGATTTCTCCTTGCCCCACTGATTTTTTAGCCTGCATTGCTTTCCTCTTCATCTATTTTTTATCATCACATTCCATTCCTCATCTACTTTTCTTCTCACCAAGTTGTCATCTCATGGAAGGCTTAGTCGGGACCTACATCGATTTCATGAGTTCAATATGTTCAATAATTTGAGGCGGTTCACAAGAACTCCTTTCGGATCTTGTGAATCAATCTCTAGACTCCTTGACTTCTTCCTCTATTCCAATAAACCATTATCATTCTTGTATCTCCTTTCTCCCTTTATAGGTGGAGATCGATATCAATCAATATAAAATGCTCCATTCGCGTACATTTGGAATTGACATTAATTCCATGCCATCCACTCTATATGGTGTAGAAGATTTTCAGTCTAAACGGGATACACCTTTTTTGGTAGAAACCACACTGGACTCTGTGTAGACTAGATACTCCGAGTCTGATTTAGAGATGGCTCCTCAAATGAATAGAAAGGGACATACACCTCCATATCAAGGACAAGCCGATCAGAATACTGGGAATGCATACCTACTTGCTCGCATCCAAGCAATCCAACAACAACTGACCAAGCGGGCCTTGGACCAATTCACTTTCCAGAAAATGTTGAATGACCAGAGGGGAGAGAGAGAGAGAGAGAGAATAGAGGAGGTGGAGGAGGAGATGATGAACGAAAAGAGGGGAACTGTGGAGGGCCCGTAGATGAGTCACATGGAGAGAGGCCCAAGACTACTCTCAAAGAAACTTACAATACTGGCACTGTCCATAAGATAGAGTGGATACATATTCATGTAGTCCATGGACATTTCGAGCTCAATCCTCAGTTCCTTGCTCTTTTACCTACGTTCCACGAAAACACCAACGAGGAACCCTACATCCATCTTCAGCAGTTCTCTCGCATTTGCCGCACCACTCACTACCCCAACAACTCGTTGGGGCGTAGTCAAAATGACTTAATTCCACTTCAGCCTTCAAGATAAGGATCTTTATTGGATCAACCATCTGGTTAAGGTTGTGACGACCTAGGAGAAGTTGAAGTTTGTATTCCTCCAGAAGTACTATCCATCAGGTCGTATAACTCAGATGTGAGCCCAGATCAGTAATTTCTCCCAAGGCACGCACGAATCGAACCATGAAGCTTGAAAGAGACTCCAGGATCTGCAGGAGAAGTGTCCTCACCACGACTTCCCATAGACCAGCTTGGTATAGAACTTCCTTAAGGGCCTCACTCCTGAGAGTCAGAGGCTAGTAAATGTTGCATGTAGTGGCTTACACTTCAACATGGATGAGCATGTTGTTTGGCATATTTTTGAAGAGATGGTCAAAGGAGAGGCCACTCTATCCTCATCCTAAACCTATCAACACATTCGCAAGTCCACCGCAAGCCTGTCAACATGGTGGCACCCAATGAGAAAGATAGGGACGATAGCTCCAATCTCAGTATCATCAGGAGCCACTTGTTTAAAGTTGATATTATTGAAAAGCTGTTACAGGACTTGGACAAGTTGTCTGTGGTCAAACAGAGGACCCAACACCTAGACAAGTTGGATCAAATCACAAAGCAGTTGGAGCTGCTCGTTAGCACCATCAATGTTTTACAATCTGTGAGCCTGACTACCACCACTCATGCTGAACTGAAGGAACCATCATGTCCACGACACTCAGCTGAGTGTGATTCAACCTCAGGTCCAGCATGTGTACTACATGCAGGCACCTGATCAATATACATCGCTGTCTTAGTAGACCATCTTGTACCAACCTAAGATCCAGCCTCATTCCAATGATCCATTCTCACCACCACCACAAATCAACCAAGAGTTGAACGATATCTGGAATAATGATGCCCAATTAGCTCGTCCAAGAGGAGAGAAGCAGAGCCAATCCTCAATCATCTAATGTATCACCAGCATCAAGGTGGGAGATTTGTCCAGCCCAACCCGCCTCTGAACTGAACAACCAGCCTTCGTAGTATCAGAACAACTGGAGGATGAATCAACGGTACCAACAACTTGCATACCGCTACTATCAGCCATACCACCAATATATGGGGCTTCTTATAATTACTATCCTCCTCCTCTATAATTTCATCGGTAGCAACTCCCTCCTCCTCACCATGATTCTTATAATTCCCATCGTCCACAATCCCTTTCTCAATGTAGTCAGCATGCTGAATCATTTGAGGACGCTCCAGTGAACCCATCGCTCGACTACTTGGCCCAACTCATCAAGGGCGAAGTAGAGATGTCTCAGAAGCTCGCAACCTCACTGCCACCAAGACTCCCATTCCAGCATAGGTGGAGGCAAACCCTAATAATTTCAAGTTCAAAGAGCAAGTAGTTTGTGATGTTTCAACCAGTCCATCAGAGTCAGATATTTCATATTATGTTTTTTCTCAAGCAGTGAAGATTAGGAGTGACAAAACCTTGCAGCCATCGACCAACGCCTAGGTGAAGAATAAAGCGACTTCTAGAGAGTCATCTTCTGCATCAGCCAGCCTAGCAGTCTAGCCGGGTGAGGAAGAATATAATAGAGGAGCAGCATCAACCACCATACACCTCCACTTTGAAGAGAAAATTTAAAAAAAACATCAAAAACAAAATTCACAAAAAGGAATGAACAACCAAAGCCAAGAAGGACCAACCTTAGAGGAGCCAGCAGAAGTCGATCCAGAGCAGCCCGACGAAGCACAAGCTCATGTCGATAAGTTTTTGCCAGTTTTGAATGATGGGTCGTTTATTGGACAGACATATGTAAATAAGTCTGTAACTATGAACAATGCATTTTCTTTTATGACCATTCCATTTCTAGATGCTCTTAAAAAAACCAAATAATTGTAAAATTGAAAACTACAATGCCCGACCCTGGAGTGGTTGAAATTATTTATATCTTGTTCTGAAAATACCACTAAGGACATGAAATACATGTCAACGATTAATAAAGGATTGAAAGAAGCATATGCCTCCAAGCATCGAAACTACAAGAACAAGTGAAGTAGAGGAGATAAACACATCTTGACCATTACCATGTAAATGGAATATGTGACCTCCTGCAGAAAAAGAAATACAAGATAGCACCTAACATCAGATGTCAAATCTTTGATCAAGTATTTGAGAAGACTCTGCTTGATAGAGGATCTCCATAAACCTCATGACTTCCTCATTATTGCAAAAAATTGGGCTTGGATCGCTTAAGCTGACAAGAATGATCTTGCAGTTTGTATATCGACCTGTGAAGCGGCCTAGAGGTATATTGGAGGGCGTTACCATAATTAAGCATGACATGAAATTTCCAGTTGATTTTGTAGTCCTCGACATGTACTCATTGATGAGCGGCCTGAGCGACTATGGTAAATGGTATCAATGGTTGTTGCGACCTCAACTACTCGGATAGGACTCAATCAAGAAAAGAAGACAACCAAAATAAAAATCAAGCAATCAATCAAACAGAGCGGTCTCGCTAATTTATTTTACGTGGTTTAGCTACCAGGGTCGAACATAAGGAGCACGTGATGCTAACACTACGAAGTAGTCAGAAATTCAAGGAAAACAAAGAAGTGGTGGTTTTAATTTTTCAAATTTTTTTATGATTTTAAAATATAAGAAAAAGAATAAAAGAACTAAAAAATTCACATTTCAAAAATTATTTAAAGCATAAAAAACATTCAAAAAATCAAACAAGAATATTTTTGTGTTCTTAAAATATTCAAATGTTTTTGTGGATTTTATGGGGTTTTTCTGATTTTTAATCAAATTTCTAAAAAGGAAGTAAACTTAAAAACAAAAAACAGTGTTCAACTAGGATATAAAGGCAAGTTAAAATTCCTATAAAATCCCAATTGTATTTTTATTATAAAATATAAAATAAAAACTAACTGCAACAACTGAAAACACATATTTATTTTTTTTATGAATTTTTACTGATTTTTCTAAGATTTTTTACTCTTTTTTAATTTTTAGGGATTTTATAAATGGAAATAAAACAAAAATTGAACATTGATAAAAACAAGCAAACAATGATTTTTTTAGAATTTTTTAAGGGTTTTAATATTTTTAGTTGATTTTTAAAAACAAACAAGAATAATTTTTAAGGTTTTTGAATTTGTAAAAATATTAAATGAAAACAAAACATAACTAAAATTTCACCAAAATTCCTACACCATGGCAAGAGCCATGTATCAAAATTTCGTGAATTTTGAACAATATTTGTTATTTATTAAATCAAAAGTAAAACACACAGCATACATTGACCAAAATGCAAAGAAAACATGTTTCTAGACCAAATAATAACACATACATAAAGTTTAGGACTAGATCTGCAATTTTCACATCAAATTTTACACATGTCTCAAATCAGCACACACATGTGTATATTTGCAAATAATAAAGCTAAACATTCAATCCATAATAGATACTCAGAACAGGGAAAATACTGCAAATAACCCCAAAGTCCCACGTGACGAAGCACGTGAATCTACACAAATAGGACTAACGAGCAAATATGGAATGTTGCAGGTGCTAACATGCAAAATATCCTACTGTATACTTTTATTTTACAGACTAAAAGATAAACTGAAATAAATGCAAGGTGGGCTGAGCAAATTACCCATGCAGCATGTGAGCTGCGCGTGGGGTGGACAGGTAGCAGCTACTGAGTGGGCGAAGACGTGCGACTCAGGCGCTGTCAGCTGTCAGATCGAACGATCATCAGGTGTTGGCTACGTAGGCAATATGAGGGCTGTTAGATCTGACATCTAACGGCCTGACAGCTGCTAGAGATGAACGACGAGGATGGCATCTGGTAAAGGGGCGTAATCCGACGGTAGAGGAAGGCTCTGGAAGAACTCCGCCTGGGCGAGTTTCACTAGAGCACCGGCGATGATCCGA
This sequence comes from Ottelia alismoides, assembly GCA_037367405.1. Taxonomy (NCBI): domain Eukaryota; kingdom Viridiplantae; phylum Streptophyta; class Magnoliopsida; order Alismatales; family Hydrocharitaceae; genus Ottelia; species Ottelia alismoides. Next base: position 540,986 of record JAZKJV010000414.1, read on the forward strand.
TGCTCCGATGAATGATCGGACGGCATCAAACAAATCGTAGGGCCCCTCTACATCTGGTGAACAGGTCAGATGGGTTCGCCGACAGTCAGATCTTCATAGCAATGGCTGAGACCTGGGCGAGCTCCAGTGAAGGTGGTCCAAAGCGATATAGGGTATCTTCACATGCACTAAGACCTACAGGGAAAAGCTCGTACACGGAGCGAGGCTCCGGTCGGGATTATTTAACCAAAAGCAAAGGGAAGCGACGGTGAATGAGAAGGGGGGTCTCTAGCGAACGTGATGATCGAGACCTAGGGCATGATCTTGGCAATCCGAGACAAGGTCAGGATGATCAGATTGTGTGAGAAGGTGGACGATGAGCGGAGGCATTAATCGGAACAGGTGGATGACGGAGAAGGGGCTCCAACCGGCTGGTCGGAACTAGCGGAGGTACGACAGATGAATCAGATAAGGGAGCTAAGGACTACGGAATGGTTACCTGAGGGTCCTAGTGGAATCCTAAGCTCCAGGGGGTGTGGTCGGTGGTGGTCATCGCCTCAACTTGCCGCGGCTAGCGGAGGAGGCTCGTCGTGGCGGTGTTCTGACCACGAGAGGCGAGGGTCGGCTGCACAGCTCCTTTCCGATGACCGAAGGTGGCCTCCAGTTGTTGTCACCAAGGGGAAGCTCTCTAGGGTATCAAAAGCATGTGCAGCACGAGGTACCTCACTGGGGAGGCGAATGATGAAATTTATAGCATGTCCCAAGCGGCTGAAATTATGGGGGCAAACACGCGAACCGAGGATGATTCGCGACTCCTTAGGGATCCGCGAGGGTCAACGACCATTGGGGAGATGCAGGCACAAGAATCGGGGCAAGAGGGAGCATGCTTCCATTGAAAAATTGGGAGAAACGAGTGCAAGAACCGGGTCCACACGAGAAGAGGTCTAGGAGGGGATGATGATCGAGGTCAACATTCCTCCCGGACCAATCAGAAAATAGTAAGTCAAAAAATTGTAAAATAGAATAAAAAATAGAAAATGATTTTAAATTAAATAGTGTTCAAAATGAAAAATATTTTTTTTAAAATTATTTTTCTATGATTTTTATTTTTTTTATAAAAAATAATTTATGGTATATACAGTATATTATATTATATAAAGGTATAAAATACCTATGTATTTTATACAATTATTTTTATTTTCTTATTTTTATATAAATAACCCAATTTTATATTTTAATTTTTTACAACATAATATTGGGAAAAAATGTTTTTTTTATTTTATTTTTATTATTTTTTTACAAGTGTAAAATAAATAGGTAGAGATACATATATACATGTATTATGTACAAGGAGAGAGAGAGTTTTATTTTATTTTTATTTCATTTTTCAAAATTTTTATTTTACAAATATATATAAGGGGAAAAAACCTTTTTATTTTTATTTTTGTAAAAATAAATTATATATACATAGGTGATAAATATGCACAAGCTAGAGTGGCCCTACCTCTCTCTACTCATTTTATTTGGCAATCAGGCCCATTCTGGACCCTCTCTTAGGTTCAGGTCACTCAATATTTATTATAATTATTTCCTTCTTTTCTTTTGTTATTTGTTCTTTCATTTTTGCACAAATACATGCTAATTATTAAATATTAACAAATGCATGCTTATAGCTAATTTATTCTATTTTCAACTATATACATGATGCTTTGCCAAGATATTTAGCTAAAATAAAAGAATAAAGAGTGATGAACGAGGATTCATCACCCCCAATACTTTACTTTTGCTAGTCCCTTAGCAAACACTTATTTGAAAAAGAAGTGAACAGAAAAAGAAAAAGAAAAAGAAGGGGAATCAAGGTTGATTATTAAACTCGTCTTCATTAAATTGAAGTATGGAGCTCAATCAGACCTTTGGATTATTAGTTTGTCGGAACCTTGTTTGGACTTAGGTTTAAAACTTAATAGCCTCTATGTTCCACCAATCTATGGTCAAGACTCCTCAAAAATCCAAACCAGAACTAGTCTACATACACAAACTCTAATGACCATGAATCTTTTCTTGTACTGTGTAAGTGATATGTAGCTCCCCACCTCAGAAATGGCAAAGTGACAACCCCCTCAACAAGGTAACTCTAATGCTCTAGTCTGGAAACTCTTTCTTCGAGGAGCAGGGTATTCCCTTCTAAGTTCAAGTGCAACCGGCTCAAGAAGAGGAGGAGGAAGAAGAGAATGGACCATGACCGGTGTAGCCATGTATCCTAGGGAGCCCAACCAGTGTAGCTAAGTCTCCCTGCAGCAAGCTTCATGGAATTGCATGGGTAACATAAGCTTTGCTTTATTTGACTATGTACACTCCGGTGGGTATTTCATTTTCTATCAGACCCACCACTTTTTTGGAGTTTTTCTTTTCTTTTGCACATTTATTTCGATGTGCATATGTACAACATATCTACATGGTGCAACATATATACATAAGGAGTTTTTCCTCTTGAGCCAGTAGACTATCCCTCTTTTGAAGCATTATTGCAGCTCCATGAGTACGAGAGGTTCCGCCTAGAAGTACTACCCTTGTATGCTACCCCAAGCCAAGGAAAAATGCCTCCTTACCACCTCATCCGTAGAGAGCTATGTGTAAGGGACTGGTGCAAGTAAAGCCATTGTCTGTGAGAGTCATGTGTGTGTTGTTAAGTGTTCTTCTTAGGCTCATCAAGATGACAAATGATCATAGCCTAGTGGACTCAAAGAATAAAGTCACCATGGACCTGAAAAGTCTCAAACCTAAGCCCTATAAGGTTCCCTCTTAGAATTAGGTGTATTATGGTCTTAACCAAGCTCCATTTTCCAATTTAATTCCAGGCTAGTTTAAATGTCAACCATGATTCAGAAAAACTTTATAAATATATACAAAAATGCTTTTATGCAAGTTTTGAAATTGTGCAAAATTTTTGAAAAATGTTTGAACGAATGCATGCATGCATGAATTCCGAAGTTTTGCAAAATATTTACACACATTTACACAAGGTTTTTTCCAAATTTATTGTTTGCAAACATTTTACAAAAATTTTGTACTATATACATAATTTTGATATCAAAATATTTACAAATTCTTCACACACAACATTTTTACAAACATTTGTAGAAAAATAATTTTATAAATAGCTATGTATGTATAATAAAGAATTTTAAGTACAAGGAAAATATTTAAATTATTATGGATTTTAGCCATTTTATTTATTAACACACTCACACAAAGTACGAGTTATGGCTAAATCATATATGAAATATATACTACACCCCCTATACTTTGCTCGAACGATGTCCTCAGAGTGAATCAAGAGCGATGAAGAAGACATAACTCGTGCTTAGTATAGGGAAGTGAAAAGGAGAATTATACTACAACGATGAATGAGAGATTATAATAGAAAAGAATCTTGGTGTTTTCCTCCTATACTTAGGATCAAGTAATCCTAAGTATAGCAGATCGTACACAAAGGGAAATCCGAACAGGAGAATGTCCATGGTCTACCTCCCCTATACTTAGGGTAAAATATCCCTAAGTATAGGCAGCAAGACGGAGGTAGAAAGAATCAAAAGAAAATCAAAAGTCTCACACCCCCTATACTTAAGGTAAAGTGCATCATAAGTATAGAATAATCAAAGATGCAAATGGGGTGTTGGACTGAAGAATGGTGTGATATGGACATATGTATCTATACAAGGCAGAAGATAGTAATAATCAGACGCGAGATGCAATAGATGTGAGTCAAAGACCACATCTCATGCAAAATGAATAGGGGCGACGTCAACGACTAGTGGCTCATGATCTAGATATCATTTGAGCCGCTGCCCATTAACACGAAAGGTAGCCAAAGATGACATCTCAGATATGTCAATGCATCCATTGTCATGTACCTTTCGGACCAAGTATGGTCCCTTCCACTTGCTCTGCAACTTCCCTAAAAATAATCTAAGCCTAGCATCGAACAACCATACTCTCTGTCCTGGCTCAAACTGCATGTGGCTGATATGAGAATCATGCCAATCCTTTACTCTCACCTTGTACTATAGGCTGCTCGAAAAGGTTGCATCTCTAAGCTCCTACAGGGTTGCCAATTCTTCCCTCCTCTGGTCTCCTACACTCACTGGATCCAAAAGTATGTTTGTGACGACCAAAAGTGACTTATACCTAAGCTCAACAGGTAAATGGCAGGGCTTGCCATAATCGAGGTGAAAGGGAGACATACCCAAAGTTGTCTTAGAGGAAGTCCGATATTCCCACAAGACCGAGTTCAAAAGATGTGACCAATCCTTCCGGTCATGGCGGACGACCTTCTGCAATATAGTCCTGATCTGCCTATTCGACACTTTAGTAAAACCATTGGTCTGAGGATGATATGGAGTGGCCACACGATGGTCAATGCTGAACTCGCTCGCACGGGCCTTTACCTTGTCGTTGACGAAATGAGACCCCCCCCATCAGATATCAACACTGTAGGCACCCTGAACCATGAAATTACTTTTTTTCCTCAAAAATCTACATACATTCCTAGCATCAGCGGTTCGGGCGGGGATGGCCTTAACCTAATGACTCACATAATAAACAACCAACAAAATGTACTCAAATCCCTTACTCTAAGGGAATGGACCCATGAAATCGATGCCCCATGGTCAAAAACCTCACAGAAATGAATGGGCTGCATCATATCACGATGTCCACAAGTGCCCATCCTCTAACAGTTAGTATACCTCTTCACGATTTCATCAATATCCTTGAACAGGGTAGGCCACCATAGGCCAGATTGGAGCACTTTCTATGTCGTTCTCCTCCTAGAGTGATGTCCTCCTGCCTCAAGCTTATAGCAGTACGTGAGGACTCTATGGTGCTCCTCTTGAGGAATGCACCGATGCCAGATGCTATCCCCTCCTTCATGATAAAGGACGGGATCCTCCCAATGGTAGAACTTGGCCTTCGCGAGGAAGGTCTCAAGTCGCTGCCTTGGCCAACCTTGTGGAACTTTCTTGGAAACAAGATAGTTCACAATGTCGTCATACCCCGGGAGAGAGGCGATAGCAAGGATCGCCTCATATGGGTAGGTCTCAGAAATAGGATCAATCTTTTCAGAATCCTCAATAATCTCTAATCGAGAGAGATGATCCACCACCACATTCTTGACTCTAGGCTTATCCTTAATCTCAATATCAAACTCTTGGAATAAAAAGGATCCATCTAGTCAGTCTCTCTTTGGCATCCTTCTTTTCCATGAGGTATCTGATGACGATATGTCCTGTAAAGATAGTAACCTTAGATCCAATGATGTATGATCTTAACTTATCTAGGGTAAAGACTACGGCTAGCATCTCCTTCTCAGTGATAGTGTAGTTCAGCTGGGCGGCATCCAATGTATGGCTAGTGTAGTGAATGGCAAATGGTACTCCATCACTCCTCTGTCCCAGCACAGCCCCTACGGAAAAATCGGAGGCATCCGTCATGATCTCAAATGAGAGAGACCAATCACGAGACTAGAGGACAGGATCCTCAACAACTAGACTCTTGAGAGTCTCAAATGATGCAAGACACTTATCATCTACAATGAACTCGGTGTCTTTGGTCAGCAAATTAGTCAACGGTCGGGCAATCCTGCTGAAATCATGAATGAAGCATCGATAGAAACCGACGTGCCCCAAAAAAGACCGTAATTGTCGTAATTTGGACGGTGGACTGAGTTTCCTAATGATATCCACCTTGGTCGGATCAACCTCCATGCCCATGTTGGAGATGATATGACCAAGCACCATCCCTTGAGTCAATATGAAGTGACTCTTCTCCCAAGATAGCACAAGATGAACCTAGATGCATCGTTGAAGGACATGGTCTAGGCAGTCAAGACAAGCATCAAACCATCGCCATAGACCGAAAAGTCGTCCATGAAGACCTCCAAGGTGTAAAGCCTTGAACTTGGCATATCTCGGATCCTATATTATAAGATCTGGCTCGTCAAGAGGAAACCAATGGATCGTTTCCTATAAATCGGACTCTGTTTCGATTTGTTATTAATTTCGGAAGAAAGAGAAGGATGGCTAAGATGTCATTAACCCATAATGACTATCATTAAGACTAATTAAACATGATTAAAGAAACTAATGATCGATTAAAAACCGCTAATGATCATTAGCAAACACTAATCAATTGTTAGCAAAAGATAAGCGTAAGCCTCGAAAGTTAAATCACGATTAGTGAAAGTTAATCACGATTAGTGTTAATTAAGCATCATTAGCGAATCTAGAATCCTCTAGAATGTTCTAACTTAAGCCCCAAGTTTAGGATAAGTTTTGGCTAAAACCATGGGCCAAAACCATGGGCCGTTAAACCATGGTTAAGGTCTAAACCATGGTTTTCTAACCATGGTTAGTGGTTTTCGGGAGCCTATAAATAGACCCCCCTACCCATTCATTCTCTACGATTTCCACTACCACCACCACCCCAAGGGCTAGGGTCGAGAGGTCGGGAGGAGGAGTGGGAGGCGAGGAAGGAGCGCTAGCGAAGCGCTGCTGGGAGAATGAGGAGGAGAAAGGTATGATCCTCTCTTAGTTTGCTTCGTATGCTAGGCTTTCAATTCATCCTCTAATTCTTCCAAGTTTTGTTCTTGATTCATCTTTCTTTCCGATTCATTTTCCTGTTATGGTTCGAGGAGAAATCTGTGTAACACCCTACTTAGGTGCGGGCGGCTATGCACGTCAGTGACCATGTGATTCGTTACACGTTCACTCATCTAAGACACGTGGTGTCTACCGATTCTCCATCGTTTATGTTTCTATTCTTCGTATTATGCTTTTATAGTTATTTTGATGGAGAAATATGTGTAATACCCTACTTAGGTGCCGGCGGCTATGCACGTCAGTGACCCTATGATTCGTCACACGTTCACTTGCTTAAGATGTGTGGTGTCTATCGGTTCTTCATCTCTTGTTGTAGAGTATATTCTTTCAGTTTAGTTGTTATTTTCCTCTCGATTGATTTTCTAGAGGAAACTCTTTTCACTTTTATTTTGAAATATGTCCCGATATAAGGGGAAACTCTGCCGAAATTTTCCAAGAAATATGTCCTGATATAAGGGGAAACTCTGTCGAATTTTCTGAGAAATATGTCCCGATATAAGGGGAAACTCTGCCGAAATTTTAAGAGAAAACATATTCTTGACGTTCTTCGTGTTCTTCGCGTTCTTCGTTCGTTCTTCACGTTATTGACATGTTCTTAGCGTTTTGATACAAAAATGAAATTCGATCTTTTCAGGAGCCTTAAAATAGCCTTTAAAAAAACAAAACACGATAAAGCCTTGCATACACGAGAGAGAGCCCGATTAGGTAACGAAATTATTCCTTTTGTTGTTGGGTTTTCATAAGAAACTATTGAAATTCTTGATTTTTTGTTTTTTGCTACGAAAAACCCTAATTTTGACTATTTTTGAAAAAGTCTGAAGAATTGCTTTGTGATTCCCACTAAAATAAGATTTACGCATCAAATTGATGTGTTGGCTCTGAAAGTTAGGGTTTGGGAGTTAAAATAGGAATAAATACGAGTATATACATGGTTATGAATAATATATATATGTGAGTATGAACTAAGTGTTGTTGATTATGCAAATCGAAGACTTAACGAAAGAATTACATCATGGGAATTGATGTGGTTTGAGTTAGATCCTGAAAAGGATCGTGTGTCACGTTAAGGATGACTGGGAGTAGAACTACAAGTAGGGCATGCAACCTGTAGGTTTGTCGGAAGTAACCCGTATTATCGTTTCCCTACCTAGGTGGTACACGGTTGCCCTGTTATGATAAGTGCACACGAAATGAATGTTTTGCAACGCGTGGTACCGGGAGCCAATATCGTTGGGTTGAATGACGGAAGATGTGGTCGTGCCATGTGGAGGCACGGGTGGTTCAATAGCGGCTGGGTCACGATAATATGTATTTAAAGCTGCTAGGTTATATGATTAATTGTTAGCCAGAGGTTTTAAGCAACCGAGTCCTCGAGGACGGTGTGCTCATTTGATTTTCCAGGCTGAGGGTTCAGACCCTGTTTAATAAAAGAAACGGAAATTGTCAGGGTAGTATTGGAGGATTGGTTGAGGCGACGTGCGGCGGCATAAGCTTACCAAGATCAACACAATCTCCAATCCCGAAGTGTCCACAGCTTCGGACTCCAAGAATGGTGGGGTTCCCCTAGACTAATCCCTATTGTGGAATAGAAAGGAAGAGGACTTTAATTAATGAGAAGGAATAAAACTTTTGTGATATCAAGTTTTGAAAAATTACACAATTTGTTTGCTTTTCTCTTCTTCGTTACTTAACGTTCGCTAATTTTTATCCTATGATTTATGAAAAACCCAACAGGTATCGGTGAGCCATCGCAAGGACTTTTAAAAAATACATCCAGCTTGCATACTAGACATCCGACCAGCCACAATAGCTTTACTCTTTAAGGTAGTTAATAATCTTTTGTATATTTTCCTTTCAAGCTGATGTACATGCAAATGGTTATAGTGGGACAGTGTATCATCTGATGTTTATTTTGTGAATGGAAAAATGTTGAAATACTTTCTTCTGAGTATTTTTATTTGCAGTCTATTTCTGAATGTTAGTTGTGATTGCTGAATAAATTATTGCTGAGTAACTAGATCCGGATATGGGAGGATCCGACGACCCGGTCCGATGGCCTGGATTTGGGTCGCGAAAGATTGGTATCAGGGTATGGTTACTCCATTAATTTATTTAGTAATTAATAACTATGAGCGTTATTCAGAAACTAAGGTTGTATTAAGATAATTTGATCTTTATAAATGATTGCAGTACCATTCACAAGTCATTGTCCCTTATGTACATCATGCTAAGACATATAGGATCTGACCTTTGACCTTGACTCATCCCAGGATCATGGCAGACCAAGACGTGTCTAGACAATTAGCGGCTATGATGGCAATTCTCCAAGATATGGGGCAAAGGCAACAAGCATTAGAGGAGAGGCTCAATGCACAGGCTGAGAGACCCGAGGCATCTAAGCCTGCGGATGCCAGGATTGAAGGTTCTGTCCATCTTTCTGAGGAAGAATCTAGTTACCATCCTTCAACTGAGTCTGCTCCTACCCCAACTGAAGGAGCAATGGAGAAGGCCCTTCTTAGACACAAAACATTACTAGATAATTACCTAAAGAGAAAAATTCCTCGATTCAAAGGTGTAGAGACACCTGCCGAGGTTGAGTTATGGCTCGATGACGTTACTAGGATGTTGAGGATAATTCATGCACCAGTTGACACCTGGGTGCACTTTGCTGATTACTCCCTAGCAGATTATGCATGACGATGGTGGAGGGCAATTTCCAAGAAGTTAGCAGATCCTGTTCCATGGGATATCTTCGAAGAGAGGTTCTGAGCTCACTTCTGTCCCTCTCATTGGGAAGAATTAAAGAGGAGAGAGTTGGCTTCTATGAATCAGGGTTCTAAGACCGTACGAGATTATCATATCCACTTTACTGAGCTACTACGGTACTCACCAGCTCTAGAAGCTTCACCACAAGAGTGTCTTACCAAATTTGTTAGCGGACTTCAAGGAGATCTACGAGAAAAGCTTGTTGGTTTTAGAGCTACAACCGTAGATGAAGCAATGGATATCGCCTCTCGTATTGAGATGGAGAGGGATGAAAACCACCAAAGAAGAAGTTTCCACTTTAATGGTTGACCATCCAAAAGCAAGGCACATTATAATCGTATAGATCGTCGCCATCATCCAGCCGGTTCCAATATAAGCTCACCACAGACCTTGTGTCAGGAATTATCAGGAAGAAGGGATTTCTCTAGACCTCCACTATATCCTCAAGACTCAGCAGCAGGAGCTAACACCTCTGTGGCTGGATCTTCAGCTCAAATAGGAGCACGTGTGTGTTTTTACTGTCATCAGGAAGGCCACATCAAGAAAGATTGTCTGAAGTTGGGAGGTTCACGGGTTTAAATCAACCCCAATTAACAGTATAACATCCACCTCGAGCAATGGAGCAACACACGGAGGAAGACATGGTAGAGGTCGGGGCTCACAAGGAGCGTCTCCTACACAACAATCACCACAAAGTGTTGCGGGTTCTAACTTGACTATTCCTAATGGCCAGCTTAATGCAATTAATGAAGAACAAGCCTATAATTCAGGCACAGTCGTACGAGGTACCATTACTATTCATGGATTTTCAGTACATGCCTTATTTGATTCTGGTGCTTCACATTCACTTATTGCCCGACAGTTAGTACCCACATTGGGTAAGAAACCAGTAGAAGTACAACAGTCCTATCTGATCAAGGGACCAGGAGGACAAGTGTTTATAATTCGAGAAATCCTGGATAATTACATAGTAGTGATAGCGGGGCATCAGTTACATGTTTCACTACTACTAATCGAAATGAAGGACTTTGATCTTATACTAGGAATGGATTGGTTAGAAAGGCATCATGCATGTCTTGACTGTTTCCAGAAGACAGTAACATTTCACCTTTCTAACTCGATAGAGTTCCAGTTCATTGGAAAGACATCCAATGATAATATCATCTATATCTCTACGTTGAAGGCACAACAGTTGTTAGAGCAAGGGTGCCAAGGTTATTTAGCTTACGTATCCACTACATCAGGGTCAGATAGAATTATAGAAGATGTGCCTATAGTGTGCGAGTTTGCTGATGTATTTCCAGAGGAACTACCTAGATTACCACCTGAGCGAGAGATTGAATTTGAAATCTCTCTTATGCTTGATACTCAACCTATCTCTATCCCTCCGTATAGGATGGCACCAGCTGAGTTACGAGAGTTAAAGGTATAGTTGCAAGAACTATTAGATAAAGGATTCATTCATCCTAGTACTTCACCATGGGGTGCACATGTCTTATTTGTCAAGAAAGAGGATGGGTCGATGCGGTTGTGCATTGACTATAGACAACTAAACAAGAGGACAATAAAGAACAAGTATCCTTTACCAAGAATAGATGATCTCTTTGATCAGTTACAGGGTTCAACTGTGTATTCCAAGATTGATTTAAGATCTGGATACCATCAGTTGAAAATTAAAGATACAGATATTCCCAAGACAGCTTTTCGAACTAGATACGGGTATTACGAATTCTTAGTTATGCCTTTTGGACTAACAAATGTCCCAGCAGCCTTCATGGATCTCATGAATAGAGTATTCAAGGAGTTCTTAGATCACTTTGTAGTAGTCTTTATTGATGATGTGCTTATTTACTCCAAGGATAAGTATCTGCATGAACACCATCTCAGGAAGGCACTTGAAACTCTAAGGAAGAACAAATTGTATGCTAAATATAGCAAATGTGACTTCTAGCTATCTGAAGTATCTTTCTTAGGCCATGTTATTTCTGGGGAAGGTATATCAGTTTATCTTACAACATATCATCCACATATAGATGGTCAGTCAGAACGTACGATTCAGACACTAGAGGATATGCTACGAGCATGTGCCTTAGAATGGAAGGGATCGTGGATTAAACATTTACCTCTTGCATAATTCACCTACAATAATAGTTACCATACAAGTATTGGCATGGCACCATTTGAAGCACTATATGGACGAAGGTGTACTACTCCTTTGTGTTGGGAAGAGGTTGGAATAAAGAACCTTTATGATTCAGATAGACTTCAAGAGACACTGGAAGCTGTAGAGCTTGCTAGAAAAAGACTATTAACTGCCCAGAGTCGCCAGAAAAGTTATAGTGATACCAGGCGAAGAGACCTTGAATTTGAGGTAGGTGACTTTGTATTTCTCAAAGTATCACCTATGAAGGGTGTTCAGAGGTTTGGCTTGCATGGGAAGTTAGCATCCAGGTTCGTGGGTCCCTTTGAAATTATTCAGCGCATTGGAAATGTGGCATATAGACTTGCACTTCCTCCATATCTTTCAGCAATACATGATGTATTTCATGTATCAAATCTGAGAAAGTACATTAGGGATCTAGAACATAAGATAACTTATGATGATTTACATGTTTAGCCAGACTTGACATACCAAGAGATACCTGTGCAAATACTTGAAAGATTTATCAAGAAGTTGAGAAACAAAGAGGTGCCTCTAGTTAAAATATTATGGCATAACCAAGAGTTTGAAGAAGCCACATGGGAACCAGAGGCAGAAATGAGATAGAAATACCCCTACTTATTTGAGTAATAACACTGTGTATTGTATATCTTCTTTATAAATGAAATGACGTTCATTCTCTTTAAGGTTGTTATGATTTCAATCCTCTTTAAGGTTGTTATGCCTGCATTTCTAGTCTCGAGGACGAGACTTCCTTTAAGATTGTTATAATTGTAAATCCTTGAACTTGGCATATCTCGGATCCTATATAATAAGATCCGGCTCGTCAAGAGGAAACCAACGGAATTTGTTTCGTATAAATCGGACTCTGTTTCAATTTGTTATGAATTTCGGAAGAAAGAGAAGGATGGCTAAGATGTCATTAACCCATAATGACTGTCATTAAGACTAATTAAACATGATTAAAGAAACTAATGATCGATTAAAAACCGCTAATGATCATTAGCAAACACTAATCAATAGTTAGCAAAAGATAAGCATAAGCCGCGAAAGTTAAATCGCGATTAGTGAAAGTTAATCACGATTAGTGTTAATTAAGCGTCATTAGCGAATCTAGAATCCTCTAGAATGTTCTAACTTAAGCCCCAAGTTTGGGATAAGTTTTGTCTACAACCATGGGCCAAAACCATGGGCCTCTAAACCATGGTTAAGGTCTAAACCATGGTTTTCTAACCATTGTTAGTGGTTTTTGGGAGCCTATAAATAGACCCCCCTACCTATTCATTCTCTACGATTTCCAATACCACCACTACCCCAAGGGCTAGGGTCGAGAGATCGGTAGGAGGAGTGGAAGGCGAGGAAGGAGAGCTAGAGAAGCGCTGCCGGGAGAACGAGGAGGAGAAAGGTATGATCCTCTCTTAGTTTTCTTCGTAAGCTAGGCTTTCAATTCATCCTCTAATTCTTCCAAGTTTTGATCTTGATTCATCTTTCTTTCCGATTCGTTTTCCTATTATGGTCCGAGGAGAAATCTGTGTAACACCCTACTTAGGTGCGGGCGGCTATGCACGTAAGTGACCCTGTGATTCGTCACACGTTCACTCATCTAAGACGCGTGGTGTCTACCGATTCTCTATCGTTTATGTTTCTATTTTTTGTATTATGCTTTTATAGTTATTTCTATGGAGAAATCTGTGTAATACCCTACATAGGTGCGGGCGGCTATGCACTTCAGTGACCCTGTGACTCGTCACACGTTCACTCACCTAAGATGTATGGTGTCTACTGGTTCTTCATCTCTTGTTGTAGAGTATGCTCTTTCAGTTTCGTTGTTATTTTCCTCTCGATTGATTTTATAGAGGAAACTCTTTTCACTTTTATTTTGAAATATGTCCCGATATAAGGGGAAACTCTGTCGAAGTTTTAAGAGAAAACTTGTTCTTGATGTTCTTCGTGTTCTTCACGTTCTTCGTATTCTTCGTTCGTTCTTCACGTTCTTGACATATTCTTGGTGTTTTGATACGAAAATGAAATTCGATCTTTTCAGGAGCCTTAAAATAGCCTTTCAAAAAACGAAACATGATAAAGCCTTGCATACACGATAGAGAGCTCGATTAGGTAACGAAATCCTTCCTTTTGCTGTTGGGTTTTCATAAGAAATTATTGAAATTCTTGATTTTGTGTTCTTTGCTACGAAGAACCCTAATTTTGGCTATTTTTGAAAAAGTCTGAAGAATTACTTTGTGATTCCCACTAAAATAAGGTTTACGCAACAAATTGATGCGTTGGCTCTAAAAGTTAGGGTTTGGGAGTTAAAATAGGCATAAATACGAGTATATACACGGTTATGAATAATATATATGTGAGTATATACTAAGTGTTGTTGATTATGCAAATCGAAGACTTAACGAAAGAATTACATCATGGGAATTGATGTGGTTTGAGTTAGATCCTGAAAAGGATCGTGTGTTACGTTAAGGATGACTGGGAGTAGAACTACAAGTCGGGCATGCAACCAGTAGGTTTGTCGGAAGGAACCCGTATTGGAATTTCCCTACCTAGGTGGTACACGGTTGCCCTGTTATGATAAGTGCGCACGAAATGAATGTTTTGCAATGCGTGGTACCGGGAGCCAATATCGTCGGGTTGAACGACGGAAGATGTGGTCGTGCCATGTGGAGGCACGAGTGGTTCAATAGCGGTTGGGTCACGATAATATGTATTTAAAGCCACTAGGTTATATGATTAATTGTTAGCCTGAGGTTTTAAGCAGCCGAGTCCTCGAGGACGGTGTGCTCATTTTATTTTCCTGGCTGAGGGTTGAGATCCTGTTTAATCAAAGAAAATGAAATTGTCTGGGTAGTATTGGAGGATTGGTTGAGGCGACGTGCGGCGGCATAAGCTTACCAAGATCAACAAAATCTCCAATCCCAAAGTGTCCACAGCTTCGGAGTCAAAGATTGGTGAAGTTCCCCTGCACTAATCCCTGATGTGGAATATAAAGGAATAGTACTTAAATTAATGAGAAGGAATAAAACTTTTGTGATATCAAGTTTTGAAAAATTACACAATTTGTTTGCTTTTCTCTTCTTCGTTACTTAGCATTCACTAATTTTTATCCTATGATTTATGGAAAACCCAATATGTATCGGTGAGCCATTACAAGGACTTTAAAAAAATACATCCAACTTACATACTAGACATCCAGCCAGCCACAATAGCTTTACTCTTTAAGGTAGTTAGTAATCTTTTGTATATTTTCCTTTCAAGTTGATGTACATGTAAATGGTTATAGTGGGACAGTGTATCATCTGAACTTTATTTTGTGAATGGAAAGTGTTGAAATACTTTCTTCTGAGTATTTTTATTTGCAGTCTATTTCTGAATGTTAGTTGTGATTGCTGAATAATTTATTGCTGAGTAACTAGATCTGGATATGGGAGGATCCGACGGCCCGGTATGACGGCCCGGATTGGGGTCACGACACAAGCACTTACCCACCATGTCCGAAAAGATGGACAACATGCACCTTTGGAATGTCACCGGGGCGTTACATAGACCAAAGGGCATCCGTCTGAAAGCATGTGTCCCAAAGGGACAGGTGAATGTGGTCTTGTCCTGGTCTTCAAGCACAATGGCCACCTGATTGTATCCAGAGTACCTGTTAAGAAAGCAGTAATGAATCTTCTAGCTAGCCTCTCTATAATCTGATCAATAAAAGGCAGCGGGAAATGATCCTTCTTGGTGGCATGGTTCAATCGTCTGTAGTCCACACAGATCCTTCAAGAAGTGGGTACCCATATAGCGATCTCCTCTCCAGACTCACTCACAACTGTAGGGATGCCTGTCTTCTTGGGCACCACATGTAATGGACTAACCCATTTGGAGTCGGAGATGGGGTAGATAAAATTGACGCTCCACAATTTTGAGATCTCCTTCATGACAACCTCTCAAAGATTTGGGTTCAGCCGCCGTTGGAACTCACGTGACGGATTTGCGTCCTCTTCAGGATAGATATGGTGGGAGCACATGGCCGTACTTATCCCTTGGAGATCGGCTACGCTCCATCATATCACCTTGCGGTTCTTTTCAAGAACCTCGATCAAACGAAATTCTTGCTCACCAGTAAAATCCGCTATGATAATGACTGGGTGCATCTCATGATCACCTGCAGAGAACCTATACTTCAGCGATTGCGGAAAGGGCTTCAGCTCTGGACAATTGGGAGTTAGCGGATCTGGTCTTTGAAAGGTCTGAGTGAATGTAACCAAATCAGCATGGGAGAACTCTCACAGAACTTGAAAATCTAGTGAAGACTGCTCTGCTGGTTTGTATGTGCTCTGAATGGGATCAGTTTCCACCCTAGTTGTTGGCTCTATGGAAATCAGATATGGAATCATATCATCAAACTCTGTCGCAATCAATATCTGACTCCGAGGTATCTGAATCTGAATCAAAAGAAGTATATGCTGCCTCGCTATCCTGAATGCGATATGCTGCCTGAAATGTGTCCTCTGCCAAGAATGCGCTCTCCAAGCTCTCCTCTATTGGAATCTGTGCATCAGTGGAATCTGAAGGTGAGAGGATGGCTCGTGAAATTGGGTCTGACCAAGCTGCTTCATCATCTGTAATCAGAAAATCACACTCCTGGTGGATGTCTCGCTCTGCCTCTATCATCTGCTCTGAATCTTTGAGCAGCTCTGAGCAAGCTGAATCTTACGCTCTAGTCTCATCGATCGTCTCTATTTGTATATTCTCGCCCTCGATGTGAATGTACAACTTCCCACTATAATGATCAGACACTACCTTGGATGTGGCCAAGAACAGTCGTCCTAAAATGATGGAGGTATCAGTCACTGACTCGGGGATCTCCATGTCCAACACAATGATGTCCACGGGGAATTTCAGGCCCTGAAATGTGACGACCACATCCTACAGCAACCCCTTCGACCTCTTGACAGATCGATCAGCAAACTGAAGGACCGTCATGCTCTGTCTAAGAGGGCCAAACACGAATCAGTCGAGTAATTCTGACGAAAGTAGGTTGATAGAAGAACCGCTGTCTAGTAGTGTCCGATCAAACCTCTGCTCATATATGTGACATCTGACATAGGAAGCTCCTGCATCTGGCCTCTTGGCTAGAAGATGGTTCTAGATGGTGAAACATGTGGCACGAGTAAGCACATGGATCTCTGAGTGGTGGTTCCTCTTCTACCTGCGAATAGTGGTCTTCTCTCTAAGGTTCCTCTGGAAGAGAGGGATGTGCTCCATGGCCTCCTGTAGAGTCAGTTGTATCTGAAATCTGTCTATCATCTTCCAGCTGAACTTTATCAATTGTGATTTTTTTGGGTTTTCTTTTTTAGTCCCCTTAGCCAAGCGGAGTGCTTGGGGGAAGGGGATAGCTGGGCCCTCCTCAGATGGAGGGCTAGGATCGGGTCACTGTTTCTGTGGCAAAGTAGAATCCATACAAACATCTCCACGCATCACAGATGGACTCACAAATGAAGAACCCTTTCCTTTATTACCAGAATAGTCCTGAGATACAACGACAGAAGGAAATGCAACAGGAATGGAAATAGTGGCATCAATACCACCTGCAATATCTGGACTTGCAGCATCAGCATCGCACTTTGGCTCAGCATAAAATCTGGTGGCATCAGCACCACCTCCTACATCTGGTGAAGTGACAGACTCAGTACCATTAGCTGGATCAACATCCTTGGTGACATCAACACCACCTTCATAATCACGAGCGGCATCAGCACCGCTCTCCTCCTCGTCTGGCGCTCCTGAATATGCATGTGGTCGTCGCTCAGACGAGGCACCATCGGCTGGCATCCTACCGCTCCTATGTGTAACAAAGTTAGCATCAAAAGTGTATGCAAAAATATCGCCAAGTGAATCACTAGGAGTGGTAACCTTGTAAATTCTACCAACTCGGATTTCCTCTTAAGGTTGTTCGGGTTTGGCTCGATCTAGGCAGGTATGACGGCCTTTCCCTTCAATATCTCTCTCATCTCCTAGCGGAACTCGTCCATCTCCCATCTAAAGGTATCATGTTACTCCGATATGAGGCGGGCTAGATCATTTCAAGTTGGATTCTCATAGGCATGCCCATGAGAACCGGATGGGTGGCCTCTCTGAAAGTGAGGTTGCTGCTACTGGTGAGAGCAATACTAGGGATGATACTGCGGAGGCTGTTGCTACTGCCTCCACGACTGTCCCTGCTTATAGGGACACAAACCATGCTATTGGTAAGGTGGCTGCGGATGTGGCTGTGACTGTGGCAACTGGGGCTGCTGGTGCTGCTGGTAGATCTGGCCACCCTGAACTGGAGGCTATTGCTAGGAAGAGGTACCTCTGGTCGACCAACGGAATCCAGGATGGTCTCATCGGATCCCAGGCTAAGGTCAGTCATACCAAATCCTGTTGACGTCCATCAACGGCTCCTGCTCATAAGTGGGTGGGGGGAGAACTACGAGGGGTTGATCCGGCTGGTAAACCACCATATGGCTATCCTGAGATGGTGGTGGCTGGACATACTGTTGCTGCTGCTGGAACAGCTCTGTCTGAATCTGATGCACCTGTCGGTAGTGGGCAGAGGACTGGATCGAGCTTCTGCTGCTATTGGGATCTGCCTGTGACCTGAGACGGGGCTGAGAAGCCGTCTGTGCCTCATGAAGACACATGATCTGGGTCTTCAGGTCACTTAGCATATGTGTCATCTGATCTATCTGAATCATGCCCTTGCATTGCTTCTACTCGATCAGCTCGATGCGGTCCAACTTCTCGCTGATAATCCCCATATCAGTGTTCCTCAACTCTGCCTGTGCTGTGGGTGCTGATGATGTATATGGACCTGCATCGACCCATGCTATCCTCTGATACGACACAGCCTGTGGTGTAGGCTTCCCTTGTGCGTACCATCGGATCTGGGACATCGTCGTGTAGTTCTCCACCATCTCCTTATAGATGGCCCAGACCTGATCCTCATCCTAGGTGAAATAGGAACCCCTACAGGATGCATTGACTAGCCCCTGCAACTCCGGTGTAAGCCCATTGAAGAAACTATGAACGAGGTTGGGCTTGGATATATCATGGTGAGGACATCGGTCTGTGAGCTCCCTGAACCTGTCCCATGCCTCATGAAATTGCTCGTTGGGGAGCATAGAAAAGTTGCTGATTAGGGCCATGGCTGCATTCTTCCGTCCGAGTGGATAGTACTTGTTCAAGTACTGGTTCCAGAGTTGTTCCCATGATGTGACAAATCTCCCTAGGTACTTCAGCCAGCTGGCTGCTCTGTCTACGAGAGAGAATGGGAAGGCCATCATCATGATAGTGTCCTATTTCACGAGGCGGTTGTGGACAGTACTATAGATCATCTCAAATTCTTGGAGATGGAGGTGTGGCTCCTCTGTGGTGAGTCCATGGAATCAGAGTAGAAGCTGGATAGTCTGAGGCGGGAGCTTGAAATCTCCCAGAATGGCCGGCAACTGGATCCATCTATGGGTCATATTTGCACCAGGGTTGTGCAACTCCCTCATCGGTCGTGCAAGTGTTGCTGGTTGTGCTGGCTCCTCAAACACTCCTCTGTCAGGGTTGTCTCCTCCTCCACCGTATCTGCGCTGCTCTCGGTTGGCTCTCACCTGCTCCATCTCTTGGCGTATGTCCACCATGAAAGCCCCCTGGTCTCTGGTGTGACGTTGCATGGTCTCCAGAGAGGCTAACAGGGTGTTGTTGATGGCACCCTGATCTAGTACATATATATGGTTCCCGTTGGGTCCATCTGTGCGCTCCGCATTGTTGGTGATGGTCTCTGCAAAAGCAAAAGACCCAAACTCAGGTGCCGATAAATCATCAACTATCTGCTGCGGTCTCTGCTTGGAAACCTCTGGAATGGTAGAAGGGTGGTCGAGGGGGAATAGGATGGAGTCAAACTCGGGTTCGGAGAGCGGGTCTCGGCTCTCGCGAACCAACCTAGATGAACGGACTAGAGTGATCGAATGCGGTGCAGCCAGAGGATGCCTAAGGGACCTCCGGCCCATCATCTTGATGTGGCGAGTGAAGGCGGATGAGATCTGGAAAAGAACACAAGATTGGTCAAGCAAACCCCCAATTCATCTACTCACGCAGAGCAGATAACCGTAAAGGTTCGGTCTTTTATCTTGTCAATTTTATTAGGTGATCAAACAATCTTTCAGAACGATTAAGCGAGCTATTGGGAATCCAACACTCCCAGGAGACTGTGCTGATCCCAAGGCTAGATCTTTCCTAGCCAGTCCAAGTCGTGGACCATTTACCGGCTACCCGATCGACTCGCTCTATTAAGGATGTCGCGGCACACTTTACCGAAGACCGAAGCGATCCTCACTGGAGAACAACTAACCCGAAACCAGTAGTCTAAAGAGAGGTCGGATGTGGCTCTAGACTTGTATGCGGGTCACTCTCTTGCTCATTCAAACCATACAATGAGGGGATTACTCTCCCAAGACAACTTTTTAGGTGAGGTGTCTTTTAGGGTCAAGTGTGCTTAAGCTGTCCCAGTTTTATAGTTTTTCTTTTTAAGTATTTTTCAAAGCAAACAATGCCCCATGAATTTTTCGGTTCTCCTAGTTTTTTTAAGGCCAAAAATCAGATGGAGAAATAGAAAAAGTCGATACACGATAAAACACGATGATGCATGCAGAGTAAGAAATGCACTCCAGCTCTCTACAAGTAGAGTGATCCGTGCATAAAATAAAAGACTGAACGTAAACTACCTATATGGTGCAAGAAGAAATCGGCCTTAGACAAATAATTTCTACACGCGAAGAACTGTAGCTAACGGGTAAACAAGAGGGGTCAGGGTCCGGTCTCTGATGCCGATCACTGTCCACCATAACGGATCCTGCCAACGCTGTATACGACCTCTAGCTGCACGTGACCCCTCAGGTGATCGAGTTAACTTTTTATTTGTGATTTTATTAATAAGGTACAATTAACGATCTATAGGAATAGATATGCAATTAGGTTTGGGCCTTAAATAATTACGTCACAATCAGAGCAAAAATCCTAAGTCTAATGGCCAAAAACTTCGAGAATCAAAATAGAAGAAAAGCGGTCAAAAGCCAAAACAAGTGAAAATCCACGGAGAGGTCCCCCGAACACACCGGTGCTCGGCTAAAAAGACCCCGAAATAACACCATGTCTGAGTCCAGAGTCTGTCATGTATTATTACAATAATAGTATGCAAAAAATAAATCTAAGTCTAATCTAAGAAACACTCCCAAATTCCTGCTCCTCCTCTCCCATGCTCTCCTACGGCTCGATGTAGAAACGAGTTGACTCAAAGTCACTCGGGTGCCTTGATTCTCCGAAGATTGCCATCCTCGCTCGTCCTGCCCTCGTAAGAAAGGCAGAATAGAAATAGAGTCAGTCCACAGTTATTTATAGAAATAAAATAAAAGGAAAATAAAAGAACAATAAAAAAAGGAAATAAAAGGAAAATAAATTAAACAAAAACAAAACAAGAATAAAAAGAAATAAAACAAAAGAAAATAAAAAGAAGAAAAATAAAAATAAAGCTGAAAATTGGAAAACTAACTACTAAGCAGTGCTCCCCTGCAACGGTGCCATTCTGATGAGCGGCCCGAGCGACTAAGGTAAATGGTATCAGTGGTCGTTGCGACCTCAACCACTCGGATCAGATTCAATCAAGAAAAGAAGACCGCAAAATAAAAATCAAGCAATCAATCAAACAGAGAGGTCTTGCTAGTTTATTTTACATGGTATACCTACTAGGGTCAAACAAAAGGAGCACGTGATGCTAACGCTACGAAGTAGCCATAAATCCAAGGAAAATAAAGAAGTGGTGGTTTTAATTTTTCATTTTTTTTATGATTTTAAAATATGAGAAAAAGAATACAAGAACTCAAAAATTCACATTTCAACAATTATTTAAAACTTCAAAAACACTCAAAAAATCAGACAAAAATATTTTTTTGTTTTTAAAATATTAAAATGTTTTTTTGGATTTATGGGATTTTTCTGATTTTTAATTAATTATCTAAAAATGAAATAAACGTAAAACAAAAACAGTGTCCAGCTAGGATATAAAGGCAAGTTAAAATTCCTTAAAATGCATATAAAATCCCCATGATATTTTTAAGATAAACTATGACATAAAAACTAACTACAGCAACTGAAAACACATTTTTTTTATTTTTTTGGAATTTTTTATGATTTTTATAATTATTGTACTCTTTTTTTATTTTTAGGGATTTTATAAATGGAAATAAAACTAAAATTAGACAGTAATAAAAAAACAACTCAAAATAAGCAAACAATGAATTTTTTTTAGAGTTTTTCAAGCATTTTAAATATTTTTAGTTGATTTTTAAAAACAAACAGGAACAATTTTTAAGGTTTTTGAATTTTTAAAAATATTAAACGAAAACAAAACAAAACCAAAATTTCACCTAAATTCGTACACCATGGCAGGAGCCATTTATCAAAATTTCATGAATTTTGGAGAAAATTTGCTATTTATTAAATGAAAAGTAAAACACACAGCATATAGGGACCAAAATGCAAAGAAAACATGTTTTTGGACCAAATAATAACCCGCACAGCAAGTTTAGCACTAGATCTGCAATTTTCACATCAAATTCCGCACATGTCTCAAATCAGTACGCACAAGAGTATATTTGCGAATAATAAAACTAAACATTCAATCCTTAACATATACTAAGTCCAGGGAAAATACTGTAAATAACCTAAAAGTACCACGTAGAAGCACGTGAGTCTACACAAACAAGACTAACGAGCAAATATGGAAAGTTGTAGGTTCTAACATGTAAAATGTCCTCCTGTATACTTTTATTTTATAGATTAAATGATAAACTGAAATAAACGCATGGTGGGCGGAGCAAATGAGCCACGCAGCACGTGAGTTGCACGTAGAGTGGACAGGTGGTAGCTATTGAGTGGGCGAAGACGAGCGGCTCTGGTGTTGTCAGCAAATCCAATGGTCATCAGGTGTTGGCTACGTGGGCGGTACGGGGGCCGCTAAATCAGACACCTAACAGCCTGACAGCTGCTGGAGATAAACGACGAGGATGGCATCTGTCAGAGGGGTGTAATTTGACGGCAGAGGAAGTCTCTGGAAGAACTCCGCCCGAGCGACTTTCACCAGAGCACCAGCGATGATTCGACACTCCGATGAACGATCGGACGGCAGTAAACGAATCGTACCAGGTCTAGTGTACGGGTCGGATGGGCTCGCCGACGGTCAGATCTTCGTTGTATTGTTGGGACCTAGGCGAGCTCCAGCAAAGGTGGTCAAAAGCGATATGGGGTATCTCCACGCGCACTAAGACCTGCAGGGCAAATCTCGGACTCAGAGCAAGGCTCCGGTCGGGGTTATTGAACCAAAAACAAAGGTAAGCGGCGGTGAATGAGAAGGGGGGTCTCCGGCGAACGTGATGGTAGAGACCTAGGGCCTGATCCTGGCAATCCGAGCCAAGGTCAGGATGATCAGATTGCGTGATAAGGTGGACGACAAGCGGAGGCATTAATTGGAACGGGTGGATGACGGCGAAGGGGCTCCGACCGGCTTGTCGGAGCTAGCGGAGGTGTGGCCAATGATGAATGGAAGATTGCATCAGCTATGGGAGCTAAGGACTACGAAATGGTTACCTGAGGGTCCAAGTGGAATCCTGTCCTCTAAGGAGTGCAGTAGGTGGTGGTCGTCACCTCAACTTCGCTGCAGCTGGCAGAGGAGGCTCGTCACGGTGGCGTTCCGACCACGAGAGGCGAGCGTCGGCTACACAACTCCTTTCCGATGACCGAAGGTGGTCTCCGATTGCTATCACCAAGGGAAAGCTCTCTAGGGTATCAAAAGGGTGTGCGACACGAGCTACCTTGTTGGGGAGGTGAATGATGAACTTTATAGCATGTCCCAAGCGGCTGAAAGAATCGGGGCAAGCGCGCGAACCGAGGATGATCTGCGAATCCTTAGGTATCCGCGAGGGTCACCGATCCACTGTGGAGATGCGGGTGCAAGAATCGGGGCAAGAGGGAGCAGGATCTTGTTGAAACAATTAGGAGTAACGGGTGCTAGAACCGGGTCCACGCGAGAAGAGGTCCAATAGGGGATGTTGACCGAGGTCAACATTCCTCCTAGACCAATCAGAAAATAGAATGTCAAAAAAATTGTAAAATAAATTAAAAATAGAAAATGATTTTATATTAAAAAGTGTTCAAAATGAAAAATATTTATTTTTTTCGAATTATTTTTCTCTGATTAATATTTATTTTTATGAAAAATAATTTGTGCTACATACAATATATTATATTATATACAAGTATAAAATACCTATGTATTTTATACATTTATTTTTATTTTGTTATTTTTGCAGAAATACCCTAATTTTATATTTTATTTATTTACAATATCATATTGGGAGTATAAAATATTTTTTTCATTTTATTTTTATTATTTATTTACAAGTGTAAAATAAATAGGTAGTGATACATATATACATGTATTATGTACAAGAGAGAGTGGGATTTTTATTTTATTTTTCTAATCTTTGTTTTGATTTTAAAAATATATATAAGGGGATAAAAACACCTTTTTAATTTTTAATTTTAAAAATAAATTATATATACATAGGTGGCAAATATGCACAAGGTACTGTGGCACTATCTCTCTCTACTCATTTTATTTGGCGATCAGGCCCATACTGGACCCTCTCTTGGGTTCAGGTCACTCAATATTTATTCTAAATATTTCCTTCTTTTTCTTTTCTTCTTTATTCTTTCATTTTTGCACAAATACATGCTAATTATTAAATATTAACAAATGCATGCTTCCTGCTAATTTATTGTATTTACAACTATATACATGATGCTTTGCCAAGATATTTAGCTAAAATAAAAGAATAAAGAGTGATGAATGAGGATTCATCACTCACCTACGTTGTTACTCCAGACCCCTATCATTATAGATCGATCATTCGTTCACACAACCGAGGAGGTTGTCGACTACAGGTCTAGGAAGGTCACCTTCCGCTCCAGCACTGTCAAAGTCACCATGGATTTGGTCAATTTGTTGAAAGAAACATCTGATGCAGGGAAAGTTTAATCAGTAACAAATTGTGATATTATGGACATCAAAGATCCATCAATTTATCTGAATGATACCATCACACAGGAAATCCTCTCTTCAAAGAAAGACATGGATAGCACAGTCAACCCATGCTTCCTTGTCGAGTAGGAGATCGAATCAGAATTTGAGTCACTGAATAACATGGTCAAAGAAGATTCAAGCTAGTCCGAACAAGAAGAGTTCATTGTAGATATGTTCAGCACATTTATCTCAAAGCTTGGAGTGGTAGAGGTTGACAACACCTCACTGAAATAAGCAGACCAGCCATCTACTAGCATATTTCTAAAGTAACCTTTGATCATGCTCAACAATTACCTAAACTCTAACTGTTCCAGGTAGGTCTGAAGTACTCTTTCCTTGCGAGCGAACAATATATGTATGCGGTTATTATCAGTTGCGGGCTGTGATGAAACACAGATTCATCATCCCCTTATACTTGCCTTTACTAGTCTCTAGCAAACACTTATCCAATAAGTGCAGAAAAGAAAAACAAAGAAAAGAAAAAGATGAATTGTGGATTAAATTTAATGATAAAACTTGTCTTAACAAAATAAAAGTTTGGAGCTTAAGTTGAACATTTGAAATTTTAGTACGGTCGGAACCTTAATGAGAACCGGATTTGAAATCCAACAGCCTTAAAGAATCCCAAAACTTTGTTCAAGTCTCCTTAATAGCCTGGTCAGAAATATTTCAACTCATACGCAAACCCATACGAATATGAAGCTGACTCGTACAGTGTAAGTGATAGTGGCTCTCCCTAACTGAAATGACAAAGAGACTGACTTCTCCAATATGACAACCCAATGATTCCCCAATACAATAACTCCTTCCTCGAGGAGCGGGGTATTCCCTTCTAAGTTCAAGTGGCAACCAACTCATGAGGAGGGGTGAAGAGAAGAATGGACGGTAGCCAATGTAGCTACCTATCCTAGGATGCAAGACCAGTGTAGTCAAGTCATCCAGCTGCAGGCTCACATAATATAACTTTAGAACTCAAGCTTGCTTATTTTCTATACAACATATTCACATACTTTGGCAGTCATTTTATTTTTTTACGGGCCTATCTTTTTTTTGAATACTTTACACAGCAGCATTTATATAGGGAGTTTTTCCTCTTGAGCCAGTAGACTATCCCTCTTTTGAAGATTTATTGCAACCCATACTCTCATGTCTTTAGAATTCCTCATCACTGGACGGGTTGGAGTGCACTTCCCTCCCTAGAGGAGGACAAGTGTTTCCACTTGTGTGCGTCTCATACCAGTAAATCCAATCCCCTCACCACTCCAACTGAGTTGAACCATGTGAAAGTGAAGGTGTCCAAGATAGGTCATTTTCAACCAGAGTCGTGCGTGTGCTCTGAAAACTCTTCTTGGGCAGTCAAGAATTCATTGAACCAAGTCTCGTGATCCTCAAAGAATTAAGTCAACTAGACCTGAAGTACCTCAATTCCAGTTCCTATAAGGTTCCTGTTAATTAGGTAGATTTTAAGGTCCAACCAAGCTCCAATCTTCCTATTTTACTTAGACTTGTTCAACAATAAAACTCAATCTGAAAAATGCTCATGCTATGCAAATGCGATGCAGAATGCAGAAAATATTTTTGTGATGAAATTTTCAAGATTCTGAACTTTTAATGAATTTTTGAAAAGATGATGCATATGCTATTTTTTGGTAATTTTCAAAATATTTTTATTTTTTTTCGATTTTTAATTTTGCAAATGTTTTTGAACTTTTTGAAAAAAAAAAGATTTTTGGATGAAAACTAGGTACAAATATTTACACGGGAGTGCTTCTTATATTTACAAGAAGTGGGTTTTAGGAATTTACAAGGGTAAGTGATCGATTTTGTAAGTATATATATACTAAAGAATTTTAGGTGTGATGTTTGTATTCCTCAATTTTTTTTGCAAATCATTTTACACACAATTTGAAAAACTATAGTCCAAAGTAGTTTTTACAAACATTTACAAACATGTACACACATTTGAAAATAATTTTGCAAAGGTTTTTCAAATAGTATAGATAGATTTTTCAAAATATTTTTACAACCATGTTTAAAACCAATTGCAAATTATTTTTCAAACATTTTATTTCACATACAAAGAAAAAAAAATTAAACAAACATTTTTAAAGATGTTGAAAACATATAACAAAATCTTTTCAGAATAATTTTCAAAAGATTTTTTACAAAGATTTTCAAACTATTTTTCTAACATTTTGTAAAAAACATTTTCACATGATTTATTCATCAGTAAGTACAAAAAGATTTTGAGGAATAATAGCATCTTTTTATTATGGTTTTTAATGAACTGTTTTTAAAGAATTATTAGCCATAATTATTAATAAAAATACAAAAGTACGAGTTATGGCTGAAGTATATACACAGTATATACGACCCCCTCATACTTAGCTTGAGCTATGTCCTCGTAGATCGGAGAGAAAAGAGAAGACATAACTCATGCTAAGTATAGACAAGTCTAAAGAATAAATAAATTGATAAGCGATCAATGAACGAATGAGAAGTCGACCGTCCCCCCTATACTTAGGATCAAATAATCCTAAGTATAGCAGACTATACACAAAGCTGGGAGGGTTAAGGGTGGGAATGAACAGATCGTACTCAGATTGCCTCCCCCTATACTTAGGGTAAGATATCCCTAAGTATAGACAAGAAGAGGAGACAATGGAGAGGATCGAAATAAATGAAAACTCGGGGTGCACACCCTCTATACTTAGGACAAAGTACATCTTATGTATAGAAGACTGACAAAAAGGGGTGACACCTTTTTATAGATAAAGAGGATAGAAAAGGAAAAGATGAATAGAAGAAAAGAGATTAAAATGGAAACAAAATCAGAGGATGTACACATTACTACCCCGTATACTTAGGGTAAAAGAAGCCCTAAGTATAAAAAACGATAGGAGTGATGAAATAGAACGGAGAATGAACACTCGGCTCGTCCACCCCCTATACTTAGGACAAAGTGCATCCTAAGCAAGGCAAACACGAGAATGGGTGGACGAGCAATACGATGGATAGAGACAGAGATGAATAACAACGGATGTACAATTGAGATGGATGTACAAAGATCAAGAATGCAAAAAGTGAACCTTCTTGCGAGACCGCTGAGGAATGGATCTGGTATGGTGTAGCTCGATATCGAGGTCCATAGTGGATGGAAGCCGATCAGGGTCGACAGGGTGTAGGTCCTCGGTAGTCCTATGGTGTGAAGGCACAGACGGTTGGGTAAAAGAAGTGCGGCTAGGTCCTGTCTTGGGAGTCTCACTCATATCAAAGTGAAGAGGGACGAACTCATCATCATCGGAAGTAGTATACTCAGTGTCGTCCTCCGAGGTATCGTCTAGGTCAAAACCAAAAGGCACAAACTCATCAGTGGAAGTAGTCGAACTCTGTTCGTCCTCTATAATCTCAACCGGATTATTTTTCTCATCAAAAGGCCCGAATTCATGAATAAAAGAAATCAAATCAAATTCGGCCTTTGTCTTATCTGAATCTGAGTGAACATGCACGGACCCAGTGGTGAAAGTAGTAAAATCATGTCTCTCCTGTCTAGTTTCTACATCAGCCCTTCGCTCAATGATGTTAGTCGTGTAAATCCCGCGGATGTCATCAACACATCGCCAATCACAAGAAGCAGAAACACCAAGGTATATGCTTTCCGAGCCTTCCTCCATGGAGAGGAATTATCGGGTCTCATCATCGGTCATAAAGAAAGTGTCTCTAATATCCTCATAAAGGACATAGGCCTCAGGGTCATCCAAGATAGGTGAAGGTGCATCAGGTGCAGGTCTCTGGTCGGTAGTGGGTGCGGTGATGATCACTTCACTTTCGTCAACAGGATGGAAGTGAATCTCTCCTGTTCCATAATCAATGACGACCCTCGTTGAGGGGAGGAATGGTTGTCCCAGGATGATTGGAGAATGCTCCCCAGTGGAGGTCTCCATGGGCAATACGACAAAATCAACATTGTATCTTGTGCCCTGAATTGAAATGGCGGCATTTTCAAGGATACCCTTTGGCCTCTTTATTGATCCATTAGCAAATTGAACGATCATCCTGGTCTTCTTTAGTGGCCCTATGTGAAGAGACTGTGCCAGCGAGAAGGGTATGATGCTAATCGAAGCACTGCCGTCTAAGAGAGTGTGATCACATGTGCGATAAAAGATGGTTTAGCTAATGAAAGATGTGGTAGTGTTCTTTTTTCTAGAAATTGGATGGTGTGTGATGGTGTGGGAAGTGGCCATGGTCAAAATATGATGCTCAGATTTTCTCCTTCACTTTCTCTTCTTGAGAAGAGGAACAGATAAACCGGTCATGTCCTGCTGAAGTGGGGCACGAATAATCTCATGAATGGTGGCCACTACTTCGGGTTCAATCAACATTTTTTTGAATTTTTGGACCTCCTCCATGCAAGGGAGGAAGTCGGAATCAGCATATACATGAGGCATGCCAAAAGCAGTCTGTACAACGACATCCTCGGGGTCAAAGGTGGGACAGGGTGTGAATGGATGGGTGGTCAATGGATCTGGCCAGTGAGCACTCCCTTCACAGTCTGACTCGATCATGTGTCTCCCGGACTCTTTTTGGATTTTTAAAATTTTCTCATTTTTTTGTATTTTTGGTGATTGCAAGCTCTCATGGAAATCTTCAAATGAACCCATATCATCAAATGGTGGAATATCATGGTCGCTCTTATTTGTACTAATGAGGTGGTCAATCCTCTGTCTTATCTAATCCATCATCTGGGTCAAGTGCTCAAGGGTGGACTCCATGAAAGGTGACTCCAACAGGTCAGTCTCGGGTGGATGTGAAGGTGGAGAATACGGAGGTGGTGATGGGTGCGGGTACAAGTCCGAGTCATGATACTGTGGCTGAGCTAGATATGTACAAAAATTACAAAAAGTACGAGGAGGATCCTCCTGATAAAAGGGAGGTGGACCGGCTGGAGTGAACAAGGGATCTGTAAAGTTCGAATAAAATACGCTCCAGGGGTCCTTCTCGAAAACAAAAGGAAAATGATGCGGGAGAGCACGAAGGTCAAGTCAAGAGAATAAAGAAGAAGGCGCAAATGCGCAGCGGCGATCTAGGATGCACACAAGCAATCACAAGCAAACTCACACAATACAAACCCTCAATTCACCTACTCAACTGGGTAGAGACCGAAAAGTCGGTCTTTTTATCTTGTATGTTTTAGAGTTAGGTGAGAAGTCAAAAATTTGCACACTCACTTAGGGGCTGAATGGGATTTGGGCACTAACCTTAGTGTGTGCGCGAGTAAGTAAAAGCAAAGACAATGAGGGGATTACTCGCCCCAAGACAATGTTTTTCTTTTTGATCGATTTTAGGGTCGAGTAAAATTAACAGTCCCAATTTAATTGATTATCACTTTTTTAGATTTTTAATGAGAATGCACGAGCCTATCGAGGAGTTGATTCCTTTAAGCACCTAGATGATCAAAATCAGAGGGAGATGCAAAAAAGCAATACAAGCGGCAAACGATGATGAATGCTAAATCGTAAACGCTCACCTTACCTCCAGCACTCTACATGTAAAGATACTTAGCAGAATTGAAACCTAATCTATATGCAGATGCAAGCTGATGAAATCGCCCTAGGATGAAAAGCTGCTATTAGCATGAAGCACATTTTTCAAAATTTGAACAAGTCCAAGCGAGACTATAGGTACATACAATGGTGATTAATGTGATTGGACCTAATACTATCGCCAAGCAGATCCTAAAACTAAGGCTCAATCACACAAAAGAGAAAACAAATCAGAAAACAAATGAAGAAAATGCAAAGAAAACACGAGAAAACAGCAGTGAGCCCCCAAGTGAACAATCACTTGGAAATTAGGCCCGAATGTTCAGAGTTCTGAGTACATGTATTATTACAATTATAGAGTCTCTCTCTGACACAAGTTACATAAATGAATACAGGAAAATAAAAAGGAGCTCGGTCTTCAAAAAACTCTCTTCGTCTCCTTGGCGCTAGGCTGGCAGATGCCGGCTTCACATGGGTGCACAGGCGCCTAGGATGGAGCGCCTCCCTCGATCTGCAGTTACTTGCACAAAGTCAACAAGAGAGGAGGTTAGACAGCTCAACAGATATATCAAAAATAAGGAAAATAAAATAAGCAAAAAAACGCGAAAATAGACAAACAATCACAAGCACAAACAAAAACCCGAACTAAGCATTGTTGCTCCCCGGCAACGACGCCATTTGTTGAACGGGATTTTTTGGGTCTAAATAAATCTCACAGAAGGCGAAGACGCAGTTGCTATGGAGACCGACAAGAAATCCCAATTCAAACAACAATTAACCCACAACAAGAATGAAACAATGAAAAGCAGTACAGAGTTAAAATTTATTATAACTCTACAAAGGATGTGTATAGTATGCAAGCAGTGTAGAGTCGAACACAGGGAGCAGACATGTAAAACGGGGCAAGTGAATGCACAAAATTTGAATGTGATGATTTGCCTATAAATGCTAATTTTTGTGGGTTTTTTATTTTCTTTTTTTTAAATTTTATTTTTTAATTTATATTTTGAATTTTTAACTTTATACTAGCACCGAGGTCTATCCTGAGCACTCCAGAAGGTCCTAACTTGGTCGAGAAGAGGTTCAAAGAGGAAGGGAAAGGTTAGGGCATTTTTGAACGAGGTGGTCGAGCAGCTTGAAAAACGATGGAGATTTCACGAATCCGTGATCCATTCCTCGAGGAAGCGCTTGGGCGTGTAAGGTCAACCATAGGGGAGAAAAAGTCATTCAGGACACATCATGAACGGATGAAAGAACAAGCCCTGAAAAAATCGAGAAAAGTGGAGAAAAACGAGGTTCTGACGAAGGGCAAGCATGGGTCAAAGAGTTGACCCGAGGACAACTCTCCAGCCCTCCTAGTTGGTCCAAGTGGACCAACCAGGAAAAAGCATGGAAATAATATTTGTAAAATCATTTAAAAATAGCAAATTAATTTATTTGTTTTTGGTTATTAAATAAAAATATTTATTATTTTATAAATTATTTTATGATGATTTTTATTTATTTTTTAGAGGTATACAATTACAAGTTACCATTTTAGGCTTATATAAGTATATATATCTGTATATTTTAATATTTTATTTTTATTTTGTATTTTTAATTTTATTTATTTTTTATTAGTTTATAAATTTATTAAGTATTTTTACAAACTTAAATATATTTTTATTTTATTTTTCCTGAAGTGTTTTGTACATTTAATAAAATGTAAGTAGTAATTTTATAGGTATATATAGGTATTATACCTATGCATTATATACATGTATTTTATTTTTGTGTTTTCTTTAGGTTTTATTCCTAGTTTAATATACACATATATTATAAATGATATTTACAAAATTATAAAAATATGAAATTATGAAAATAAAGAATAATAAATAATATGAATATTTTAATAACTACAAGTATACAATAGGGTTCCAAAACTCAACTTTCAAATCGTAGCTCCGCCAAATACGAAACCACCTCCATTAAATAGTTTATTTAAAATTATATACAATTAAAGTGATTTTAATGTGTTTCGAGTTTTTATTTGGAAGATACAAGTCTGGGAAGTTGGGATTCTGGAATCTT
The DNA here is from genome assembly GCA_037367405.1 of Ottelia alismoides. Taxonomy (NCBI): domain Eukaryota; kingdom Viridiplantae; phylum Streptophyta; class Magnoliopsida; order Alismatales; family Hydrocharitaceae; genus Ottelia; species Ottelia alismoides. The sequence continues at coordinate 573,332 of JAZKJV010000414.1, forward strand.
ATTCAGATCATAACCTTTTATCTGTACATTATTTTTGAGTGTAATCAATTTTGTATTTTTCTATATTTAATTATATACTACTTTCATGGAAAAGTTTCTTTATTTGATGTATAAAAAGTGGAACCAAAAATAGGTCCCAAACTGAATAAAGAATGAATAAAATAAAAGGAAATTTTTATTGTAATCTGGACCTTATATCCTCCTACTTTATTCCTTGTCGACCTAGTCATCGAGATGCCTAGGTCTCAGAGTTTCGGGTCATAACATATTTACAATATTTTATTCTTTTTCTTTTCTTTTTTTTATTCTATAATTTTGGCATTAAAAACTGTATTTTATACACATTATATACAATAGTGCATGAATGCTAAAATGCATGAATTAACAGTATTTACATGCATGCACTAGGGTTTTTAAGGACAAAATGATAGAATAAAGATGATGAAATGCAGATTCATCTGGCTGACACCTTATAAAGAATATTCTTCTTGAGGTTCTAAAAAAGAACTACAAGGTACTTGGATGGAATGTCTAAGATCTCCAAGGAGTAAATCCAAGTTTGTGGTCACACCATATTTATCCTGAAGATGATTGCAAGCCGCCTCGAGGATTCCAAATAAGACTGAATCTAAACTTGCGAGATGTAGTGATGGAAGAAATCATGAAGTGGTGTGATGTAGACTTCATTTATTCCATCTCAAACTCCAAATGGGTGAGCCCATTGCATGTTATTCTCAAGAAATCAAGGTTCACCGTGGTGAGGAATCACCAAGGAGAGGAGATCTCTACCCTAGCACCAACATCTTGGTGGGTGGGTGTTGACTACCGCCATCTGAATATAGCGGCAAAGAAGAACCATTTCCCACTATCAGTCATTGATCAAGTTCTTGAGTGACTCACTGGGAAAGAATACTTCTGCTTTTAGATGGGTACTCTGGGTATAACAAAGTGATGAGCTCCCCTGAAGACCATGAGAAGACAACTTTCATCTGCTTGTTCGGTACCTATGCTTTCAGAAGGATGCCGTTTGGCCTATGTAATGCTCCAGCAATTTTTCAATGGTTGTATGCTTGTCATATTTGCCGATATGGGCAGGAGTTTTCTTGAGATCTTCATGATTGATTTCTCTATCTACGGTGACAGCATTGATTCTTATCTTCAACACCAAGACAAAGTACTATAAATGTTGTGAAATCAATCTTATACTGTCATGGGAGAGGGAGGAGCCACTTAATGTTTATAGAAGAAATAGTGCTGGGACACATAATCTCCAAGCGAGGCATGGAGGTCGACCCGGCAAAGGTGTATGTGATTTATAAACTCAAGCCACCTTAAAATGTGAAAAATGTGAGGTCATTCTTAGGGCAAGTCGAGTTATCAAGGACTTCAGCAAACATGCCCGACCTCAATGAGCTACTTTGCAAGGAGATCAAGTTTATTGTTGATCAAATGGTTCTCCAATCTTTTTATCAGCTGAAAGAACTAGTCACTCAAGATCCAATTCTACAGACACCAGATCGATCTCTTCCACTCGAGATCATGATGGATGCATCAGACTTCGCAGTTGAGGTTGTTCTAGGATAAAGAAGGGACAAGTTGCCATATGCTATTCACTACGCCAGTAAGATTCTCAATGAACCACAACGAAACTATACAATCACAGAAAAGGAGCTGTTGGCAGTAGTTTTTGCTTTAGAGAAGTTCAAATCCTACCTTCTTGGATCTAAGATCATAGTTTTCAATAACCACTCTGCCATTAAATATCTACAGTAGAAGAAGGATGCCAAATCCAGATTACTCAATTGGATCCATCTCCTCTAGGAATTTGACATAGAAATCATAGATAAACTTGGAGTATAGAATGTAGTGGCTGATCACCTCTCTAGAATTGAAAGCCAAGATATTCAGTGTAGCACTGCACTGATTGCATACACCTTTCTTGAAGAATCCATTCTCAATGTGGGGTCCCTTCCATGGTATGCCTATATTTTGAACTACCTTGTCTCTAGGAAAGTTCCGCAAGATTGGACGAGAATCAAGATGGATAAATTCATGTCCGATTTTTACTTTTACCAGTGGAAAGATCCACACTTGTTAAGGGAAGGAGCAGATTGCATATGGCATCGATGTATTCCTCAGGAGGAGTACACAAGTGTCCTCAAGCACTATTGCCTATGGTGAACCTGGACACCACTCTGGGAGCAAAACGGTAGCAAAGATATTGTATTGTGGCCTTTGGTGGCTGACATTATTCAAGGATGTGAACGACTATGTGAAAGCATGCACCTATTGTTAGAAGATGGGACAAACCCTTGGTATTAGAGATAACATGCCCCTCAAATTCATATAGATATCTGATGTGTTCGATGCATGGGTCATCGACTTCATGGGCCCATTTCTTAATAGTCAAGGCTACGAATACAAACTTCTTGTCATTGATTATGTGAGTCGATGGGTGGAATTCATTCAAGTTCGGGTCGTAGAAAAACATCATAACAGTTTATAAATTTTGAAAGATAACATCATTTCATGGTTCAGAACTCCAAAGATTCTGATTTCATATGGAGGCAACCACTTCATAAATAAGGTGATTAAGAAATCAACAAAGGAGTATGACATCGATCACTGGGTTACATCTCCTTATTTTCAATAGTTAAATGGCATGGCATAATTATGGAACAGAGAAATCAAGACGATATTGTAAAAACTATTAAGGTCGGACAGAAAGAATTGCTCTCAACTCCTGGATTCAGTTATCTGGGCATACATGACAACCTACAAGTCCCCCTTGGGCATGTCACCCTATCTTCTTGTATACGGAAAGCCATGCCTCCTACTAGTGGAATTGATTCACAAATCATTGTGTGCAGTTAATATCTACTCACAAAAAGGTGGCCAATAGAGAAAACTGGATCTGAATAGACTCCTCGAATTCAGAGATTGCATGTACGACAACAACTTAATATACAAAGAGAAGATCAAATGCTGGCATGACAAGCACATCAGAAGAAAAACCTTCGAACCGTGACAAAAATTCTGGTTATTTAACGTGAAATTGAAGATTTTTCCAGGAAAATTTAAGAGCAAATGGACATGACCATACATATTCAAAACCATGTGTGACAGTGGAAGTGTACTGATATCAAAATAGTCAACTGACGTGCAACCCTCTATAGTCAACGGTCAGTTGTTGAAGCTATATTTATAGCTTGATACATTCTTGACCATTGTCGACTCTGTGAAAGTAATTTTTGATGAAGACTTCATTGCTACAACAACTTTAGTGGAGCCAGACAATGCTCCTATAAATATCTTAGATTAGATTAGATTTTTCTTCTTTTCATTTTTATTCTTTTAAATTCTTTCTTTTGTGATGCCCTTACCCCATTCATCAATGCTATAATTAGGATATGATTCATCATAAGTATAGGGGCGAGCGCCCTTAAGTTATTCATTGTTCTTTCTCTTTCTTGTTCGCAAATTTTTGACATTATATCTATACTTAAGGATATTTTACCCTAATTATAGGAGGGACAAGCTAAGCCCATTGATTTTTTGGATTCTGATGCTCGGTCATCCTCATTTTGTATACAACCTACTATACTTAGGACTAATTGATCATAAGTATGGGTGGTACAACCAACTTATAATTCTTTATTTTTTTAGTCATTATGGTATAGATTTTCCTATACCTCTCACTAGTTATGCCTTCTTTTTTCTCTCCGACCTATGAGGACATAGCTTAAGCTAAATATAGGTTGGTCGCATATACGTTGTTTATACTTTAGCCATAACTTATACTCACGTATTTGTAATAATGTGGATAATTTACTATATGAATTGGAATATATAATTAATCAATTGCAAAGAATAAACTGATAAAAATATGTAACAAAATTCTTCAAAATTCATTGTATGTACTGATTAGTAAATCATGTTGAAAATGTTTTGCAAAATGTTTGAAAAATTATTGGAAAATTTCCAAACCTTTGTAAAATCTTTTATTTGTAAAAATTGTTTTATTTGTCTGAATAAAATCTTTTGAAAATATTTTTGCAAATGTTTTCAAAAATTGTTGTAAAAATATTTTGAAAAATCTATATATACTATGTGAAAATTCTTTGAATTTTTTTTTCAATTTTTTATAAGGTATTTTTACTCGGCAGACCCTATAAAATTTGCCAATTACCTCCACGACCTTTGAAACAACCTAATTCCCCCCTCGACCCCGTAAACTTACCAACTCTTACCCCATGAACCCTCCGGGTAATCTGTTTGAATCATGTGAGGGTCCTTGGTGTAATTTACAAGGTCGATGGGGTAATTACGTTGTGCAAAAGGTCGTAGAGGTAATTTAAAAAGTTTATAGGGCATGCCGGGTAAAAATCCCTTTTTATAAATATTTGCAAATAATATTCGACAAATTATTTGCAAAATACCGTTATCGAAATGCTTGTCAAAATAATTTTTAATTTTTTTGGGAACCATATACATAATTCAAATAAATAAAATTCCTTTACAAGCTTTGTATAAAAAACTTTTAACTAACCACTAACCTAATTCCTGTGAATACCTAGTGTAAATTCTTCACCTATTTCTTGTAAATAACAAGATGTAATCCCATGTAAATATCTTCACCTATTTCTCAAAAATCACTAAAAAACTTGCAAAATCAAAAACCCGTAAAAATTTACAAAATGTTTTCAGAAATTGCATAAAAAATTGAATTTTTTTCACAATTCTATAAAAAGTTCAAAACTAGAAAATTGCTTCACAAAAATATTTTCTTGCATTGTACATAGCATCTGCATTTCTCGAGATAGTCAAGTCTATAGAACAAGTAAAAAATAAAGTTGAAGATTGGAGCTTGGAAAGGACTTTAATACAGTTAATTTCAGAGGAACCCATCGAGGACTGGAAATTAGCATATTTTAGGTCATCTTGACTTAATTCTTTAGATTCTATAAGACTATGTTCATGAGTCAATTCAATGTGTCTAAATAGAATCCTTTATATCATCTGTAAGACTCTTTGGACAGTGGCTAGATCATAAACCTCACACTTAGCACTTAGCTCAATCCTGATGGATTGTTGAAAAATCTTGTTCTTAGCAGGGACGATGCTAAGCTACTTTGTGAAGTGTGGCTCATGAATCATTCTTGGGGATTGTCGAAACTAGTACTCTAATCAACTTCTTTTTGTAAAAATGATATATAAAGACTGGAGATGGATTGAAACAATGCTTCTGATGAGGAATGGTCTATTGGCGTTACTTTTTCCAAGACTCCAAAAAAATGGGTGGAACAATAGATGTGATTTATTAATCACCATTTCCTCACCTTTATTCTTCTATTTTATCCTTAATTCCCTAACTATATAAATGTATATAGCATTAATTTGTATAAAATTTATTATTTATTCCTTAAATATTGTATATAATACGGTATTTATTGCTGAAATAAAAGAATAAAGGAAGAAAAGAAAAAGAAAGGAAATACCAAAGGTATTGAATGTCCCTAAACCCCTAGACCTAGGCATCATGATGACTGGGTCGACAAGGAATAAAGTACGGGGGAGATGCGAGGCAAAAATAAGAAATAAAACCCTCATTTTTATTCTTCAATAAATATATTTTCTGACTTATTTTATTCTTTATTATTTATATATCAAATATGAAAGTTGTAGATAAAAATATATAGAAAACTACAAAGTTTATTTCACATAATAATACATATTTGCTCTCTACACTCAAAATAAAAATCCAAAATCCCAACATCACATACATGTATCTTCCCATATGAATACTAAATTCATCAAAATAACTTCTAATTATATATAACTTTTTATTAGATATTTAATAAAGGTGGTTTCATTTGATTTGGAGTTAATATGCAAAAGTTGGGTTTTGGACCCCTATTGTACAACATGCCTAAATAAAATATTAATTTTTTGTATTCTTTTTTTTCATAACTTTATATTTTCATAATATTGTAAATTTTATTTACATTGAATGTGCAAAATTAAATTAAAATAAAACCACTAAAAAGAATCAAAATAAATATGTATACAAAATACATAAATGAATTACCTATACATATACATGTATAATAAATACATATATTTATTTAAGTACGTAAATAACTTCAGAAAAATAAAATAAAAATACAAGTACGAATATTTAAATAAGTTGTAAATATATAAAATAAGTGTATAAAGTAATAAAATGAAAAATAACAAATAAAATAAAATATACAATATATAAGTAAATATATCCATGATTATATATATAAATAGTGACCTACAGTAAATGTCCTTGTAAAAATAAATAAAAATGGGAACTAAATACTAAGTAAAATTATAAGTATTCTTTATTTTATAAAACACAAATTAATAAATTCATTTATTATTTATTATTGATTTTTTAAAACATTTTGGCCTTGGAATTTTCTCGTTGGTCCACATCGACCAACCAGAGAGCTCCGTTAGTTGGCCCAAGTCGACTACCCGCTCTGCCTCCTTTGCTTTGACACCAACCACGAGAACTCACCTTTTTGTTTTTTTCCAAAGAATCCTAATGATCGATTCACCTTGAGCATTGAACAAAAATTGTCGATAGGATATACTTGATTCATGCATGATCTTTAGATCCCATCAATCTTCTTCGAATCATCCTCCATTCAATCTGCAACTTCGCCCTTCATTTTGTCTATAAAAGAGCTCCTCTGTCCTCCATTTGAGATTTGATCCCTCTTCTGCCGATTTCAACCACTAAGATCCACCCTAGTGGCTTCGCCTTGGTGATATCAAGGTCTTGCTAGTGTTCTACAGCGAGGAGAACGACAGAGGAGGCATATCCAACCAACATCGAGCTCCTCTCGGAGATTCTTCCCCCTTGACTCATGTCTAGGTCGAGGCCATTTCATCTTGTTTCTATGAAATTTAATTAGTTTAGTTTTTGATTTCGCACTTAGTTTTCATTAATCTAGTAGGTTAGGTTAAAATCCATATCTTCGTTGACCAGGAGCCTGGGCTCCAGGTCAATTTCATCATGAATCATTCCTATTTCGAACTCATATCCAGGCCCATAACCCTCCTAATCATGTTCTCCATCCGATACACCGTTTCCCCCTTGATTCCTATAAGGAATCAAGGTCTAGAACTCCATCTATCATCCATCACCGGAGCTACACCCATCCACCTATCTAGGATGCTGTGTTATTCCCTTCTTGTACCGAGACCCTTGTCTCAAGTCGCCTAAGCATTTCATGCAGATTTGAGCACCGAACTAAGCATATGGAGCCCATTTTGATGTTTGAAAGGAGCTCCAGGAAGAAGAAACCCCAGACCCCGATCGAGGTGACGTGGAATCTTTCAAAAGCCACTTGCAGACGCAAAAGGTCACTGACAATCTAAGAATCCCTTCGTGGAGGAGTTTGGCCACTAGAGGGCCGACAAGTCAAGGATGGAAGCTATCCTTGAGAGTTGTTCTTCTGAAAGCATCGAGCGTCGTTGGATCAAGCAGGTGGCCCTGATGAATCTACGATTCATCATCTTTATTCATTTATTTTAGCTTAAAATCCCTTATAAAACACCTGCATATAACAGTAACTCCATATTCTTACTAACTTGCATCTATGTGTAAATATTGTACACTTCTTACTAATTTTAACATAAAATAAATAAATAAATAAATAAATGAAAAATAAAGATAATAAAATAAAAAAAGGAAGACTGTATACAGGCTAACCCGAACCCCGAGAGAAGGTCAAGACATGACCTGATCGACCATGGATAAAGTAGAGGGAGATAGGGTCCTTAAATAGAAAATCCAAAAAATGTGTGTGTGTTGTCGTAAATACTTCTCACTTATTTTATGTATATCTATATAAAACTAACACTAATTTATTTGTGTCTTAATTGACCTCAAATCAAATAACTTTCAAAACCAAAGTTATAAATAAAAATGTGTCCTAAGTAATAAAAATAATTGCACAATTAAATCTTGTACAGAATAAAAGTAACCACACTTGGAAAAAGCCACTAAGCACTAATTGAAAGACCAATTCCGGCTCCATATAAGCTCAAATTGAATCAATCTCACTTCCATTAAATTCTAAATTAAATTATCTTCAAAATGATTGTATTTTCATAATTTTTGGAGATACAATTGAGAAGTCAGTTTTCTGGGGTGGTTTGTGCAACTTTCCCATGTATTTTGTAAATATTGTATTTCTATATATTTGTAAATTAGTCTTACTTATTATTTAAAATAAAAATAAAATAAAAAAATAATAAAGTTCTAAAAACAAAAAAGGCTAATTTCCTTATTTAACCTTGTATATAATGTCATATATGTATATAGTATATGTATGTAGTTGCTATTTTTAATTAACCACTATAAAAAATCTTTTTTAATTCAAATAAATAAAGTGACAAAAATTCAAAAAAATAGATAATTTTGTAAATAGTTTTATCTCTTTTACTTTATCTCATTTCATATCCCTTATATCTTCCACCAAAAAAATCAAAAATTCATTTCAATTTTCTTCTATCTTATCTCTTTATCCAAAAAAAAATCATAAATTCATATTTCATTCTAAATTTTCTATTTATATGGCTCCTTCTCTCTCATTTCAACTTGATCAATCTTTAAAGAGAGGAGCCTGATCTTCGAGAGAAAATTTCATTGAGGAAGTTGCCTAGTCTCCAAGCCATCCCGTGACAGCGAGTCGGCCTTGTCGAGGCGATCACGGTCCATTTCCGCTCTTAATGTGAGATCCACATTTCTCTTATTTTCATCTAGGATAATCGTAGTTTATTTCGTCGCATTTTTATTCCATCATCATTTTGTTTTTTCTAGATCTTTAAAAAAAATCCATCTCGATTTGATCCGTCTCCGATTCTGAATTTTCATCTCACTTTCTCGATCTCCACGCGTTCTATTCTATCTTCCACGATCTATCAACTCCGACCACGTACAGTGGTCGGAGAATCAGATTCGATCCATTCATTTTCGCCAAATCCCCGTTCATTTTTCTGAGTTGTAAATAAATAAAACAAATAATAAAAAAGCATTTGTTTTCTTTATCCCTCACATTTGTTTTGCAGGATCATTAATAAAAACAAAAAAACTAAAAATAAACAAATAGAAAAAAGAATTTCTATATCCTATTTTTTAAATTCCTATTTTTCAGATTTACAAAAAAAATAAAAAAAATATTTTTCTCATTATTACTGTTTACATTTTGCTTTACAAAAGTAATAAAAAATATAAAAATAACAAAAAAATAAATATGCAAGCAGCATGTCGTGCCTCCCCTGCACTAGGCCAGTGCGGCAGTGCATGCCGCCATTGCCCACCGATCCCTCCATGCCTTCCTCCGCAGCCGCCCCTTCAGAACTCCAGCCCTGCGTGCGGCCTGCAGCCCCTCCACCCGCGAAGCGCCCAGCCCCGACGCCCTTCCAGCAGTGCCCCCTGCGCCTCCATCCAGCACCCAGCCACGTGCGGGCGGCGACGCTCGCCCCTCCAGCCGTCGACGTGCGGCAGCGCACCACCCTCCACTACCGCGTCGACGCACGGTGCCCCATTCCCCGCACCTCCGCACGTGGAAGCGCCCCACCGATCTCACTCTGACGCCTCCCCGATTGCCTCACGGAGCTCCTCCGCCTTGTTGAAGGGGCGTCGGCTGGTTCCCTCCCTATTTGGCCCTTTGAGAAGAGCAACGAAGCAGCCCTAAGTTGGGTTTTTTTAAATATTTGGAAATTTTGCAAAGTTTTCCTCCAAGGTTTCTTAAATTGCAAAGACGTCCCCGCCTTCAACTCTAGATCACATGCAACACACATGATTATGGGTAAATTGCATTCTTCATCCTGTTTTATTTATTCTTAACTTTGATGCAAAAACTCTGAACTATTACATTTCAGTCCCTATGCTTACAAACTTGACTTCGCATGATCTTCTTGACGGAAAAAATGTTTTTCTAGTAGCAAAAATTTTGAGAAAATTTCTACGTGTTCCTGCTATATGCCTAAACGTTGTATAAATTTTTCATTGCATTTTTTCTGCATTTATTATTTTTAAAAAAATCAAAAATAGTGCCATTTTATCTTCCTGAAATTTAAAAATTCATAAAAAAACGAAAATAACACCAAAAATTCAAAAAAATAGGGTAATTTTATTTATTGTTTTTTTGTTTCTGACCAATTTTTGTGTATTAATTATTTAAAAAACCCAAAAAATTTAAAAATACTAAAAATATTAAAAAATCATAAAAAATCTACAAAAATCCAAAAATTGTGATTTCACTTTCTCATTATAGATATTTGCATGTAGTTTGTCATAAAAATAATTATCAGGAGCTTTGGGCATTTAAATATTTTTAAGTTGCAAATTACTCTATGCTGTGCACAATTTCACATTTTCTCACCGTTTGTTTTTTATGGAATCCCAAAAACATCTGAAAATTCCACAAAAATTTCCAAAAACTTTTTAAAATTTTCGAAACCCAAAAATATTTTCTCTTGATTTTTTCTGAGCATTTTTGGTATAATTAAAAATTACAAAAAAAGTTGATGTGCATTTTTCTAGTGCTTGTTCATATTGTTCGTTATTTCTGAAAATTAAAAAAACTAAAAAATCAATATCACTAAAAATTTGAAAATTAGATTATATAAAAAAATTAGAAATAAAAAATTTATAGAAAATAAAAGATAAAAAATCACAAAAACCAAGGATAGTTGTCCTTTGAGATTCATGTTTTCTCTTAATTAATTTCTGAATAATTAAATAACTCTCAAGAGTTGTAGCCTCCCTGAGTTCGACCCTGTCCGCTATACAGGTTAATAAGTAGCAAAAATAAAAAAATTGTTTGTTTGTCGTGGGATTTTCAGGAATAGCAACGACTTATCGTAACATTAATTTCCGATCCACCAAGATTCTCATGTCAAAAAAATGGCATCGTTGTTGAGGAGGCACGACGAGGGTAGTTAGGGTTCTCTTTTGACCTGCTATTCTTGGTTGTAAATATCTGTTTACATTTTTTGCCATTCAATTCATTGTCCATATCACTGCATTTGTTTCGTTTTTTTCTCATATTTGATAATTGTATTTCTTACACATTCTCTCTTCTTTTTCTTGCGAGGGCCCGCGGAGCTAAGGAGGCGATCCTGGGAGAGTCGAAGCACCTAAGCAACGTAGAGGCAGCTTGATTCTTCACCAAGCCGCAGGATAGCGTGAGAAGAGGAGAAGAAGAATTTTTTTTTAAAGAGAGAGAGAGTTTTTCTTTTCCATTTGAACTCTTATAAACGGGCATTCATTTATTGCAGGGTCTGTTTCAACAAGTGCCGGTGCACTTGGAGGACCTCACCGATTTTGTTTTCATCGCCTTATTTTTCTTTATTTCCCGCAGATTTCGTGAGTTACCTCTTGATTGCTTTAATTAATTTGCTTGAGTAAGTTAATTAATTAGGTCCAAACACCCTAAACAAGACATTTCAGTGCCTATAGAGTAGAGCGTATTTTGGACTTAGTCAAATTAACGTGTTCTTGCCTATTGATAGAAGCTATCATCTAGGACTGTTCAATTGCATTTGCATATAGGATAGTTTATTTCAATTCTGCGCGGATCACTTGCATGTAGAGTGCTGGCGATAAGGTATGCATCTCTAACCCCTGCGTGCATCATTGTTTTTAATCGCGCATTGGCATTTCCGATCTCCTTCCTTGTTTTCACTCACATAAGTTAAAAAAGAAATTGGACACTCGGTAGGCGATTCTTTGAAAATATTTTAACCAAGTGACAACTGCCTAAAATACAGGATGGCTAAAGAAAACTCGACCCTAAAAAATAGAAGGAAAAATCATTGTTTTGGGGAGAGTAACCCCCTCATTGTTTGGTTTGCTTAAGCGAGAGAGCGACCCACACACTAGGATAGAACCATGCCCGAACTCTTTTGAGACTACTATCTTAGGTTAGTCGTTCTCCAGTGAGGATCTCTCTAGTAGCCGGTAAAGCGGCCCGTGACATCCTGAACAGATTGAATTGTTCGGGTAGCCGGTAAACGGTCCGCAATTCATACTTGCTGGGAAAGATCTAACTTTGGGATTAGGCTAGTCTCTTGAGAGAATTGGGTTCCTAACACCTCGCTTTAACCGCTCTGATATATTGTATTGTCACCAAACTATAAAATGGATAAGATAACTGACCGAACCTTCACGGTATTCACTTTGAGTTGAGTTGGTGAACTAGGGGTTTGTATTGTATTTGATTGCTTGTGTGCTTGTTAAATCATTCTGTGCATTTGCTCCTTTTTCTCCATATCTTTTGACTTGACCCTCGTGCTCTCTCGATCCCGTTTTTTGTTTCGAAGATGGCTGACTGGAGTTATTTTAATCCAATCTTCGCGAATACCTCGTACTCTCTAGATGATCCACCTTCCTTTTTCCAAGAGGACCTTTTTCCTGATTTTTTTGCATATCCACCTAACCCATTATTTCAAGAATCAAAGGACCTTGATTTTCACCCACCCTCATTTAACCCACCCGATCCTGGGATTTTGGAGTCACCTTTCATGATTTTCACACTTGAGACACTGAACCAAATGATGGAGCATATGAATTCGAGTATTAGCAATCTATTTAACATAAATATGATCCAGAACGCTGCTCCACTATTTGAGGATATGGATTCACTTGAGGATAATCATTAGAACTTGCAATCGCCCAAAATACAAAAAAAATGAGAAAATTTTAAAAATCCAAAAAGTTTCTGGGAGACACATTATTGATTCATTTTGTGAGGAGAGAACCCAAATGCCCGATAATTTACCCGCGCACCTATTCACATCATGTCCCTACCTTGACCCCGAGGATTCCATTATACAGATTGTTCTTGGCAATCCTCGTCTAAATGCTGATTTTGACCTACCGTGTATGGATGAGGTCCAAAAATTCAAATAAATGTTGACTAGACCTGAAGTTGTGGCCACCTTTCATGAGATCATTAAAGCCCCACTTCAACAGGCCATGACAAATTTATCTTCTCCTCAACACAAGAAGAGAAAGAGAAGGAGAAGATCTGAGCGTCACATCTTGACCATGGCCACTGCCTACGCCATCTCTCATCATCCATATTTTAAAAAAGGGAACACTACCACATCTCTTGTGAGTTGCTCCATATCTGACTATTTTTGTGATAACACTTTCCTTGATGGTGGTTCATCAATCAATATAATACCCTTCTCTATGGTACAGTCTCTCCATCTTAGGCATCTTAATAAAACCAGGATGATAGTTCAATTTGCTGATGGATCTATCAAGAGGACGAAGGGTATTCTAGAAAATGCTATCATTCTTATTCAGGGCATGAATTTCACTTCGGATTTTTTTGTAATGCCAGTGGAGACCTCCACTCCTGTGGAACACCCTCCAATCATCCTCGGATGGCCTTTCCTCGCCTCTACGGGAGCTGTTATTGATTATGGTTCAGGAGAGATTCGCTTCTATTTTGATGCAGCGAGCGATGTGTTGATCACTACACCCACTACCAACCAGAGACTTGCATCCCATGAGAGCCCGCTTGCGTTAGCCAACCCCAAGGAACTTGGCCTCGAGGATAATATCAGAGATTCTTGTTATATGTTGGATGATAATGAAACCCAATAATTCCTCTTAAAGGAGGAAGACTCGGAAAGCATAGACCTTGGAGTTCCCCCTTCCGGTATGTGGCGATGCATTGATGACATCCGCGGAATTTACACGATAGACACCTTTGAGCGGAAGGCAGACCCTGAGACTAGACAAGACGAACATGATTTGACTATTTCCACTGATGAGTCAGTTCCTATTCACCATGATTTAGAAGAGACTGATAAGGCCGATTATGATTTAATTGCTTTTATAAAGGAATTTGGGCCTTTTTTTAAAAATGATGATCCAGTAGAGGCTCGCCTAGTCGAAATTGATCCTACTTTTTCTGATAATGATTTCGAGCCATTTTACTTTGATGTTTGCGAGACTTCCCATGTAGGACATGACCACACTACTTCCAATAACCAGTTTAGGCATGCACAATCTGAAACCACTGAGGATACAATCTTGGTCGATCCTACTCAGTTTATGTCTAATGATGATTCCAATATCGATCTACACCTTGTCAAATCCATACCTCAGCAGTCCCGCAAGAAGGTTCGCTTTCAACCTTCTTGACCTTTGTACATCCACTCCTCTTGTGTATCCTTTAGTTGCACTCTTCTTCTCTCGTTTTATCATCAAACCCTTTTCCGTGTGTTTATATATGTTATACTTAGGATGTGCTTTATCCTAAGTATAGGGGGTGAATTATTATGTTGTTTATATTCATCATGTTCATCACTCTTGTTGTTGCCTATACTTAGGGATACTCTACCCTAAGTATGGGGGGTGATGTTGTTCATATCGTGTCTTTTTATTTTTGAGTCTGTACATTCTCTTCATCGATTTTCCTCTTTTGTACACTCTACTATACTTAGGATTACTTGATCCTAAGTATAGGGGGAGATCACCAACTTCTCTTCTTTTTATCATTTATTTGAGTCGTTGTAGCATAGGAGTCTTTTAATTTTCTATACTTAGCACGAGTTATGTCTTCCTTTTTCGCTCTTTGATCACTATAAGGACGTAGTTCGAGCTAAGTATAGGGGGCGTCGTATATATTATATATATTTTAGACATAACTCGAACTTTTAAATACGTTTATTTGGGGGTTATGTGTATAATTTTGTAAAATCCACGTGTGTACAAAAAAAAACAAACAAAAAACACAACAAAAAAATCACAACAAAAAAAACAAACAAACAAATAAAACAAACAAAATGTCTTGTATATACTTGTATATATTTTGCTAACCCTTTTTCCTAAAAAACTGTAAAACGAAAAATCTATAAAAATTTACATAATTCAGAAAAAAACCTTTCTTTCACATCTTCATTTTCCTCCAAAAATCCATAAAAAGTTCAAAATTAGAAAATTGTTTAAAAAAATGTTCTTTTCACATGTGCATCATTTCTTTTTAAAAAAAACTCTCTGCATTGTTCATTTTTTTGCATTTGCATGTGCATTTTTCAGAATGGTGTTGATATTTAAACTATGTCTGGAATAAAATTGAAGAATAAAGCTTAGTTTGACCTTAATCCACCTAATTCTATAAGGAACTTCACCGAGAAATATGATTTTAGAAGCTTCAGGTCTTTGACTTAATTCTTCGAGTTCCACGTGACAATGTGTAGCGGTTGACACTTAGTGTCTAACCTGATCTCTTCATTCTTGTTATAACTCTGTATTAGGGAATCAATTTGTACTCTCGCACTATGAACTTACCTCAACTCATACGAGATGTTGGAAGATTGTGTGAGTTTCTTTTCTGGTAGCATGGAAATATAAAGACATACGGGTTAAAATAAAGCTTCGGAAAAGGGATGGGCGGCTGGGCACAATTTTTCTAAGACCCTAAAACATGTACGGAAACAAAAAGTCTCTATATCCGTAGGGGCATAACAAGATCCAAGCAGAAACACCAAAAATCCAAATACAAAGAAGCCACTACCAAATAAATATCTGACCAAAAAGGTCCAAGCTTCAAGAAAACCTGTATATCTTGGTGGAGACTCGGCTACACTGGCCAGCTACACAAGGAGAGGTGACTACACTGGCCACCCTCCAGTTCTTTTCCCCTTCTTCTATCTTCTCTCCCAATTCAATTGTGAACACAGCGCGACAGATCTTAGAAGGAAATACATGACTCTTCGAGGATGAGTTACTAGAGAGGAGATTTGCATGGTAGTCCAGCATTCTGGATGGGAAGAGCTAAAACCTTTCACACACATGAGTCAATTGTTCAATGTTCATAGGGTGTGCTTTGAGAAGAGGATTGATCTAATATGACTTTTGAGCCGAAACTGTGACAATGATGTGTAGAACTTGAAGGTTGTCGATTTTAAAATTCTAAGTCTCAGAGAAGTTCCGACACACTAATAATCCAAAGGTCCGACAGAGCTCCAAACTACAATTTTATGAAGATAAGTTTAATACTCAATGTTGTCCTACTTTCTTTATTTTCCATTTCTTTTTCTTTTTCTTCACATATTCTTTCAAATAAGTGTTTGCTACGGGACTAGCAAAGGTAAAGCATAGGGGGATGATAAATCTGCGATTCATCATCTTTATTCATTTATTTTAGCTTAAAATCCCTTATAAAACACCTACATATAACACTAACTCCATATTCTTACTAACTTGCATATGTGTGTAAATATTGTACACTTCTTACTATTTTTAACCTAAAATAAATAAAGAAAGAAAGAAAGGAAAAAATAAAGAAAATAAGAAATAAAAAAGGAAGATTGTATATAGGCTGACCCAAACATTGAGAGAAGGTCAACAGTTGACCTGATCGACCAGAAATAAAGTAGGGGGAGATAGGGTCCTTAAACAGAAAATCCAAAAAATTTTGTGTGTGTTGTTGTAAATATTTCTCTCTTAAGTTATGTATATCTTTATAAAACTAACACTAATTTATTTGTGCCTTAATTGACCTCAAATCAAATAACTTTCAAAACCAAAGTTATAAATAAAAATGTATCCTAATTAATAAAAATAATTGCACAATTAAATCTTGTACAGAATAGAAGTAACCACACTTGTAAAAAGACACTAACACTAATTGAAAGTCCAATTCCGGCTCCATATGAGCTCAAATGGAATCAGTCTCACTTCCATTGGATTCTAAATTAAATTATCTTCAAAATGACTGTATTTTCATAATTTTTGGAGTTACGGTTGAAAAGTCAGTTTTGTGGGGTGGTTTGTGGAATTTTCCCATGTATTTTGTAAATATTTTATTTGTATATATTTGTAAATTAGTCTTAGTAATTATTTAAAATAGAAATAAAAATAATAAAATAATGAAATCCTTAAACAGAAAATAGCAATTTCCTCATTTACCCTTGTATATAATGTCATATATGTATATTGTATATGTATATATTTGCTCTTTTTAATTAACCACCATAAAATAATAAAAAATAACTTTTTTAATACAAATAAATAAAAGTGACGAAAATTCAAAAAAAGATAATTTTGTAAATAGTTTTATCTCTTTTACTTTATCTTATTTCGTCTCTCTTATCTCTTCCACAAAAAAAAATTCAAAAAATCAATTCAATTTTCATCTCTCTTATCTCTTTATCCAAAAAAATCAAAAAAATTCAATTTTCATTCTATATTTTCTATTTATATGGCTCCTTCTCCCTCATTTCAACTTGCTCAATCTTTATAGAGAGGAGCCCGATCTCTGACAGAAAATTTTGTTGAGGAAGTTGCCTAGTCTCCAAGCCGTCCGGTGACATCGAGTCAGCCTTGTCGAGGCGATCACGGTCCATTTCCTCTCCTAAGGTGAGATCTACATTTTTCTTATTTTTATCTCGGTTAATTGTAGTTTATTTCGTCGCATTTAATTCCATCATCGTTTTGTTTTTTCTAGATCTTTAAAAAATATCCATCTCGAATTGATCCCTCTCTGATTCTGAATTTTCATCTCACTTTCTCGATCTCCACATATTCTATTCTATCTTCCACGATCTATCCACTCCGATCACACACGGTCCTTTCAATTTCACCGGATCCCCATGCATTTTTCTTAGTTGTAAATAATAATAATAATAATAATAATAATAAGCCATTTGTTTTCTTTATCCCTCACAATTGTTTTGCAGGATCATTAAAAAAACAACAAAAAAAAAGAATTTCTATATACTATTTTTTTAATTCCTATTTTTTGGATTTACAAAAAAAAAGTTTTTTTCATTATTACTGTTTACATTCTGCTTTACAAAAGTAATAAAAAATATATATAAAAAAAAATCCGCAAGCAGCAGGTCGCGCCTCCCTCGCTCCAGGCCTGCACGATGGCGCGTGCCTCCACCGCCCACCGAGCACTCCGCGCCTTCCTCCACCGCCTCCCCTTCAGAACTCCAGCCCTGCGTGCGGCCTGCAGCCCCTCCTCCCACGAGCCTGTGTCCCTCTGTGACCGACGCCCAGCCCCGCCGCCCTTCCAGCAGCGCCCCCAGCGCCTCCATCTAGCACCCAGCCGCGTGCGGGCGGCGACGCTCGCCCCTCCAGCCGTCGACGCATGGCAGCGCGCCACCCTCCACTACCGCACCGACGCACGGTGCCCCGTTCCCCGCACCTCCACACGTAGAAGCACTCCATCGATCTCACTCTGACGCTGCACTGCGTGCCTTGCGGAGTTCCTCTGCCTTGTTGAAGGGGGCGACGGTTGGTTCCCTCCCTCTTTAACCCTTTGAGAAGAGCAACGAAGAAGCACTAAGTTAGGTTTTTTGGAAAAAAAATATCTTTGGAAATTTTGCAAAGTTGACCTCCAAGGTTTCTTAAATTGCAGAGACGTCCCCACCTTAAAATCCAGATCAAATGCAACGCACATGATTATGGGTAAATTGTATACTACATCCTATTTTATTTATTCTTAACTTTTGATGCAAAAACTCTAAACTATTACATTTCGGTCCCTGTGCTTACAGACTTGACTTTGCATGATCTTCTTGATGGAATAAATGTTTTTATAGTTGCAAAAATTTTGAGAAAATTTCTATATGTTCCTGCTATATGCCTAAATGTTGTATATAATTTTCATTGCATTTTGTCTTCATTTATTATTTAAAAAAATAAAAAACAGTTCCATTTTGTCTTCCTGAAATTTAAAAATTCATAAAAATTCAAAAATAACTCCAAAAATTCCAAAAAATAGGGTAATTTTATTTCATTGCATTTTAATTTCTGACTAATTTGTGTGTATTAACTCTTTACAAAAACAAAAAAATGAAAAATACTAAAAATCATAAAATATTCTACAAAAATCCAGAAATTGTGATTTCAGTTTCTGATTGTGGATATTTGCTTGTAATTTGTCTTAAAAATAATTGCTAGGAGTTTTAGGCACTTAAAATATTTTTAAGTTGCAAATTACTCAGGTTGTGCACAATTTCACATTTTATCACAGTTTGATTTTTTATAAAATCACAAAAATATCTGAAAAATACCCAAAATTTTACAAAAAACTTTTTAAAACTTTTAAAACCCAAAAAAACATTCTTTATTTTTCTAAGCATTTTTGGTATAATAAAAAATTACAAAAAAAATTGGTGTGCATATTTCTTATGCTTGTTCATATTGTTCGTTATTTCTGAAAATTAAAAAATTCAAAATCAAAATAACTACAAATTTGAAAATGGGAAAATATAAAAAAATAATTAGAAATAAAAAAAAGTTAAAAATAATAAAAGATAAAAAAATCACAAAAACCAAGGATAGTTGTCCTTTGAGATTCTTGTTTTCTCTTAATTAATTTCTGATTAATTAAATAACCCTCAGGAATTGTAACCTCCCTGAGTTTGACCATGTATGTTATACTGGTTAATAAGTAGCAAAAATAAAAAAATTGTTTGATTGTAGCGGGATTTTTGGGAATAGCAACGACCTATCGTATCATTAATTTCTGATCCACCAAGATTCTTATGTCAATAGGCCCAAATCTAATATGGGCCATTGGAGATTAAATCGAAGCGATGCACTCTAGGATCGCACGATCAGTTCAAGTGGGCTGACGTGGCCTGCTCAACACCATCTGCTCCTACCTGATGAGAGTAAATTTTGTGCACCCCCTCCACATTTTGGAAATATTTAAAGGTCCTGTAAATATTTTGTAACGTTCAAAAAGTAGTGGAAAATTACATGTGTGTCCGCGAATGTTTGTAATATGGCAGTTTCGTCGCATGCCACATCACCTCTTGTGGTAACATACATGCATGGGTATTTTGCATGTAGACCCTTTCAGGTTTTGTATTTATAATTTAGTGAGATACAACAAAGTTCAAGTTAAAAACTGCTAGTGTTTTTGCACACAAACCCTTGTATTTTATTTTATTTGTAGAAATACCTCTACGAGCTTGATTTTTTTGTGCTTGATTTTCATTTCTTTTTAAATAGCATCCGTGCTCCAAAAATTATGGGAAATTAGGGCAAGGTGCCGGCTTTATTTCTCTTTCTCGCAATATAATTAATTTTTTATTGTATGCACTTTCCATATTTCTTAAAAATAAAAATAACATGATTATTCCTTGTTAGCCTTAAAAATACAAAAAAAATATTAAATCGTATTTCAAAATTCCAAAAAAATGTATTTGCTTATTAGCGTATTTTGTACATCTAAACCAAAAATCCCTAAAAATGGAAAAATAAAATCGTTAAAATTTAAAAGCTCCAAAATCCTCATAAAATTATAAAAAAATCGTCAAAAACTGCAAAAATATTAGTTTTTGTTTAATATTTTTATTTATATATTATTGTGTTAAAATTAATTTTAAGAATTTTAGGCTTTATTTACTACTTTTAAATATCAAAATAATCTTGCATATTTATCTAGTCCTTGATTTTTATATATTTTGGACTTAAAAATACTTAAAAATAGAAAAAATATATGAAAATCACAAAAATAATAGAAAAATATAAAATACTTTATTCTATACCTTTTGATTAATTTTAGTTATAGTTATAATTATATTACCCTATATTGTATTATATACCTATATAATGTTATGTATTTTTACCATTACTATTAATCAATATAAATGCCTTATAAATATTTTCAAAACCCTTTTAAAAAATAAATAAAAAGGATTGTACTTACTCGTATTTCTTCATTTGTATATATTTCTTGTATATTTTATATTATATATCTCCTATTTTTACATAATGCATATAAACATACATATATTTATATTCATATTATAAATTCAATATCATAAAATTAAATTTTTTGAAATATTAATTAAGTTACTTAATTATAAAAAGTAGGATTATTTTATTTAATTAACCCACATACACAGTGATTGAAATTGTACATATATACTTATACAGTAGCATTGCTTATTCATTTATATAATACCTTCTACACCACGTGCTTCTCGTGTTCAATCCCTATCATACTTGTCACTGTGCACATATATTGTAGGGTTATAGAAAAATTTCCATCCACATTACTTGCTTTGATCGGTTGATCTATTTCATTTGTTGGTTGATTGTTGAAATTAGCATCTCACTTTGTGAGTGGTTGACACATCGACTGCGCTCTTGTCTTATGTAGAGTGCATGAACCTCCTCCTTGGTAAGATCGTTGTTTCAAATTGCATCGTTGCCATGAGCAACATATATCGTAGCTTTTTGTATACTATTGCGTATATTATTTCTCTTTCTAATTTTGGACTTTATTTGATATTATTATTTGATATGTCCTGACCACTTCTCATTTTTTATCGTTCTTGCTAGGTTATTGTACAACAACGATTACTTCTTATGAGATTGACCCACATGAGCTAGGAGAGAGCAGGAGAGAGAGGTAGAGAGAGAGAAGAAGAAGGGCATCCCTTCTTTAGAAGTTTTTATTTTTATATAATAATTTTGGACTTGGACATTCACACTTAACGTGGTCCAGTGCCTTGGTGTCTGTTCACCTGGGGGGATCATCGTGTTTTTCGCATTATTCATCGCTTTTCTTTTCTTTTTCGTTGTTTTCATAAGATTTGAGTTTTTCGCCTTTATTTTTATTTGATTTGTGATTGAAACATAGTCTAGGACTTGCTTGCTCAATAGATTAAGGTCCAAATCCCTAACTGAATTGTGTGCACATATAGTATCACGCTTGGATCTAGTCAAATCTCATTATTTATTATTTGGATTCAAAATCGTGTACTACAAGAGACTCCACATAGTGCTTGCAAGACCCACTGTGGTGGGCACCAAGGAGTCTTTAAGACCGAATTTTTGGTTTCATTTTTAGATAGTCAGCTCTTGTTCTTCACCATAATAGAAACTCTTGTTCTAGGATGCTTTCATCAGCTTGCATTGCATATAGTGTAGGTTTTGATTCCTATCTAGCATACTACATGAAGTGCTAGAGGCAAGATGAGCACCATTTATCTCTTCATACATCATTGATTTATGCTATCATTGTTTTTGTGACACTCTCCCTCTGATTTTTACCACCATAGGAAACTAAAGGAATTGGAACCTCGTTAGGACTTGTGCACTTAAAAATATCCAAAAAAATGATAATAATAAAATTGGAACTGCTAACCCTACTCGACCCTAAAATAAAAGCAAGGAAAAATCATTGTTTCTGGGTGAGCAACCCCCTACTTGTACACAGGTTGCAAATTAGGCTGAGTGAGGCACACACGCCTAAGTAATAGAGTCCCCATTGCTGGACTTGTGCCTCAAGTGCATGGGTTGACTCTTGGGCCCTGTTATTGTTGGAAGTACTTGCCTCAGACGTTAGAAGAAGTGGTCTCGGTGTTCAAATATACGTGCACGTCCGATTAGAACACAACCACTCTAGGAGACTACATGTGAGCTTGTAAATATTTTGTTTTCTTACCTAACTCTAAATTTTGACAAGATAAAAAGATCGAACTTTTACGATCATCATTGTGTTGAATTGGTGAATTGAAGGGTTTCTTTGTTTGTTTTTATTTGTATTTATTTGTATGCATACTTGATCTTCTCTATGCATATGCACTTTTTTCTTGCATATCTTGACTTGACCTTCACACTCTCCCGATCCCTATTTTTTGTTTTGGAGATGGCTGATTGCAGTGATTTTTATCCAGACTCCATAGATCCTTCTCACTCTCCAGAGAACTCACCTCCATTTTATCAGGAAGACTTTGCACTTGACTTTTGTTTTTGTACATATCCACCTCATCTACAGTTTTAAGAATCAGATTTTTATTTTTATCCAACACCACCGGCACATTTCCCACCATCTCACCCACCCGAGACTGAGCTATTGGAGTCACCTCTTATGGATTCCTCTCTTGAGTACGTGACCCGGTAGTAGAGAAAATGAAGCATAGGATAGATGCACTAGTATAAATAAGAGCCATATTGTCGCTTCACCTTCCTAAACCATGGATACATGAGAGGACCCTATGAGAGCTTGCAATAACCCAACAAAATGAGAAAAATATAAAAATACAAAAGGTTCCGGGAGACACCGGGCCGAGACAGTGTGTAAGGAGAGGGCATCCATGCCATATCCTATGCCCACACACACATCCACCATAGTTCCCATCTTTTTCACCCCCAAGGATGACGTTGTACAGACTGCTCTTAGTCATCCTTGTATAGATGTTGATTCTGATCTCTTCCCTTATATGGAAGAGAGAGAATCTTTAAAAAACATTGACTCATCCAGAAGTGGAGGCATCTATTCATGATATTATCGAGGTCCCACTTCAAAAGGCCATGAACCAAGTATATTCACCATCACCCAAGAAAAGAAAGCAAAGAAGCAGATCGAAGAGACACCTTCTCACCATGAACATTGTCTATGCCATCACCCACCATCCATACTATAGGAAATTGGACAGTAGTAGATACCTCGTAAGATGTGCCATTGTTTTTGACTATTCTTGTGATTATACTCTCCGAGGTGGTGCATCAATTAATATAATACCCTTCTTGTTGGTGCAATCTCTACATCTTGGGCCTCTTAAGAAAACCATGATGATTTAACAAGGTCAAAGGGTATTCTTATGAACATCATCATTCAGATCCAGGACATGAGCTTCACTATAGATTTCGTTGTATTTTCCATGGAGACCTCAACCCACACGGAGTGCTCTCCAATCATCCTAGGATGGACCTTCCTCGCCTCTGAGAGAGTCATTATTAATTATGGATATGGAGAGGTGCATGTTCGTTCTGACAACAAGAGCGTCTTGATCACTGCATCCAACATAGACCAGAGACCCACATCTGATGAGGGTATAGCCACGTCAGCTGACCTCAAGGACTATGACTTATATGCTGATATCAGATAGGTTTCCTTTATTATGGATAAGACTGAGACCTGAGAATTCTTCTTCAAGGAGGAAGAATCGGTAAGTATAGACCTTGGAGTTCCCTCTTCTTGTGTGAGGTGATGCATTGATGACATCCATGGTATTTACACCATAGACACCTTAATGCATAAGGCAGACTTAGCTGAGACTTCAATGGTCGTACTTGACTCGAATACATCCACATATGAGTTCATGACTTTCTATTCGAGCTATATGAAACTTCCCAGGCCGGACTTGGCCTGACTATTTCCATAGATGAGTTAATTCCTTTCTGTTTTGAGCTAGCTAAGACTTCCTAGGCTGAACCTGAACAAACAACTTCCACTAACTAGTTTGTGCCTTTTCTCTTTGAGAATGCTGAGGAGCTTTACCATGTCGATCCTGATCGGGATGTGTCAATTGTTGACTCTAATATCGACTTGCACCTTGTTAGATCCATTCTTCAATGAACACACATGAAGGTACACTTATTACCTTTTTGATCTATTTATGGCCTCCACTTTGTATATACACTTTCCTTTTCTTCCTCCAATCTACCGTTTTGCTCATCCACCTCATTCAGAGTGTTATTCTTTCTTAGGATGTATTTTGTTCTGAGTATAGGGGGTGGACAAGCCGAGTATTCATTCTTTGTTCTGTCTCATCACTTTTGTAGTTGTCTATACTTAGGGCTCGTTTACCCTATGTAAAGGAAGGTGATGCGTGCATTCTCCCAACATATTTTTTTCTTTTCATCGGTTTATTTTTCATAATCCACTCAACTATCTCCTGTCCTGTTGATATTTCTATATATACTTATATACTAAGTAATAAACAAGGTTAATATTTTGCAAAATGTTTGAAAAATGGCTGGAAAGTCACTTTGAAAAATCTTTTAAAAAACTATTTGGAAAATGTTTTGTAAAATATTTTCAACCTTTGTAAAAATATTTTGTTTGTAAATTTTTTTATTTTGTTCGAATAAAATGTTTTGAAAATCTATTTGCAAATGATTTGGAAAATGGTTACAAAAATAGTTTGAAAAGTCCATACATATTGTTTGAAAAATCTTTGTAAAATAATTTTCCAATCTTGTAAATGTTTGCAAAATTATATGTCAAATTTTTCTTTCAAAATAAAGTTTTCAAAATATTTGTCAAAAAATCTTTTCAAATTATTTTGAAGACTATAGAAATTCTTTACAAACCCTATAAACAAAACATCTAAATAACCTATGTGGATTCTTCACCTAAATTCTTGTATATAACAAGATGCACTCCCATGTAAATATATGTGCATAATTTGCCAAAACTTTTTGTTTTTAGAAAATCCCTAAAATTTTGCTTAATTAAAAAACCAAAAAACATTTGCAAAATCTTTTCAAAAACCTACATAAAAATTTGCAAAACTTTTTAAAATCTCATAAAAAGTTTAAAACTAGAAAAATTGTACCACAAAAATATTTTCCTTGCATTGTACATAACATTTGGATTTTTCAGATTCATAGTGATATTTGAACAAGTCTAAATAAAATACGAAAATTGGAGCTTGGTTGGTACTTAATCATTTAATCAAAAGAACCTTATAGAAACTGGAATTGAGTTGCTTCAGCTATGCTAGACTTAATTCTTTGATACCACGAAACATGGTCAATTGTCGTCTTAACTGCCTAAGTATAATATTTCAGAACCCATGCATGACTCTTATCGATAGTGACCTGGCTTGCACACCAGCGCCTTGCACTTAGCTCAACTCATTTGAAGTAGTAAAGGGATGGATAATACAGCATGAGACACAATCTAATGGAAACATCGGATGTCATACATTTGTGTCCACTGTACTCCAACCTGATCTAGTAGCCATGAGGTCTAATGACAGAAGTCGTGGGTTGCAATAATGGTTCAAAAGTGGGATAGCCTATTAACTCGAGTGGAAAAAGTTCATATGTAAATGTTGATGTATATAGTATTCGAAAAAAAATGCAAAACCAAAAAAAACTCAAGAAGAAAAGACGAGCAAAAATTCAAGAAAAATCAATTCATGTCTAAGTATGTATATAGTCAATAAGAAAGCTTGAGCTTAAAAGTCATATGTATGTGAGCCTGCAGCCAAATGACTTGCCTACATTGGTCAAGCATCCTAGGACATGTAGCTACACTGGCTACCATCCATTCTTCTCTCCACCTACTCTTATTGAGCCGGTTGTACTTGAACTTAGAAGGGAATACCACACTTCTCAAGGAAAGAGTTGTTGGATTAGGGAATTAAGGTCACCATGTTGGATAAGACTGAATTTTACCGCTTCAGCCGAGAGGAGCTATATATCACACACTGTATAAGGTAGACTCATAGTCATAAGGGACAACGTATGACATCGATTTGTTATAACCTGGCTTTTATGCAGAGTTGAGCAGAGTCTCATGGGTCTTATATGTTGTTGTATTTCAAATATGATTCCCAATAAGGTATTGACCAAACCCAATTACTAAAGGCCTGACTGATCTCCAAACTTTGATTTTATGAAGACATGCTTAAAAGTTAAAAATCAATCCACCTTATTTCTTTTTCTTTTCTTTATTCCTTTTTCTGTACTTATAGGCATAAGTGTTTACGTGGGACTAACAAAGGCAAGTATAGGGGGTGACTAATCTCCAATTCATCACCTTTATTTTTCTATTTTGGCCTTAAATCCCTAGATAAATGCATGTATATAGCATTAATTTCTATAAAATAACATTCATTATTTATTCTTTAAATACTATATAAAATACGGTATGTAATACTAAAATAAAATAATAAAGGAAGAAAAGAAAAATAAATAAATTACCAAAGGTATTGAATGACCCTAAACCATTAAACCTAGGCATCATGATGACTGGGTCGACAAGGAATAAAGTAGGGGGGATAAGGGACAAAAAAAAGAAATAAGACCCTCATTTTTATTCTTCAATAAGTCCATTTTGGGACCTAGTTTATTATTTAGTATTTATACATCAAATTAATAAATTTTGTACATGAATATTGTATATAAGAATATATAGAAAAATAAAAAATTATTTTACATAAAAATAATTCATATTATACTCTCTACAAAAATTTAAAATCCAAAATCCCAACTTCAGGGACCTATATCTTCTCCATATGAATTCAAAATTC
Organism: Ottelia alismoides; assembly: GCA_037367405.1. Taxonomy (NCBI): domain Eukaryota; kingdom Viridiplantae; phylum Streptophyta; class Magnoliopsida; order Alismatales; family Hydrocharitaceae; genus Ottelia; species Ottelia alismoides. The sequence goes on from JAZKJV010000414.1 coordinate 600,419, forward strand.
ATCAAAATCACCTTTAATTGTATATAACTTGTTATTAGCTATTTATTGAACGTGGTTTCACTTGATTTGGACTTAATATGCAAAAGTTAGGTTTTGGACCCCTATTGTACAATATACGTGAATAAAATATTCATTTTATATTTTCTTTATATTTTCCCATTTTTATTTTTTCATAATTTTGTAAATATTAATTATAGTGTATGTACTAATTAAACTAAAATAAAACCATTCAAAATGAATCAAAATAAATATGTATGCAAAAATACATAGATGAATTACCTATACATATATATGTATAATAAATACATCTATTTATTTAAATGCACAAATAACTTCATAAAAATAAAATAAAAATACATGTACGTATATTTAAATAAGTTTTAAATACATAAATATGTGTTTAAAATAATAAAATGAAAATATAATATAAAAATAAAATACACAAATATAAGTAAATATACCGATGAATATATATACACACATAGTGGCCTACAATAAATGACCTTGTAGAAATAAATAAATATAGGAATTAAATATTGGATAAAATTAGAAGTGCTTTTTATTTTATAACCAAAAAGTATTCTAATCATTTATTATTTATTTTTTATTTTTTTAAACATTTTGGCCTTGATTTTTTTGGTTCGTCCACGTTTACCAACCAGAGTGCTTTGTTAGTTGACCCAAGCTAACTATCCCCTTTGTCTCCTCTGCTATGACACCTACATCGAGCACTCAACTTTTCACCTTTTCCCCAAGAGTCCTAATGATCTATTTACCCTGAGAATTGAACAAAAATTATCGATGGGATATCACGGATTCATGCATGATCCTGAAATCCCATCAATCTGCTTCGAATCGTCCACCATTCGATCCGCAACTTAACCCTTCATTCTATCAATAAAAAACCGCCTCCATCCTCCATTCAAGGTTTGATCACTCTTCGACCAATTTTAACCCCTTCGATCCTCCCTAATCGCTTAGCCTTGGTGACAGCAAGGCCTTGCTAGAGTTCTCCAGCGAGGGGAATGATAGAGGAGACGTATTCAACTGCCACCAGCGCTCCTCCCGGATGATCTATCCACTTGCTCAAGGCTGAGTAGTGGCATTTCATCGTGTTCCTAGGTAATTTAATTAGTTGATATTTTTATTTCATACTAAGTTTTTCATTTACCAGTAGGTTAGGTTAAAATCCAGATCTTCGTTGACCTGGAGCCTCGTTTTGAATCATCTTTGTCCCGACCTCATATGCACGCCCATCACCCTCCTGACCATGTTCTCTGCTAGATATACCCATTTCCCCCCTTGATTCGTGCAAGGAATCAAGGTCTCGAGCTCCATCTGTCATCCATTGTAGGAGTTGCACCCATCCACCTTTTCTAGGAAGCCTCGTGCTTCCCTTTTGGACTGGTCCCTCGTCTCGAGAGCCTTTATTGCTAGTCTGAGCACCGAACCAAGAATATGGTACCCTCAGATCAAGCAGGAGGCCCAGATCTAATCTATGTCGTTGGAGATTAAATCGAAGCGATGCACTCCAGGACCGCACAATCACTTTAAGTGGGATGACCTGGCCTGTAAGCACCATCTGCTCTCACTTGATGAGGGTAAATTTCATGCACCCCCACCGCATTTTTGCAATATTTAAAAAGTCTTGTAAATAATTTATATAGTTTAAAGTTGTTGATAAATTGCATGTATTCCCTCGAATAATTGTAATATTGCAGTTTAGTCCCCTACCACGTCACCTCATGTGGCAGCACACGTGTATGGGTATTTTGCATGTAGACCCTTCTGGGTTTTGCACACAACCCCTCATAGTTTATTTTATTTACAGAAATACCCCATCCAGCTTGATTTATTTTGTGCTTTATTTTATATTTCTTATAAGCATCATCTGTGCTCCTAAAATTTTGGAAAAGTAAAATAACGTACATGCTTGCATCTCTTTAACGCTATATAATTATTTTTGCATTTTATGCACTTCTATTTATTAAATTTATAAAATAACACGATTATCCACTGTTAGCCTTAAAATTTTTAAAAATATCAAACAGTATTTAAAAATTCCCAAAAATAGTATTTTTTATTTAGTATATTTTTACCTCTAGACTGAAAATCCGTATGAATTGAACAAGAAAATAAATAAAAATAAAAAATGTCCTAAATCCTCATAAAAATTATAAAAACTCTTTAAAAAACACCAAAAATATTAGTTTTATTGGATATTTTATTTATATATTATTAAGTGCTAAAAATAGTTGAGAATTTTTGGCTTTATTTACTATTTTTAAATCTCAAAACAAATTGTCCTATTTATCTACTCCTTGATTTTGTATATTTTGGACTTTAAAATATTTAGAAATTAGCAAAGACATCTGAAAATCATGAAAATAGTAGAAATGTAAAAAAACATAAAAATATTTTATTTTGTAAAATTTTGATTAATTATAGTTATACTTATAATTATATTACCTTATGTGGTATTATATATCTATATATAGTTATATATTTTTACCATTAGTATTAATGAAAATAAATACCTTCTAAATATCAAAAGCCATTTTAAAAAAATAAATAAAGAATTGTACTTACTAATATTTCCTTTTTTTTATATATTTCTTATATGTTATATCCCCTATATTTTACATATTGCAGATATATAAATATATTTATATATTCATCTTATAAATTAAAAAAACAAATTAAAAATATGAAATTTTAAAATTTTAAAAATATATTAATTAGATTAAATCAATATAAAAGTGGGATTATTTTATTTAAGTAAACCCACATACACATTGATTGAAATTGTGAATGCATACTTATGCATTAGCATTTTTTATTTATTTAAATAATACCTGCTACTCCATGTGCTTCCCGTGTTCGACACCTACCGTACTTGTCATTATATACGTATATTGGAGGGTTACCCTAAATTTTCATCCACATTCCTAGCTTCGATTGTTTGATTTATTTTATTTGTGGGTTGATTGTTGAAATGAGCTTCTGACTTTGGAGTGATTGACACATAGACTACGCTCCTACCTTGTGTGGAGTGCACGACCGTCCTCCTTAGTCAGATCGTTGTTTCAGCTATATCTGTTGGGGCACAAACAATAATGCAAAGGTTGTGCAAAGTCAATGAAAAAATCCAAAGAGCCTATACCAAAAATTCCACAAAAAATTGAGCTTCAGCAAAAGCTTACTTCTTGGTCGTTACAATGATCGAGCTTCACACGAGGAATGAATACTACACCGATCCATTCCCACTACTTTTCCACTTCTTCTAGCTTCTTACCCCATTCAGTTGTAAAGACAGGAAACACTTGACCTTAGAAGGGAATATCTGTCTACATGAGAACGAGTTACCAGAAGAGTAGACTCCTTTTTAGTTCAGCAGTTTATCCGAGAAGAGCTAAAAAATTCACATACATGGTTCTATTACTTCATGGTAGCAAGAGTATGCGATTGAGAGAACGGTTCTAACTAGAATGAAAAGAGAACAAGAAAAAATGTTTATAAACCTAAGGACTGTTGTGTCACATGTCTTAACCTCAATTCGGTTCCCAACACACAATTAATCCAAAGGTCTTCTCAGATATCCAAACTTTGACTTTATCAAGACAAGTTTAATAGTTAAAAATTGTTCCAAGTTATTTCATTTTCTTTTCTTTATTTCCTTCTCTACATTTAATGCATAAGTGTTTACTAGGGACTACCAAAGGCAAATATGGGGGTGATGAATCTCCTTTCATGATCTTTATTCTTTCATTTTGGCCTTAAATCCGTAACTAAATGCATGTATATATCATTAATTTGTGAAAAATAAATGCTCAATAATTCACATTAACACTGTATAAATAATGTATCAAATATTATACAAAATACTGTATTTATGCCAAAATAAAAGAATAAAGAAAAGAAAAAGAACGAAGTATAAAATACACGGAATGACCCTAGCGCCCGAGACCCATTCGTCTTGATAACGTAATCGACAAGGATTAAAGTAGGTGGAGATAGGGTGGCCATTTGTACAAAGAATACACTAAAAAACCATAATTTTATAGGACAATAATTATAGTTTGGGACCTATTTTAAAAAAACCTATTTTTACACATCAAATCAATAAGCTTTAAACATCTTTATTGCGCATAAAAAGATAAAAACATACAAAATTTATTTCACTCAAAAATAATATACAATATGTCTGGGACGCAGAATAAAAATCCGCAAAGAAAAATTGTAGACATGTATCTTCTCCACTTGTATCAAAATTAACCAAACTCACATTTATTGCTCATAAAAAAAGTTATTTAATGAAGGCGGTTTCATTCAGTTTGGAGTTAATATGCAAAAGTTAGGATTTGGACCCTCATTGTGCAATATAGTTGTATATTTTATTCAATATAGTTATTGATAATGTTTTTTTCAAATTCATATATTTTTTATAAAATTTTAAATATTATTTAAAACACATATCTATAATTAAAATAAAACAGTTCAAGATAAAATAAAAAATAAACTTTAATATACATATGAATTATACTTGTAAGTACTTGTATAATAAATATGCATATTTGCTTAATTAAACAAAAACTTTATAAAAATAAAAAATATATGAATGTATGTTTAAATTAGATGTAAATATATAAAATATCAATATATTAATAAAATATAAAATACAAAATAAAATTAAAATACAGGAAATACATGTAGGAATAACTTTATATACACATGTTAAAAGAAACACACAATAAATGACCTTATAAAAATAAATAAAAATCATAATTTAAATACTATAGAAATGTACAAACAATTATTATTTTTAATAAAAAATTAATAAATTCATTTGCTAATTTTAATGAAATTTATAAATCTTTTTCTCCAATCTTTTTTCTGTTTGGTTAACGTGGACCAACTAAGCCCTTCATTTGTTGACCACAGTCAATTGTACATTCTCCTCTAGCCGACCTGTCAGAACCTCTGACACACCTTCTTCTCCATTTTTACACGCCTACACCTCTCTTACATTCTTCTCGATACCACCACCAACCGATAGCCCAGTCAATCCACTCCCTCACCCATGTTGAAATCCCCACCAACCACCATCTGGCTTCGCACCATCTCCATCTCGGACCTATGTTTATAAATAAGGAGGTGTGAGCTTTTTTTTTTTTCTTTTTTATCGCTCTTCGACAATCGTAACCACCATTAGACATCACCGTTGAGTCCCTAGTGACAGCAAGAATGACTCCGACTATTTTTGGTGCGGATAAGGTGGAGAAGAGCAAGATCCAGGTTCACCGGACCTCCTCTACAGCGACACTTCTCTGGTCTGAGCTCCATAGTTCGTCTATCAGTCAGGTAAATTTCTATTCCTTGCATTTAGTCCCCTTAGCATAGATTATGTTTTAATTCAGTCATTTACTCACAGTTTTAGTGTAATTTTGAAAATTAAAATCATTGTAGCTTCTTGCTCCGACACCAAATTCATCGTGACCCTCCATCATTTCAACCCCCTTACATTTCCATTATCTTCGCCTTCCGCTTCTCCATCATAGCGCCAAGTTTCCCCTATGATTACTGTGAGGAATCACTTTGTCAACGCTCCCTCTGCTACCTTCGTTAGAGCTCCTTCCATTCTGCTCAACACTTGCTTCAATATCTTCAATATAGGGTTGAGGGGATATCCCTTGACTCCCTTCAGATTTTTGCACAGGACCACTAATGAATCCATGATTCATCTACTCTATATGTTTATTTTAGCAAAATTCACTAAATAATTCACTAATTCATCCCATTAACTTGTATTTATTAAAACTCACTTGTTGTGCTAAAATTAGGGTTAAAATATGTAATTAAATAACACTGTTTTTGCCTAGTTTGATATTATTATTTTATGTACAAGAATTACATATTTTGAACTAACTTTTCTTAAATTATTTTCTTTAATTAATTTACTAACTTAGCATCAAGTATTAAAATCCATAAAAAATCAGAAAATCAAGAGAAAATACAAAATTCTGACTATATATATTTCGTAAATATTTTGTCTTATCTTATTTTATTTTTTTCTAACCTATAAAAATCCATAGATATTGGATTCATTCTTGTATATATTGTCTATAAATTAATCCATTAATTAAAATCAAAATTAAAATACAAAAAAATACAAAATACAAAAATGTGGTATTCTAGTATCTATAGAGTACCTCCAAAATTACATTTTGTACATGACCTTTTTTGATTTTGGTCCATTATGAAAGTTGTAGATCTCGTCGAGACGAACAACTTTCATTTGACACTTTTTAATTTGACTTCATTTACTATTTCTTTCATTTTTTTAAATTTCAATTTTAGTTATTTTTATTTTTATTTTATCTTTATTTAGTTTTTATTTTTACTTTACTCGTAATTTTTATTATTTTATTACTTCTTTTTCATTTTTATTTTTACTATTATTAATTTTACTTTTTATTTTCTTTTCCTCTCCCTTCATTCCCTTTTCTCTTCTCTCACTCTCTCTCTCTCTCTTCATTTCTTCATCTCCTCTCTCCTCCCTATTCTCTCTCTCTTACTCCCAGGTCGTGTGTGTTGCACATGACTTGGATCATGTCCACCCTACCTCTCGGGCACGTGTACGGCACGTGCCATCTCTCTCATCCCAGGCACGTGCTATGCATGTGACCTTCATCCTACACAGCCGTTCATGTGCCCCTCTCCCGCAATGTTCACTGCCTCGCCTCTATCTTTACTTCTTGTCACCTCGCTCCCCTACTCTAATCATTATGAAGTCATTCCCTTGCCCATGTATCCACCACCTCCTCCTCCTATAATGCTTTGCAACCACCCTCGATCAACAACCATCCACCCAACGAAAGCAGCGAGGTCCCAACCCCCTGATCCCTCATGTGACAATTGAAGGATTTCCTAGGTTGAGCGACAACGACCTACTCCTATCGTTGGAGATTTCAGGTGGTGCCTACACCTTGTTGCAGCTTCTATCCAAGAAGCTGTTGAGGCTCTCCAAGCATTCGTGGATGAGGATCGAGGCAATGACAGGAGGCTCTCCAATCTCCCATTTTTCAGGCGATGTCCCAGGTAGCACCTCCTTCCTCCGTATTTCCTTCCCTCTTTCTCTCCTTCTTCTTCTCCACATTTTTTCTTCGTCGTCCCAACGTTCCTCTTCATCTTTTTCTTGACGTTCATAGAGCTCGGAGCCTCCGCTCCTTTCTACCCCATATTTTTCCTCTATGTTCTCCCTTTGACGTACCCTCACCTCCATCCATTGATACCTTCCTTGGTCAGTGGGTCCTCCGCATCTCCTTGGCCTCGACCCAATCGTCCGTGACCCTTCTACCGCCCTCCCACTACCTCGACCTCGGGTGTGTGTCTCTTGAGGTCTGCTCCATTAACCTCCAGTCTCCTTTCCATAGCTCCCCACTACCGCATGTCGTCTCCAACAGCTTTATCGTGAGTCGGTCGAGCTCTATCGCCCTCACGTGCCACCCTCGCAGTATGCTGCAGCTCCCCCACCTCAATGTTTGATCACAATTAGATGACCCCATGTCCACCACATGGTCTTACCGAACCTCACGCCCTACCCTCGAGACTCAGGTGGATCCGAGCCATCGAGAAGCAGCCACATAGAGGCTCTATTTTGTGCGCAGCACGTGCTGCGGGGGTAATTTGTTCGTAGGCCCCCACAAGTTCTTGAAACTTTGAAAAGGCCCCCCGCTAGACAATCGTGTGTCCCATGTATGCGCACAATGGCAAATTGCACATGGGACCCTAGTAGTTTTATAAAAATACAAATAAGTCCCTCCTAAGACCTCTTTGAGATAAAAACTCTTATTATTATTGTATTTTAGTCCCCATCACTTCATATTATCATATCTTTTCATATGAACTCCACTTTTTATGCATAACAATTTATTTTGAAGCTATTTATGTGCTCTTTCACTTTATATATCTTGTGGACATATTGGAACTTGAATTAAGTTGAATATTATTTGAAGTTCACTTTGATCTATGCAATCTGACTTTGAAATATTAAGAGGGATAAATTGACTCTCGTTTGTAGGAACTTATTCAAAGAATATTGATTGATTCATTTCCTCGCTATTTCTTTATTATTCCTTGATGACTAAATCATAATGGAGCGTGATTAAATTGGAAGATTATTTGAAGATTTTTGCAAGCTTAATTTGGGACTCATTTGTGCATAATACTTTTAGAAATTTGTTCTATTTTTGTAGAAGCTTAACCAAGGATAATTTGATTGATTTATTGATCTTTTATTGAGGAATTAATCTTAGCAAAATTATTTTGATAAAATAAAGATTAGTCATTAATTAGTCTTTTAGCCTACAGCTTGATTTGTTAATTATTTCTGAATTAATTTCTTTAGATCTGTGATTTCATTTGAGGATTAATTATCTTTTATTGGAGTAAAAATCATAATCATAGATCTTATGCTTCATAGTCTACTATGTTTATTCTTCTTGCATGTTCATCATCGCATTTCTTCTATTTGAACTTCATTTTCTAACATAGAGATTAATATTGAAATTAATTAATTACTTTGATTAATTTAAAACCATGGAACTAAAAATTGACCGTTCCCTAAAATCAAATAAAAATCACAAAGCTAGAATGGGTATTTGACATGCTTAAAATATCATCAGAGAAATAATATCATGCATACTACATTTCATTTGCATATGAGTCCTTCATGAACATTGTGGAGCGCATTTAGATCGATATTTTTTATTTTATGCATTTTTGCATCAGAGATTGTTTGTTATTTTATTCATATTCATTTTTTCATTTCATGCAGTAGTCAAAGTCAACGTGCCAAGTGGTACACAGTTATTGGTCCATCTAGTGCCTGGTCACCCCCGCCCCCTTTTTTCTCTCTCAACACAAGCTACTCACATGTTTCCCCCTTCAACCTTCACCTCACGTGCTAGTCACGTGATTCCTCCTTCAACCTTCACCTCATGTGCTAGTCATGTGATATCACCTCCCTCATCCTCACATGCCTAACACGTGATCGCCATCTTCCCCATCTTGCGACGCCCTAGCGCATCCTCCTCCACCGTACATTCCTCCCCATGCCTCCACCACTATTGATAAATCTCCATTTCATCACCTTTATTCGTTCATTTTGGCCTTTGAACCCTAGCTAAATGCATGCAAATGTCATTATTTGCATAGATTAACATTCAATATTTATTGTATAATTATTATATAAATTACATTATTTAAAGCCAAAATAAAATAATAAAGAAAAAATGAAAAGAAAAGGAAATAAAATTCCAAAGAATTTTATGACCTTAAACCCTGAGATCAAGTCATGAATTGACTTGTTCGACAAGGAATAAAGTTGGGGGAGATAAGGGTCAAAAACATAATAAAACCCTATTTATTTATTCATCAATGACTCATGTTTGGGGCCCATTTTATTTTTTATTTTTATTCATCAAATCAAGAAACTTTGTACATAAAAGTTGTAGATAAAAATGTAGACAAAAATATAAAATAAACTTCACATAAAAATAACAAACAATGTACATTTTATACTCAGAATAAAAAGCCAAAACCCAAATTTCCCTGACCCATATCTCCTCATTAAAGACTCAAAATGCATCAAAATCACCTTTAATTGTATATAAATTTAAATAAGCTATAATGAAGGTGGTTTCACTTAGATTGGAGTTAAGGTGTGAAAGTTAGGTTTTGGACCCATATTTTAATATACTAGAATAAAATATTCATTCTAAATATTCTTTTTAATTTTATAATCTTATATTTTTATAGTTTTGTGAATATTATTCATAGTATATGTACACATTAAGAATATAATGTAACATATGGAAAATAATAAAATAAAATAATATACCAAAATACATAGATGAATATACAATACTTATACTTATATAATAAGTATTCATATTTATTTAAGTATACAAACTATATAAAAAATAAAATAAAAATATATTTATATATGTTTAAATAATTTATAAATATATAAATTATGTATATAAAATAATAAAATTGGAAATACAAAATAAAAAGCACAATATATAGGTATATTACCTATAAGTAAACTTGTAAATAATAGCCTATAAAAAAATGACTTGAAAAAATAAATAAAAATAGGAATTAAATACTATAGAAAATAATAAACATTTTTATTTTATAACATTTATATAATTTATTTATTTATTATTTTATTTCTTATTATTAATCATTTCTTATGCTATTTGTCTTCTAGTGGTCGATGTGGACCAATGGGAGGCCTGCTTCTATTGACCATAGGTCAACTAGCCCTTTGGCATCTTTACTTTGTTATAGATGTATCCTCCTGATTTTGCTCCCTTTTTCTCAGGTAGCCAACAACTTCCATCAATATGATTCTTCACAAAAATCAATCCTCGATCATTTCTAATACACGCCACCACCGTAAATATTGTGTACATTATATTTATTTATTACAAACCTTCGGTCAATAAGGTCACATCTCCATGGTTATAAATAAGACCTCCTTTCTTCCTTCCCGATTTAATCCTTCTTTAAGTCGTTAAACCACTGGCTTTGCATGTGTGTGTGTGTGTATGTGTGCTTCCGGTGACAGAGAGGGTACCCTCCGGAGTCAAGCAGTGCAAGAAGGTGAGAAGGTGGCCCAAGGGGTTCTCCAGCTACCTCTGCTCCCTGTCGTGACAACCAGGTATGAGTTGTGCCATTTTATCATTTCTAGGTTAGGATTAGCCTTAGTTTCATTTTATGAATTTTATTTAGTGTTTTAATTAGACATTTATCATAGATTTAAGTTTAGCGCCTCGATGGAGATCATGAGCTTCGACCACCCTGATTCCAGTATGAACCGACTCGTTCTGACTCCCTTTCACCCTCATTATCTTCCCGATCACAAGCTCTTCCATCCACTGCACTTGATCTTCTCTGATTCAGTGTGAATCAGAGGGCATATATGCTCCTCCACCCGCTTCATCTCCCTTCGAATCCCATAAATCAAAGATCATGGACCATCGCCCGAGTCCACTCTGTCTAACCCTACAGGTCCCCATCCAAATGAGGCTCATATGGAGCCAATTCGATCCTAGGAGGACCTCCAAGTGCGTATGCTTTATCAAGACCTCAGTAGCTCCAACACTGAGCTTAGGATCTTCAAGTGCATATCTGGAGGTGTGGAATGACAAGACGAAGCTATTCAACCTATCAACAACCCCAAAGAAGGTTGGTGTCGAGCAGAACATCGAATCAAAGATCGGAAGGGCATGCCTTCTTGCATGTTCTTCTAGGCTACCTCACAATTGTCCGATCAAGAATGTGGTGCGAGATGAAGACGCTATCATCTGCTGGATATGCACTCAACCGTCAAATATCCGCCAGAGATCTAATCTACGCCATCGAGATGCAAACCGTCATTGTGCATCTCGTAATCGCCACGTACATAAGTAAAATCATTGCGACCATCGTCCTGTGAGCAAATAAAGGGTATATTTCACTCTTTATTTCTATTTGAGCTTTGTAAATATAATCTGTAGTGTAAATAAATGTGTAAAAATTGCATAAGACCCCTCGTATTTTAGAGTATTACATTTATATCCATGCCATTTTACCTCATGTCCCCCCCCACGTGGGGAGGGTAATTTGCATAAATACCTTTATGGGAATATGTATTTAGAATTAGTCCTTAAAATTGTATATTATGTGTTAAGTTTTGTGGAGAAATTGTATAGAGTACCTTCATTGTTTTGAATATTTTAAATATACTCCCAACAGGTGTTTGTGAATTAAATATATGTGGACAAATTGTACAATAGCCCCTGGATTTTTACTTTAGGGTTCTGGAATGCATGAAAATTCTTGATATTTATAAAGAGGTCCCTGCTAGTATTCAATTTTTGTGTTTGATCATTAAATTTTATAAATATCACATGTGCTCTAAAAATAATGTGAAAATAGGATAATGTACCTGGATGCTTGTTGTTTCATGCTATATTTTATTTTTACATTTTATGCATACTGCCTATTTATGAAAAATCAACTGGAATCTATTTTGTTCATATCTAGTTATAAAAATGTCAAAAATATGAAAAAGTCTTTAAAATCACAAAAAATCATATGTTGTTTATTATGTCCAATATTATATTCGTACCACAAAAGCCTAAAATAGAAAAAGAAAGTGATAAAAGAATTAAAACTCCAAAATCTAATAAAAATGGAAAAAAAATACCAAATACCCCCAAAAATATTTATTTTTGTTTATAAATTTTCGTTATCTTCTTACCTATCTATTATAATAGATTTGGAGAAATGTTAAAACTTTTTGCTATTTTTCATCTCCAACATAATTTGACCTATTTATTTAATCCATATTTTGAGTTATTTTTTATTTTACAAATATCTAAAATTTAGAAAAAAAATCCCTAAAAATCATAAAAATAGTAAAAAAGTATGAAAAATCCAGAAATATGGAATTCTGTAATTTTTGGTTATTTTAATAATAGTTATAATTACTATACCCTATATTGTATAATACACCTATTTATATCTAAATATATTCTATATTATTCTTACATAATATAAAAACCCTTTTAGTATTTCTTAAAATTTTAAAAATATATAATGGGCTAAATCTCAGGATATTTCTATAATTTTTTATATATTTATTTATATAAATATATCTTGTATGTACTACATTTTATGTATAAATTATAGATAAAAATGCCTATAGATAGATATATATAGCTATTGTCTACTATTAAAGTTAAAAACAAAATTAAAAGTTAGAAATTTTAAATTAAAAAATAACATATAATCAAATAAAAATTATAATACCAAAAACCCACATAATAGGACTTAAAGACAATTATGTACATAGATCACATTGATTAGCAATAATCATTATGTTACCTAGCTTGCTTTCTGTGGTTCGACATCTACATGCTTACATGCTATAAATTTTTGTTTGTAGAGTATAATAATTTGTGCCTCACATTTTTCGCTATTCATTGCTTATTTATACATTGTGGGTACTTGTTGATTGAACATGGGTTCTCTTTGTGGGTCGCCTCAGTGACACTCGATCTTCGCACTCCGCGAGGATATGTTTTAGAATAGCATAGTAGAAAACCATTCATCAACTATTCTGCACCTCTGGCCAACAACCCGCTTCTCCATCCATGCTCCTCTGCTAATCCTATCTCCTTCAATCATACTGGGAGTCTTAACCAACTCCTTCCATCCTATCTCCTACAATAGCCTTATCCTCTCAATCGCCAACCCTTTGCTCCCCTATCTTTGGCAACAACCTTCACGCATCTTATCCCCACACCATCATTGTTGACCCCTTCCGCAACCCTAAATGCAACTAACCATCGCCACCTACGCCCAATTCTTCTCTCTCCATAAGAACGACCTCTGACCAATCTTCCCAATCATCCATCGTATCCAACACCTTCAACGAATTAACGAGATAGAGAGATAGAGAGAGAGTTGCAACATAGGGTTGAACATTAGCCAAATATTAAATCAAGTATTTCCGCTAGTAGAACTTTATGCTTAGGGTGTTTTCATATAGGCATATCACTTAGTGTAAATTTTTAATACATTGTCTTCAATCCCGCATGAATAACGTGATGAATCGTTGTAAGTCTTCTTCTTAGAATGCATCATTTATTTAACTCTTGCATCGTCTTTTTCTGACCCTCTACTCCTCGATTTTTACAACTTGGTATTTAAAGGAATTGGGACTGCTCGCTAGATGGGATTTTTGTATGCTCATCTAAGACTCAAGTGACAACCTTAAATTAAAATTGGGACTGCTAATCAAGGATACTATAAATAAATTGACATAAAATTAACCCTTGTGTCTGGTGGAGAGAAACCCATTGATTGTTTGTAGGAAAATAATTGCACAATTTGGGTAGAGCCAAAACCTGGGAGCCTTATTCTGACCACTGATATTAAAAACGACTAGCTACTTCTCAGTGAGGGAACTACGGTCTCCCTTAGCATATTGGATGGTTAAAGGACAAGGTGTAAGGCATCGTCCAAAAGTAATACGGGTAGCCACTCTATGGTCCCTACCTAAACCCATACTGGATGAAAGTAGATGCAACTTGTCGTATGAATTCAGGCTAGTCGTTATGACACTCTCCAGAACCTAAGATCTGCTTAATCTTCTCAAAGATTGTTTTATCATTAAATTAAAATTGAAAAGATAAGCGACCAAACTCTAACGTGCCTTCACAAGTGTCGAGTGGGTGAATCTACAAGTTTGATTTGTGTGTGTACAGAAGTCATATGTTTGTACCCACTATAATCTCTTGCTCTCTTGACTCTATCAACATGCTCTTATCGATTATCTTGACATCTGAGATGACCCTATTCTCGATCCAACACTTTGCGAATGCTTCACAGAATCCCTTAGAATTTATGTATCCTTAGGATCGAGATGACCCTATTCTCGAACCCGCTCGATCTTCAAATGACCATCTTCTCATGACCAAGCTCAATAAGTCAATCTCAAGGTTTTGTTGATCCCAGACTAACCCTCTCTTTAATTCTCCCCTACCAAGGAAACTTTAATCTTTGTAGAACCCCATCGACACCTATATCTAATTCAGACACATTTACATCTGAAGGTGAAGAAGAAGAGAAAATGTGTCTAAAGAGGAATCCTTGTGAAGATGAGAACAATAACGATCCAATGTTGGCAATTCTATCCCGTATAACCACTGTTGAGCAATAGAATGACATACTGGTGGCATGGTTAGCAAAACCCGAAGGAGCTAGAAATCCAGACAAGGACACTATGGAAGACACATACCTTCCGAAGATTCATGAGGACAACAACTAGCTAAGACCAGTAACCCCTGAGGATGTGTTCGAACACAAATTGCATTTTCTCACGCTGCTCCCGAAGTTTGGAGGAAACAACCACAAAGATCCCTACTCTTTCCTTCAGGATTTTGAATTAGTATGTGACAACCTCTCTCACCGAAGGATTAGCCAGGACTATATTAGGTTGAGAGTCACTCCTTTTGCCTTGACTGATAAGGCAGCATACTGACTGAAGAACATAGGGGAAGTGGTCTCAACACGGGCTAAATTCTAGACTATATTCCTAAAGAAATTCTACCTAGTGAGTACAATTGATCAAATGAGGATCAAGCTGACAAGATTCACCCAACATCCCAATGAATCATTCATGAATCCTGGGAGAGGTTTACAAACTTAATTCAAAATGCCCTAGGCATGGCATAAGCAAAATGATGCTGGTCTAGAGTCTTGTAAGTGGTCAAGACCCAGAAATGCAAGGGTTAGTTAGTGACTCTTGTAGAGGAAGCTATGCGGGGTGTCATGAGGACATGGTCTACATAGTGTTCAAGAAATTAGTAAACACAACCCATGCACGACACGACCAACCCACTTTCGCTCTTATCAAAATAAGGGGAAAGAAGTCTATGAACAATCTGTCTACCGACCAAAGTGCCATCATGGGGATCATCGCTAATAAGCTAACTATGGTCGAATAGATTTACATGAAGGTGGATAAACTCCATAAATCTACTAATATGGATAAACTGTCTAAACTACCCAAGAAGATGGAGGAAGTACCTGATCAGGTATCTAAGATACAGATATCTGCCCTGACTACACCCCCTACTCCCACACACTAGATTCAATGTATTTAAGGGAAAAGGGAAGGGAAACAAAGCACCTGGGGTGGAGACCAGTCTTTCAGCCATTAGACCGAAGAAATCACCGCTCAGACAATTTACGAGGAACCTCCACAAGTTTTGAAGATCAATGGAGTTTGGTACATACTTGACCCAGTCAACCAACAGGATTCCAACTCAACTCTGAACCCTCATCCACTATGGTCTTGTCCCGGATATCAACCCCAGCAGCTGCAACAGCGACAATACCAGCAGTCCTGTTCGGAATACTAGAACCCGCAACAACAACAGTAGTACCACCGTCAAGGCCAGTACCGTAAGAACCAGTCACCCCAGGTCAGGAAAGGACAGGGTCTTTCTATTTAGTCTCTCCCAAACTCCAGCAAGTGCTAGATGAACTTCATGACATGAGAGTTGATACCAACTAACTCTCTAGATGGAGAGACGAGTACACCGCACTACAAACTGTGATTCCCGCTCAAGTCCAAGCTAACACTAATAACCTTGGACACAAATATCAGGTATTAATCTCAAAATGTTCTTTGCCTGAATACGAAATCTTTTTGCATTATGTCACCAATCATATTTCTCTCAAGAGCAAAAAGATTGTAACCATGCCTGATTGAGCAAAGGAACGCGATGACATAGCCTCAGTATCCACATCTAAACATACATCTGGGGAAGAAAAAGAGGAAAGACCACCAAATCCTACCCTGGAGCACCACATCCCCTTGAAGTCAAGCGAGTTCAAATCAGAAGAAGAGGACTCACAGCAGCACTAGCACCCCCTGCAACCATAGTTGTCATTTTCTTTTCCCAGTACGAGTAAGAGTCCTGGTGTCAGTCTCAGTCGTGTTCATGTACAAACTTCTAGTTTCAACAAAAGTGATGTTTTAGTTCTTGATCCTGATCACTCAATTTGTTTCCCCTATGCTGTAATGGCTGGAAAGAAGAAAAACCTAAAAAACCAAAAAATGATGAAGAGGTGGCTGACATCAGCAAAGAAAACATCAAGGTCACTTTATCTCTAGACAAGATGATAGAAAGAGATTCGGATTTTAGAAAATACTTTAAGGTGATATGAACACCTACAATTGTCAATAGAAAGAACTCAAGCTGAACAAAGAAGTATATCCTCTCCATCACTACATCTCATTTAATCATGAGCTTCCAATAAAGAAGAGAGACATAGGTGCACACTTTGTGACTAGCCAAATCAATGAGATCAAGTTTTCTAAAACTCTATTAGACAGTGGTTCCTCCATCAATCTCATGCGCATCACACTTTATAAACATCTAAATATGGGGCCTCTTAGGAATTCAAGAGCCATATTTCAATTTGTAGATACATCAACTAAGAGACCCAGGGGTGAGATCATGAACATTGTAACCACTATCGTGGGACCTGATTGTCCAGTGGATTTTGCAGTGCTTGACATGGATGTCTGTAGGAATTGAAATGATTCCCAGATGATCTTAGGATGACCCTTCCTTAGAACTGCATGAGCCCTATTTGATTATACCTTCGGGAAAATCCAATTTGGAGCTGTTGAACTAGAAATGAAGCAAACTAGATTCCAGAGACCTGATATAGAATCCAACATCGAGTCGGTATCTTTAGAGTCAGAGGCAGATTGTAGCATGGTTATGACAATTGGTCCATGCAGATATAACCCAATTACAGAATCACTCTCATTTGGAGATGACATTATAGATCATTTGGTCCACGAGCTCATTCAAGGTAACACTCTGCTTGCATATCCCCACACTCCTAGAGACATAGAGGTCTATCTAGACCTGTAAGTCCCATATGTGTTAGGACAATCCCAGAGCAAGGAAGATGGGTTGGACGCTACTTCTGCCAAACTATGACACATTCTTGGCGATCCGACCCCCAAATCCATTCAGTTGGTGATAGATGAATCTATACAAGACCTACCCACAACACAACCAGATTCAACAATGTTAGATCCAAGCTTCTTAGATGATACAAATCTCCCTGAATTCGATCCATCACCCCCTACTCTCAAATATGAGTTCCTTGCGGGACCTAAGGGAAAATTTCCGGTCATCATCAGCTCACATAAGACCAAAGAGTAGGAAATCCTCCTGCAAGAAGTATTAGAGAAAATTTGCAAGCCAATTGGATTGAATTGTCAGATCTCCAAGGAATTAGGATAATGCTTAACCCTTTCATGAATTCCTATGTAGTCTGAATCCAAATTTATGAGAAGTGGTTAAGATTGAGATAAAGAATTGGTGGGAAGTAGGGTTCACTTATCCCATCTCGAACTCCACGTAGGTGGTACCCTTACACATAGTCCCAAAGAATTCAGGTTTCCATATCGTCACCAATGAGGAGGGAGAGGAGATCACAACACGAGTACCCACGTCATGACATGTCCATGTGGATTACATGCGCTTGAATGTCGTGATGAAAAAGGATCACTTTTCGTTGCCATTTATTGATCAAATTTTGGAGAGATTGGCAGGAAGAGAATACTTTTGCTTTTTAGACGAGTACTCGATTACAATCAACTAGCCATCGCTCCTGAGGACCAAGAAAAAGACAACATTCACTTATCCCTTCAGTTTTTACAGTTCCAAGTGCATGCCTTTCGGGTTATCTAATGCCCCCGACACTTTTCAGCAGTGTATGATTGTTGTTGGGGTACGTCATCTCGAAGAAGGGAATGGAGGTTGACCCAACAAAGGTGGATGTGATCAAGAAACGCGAGCCACCAACCAACATAAAAGGTCTTTTCTAGGGCATGTTAGATTTTTTCGAAGATTTTTCAAGGTTTTTTTTCAAAAATTACCTGATCGCTGACCGAGCTCTTAGGAAAAGACACATATTTCATTATAGATCATAAGTGTCTTGAGGTCTTTGAGCTGATCAAAAGAAAAATCATAGAAACTTTTATCCTACAAGTCACCGACTCGTCCCTTCCCTTCTTGATCGGGGTCGATGCCTCTGATTTTGCAATAGGGGTTGTTCTAGGATAGAGGAGAGATGGAGTTCCTTATTTTATTCACTACGCAAGCAAAGTTTTGGATCCATCTCAAAAGAATTATACTGTGACTAAAAAAGGAAATGCTTGTTGTAGTCTTTGCCTTAGAAAAATTCAGTCTCCTACTTTGATCGAAGGTGACAACATATACAGACCATTCAACCATCTGTCACTTAATAGCAAAGAAGGGTGCAAAGGTAAATCTTCTAAGATGGATACTTCTACTTCAAGAATTTGATTTGGAGATTAAAGATAAGCTGGGAGTGAAGAATGTGGTGGCTGACCATATATCCCGGATCGAACACAATAGAATTCCGGATTCAGAATTGATTCGTGAATCCTTCCCAGATGAGCCAATTTATGTTATTGACTCCTTCCCATGGTATGCAAACATGATTAACTATCTCGTCTCTAAGAAAGTTCCACAGGGTTGTCCCATTAACAGAATTTATCGACTTAAGTCGGAATCCAGGCAATACCATTGGGAGGATCTATTCCTTTTATTCGAAGGACTTGATTGTATATGGAGAAGACATATTCCTCAAGAGGAATACCACAGTGTTCTCACTCTATGCCACACTTTAGAGGCCGAAGGACACCACTCCGAGAGAAAGATCGCTAACAAGATATTCCAATGTTGATTTTATTGGCTGGCCTTGTTTGTAGATGCCTACAATTTTGTCAGGTCTTGCCCGGTCTATTAGATAATGGGAGGGACCATTGGTCCTAAAGAAGCCCTGCCCGTGCAACCTATCATTATTTGTAATGTATTCGACACATGCTGCATTGACTTTATGGGCCTATTCCCTAACAGCCACAGATTTGAATTTATTATTCTCGCAGTGGACTATCTTCCAAGGTGGGTGGAGTCTATCCCTACTCGAGCTGCAGACAAAAGAACCATCTGTAAATTTCTAAAGATCATATTATTTTGAGATTCGGGATCACCAAAGTTCTGATATCTGATTCGGGTAGCCACTTTATCAATCAGGCAGTGAAGAATTTGACTAAGGATAACGACATCGAGCACCATGTCACAAGTGTTACCATCCACAATCTATGGCATGGCAGAGGTGTCAAACATGGTGGTCGAAGGAATTTTACAGAAGTTGGTCCGCCTTGACAGGAAGAACTGTTCCCAACTCGAAGACTGAGTTCTATAGGCTCACAGGACATCTTACAAGACCCCTTTAAGCACCTCCCTGTTGATGAATCTTTGATTCATCACTCTAATTAGTTGAAAATATCATTGTCCCGACAATTTAGGATCACTTACAAGTTAACTTCATAAAATTAACTTTCATGCACTCGTACTTAATTTGCTAAAATTAGCATTCACGTCTGCATTAATAATCACCTTCACATTTCACTAATTTCACCCTTTTTAGTTAATTCATGCTAACTACAATTGACCTGAAACCAACTCCATTGTGTACATACCACTAACCTTAATCCACTAAAAATATTAAAAAATGCTAACTTCTGCATATGCAAAATAAACCCAAACCCTAATTCCAGGATAGATAAACTAAAGCACTAATATCTCTCTCAAACAGTGTCCAAATAAATCCTACTTACTTTTGATCTAATGTACATTCAATTATCTTCAAAAAAGATAAAGTTCAAAAGAATCAGAGCTCATTGTGAAAATTGGTTTTTGGGCCTCTTTTGTACATTGTTTATTTTAGATGGTTTTGAACCATCATTTCATACGCATATTTCACTCATTTAAATTATTTTCTTTTTAACTCATTTATTATTTTAATAAAAAACATAAGAACTAAAATACAAAAAATTCAGAAAAAGCAATATAAAATAACAATTCTGATTGGCCTTTCTAACTTGATCCATTTGTACATATTCCACATCCCTAATCTATTTTGACATTAACTCAACCCATAATTGGTCATTTAAGTCCAGTGCATTATTTCATGGCATTTTGATTTTTGTATGCATTTATTTATCATCAGAAAATCAAATTAAAAATTTCAAAGATAAAAAATGGTATTTTACATCTACAAATTTGCATATCTTGCATTCAACATTTCGTTTGCATTTGAGTCCTTCATGTACATTGTAGATCACTATTAGATGCACATTTTTTCATTTTGATCAATTTTCCATTTTGGTCCATCTACCAATTTTTAATCTATTTAATTCTGCATTTGTTGCGTCAGTCAAAGTCCTTGGTCAACATCCATATGTCCATGTGTTGGCCCTTCATTGGGCAACTTAGATCTATAGTCAAACCCGCCATACCTAAGTCAACCCTCCATGTTTTCTAGTGCCCATGATCTGGACCATTGTATCAAATTAGATCCAACGATCACGATTAAGCCCATGTAACAACCTCTCCCCTCCCACATGTAGGTTAAGTGACCTCCACCGCACGCTCCTTGCACGTGATTCCCTCTCCCTCCTCCTCATGTGCCCCACATGTGAGGGGTCTTCTCCCTCTCTGCTATGCCGGGCTCCCACACCAATCTTTTTCACTACTCTGATCTTCCCCTTTCTCCGGTCGAAAGACCAACGAAACTCCCCTCTGTAGTTTGACTCATCTCTCCGATAACCCCCAACAACCCATCGTCTCCAACGGCCGAATGATGAATCCCTGATTCTCACTCTTTATTCTTTTATTTTACTATTTATCTTGGCAAAGCAACATGTAAAGATGTGTAAATACAATAACCTAGCATTCTGCATGCATTCAAATATTGCATAATTAGCATGTTTTTATTCAAAAATAAAAGAATAAAAGAAAAGAAAAAGGAAGGAGGTATTTAGAATGTAGAGTGACCCAAACCCCAAGAGAAGGTTAAGCCTTGACGTTATCGTAATATAAAATAAGTAGAGGGAGATAGGGTTTACTTTGTATTGTACAGAGTATATATTTTTTTATCCATTTATTTGTGACAAAATAAAAGTAAATTATTATTTTTTCTCCCTTGTATATATTTCTATAAATAATATAAAAATATAAGAAAAATCAGAAAAAATAAATAAAAATGAAAATAAAATTCTCCTTTCATTGTGCAAAACACAAGTGTATATATCACACCCTCTAATTATTTTGTATCATTAAATAATTTGCAGAAATAAAATAAAAATTATTTTATACTCCTAGAAATATGTTGTAATCAAATAAAATATAAAACGAGGTTATTTATATAAAAATAATAAAATAAAAATACTTGTACATAATACATAGGTATATCATACATGTATATAATACTATATATTATATATACACTCATTATTTTTTCATAAAAATAATTAAAAATGATAGAAAAATAATATGAAAATAATAAACATTTTTCAATTTATGCATTTTATATTTAAATTCATTTATTATTTTTCATTTAATTATCTTTATTTAACCCTCTATTTTGTCTTCTAGTAGTTTTTGTCCTTATCCTTGGCCTCTCCTGATTGGCCCACCTCAGATTCGTTCACCTCAGTCAACATTTTCCCAACTCCTTTTCGCCCGAATTGGGTTTGCCCCAATTTTCACCCAATTTTTGTGACCCGATCGTGGTGCCTTCCCCTCCGACTTTATGCCCCGATTAAGGGGCGTGGATCCCTAATCCAAGCCCGATCATTTTCCAGTCGATCCACGCCTCGGTTCACGGGCTACAACCCCACCTTTTCGAACCTGGAAGCATATATAGCATGTGCACCCTCTTACCTTTTCTACCACTTCCGGCTGCTCCACCACTTCGGCTGCGCCTGCCTTTTCTTTTCCAGAGTGACATCACGAGAGGGAGAGACAGCAGGAATCATTTGGAGCGTAGTAGCCCCTAGGTCAGGAGAGCTTTGTCTCCGCTCCGTAATGAGGAGCTCCAGCCTTTGTAGTCGTCGTCCATTGAGTAAGTCACTCCCGTAGGCTTCGTCCATGACCCCTAGTTGACCTCCTTCATCCGTAAGAATTTGGAGGTCAAGGACACACCCATGTAGCTCCAGGACCGTCATGCCTCGCCAGGACATTCTCCTTAGTCCTGGCCCATTCTAAGCCCACCAGCAGCTGCGGACGGACCTCAACGCCATTTTCCCTATCTGAGCAGCTTCCTAGGATGCCGCAACAACACTTCATCATCGATTGAAACTCACTGGAGTGGAGTTCATTCCCAATTCTTCCAGATCTGATCAAGGCTCCCCCCAGTTCTAATCTCTGTCATCCACCATCGAGGAGCCCTCGATCGTTGGATCCATCTGATGATTGTATCAATGCCGTCCATCGTCGAAGGGGTACCCTCGCATCCAGACCGTCCATCATAAGTAGACCGCCTTCAACTGTTGGATTGTGCCTTAATAAGGGGTAAACTTTACTTAGGCCCCTCTCTATTCTGTGTTTTCTATTTAGTTTTGTAAATATTTATTGCAGTTCAGTTTGTCTTGGATAATTTGAAACAAGACCCTTGTAGTTTCTTCTATTTGCACTTAGGTCATGTTTGTGTGAACTCACGTGTAGTCCCACATGCTTTTCTGGGTTATTTGCATGATACGCAATGTACTTTATAGATGTGATGATTTGAATGGCTAACTTTGGAGCTTTGCATTTATACCCTACGAGTTTGATTCACATGATGCATGCGGTTTTATTTGTGCTTTTTGCAACGTAGGCCCTACATTTCTCTACCGTGTTATTATTTGGCCTAAAACTTAGTTATAATTGCAAGTAGGTCCCTCAAAGTAACCGATGTCCCGATAATGATCAATCGTCAGGTAAAAATAATCACTCTCGAGTCGTTGCGACCCAGATCGAGAGAGATCGGTCAATCAAGAAAAATAAAAGCAGTCCATCAATCAAAAAGATACAAATCAATGAAATCAACAATAGCGGTCCTGGCTATGAGATTAGCCTGGCATTGAACCCAGGGTCGATCTTAGGGAGCACGAATTGGCCTCGCGGCATACGAAGTATTCTAAAAACAATATAAAATAAAAACAAGTCTTTTTGGTGGATTTTTAATGGTTTTTATGTTTTTTGGATTTTTAATAATAAAAGAAAATAAGAAAAAGGCAAAACAAGGCAAACTCAACAAATTATTTAAACACTCTAAAATGCTAAAAAAATTCAAACAAAAATATTTTTATGTTTTTTAGGTTTTTTAATGTTTTTGGTGAATATTTCAGATTTTTCCAATTTTTATATAATTTACTAAAAATCAAAGAAGGCAAAAACAGGAGCAATCTGTCCAGCCAGGCTTCAAAGTCCAATGAAAAATATCAAATGGATCTCTCATAGCATGGAGGTAATTTTTATGAGAATAGAAACAATAAGGAAAATTCAGAAAAAGAGTTTATTATTTTTTGAGTTTTCTACAATTTTTTAGAATTTTTATAAGTTTTTAATGGTTTTTAATTTTTAGGATTTTTTGTATCCAAAAATAGCCAAAATTGGATAGAAAATGAAACAAACCAAAAGAAGAAAAACCTAATTTTTTGGAATTTTTAAAATAGTTTTTATATTTTTTTATGATTTTCTAAATTGGACAGAAGTAAAAACTATTGTTTTTGAATTTTTAACAATATCAAAACATCTCAAAAATGTACCCAAAATTTAGGGAAATTTTTACACAGTGGCAGGAGCCACGTGTCCAAATTTCACACAATTTGGGTTAAATTTGCTATTTTATTTAAATAAAATAAAAGCTCATAGTGCACAGGGACCTAAATGCAATAAAAAAGTATGTTTCAGGACTAAACCATAACAAAACAAGAAACTTCAGGGCCTGTTTTGCAAAAATCCCATAAAACATGCGCGACGCACATGTATCAGACACGGAGGGGTATATATGCAAATTCTATTTATAAAAGATCAAACACTAAAGCATAGGAAACACAGGGTATAGATTGCAAAATATCCAAGTCCTCACGTGAAGAAGCACGTGGCCCACATATAGAAGGACTAAAATGCAAAAAGAAAAGCATAGAGGTCCGATGTGCAATTTTTACAAAATAAAAACAACTGTATAAAATATTTACAGGACTAAAGCGCAAAAACAAAAGAGCAGGGGCCTAATCGAAATTTACCCCTCTTATTATTGGACGGATGAGGGGGTGCCACGTGGTTGATCGACAGCTGAGAAAAAAGGGCACCCCTTCGTTGAAGTGAACGGTCCTGATCACCCCAGAGAGATCTGACGGTGGCTGGCGCTCCTCAAATCGAAGGCTGAGATAGGATCTGGAGCGTCGGGGTTGATCGGACGACGGAGTAGGGTCCTCCAAGAATAGCTCGCCGACGAGCTTCGCCGGCTCCGTGTGCGCGGTGGGGACCTCCTCTGGCGTTGCTGGGATATGGAAAAGCTCCGCCTCGATGCTCCGCAGCTGCTGGAATCCTCCGATGACGCCGGGGACCACCGGAGTGGCCCGGTGATGGCGGAGGGAAGAATCTCCTGGGCTGAACTGTCTCGACCCTCAGATGGGTCGCATTCACCTGCAAATGAGCACCAACAGCTTCCTGGGTCGAGGGCAAATTTCCTCGACACGGTTAAGGGTGGAATGGTGGTCGGGCGAGTCGGTATGGACGACCTCCGGTGAGGCGACGGTAGTGGAGGTCGAGCCTGGGTTTCGGGGCGAACCAAGGTGGGTGAGTGGGTGCAGAATGTGGGGAGAGGTCTTACGGAGGTGATGGTCGAGTCTGATGATGAAATGGGTGATCGGAGCGGGCTGAATTGATCGATGACGGTGATAGTGTGATTTGGGCGTAATCGAAAATTAGGGAAAACTACGGGGATTCGAGTCTACCTGATGGCTGGAGTCGACTGGGGACGAGCTCAGGAATCTCTAGGTCATACCTCGAAGGGTCGTCGGGTCCTGAGGCTCTGGCGCACCTCGCGGCGGTGCATGGCGGCAAGAATCGCCAGATCGATAGTTGGAGGCTCTCTCTCCTCTCTTCGACACCCTCCTCGCGCAGCTGTCACTCTGGGGAGTAAGGTGGAGGTCCTGGGACGAAGGGGCACAACTAAGGATAGCGTTAAAAGTGCGACAGAGGTTCAGCTAAATAGCAGCTCAGGTCCGAGAAAGAAAAGGTTGGGTCCGGCTTGGTGAAGCACGGACCCCTAAGCAAGGAGGCAGGCGTGGATCTCAGATCAGTGGGGCGTGATTAGGACATGGGGTTTGGGTAAACGGTGATCGGATCACGTAGGGGAAATTAGGAGAAATCGGGTTTGGGTAAAAGGTCCGGGGGGGAGTTGACCGGGGGTCAACATCCCCCGTGGACCAATCACAGGCCACCGTTTGATAATTATTTGTAAATTCAAATAAAAATAATAAATGATTTAATTTCGAAAAACTTAAAACATAAAAAAGTTTTATTTATTTTCAAATAATTTTTTAGTGATTTTTATTTATTTTTTTGAAATAAAAATTATGTATTTACATTATATTGTTATTATATATATGTATATACATATATACATTTTTAATTTTCATTTTTAATTGTTTATTTTTATAAAATTATTCCCATTTTAGATTTTATTTATTTATAGAATAAAATTTGGAATAAAAGTGTTCTTTTATTTTATTTTTATTATTTATTTACATAGGTTAAATAAATAGCTTTATATACATATTTACATGGTATATAAACATGGTAGAAATTGATTTTATTTCTTTTTCTTTTTATTTTATTTTTCTTTTCATGATTTTTATTTTATTTATTTACACCATAAAATATGGAATGTGAATATATTTTTATTAGATTTAAATTACAAGGGGAAATATATAGATATGTTATTTCTATACACATGGTCTATGTACAATGAAGAAGGGAATTTTATTTATTTTTTCCCCATTTTTATTTTATTTTTATCTTTACAACTATGTACATATCAACAAAAATACATTTTTATTTTTATTTAGAGGAAAATACTTTTATTTATATACATAGATGTATGTACACATGTGAATGACCCTATCTCCCTCTACCTGGATTCTTTTGCGGTCAGGCACATGCTGAGCCCTCCCTTGGGATTAGGTCGCTCAATATTTATTCTAAATATCTCCCTCTTTTTCTTTTATTTCTTTATTATTTTATTTATGCACAAAAACATGGTAATTATTGTAATTTACACAAAGCATGCCAATTGACAATTTATGCTATTTACATGAATATACATGTGTTTTGCATAGATTTTGTAGCTAAAATAAAAGAATAAAGAGTGATGAATGGGTATTCATCACACCCTATACATAACTTTGCTAGTCCCTTAGCAAACACTTATTTGAAAGAGAAGTGAAAAAGAAAAGAAAAAAAAGTGGAGAAAATGCATGTATCAATGATGATTATTAAACTTGTCTTCATTAAATTGAAATATGGAGCTCGATCAGATCTTTGAATTATTAAAGTGTCGGAACCTTGTTTAGACTTAGGTTTAAAACTTAGCAGCCTCTAAGATCCACTAATCTATAGTGAAGACTCCTCAATAATCCAGATCAGAACAAGTCTACATACGCAAACCCTGAAGATCATGAATCTTTCCTTGTACAGTGTATGTGATGTATAGCTCTCCACCTCAGAAGTAGCAACTTGACAACCCTCCCCAACAAGGTAACTCTATGACCCTAGTCTGGCCACTCGTTCCTCGAGGAGCGGGGTATTCCCTTCTATGTTCAAGTTCAACCGGCTCAAGAAGAGGGGGAAGAAGAGAATGGACCATGGCCAGTGTAGCCATGTATCTTGGGAGCTCAACCAGTGTAGCTAAGTCTCCCTGCTGCAAGCTACATAACATGGAACATGAATCTCAAGCTTTGCTTATTGCACTATATACGTACTCCAGTGGGATTATCATTTTCTATCAGACCCACCACTTTTTTGGACTTATTTTCTTTTTGCATTTTTTTCAAGTGCATCTGTACAACATATTTACAAGGTGCAGCATATGTACATAAGGAGTTTTTCCTCTTGAGCCAGTAGACTATCCCTTTTTTGAAGCATTATTGCAACCCACAACTCATGTCGTTAGACCTCATGGCAACAAGACCAAGTTGAGACACACTTCCTTCACTAAAAGAAGAAGAGAGGTTCCGCCTAGATGTACTACCCTGATATGCTACCCCAAGTCAAGGAAGACTGCCTCCTCACCACTTCATCCGTAGAGAGCTCGGTGTAAAGTGCGGGTCCAAGTTAAGCCATTGTCTATATGAGTCATGTGGGTGTTGTTAAGTGCTCTACTTAGGCTCATTGATATGACATGTGATCATAGCCTAGTGGACTCAAAGAATTAAGTCACCATGGACCTGAAAAGCCTTAACCCTAAGCCCTATAAGTTTCCTCTTATAATTAGGTGGATTAAGATCTTAATCAAGCTCCATTTTCCAATTTAATTCCAGGCTAGTTAAAATGTAAACTATAATCCAGGAAAAACTATACAAGTATTTACAAAGATGTTGTTTACACAATATTTACACATGTGCAAAATTTTTGAAAAATGTTTTGAAACCATGGATGTATGAATGAATGCAAGTTTTGCAAAATATTTACACAAATTTACACAAGGTTTTTGCAAACTAAGGAAAGGGGGGACGACTACCACATTCCTTGTGGGAATGTGTAGCCGTCCACCATGTCCTCATGGTGGAGGCAATCTCATGCAATCTCATGAAATTGCATATCTCCATGAATTTCTCCCATAATTTCCAACAACTTTTGTTGTGATTTTTTCTTCAAAATTAATTCATAATTAATTTTTAGAACATTGCAATCTTGCCATTGGAAAATTGTGAATCAAATTCACAACCCAAAACAAAATATAATTTACATTTTCAATTAATTACACAATGTATATCCAATACACATCATTAATTAATTAACAAATAGAAATTATAATTAGCTCTCTCTAATACATTATAATCGCATTTATAATATATTATGAATAATATGGATAGTGCTATCCATATTATTCATATTTATGATAATTAAATAACATTTAATCATCTTGGATCTCTATTCTCACGTGCCCAAATAATATGAATCACATTCACATTATTCACATCTTTGATAATCAAATCACATTTAATTATCTAAGATACCTCTCCTTATAATATGAATCAAATTCATATTATTCATGATAAATAAATCACATTTAATTTTCCATTTTCTCAATTCTCGGATACATATATCAACAATAGAATTATCCATGAACTCTTTCAAGGATAATGCGATTTCTCCGCGAATACTTGGAGATAAGGATAGGGCGAATGTATTGTTCCACATATAGTGACTTGGATATTGAGATGACATCTCAAATCCAGATCTAGGGCCTCCCATAGATGCTTTATTAAATCAAGACTGCAAATCTGATCTTCTCAATGAATCTGAATCATGTTCAGATTAAAGTCTAATATTTGGACTAAGATCAGATTACTTCTCTACTGAGAGGAGTCACTAAAATCCAGACTCGTTTCATCACTCCCTAGGAATGGAAGCGTCATAGTTATACAATCGTTTATGATCACATCACCCTCAAGTATTCCCAATACCTGTACATCCTGCATACTGGAAGACTCAGAATAAACCAGAAGTATAAGATCAATTTTACATTGTCTACTTCAGAGGTTTTATCATTAAGTTTCTCACTCGATCATTGGGAATCGGTATCGATCATATACTTTCCAAAAGCATATATGATACCTAGGTGTTGATCATATACTTTCCAAAAGTATATATCAATCCTACAAATTCAGTCAAGCTTCCAAAGCGAGACGACCGTGCATGGAATTTGATCTTTCCAATATCTCATGAGTGAGCTCATGTCTTCCGATTCAGTAATGAACCTGTATGATCCCTTTGAGAGATCGTATTACTCATATGCCCATGCATGCACACTAGCGCACCGGTGTATAGACCTTGATTAGGTCATCAACCTATTGGTTTGCCAAATGTACATACTCAGACTTATAGTAATGCATCTGTCTCTGGTCAGAGGATGTGTGCCTATATCATGATAGCATACGATATTGGACTTTGGTTATCTCGATCTCGTTAAGTCAACTCTTTGACCTAACTTATCCAACACCTCTGAATCTCTATTCCTATGCAGAGGACCTGCATCAAGAGGTCAGTTAGATATCAGCCTTTAGAGAAAGGATTTCCATTTCCTTCTCAGGATGGAGATCATCTCTTAATATTCATTTGACGGTGCTTGATGAGTCCTCAATCTAACTCTTTAGATATTCATCCAAGCACCAGCTTCTATGATTCAATACTTGAATAAACAGTTGTACGATCACCAAGATGGCCATGGTACATAACCCTAATTGTACTAAGGGACCTATTATGAAAATTATTTATTCTTCATTTCAGATCAAGGAATGATATTCGCAACATTTATTGCATAATGGCTCGCCGTGGGCTCGTATTTCCAACAATCTCCCACTAGCCCAAAGAGACATTAATGGGATAATCATTTAAACCCACACTCATGTGACTATCGTAGGCTATTTAAAAAATAGCTAGGTAAGATGATCAGTCACTCTGTTCCCAAGAGACTACGCCAAGTCCTTTTACGGCACTTGATATCCCCTAATAACAGTGCTCGCATTCAATGCGAATGTTGCATCTTATGCAACCAATACTCAATTTTGTTATAGTGTCCTTGACACAATAGCTCGATAATTATTTAACCAGTATGTAACATCTATTATACTTATCAGAATACCCTTATTCCTGGAGATCTCTATCTCCTAAGGTATCTACAGTTAAGACCCTTATAGATCACTATCTACAAGGTCTTAACCTTTTGAAGATAAGACTTTTAGATCACTATCTCTAAGCTTCATCATCATTGAAGATATTGTTATTACTACAATCAAGTGTTTTATTCCATAGTAGGATTCGTAACATATTACTATTCCCACTGTATGGCAACCATCTGCTTCTTTTGTACATCTAGCATACACTCAGCTTCTCGTAACTGATGCACAAGTGCAATCAGTTCTAGCATTCACTTCCTCAACTCTCTGAGGTGTTATCCCTTTAGATAGGTCACTACCATATCTTAAGTGAAGGAAGCCTTTCTTGGAATTTTCCAGAAATGGAAATGTCCAAGGTGTACCATTAATGTGATGGTCCCAATATCATCTTCTCTTTACTTCTGAACAACTTCAGAACTAAGATCTAAGAGGTATCCTTAAGATCATATCTCGAGGTATGGGACAACCAGATTATAAAACACTTATTATTATCATCTTTAGATCATTCCAAATGATTAGGATATCTACATTTAGCACGATGAACGCAATGGCACTCCCACTAAGCTTCATATGATTTATCAAGATTCTATCTGAAATCATAACATTTATGATTTCATCAAATCAACTAAGAAGCTTATTTGAGTCCATAGATGGATTTTCTTTAACTTGCACATCTTTCCTTCCTCAACCATGAAGCCCTGGGGCTGCTTCATGTGAATGTCCTCAAAGAGGTATTCATAAAGGAATGCAATCTTGACTTACATCATGAAGATGTCATAGTCAAGTTGTCTAGCTATGGTTAGCATTATTCTGATGGGTTCAAGCATGGTCACTGAAGAGCATGTCTCATCGCAAGCAATGTATTCTCTTCGGTGTGTAGCTCATGGCTACAAACCATGCTTTGAAGGTCTCTACCTTCTCATCAGGTTTCCTCTTTCTCTTGAAGATCCATTTACACTTAATGGGTCTTACCCATATAGGTGGATCATCGAGGGTCCATATACAACACTTGTATATGAAGTCTACTTTAGACTTTATTGCTAACATCCATCTTTCCATGATATGATCTTCAGAAGCATCATCACATGAAGTCTGATCATTGTCAGATTCAACTGACACATGGAATCCATCCTCAAACTTATTTGAAGAGGTATTAATGTTTCATCTTTAATTGTCTATTTAGTTTCCGATTTCAGGAGCCTCATTATCTTCTCAAGATTAAATGAGTTCCTTTACTTCATTTTTATCGTGATTCTCAAGAGAGTCGTCCTCTAAGAATCACATTCTCAGAGATGAGATCCTTTAAGAATTTCAAGGTCATAAAGTAGGTATCCAATACCATCCTTTATTTTCCTAATGAAGTAGCACTCTCTAGTGTCAGATTCCAACTTAATCACATGGAACCTTATTAAGGATATATAATGTAGTTTCTACCACATATATATCCCTGAAAATTAAGAGATAATTATGCTAAGATCAATCATTGATCAAATCATGTCACACATGATCAATTGTATCTCCCTACAACTCTATTGAGTTAAGGTTCATTAGGAGGATTGAGATAGGAATGATATTCACATCTCCATAAGGTATTCCTTGAATTCATCTAATAGGTACAAGCTACCTTGGTTAGATCAAATTCATTTCATCTTCCTTCAAACTTTGGTTCCAAAATTGTGAAATCTTTGAACATTTCAAAGTTTTCTAAGTGAATGGAAGAAATCTCATATCACAAATAATCATTAATAGATATCACATATCCATAATGTTTATTCTGATATAGATCATTCACATACATTAATATGTATGAGATTTTGAATACCTTGACATCTTATACCATTCCCAAGGAAGGGTGTATTGGACATTTCTACTTCTGAATATAGTATTCACAAGTATGTAAGATTTGAACCTTTAGACAATATAAAGTTTTCATCTCTTATCAGTCTATTGATCATATCAACAGATAAATGTCCAAAACATGATGCCAGATCATTATCAAATGATCTTCATCCTCCTATTGATCTTTAATGTTTAATTTTCAGTATTAGAAATCTTAATGAACCATTCATTAATTTTCTAATTTAGTGGAGTCCACAAGATTTAGATTACTATCTGAAATATCTCCATAATAACTCTTCATGATAGGTCTATTACAGAAATCATGTTTATTTCCAACATTTAGAAATAAGCAATGAGTGTACTCTAATATCTAGGTCATAGTGACATTCTCTAAGACTAAGGGCTCTCCCACTGAAATTAACAAGTCCATCTATCCAATAGATATTGTTGCAATAATTGCATCAATATCCATGTGGATGACTATTAAATCAAATTTTATAGTCTTCTAATACATATGCAACTTTTTGCAAGTGTGATTAAAGAATGAGATACAATTATTACACTATATCTTATCAAATAAGTAAGTCAATTTCAATGATTATATGTAGATTATTCTGATGTACTATCTGATTCCTTCTCTAAGGATTCTAGATAGATTTGATAGTCATACTATCAACACATCAACTCATTACAGTATTGGCATTCATCCAACTCTTTGGATGTCAAATAGAAGTCACAGAATTACAATCAACTCTTTGACTATACTTCCTACTTGGGTCCAACTGTGCTCCCTTTATCTATAAGCGACCATTGCTCAAGACAAAGGATCTCTTATGTTGAAATCAAAAATTTCAATATAATAGTATTCCAACGTTTATACATGCTTCATTCAATTCATACAATATGAATATTATGAAGCTTCATGAATGACTAGAGTAAAGATAGTAGAATTATGACACCCATCATATCTACAGCCATTTAAACTCTTAAAACTTAGGTTCAGGTAGGTACTCAAACAATTTGAATACATCATCTCCTATAGAGCCACCATTCTGCATAATGCAGAGAACCATGTCATTCTTGATTATATGTCGAGAGCACATATGTATGCCAGAACATCTTCTTAGATTTTATAATGATTGTTTGATAATTACGATCATTATCGACATGTCACTTCAAAAGTACATTCGATGAGATCAAGACTTATAGAGACATACAAACCCTGGTGTTTTAGTCCTATTGTCTATTTAATTATCATTCCTCATTATTATGAGGAAACTTACAGATTGCAACCACATACATTATTTGTTCAATTGCAAGTACAATATCTAGATCATGGGTCCAATCCATGATATTCTACAGATTATTATTGAGTATAACATTGAGTGGGATTAAAGAAAGATTATCTGAAATAAGAAATTTGCATAAACATATATAAATATATAATTTACTTTGATTTAGGAATTTTTATATCAAAGTTGTCTTGCCATGTCAACAATGAAAGTTCATTACCTTAATCACTTTTAATGTAAGATATATACTTACCATTATATCTCAAGCAAGATCTGGGATCTCCTTCCTTATATTTGTTACATCCCAATAATATGAGAACATGTAACTCGGATAAAAAGAAGCGGGAACACATTCCGCCTTGCAAGTCCAACTTGCATCTCCCAATTCGATCTTCAACACCCAGGCCCACCACTCCTAAGGTGACGTTGACCCGTCATTAATTGAACCTACCGTCAACAGGAATACAACTCGCTATGCACAATCGAATATCGCCCCAATAATATGAGGACCCGATATTGGGGTCACTACGTATATGTCCTTACTCTTTAGAGAAGCGACGAGCCCGATCCAAATGGATCATATGCAGAAGCTGTCACTTCGGACGTGCGTCTCCTACATACAATATCTGGCGACGGAACCCTTCTCCTTGACAGGAGACCATGGATGTCACTTATGTGATCCTCCATATCATATTCAAATTCTAATTAATCATCATAAATCATATTCATTATGATTAATTCTTCCAAGGGAAAAAACAACTCTATAATAATAGAGTGTTTTTAATTTGGATATAATTAACTTAATGATAATAAATTAATTATCAATCCAATTCAATCAAAAAACTTGATTTTACTTGAATATATGGTATTATCTCAAAATACGTATTAATTCGAATTTAAATAATTAGAAAAATACATCATGATCTCTCAGTAGGGCTGTCAGAAAATTCTTAGGTTCGACATTCGCTCAGATTCGGCTCGGTAAAAGTTCGATTCAGATTCAATTCGGAAATAAATGAACCGAACATGAACACGAGTTTGGGCTCCATTAAATAAATGAGCCGAACCTCAAAAACATAGGTTCGCTCTGGTTCGGTTCGTAAAAAGTTTGATTATATACACACATACATACATAAAAGTATATATACATACATATTTTATATATACATTCTATATTAACGTAAGGGTTATTCACTTATTTTCCCAAACCCATCTAGTCATCGACTCCCTAAGTCCCTATTCCCTATTCAGGAAACCTCACAAAACCCTCCCATGTGGTTGCAGTTTTTCCCTTTGAATAGAAACGTATGTACAACATTTATTCTTAAACGAACTTTTAACGAGCTGGACCGAACCTTTACGAACCTTACCCGAGTCGGACCGAACCTGATTACATTTATCATTTTATCGAGCCGAACCGAACCCGAGCCTAAAAGTATGCTAAACGAACCGAACCGAGCCTGGGTTGGTTCGCTCAGGTTCGGCTCATTTACACCCCTATCTCTCAGGAATCATTCGTTCCCTACCGTTGTCATGTCCAGTACTGGCGGGAGTGGGACAGACCGCATCTGGTGCAATCCGCTACCCCAGCGATCCCCGACTAGACACCATATCCGACTCGGGAAAAAATAATACCGAGTCAATCATTTTGTACTTGAGATGATCATCAGTTCTTCAATCTAAATTATACCATATAGTAATAATCAAAACATTTTTTATTATAAGGAGATTTGCTAGACAAATTCCCAATCCTATTCAAGCAAGGAGTTTGATGATTGTGTTTCTAATTATGATCTAGACAAAATCTAATCAATTTATTGGTTGATGCCAAGTCAATTAAGGAAATAATCATCATTCAGTATTTCTCAAATATTTTCCATAATTATTTCATGGAATTAACATTTAATTTCACTAATTGACAATCACATGGTTCATGATTAGGAATGTAATTTCAGCAGTGACACCTACTTGCTAAAATTAGCATATCTGATTCAATTCAAAAGCAAATTAGACAAAATCAATTTTCAAAGATTACTAATTTGATTTAGGACAGAACCTAAGTGATATTTCACGCATTTCAAGGTGGATCAAAACATTAATTAACTCATTAATCATGTTAAGATTCTCAGTTCCTGTAACAGTGATAACATGTTCATTAAAATAACCATATCTCGAGCAAACGGAATCCAAATTACGTAAACTCAGATTCTATGGTTTCTTTATTTAATGGGAAACAAAATAGAAGTTTTATTTTCGTGTTTAAATGATTTATACATGGCTGAAAATAATCACTAAACAGAGATGCGAAAATGAAATACAATAAAACTTTCGCAACCCTAACGAACCCAAGTCGCCTTCAGTTTTATGGATCGTATCCAAAACCTTAACCTGGCTCTGATACTACTTGAACGAAATGGTTAGAATCCTCAAGCATATCACGGAAGCGTGAGCGTCATATTGAATACGACAAGGAATGACTAGTCGCACTAGTTGTTCTATGATCGGAAATTAAAAAATTTTCATGTGATGAAACCACATGATCCAAGAACACCTCTCGGATCGTTTCGTATAAACCACAAACAAGTAATAGGATTACCTCTTGAAGCGTGGTTACGATCGAGTCTTTAAACGAAGAGACCTCCTGTCTCAAGTCCGATCTGACAGAGGAGACGCTTGCAAGCACAGGGATGAATCGCGTGCTTCTCGCAAACCATGTTGAAGATCAAAGCAGCGGATCTCCTGATCTCGACACACGAGATCCGACATCTTCTTCACGAGCGAGTCGCACTGAAGGAGACGGAGATCCACAGGCAAACGATCGGGCAACATAACGACGACGCTGCGGCGATGGAGACTCCCTCTAGGGCATCCATGGTGGACGGTCATATGAGAGGGAGAGAGAATAGACGTGTAGGGAGAGAGAGAGATGTGCTTCAATATCATAACCAAGAGAGCATGGTATGCCTCTCTATTTATAGGGTTTTGGGATCCATGGATCTCAATCTATGGGACATATAAAATTAATGGATGACATTGATTCATGTCTAATCTAATGGTCAAGATTGTTGTTGGTAGAAAAACCAACAAATACTAATCTAATTTAAATCAAATATATTTGAAACATCAAATATAATTCAATCCTAAATTAGATCAAGCAATAAAGGAGAAATAAGCATGGAGATCACTCCCCATAAGGAAAGGGGGGACGGCTACCACATTCCTTGTGGGAATGTGTAGCCGTCCACCATGTCCTCATGGTGGAGGCAATCTCATGCAATCTCAAGATATTGCATATCTCCATGAATTTCTCCCATAATTTCCAACAACTTTTGTTGTGATTTTTTCTTCAAAATTAATTCATAATTAATTTTGAGAATATTGCAATCTTGCCATTTCAAAATTGTGAATCACATTCACAACCCAAAACAAAATATAATTTACATTTTCAATTAATTACACAATGTGTATCCAATACACAACATTAATTAATTAACAAATATAAATTATAATTAGCTCTCTCTAATACGTTATAAATCACATTTATAATATATTATGAATAATATGGATAGTGTTATCCATATTATTCATATTTATGATAATTAAATAACATTTAATCATCTTGGATCTCTATTCTCATGTGCCCAAATAATATGAATCACATTCACATTATTCACATCTTTGATAATCAAATCACATTTAATTATCTAAGATACCTCTCCTTATAATATGAATCAAATTCTTATTATTCATGATAAATAAATCACATTTAATTTTCCATTTTCTCAATGCTCGGATACATATATCAACAATAGAATTATCCATGAACTCTTTCAAGGATAATCTGCTTTATCCACGAATACTTAGAGATAAGGACAGGGCGAATGTATTGTTCCACATATAGTGACTTGGATATTGAGATCACATCTCAAATCCAGATCTCAGGCCTCCCATAGATGCTTGATTAAATCAAGACCGTAAATCTGATCTTCTCATTGAATCTGAATCACGTTCAGATCAATGTCTAATATTTTGACTAAGATTAGATTACTTCTCTACTGAGAGGAGTCACTAAAATCCAGACCCGTTTCATCACTCCCTAGGAATGGAAGCGTCATGGTTATACAATCGTTTATGATCACATCACCTTCAGATATTCCCAATACCTGTACATCCTGCATACTGGAAGACTCAGAATAAACCAGAAGTATAAGATCAATTTTACACTGTCTACTTCAGAGGATTTATCTTTAAGTTTCTCATTCGATCATTGGGAATCGGTATCGATCATATACTTTCCAAAAGCATATATCATACCTAGGTGTTGATCATATACTTTCCAAAAGTATATATCCAACCTACAAATTCAGTCAAGCTTCCAAAGCAAGACGACCATGCATGGAATTTCATCTTCCCAATATCTCATGTGTGAGCTCATGTCTTCCGGTTCAGTAATGAACCTGTATGATCCCTTTGAGAGATCGTATTACTCATATGCCCTTGCATGATAGACCTTGATTAGGTCATCAACCTATTGGTTTGCCAAATGTACATACTCAGACTTATAGTAATGCATCTGTCTCTGGTCAGAGGATGTGTGCCTATATCATGATAGCATACGATATTGGACTTTGGTTATCTCGATCTCGTTAAGTCAACTCTTTGACCTAACTTATCCAACACCTCTGAATCTCTAGACCTGCATCAAGAGGTCGGTTAGATATCAGCCTTTAGAGAAAGGATTTCCATCTCCTTCTCAGGATGGAGATCATCTCTTAATAATCATTTGACGGTGCTTGATGAGTCCTCAATCTAACTCTTTAGATATTCATCCAAGCACCAGCCTCTATGATTCAATACTTGAATAAACAGTTGTATGATCACCAAGATGGCCATGGTACATAACCCTAATTGTACTAAGGGACCTTTTATGCAAATTATTTATTCTTCATTTCAGATCAAGGAATGATATTCGCAATAACATTTTTGCATAATGGCTCGCCGTTGGATCGCATTTCCAACACAATCACCTCTAATCTCTCAGGAGGGATAGACATGTACGTACTAAGCTGTGCTCGACCACCATACATATGAAGATGCTCCAGAGTCCATGATCCAGTCAGTTAAATCTAAACTACTACAACTCATAAGAGCATAAGCAATACCTGACGAACTAGAGGGGGCTCTAGAAGGAGCTGCTACATCAGGAGAACCTGTACCTGATGTTCTAAGAGTATCCATCATCACTTTCAATCTGGAAAAAATATCATCAAGCAGGCATCATGCATAGGAGTAGAAGTGGGCTCTGTCTTCTCATCAACACCGGCAGACATAGGATATCCATGCTTCAGACAGCATCTCCTCAGAATGGCCTGAACGGTGGCAATGTGAACAAGGGCCACACTGACGTCCTCCTCCTTGAACACATGTGTTGCGCCCGCGAAACTGTGAAGTACTCCCTCTACCACGAGAAGCTGCCATAGCAGAGGAAGGCTGAGCAATGGTAGTAGAGGATGTAGTGATCATGCTCAACCTCTTCTAGACCTCCTCCATTGGATGTGTCGTCTCTCAAGTAAGAAGTTGAGTACATCCTGCATCGTACTCAGAATCAAGAGATGTCAGAAAGACACCTATTGTAACATTCACAACATATGAAGTATATGTATGTGTGTATTGATATACCAAAGCTACTTTGTAGGGACCAATGACAACATTTAGAAATAATTATAAATATTAATGGAAAAAAATTGTTCGGAGTTGGTAATGGATTGGTTACGGATGCTTATAAATTATCTATATAAGAGTCAATATCTATAACTTGAGGGACATGTATACCTCAAATACAAAGGTAGGAATAAAAGACCTGAGTATAGAACTATACTTTGATTTGTATTTATATTTAGTAGATGGTTGTAAAGAGTGAATAAAGAAAAGTAATGATAGTTGTAAACAAAGGATATGTATAGAAAAGAATAAAGTAATCAAATTTTTTTGGTACATGAAACAATACTCGTTGGTGGACAATTAAATTGAATAAGTAAAACACCTTATATATTATATATAGACACAAGAAATAGAAATGTAAAGATCCATATGGATAAAGATGGCCGGTAGATATCTCAAAATTTGCATGTTAGGATTTACATTGGGAGGGCACGTGAGGGTGTATGGTACGTGTAATATTAATAGTTAAGTTTGTCTTGCTCTATGGTACTCTGCATATATTTGAGGAAAAAGGGCACCATCATTCTTATGGCAAAGGAGAGGAGTCGAGGATGCATGAAGCTAAGCAGAGGAGAAATGAAGTCTTTTAAGGTTTTGAATATGTCCTTTATTCTTTGATGTTTTGAACTAAAATCCGATATATTTATGATGACACGAATATAATAAGGATGCAAACGGTTTCTTGGATAGGGTTTTATTAATCTCCAATATCTAAATTATGTGCTCATTAAAAAAAATACCATATATCTTCAGTTACGTAGAAACTAAAAGGATCAGACTTTAATAGCAAAGTTAGTAATGTTTCCTATCCTTTCATTAGTTAGAAAATCCAAGAATTTAAAGAAGGTTGGATTTAACAGGTAAAAGTAAATCTTGATAATAGAAATATGGTCTCAACCAACTTTGCAGGTGATACATCGTAAGCATACCTATCATATTTGTACCACGGTGCATTCATTATATATATATAAGGTAAGAGAGAGATGCAATAGAATAATTATTAGACTTAACAGACAACTCATTAGATTAGAGTAAGATATACATCAAATGATAATGTAAAGGAAATAAAATTTTGGGATGATGTAATATCTGGGAGAAGGGTAATCGTTGTTATTGTATGTACATACAGTAAGATAAAAAATAAGATAACAACAAGGTATAAAGTAATGTCTATGCTAAAAGCACAATCTAAAGAATACTATTTTTGTAGAAGTTAAACTGTTTTTATGAGAAATGAGCATAAACTGCCAGATACAAATGTAAATAAGGAATAAAAGAATATAATAACAATCACTAGAGTATTTTGTCTCTTATTATGAAATTGGCCATTGGATTTAAACTAAGGTACATGTAAAGTAACGTGCATGTATATCTAAGTCATATATGATATAATGGTTGGACATGTAGTAGTATATAAATAGGTACTTTTTTTATTATGTATGGTGAAAGACATAATATGGTTACGGATGGAAAATTGTCATAGGCAAATAATTATAATAAACAATAAATGAGTATCCTTGACAAAGAATGTATCTATATTGATCCCTAAGTCACACCAAATACTCTGATGTGATACTGCATCCGTAATAGGCAATTCATATTTAGATATTCATATGTTTCCTAACATTCTAGGAAATCAAGGTAGTTGGAGGACTATTAGATCATTAGAGAGTAGTTATCTCCGTGGATAAGATGAGTGATCTCAAGCCTATTTTAAGATATAACCCATATTTTCGCAGGTGCATTGCAATATTGCAGTTTTGAAGCTTTTTGATTAGTTATATAGGTGTAATCTAGCTTGATAATCGGATAAGTTTTATTTTCGTCCAAGATGATGTCGTCATAGTAAAGTTGACATTGCATGCAAGCTTAATGTATGGTAGAAAGCTTAGCCTTGTGTTTCAGTATTCAATTATGTTGTTATACTACTACAGAAGTTTTCAGCTAAATACATATATTCAGTATGATGATATGATTCAGATATCACAAATTTCCTAGCTTACAGCAATATTTATATGGATCAGAAATATGTTATAAATAATGATCACCACAGTAGCTCTCAGACATAGTCATGAACTGGCCATCAGATATGGTGATGTCATCAGATATGACCCTGAAATTTGTCATCAGATATGATGAAGCCATTAGATATGGTTTAGAGGACTTTGGGTTCGCATTCTGTATGCACATAGGCTTTGGGCTGCATGCAGGACGTTCTTTGGCCTTCGGGGTTGTCTACGCGTATGACTCAGTTTGTTTCAGTGTTCATGGATATGGTACACTAGACACGGTGGTGTAGATAAAATAGCTGGAAAATAGAAATTTCATATTTTTTTCTACAAATTGCCATTTACTAAATTAGCTTCATTTTGTTTGCTCGATATTTCAATCTCTTTGCAAAGATGCAATTTATATTCTTTCAGCAAATGCTATATTGTAGCAATACATTTTCTTTCGCACAGCAAGCAGCATTATTTTCAAAATAGCTTACATGTTTTCTTACTTGAGACCCACTCACTGGGTCTAAGCTCATTTTGAGTTTAGACTCAACCCACTATTATTAAAAATTATTTACAGACACTCCTGAGAAGCTGTAGAGGTTGCAGGAAAAAGAATTAAGTTGTTGCTGATAGTCGGTTTCTTCACTCCATTTTTGGGATAGTGCGACAAATTTTGTACCTCAGGTAAGTAGTTAGCATCTAGGAAGAATGGACATTTGTTTTTGAAGTGGATACAGTTGTATATGAACTTTGACAGTAGATGATGATTGTACATAAGGAACAATGTAAATGTGCTTGGTGATGTGAATGTGGATTATGACTTGGGTGGTTGTGATGGTGAATTGAAAGGAGAATTTTATGCAAAAGTTTTATATGAATTATTTCAGGTACTGGGTAGCGTTTAGGAGTCTAAAATATAGAGGAATTGCTGTTGGATTTTTATGGACATGCTAATTATGATTATTAAACTGATCAGATAGATTAAATGCCACACTCGTCCCGGCTAGCGGTGCGTGTCGTGACATCTGGTGGTATCAGAGCAAAGGTTTACAAGATTTTATCGTAATTAATGTTTGAAGATGTCCTATGATTTTATTGGAAGTTATGATTTTGGTATTGGACTTCGATATGAAATGGAAATGATATTGGAAGTAGTGATATTCTTGATATTGAGGATTTATCTTAATTTTACTAGAGATTTGATGATTTATAATTATGAAAGAGTTAATTAAGGTATTTTATTTATGTAGGACACAATGGCAGCTGAGCAACGTTCTCAAACCTCACAAGGACCAAGTGATGGACATGATGGGAGTAATAATAACAATATGCAAGAGACATTAGCATTGATAGCTCAGACTTTGGGATGTATGGCTGCTCGATCAGTGAGATCGCATGAATTTGAACATCAACTGCCATTTGAGCACGTTCGGAAGTTTGGTGCAAAATATTTTGTACGTGTGACGGATCCGAAGGTCGCAACGGATTGGTTTTTGAGCACATAGAAAAGATATTTGCCTTGACGGAATGTACTGATGCATAAAAATTGAGGTATGCAATAATTCTGTCAAAAGAAAATGCTGATGATTGGTGGAAATCAGTGAAGATGAAATACACAGATCCATCCGAGATTACCTGGCAGATATTTGAGAAGGAATTTAATGAGA
Organism: Ottelia alismoides; assembly: GCA_037367405.1. Taxonomy (NCBI): domain Eukaryota; kingdom Viridiplantae; phylum Streptophyta; class Magnoliopsida; order Alismatales; family Hydrocharitaceae; genus Ottelia; species Ottelia alismoides. The sequence goes on from JAZKJV010000414.1 coordinate 643,353, forward strand.
AATATTACCCTAGGGTATATCAAGAGGATCGATGCAAGGACCTCTTATTCCTTACTCAAGGAAGCTTTTCGGTTGATGAATATGAGAAGCACTTTACAGAATTATTAAAGTTTGCAGCCTCTTTAGTTAAAGCCGAAGAAGATAAATGCCAACGTTTCGAAGATGGACTCCATATAGATATTAAGTCAATGATCTCAGCCAATGGATATATTGAGTATGGGAAATTAGTGGAAGCATCTCGTAGAGCTGAGCGTGTGGTGCGAGAAAGGCAAAGGGGTAATGATCACAATAGAAAAAGATTTGGAGATAGACCACCATGGAAAGGACCTGAGAACAAAGTTAGAAGAAACTTTGAAAATTCAAGACAATACAACTTATCTGCTCAAAGATATAAGGGAAATCAAATGGGTGGATTTTCTCCGGAGAATTCTAGAAATGCAGTATTTTATTATTCGCAATGTCCCCTTTGTGGAAAGCTTGACCCGGGAGAATGTCACATAGGATCGTCAGGTTGTTATCATTCTGGACAGACAGGCCACGTATGTCGAAACTGCCCAAATTTAATGCCGAATTGGGGAAATGCAAGAAGACCAGCTCAACAGAATATCCATGCTAGGACCTGACTCAAGAGCCCCAATCAAAGAAAGAAGAAAGGGGAATTGATATTATAAGGAAAGGAAACAAAAAGGTACAAAATCAGGGAAAAGTTTTTGCAATGACACTTCAAGAAGCCAACTCTACTGAGGATGCGGTGTCAGGTACCATTGTTATTTTTGGTAAAAATGCTCATACCCTTATTAATTCTGGCGCCAGTCATTCATTTATTTCTCGAAGATTTTCTGTACATACTGATAAGGTTATGGGCACACTCGATCATGCCTTATCGATCTCTTTGCCTAAGAGAGAGCTAGAAATTGTTTGGAATGTCTTTAGAGAATGTTTAATAGAGATAGGAGGAGGACGGGTTATTGTGAATCTGATCCCTATGGAAATTAAAGAATTTGATGCTATTATAGGGATAGATTGTTTGACATCATACCATGCTTTACTAGATTGCTTTAAGAAGCAAGTTTTTTTTTGAATGCCAGGCAAGACAGAGTTTGTATTCTATGGAGAAAGGAGTGTATATCCTACCCATATCATTTCTAGCGTAGTGACACATAAGTTACTCAAGAAGGGATATTCATCTTTTGTTTCCCTTGTATACAATACAAAAGCAGAAGTCATATGCTTAGAAAACATCTCTATTGTGAAAGAATTTCCTGAAGTATTTCCTGATGAACTACCGGGACTTCCATCGGATAGAGAAGTTGAATTCACCAATTATTTAGTACTTGATACTTCTCCAATTGCATTGACTCTTTATAAAATGGCTCCAACAGAACACAGGGAGCTGAAGATCCAATTGCAAGAATTAACAGATAAGGGATTTATCCAGTCTATCATTTCTCCGTGGGGGGCTCCTGTTCTTTTTGTTAAAAAGAAAGATGGTGCATTAAGACTTTGTATTGATTATCGAAGGTTGAATCGAGTGACAGTGCGTAATAACTATCCTCTTCCTCGAATAGATGATTTGTTTGATCAATTATAGGGGGATTCTGCACTCTCTAAGATAGATTTGCAACCAGGATATCATAAATTGAAGATTAAAGTTGAAGACATCCCTAAAACAACTTTTCAGACTTGTTATGGATATTATGAATTCTTAGTAATGCCTTTTGGGATGACGAATGCCCCCGCTGCCTTTATGGATTTGATGAACCGAGTATTCTGCTCTTTCTTGGATAAATTTGTGATCGTGTTTATTGATGACATTTTTGTATACTCGAAATAAGAGGAAGACCATAAAGGTCACTTGAGGATTGTATTACAGACTTTGAAAGACCATTAATTATTTGCAAAATTTGATAAATATGAGTTTTAGTTGAACAAGGTTAATTTCTAGGGCATGTTATCTCGGTAGAAGGTATACCGGTTGATCCAAGTAAAATAGAGGCAGTTTAGAACTGGAGACAACCAACAAGCGTATCTGAGATTAGAAGTTTTCTTGGCTTAGCAGGATACTATAGAAGATTTGTGGAGAATTTTTCGAAAATTGTAGCACCATTAACAAGATTGACTAGGAAGGACGTGAAATTTATCTGGGATGATGAGTGTGAAGAGAGTTTTCAAGAACTTAAGAATCGTCTGACCTCAGCTCCCATTCTTAGTCTTCCATCTGGAAATGGTGGATTTGTAATTTATAGTGATGCATCACGACAAGGTTTGGGATGTGTTCTAATGCAGAATGGGAAGGTAATTGCATATGCCTCCAGACAGCTTAAGACGCATGAGATGAATTATCCCACACATGTCTTGGAATTATCTGTGGTAGTATTGCCTTAAAAATTTTGAGGCACTACTTATATGGCAAAACATGTCAAATTTTCACTGACCTTAAGAGCTTGAAATATATTTTCTCCCAAAAAGAATTGAATCTTAGACAAAGAAGATGGTAAGAATTGATAAAGATTACGATTGTACCATTGAGTACCATCCCAAAAAAGCAAATGTAGTAGCAGATGCTCTTAGTCGGAAGTCTAATGGTAGATTGTCATATATAAAGGATGACCGGCACCCATTGTTGGCACAATTAATTGGACTGCGTTCAAATCTGTCAATACATGATTCTGGGGTTTTGTTAGCTACCATGCACGTTAGTCCTATATTATACGATAAAATACGAGAGGCTCAAGAATCTGATCAAGAAATTAGAAGAATACAAGGGAAAGTGGAGAAGGGAGAAATGCCTGAGTTCACGATAAAAGAACATGGAGTATTACTTTTCAAACAAATATTATGTGTCCCAGATTCTACAGAACTTAGAACAAAAATCTTTGAAGAAGCACATAACTCCATGTACGCAATGCACCCAGGAAGCACGAAGATGTATAGAACATTGAAACCATGCTATTGGTGGTCAGGAATGAAAAGAGAGATTGCAGAATATGTGTCTAGATGTTTGATTTGTCAGCAATCTAAACCAGAACATATGCGACCGGCTGGTGCTTTGCAACCTCTCCCAATACCTGAATGGAAGTGGGAACACATTACCATGGATTTTCTTACTGGATTACCTAGGATCTGTCGAGTTCATGATGCGATCTGGGTAGTTGTCGATAGATTGACCAAATCCTCTCATTTCTTGGAGATTAATATGACATATACATTGTACCGTTTGGGAAAGATTTTTGTGGATGAAATAGTAAGATTACATGGAGCGCCTATTTCAATTGTGTCTGATAGAGATCCTCGCTTTACCTCTTGATTTTGGCCTAGTTTACATAAAGCATGGGTACAAAATTAGCATTCAGTACTGCTTTCCATCCACAAACTGATGGGCAGTCCGAGCGAACTATTCAAACTTTAGAAGATATGATAAGAGCTTGTACATTAAGTTTTAAAGACAGTTGGGATGAGAATCTATCTCTTATGGAGTTTGCTTATAATAATAGCTATCAGTAGAGTATTGGGATGGCATCATTTGAAGCCATGTATGGTCGAGCATGCAAAACTCCTGTTTGCTGGAATAAAGTAGGAGAGCGTAAATTGGTACAACCTGAATTAGTACAAAATACAGTGGAGAAAATTGAAGAAATCAAGAAAAATTTGAAGATTGCACAAGATAGACAGAAAAGTTATGCAGATAAGAGAAGAAGAAATCTAGAATTTCAAGTGGGTGATCAGGTATTTTTACGAGTATCTCCTTGGAAGAGTATAAATAAATTCGGAAAGAAGGGAAAATTAAGCCCACGATACATTGGTCCATATGAAGTTATAGAAAGAATTGGTAATGTAGCGTATCGTCTCCGACTCCCACCTGAGCTAGCAAGGATACATGATGTTTTCATATTTCTGTCCTTCGGAAATATATTTTAGACCCATCACATGTTACAGAATCGCAAGAAATTCAACTGAAGGATGACCTTTCTTATGAAGAGATTCCAATACAAATTATGGATTATAAAGTTCAAGAACTTCGAATGAGGAAGATACCTCTGGTAAACGTTCTCTGAAGAAGCCACGCCATAGAAGAAGCCACGTTAGAAAGAGAAGATGAAATGCGATCTCAATAACCACACTTATTTTCAAACTGATGAAGGTAAGTAAATTTCGAGGACGAAATTTATTTTAAATAGGGGAGTGTTGTAACATTCACAACATATGAAGTAAATGTATGTGTGTGTATTGATATACCAAAGCTACAATATAGGGTCCAATGACAACATTTAGAAACAATTATAAATATTAATGGAAAAAATTGTTCGGAGTTGGTAATGGATTGGTTACGGATACTTACAAATTAGCTTTATAAGAGTCAATATCTATACTTGAGGGACATGTATACCTCAAATACAAAGGTAGGAATAAAAGACCTGAGTATAGAACTATACTTTGATTTGTATTTATATTTAGTAGATGGTTGTAAAGAGTGAATAAAGAAAAGCAATGATAGTTGTAAACAAAATATATGTATAGAAAAGAATAAAGTAATCAAAATTTTTTGGTACATGAAACAATGCTCGTTGGTGGATAATTAAATTGAATAAGTAAAACACCTTATATATTATATATAGACACGAGAAATAGAAATGTAAAGGTCCACATGGATAAAGATGGCGTATAGATATCTCAAAATTTGCATGTTAGGATTTACATTGGGAGGGCACGTGATAGTGTATGCTACATGTAATATTAATAGTTAAGTTTGTCTTGCTCTACGGTACTCTGCATATATTTGAGGAAAAAGGGCACCGTCATTCTTATGGTAAAGGAGAGGAGTCGAGGATGCATGAAGCTAAGCAGAGGAGAAATGGAGTCTTTAAAGGTTTTGAATCTGTCCTTTATTCTTTGATGTTTTGAACTAAAATCCGATATATTTATGATGACATGAATACAATAAGGAAGCATACGGTTTCGTGGATAGGGTTGTATCAATCTCCAATAACTAAATTATGTGCTCATTAAAAAAATACCATATATCTTCAGTTACGTAGAAACTAAAAGGATCAGACTTTAATAGAAAAGTTAGTAATGTTTGCTATCCTTTCATTAGTTACAAAATCCAAGAATTTAAATAAGGTTGGATTTCACAGGTAAAAGTAAATCTTGATAATAGAAATATAGTCTCAACCAACTTTGCAAGTGATACATTCTAAGCTTACCTATGATATTTGTACCACGGTGCATCAATTTCTATATAAATATATATAAGGCAAGAGAGAGATGCAATAGAATAATTATTAGACTTAACGGACATCTCATTAGATTAGAGTAAGATATACATCAAATGATAATGTAAAGGAAATAAATTTTTGGGATGATGTAATATCTGGGAGAAAGGTAATCATTATTATTGTATGTACATACAGTAATATACAAAATAAGATAACAACGTGGTATAAAGCTATGTGTATGTTAAAAGCACGATCTAAAGAATGCTATTTATGTAGAAGTTAATTTGTTTTTATGAGAAATGAGCATAAACTGCCAGATACAAATGTAAATAAGGAATAAAAGAATATAATAACAATCACTAGAGTAATTTATCTCTTATTCTGAAATTGGCCATTTGATTTAAACTAAGGTACATGTAAAGTAACCTGCATGTATATCTAAGTCAAATATTATATAATGGTTGGACGTGGTAATATATAAATAGGTATTTTTTTATTGTGTATGGTGAAGGACATATTATGATTACAGATGGAAAATTGTCATAGGCAAATAATAATAATAAACAATAATTAATGAGTATCCTTGACAAAGAATGTATTTATATTGTTCCCTAAGTCACACCAAATACTCTGTGATGTGATACTGCATCCGTGATAGGCAATTCATATTTAGATATTCATATGTTTCCTAACATTCTAGGAAATCAAGGTAGTTGGAGGACTATTAGATCATTGGAGAGTAGTTATCTATGAGGATAAGGTTAGTGATATCAAGCCTATTTTAAGATATAACCCATATTTTCGCAGGTATATTGCAATATTGCAGTTTTGAAGCTTTTTGATTAGTTATATATGTGTAATCTAGCTTGATAATCGGATAAGTTTTATTTTCGTCCAAGATGATGCCATCATAGTAAAGTTGACATTGCATGCAATCTTAATGTATGGTAGAAAGCTTAGTCTTGTGTTTTAGTATTCATTTATATTGTTTTACTACTACAGAAGATTTCAGATAAACGCAGATATTCAGTATGATGATTTGATTCAGATATCACAAATTTCCCGGCTTACAGTTATATTTCTATGGATCAGAAATATGTTATAAATAATGATCACCACAGTAGTTCGCAAACATAGTCATGAACTGGCCATCAGATATGGTGATGTCATCAGATATGACCCTGAAACTTGTCATCAGATATGACGAAGCCATTAGATATGGTTTAGAGGACTTGGGTTAGCATTCTGTAAGCACATACGCTTTGGGCCGCATGCAGGATGTTCTTTGGCCTTTGGGGCTGTCTACGCATATGACTCAGTTTGTTTCAGTGTTCATGGATATGGTACACTAGCCACAGTGGTGTGGATAAAATAGCTGAAAAATAGAAATTTCATATTTTTTTCTACAAATTGTAATTTACAAAATTAGCTTCATTTTTTTTGCTCGATATTTCAATCTCTTTGCAAAGATGCAATTTATATTCTTTCAGCAAATGCTATATCGTAGCAATACATTTTCTTTCGCATAGCAAGCAGCATTATTTTCAAAATAGCTTATATATTTTCTTACTCGAGACCCACTCGCTGGGTCTATGCTCATTTAGAGTTTAGACTCAACCCTCTGTTATTAAAAATTATTTACAGACAGACCTGAGGAGCTGTAAAGGACGCGGGAAAAGGAATTAAGTTGTTGCTGATAGTTGGTTTCTTCACTCCATTTTTGGTATAGTGCGACAAATTTTGTACCTCAGGTAAGTAGTTAGCATCTAGGAAGAATGGATGTTTGTTTTTGAAGTGGATAGAGTTGTATATGAACTTTGACAGTAGATGATGATTGTACATAAGGAACAATGTAAATGTGTTTGGTGATGTGAATGTGGATTATGACTTGGGTGGTTGTGATGGTGTATTGAAAGGAGAATTTTATGCAAAAGTTCAATATGAATTGTTTCAGGTACAGGGTAGCGTTTGGGAGTCTATAAAATAGAGGAATTGTTGTCGAATTTTTATGGACATGCTAATTATGATTGTTAAACTGATCAGACATATTAAATGTCGCACTCGTCCCGGCTAGCGGTGCGGGTCGTGACACCTATCATAGTGGCATTCCTATATGTATGTTCTGCTCAGTGTTGGTAGTAATAGGCATGAAGCTATGCATACGCTCAAATATGCCTCTAATATGCGAGAAGTGAGCATAAAGAGGTCGACCATTCTACTTGGTAGAAAAATATCATACTGAAATTATAAAATCTTGCTCTCATTCTTCATCTGTCTATATGTGTTTGCTAAGATGTCCCACATAGCCTTTGTTGTGGGTTGATTGACAATATCGTTTGAAATCTCCGTGATAAGTGTCATGGAGAGCCAAATCTAATCATAGGCATCATCTTGCTTCCATGAAGCATTATCCTCGGTCTTGTTCGCCTGCTCTGAGTCTATGAGAATGTGCTCCTTGCTATGGCATTTTATAAGGGTACGAAATTGCATGGACCACAACTCGTAGTTGGACCCATTCATCTTCACAATGGGAGTCAGACCCTTGAAGACACCGGACGATGAAAAAACATCACCCTTGTTCTCTGACATGGTAAGAAGAATGTCGAAATCCAGAATAAAACTAAGGAGTAGACTACTCTGAGTGAGTCTACACAATCATATTGAGGATTGGTTGTATGTGTATCGAAAGATCTGATTTATAGGTTGAAAATCACGAAAACCGAACAAAATCAGACCATCGGACATGCAGACGGTAGAAGAGGCACGAACTAGTAGCAGGAGAAGCGGGATCTACACCCTCAGCAGGCGCTGGGAGGCATCACTCCGACACCGTGGGAGGCGTTGGGCGACAGCAGGCCGATGTTGCAGGAAGTGCAGGATGCATTGGGTAGTTGGCCAGCGCTGCGGGAGGAGCGGGTCACGCTGGGCGAACCCCGACGGTGGGGATTCAACAAGGTGTTGCTACTGGGGGACTTGCGGTGATGCGAGGGTGGGGAGGGGCATGTAGGGTTTCAGGTTTGTGGGATATGGGAACTCCAGCCTAGGATCGTTGCTTCGATACCATGTTGGTGGAATGGAATTGCATGCATTAGAAGAGAACCTAGGGCTCTCTTTTATAGGAGAAAATCTCCAGGTTAATTATGTGAGAAGTACATCAAGAAACTAGAAATAAGAAATAAATATTATGAGATATAAATATCTCAACATACCATGACTATTCTTATATAGCATAAATCCTACAGCCCATTTGGGGATAATTACACAAGAAACCCCAAAAGGTTACATGACTAAATTACAAAATAAAAAAAGATAACTAAATAACTTCAACACTTCTCAAAGTTGGAACATGTATGTCAATCATGCCCAACATGGAAGACCACCATGAAATGTATTTCTTCGGCAATGATTTTGTAAATGTATCTGCAAGATGAAGGTCCATGGAGATATGCGGAGTAGTGATATTCCCTCCTCATATTGCATCTCAAATGAAATAGCAATCAACTTCAATGTACTTAGTCCACTCATGGAATACATGATTGGTGGCAATGTCTGTGCTTATTTTCATAGTACAAAGGGACGGAAGTAGAAGCAAGAAGTCTAAGCTCTCGTACAAAGGAGACTGACCATGTAATTTTACAATGGGTTTGAGCCATCACCCTGTATTCAATGCCTACACTCAATATAGAAACAAAAGTTTGCTTCTTACTAAATTATGTAGCAAGGTTCCCACCAACAACATGGAGTAACTTGTGGTGGACCGTATGTCCACAAGAGAACTAGCATAATCAGCTTTTGCATAGGCAGTGACGCCAGTGTATTTGTTAGCCTCGTTTCTTATCTAAAAAGGAGGAAAATCGATGAATATAAATTTCATCATCTTTATTCATTTATTTTAGCTTAAAATCCCTTATAAAAACACTTATATATAATACTAACTCCATATTCTCGCTAACTTGCATTTGTGTCTAAATATTGTACACCTATTACCATTTTAACCAAAAATAAATAAAGAAAGAAAGAAAGGAAAAATAAAGAGAAGAAAAAAGAGAGAAGACTGTATATATCTAATAGATACAGGCTGACTCGATCCCCGAGGTCAAGACTTGACCTTATCGACTAGGAATAAAGTAGGGGGAGATAGGGTCCTTAATCAAAACAAATCCAAAAAATTGTGTGATGTGTATATTTGTATACTACACTATTTTATTTGTACATAAATTGACCTTGAATTAAATAATTTAAAAAAAAATAAATAAATATGTTTCCTAATTAATAAAAATGTTTGTAAACTCATATCATGTATAGAATAAAAGCAACCACACTTGGAAAAAGCCACTAAACGATAATTGAATAACAATTCCAGCTCCATATGAACTCAAATTGGACCAAACTCACTTTCATTGTATTCTAAATTTAACTATCTTTAAAATGGTTATGATTTCATATTTTTTGGAGTTACGGTTGAAAAGTCGGTTTTCTGGGGTGGTTTGTGTAATTTTACCATTTATTTATACATATTGTATTTGTAAATATTTTTACTAATTATTAAGACAAAAATATTAAAAAATAAAAATTTTTGAAACCAAAAAAACTAATTTCTCTATTTAACTATGTATATAGTGTACCATATGTATATAATATATGTATATAGTTACTATTCTTAAATAACAACCACAAAAATAAAAAATTGATTTTTTTCAATTTAATTGAGTGGCGAAAATACAAAAAACATTATTTTTGTAAATAATTTTAACTTTATCTCTTTCAAATTTTCTCTCTTATCTCTTATTTTCACTAAAAATTTCAAAAAAAAAATCAAACTCCATTCTCTATCTATTAGTATGGCTCTCTCTCCCTCATTTTATCTTTATCAATCTTTGGTGAGAGGAGATTTTTCTCCTAGAGCTATCTTGTTGCAGAAGGTGCCTAGCCTCTAAGTCGTCTAGTGACAGCGAGTCAGCCTTCGTCGAGGCGATCATGGTCTTTTCCGCTCCTAAGGTGAGATCCATCATTTTCTCTTGCTTTTAATCAAGGCTAATTATAGTTATTTTTCGCATTTTTTTCCTTTGTCATTTTTTATATAGATCTTAGAATTTCCATCACAATTTGATCCGAATCCGACTCGATTTTTCATTTCACATCTTGATATATTCGTGTTCTTTTCTACCTAGCACGATCTCTCACCTTCGATCACGCACAATACATGAAGATCCAGTTCTATCCTCCATTTTTCCTGGAACCACACTCGTTCACATCTTCCATTTTGGTATTGGGATCGAGTCATCATGCTCGCATCCTAATTTTTTTATAAATAAAAAATAAAAATACAAAAAAAATTCTTTCTTTCTAACATTTATTAAGCGGGATAATTAAAAAACACACAAAATAATAAATAAATAAAATTATAAAAATATTCTTCTATTACAGTTTTCAAAAAATTTAAAAGAAAACTTTTTCCCCTATTTCTATTTACAAAAAAATAAAAAAATTAAAAATATAACAACAACAGCGGCAAGCATTGCCCCTCCAGACCACGCGCGGCGCCCGCCACCCGCCACTGCCCACCGTGCGGCCGTGCCACCGCTCAGCGGCAAGCCGCAGCGCTGTCGCCATCGTGGTAGCGCAACCTGATGGCCGAAAAATCCACGAGACTCGGGTGAATGAAAATAGATCAACGGTCATTGCGACCCGGATCTCGGAGACAGTTCAGTCAATTAAGAAAAATAAGAGCAGACCACCAAAATAGAATAAAAATCAAGAAACTCAAAAATAGGGGCCCTGGCTATTGGATTAGCCTGGTATAGCAACCAGGGTCGGACTCAGGGAGCACGTGATGGCTTCGCGGCCTACGAAGTAGTCGGAAATAAAATAAAAGAAAAGAAAATTGTTATTGGTGGGTTTTAATCATTTTATTTTTTTTGGATTTTTAAATTAATTAAGAAAATAGGAAAACAATAAAACAAGAAACATGGATGAATTATTTACTACTCAAAAATCACCCAAAAATTCAAACAAAAATGTTTTTATGTTTTTTTATATTTTTTTATGTTTTTGGTTAATTTTTGTGATTTTCTGATTTTTATGGAATTTTATAAAAATCAAATAAGACTGAAAAACAAAGGCACTGTCCAGTCAGACATGGAGGGCCAAATTAAAATGCAAATTGGCCCTATTAAGGTTTGAAGGTAATTCTTCTGTAAAATAGGGAATACAAGGAAAAAGTAGGCACTGGATTTATTAATTTTTTATTTTTCTTTTAATTATTAGAATTTTTATAAGGTTTTCAATGTTTTTTAATTTTTAAAGTTTTTATAAATCGAAAAATGACCCAACTAGGTCAGAAAATCAAACAACACAAAACAAGCAATATATAATTTTTTTGTTATTTTTAAAGGTGTTTTAATATTTTTTTGTGAATTTTCTATCTAAACAATAAAAAAATGCTTGTTTTTGAATTTTTAAAAATATCAAAAATAATAAAAAATGTCCCCAAAATTTAGAGAAAATTTTACACTATGGTAGGAGCCATGTGTCCAATTTTGTATCAAATTTGGAGTTGATTTGTTATTTTATTAAAAATAAAAACAAAGGCACAGTGCACAAGGACCTAACTGCAAATAAAATAAAGCCCTGGGCCCCTTGGATAACACGCAAGGAAAGTGGAGGGCCAAAAATTCAAAATGTCCCCAGGCCCACGCACGATACACGTGACTCAGGCCTACAAGGACCTTTTTGTCATTCCTATTTATAAAAATACAAATCGTAACACACCAGAAACACTGGGCAGGAAATGCAATTACACCAAAGCTCACGTGTCGATGGACGTGTCCATCACACACAGGGGTATTAAATGTGAATCAAATAACGGAAGGGTCCTCTATGCAATATTTACAGAAATAAAAGAACTATAAAACGTATTTACAAGACTAGATAATAAATGCAAAAACTAAAGGGGCCTAAGAGCAATTACCCCTTATTAAATGCCGAGGGACGGATGATTGCCACGTGGAGATCCGACGGTGGAGAGGGCGTGGCTCACAGCAATTGAACCCTCGGTGCAGATCTGACGGCTGGGGACTCCCCACGTGGAAGATCGGGCAGTTGGGAAGCGACGTGGGTAGACCGCGCTGATCGGAAAATCGAGATCCTCCCTCTGATTATCAAACGGTCACTGCTACTCCTTAAATGAACGGTTCGATGAAGATCTGGAGCTGGGGGCTGGATCGGACATCTCTGGAGGGTGCACGAAGAACAAGTGGTTGGCGAACTTCGCCGGCCTGGTGGACGCACTGTTACCCTCCTCGCGGGCTGCTAAGGATCGACGAAGATGCGCCTGGGCCTCCTGCGTCTAATGGGCTCCTCCGATGACGCAACGGAGCTCCGGAGAGCTCAGGCGACACCGGTGGAGGTTGAGCTGTTGCTCGAATGGACGAAGCCCTCAGATGGGCTCGGATGAACCTGCAAAGCAAAGCAACGAGCTCCTGGGTCGAGGGCAAAGTGCCACAACCCGGTTAGCGGGGGTGGAGGTGAACGGTGTGGCAGGGCGAACGAGCTCCAGCAGAGCGACGATGATGAAGCTCGATACCCAGCTCCTGTGCGAACTGGGGTGAATGGTTGGGAGGAGAAGGTGCGCGGGGGAAAGGCGAAGGTGATGGGTGACTCCGATGATCGAGATGTAGGCGAGGATGGTCGGAATCAGAGATGGTCGGCGACGGGTCGATTTGGGCGAAAAGTGAATTTAGCTAAGGAGAAGAAGAACTGGGTATACTTGATGGCTAAGATCGACTGGGGAAGAGCAGGGGATGCTCCAAGTCCTAGCCTCGAGGGCCGTCGATGCTCGAGGCTCGAGCACCACCTCTGGGCGGCGCACGGCGGCGTAACGTCACCGGATCGATGGTCCAGCTGCTCCCTCCTCGCTGCAACACAGCCGGACCAAGCTGTCACTCCTGCGAGGGCTATGGAGGTCCTAGGGTGAAGAGAGATGAGCCAAAGATGCGAGAAAATGGAGGCGGAGCTCGGACTATATACGAGTGAGGGTCCGGCAAGAGCAGGTCGGGCAGGGCACGGTGAGGCGCGGATCCCAATGCAAACAACCGGGCGTGCATCTCAGATGCAAGGGGAAGAAATGGAGCCCGGAAATATCGGATTTGATGATCGGGTCATGACGCCATAATTCAGCGAAGTCGGGTCGGGTGTCATTGACCCGTGCGAAGTGGTCCAAGGGGGGAGTTGACCGGGGAGTCAACGTCCCCCGTGGACTAATTAGAGCAGGCCATGTCAGAATTATTTGGAAATTCAAAATAAAATACTAAATGGCCGACTTAGGAAAAACTTAAAATATTAAAAATGTTTATTTTATTTTTTTTCTATTTTTTTGTGATTTTTAATTAATTTTTTGAAATAAAAATAAAGTATTTACAATATAGTGCTATATATAGGTATATATACAATATGGACTTTTAATTTTTGATTTTTAATTAATTATTTATGTACATTTTTATCCCTATTTTATATTTTATTTATTTATAGCATAAAATTAGGAATAAAAAGGTATTTTTATTTTATTTTTATTATTTATTTATAAGGGTAAAATAAATAGATATATACATCTATATACAAGGTACATATACAATGTTCTTTTTGGGTTTTTATTTTTGTTCTTTTTATTTAATTTTTTTATGGTTTTTAATTTATTTATTTACACCATAAAATAAGGAGTATATACAATTTGTAGGGATTTTAATTTATTTATTTACAAGGCTAAATAAATAAAAGTGTGGTCTTATGTACATGGTGAATACGTACAAGTAAGGTCATTTTTATTTTCTTTTTAATTTTTTCAATTTTTAATTTGATTTTGTATTCACAAATATTTACAAATATATACAAGCCCATTTTATTCTATTTTAGAGGAAAATATTTTTATTATATTTACAGGTATATTTACACACATGAGCTCCCTATCTCTCTCTACTTTTGCTTTTATGCGGTCAGGCCCATGCTGAGCCCTCCCTTAGGATTAGGTTGCTCAATATTTATTCTAAATATTTCCCTCTTTTTCTTTAAATTCTTTATTCTTTTATTTTTGCACAAAAACATGCTAATTATTAGTTTTTATACAATGCATGCCTTTTGGTAATTATTTGTTTTTACAAAGATATACATGTATTTGCAATGGTTTTTGTAGCTAAAATATAAGAATAAAGAGTGATGAATGAGTATTCATCACCCCCCTATACTTAACTTTGCTAGTCCCTTAGCAAACACTTATTTGAAAAAGAAGTGAAAAGGAAAAAGAAAAAGAAAAAGAGGAGAATGTACAAGGATCAAGGTTGAATATTAAACCTGCCTTCATTAAATTGAAGTATGGGGCTCGATCAGATCTTTGGATTATTAATGTATCGGAACCTTATTTGGACCTAAGTTTAAAACTCAACAGCCTCTAAGTTCCACCAATCTATAATCAAGACTCCTCAACAATCCAGATCAGAACAAGTCACCAAACACAAACCCTGAAGACCATGAATCTTTCCTTGTACTGTGAATGTGAAGTATAGGCTCTCCACCTCAGAAATGGCAACTTGACAACCCTCCCCAACAAGGTAACTCTATGACCCCAATCTGGCCACTCTTTCCTCGAGGAGCGGGGTATTCCCTTCTAAGTTCAAGTTCAACCGGCTCAAGAAGAGGGGGAAGAAGAGAATGGACCATGGCCAGTGTAGCCATGTATCCTTGGGAGCTCAACCAGTGTAGCTAAGTCTCCCTGCTGCAAGCTACATAAGGTGGGACATGAATCTCAAGCTTTGCTTATTGCACTATATACATACTCCGGTGGGATTATCATTTTCTATCAGACCCACCACTTTTTTGGAGTTATTTTCTTTTTGCATTTTTTTCAAGTGCATCTATACAACATATACATGTGCAGCATATATACAAGGAATTTTTCCTCTTGAGCCAGTAGACTATCCATCTTTTGAAGCATTATTGCAACCCACAACTCCGGTTGTTAGACCTCATGGCAACCAGACCAAGTTGAGACGCACTTCCTTCACTAAAAGAAGAAGAGAGGTTCCGCCTAGAAGTACTACCCTCATATGCTTCCCCAAGTCAAGGAAGACTGCCTCCTCACCACCTCATCCGTAGAGAGCTCGATGCAAGTGCGGTGTCCAAGTAAAGCCATTGTCTATATGAGTCATGTGTGTGTTGTTAAGTGCTCTACTTAGGCTCATTGAGATGACATGTGATCATAGCCTAGTGGACTCAAAGAATTAAGTCACCATGGACCTGAAAAGCCTTAACCCTAAGCCCTATAAGGTTCCTCTTAGAGTTAGGTGGATTAAGATCTTAATCAAGCTCCATTACCCAATTTAATTCCAGGCTAGTTTAGATGTCAACTATAATCCAGGAAAAACTATATACATATATAAAAAGATGCTATTTACACAATATTTACACACATGCAAAAATTTTGAAAAATGTTTTGAAATCATGAATGGATGAATGCATGAATGCAAGTTTTGCAAAATATTTACACACATTTACACAAGGTTTTTGCAAACTTTTGATTTTCAAAACATTTTAGAAAAATTTTGTACTATATACATAATTTTGATATGAAAATATTTACACAAACTTTACACAAAAAGTTTTTGAAAACATTTTTACAAAAATAATTTATACACTAGCTATGTATGTGCAATAAAAGAATTTTTATTTACAGGAAAAAATTTTAATTTTTGTGAATTTTAGGGTTTTAGCCATTTTATTTATTGACACACTCACACAAAGTACGAGTTATGGCTAAAGTATATATGAAACATATACACACACCCCTATACTTAGCTCGAACAATGTCCTCAAAGTCAAGAGCGATGAAGAAGACATAACTCGTGCTATGTATAGGGAAGTGAAAAGGAAGGCTATATACAAAGAAGAATGAATGAATAGAAAATTAAGAGGGTCTCGGCTTTCCCCTTATACATAGGATCAAATAATCCTAAGTATAGGAGGATGTACACAAAAGGGAAAACCGAGTGGAGAATGTACATGGTCTACCCCCCTATACTTAGGGTAAAATATCCCTAAGTATAGGCAACACAACAGGGATAGAAAGAATCAAAAGAAATACCCAAAGTTCCTACATCCCCCCTATACTTAGGGTAAAGTACACCCTAAGTATAGCATAATCAAAGATGACAAACGGGATGTGGGACTAAAGAATGTAATGATATGGACATCTGGATCTATACAGGTCGGAAGAACAGTGATAATCAGGCAGGAGATGCAATAGATGTGAGTCAAGAAACCATATCTCACGCCAAATGAATAGGGGAAACATCAACGACTCGCGGCTCATGATCTAGATATGGCTTGAGCCGCTGGCCGTTCACTCGAAAGGTACTCTCAGAAGACAACTCGGATATGTCAATGCTACCATTGTCGTGTACCTTTCTCACCAGATAAGGTCCCTTCCATTTGCTCTGTAGCTTCCCTGGAAATAGGCGAAGCCTAGCATCAAACAGCCATACTCTCTGTCCAGGCTCAAAATGCTTGTGGCTGATATGAGAATCATGCCACTCCTTCACTCTCTCCTTGTACTGTAGGCTGTTTGAGAAGGCGGTATCTCTAAGCTCCTCCAAGGCTGCTAACTCTGCCCTCCTCTGGTCTCCTACACTATCTGGATCCATAAGAATATCCGTGACTACCCATAGTGACCTGTGTCTCAGCTCAACAGGTAAATGGCACGGCTTTCCATATACGAGGAGAAAGGGAGATGTGCCCAATGGTTTCTTGAAAGACGTCCTATATGCCCACAAGACCGATTCCAAAAGCTGTGACCAATCCTTTCGGTCAGGGCGGACGACTTTCTGCAGAATCGTCTTGATCTCCCTGTTCGACACCTCGTCTAGACCATTCGTCTGTGGATGGTATGGAGTGGCAACTCTATGGTCTATGCCGAACTCGCTAGCAAGGGCCTTCACATGGTCGTTGATGAAATGAGACCCCCCATCTTAAATCAATACTCGAGGTACCCCGAACCACGTAATGATGTGCTTCCTCAAAATCTGCAAACTGTCCTGGCATCAGCGGTTCGGGCCGGGATAGCCTCAACCCAATGACTCACATAATCGACGGCCAACAGAATGTACTCAAATCCCTGACTCTTAGGGAATGGACCCATGAAATTGATGCCTCGTGTGTCAAAAACCTCACAGAAGTGAATGGGTTGCACCGGCATCATATCACGTTGTCCACAGGTGCCCATCCTCTGACAGTCAGTACACCTCTTCACGAACTCATCAGAGTCCTTGAAGAGGGTAGGACATCACAAGCCGGATTGGAGCACTTTCTGCATTGTTCTCCTCTCAGAGTGATGTCCTCCTGCCTCAAGCTTGTGGCAGTAAGTGAGGACGCTATGGTGCTCCTCCTGAGGAATGCACCTACGCCAGACACTATCCCCTCCTTCGTGGTAAAGGATGGGATCCTCCCAGTGGTAGGACTTGGTCTTCGTGAGGAAGGTTTCAAGCCTTTGCCTGGGCCAACCTTATGGGACTTTCTTAGCATCAAGAAAGTTCACAATATCAGCATACCACGGGAGTGAGGTGATCGCAAGGATCGCCTCATCTGGGAAGGTCTCACAAATAGGATCAATCTGCTCAGAATCCTCAAGAGGCTCTAATCGGGAGAGATGATGCGCCACCACATTCTTGACTCCAGGCTTATCCTTGATCTCAATGTCGAACTCCTGGAGTAGAAGGATCCATCTAGTCAGTCTTGCATTGGCATCCTTCTTTGCCATGAGGTACCTGATGGCGGTATGATCAGTAAACATGGTCACTCTAGATCCAATAATGTATGATCTGAACTTATCTAGGGCGAACACTACGGCTAGCATCTCCTTCTCTGTGACTCTGTAGTTCCGCTGCGCGGAATCCAATGTGCGGCTAGCGTAGTGGATAGCAAATGGGACTCCATCCCTCCTCTGTCCCAACACGGCCCCCACGGCAAAATCATAGGCATCCGTCATGATCTCGAATGGGAGAGACCAATCAGGCGGTTGAAGAACATGCGCCTCAATAACACATCTCTTGAGAGTCTCAAACAACGAAAGACACTTGTCATGGACAAGGAACTCGGTGTCTTTCGTCAGCAGGTCAGTTAATGGTCGGGCAATCCTACTGAAATCATGAATGAATCGTCGGTAGAAACCGACGTATCACAGGAATGACCGTAACTTCTGCAGATTGGACGGCGGTGCGAGTTTTCTAATGGCATCTACCTTGGTCGGATCAACCTCCATGCCCATATTGGAGATGATGTGGCCAAGCACCGTCCCTTGAGTCACCATGAAGTGACTCTTCTCCCAACATAGCACCAAGTGAACCTCTATACATCGCTGAAGCACTCGGTCTAGGCAGTCAAGATAGGAGTCAAATCCATCGCCGTAAACCGAGAAATCATCCATGAAGACCTCCAAGCACTCCCCTACCTTGTCCTAAAAGATCGACAACATGCATCTCTGAAAGGTCGCAGGGGCATTGCATAGCCCAAATGGCATGCGTCGGAAGGCGTATGTGCCGAAGGGACAAGTAAAGGTAGTCTTGTCCTGGTCCTCGGGAGCGATGGCCACCTGGTTGTAGCCCGAGTGCCCATCCAGAAAACAGTAGTGGCTCTTCCATGCCAGTCTCTCAATGATCTGATCAATAAAGGGTAGGGGGAAATGATCCTTCTTGGTGGTCTGGTTGAGTCTCCTGTAGTCAACGCAGACCCACCAAGAAGTGGGTACCCGTGTAGCAATCTCCTCTCCAGACTCGCTGACTACTGTAGTGATTCCCGTCTTCTTGGGCACCACATGCAAAGGGCTGACCCACTTGGAGTCGGAGATGGGGTAGATAAAATCGACGCTCCACCATTTCGATAACTCCTTCATGACAACCTCTCTCAGATTCGGGTTCAGCCGCCGCTGGAACTCACGCGGCGGCTTCGCCTCATCCTCGAGATAGATATGGTGGGAGCACAGGGCCGGACTTATCCCCTGGAGATCTGCTACGCTCCATCCAATCGCCTTGCGGTTCTTTTCAAGAACCCCCATCAAACGGGATTCCTGCTCTCAAGTCAATTCGGCGGAGATAATGACTGGTTACATCTCAGGCTCACCCGCAAGGAACCTATACTTCAGCGATGTAGGAAGCGGCTTTAGCTCTGGACAACTGGGTGCTTGTGGATCTGGCCTCTGAAAAGTCTGCGTGAATGCTGCCAAATCTGCATGGGAGAACTGAAACTCTCTGTCACTCTCAAGAACTGGAGAAGGCTTCCCTGCTGGACTGTCTCTGCTCTGCTCGACATCTACCTCCTCCCTATCTGCAGGCTCAGTGGAAGTCAGGTCTGGCATGTAATCATCACAATCTGCCCAATCAGACTCTAACTCCGAGGGATCTGTGCCATCCAAGGTGGCATCAACACCACCATCATCACAAGAATCTGTCTCACAGTCGAGAATCGGCTCTGCTGCCTCTAAGGTATCCTGGACCAGGAATGTGCTCTCCAAGCTCTCCTCTGATATCGTCTCTGCATCAGTGGAATCTGAAAGTGAGAGGATGGCTTGTGCTGCTGGGTCTGCCCAAACTGCCTCATCGTCTGTCATCACAAAGTCACAGTCCTGGTGGATGTCTAGCCCTGCATCTGTCAGCTGCTCTGTATCTGAAGTGGTCTATGAGCATGATCTATCTCTGGCTCTGCTGTCCTCGACCGTCTCTATTTGTATACTTTCGCCCTCGACACGAAAGTATACCTTCCCGCTATCATGGTCAATCACTGCCTTGGCTGTGGCTAAGAACGGGCGACCGAGAATGATGGGGGTATCGGTCACTGAATCAGGGATCTCCATGTCCAACACTACGAAGTCCAAGGGGAATTGCAGGACCTGAATCGTGACGACAACGTCTCGCAACAGCCCCTTCGGCCTCTTGACAGATCGATGAGCAAACTGAAGGACTGTCTTGCTCTGTTTTACAGTGCCCAACTCGAAGCGGTCGAGAAGGGCTGTCGGAAGTAGGTTGATCGACGATCCTCTATCTCATAGAGTGCGGTCGAACCTCAGCTCACTGATATGGCATCTAACATATGGGGCTCCTGAATCTGGTCTCTTGGCCGGAAGATGGTTCTGAATCGCGAAACAAGTGGCTCTCGTCAGCACATGGATCTCTGAGTGATGGTTCCTCCTCTTCCTCCTGACTGTAGTCCTGTCTCTGAGGGAACGCTGAAGAAGAGGGATGTGCTGCAAAGCCACCTGAAGAGTCAGCTGTACGTGAAACCGATCTATCATCTGCTCGCTGAACTCTTCCTGCTCTCTTTTTTTGGATTTTCATTTTCTTCCCCTTCCCCATCTGAAGGGTTCTAGGGAAGGGGATCACAGGGTCCTTCTCAGATGAAGGACTAGGAAAGGGTCTAGACGGTTCGACGACCGGATCCACACATACATCATGCACCACAGTAGGACCAGAAGAAAATAAACCCTTTCCTTTATTCAAAAAAGTGTTCCGAGATACATCAGTAACGGGAAAAACAACAGGAATCTCAGAAGACTTGGTGGCATCAGCACCACCATCGGCTGGTAGACGGGCGGCCTCAGTACCGCGCTCTGGCTCGGCAACATGGGTGGCCTCAGTACCACCTCCTCCAACTGGTGAAATGGTGGCCTCAGTACCGCCGTTGGGATCAGCATCCGTGGTGGCATCAGTACCACCATCATCATCTCTAGCGGCCTCAGTACCGCTCTCCTCCTCCTCGTCGGGCGCTCTTGGTGTATCCTCATGGTGTCGCTCAGACGAGTCGCCGCCTGCTGGCATCCTACTTCTCCTAAGTGTGATAAAATCAGTATCAAAAAGATATGCAGACATATCACCAAAAGTATCACTCGGAGTGGCATACTCAGTACAAGCTACCTGCTCAGATTTCCTCTTCAGGTTGTTGGGATTCGGCTCAATCTGGGCAGGGATGGCGGCCTTCCCTCTCACGATGTCCCGCATCTCCTAGCGGAACTCGTCCATCTTTCGTCGAAAAGTAGCCTGCTGATCTGTGAGAAGGCGGGCTATATCATCCAAGGTGGGGCTCTCATGAGAGCCCGACGGGTAGCCTCTCTAGTAGTGAGGTTGTTGGTGCTGTGGCTGAGAGGGGGTAAGAGTGTGGCTGATGTTGCGGCTGGTGAGGCTGCTCACGCCTCCAAGGCTATCCCTGCTAATAGGGACGAGGACCATACTGTGAGTGTTGTTGTTGTTGCTGTGGGTACACTGGTTGCTGCTGCAGCTGGTGATCTCTCTGATGGTTGTACTGGCCACCCTGTCCTGACGGTTGCTGCTGGGGCTGGGTATCTCCGGTCCCCCAACGGAATCCGGGATGGTCTCGTCGAATACCGGGATGGGGGCGGTCACACCAAATCCCGTTGATATCCATCAACGGCTCTGCATCGTACTAGGTTGGAGGGAGCACTGCCAGAGGCTGATCCGGCTGGTATACCACCATCTGCAAGTCTGGAGATGGTGGTGACTGGTAGGTGGGCTGCGGCTGTTAGTATGCCTCCGCCTGTACAAGATGAACCTGTCTAGGCTGTTGGTGGGTGCTGGAGCGCTGGGACGAGCTACTGCTGCTGCTGGGATCGCCTCGTGACTGAAGATGGGGCTGTGAAGCCGTTTGTGCCTCCTGGAGACACATGAGCTGGGTCTTCATGTCACTCAAAGTCTGTGCCATCTGCTCCATCTGAGTGATGCCCTGGCACTGCTTCTTCTCTATGAGCTCCATCCGGTCCAGCTTCTCGCTGATAATCCCCATGTCCGCGGCTGATGACTCGGCCTGTGCTGCTGCTACTGCGGACGAACTGGAAGGACCGGCGTCGGCCCGTGCTATCCTCTGGTACTGCACGGTCTGTGGTTGCTGGGGTCTGCCCTGAGTATATAACCGGGTCTGGGACATCACCATGTAGTTCTCGGCCATCTCCTCGTAGATGGCCCAGACCTGGTCGTGATCCTTGGCGAAGTAAGACCCGCCACAAGAAGCGTTCACCAAGCCCTAAAGCTCTAGTGTCAGCCCGCTGAAAAAGCTCTGAACAAGGTTCAGCTTGGAAATGTCGTGGTGCGGGCATCTGTCGGTCAGCTCTCGACACCTCTCCCATACCTCGTGAAACTACTCGTTGGGGAGCATGGAGAAGTTGCTGATCAGGGCTCTTGCGACATTCGTCCACCCGAGTGGATAGTACTTATGCAAGTACTCGGTGCGGAGCTTCTCTCTGTCAGCTAAGGAGAAGGGGAAGGCAATCATCCTGATGGTATCCTGGTCCACCTGTCGGTCGTGGACTGTGCTGCAGATCATCAGGAACTCCAGGAGGTGGAGATGGGGCTCCTCTGTGGCGAGCCCATGGAAACGGGGGAGGAGCTGCAAGGTGTTCGGGGGGAACTTGAATTCCCCCACGATAGCTGGTAGAACAACCCAGTGATGCATCAGTGTCGATCCGGGGTTGTGCAACTCCCGCATCGGTCTCGGTTGCTCTGCTCCTGCCGCGACGGCTGCCGCTGCGGCTGCGGCCGCTGTGGCTGTTGCTGCTGCTTCATTTGGGATCCTTGGCCCGTCTCTGCGCTGCTCTCACTCTGCTCTCATCTCCTCCATCTCGCGCCTCATTTCTAACATAAATGCTCCCTGATCCGTCAACTGCTGTTGCACTGTCTCGAGGGAGGCGATCAGGGTGGAGTTGATCGCACCCTGGTCCAGAACAAAATGCTCAGGTTGCGTACCTCTACTGCGATCATCGCTACTGCTGGCCATAGTCTCTGCAAAATCAAACGATCCAAACTCAGGTGCCGATAAATCTGATAGTCTCTCCTCTAGCACTGGTCTCTCGGAACCGAAAGAAAGGGGGTCGAGGGGGAATAGGGTCGAATCATACTCTGGTTCGGAGAGCGGGTCTCGGCTCTCGCGAACCAACCTAGATGAGCGGGTAGACGCGCCTGAAAGCGGTGCAGCCAGAGGCTGCCTAAGAGATCGTCTGCCCATCATCTTGATGTGGCGAGTAAGGCGGATGAGATCTGGAAACAATCACAAGCAATCCCCCAATTCACCAACGCAACGCAAGCTGATGACCATAAAGGCTTGGTCAATTTATCTTGTCAATTTTTATTTTGGTGAACAGTCAGGATATCAGAGCGATTACGTGACCTGTTGGGATACCCGATACTTTCCCAACCGATTGTCCTGCACAGAAATAGTCGGTAATCAGTCGAGAAGAGTATTGGAGGGCTCTACCTAGTGTTCGGGGTCACTCTCTCGCACAATCAAACCAGACAATGAGGGGGTTGCTCTCCCCAAGACAAGTTTTTTTAAGTGAGGTGTCTTTTAGGGTCGATAGTGTTAGAAGTCCCAAATTTTATTGTTTTTCTTTTTAGGTATTTTTCAATAAAAACAAATACGCCTAATGAATTTTTCAATTCTCCATATTATTAAGTCAAAAACAGGGGGAGAAGACGAAAAAGCCGATGCGCGATGAAATCAATAATGCATGCATAGTAAGAGATGCGTACCTGACTCCAGCAGTCTACATGCAATAAGATCCGCGTAGAATTGAAAGACAGGAAATAAACTACCTAAATGGTGCAAGCGGAAAAACCGAGTCCCTAAATAGCAACTTATACTCGAAAGAACCATCTAGCTGGTCACTCGCCTCCGATCCAAAAGGTCTGATCTCGGTCTACCCCTCCTCCTCTCGAAAAATCGGGTTCAGGAGGAGCGCTTGGCAGGGCAGGCTGTGGCACGTAGGCTCGAAGGAAGCAAGTCAGTTATTTTTATTAACTTTTTATTTATAGGTCCAATTAGCGAACTATAGGCACAAGCAGATAATTAGGTGTTTGGATCCTACTAGTTACGGCACAATCAACAGAAATTCCTAAAGCTAGGGGCTCGATATAAAACCGCGTGAAATCGGAAAAGGCAGCGAAAAACTAAAAGCCGCGTAAAAAGCCGCGAAGTAAACTAAGGGTCCCTCGAGCACACAGGTGCTCGGCGAAACAGACCCGAGAGAAAGTCTAAGTCCTGCTGAGTTGTCCCTGTGTTATAACAACAAATCAAATAGCAGAAATAAAGTCTAATATACTCCTCTCCCACTCAGCTACTCTCTCACGCTCTCCTGCGGCTCCGTGCAGAAGGGAGCCGCCTCCGAATCCCGCAGTTGCACCGGCTTCTCGAGAGTCGCCGCCTCGGTCCTCGGGCCCTCGCAAGAAAGCAGACAAGTGTCAAATACCAAATAAAATAATCAAATAAAGGCAGGAAAAGTAAATGAAATGAAACAGGGGTATATATGCAAAAGTAGCAATAAAATAAACAAGCAAAAAAAACAATGAAAGAAAAATAAAAAGCCGCGGACTCAGAAAGAGCCGCGAAAAAAGCCGCGAAAAAGAAAAGAAAAGAAAAAAAACCAAAATAGACTACTAAGTCGTGCTCCCCTGCAATGGCGCCATTCTGATGGCCAATAAATCCGCGAGACTCAGGTGAATGAAAATAGATCAAGGGTCGTTGCGACCCGAATCTCGGAGACTGTTCAGTCAATCAAGAAAAATAAGAGCAGACCACCAAAACATAATAAAAATTAAGAAACTCAAAAATAGTGGCCCTGGCTATTGGATTAGCCTGGTATAGTGACCAGGGTCGGACTCAGGGAGCACGTGATGGCCTCGCGGCCTACGAAGTAGTCGGAAATAAAATAAAATAAAATAAAATGGTTATTGGTGGGTTTTTAATCTTTTTATATTTTTTTGGATTTTTAAATTAATTAAGAAAATAGTAAAATAAAAAAACAAGAAACTTGACTGAATTATTTACTACTCAAAAATCACCCAAAAATTCAAACAAAAATGTTTTTATGTTTTTTTTTATTTTTTATGTATTTGTTTAATTTTTGGTGATTTTCTGATTTGTATGGAATTTTATAAAAATCAAACAAGACTGAAAAACAAAGGCATTGTCCAGTCAGACTTGGAGGGCCAAATTAAAATGCAAAATGGCCCTATCAAGGTCTGAAGGTAATTTTCCTGTAAAATAGGGAATACAAGGAAAAATTAGGCACTGGAGTTATTAATTTTTTATTTTTCTTTTAATTATTAGAATTTTTAAAAGTTTTTCAATGTTTTTTAATTTTTATAGTTTTTATAAATCGAAAAATGACCCAACTAGGTCAGAAAATCAAACAACACAAAACAAGCAATATATAATTTTTTTGTAATTTTTAAAGGTGTTTTAATATTTTTTGTGAATTTTTTTATCTAAATAGTAATAAAAATGCTTGTTTTTGAATTTTTAAAAATATAAAAAAAATAAAAAATGTCCCCAAAATTTAGAGAAAATTTTACACTATCGCAGGAGCCATGTATCCAATTTTCATCAAATTTGGAGTCGATTTGCTATTTTATTAAAAATAAAAACAAAGGCACAGTGCACAAGGACCTAACTTCAAATAAAATAAAGCCATGGGCCCCTTGGATAACACGCAACGAAAGTGAAGGGCCAAAAAATGCAAAATATCCCCAGGCCCACGCACGATACACGTGACTCAGGCCTGGAAGGACCTTTTTGTCATTCCTATTTATAAAAATACAAATCGTAACACACCAGAAACACAGGGCAGGAAATGCAATTACACCAAAGCTCACGTGTCGATGCACGTGTCCATCACACACAGGGGTATAAATGCGAATCAAATAACAGAAGGGTCCTCTATGCAATATTTACAGATATGAAAGAACTATAAAACGTATTTACAAGACTAGATAATAAATGCAAAAACTAAAGGGGCCTGAGAGCAAGTACCCCTTATTAAATGCCGAGGGACGGATGATTGCCACGTGGAGATCCGACGGCGGAGAGGGCGTGGCTCACAGCAAAGGAACCCTCAGTGCATATCTGATGGCTGGGGACTCCCCACGTGGAAGCTCGGGCGGTTGGGAAGCGACGTGGGTAGACCGCGCTAATCGGATGGTCGAGATCCTCCCTCTGATGATCAAACGGTCACTGCTACTCCTCAAATGAACAGTTCGATGAAGATGTGGAGGTGGGGGCTGGATCGGACGTCTCTGGATGGTGCACGAAGAACAAGCGGCCGGTGAACTTCGCCGGCCCGGTGGACGCACGGTGACCCTCCTCGCGGGCTGCTAAGGATCGACGAAGATGCGCCTAGGCCTCCCGCATATAATGGGCTCCTCCGATGACGCAACGGAGCTCTAGAGAGCTCAGGCGACACCGGCGGAGGCTGAGCTGCTGCTCGAATGGACGAAGCCCTCAGATGGGCTCGGATGAACCTGCAAAGCAAAGCAACGAGCTCCTGGGTCGAGGGCAAAGTGCCTCGACCCGGTTAGCGGTGGTGGAGGTGAACGGTGTGGCGGGACGAATGAGCTCCGGCGGAGCGACGGCGATGAAGCTCGATACCCAGCTCCTGTGCGAACTGGGGTGAATGGTTGGGCGGAGAAGGTGCGCGGGGGAAAGGCGAAGGTGATGGGTGACTCCGATGATCGAGATGTAGGCGAGGATGGTCGGAATCAGAGATGGTCGGCGACGGGTCGATTTGGGCGAAAAGTGAAATTTGCTAAGGAGAAGAAGAACTGGGTATACTTGATGGCTGAGATCGACTGGGGAAGAGCAGGGGATGCTCCAGGACCAATCAAAGCAGGCCATGTCAGAATTAATTGGAAATTCAAAATAAAATACAAAATGGCCGATTTAGGAAAAACTTAAAACATAAAAAATGTTTATTTTATTTTTTCTATTTTTTTGTGATTTTTAATTATTATTTTTTGAAATAAAAATAAAGTATTTACAATATAGTGCTATATATAGGTATATATACAATATGGATTTTTTATTTTTTATTTTTAATTAATTATTTTTGTACATTTTTATCCTTATTTTATATTTTATTTATTTATAGCATAAAATTAGGAATAAAAAGGTATTTTTTTATTTTTATTATTTATTTATGAGGGTAAAATAAATAGATATATACATCTATATACAAGGTATATATACAATGTTCTTTTTGGGTTTTTATTTTTGTTCTTTTTATTTAATTTTTGTTTTTATGGTTTTTATTTTATTTATTTACACCATAAAATAAGGAGTATTTAGGGATTTTAATTTATTTATTTACAAGGCTATATAAATAAAAGTGTGGTCTTATGTACATGGTGAATATGTACAAGTAAGGTCATTTTTATTTTCTTTTTAATTTTTTCAATTTTTACTTTGATTTTGTATTCATAAATATTTACAAATATATACAAGCCCATTTTATTCTATTTTAGAGGAAAATATTTTTATTATATTTATAGGTATATTTACACACATGAGCTCCCTATTGTTCTCTACTTTGGCTTTTATGAGATCAGGCCCATGCTAAGCCCTCCCTTGGGATTAGGTTGCTCAATATTTATTCTAAATATTTCCCTCTTTTTCTTTTAATTCTTTATTCTTTTATTTTTGCAAAAAAACATGCTAATTATTAGTTTTTATACAATGCATGCCTTTTGGTAATTATTTGTATTTACAAAGATATACATGTATTTGCAAAGGTTTTTGTAGCTAAAATATAAGAATAAAGAGTGATGAATGAGTATTCATCACCACCCCGCCGCCTCCATATAAGAACCATCGTCGTAGTCGACCTTCCACCATGAGCTCACCCTTGGCCACAACGTCCGCCTGGACCAGACGCCCTGGCTCCTCCAGCCAGTGGCCGCACCCCCGCAAGGAGGAGAGCACCTCCACCGCCATCTTGTGGCGGCCATCCTCCAACGACCGACCTCTGCCTAACCGACGTGCCTTCTACGGCCTCCGCGTCGCTGCCTGGACCGCCTCATGTACCACCAACCTTCAGCCCCGCCTGCTGCCTACGCAGCAACTGCTCTACCCGCAGGGCCGAGCCCTCCCGAGACCATCGCTGGCCAGCCAGCACCACCGTGCCGCCCACCGTGCACTGTCTTCACACGTGGACGGTGAGTAGCGGCGACGGCAGCCGACCCCCTAAGTCTTTTCCCTTTGGCTTGCATTTGAAGGAACGTAAAGGAAATGAAAAAATCCTAGGGGTTTATCAATTAAAAAATTGGCAAATTGTAATCAGAAACTCGGAGGTTTCACAAATTTCAGAAATGCCCCTACTCTCCAGTCTATCACTTGCTACGCACTTGTATTATTGGGTAATTTACAATTTTAGTCCTCTATTTATTTCTTGTTATCTTTAAGAACAAAAATAATTAATATTTGCATTTTAGTCCCTGTTGTCCAGACATTTATTTTTCTTGTTCTTTTCATTGAAATTAACATTGTTATTGCTCAATAAATTTTGAAAAATTATCTTACATTCATGTCACTTGTCTCTTCATTGTACATTTTTTTCATTTCATTTTATTGTCGTTTAATATTCTAAAACAATGTTATTTTCTCTTCCTAAAAGTGAAAATTTCATAAAAATTTGAATATTACTCTAAAAATTCTAAAAAAATAGATAAAGTTCCTTTTATTTTATTTTATTTTCTATCCAAATTTCATGCATTAAAAATCTTAGAATTTTAAAATCTTAGAAATTTGAAAATGTCAAATATCTTAAAAAAATCACAAAAAATTCTACAAAAATCCAAATTTTTTTATTTCACTTCCTATTTGTAGATATTTATCTAAGTTTAGCATAAAAATAATTTCCAAGATTTTTGGGCATTAAAATATTTTTAAGTTGCAAATTACGCTAGGTTGTGCACTGTTTATCATTTTTAACATTATTTGATTTTTACAGAAATACAAAAAACCATATGAAAATTTTACAAAATTTCCCAAAAACATTTCAAATCCTTTAAACCCAAAAATATTTTCTCTAAATTTTTTCTTAGTATTTCTGACTATTATATAAATTTTAAAAAGAGTATGGTGCGCGTTCTTCAGTTATGCATATTGTTCCTTATTTTTGAAAAAAATGCAAAAATTAAAATCACTAAAAAATTGAAAATCAGATTATATAAAAATTAGAAATAAAAAATTTAAAAAAATTAAAAAAAATAGAAAGACAAAAAATTCGAAAAAAGCAAGATAGTTTGCATTTGAGATTCCTTTCTTCTTTTAATTGATTTTCGATTATGCCTAGGTCTCAGGGTTTTGGGTCATAAAATATTTACAATATTTTATTCTTTTTCTTTTCTTTTTTTCTTTATTCTTTTAATTTAGCTTTAAAAATCGTATTTTATACAGTATTTACACACACATGCATGAATGCTGAAATGCGGGAATTTAGGGTATTTATATGCATTTACTAGGGTTTTTAAGGCCAAAATGATAGAATAAAGATGATGAAAGGTGGATTCATCATCCCCCTATACTTGCCTTTACTAGTCCCTAGCAAACACTTATGCAATAAGTTCAGAAAAAGAAAAACAAAGAAAAGAAAAAGAAGAAATTTGGATTACGCTTAATTATCAAACTTGTCTTCATAAAATCAAAGTTTTGAGCTTAAGTCGAACCTTTGGAATTTTAGTGCGGGTGGAACCTTAATGGGAATCAGATTTTAAATCCAACAGCCTTCGAGAATCCCAAAAATCTGCTCAAGTCTCCTCAATAGCCAGGTCAGAAATATTTTAACTCATACGCAAACCCTTACGACTATGAATCTGACTCGTACAGTGTAAGTGATGGTAACTCTCCCCAACTAGAATGATAAAGAGACAGACTTCTCCAATTGACAACCCAATGATTCCCTAATCCAATAACTCCTTCCTCGAGGAGTGGGGTATTCCCTTCTAAGTTCAAGTGGCAACTAACTCAAGAGGAGGGGGTGAAGAGAAGAATGGACGGCAGCCAGTGTAGCTACCTATCCTATGATGCAAGACCAGTGTAGTCAAGTCATCCAGTTGTAGGCTAACATGATATGAATTTGGAACTCAAGCTTTCTTATTAACTATACAACATATGTACAGTCTGGCAGGCATTTTATTTTTGTACAGGCCTGCCCACTTTTTGGAGTTTTTGAAATACTATTTACAACAACATATATATAGGGAGTTTTTCCTCTTGAGCCAGTAGACTATCCCTCTTTTGAAGCTTTATTGCAACCCACACTCCCCTATATTTAGAATTCCTCATCACTGGACGGGTTAGGGTGCATTTCCCTCCCTGGAGGAGGACAAGTATTTCCACTTGTGTGCATCTCATACTGGCAAATCCAATCCCCTCACCACTCTAACTAAGTTGAGCCATGTGAAAGGTGCAGGTGTCCAAGTTAGGTCATTATCAACAAGAGTCGTTTGTGTGCTCCGAAATACTCTACTTAAGCAGTCAAGAATCCATTGAACTAAGTCTCGTGATCCTCAAAGAATTAAGTCATCCAGACCTGAAGTGACTCGATTCCAGCTCTTATAAGGTTCCTGTTATTAGGTAGATTTTAAGGTCCAACCAAGCTCCAATCGTCGGATTTTATTTAGACTTGTTCAACTATCAAACTCAATCCAAAAAATGCTCATGCCATGCAAATGCTATGCGGAATGCAGAAAATATTTTTGTGATGCAATTTTCAAAGATTTTGAACTTTTTATGGATTTTTGAAAAGATGATGCATATCCATTTTTTATTTTTTTTAAAAAGATTTTTCAAATGTTTTTGGTATTTTAATTTTGCAAATATTTTTGGGATTTTTGAAAACAAAAGATTTTGGATAAAAACTAGGTACAATAATTTACACAAGGATGCATCTTATATTTACAAGAAGTAGGTTTTAAGAATTTACAAGGGTAAGTGGTCAATTTTATAAGTATATATAATGGATTTTGGTGTGATGTGTATATCCTCAAACTTATTTGAAAAAGCTTTTTCAAGCAATTTCGAAAACTATAGTCCAAAATAATTTTTACAAACAATTTTACAAACATGTACACACATTTGAAAATCATTTTGCAAAAGTTTTTCAAACAATATAGATAGATTTTTTTCAAAATATTTTTGCAACCATTTTCAAACCATTTGCAAATAGTTTTTCAATCATTTTATTTCACACAAATAAAATAAAATTTTCAAAACCAAACAATTTTTATAAAGTTTGAAAACATGTAACAAAATATTTTCGAAATAGTTTTCAAAAGATTTTTCACAAAGATTTTCAAACTATTTTTCAAACATTTTGCAAAAAATATTTTCAGCTGATTTAATAAATCAATAAATAAAAAGAATTTGAGGAATAAGCGTCATCTTTTTATTAAGGTTTTTAATTAATTTTATAGCAATATTTATTAATGAAAATATGAAAGTACGAGTTATGGCTAATGTATATACACTGTATATACGACCCCCCCATACTTAGCTTGAGCTACGTCCTCCTCATAGATCGGAGAGGAAAGAGAAGACATAACTCATACTGAGTATAGACAAGTCTAATGAATGAATAAGAGATGAATGAATAAATAAACTAATGAGAAGTCGACCGTCCCCGATACATTTGATCAAATAATCCTAAGTATAGCAGACTGTACACAAAGCAGGGAGGGTCAAGGGTGGGAATGAACAGATCATACTCAGATTGTCTCCACCTATACTTAGGGTAAGATATCCCTAAGTATAGACAAGAAGAGGATAAAATGGAGAGGATCAAAGAATAGAGAAACTCGGGGTGCACACCCCCCTATTCTTAGGACAAATTACGTCCTAAGTATAGAAGACTGTCAACAAGGGGCGGTAATTTTTTGATAGATACAGAAGATAGAAAAGGAAAAGAAGAAAAGAATAAAAGAGAATAAACAGATTACAACTCAGTTTGTCTCCCCCTATACTTACGGTAAAATACCGTGAGTATAGATAAGAAGAAGAGACAGAAAAGGGGACCATAGAATAGTACAACTCAGTGTGTGCACCCCCCTATACTTAGGACAAGACGTATCCTAAGTATAGCAAAATCATAAGATGATGATGGGGTGGAAAACATAATGGGAGAATGAATAACATGATATGGACATATGGATATGTACAGTGGAAGATGGAAGTGATGATCATGTATGAGATGTGAGCGATATGAGTCAAAGAGCACAGCCCATACCAGATGAATGGGGGAAACATCAACGGTCGACGGAAAATGATCTAGATATAGTTTCAGGCACTGACCGTTAACTCGAAAGGTAGCTGAAGATAACAACTCGGATATATCAATACTACCATTGTCATGTACCTTTCTGACCACATAAGGACCTTTCTATTTACTCTGTAATTTCCCTAGAAATAATTTCAGCCTAGAATCAAACAATCATACACACTGATCGGGCTCAAATTGTTTATCGCTGACATGAGAATCGTGCCATATCTTCACTTTTTCCTTGTATTGTAAGCTGCTCGAAAAGGTTGTATCTCTCAGTTCCTACAAGGCTGCCAACTCTGCTTTTCTCTGTTCTCCTATACTCTCGGGATCCATTAATAACTTTGTAACTGCCCATAGTGACTTGTGCTTGATTTCCACTGGTAAGTGGCACAACTTGCCATAGATGAGACGAAAGGAAGATGTCCTTAATGGTGTCTTGAAGGAAGTCCGATAGGCCCACAAGACCGTGTCCAAAGTCTGTGACCAATCCTTTCAGTCTGGGCAAACTACCTTCTGTAAAATAGTCTTGTTCTGCCTGTTCGAAACTTCGGCAAGACCATTGGTCTGAGGGTGATATGGAGTGGCAACACGATGGTCAATGTTGAACTCATCTGCAAGGGACCTTACCTAGTCATTGATAAAGTGAGACCCCCCATCTGAAATCAAAACTCTAGGTACCCCGAACCGTGAAATGATATTTTTCCTCAAAAATCGACATACAGTCTTAGCATCTGCAGTTCGAGCGAGGATTTCCTTGACCCAATGACTCACATAATCCAAAGCAAGCAGAATGTACTCAAATCCCTAACTCTTAGGAAATGTGCCCATGAAATCAATGCCCCATACGTCAAAAATGTCACAAAAGTGAATGGGTTGCATGGGCATCAAATCTCATTGTTTGCAAGTACCCATCTTCTGACAGTCAGTACACCTCTTCACGAATTTGTCGTAGTCCTTGAAGAGAGTAGGCCACCAAAGTCTGGATTGGAGCACCTTATGCGTTGTCTGTCTCCCAGAATGATGTCCTCCTACCTCAAGATTGTGGTAGTAGGTGAGGACGCTAGGCTGCTCTTCTTGAGGAATACACCTCGTCCAGATACTATCCCCTCCTTCATGATAAAGGACAGGATCCTCCTAATGGTATGACTTGGCCTTCGCAAGGAAGGTCTCAAGTCGCTGCCTGGGCCAACCTTGTGGAATCGTCTTAGCGACAAGATAGTTCACAATGTCGACGTACCATGGAAGCGAGGCAATAGCAAGGATCGCCTCATCTGGGAATGTCTCTGTAATAGGTGCATTTGGTTCAGATTCCTCAAGGTTCTCTATAAGGGAGAGGTGATCCGCCACCACATTCTTAACTCCAGGTTTATCCTTAATCTCAATATCGAACTCCTAGAGTAGAAGGATCCATCTGGTAAGGAGAGCTTTGCATCCTTCTTTTCCATGAGGTATCAGATGGCGTTGTGATCTGTAAAGATAGTCACTCTTGATTACAAAATATATGATATGTACTTATCCAAAGCAAAGACTACAGCTAGCATCTCCTTCTCAGTCATAGCGTAATTCCGCTAAGGGGCATCCAATGTCCGGCTAGCATAGTGAATGACATACGGCAATCCATCCCTCCTCTGTCCAAGCACAACCCCTACAACAAAATCAGAAGCATCCGTCATGATCTCGAATGAGAGAGACCAATCGGGTGGCTGAAGGACAGGAGCCTTAACAATTATATTCTTGAGAGTATCAAATGATGTAAGACACTTATCATCTACAATGAACTCGGTGTCCTTTGTCAGCAAATCAGTGAGCAGTCGGGTAGTTCGACTGAAGTCCTGAATGAACCGTCGGTAGAAACCGACATGCCCTAGAAAAGACCGCAACTATCGCAGATTGGACGGTGGATTGAGTTTCCTGATGATATCCACCTTAGCCGGATCAATCTCCATGCCCCTGTTGGAGATGATATGGCCAAGGACCGTCCCTTGAGTCATCATGAGATGACTCTTCTCCCAAGATAAGACAAGATTGACCTCAATGCAATGCTGAAGTATATGGTCTTGGTAGTCAATACAAGCATCAAACCCATCGCCATAGACCGAGAAATCATCCATGAAGACCTCTAAATAGTCACCCACCATGTTTGAGAAGATGGACAACATGCACCTTTGGAATGTCGCCGGGGCGTTACGCAAACCAAAAGGCATCCGTATGAAAGCATATGTCCAAAATGGACAGGTGAATGTCATTTTGTCCTGGTCTTCGGGCGCAATGGACACCTAGTTATAGCCAGAGTACCCGTCAAGAAAATAATAGTAACTCTTCCCAGCTAGCCTCTCGATAATTTGATAAATCAATGGTAGTGGGAAATGATCCTTTTTGGTGGCCTGATTGAATCGTCTGTAGTCCACACAGACCTTCCAAGAAGTGGGCACCCAGGTAGCAATCTCCTCTCCAGACTCACTCACAACTATAGTAATACCACATGTAATGGACTAACCCACTTGGAGTCAGAGATGGGGTAGATAAAATCAGCGCTCCACCATTTTGGTATTTCCTTCATGACCACATCTCAAAGATTCGGGTTCAGCCATTGCTAGAACTCACACGGGGGCTTAGCGTCCTCTTCGAGGTAGATATGGTGAGATCACAGAGCCGGACTAATCCCCTGGAGATAAGCTATACTCCATCCTATTGCCTTGCAGTTTCTTTCAAGAACCTTCATTAAACGAGATTCTTGCTCTCTAGTCAAATCTGTTGAGATAATGACTGGGTGCATATCTGGCTCACCCGCAAGGAATATATACTTTAGCGACTGCGGTAAGGGCTTCAATTCCGGGTAATTGGGAGCTGGCAGATATGGCTTCTGTTATGTCTGAGTGAAGGCTACCAGATCTGCATGAGATAACTCTCGTTGTATGTGAAAATTTGATGAAGGGAACCCTACAGGAATATCTGTAAACTATGCTGGCTCGCTCTCCGTCCTAGTTGTAGGCTCAGTAGGAATCAGACATGGCAAGTAATCATCAAAGTTGTCCCAATCGATGTCTTAATCCGAGGCATCTGAACTAGAAGAACATGAATGAAACTCTACTTCACCACTCAGCCCGCAACTATCGGCCTCTAATGTGTCCTCTGCCAGGGGTGTGCTATCCATTCTCTTGACTACCATAAGCTGTAAGTACGATGAATCTATGGGTAAGGCGAGGGCTTATGCTACTGGATCTGCCCAAATTGCTTCATCATCGATCATCTAAAAGTCACACTCTTGGTGGACGTCTCGCTCTTCCTCTGTCAGCTGCTCTGTGTCACTGAACTTCTCTGAGTAGGCTTAGTCTCGCGCTTTGATCTCATTGATCGTCTCTATTTGTATACTTTCACCCTCTACGCAAAAGTACACCTTCCCACTATCATGGTCGGATACCGCCTTAGCAGTGGCCAATAATGGGTGTTCAAGTATGATGGGGGTATTTGTCACCAACTCTGGGATCTCCATGTCCAATACAACAAAGTCCACAGGGAATTTCAGGCCCTGAACGGCAATAACCACATCTCTCAACAACCCCTTTGAACTCTTAATAGACCTATCAGCAAACTGAAGGATCGTCCTACTCCTATGGAGAGGGACAAACTCGAATCGGTCAAGTAAGGCTACTGGAAGGAGGTTGATTGAGGAGCCACTGTCTAATAGAGTACGATCGAACTGCTGCTCTCGAATCTTGCATCTGACATAGGGAGCTCCTGCATCAGGTCTCTTGGCTGGCAGTTGGTTCTGAATGGCAAAGCATGTCGCACGAGTGAGCACATGGATCTCTCCTCTGTGGTTCCTCCTCTTCCTGCGTACGGTAGTCTTCTCTCTCAAGTTCTTTTGGAAGAGGGGGATATGCTCGTGTGCCCCCTGTAGAGTCAGCTGAATCTGAAATCTGCCAATCATCTGCTGGTTGAACTCTAACTGATGTGTCTTTTTTGGATTTTTTTATTCCCCTTCGCCAAGCAGAGTGCTTTAGGGAAGGGGATGGTAGGGGCCTCCTCAGATGGAGGGCTAGTAAGAGGTTCCTGTGCCTGTGAAGAAATGGAATCCATAGAAAGATAATCATGCCATACATATGGACTCGAGTAGACAAAGAAACCTTTCCTTTATTCTTATTATTGGTCTTTTTCTTGTTACCATAGTCCTGAGATACAAAAGGTGGCAACACAACAGGTGGAAGCACAACAAGAATAGACATGGTGTTATTCGTACCACCCACAACATCTGTCTTCGTGGCATCAGCACCGCGCTCTGGCTCAGCATCAAGTGAAATAGTGGCGTCAGTACCACCTCCTACATCTGGAGTCATGATGGCTCTGTACCGTCCACTGGACTCTATCCTTAGTAGCATCAGCACCACCGTCATCAACATCATCAGTGGCATCAGCACCCCTACTCTCCTCGGCTGGCTCTCCTAGTTTCTCATGTGGTTGTCGCTCAGACAAGGCATCGCCGGCTAGCATCCTACCGCTCCTAGTAGTCACGAAATCAGCATCACACATAAAAAAAGACATGTCATTCAAAGAGTCACTAGGAGTGGTATCCTCTGTAAACTGTACCTGCTCAGATTTCCTTTTCAAATTATTCGGATTATGCTCGATCTGTGCTAGTATGGCAGCCTAGCCCTTGTTGATATCCCTCATCTCCTGTCAGAACTCGTCCATTTCCTGCCAGAAGGATGCATGTTGTTCAGAGAGCAAGTGGTCGAGGTCGTCAAGAGCTGGGTTCTCGAAGGCAGGTGCTGGAGAATCGGAAGTGTTCCAATGCTGGAAATGAGGCTGCTGCTGCTGTGAATAGTGAGGGGGAGGCTGGGAGTATGGTTGGTGAGGCTGCTGACGCTGCCTCCACTGCTATCCCTGATAAGAGGGACGAGGACCCTGCTGGTATTGCTGGTGGGAGTAATGGGGTTGTTGCTACTGCTGGCTGTTCTGATTGCCCTGAGTGGGAGGTTGCTGTTGGGATGAGGTGCCTCCGATGGTCCAACGGAATCCGGGGTGATCGCGATGAATCCTGTCCTGTTGTGCGTACTGGTCGTACCATATCCCATTGACTTCTATCAAGGGCTCTTGCTCGACGGGTGGTGGGGGAAGAACTGCAAGTTGCTGATCCGGCTGGTAGACCACCATCTGAGTGTCCCGAGATAGTGGCAGTGATGGGTAGTGATATAACTGCTGGACCGGCTCTGCCTAGATATGGTGAACCTAGCGGTATGTGGCAGAGGGATGGGTGGAGCTGCTACTGCTGGAATCAACACGTGACCTGGGAGGTTGTTGAGTGGACATCTGTGTCTCCTGAATGCATAGGATCTGAGTCTTCAGGTCACTCATGGTCTTTGTCAACTGATCCATCTGTGCAAGACCTTGGCTCTACTTCTTGTCAAGGATCTTGATGCGGTCCAGCTTCTCGCTAATGATCCCCATGTCGGCGGTGACGGAGTCAGCCTGAGATGCTGTTGCTGACAGAGTGTGGGTACCGGCATCGATTCGTACAATCCTCTGATATGAAACAGCTTGTGGTGGGATCTTCAACTGTGTGTAGACCTGGGCTTGGGTCATTATTGTTGAGTTCTCTTCCATCCCTTCATAGATGGCTGAAACCTGGTCTTCACCCTTGGAAAAATAGGATCCACCACAAGAGGAATTCACAAGCCCCTACAGCTCTGGTGTCAGCCCATAAAAGAAACTCTGAACTAGGTTGGGCTTGGATATCTCATGATGTGGCCACCGGTCAATGAGCTCTCTAATTCGATCCCAAGCCTCATGGAACTGCTCATTCAAGATCATAGTAAAATTGTTATCATAGCTCGTGTTGTGTTGGTCTGGCCGAGTGGATAGTACTTGTTCAAGTACTCAGTCCAAAGCTTCTCCCAAGATGTGACATACCTTCCTAGATGCTTCAGTCAGTAGGTTGCTCTGTCAGCTAATGAGAATGGGAAGGCAATCATCTTTATAGTGTCCTCATCCACCAGTCTATCGTGGACAGTGCTTCAAATCATCTCAAACTTCTGCAGATGGAGATGAGGCTCCTCGGTGGCCAGTCCATGAAACTTGAGCAACAACTTGATGGTCTGGAGGCGAAGCTCGAAGTTCCCGACAATGGGAGGAAGCTGGATCCATCGGTGAGTGAGGTTGCAGTAGGGTTTTGCAACTGTCTCATGGTCCTCGGTGGTGTCCCATCCTGTTGAGGGTATTCTCCTACTCCGCCTCCTACTTCTGGTATCTCTCCACTGCCCTCGGGTCTTTCTCCTCTGTCCTCTCGCATCTGCACCAGCTCTCTCATAATGTCACCCATGAAGGCTCCCTGGTCTCTGATCTGTCTTTGCATAGTCTTCAGGGAAGCTAACAAGGAATTTTTGATGGCATACTGATCATATACATACGAAGGTTGTCCCTGTTCATATGGGTGTCCCTCACTGTTGGCCATGTCTCGGGTTTCTGCGAAGACAAAAGTGCCCATCTCAGGTGCTGTCAAATGTTCAGGACTCTGTGTTGCACTAAACTCTGACACAATAGGACTGACTGAAGAAGAAGGGTGGTCGAGGGGGAATAGGGTGGACGTAAACCTAGGCTCAAAGAGTGGGTCTAAACTCCCCGAAGCCAACCTAGATGAATAGGAAGGAGTGCTCGATAGCGGTGCCACCAGACGTGGCTTAAGGGATCTCCTTCCCATCATCGTGATCTATAGAAAAGTGCAGATGAGATCTGGAATGCAAACAAGATGTGAAAACAAACCCCCGGTTCACCTACACAATGCTTGAGCAGATGACCGTGAAGGTTCGGTCGATTATGCTTTCACTTTTATTTAGGTGATTAATCAATCTATCAGAGCGATTAAGCGAGCTGGTAGAAACCCGATGTTCTTAAGAGATTGTCCCGATCAAATGCTAGATCTTTCTCTGCCAGTATGAATTGCGGACCGTTTATCGGCTACCCGAGTAATTCACTATGCAAAGGACGTCATGGTCTGCTTTACTGTTTACCGGAGAGATCCTCACTGGAGAACGACTAATCCCAGAACAGTAGTATGAGAGGAGTTCAGGTATGGCTCTATCCTAGTGTGCGGGTCACTGTCTCACTGCAGATAAATAAACCAAGGAGGGGGTTACTCTCCCTAAGATAAAAATTTGAGTGAGGTGAGTATTAAGGTCAAGTTTTTATTAGCAGTCCTAATTTTATGTGGTTATCTCTTTTTTTAGTATTTTTCTGAGTTTTCCGATTTCCTTGGCTATTTTGAGTCCAATAAAATGGGGGAGGAAGTCTGAAAAGCTGATGCACGATCAAATACAATGATGCATGCAGAGTTAGAAATGTGTACCTTGCTCCAGCACTCTACATACAGGGTGATCCGCGCATAAATTTAAAGACTAGAAAATAAACTACCTATATGATGCATGAGGAAACCGTCCCTAGAAGAGTAATTTCTATTGGTCGTGAAGCACAAGTAGATATC
The DNA here is from genome assembly GCA_037367405.1 of Ottelia alismoides. Lineage (NCBI taxonomy): Eukaryota > Viridiplantae > Streptophyta > Magnoliopsida > Alismatales > Hydrocharitaceae > Ottelia > Ottelia alismoides. The sequence goes on from JAZKJV010000414.1 coordinate 683,176, forward strand.
AACTAGGAAGAGAAATCAGAGTCCGGTATAGGAGGCCGATCGATGTCCACAACAGTGGATCTTGCCATTGCTGTATACGACCTCTCTCGGCACGTGATCTCTAATCCAAGTCAAATAGCTTTTTAAATGAATTTTAGCTATGTTCAATTACAGTCTATAGGTGCAGGCAAGATATTAAGTGCGGGGCCTTAGCTAAATACGTCACAATCAACAAAAACTCCTAACTCTAAGGGCTAAATCCACGCGAATCAAAATAAAAGAAAAGTCAAATAAAACAAAATCGGCGAGAAAATCGTAAAAATGGACGAGGCCCCCAAGGGAACAATCTCTCGGGCAATGGACCTCGTGAAGTGTTGAAGTGTCCAAGTCTTGAATATTAGAAATTAATGAGTCGCTCTCCCACTTCAAATTAGAAAAATAATTACAGAAAATAAAAACTAGAGCTAAGTTTACAAAATCTCTTTAAGTCTTCTTTGGTGTAGAAGTGGCTGGCCGGAGCCAGCTTCACGTGGGTGCGCAGGTGCCTAAAGTAGCGTGCCTCCCTCATCTGTGGTACCTCGAACAAAGTCAACAAAGAGAAGGGGTTAAACAACTCAAACAATACATATCAAAACAAGCAAATAAAGGAAGCAAAAAAGTAGACAAACAATATCACAATCAATCTTAAATAAATCGGATTTATACGTTGTTGTTCCCCGGCAACGACGCCATTTGATTAACACAGGTGTATCGGGGGTCTAAATGTATCTCACACAGGATGGAGACACAGTCGTCGTGGCGACCCTCGATAAACCCAGGCTAAGTCAATAATTAACCCACAAATAATATCAAGCAGTCAGAGTGTGGAGTCAAAATTTATTATAACTCTACATAAAAGATGTGTACAGAAGCAAGTATGTAGAGGTCGAACACATGGAACAAGCAGGGCAGATCGGGCAAAATCAGTGCACAAGAATGAGTGTGATGTATTTGTCTATATGAATGCAATTTTGTGGGTTTGTAATTTTATATAATTTTTATTTAATTTTTTATTTTATAAATTTATATTTTGATTTTTAATTTTCTGTTTTTGGATTTTCTTTTTGTATTTTATATTTTGTATTTTCTTTTTCAATAAAGTAAGATATATACACAATAAGTGAAGGATAGAGATAAGGTATTTATAAAAATAGGTAAAAATAGGCAAAATTCATAGAATGAAATATTTTTGGGCTTTTTATAATTTTCTAATGTTTTGTGATTTTTCTATACTTTTCCTCACTTTTTTGGTATTTTTTAAAGTAAAAATTCTGAAAATAGTGAACAAAATGAAAGGATGAAACTAAAATGGAGAAATAAAATATCAAATAGAAGTCAAAATCCTCCAAATTAATTTTAAAATAAAGGGAATAAAACAAAGAAAATCTGGGAACACAAATTAGATTTTTAGGAATTTTTAGAAATTTTTAATATTTTTATGAAGATTTTTGGGGTTTTGCTATTTTTAAGAGTTTTCTTTTGTATGCTTTTATGGTTTTGAGATTGAAGTTAAAACACATAGAAACAAACAAAATCTGATTTTTTTTGGAATTTTTCAAAGGGTTTTAATATTTTTATGGATTTTCTAATGCAAACAGCGATTAAAATGCCTATTTTTGAATTTTATAAATACTAAAATGCAACAAAAAATGCAAAATAAAAATATGGTGTCAAAAAGCAACAAAACAGGAAGCTATGCTAATTTTTTAGGGATTTTTAAGATTTTATAGATGCATGAAATAAATAAAGGTAACAAAAAGAAAATTCAGCCTAGCAGGGGTATATTTGTAAATAGGAAAAAGTCCAGGGAATGACTTGCATTTTTTCCACAAAATGTATACTGAAATAAAAACTTCGTGGACTAAATACAAATTGCCAAACACCAAGGGGCGTCGTTGTAAAATTTCCACCAGACGCACGTGGCGAACACGTGCCTAGTAGAGATTTTCTATAATTAACCAATCCTTGAGGGCTAACTTGCAATTTTCCAAAAAAATTACAACGTTATAAAATATTTCCTAGACTCAACAGAAATTACAGGGGGCCCACACAAAATACCCCGTCCCCTGTGTGCACGAGTCACGTGTGGTGACATGGATAGGGACAAAGATGCAAATACTCAAACTATAGGGTTGTTTTTGCAAAATGTCCAAAATAAATATAACTGCAGATGAATGATTATACACTAATGTTGCACGCTTCCTAAACGAGAAGAGAAGGAAAGTGGGCAACAAGATTAGCTTTTTTTAAAAGCCACTATTACTATTATATCCAGGTCAGACTACCAACTCTGCTTCACTTCACTCTGCTGCTTTTCGTGCTAATACTACTAAACCGGGGATGGCTGACTTCTAGAACCTTATTACAACTCCGAACGTCAAAAATCATTGTGTATAATAATTGCCCGGACAAGAAATACCTGAATCCACCAGAAAGCAGAAGAGACGAAGAGCTGCGACAGGCATATTCTAATGATGACCTTTTCTCGTAGTAGGCACTACCTTTCATCGAGAACCCATGACAAAACGGTCGGGGTTATAAACGATCGGGGTTAAAAGTGCAAAATACCCAGGCCAAAACGGATACGACGACGGGTCTTCCTTCACTTGCTATGTATCGACGATCATGCGGCGGGTACTGATTCGCGCGGGGACGGCTGGGAATAGATCTTCCCAGGAAGATCTGACGGTTGAGGTGTTGTACAATCCAACGCCAGCTGCACACCTGGGCGATCTGGTCTTGATCGGACAACGGGGGAACCAAGGAGGAAGAACAGAGAAGAAGTGCCGACGAGGCGATCTTCCCCGACCTTGATCTTTGTCCTCCGACGTTCCTTCGAGCACAAAAGTGGCCGGGACGACTCCTGCGAAGGTCCTCCACGTGCTGGATGCTCCAAAAGGCTCCGGCTTCGGTCAGAGCTCTCGCGAGGAGGAGGCGGAACTGGGAGGCTCCAAGTACTCCAGCGAGAGGTCAAAACGAGTCCAGGTTCCTCTCGTTGCTTCTGGACCTGCAAAAATGGTTAAACCGTCGAGGGCAAAATGCGTCGACAGTTGGCGTAGCGAATGGGTGCGGGTGACTGTGAAATGGAGGTCGGCCGGAGCCAACTCCGATGAAGGGGGTCATTTAGGTGAATCTATGGACGAAATACGATGGGAAGGATGAGATTGTGATCCTACGACTACGGGGAACGAAACACGAAAAGAAAAATGAACCTCAAAGGTGTGTGTCACCTGAGGAAGAACCTCAATGGTGAAGCTTTGCTGGAGGTTGTGGTGACCGCCACAGACGACGCCGAGGCTTTGCCAAGCACTGGTGAAGACTCCACTGTCACAAGAGACAGACCAAAGCACGAGAGGCGGGGCGTTACTAGGTCAAATGGGGTTTAAATTCAAATGGAAAAGTTGGGGGTCTATATGAAGGGGTTTGACGAAGTGGCTCTGGTGCTCCAACGATCGATGGAGATCGATCAAATCGATGGTTCTCGGCCCTAGGAAAGACTTGGGCGTGCAAGAGCGAAGAACGAGGTACAAAATTCGTGAAGAGTGTATCATGAGATAGTGCAAGGAACGGCCTCGAAAAAATCGAGAAATTGGGTCAAAACAACGTTCTGACAAAGGGGCAGAGGGCAGGTCAGCTCGGACCCTCCTGGTTGGTCCACGTGGACTAAGCAGGAAAAACCCTGCAAAAAAGATTTGTTTATTTATTTTAAAATAGTAAATGAATTTATTAATTTTTGGTTATTAAATAAAAAATATTTATTATTTTATGAAGTATTTTATTATGATTTATATTTTTTTTCGAGGTATAATATTACAAGTTACATTTTACGGCCTATATAGGTATACATATCTATATATTTTAATATTTTTTATTTTTGTATATTTAACTTTATTATTATTGTTTATTATTTTATAAATTTATAAATTATTTTTTACACTTAAATATATTTTTATTCTATTTTTCTAAAGTGTTTTGTATAATTAAATAAATAGAAGTATATTCTGTATAGGTATATTTATAAGTATTATACTATGTATTGTATACGAGTATTTTATTTTTTTGTTTTCTTTGTGTTTTTATTCTTGTTTTAATACACATATATATTATAATTTTTTTACAAGATTATAAAAATAAGAAATTATAAAAATAATGAATAATAAATAAAATGAATATTTTAATCTGTACACGTATACAATAGGGGTCCAAAACTTAACTTTCAAACCGTAGCTCCGCAAAATATGAAACTACATTCATTAAATAACCTATTGAAAATTATATACAATTAAAGTGATTTTGATATATTTTGAGTTTTTATTTGAAAGAGACAGGTCTGGGAAGTTGGGATTCTGGAATCCTATTCAGATCATAACTTTTTATCTGTACATTATTTTTGCGTGAAATTATTTTTGTATTTTTATTTAATTATCTACAACTTTCATGTACAAAGTTTCATTATTTGAAGTATAAAAAGTGGAACTAAAAATAGGTTCCAAAATGAATAAAGAATGAATTAAATAAAAGGACTTTTTATTGGTTTTTGGCCCTTATCTCCCCTACTTTATTCCTTGTCGACCTAGTCATCTTGATGCATAGGTCTCGGGGTTTCGGTCATAAAATATTTACAATATTTTATTCGTTTTCTTTTCTTTTCTTTATTCTTTTATGTTGGCTTTAAAAAATCATATTTTATACAGTATTTACACACACATGCATGAATGCTAAAATGTGGAATTAAGGTTATTTACACACATTTACTAGGGTTTTAAGGCTAAAATGATAGAATAAAGATGACGAAATTTGGATTCATCATTATTATATAGGTAAATAAGTAGAAAAAATTTCTCTCGCTTCATTATTCTCTTGTAATTAATTTTGTAGCTTGAGAAGGAAAAAATGTTTATTTGAGCTGGGAATTGTGGGGATCACAACAACAACTTCATATCCATTAATAATTATCACTGTTCAAAATTCTCATCCAACAAAATGACATCGTTGCTGGGGATGCACGATAAGGTAGTTAGGTTTCTCTTTTGACCTACTATTATTGGTTGTACATATTTGTTTATATTTTTTCACATTAACTCCATTGTTTATATTCACTGTATTTATTTCATTTTTTCTTGCTCATATTTGATAATTGTGTTTCTTACATATTCTCACTTTTCTTTTTCTTATGAGGGCCCGCAGAGCAAAAGAGGTGATCCTAGGAGAGCCGAAGCACCCAAGCGAAGCGGAGGCAGTTTGATTCTTCACCGAGCCACAGGATAGCGTGAGAGGAGGAGAAGAAGAATAGAATGAGACAAAAAAATTAGACTTATTTATTTATTTATTATTTCTAGCACTTGAACCCTTGTAAATAGACATGCATTTGTTGCGGGGACTATTTCTCCAAGTTCCGGTGCACTTAAGGGATCTCACCGGTTTTCTTTTCATCGCCTTATTTTTGTTTGTTTCACGCGTATTTCGTGAGCTACCTATTGATTGCTTTAATTAATTTTTTTGAGCCAGATAATTAATTAGGTCCAAACACCCTAAACAAGAATTTATGTATCTATAGAATAGAGTGTAATTGGACTTAGTCAAATTAACTTTTTCTTGTCCGTTAATAGAAGCTATTGTTAGGATGGTTCACTTGCATTTGCATATAGGTTAGTTTATTTTTCTGTATTTCAATTCTGCATGGATCACTTGCATGTAGAGTGCTGGCGACAAGGTACGCATCTCTAACCCCTGCATGCATCATTGTTTTTAATCGCATATTGGCATTTCCAATCTCTTTTCGTGTTTTCACTCACATAAGTTAAAAAGGAAATTGGACACTTAGAAGGTGATTCATTAAAAATACTCAAACCAAGTGATAACTAACTAAAATTTAGGATTGCTAAAGAAAACTCGACCCTAAGATAAATGTAAGGAAAAATAATTATTTTGGAGGAGTAATCCCCATCTTGTTTGATTTATCTTCAGGGAGAGAGCGACCCGCACACTGGGATAGAAACACATCCGAACTCTCTTCAGACTACTGTCTTGTGATTAGTTGTTCTCCAGTGAGGACTTCACCGGGTAGCCGGTAATCGGTCTGGGATTTCCTTAGCAGAGTGGGCAGATCGGGTAGTCGGTAAACGGTCCGCATCCATACGGGCTAGGAAAAACTAATTGTGAGATTGGGATAGTCTCCTGAGAGCATTGGGTTCCTAACAGCTCTCTTTAACAGCTCTGATAGATTGTATTCTCACCAAACTCTAAAAATTGACAAGATAATTGATCGAACCTTCACGGCCTTCACATTGCATTGAGTTGGTGAACAGTGGGTTTGTATTGTGTTTGATTGCTAGTGATAGAGATCCTTCTATGCAATTTGCTCCTTCACTCACTTACACTCTTGCATTGACCTTCATGCTCTCGCATCTTGCCTATTAATTTTTGAAGATGTCTGGCTGGAGTATTTTTCATTCGGACTCTACGAACTCATCCTACACTCTGAGCCATTCAACTTCTATTCAAGGAGACTCACTTCTCGAATATTCCTCTTTCTCCACTTCACCCTTCACAACATCCATAAATCCACTATTTGAGATTAGTTTTAATCTCGAATTAATATCTGAGACTTAATCAATTCTGAGCACTAATCGAGTGTCATGCATATTTTTAGAGTCAGACACCGGACACTTGATGCCAACAAAGGGAAAGGGAACCATGTCGGAGCAGACTGATTTCAACAACACCCTTTTAGCCTCCATCCAGTCAATTCAAGCCCAGATAACAGAGCATGCTAATTTTCAGATCACATTGAGAGACATGATTCTCGAGCTCAGACAGGAAAGAGAAGATAGGAGAGAGGAGGATAGAAACAATCCTGGAGGTGGGTATGGGGGAGAAGACCTTAACATAGAACTTGGGCTAAGCCTACAATAAAGGATGCTTATAATCCAGGGGCATGATAGAGACATTCTTGGGTACAAATCCCAGCAATTCATGGGCATTTCGAGCTTAAGCCTACTATTTTACCTCTTCTCCCAATATTACATGGAAATATTAATGAAGAACCTTATATACGCCTCCAGCAGTTCGATCGCATTTGTGGAACAGTATACTATCGAAATGTTCCATTAGAGGTAATGCAGATGACCGCCTTCCCATTCAGTCTGATGGACAAAGCTTTATATTGGTTGAATCACTTGGGGAAGGTTGTCACTACTTGGGAAGAGTTGAGATCCGCATTTCTGAACAAATATTACCCGCTTGGACGACCCAACCAAATGCGATCCTTAATTGTTAACTTCTCTTAGATGCCCTAGGAGCCTATTCATGAGGCTGGGAAAGATTCAAAGATCTGATGGAGAAGTGCCCACATCACGACATTCCAAAGACCAGCATTGTACAAAATTTCTTTGGGTCTTTAAGCATAGAGAATCATAAGCTGGTAGATGTCGCTTGTGGGGGAGCCACTTCAACAAGGATGAGGATGTCCTTTATTAAATATTTAAGGAGATGGTAGAGAGTCCAGTAGCTCTTTCTTCTTCACGTGCGTTTCAAAAGCACCCTGTCACCTCCCCTACATTACCCCATAAGGCTGTCAATATGACGGCAGCACATGAAGTAGATACGGTGGATAGCACTGACTTGGCCATCATTGGAAACTACCTCTCCAAAGTGGAAATTATTGAGAAACGGTCCAAGGAGCTTGATAATCTTCAAGTGATCGAGCAGAGAACGAAGAACCTGGATAAGCTGGATGAGATAAAAAAGCACCCAGAGCTTCTTGTGAGTAAGATCAGTGCAGTTCACAGTGTGAGTGCAGCAACCGATACCTCTACTAGGGAGCAGACTTCTTCCACCAAATAGAGTAGCGGAAGACCATCCATAGTTCAACATGTCTACTATGTGCAGACACCTGATCAAGTTCAGCAGCATTCACATCAGATAGTTCCTTACCTATAGGAAGTAGCGTACATTCCTGTGTAGCAGTCTCCACCTCCACCTGTCATTCAGAAGTTGAACGATATCTGGTTCAACCGTGAGCGAAACCAACCCCGTCCATCAATGCAAGACCAGTTAGGTTCACAGCAGGGTCAGAGACCTGCCCACCAGTTTCAGGGAGGTAGACAACAGCAGTACAGCACCAGCCGTTCCAGCCTCACTATCAGTCTCCACCACTGTTCCAAAATTAGAGACAAGGCTAGGGTAAGTGTTCCTAGATTCACAATGGAAGAGGAAAAGGTTCCTTATCAGGATACAAGAGGGAGAAAGGAGTTTCCCCATTGAGAATCGAAGACATAAACCTATTGATGAGGTGAATGACAATGAGAGCATCCCCAGTAGGTCTTTTGGGAACCTTCATGTAATTAATCAAGATGAGGACAATATCCAGATGATGGTGAAGTTTCCTTTCTAATCCCCATTATGTTGTGAGGTACACATACGAGAGGTCTAGTGAAGGGTCCCTTGAGTGCAAAAGAAAGATACCAAGTCATGTTGAGTACACTCAAAAGCATTGTCAGCCCTAAAAGTTTGATGCAAGTAGAAAAAGATGTTTTAATAAATTAAAAGGACTTGACAATTTCATGAATATCTGATTGCTCCTTGATTAAATATACCCAAGAAGATTTTGTTGTAATCATCCACAAAAACAAGAAAATATATGTGATCAGTTGTAGTAGGGGCTAGGAAAGATCTCCAAATATCACAATGGACTAAATAGAAAGGAAATGATCGACATGGCTCAGTCCTAGGTGGAAAGGAAACCCAATGATGTTTGCATAACTGATAGTCTTTGTACAAAAAAGCTTTCTGTACTGATAGCTCAAGAAACATCAGGGAAAGAGCTTCTGCAAATGGGTGATCGAGCCGCAAACACCATAGGAATGAATCAGCAGGGACAGAGACATCACCAGCAAAGGTCGAATCAATAGGAATATCAAGGTAGTAAAGGTCATTTTTCTCATGTCCCCCACTAAAAATCTGCATCATTCAAATGTCATGAAAGTAGCAATAGAACTCATAAAAAATCACACAACAATTTAATCCACCACATAGTTTATTAATTGATAATAGGTCCATAGGAAAATTGAGGGTGCAATACATGCTAGAGAGCTTGAGCTAGGAGGAAAAGTCCATAGTCCCAATGGTGGTAACATGAGAATGGACACCGTTGGCGGGGCAAACCGACTTCACAGTGGATGAGAATTGGGAAGAGGTCAGAAGACTGCCTTCTCTAGTCAAGTGAGTGGACGCACCAGATTCAATGATCCAGGTCGATGTTGTGAGAATTAGAGTTGGCTACGTTACCTGAGGTAGTAGCGAGATGCATGGTAAAAGTAGTCTCACTTTAAGTAGAATTCTGCACAAGCTTCATAGTACGCGTCATAGGAGTCCCCTAACCATCAACGAACACCTTAAAAACTCAAGAGTTGGGTGCATTGTTACCTGCGAATTTGATAAAGTCCCATTAATCATCATAGAAAATGTAGAACACAAGGAGTGATTGAATTGTTTAGTCACGCATATTGAAATTATGTGGGAGCAAGGTCTGTACGACTTTAGGAGAGTATATCAACGGTCGCGTAAACAATCCAAGCGGCCAAGTGTAATGACCCACTATAGTTGGGAAAACCTTAGAGGAGGACTGACAGCGAGAAGAGCCCTTTAGGCAGAGGCTCGGGACTTCCTAGAAGATCTGGTTCAAGCAAATGACACCTAAAAAAGGGGCTCGTGATCACCATATGTTCAGGCAGAGGTCCCCTAAACAAGGGTAGGGAATGGTGAGAACGCTACAACCACAAGTTGTGGTTCTAGGTGATGGCGAGAAGGCTACAACCCCAAGATGTAGGTCAAAGTGACGGAGAGAAGGCGATAACCTCAAGGCCGGGACTGCCAAAAACATCACGCAAGAGGGTTGGTGACCCCTATGATGGGCTGGTGGCACTGCTCGTCTCACATCCGATGAGAAGGAGTCCAAGCGAGGCCTCGTAGAAGCGAGAGAGGTCCGTGCGGGGCCTGGGAAGGAGGAAAGGAAATCATGGACTGACACATGGAATTGAGGAAGGTTGGTTGGTGGTGGTGGGGAATTTAGGGCTCAAGCTCTGGTCTAAGTTTTTGCCCCGATACCGTGTTGAAAAATAATTGAAATGGAATGATTTATTCATGGAGTATGTGGTTGCTTGTATAGCATGAAACCCTAGAGCTTGGTTGGGGATAATTGCATAGGAGACTCTAAATGGTTAGATGGCTAAATAAATAAAATAAAAAAGATAATAAATAACTTAAACACTCTTTATTATGTAAACAAAGCTATTACTTACATAGCATATGTCTTAATCATATATGAGCATTGCCAAATATTGATTGTCATTACATTAGAGATACAGGAGCGATTAAAATGACATACATTTCCTTCCATCTTCATCTTGTTGATATCTTCCAACACTATCTGAGAAGTGGCATTTCTTTCTTGTATCCAAGCTGGGTAGGATTGACTGACTCATATGTGCCAACTTCATGGGATTGTGGAATAAAACATATTTTGTATTTTGAGCTTTCCTACTTTTAGCTTATGAGCCTTTACATATTCTCCTACTAAATCCTAGGCTCTCCACTTAGGATATTTATATAATATTCACAAAAACCCCAGAGCCCTCCTCTCATATATAAGAAGGGTTTAGGCTCACATGTTAATTCAATTCATTTTCTCCTACTACACTTTCCAACGTACAAAATGTGGCCTTACGAGAAGTCCGTTATTCACTCAATCAATCTAATGTATGGTTGGCCAATTAGTGCTATTAAGTCAACCATGAACCAATTTCAGTCAACTTTGATTAATTACTTTTTACGAAAAAAAGACGATTCAGTTTCTCTTGGTCTTTCAGTTGATTAATGGATTGCATCAGTTTACCAGACAAACCATCCGTTTGTCCTTTTCTATATAGACATGATTTTTGGGGAGCATGTTGTTCATTGTCGTGAACTCTAAGGTTTTAAATATAGACATGATCATGTCAGAGATGTCATCTATGATGTACACAGGAAGGTTGGGGTTGCGTCAAAGAAAGAAGCACCTGTAAATTTTTTGACTGATCTACATAAGGGAAGATCCACACTCAGACCAGCAGATGTTTTAATTTTTGGATGGGCCGGAGGAAAACATGCATGTGTTGATTTGACTGGAGTGTCTCCATTAGTTGGTCTGATAAAAATGATTTTTCTGCAGTTTATGCTGCACAGAAAGCTGTCTCAGCTAAAGTTGCTAAACATGAGAAGGCTTGTATTGACAATCAACATGTTTTCATCCCTTTCGGATTTGATATCTTCGGGTTCTTGACGACTGAAGCTGTTGAGATCTTTAAGAGGGTTCAGAAAATTATGCATAGCAATGTTATGGTTCCTAGGTTTATGGATGTTTGTTTCAAAGAATTGGATTTCCCATACAAAAGGGATTGACAGCGCAACTTGTTGCCTGTCTCTCAACAGTCTCTCTGTAAATTTAAATTAGAGAATTGTTTATGAGAGTTTTCATATAGGCGGAATGTTTTTTCCGGAAGTGTAAATTGATTCTAGGCATTCTAATGTCCAAAGATGTCACAAGAACAAGAGGATCTATGTGGAAAACCCTTCCGTTAGGAGGAGATATCCTATCGCACACATGATTAAGAATTTCTTCCTTCCACGGCTGGAGTTGCTTTAAAATTTAATAATCGTCAGGAAGGGGAACTGAGAAACACTGAGCTTTTAGTTTCATTTTGTGATTCTATGTACAATTTATATTCATGAAAGAAAATAAAGAACTAACTTCAGTAATTGCAATGATTCCATTATCTAGGTTACACCATCTGTTAAAGCCACTGAAGACAACCATCCACCATACCATTTTTATTAAGACTATGGATCATGGACAAAAGTAAATTTGTAACGTCCCGGGCTTAGGTCCCCGGTCCATTATCGAGGAAAACTGACACTGACAACTTGTTGGGTTCGAGCTCAATTGGACCCGTTGACAACCACCCAAAATGCTTAAGCCCAAGTTGTCAAGTAGTAGTCCCCACCACTTTATACCACACCCACACTTTGTGAGTTTAAGGTATGGCACTATGTTTGGGGTTGGGGTGTAACAACCTCCCCCACTTATATTCGCCACGTCCTCGTTGCGACATGACCCATTCACTTATTCCCAGTGACAGTGGCGGCTGCACGCTCCCGACTTAGTTCCCTTCGGATAGCCCTTTCCACTATCAGAGGGAACCCGCTCTGATACCATTTGCAACGTCCCGGGCTTAGGTCATCGGTCCATTATCGAGGAAAACTGGCCCTGACAACTTCTTGGGATCGGACACATACGAACCCGATTAACCACCCCCAAAATGCTTAAGCCGGATTGTTCGGTAGTAAGCTTCTCACTATTTATCCCACCCGGAATTTTTGTTTTCCACGGTGTGGGACATTTGTTTGGGGTTTTACAACCTCCCCTACTTATATTCGCAACGTCCCCGTTGCGACATGGCACATCACTTCTTCTAAGTGACAGTGGCGGCTGCACGCTCCGGGTAGTCATTTCCTCCAACCTCTTGTAGGGGCGGCTCCACCTCTCGGGTAGCCCTTTCCACTATCAGAGGGCGTTCGGCTCTGATACCATTTGTAACGTCCCAGGCTTAGGTCCCCGGTCCATTATCGAGGAAAACTGGCCCTGACAACTTGTTGGGTTCGAGCTCAATTGGACCCGTTGACAACCACCCAAAATGCTTAAGCCCAAGTTGTCAAGTAGTAGTCCCCACCACTTTATACCACACCCACACTTTGTGAGTTTAAGGTATGGCACTATGTTTGGGGTTGGGGTGTTACAAAATTCGAACAAGGATGCCAAATTCAATTCTTCATTTGAAACAGATGGGTCTCTATCAGTTAACTCACTTTCAACAAAAGAAGAGTGCACAACAAGATCCTTTTTAGTACTAGATTCATAATGAGACACAGGGGTTAGAGGATGAATTATTTTACAGGTCACGGAATTGGTATCAGGCTGTGATATTTGCCGCAGTATCGCATAATGTTATCTAGGTACAAATGTCACCATTGCCACGAGATTCTGAGAGCATTAACATTAGGGAGAATAGAGCCAATTACTCATGCACATAAAGATAATCCTCAGCGAACGAGATGGTACTGTACCACTACTAAATATTGACATAAGATACAATACGTGGATCATGATCAAGAACAAGGCTGACTAATAACAGATATTCAAAAACTTAGGAAGGCACACGAACACACGATATTAGGGCACTACAACATCCATGAAACGTAATGAAGCATTTCAACTGGAAACTTAGAAAGTCGAAGTCTAATCACAACAATATTTAAGTGCAGGTATTTTAACCCTCGCAAATTAAATTCTACCCCCACTAGATTAGTCAATCCCCTTCAAACGGCATACACAATGTCCCCTTACAATTTGAAATGTAACAACTCTGAGTTCATTAATCTGAACTAATTATAATTGGGTATCAGCCGGACGGGCCAAAACAAGTCAAAGGAACCAATTTTATTGAGATAGAATAATTGAGAAGAAAGGCAAGGACTAGGGGTTTACAACTCTGCGCTTCTTCTTGGGAAGCTGAACGTCCTCCTCAAATTGGCGCTGAGGACTTGCATTCCTCTTGGATTTGGTGTGTGAGTTGAGGAGGTCGAGGAGAGCATCGGAGGCGCGTGAGAGGTAGGCCTCCGCCTCGCATGAGGCGCAGTTGTTGGCTGAGAGAAACTTGGCAAGGGCGGAGGACGCCTTTGATAGTGACATGGGCTCCGAGGACACCACACTTACCCTTATCGCCTTCATCGTCTCCACCCACTACTATTCTGCTCTACCCGCCGTGTCTCAAGCTTTGCTTCTTCCTTTTTTATCTTCGTCTCAGCGTGCAAAAAAGCGGGCAATTTGCGCGCCAGGACATGAGAGTTAAGATTATTATACGTCTAAAATTACTGGATGTTATAGGTCTGGAATGGACAAAAAATATTCTGGGAGGTAACTATTTACATGCGGGGGACAAGTGCATACACCCTCGGCTAGGGGTCGGCATTCGATCAGTGGGTTTTAGTTATTCGATTTTGATTTGAAAAACGGAATCCATCATCGAGTCGGGATACTTCGGATCAAGAAATTTGGGTTGGTTAAACTCAAATTAGCAAAATTGAAAGAGGTTGTTGTTGCCTCTGATCATTATATAGATCATCTTTTCTAAATTTGCTACACACCTACTACTGTTTATAATATAATGGGAGTTTTCATCACCTATTTTTTTATAAATCACTCGCACTACTACAAAAATAGTAATTGATGTCGGCTTTACCCAAGCGGTAATGCCGGTCGGTGATTGTACTCATTAATACCGGTGTTTGCAAACAGTCGACATATTATGCCAACCGCCATGGATATTTACTGTATATACGACGATGACTATGACACACTTAATGCTGGTGGTCTGCAGTTACTGGGGGTTGCTGGATTGTCGTGATATAGGATATCGATGGGAGGCGACGAGACTGTTGACATAAAGTCCCCAATTGCCATTGGAAATACAAAACCACCGGTTTAAAGACATTGCCCGTGACGGTTTCTAAACCACCGTCGAGGAAAGAACAACAATCGGGTTAGCAGTAAATGACAATGACGACGATCAGGATGCATTACACGCGAATTATTTCCTCCCATGTAAATGCCATTAATTATCGTGCCAATTAATGAAAAGCCAAGCATTAGTCGACGATTGCAAATCCACCGTCGAAGAGTTACAACCGCCGTTGTATTTTTTTTCGATAAAACGGTTCACAACCGCCGTTGTTATGGCACAAGTAATAAGGTCGTCTGACATTTCATCATCGGTTAAATAAATGTCAAGGTTAAAGGAAGACCGTTGTTAACAAAGTTACCATCTACGATTATTTTTTACACCGACAGTTAGTCAACCGATGTAAACATAATGTACCATGACGATTTGTAGAGTGCCGAAGAAACCAACAACCACTGGGGTATAAGTTCCATCGGCGATTGTTTAGTAACCGTCATTGACTGAAATCACTGATGACTTTTTCAAATTCAAATTAACAATAAAAATAACTATATCGACGATACATAACCATCAGGGTTATTTAAGACAGCCGCTGTAAGTCTAAACACCAACGAAACAACACCAACGGTTTGAGACATGTTGGCGAAACATTTATATAAGGATCGAGAGAGGCTCATTCTCGCATGTTGGGTTCTCCATTGTCCTTCTTCTTCGTCACCTGAGCCACGTCTCCCCTTCTCCCGATGCCAGTGCCTCACCGCTTTCCACTCCCGTCCTCTGAAGCCCCGTTGTCCTCACTCTTGCTGCAGGTGCTCCTCAAAGGTGCCAGAACTCTAATACCGAGCTCTCCCCTCGTGCTTGTGTGGATCCAGGTATTCTTTTTTTTCTCTTTTAATGTTACTGGCATAATGATTGCATCGATCCAGCCTTTGCTTCTTCGATTTACTTCATCGTATTTCCATATTTCCATATGATTTTATGCTAATTTAAATGTTGTATTATTTTCGATATTTCCCAATGATTGTGGGACGTGAATGGTGTTTGTGTGTTGGTTGTGGTGTCGTGTTGGTTGTGGATTCTCGTATGTGAGGTTTGTGGTGTGAGCGGTGATTGTGGGTGGGGCTGTGGGTTGATGTGGTGGGTTTGTGGTGACCATGGGTAGGGTATGTGAGTGGGTGTTGTGGAGTATGTGGTGGATGTGGATGGTTACCGTGAGTGGAGTTGTGGTGTTGAGGGGGTTGTAACTGGGCTGTGGGTAAGGACTATGGGATATATGGTAGTTGTGGGTTTGTTGTGGGTGGGGTGTGTGGTGTGTGTGTGGTGGTTGTGTGCGGGGCTAAGGGTGGGGTGTAGTGGAGTTTGTGGTTGTCATGGGTTGGTTATGTGGTGGTTGTGGGTGGGGTTTGGTGTCTGTGGTGGCTATGGGTAGGGCTATAGGTGGGTATAATGAGGTATGTGGTGATTGTAGGTGGGGTCTGCGATGTGCGGTGGTTGTGATTGCAGTGGATGGGTGTTGTAGGGTATGTGGTGGATGTGATTGTAGTGGGTAGGTGTTTGTGGGGTATGTGGTGGCTACACTTGGGATCTATGGTGTTTGTGATGGCTATGGTTTATGTGGGTGGTGGTTTGTGGTGGTTATTGTGTGATTGTTGTGGGTCTGTTATGTCTATCGGTGGTGGCTAGGGGATGTGGGTGGTGTATATGATTGCAGTTATGGATATAAACGGTCGAATACTGATATAAATATAGGTATTACTATATCATTATCTTTTTTACAATCCGGATACGAATACGAATATCACACGAATGTGTAAAATGTAAAATCATATCTTCAAAATACAAATATGAATATGAAATCAAAACGAATATTGATACCTCAGATACAGATATTTGACAAACAAATACGAATTAAAATACGAATATTACATGTCGAAATTTACTTGAAAGCTATAAGCATTTTAGCTTCTTAACAATTTCCAATATATAGAAAGTATATTAAATATTTTAATAATAAATATGTGCATAAAAATAACTAAATAATAAACGAAAATGTAAAGATATAACTAAATCATAAATGAAAGCTTCCCAAACTTACTCCTTTGTGTACAATGTAAGTATTGGTGTCATCCAGAATTTGAACATTCGTATTTCTATTCATATTCTTATTCTTTTTGTATCGATATTTGTATCCTTCAAAAAATAAATATTCATATTCACATACCCAAAATTTTGAACATCTGTATTCACGTTCGTGTTCGTAAAAATTAAGGATATTATATCTGTATTTGTATTCCTTGAATATTTAAAATTTGCATTCATATTCACATATGTATTCATCGGATACAATGAAATGGCATCCATATCCTCTACTTGACAAATGTGGATACAAATATCACTACCAGAAAAGTTAGTATTTTTGCCAATAAATTATAGGCGGTCGATTGTAGCTGTAAAAAAATAAGTGTCTTTATCTGTGATTACGAATATAGCTATATCACGTTGGATCATCTTTTTCAAACATATGGTCATGTTATTTTCGACGGTTAATAAAACACTGAAAAACATGTTCTGATGTAAATATTTTTCTGATGATTTCCCCGATCACTAAAATGGTCAATCCAAATTTCTAATGTCAATATTTCACTCCCTCGTCTCCTATAACATAACCCTCGATATCCCCCTGATCAACCGATCGAACATCGAGAGGTGGCCGTGAGGTCATACAAGGCGGACCTCAGCCGCTAAAGTGACTGATCCTGAGAGTCGACTAATTAAGCCCACAATCAATGCACAATCAAATAATAAATCAATAAAATCAAGAGTGTGAGATCAAAATTTATTATAAACTATAGTAATTAAAGTTTATAATGGACAAGTATGGTAGGGTGTCGAACACGAGGAGCTACGGGGGTAGGCAAATAATTGTTGTATACAAGGAAGAAACAACATCTATTTTTCGTACTTTTTGATTTTAAATGTTTTATGGGTTTTTAATTATATTTATTTTTTTATTTTATACTATATAATTTTTATTTTCTTTTTATATTTTTCTAATTTTTAATTTCCTTTTTAGTATATAAAAAGTATATATATTACTATATATGTAATAAATATAATATAGGTAATATGTATATAATATATAGTAAATATATATAGAAATTAGAAAATATAAATAAGAATAGTCCTGTTTAATTTTTTAAGAAATTTAAAATATATTTAGGTATTTAATATAATTAAGAAGAATATTATATATATATAACTATATATATGAATATAAATATAATATAGGGTATTATAGGTATGAATATTGGTATATAAAGCCAAAATTTACCTAATCAAGTATTTTTATCTTTTTAATAGTCCTATTTTTTTGAATTTTAGGGTGATAAGTATTTTTAAAATTCAAAATACTCCAAATCATGGAGTTAATAAATATGCTAAAAGTTTGAAGGCTTCTAAAAATAGATAAATAGTCTAAAATACCTTAAACTTTTTTTAATATATAGTAATATGTATAAAAAATAAAGCAGAAAACTAAGTTTTGTATTTTCGAAAATATTTTCTAATTTTTTAGGGTAGGGAGGGTTTTCAAATTTTAGCATTTTCTTTTGCTACTTTTGTGTGATTTTTGTTCTATAAATATATTATTGCAATATACTAAATATTTTTTTGCAATTTTTCATGGTGTTTTTCTAATTTTTTGCATTTTATTCCTATAGAGGAATTAAATAGCAACCAAATGATTTTTAGTAGATTGAAAATGCAATGAAGTGACAAATATAAATTACAACCTGAATGAACATCATTCAAAGCACCTTCAGTTTTTTTGCATAATTTTTGGAGCAAGGAATCTATTTAATCCAAAATGGAATACATAAAATAAATTAAACATATAAGAAAGGGGTATCTTTACAACTAAATAAAGTCCATGGGTTTACATGCAAAATATCCCAAAGTTTTGAGCTTAATATATGATTTTTAGAACTAAATCCTAAATATACAAAGTTGAAGGGGCCTGGATGCAAATAACCAACTCATGTGGGGAGCCACGTGAGTCGACGTGGCACTAGACCTATGACCAATATACTATTTTTACACAAAGTTTATAGTGAAATAAAATATTTATAGAACTAAATATTAGCAATATAAAAAGGATAGAGGATACTAATAAATTTACCCCTTAAATGACACACGATCGGAGGGATGAGTTGCGATCATGTGGCTAGATGAGCAGTCTTATGCAAGCAACGCTTCGTTTAAAATCAAGGTTGTTGATTAGATCTGTGCCCTCGATCCGTTGGCTAGGTGACTGGTTGGATGAACTGGGAAGAACTCACCGCTGACTACTTTGAATCTAGGGTTCTGGTCTCCTCCGGCCTCCTTCTCTGAAAAGCTCTTCTCCATCTTGGGATCCTTGTGCATCTGGTAGACACCTTCTCAAAGTCCGGGGCTCACTGAAAGAGCCCTGGAGGTCGGTTGACTCGGAGCTCCTGTTTAGAGCTTTGGATGGAGCTCCAGGTGGTCTTGGTTGTCGCGGTTGATGAACATTGATTTTCACCTCTTTAATAATCTTTAATTATAGTATAGGAGATGAAAAGCTATCTATCAAAAACCAAAATTCTTGAATATTGTGCAGAATTTGTACTTTGTAAGTATACCTATGTCGAACATAGGGAACGTTTGATTTTTAGTTGTACGAGTTTTAAATTAATCAAAGTAATTAATTAATTGCCATATTAATTTTTGTGTCAGAAAATGGAGTGAAATAGAATAAATGCGATGAAGAACATGCAAGCAGAAGAAATAGAGAAGACCATGTAGCACTGGTCCTGTTATTAAGATTTTTACTCCAATAAAAGATAATCAATTAATCCTCAAATGAAATAATAGATTGAAAGAAATTAATTCAGAAATAATTATCACTTCAAGATATAGGCTAAAGTAATAATCAGTGAATAATAATGCAATTGATCAGATCAATAATGATTTTTGTAAGATATATTCCTCAATGAACAATCAATAAATCCAACAAATTATCCTTTGTCAAGCTTCTACGAAAACAGAACAAGTCCCTCAAAGTAGTATGCATAAATCCATCCCAAATAAATCTTGTAGAAATCCTTAAATAATTTTCCAATTTAATCAAGCTCCACTGTGATTTAATCTCCAAGGAATAATAAAGAAATAACAAGGAAATGAATCAATCAATTTTCTTTGAATAAGTTCCAGCAAAAAAGAGACCATTTATCACTCATAATACGTTAAAAGTCAGTTTGCATAGGTCAATGTGAACTTTAAAAAATATTCAACTCAATTCAGGCTCTAATATCTCCACAAGATATATAAAATGAAAGAGCACAGAAATAGCTTCAAAAAGACATATTATCCGTAAAAAAATGGATTTCATATGGAAAAGTATGATAAAATGAAGTGTCAAGGACTAAAATTCAATAAAAATAAGGATTTCATCGCATAGAGGTCCCTAGAGGGACTTATCTGTAATTTTGTAAAATCGTGGGGCACATGACTTGCATGACACTAGGAATTTTCGCAATTTTTAGAACTTGCAGGGGCCTAGGCGTAAATAACCCCACAGTGCGTGCTGCACACGTGACGCCAGAGGCTCCAGGGTAGAGGGTAGACTCGAGAAAGGAGCCTCTACGTGGTTGCTGCTCGGTGGCTCGAATCCACCTGAGCCTCGAGACTACGGCATGAGGTTCGGTATGGCCATGTGATGGTCATGGGGTCATCTGATTGTGATCGAACGGTAAGGTGGGGAGCTACGGTAGATGGCGAGGGCGGCGAAGCACGGCCAATGGCGAAGCGATGGGCGAGCGACACATCCTGGACCAAGTGGGCGTGTTGTGGGGGCGAGTGTTGCTTAGGAAACACGAGCAGGGATCCATCAAGTGGTGCGTGAGGGTGGTAGAACTTGACCAACACACAGTCGAGCTGCTGGAGGAGACCTGAGGTAGTGGGGAGCTATGGAAGGGTAGTTGGAGGTCAACGGAGCTCAACCTCATGTGACACATGCCCGAGGTTGAGGCTGTGAGCGAGCGGCGGAAGTGTCACATACGGTCGGGCCAAGGAAGAGGAGACGCAGAGGATCCGTCGACCAAGGCGAGCTTCAATGGCTAGAGGTGAGGATACATCGAAGGGAGAACATGGAGGAAAAAGATGGGGTGGAAATCAGCAGAGGCTCCGATCTATGGTGAACCTCGAGGAAAAACGTGAAGAGGAACATCGGGGATGAAGAAGAATAAATGAGGAGAAGAAGAAGGAGAAAAAGAGAAGGAAGGAAAGGAGGTGTTACTTGGGACATTACCTAAAGAATGTAGAGCATGGAGAGCCTCCGATCATTGCATCTATCCTCGTCGGTGAAGACTTGGAGAGGCTCACCGGCTTCTTGGATAGGAGCAGCAACAAGGTATGGGCACCATCTCAGTTCTCACCGCAGTAGGAGTATGCCATCATCGCTCATCGTAGGAAATCTTCAGGTGTCACATGAGGGATCGGGGCGATGGGACCTCTCTGCACCCGTTGGGTGGATGGTCGTCAATCAAAGGTGGCAGTGAGGCTTTATAGGAGGAGGTGGATGTTACGTGGGTGAGGGAACGACTTCGTAACGGCCGGAGCATGGGAGCGAGGCAACGAGATGTGAAGGCGGAGGCGAGGCATCGAGCGTTGCAGGAGAGTGATAAATCCCGTATTTATCATCATTAAACTCAAGTACTATCTCTTTTGCTTAAGTTAATCACATGATTCATTGACTAGTTAATACTAATTACTAATTACTGTGTTGTAAATAATTGACACTAATTATTATTATAACCCTATTATGGCTTAATACTTTATGTACTTATTTCTTATTAAAAATCAAATAAAAATAGAATAAAATTGTGCATAAATAAATTAACATAAAATAAAATAAAAACCCAAAAAAAATAAGCAAAAGAAAAATTAAAGAAAGTTGTTTTATAAAGTTTTTATTACTATTTAATTTATATCTTTGTATAGATGACCTCTAATCTATTTGACTTCTACATGAAAGTCGTAGACTCATTGAGATCTACAATGTTCATGTTTAGCACTTTTCCCAATTCTCTCTCTAATTATTTCTTTTTGATTTTACTCTGATTTATTTATTTTCTTCAATTCTGGTTGGGCCACGTGGCGCCTTTTAGATTGCACCATATGGATCGTTCATTTCATGCCATCTGTATTAACTCGTGACTGTCAGATCATCCTGCTTTTGCATGTCATCTATCCTTTGGTGCCTCGTTTTGGACCCTTTGATCATCTTGACAAGTTGATCCTACCGCTATCTTCTACCCAAACCCCAACCATTGGATCAAAAGATCCAACGATGCCTTCTATCTCTTCAACCTCCATCCATTCTCTCCTTCGCCCCACATACCATTCGAACCTCCTCTATTCTCCCAAATTCGCCAACCACCATCTTTATCCTATTACTTTGAAACCACCACCAATTTCTTCACTGATCAACGACCATCCTCGCTAGCTAACTTCCATCCCTGTTCACTAACTCCTCAACTGTATTGACGGTTGAAACTTCTTCAAAACCACCCTCAACCTCCGCCATTTCACCTTCAAAATACACCACCACTGCTACTAGCACTAGCTGTCCACCAACTCTTGCGATATCTCTGAGCTTTCTCTAACTCTATGACAAAGAGGGTTCACTAAGAGAAGCAAATACAAATCTATTTCGTCGACGAGATCCACGAGCAGTATCTTGTGTTGCAGACCTCCATCAGAGGTGTGTTTGATTCTCGAGCATCATCTGTGTTTGTGAAGCATAGACTGTGGTTTTTCATCCCAATTAGGCATATGATTCATCACCAATTCCATAGACTTCATCTCTATTCCATTCTCGAGGTGAGGCTATTCATCTTATCCTCTATCATGTGTTCTTCTAGTTTTTAAGCCTATCTTAATTCGTCTCTCAATGATCTAATCATCTGGAATCCTTCGCACTACATCATTAATCCCACAGGTATCTTTTGGAATCCTTCGCACTCCATTGTCTTTTTATGCATAAGAAGATAACCCATTAGGGCTTGATTTGTCACCTTCGCATAGCCCTTCACTTTGCTTAACATTATCCTTCAAAACACTCGCAGGTGCTTGTTCTTTGTTTGAATTAACTTTCCAAGAGACAAGAGCTTCGATGGTCGGAGATTGAAACATTGCCCTTCTCTACATTTTTCACTCTGGCAGCACTACATCGACTATAACTATTTAGAGAACCTCACATTTTCTTCAAGTCAACTTCGCATAGCTTCGACAAAGGTCATTCGACCATCAGTAGTAGCAGAGGATCGAGGATGAGCGGGAGCAACCTCGCCGGAGCGCAGCCCAGAGCGCCACCTTGTGCGGAGGAGAGGAAGAATGAGGATGAGCAATATCCGTTGATCTTCCCAAGTTGGGCGAGATCCTACGGTTGTAAATCAACTACGCTACAGATCCAAAGCAACGATTCAAACCTCATGTTCAACCCCCGAGCTTGAGTGCGAACCTTGTACGAAGCATCAGAAGAAGACACGTGGCCCAAGCCTCCATCACCGAGCCTAGCCTAGTCACGTGCAGAAAGCTTGAAAGCGGGCAAATTGCAGCCACAATCCCCAAATTACAAGATATTGCAGATAAGTCCTTCCACCAATGTGATAATTATATATTAGCCCTAAGGGATATTTTAATTACAAATTCATCCCTATTTGTGCTGTGTTGTAATAAAACTTGGATATTTCTTCGCATTTATGCATGTGGATTGATTGTTAAATAACTTTTATGTGTAAGTCCAATTAAAGTGATTTTGGTCTCATTTGAAAGCTATTTTGATGCTCTATCTTGTGGCGTGCTTTGTGTTTATTTTTGATATAGAAATCACACATCATTTATTTCATCTTCTACATGCTTAATTGGATCTTTAATGGAAGTTGAAATTGTCCTTATTTTGAGCAATTGAAACTTGATAAATTCCTTGCTTCTTGATGGAAATGATTAGTTGATTTGAATCATTACCATTAAGTTAGTGATTGATTTAATTGCTTGTTAAAGGGTATCTAAGTAATAAATTAAATTTGAATACCATTCTTGCTTTGAAATGCTTTATAGATCAAGTCTTGATTAGACCTATCTTCGCATGGATTTTCGGACCTCATTGATATTTCAATTAATTCAACAAATTAGTGTGTTTAACTCCAGTTGTTCTTTCAGTTTCTGATTGTATTGTGAGTGTTGTTATATCATTATTCGTGCATTAATGTTTTCACATAATTTAAGAGAAAAAATGTGTAGAAAATTATCTCTTTTGTGAGTTGTGCATTCACTCATCATAATTAATCTAAGAATTTAATATTAGATTAGTTGATATCTAAATTTAATTACGAAATTGCTCGCAACCTTGTGTTCGACACTGGACTTCCCAAGTTAAAATTTAAAGACAAATCTTCTTCATAAAATAATTCATTCGGTTTTGTATGACACGCTATGTGCTTGTGCTACAATGGATTGATATTAATATATGCATTTGGAGCTTTATCGAATGGCGCTACAGTCGGGGATGTGGTACATTTTGTGATCAAATTTTAGGGACAAATATTTATTTAGTGATTCTTAAGTTTAATTATTTTTGAGCTAGTTCTGTCTTGTGTTGATTTGTGATTTCAACTTAATTAATTATTTAATCTCTCTAGAATTCTCTAATATATTTATTGTTTTTTGGAAGGCCCGTGAAGCCGATGATTCCTCGAAGGAACGCAGAGGCAAGTGACTTAGAGTCCTTGCTAGAGAGACCATGAAGCAAGTTACTTAGTTGAGAGATTATTTAGATTAATTAAGACCAGTTTTGTCGTGTTGTAATAATTTGTAACTAATTTACCTATTTACAACGGTTCTCAGTTTAGTTCTTATGCAAGTAAACAAATGCCTTTAGACTTCATTATTTATTGATTGGTTATGTCGAGAGTGGTTCTTGACTTTAGTGACATTTTAGATCCAAGCAATACGCTGATGAATCCATGATTCATTAACATTTCTGTAACAATTGTCTTAAAACCCTTAACAAATACATGTAAACATCCATTATTTTCCATCATTTATAATAAAAATTATTCATGAATAAAAATGCACTTTTACGCATCAATAACATGTAAAAGAATAAAAATAAAGAAAAGAAAGAAGGAATAGTGTAAATTCGTATATATATACAATATGACTTATAAAATATAAATATAGTTGCAAGATATATTTATATAACCTAACCCCCGAGACCAAGTCAGCATGGGTTGGTCGACAAATAAACAAGTAGGGGGAGATAAGGAAAGAAAATCATAAAAATAATTAAATATACACACCACACATTCTTCACTATTTATCAAATAAATATCAAATCTTCAACGATTTTTAATTAATTCATATATGCTTATTTTCACCAAACTCTTTTCATAATTATTTCTAAAAATATATATAAAAATACAAAAATAAGTTAAAAATATTTTCTTATATATATGCCAAGAAATCCAACTTTCAAATTGACAAATTCTCTACTTCCGAACATCGTAACTTTCTCATACGAACTCCAATTTCACTTTACTCACTTTTAAAGTTCATAAAATATTATTTTCTAATTAATGGAGGCAATTTCACTAAAATCAGAGTTTGTTTGCAAAAAAAAGAAGTCAGTTTTGGGACCTAATGACAACGGGGTTTCTAGGCTATTTATTTTATTTAGAACACACTATTTTATAATTTTTTAAATTTTATAATTTTCAATTATTTTCATGATCTTGCATTTTAAACTATATTTATTTCAGAACTTTGGAGCTTATTTATTATTTTAATTAAATCCAAATTCCTAATTTATAAATGAAATTGAAGTACATAACTTACACCCGTATTTATTAATATATCTAAACTGATTTATTAAAATCCACAAAAATTCAAAAAGACTTTATTTATTATTCTAATAATTAAGAAAATACAAAATTAGTATGCAATTATCTACTTAACGAATTTGAAATCAAAACCCATTTACTAAGTATTATTTATACTATTTATTAATATAATATGTATATTTTGTGCAATATTTATTATTTATCAAAAAACTAATTACTCCATAATCAAGATAATTTAATTATCTTTACTTTTTGTTTTTATACCTATTTAAAATAATGTTGTTTACTATTTATTACATAATTAAATATATATTTATTATTTAGCCAAGCAGGTGCTGACACGTGTCAGCACCTGGTTTCTTCTTTTCCAAGAAGCTGCTGCAGCTTCTGTCCTATCTGTCGATCTTCACCGAATTTTCCCGCTCATCTCCTAACTCCTTCACCCGATCCTATCCCTCCACTTTCTTCTCCTAACTAGAAAAACACATGCCTACCCTTAGATTGTCATAGATCCTCTCTGTTTCATCTATAAAAGACCCTAAAGATGGCGCGAGCCAACCAACTCTCCTAACCAACCCTGAACCCCAGTTCCACTGGCCGAGTCCCCACCTTCACTGCCGTGCTCCGCCTGACCTAGAGGTGACAGCTCTACTCAAGGGTGCCCACGAGGAAGCTTGGAGATCGGGGAGACATTCCAAGATCTATCCTTGGCCTTGCATCATGCCATCACACGTGTAGAGCTCCGGGAAAGCCGCCCCGTCGAGCGACGATCAGAGAGTCATAAACTCTCTACTCCAAGGTAAATCATCCATCTTCTACTAATTCTTTCTCGATATTCATGTATTAATTAGTGCCTTTAATCGCGTCATTAGGTACTCCAATTGTCATAATTAGACGCCACATCTTATAGTCTTCTCAAAACCAAATCGAATCAATCAGGATCATTTTCTTTCTTTCCAATATCATTGCTTGCAATAATTCTGGAAACCTTTTATAACTTTAATCCTTTAAACTTCTTGGCCGATTCTCGCACGAATCGAGCAACAATCTTTATTTGCAGGTCCATTATTCATCTGGAGCCATTAGAACATCATCTAGAGCATTAACGATCCAAGATGCTCCAAGCTTCATCGTCTTCATTTCATCTCCCGAACTACCTAACGCGCCACCATCTTCGACATCTAACCGCCGCCAACCATTGTCCTCGGAGCTGCTCACCCGCAAGCGAGCTCGAGGGGTGAAGGAGTCACCCCTCTGGCCCTGCTGGAGGCCCAAGTGCAGCATCAGCGAGTGGGAAGAAATCAGAGATCCAACTCCGTCACTAAACACGCAAAGAAGCTGAAGAATATTAAGAACAACCCAGGCTTACAGTTTGGCAACATGTGTCCCTATGACACGGTCCAGATCGCGTGATCTCTTCTAATCCAGGTTGTTCAGATCGAAGGGGTAGAAAAATTACATATTAAACCCAGAGAGTTTCCCAGATTTGCAGCTCCGCTCCAAAGTTTCCAGTAATTACATTTAGGTCTCGTGTAGGGACCTAAATGTAATAACTTTAGTTTTCTTTGCAGTTTAGTCCTTCACAGGGACTATTTTGTAATAAAATATTGAACTTTCTTTGCTGTTATACCCTGACTTGTAGGGATTGTTTGGACCTCGATTTTGTCAAATTTCCTGCGATTTTTTTTAGGGTAGCCTTATAACTACCCAAAACACTTTTCTTGTATTTTTTCAAGATTTTTCATCTCTTTGTTGTGTCGTTTTGATTTTCGCAATTGTGAGTTAGTTTTGAACTGATTTTAATTCTTTCTTTGCAAAATCAAGTATAAAGAGGATATTTTTGAGATTTCTTTCTTGTATCAAAAGCAGAGGTTATAATATTTTTACCTCCTTGAGTTCTACCCAGGCACACTTACTTGGTAAAATAATTAGTATAAACGAAAATAGGAGAGAGCATCCTATTCACTTCACACACACTCTCTCCCTCCTATTTCGTTGATTTTTGTTTGATCAATGTGGATCCCTCTTTGCGGTTCTCTACACCGACAACACCATTAACCGTAGGTCGAACCCGCGCTATCATACACCAAAATAGAAATATCGTAGGTAATTTCTGCTTGATCTATTTTGTAGTTTTAGGACACACTACACAAATATCATAAGATTCACAATTGCAAAATCTTAGGAGATTCATAGACGCACGTAGCATGCGTTCTACTTAGTCAATTTAATTGATTTCTTCACCGCTAACAGAAATACTGCTTAGATGCCGCTTTTTCAATTTGCATCATATAGTTAGATTTAAAAACTATGTTGTGCATCCACATGGAGAGTGTTGGGAAGCGCTGTAAGTATTTTTAACGACTGCATGCATTATTGATTTCCGACCGCATCTTGTTTTTTGCTTTCTTCCTCAGTTTTCACTGATTTAAGGATAAAGGAAATGAATTGTATGTTAAACGATGTTTGCGGTCACTTAAATTCAAACGATAACAAAAACTCTTAGAATTAGGATTGATTTGATGCAAGTTAATCAAAATAAATTGGAATAAAAGCAATTTTATTTTACAGGTGCATAAAACCCACATTTGTTTGCAGATAGTTATTAGGTGGGAGAGGGATGGCATTAGGATAGAGCCAAGACATGAATTTTCGTATAAGCTACTGGTTCTGAAAATGATTAGCCACTTCTCTATGAGGAAATGCAGGTAGCTGGTAAACAGTCTGAATTTCCTTAGCATAGTGGATGGTTTCGAGGACACCATGTAAGGCCCAATCCTCAAGTAATGGGTTGTCATATATATACGTTCCGTACTTACTTCCATACTAGCTGAAAGTGGATGCAACTAGGCATAAGAATTGGGGCGGTTTGTAAGGAAATTTAGGTACCTAATAGCTCGTAACTCTATCAAGATTTGTATTTGATCATTAATTAAAAATTGACAAGATAATAAGGCCATCATCTCGACCTTTAGCATTGAGTTGGTGAATTCACAAGGGTTTGTATTGATTGATTTGTGTGAGTAACTCCGCACATTCAAGTGCCCAGTAGAACTAGACTCTTTTGCGTATCGAGCATGCTCCAATTTCATATCTCTTGAATTTTGAAGATGAATAATTGTTCGGATATTTGCACGAATTTTGTAAGCTTGTCATTGAACTGCCAAATATCACATCTTCACCGGTCCAGTTCCCTTCCTACTCTTCTTTAACCGGACTATCCCAGTTTGAAACAATCCTTTTCCTGAACTAGTAATCATGATTCCCTCCTTGGGGGTGGTTACATCTCAGCCAATCCCTTCTCTTCTTTACTCACCGAGGAAGACCATTTCCTTGGTGAGATCGATTCGATTTCGTTATCATCATATAGATCTCACACAGACCCTTTGTTTAATGAAGGTAACAGAGACTTATTAGAGATGCCTCCTAAGAAGAAAAATGGAGATGATGAAGAGCGAGAAGATCCAATGCTTTGGCTAGATTGGCAGAATCCGAACAGAATCAAGCACTGATGAGGGCACAATTAGGCCAATTGTAGTTAGGTAGAGATGCACCAATAGACAAGGCTTATAATCTTAGGCAATATCAAATGGCTAATTGGTTAAGTTCGGTTGAACCTGAAGTGGAACATGAATTAAAGCCGCAGTTCCTTGGTCTGCTACCACATTTCCATGGGAATGCACATGAGGGACCTTATGCATTCTTGAGGGACTTTGAGTTGGTCCGTACTACTTAGACATCCTAGTATTAGCCAAGATTATATTAGGCTTAAAGCGCTCCCTTTTGCCTTAAAGGACAAGACAAATTATTGGATGAAGAACTTGGGGATAGTTGTGACTACTTTTGCACAATTTAAGAACCTCTATTTGAAAAAGTTCTACCCGTTGAGTAGAACTAACTTGATGTGTTCACGCATCACGAGTTTCTCCCAACTTCCTAACAAAGCCTTATGTGATACATGGGAGAGATTCAACGATCTTTTACATAAGTGTCCTTGTCATGGCTTAGAGACTACTATCCTAGTTCAGTCAATTTATTACGGTTTACACCCTGAGGTGCAAGGTTTGGTTAGTGATTCTTGTGGAGGCAGATATACGTCACGAGGTGCAGACACCATCTGGAAGGTGTTTGAGAGAATGGACAAGACGAGTAGAGCATAAAGTGCAAGCAAAGCTCAACTAGACACCCCCATTCCATTCGCATCTAGAGGGGGAGTAAAGGCTACAGTGGATCCTTTTGACATGGGCTTGATAGCAGATAAACTCACAATAGTGGAAATGATCGATAGGCGTATGAATGAGATGGACAACAACATATCCAAACTGCCTAAGCAGATGGCAAAGCTTTATGAGAAGGTATCCAAGATGAGGGTAACTGTCGTGATTGTATATGCTGCTTTAGTTTATGGTGTTCATCATATCCAGGAGTAGCAGATGTCAGGGCCACCACAGCCATGGGTAGAGGACCAACTTTTAGCCCATTCTCGTCAACAACAACCACCATTTGTAGAAAAAGTCATCGAGGAGCTTTCCCTAGTATAGGAGTAAATGGTATGTGGTACACACATGATCCTGCTAGAAATGGGAGTTTTGTGAAATGCTTCTCATACACACATCCCAGACATTTTAGAACACATCATCTACTCCTATACATCTTCTAATACTGGAGAGCTCTGGATCCGCTCCTTGTCAGGTGTAAAGACAACAATAGCAACACTAAGAGCGTCAACATATGTATCAGATAGGCCATCAGGGCCTGCAAGTTCAATAGCATACCCAACAACAACAACATTCTTATGGCCATAATGGCCATTCTTCACGTTCATCTTTTCCTTCGTCTTCTTCACAACCACAACATTAATCTTCATGTCCAATAGATTTTCAGCGACAAATCTTAGAGGAGTTGTGTTCCTACAGGAATGAAGTACATGATTTGAGGGTTGACTTAAACCATCTATCCCGTTTACATGATGAACGCATTGTCCGTACTACATCCATTCTAGCCCAGGTTCAATCTAATTCCAATAGCTTGAACATATCTCAGCAACAAAAGTTAGATCAAGTATACTACTTAGATTCTTACCAATCTGGGCACGAGATCTCTCTGTTTGATTATGTCAACCATATGTATCTCAAGAGCGGATGAACCGTGGTTGTACCTGATCGGACTAGGAACATTGAGAGGACGAACTCTAAAGCTCAACCTGAGGAGACTTCAGAGGGGGGTGAAGCTAGGCATCTTCAGAGAGATCATTGGAAGATGAAGATTTCCAAGAAGAAATCAAGGAGGGGTACGAGAATGGAGTAGTATATATCGGATTCAGAATCTACAAAGGACCTTGTACATTCAGATAAGGAGAATGCACATTCAGCAGACATTCCCAATCCTATAGTAGATAATTCAGTTGTTATTTCAGTTGTAGAAGATTCAAGTGTGAAAAACTCAATTTCTTTAAATAATAAAGAGCATGTTTCTGTTTATGAGTCTAAGTCTTCACATCATTCTTTACCTATCCCTTCCCCCATGCTCTTACAGTAGGAAAGTGCATCATTAATAAGATTCAGAAAGTTGATCATGAAATGACACGATTCTGTAGAGGAAATATCATGGTTAAAGTTCCATTTGATGAATATGTGGCCAGTCATCCTGCATTCCAAAAGTACTTGAAGGTGACATGCACATCTAGTAGAGTTAGCAAGAAGAAACCGAACAACTATGTCAAGACTCATGTTTTATCAATTGCCACAATAATTTATCTCAAGAACCAGAAATCGCCACAAAAGAAAAGAGATTTAGGTGCACATTATGTGCTGAGTCATATTGATGACATAGTATTTTCACAGACTCTCCTATATAATGACTCTTCGATTTATTTATTACCCTTTACTTTATATGAAAAACTGATGTTGGGACCTTTACAAATCTATAGTGTTACTTCCGTTTGCGGATAAGTCAATGAAAAAGGCTAAGGGTGAGGTTAAGAATGTCATTATCTTGATTGAAGGACAAGACTACAGAGTTGACTTCACTATCGTTGATATGGATATTCCCAATAACCAGAGAGATTCATAGATTATCCTTGGGAAGTTCTTCCTTAGGACAACTGGAGCTTCATTTGGTTATCAGACATGGATGATGAAATTCCATTATCCATGTGGGGAAGTAGAATTATAGATGAAGCAAACAAAATGGCAGCTACCTGATTCAGAATCCAGCATAGATTTCTCTTCTCTTTCAGAGGAAGACTACAATGGGCTTAACTAAGTTGGGATTTGGGCACAGAACCCAACAATACAGAGCGAGACCCTCTCATCTGGAGAGGATAATGCACACAGAGCAGTTGTCGATATATTTCTAAAGTTCTTGACTTATGCATCCCCTTATTCTTTTGATGACTTATAAGTCCATTTGGACTTGTCAGTTCCTCTTCCTTTGGAACAATCAAGGGACATAGATGATGAGTTAGACGCGATTTTGGCCAAATTACCATCTTTCTTTCTCTATCCGACTTTTTATTCTTCAGTTCAAGTAGTGGTAGCATTACAGACAAATCATCTCCACTAAGCAGCACATATCCAGATTCAGTGGTAATTCAGCCTAATGTACCTAATGATCCATCTTTGCTAGAGTTGAAGCTACTACCTCCTACGCTCAAGTATTCCTTCCTTATGGGACCAAAGAATAAGTTTCTTGTCATAATTAGCTCTAAGTTCATTGTAGATCATGAGACTAGGTTGTTAGAGGTATTAAAGAAAAACCGTAGTGCTATAGGATGGACTATTTCAGATCTTGTGGGTATAAACCCCGTACTATATTCACACAATATTTTTGTTGAGGATAATGCTAGACCTTCCCGTGTGAGTTCCAGAGGAGACTTAATCCTAATATACAAGAAGTAGTTAAGAAGGAGATAGATAAATGGTGTGGAGAGGGCTTTATTTACCCAATCTCTGACTTCAAATGGGTGACACCTTTATATGTTGTCCCGAAGAAGTCAGGAATTCAGATGGTCACCAATGAGGAGGGAGTTGAGATTGCGACACGAGTACCTATGTCATGGCATGTCTGTATTGACTACAGACGTCTGAATGCTGTGACCAAGAAAGATCACTTCCCACTACCTTTTATTAATAAGATTTTGGAGAGATTAGCAGGGAAGAAGTTCTTTTATTTTCTTGATGGGTATCAGGATACAATCAAGTGGCAATCGCCCCTCGAGGACCAAGAAAAAACTACATTTACATGTCCTTTCGACACTTACGCATTCAGGCGCATGCCTTTTGGACTATGCAATGCCCAAGGTACTTTTCAGCGGTGCATGATTGTCATATTCGCCGAGATGGTTTGGAGATTTTCTAAAGGTCTTCATGGATGATTTCTTGGTACATGGAGATTCATTTGATTCTTGTTTAGCAAACTTGGACCAAGTTCTTCAAAGATGTAAAGAGGTGAATCCGGTACTCTCCTGGGAAAAAAAGTCATTTTATGGATAAGGATGGTATTGTGTTGGGACGCATCATCTTCAAGAAGGGAATGGAGGTTGACCCTGCCAAGGTGGATGTGATCAAGAAACTTGATCCACCAACAAACATCAAATCAGTAAGGTCATTTCGAGGGCATGTCAGATTCTATAGAAGATTTATTCAAGATTTCTCTAAAATTTGCCAAACCCTGACCGAGCTCTTAGGAAACACCGATTTCTTTATAGATCACAAGTTTCTTTAGGCCTTTGAGCCCCTTAAGGAAAAGATTTGCGACTCACCGATTCTGCATGCTTCTGATTTGTCTCTTCCCTTTGAGATCATGACTGATGATTCAGATTTTGCTATAGGAGTTGTATTAGGGCAGCGACGAGATCAAATTCCATTTGCTATTCACTATACAAGCAAGGTATTGGATCCAACATAGAGAAACTATACAATGATCGAGAAAGAAATGCTTGCCATAGATTGGGATTTAGAGAAGTTTAGGTTTATGATTCTTGACTCTAAAGTGACAGTATATACTGTCACTCAACCATTAGGTATCTCATGGAAAAGAAGGACGCGAAGATGCGTATTCTTAGGTGGATTGTTACTCCAGTAATTTGATTTCGAAAGTAGGATAAATCTGGGGTGAAGAATGTAGTGGTTGATCATCTTTCAAGGACTGAAATAAAGGATTCTGCTTATACTGAGCCTATTCGAGAGACATTTCTAGGTGAGTCGGTGTTGTTGACTCACTTCCATGGTATGCCAACATGGTGAAATTTCTTGTCTCCAAGCAAGTTCCCCATGGTTAAACTAGGAGTAGTATAGACTGACTCAAGTGGGATTTGAGGAAATACCATTGAGAGGATCCATTCCTTTTCTTTAAAGGACTATATTGTATATGGAGAAGGTATATTCCTTAGGAGGAATACCAAAGTGTCCGCATGTATTGTCATTCGTTTGAAGATGGAGGACACCATTCAGGAAAAAGGACCACTCACAAGGTATTACATTGTGGTTTATTTTGGCCGACCTTGCTTAGAGATGCATTTGATTTTGTCCGGTCGTGAGGGACTGTTGGTTCTAGAGATGATACTTGGGGCTTAGATTTCATGGGTCCCTTCCCAAATAGCCACAGTTTTGAGTACATCTTGTTAGCGGTTGATTACTTGTCAAGATGGGTGGAGGCTATCCTAACCCGAGTTGCAGATTGTAGGACTGTCTGCAAGTTTATCATTGATCATAATATTTGATGGTTCAGGGTACCGATATCTGATGGGGGTAGCCATTTTGTGAATAGAATGACGACATCTTTATCAAAGGACTATGGATTTGAGCATAGAATAACTAGTCCTTACTACCCTCAATCAAATGGCATGGTAGACATTTCGAATAGGGAGGTGAGGAGCACTCTTCAAAAGTTAGTCCGTCCAGGTAGGAAGAATTGGTCTCAGTTGTTGGACCAAGCTATGTGGCTTACAGGATGACCTACAAGACTCCTCTTGTCACTTCACCTTTCAGTATCATTTATGGCAAGCCATGTCATTTGCCCGCTGAGTTAATACACAAATCTGAGTGGGCAACAAAAAGATAAACTGGAGCGATTACTTAGGGAAGTTGTGTAGAGACCTCAACTTAAATGAACTAGTAGAAATTCGCAATCGAACATATGACAATAACATGATCTATAAGGGAAAAGTTAAGAAGTGGCATGATGCACATATTAGATACAAGAACTTTGTCCCTAGAAAGAAGATATGGCCATTTAATGCAAAATTAAAGATTTTCCACATGAAACTTAAGTCAAAGTGGACGTGTCCTTTTATTGTTAAGGAAGTGCATGAGAATGGTAGTGTAGAGATTTCAGAGATTTCAGAGAATGCACATTCCTTTATATTTAACGGGAAGTTACTTAAGCATTTTGTAGAATCTAAGTAAAGATTAACTCCTGTTGAGCTGATTGACTTCATGCCTAGTGATTCCGTTTCAGATTTCTCAAGCAAGGCATGATCATCATGACAGATTCACTTCATGAGAAGATTCATTATCCTACCTACACTTAGGCTATTCTCAGCCTAAAGTATAGGACGGATTTGTCCTTACATTCTCCTTTTCTCCGATCTCTCCTTTGTATTTATTTTTATATCTTTACTTAGGTTTTTCAAATCCTGATTATAGGGGGATCGTCCCTGTATATTCATCATGACTCTTTCTTTCTCATGCTTACACTTGTCTTATTCTTAACTCAGTTCTTGCGGATTGTTTTATACTTAGTTGAGCTATGGCTTCATATCACTTTGTGCTATGAGGACATAGCGGAAGCTAAGAATAGGAGAATCTACCATATATATTGCATATCTATTCTAGCCATATCTCATAGCTTGAAAATTTCCAAACTCTCGGGGTTATGGGTATCGTATTACCTTTTTGACTTGAATTTTGTATAAAATATTTTTAAATGATCTTTGAAAACTATATACATATTTGACATGATTTTTTAAGTGTTTTACACGATTTGTAAAAATTAGGATTGACATTATTTTGAAAATCATTTGTAAAAATGTTTTGAAAACCTATATTTATGTGACTTTGTTTGCAAAAAGTTTTCAAAATTCTTTTCAAAAGTTAAGGGTGTAAATGAGACTAACTAATTAACTTCATTCAAAATCCAATAAAAATCAGAAAATAAATAAAGTTCATTAACTTTGTTATTTTTTTTCAGTATCCTTTTGTTATTTGAGACTTCTAAGAGGTTGCGACGATTCCTTGAACTGTATTTTCATTATCCTTTATAAGGTTTCCTTTCCTTAGAGTCTTACAGAGTCCAATATGGAGGAAAATATGATGTTGATTCTATATTTTTGAATACTAAGTTGATTAAGAGTTCTTTAAAAAAATGATGTTGATTGAGGAGGATGATCTATTGATAGAAGAACTAGATATGGAGGTACCCTTACCATTTCTTGAGGATGTCCAATCGTTGGATTCTCACATGTCAAATAAGTTGGGTCATTCTACTATGTCTAGTTTTTCTCTTTTATGGAAAACCCAAAAGTCTGTTGCAGGATTTCAAGGTTTGATTTGTCTTCCCATGATGGTGAATGATTTTGAGGCTTCTCATGTAGATATGGATATCATTTTTGAGGAAGAATGGCATCATTCTAGAAGTTTGTAATTTCAAGTTGATGAAGATCTATCATAATTAGATTTTGAAGTGTTCTCTGTTAGGAAGAAACATATGAAACATAAGGTAGCTTGTGGTTTTAGACCTCGAAGAACCAGCGTCGATTTGTAACGAGCTGGAGTTTGTAATGTTGTTAAGGGTATCCTAGTGCATCATTGAGTTGTCTCTATATTGTTTTGTCAAAGGTGCCCATTTTGTTGTCCTTGTCTTAATAAAATTAATACTTCTTTTGTAAATAACTAACACACTAACTTTTTAATTGGTGTTATTCTCTGACACTTTCACTATGCACTCAAGTATTGAGTTGATCTTTAACACTCGATTTAAGGAGTCCTTAGACTTAGAGTTATCATGTATTAATCATTAGGGTCTTGGACTTACAAATTTTTATTCTCCTAGTTCAAAGATACACTTACTATATTCATGATTATTCTCCCTTAAAAGAATTTGACTTTCACATCACATGCACAAATGCATTTATGATTGAGATGAGTCAAGGTATCACTAAGGAGACTGGGATTGGAAGTTTGAGTTTGGACTTGATCTATATCATTCTCGAGGATGTGATAAGATTAATGATGTCTTTTTGAAACATAAGTGTAAGCATCTTAGACATTATTGGACATGTTCTCATGCTATCTCTTGAATTTGACCTAAAGTGCCAGGGTGTGATGATATTTAATTAATAAGTTGATCAGTGTGTGCCAACTTTTGGTAAAAGCAGTGGAGCTAGCCAAACATAAAGAAAATAAAGAAATAAATATTGTAAGAAAAGCTCTCACCATACAAAGTTAAAATATCAAAGAGCATCCATCAAAGGCAAACACTCCCACCATTTTAAAGTGTCCACTTGAACCACCGCTATTAGGACCAGGAGACGGGATAGCACCCAAAAAGGACTCTGCATCGTAAATGCTACAAGTCTGGGTGTAGAAGGTATATTAGATACTCAAAAAAGGCACACCAGATGTACTCCCAGGAAAACAAGTGCGGACAATTCCAACTTCTCTTGACGGACACACATATTGGCAAAAATCAAAATGAAAATTGTGTTGAGTATTGGCACTTGAGAGATCCATGTTCGAATGAAAGGAAGAGAAAATAAACACACAATCCTGCATCTTTCATAATCTGGCCATCCATATATCCCTTTGAAGTCTAACAAACTACAAAGATGATGGATTGAAGCAAGACTAGATTTATTCCCTAGAGTTGAGGGTTGCGTCCTTGGTAGAGCTTCTAAGATTGGAATTTTTGGTGATATATTGACTGTACTCTCATGATGCAGTCTACACTAAGTCATACTTCTTATCTATATGTATACACTGAGAGTCTGACAATCGGAGGAGTTGAATTCCTTTTGGTTAATACTTATATCAACTTAAAGTTTTAAGATTCCTAAAACCAAGAGTTCTAGATCAAATCGAGCCTTCTATATTCACTTGCACATGTCAGGGATCACATTAATTAAGCTAACTCTTTAACAAATTCTTTCTTTATTAGCTTGAGGACGAGCTTAGCTTAAGTATAGGGGGATGATAAATCTCGTATTTCTCATCATTAGATACAATTATTATCTCTTTTGTTTAAGTTAATCATAAGATTAATTGATTAATAAACACTAATTACTGCGTTGTAAATAACTGACATGAATTATTCTAACCCTATTATGATGTAATATTTTATGTATTTATTTCTTATTAAAAATCAAATAAAAATTAGAATAAAATTGTGCATAAATAAATTAACATAAAATAAAATAAAAACCTAAAAAATAATAAGCAAAAGAAAAATGTTTTATATTGTTTTTATTACTATTTAATATCTATCTATCTATGTATAGATGACCTATGATCTCTTTGACTTCTCCATAAAAATTATAGATCTCATTGAGATCTACAATTTTTATGTTTACCACTTTTCTTAATTCTCTCTCTCTAATTATTTATTTTGATTTTACACTGAGTTATTTATTTTATTCAATTTCCCGTTCATTTCACGCCATCTTTATTCACTCGTGACCATTAGATCATGTTGCTTTTGCATCTCATCCTTCCGTTGGCGCCTCATTTTGGACTGTTTGATAATCCTGATAAAGTGGATCCTGGCGGCTATCTTTCACCCAAACCCTAACCGTTGGATCAAAAGATCCAACGGTGCCTTCTATCTCTTCGACCTCTAGCCATTCTCTCTTTCGCCCCGCAAACTGTTTGAACCTCCTCTATTCTCCCAATTTCGCCAACCACCATCTTTAGCCTATTCCTTTGAAACCCACCAGTTTCTTCACTGGTCAACTGCCATCCTCACCAGCTAACTTCCATCCCTGTTCGCTAACTCTTCAACTCTGTACTGACAGCTGAAACTTCTTCGAAACCACCCTCAACCTCTGCCATTTCACCTTCAAATACACCACCACTGCTACCGGTGTTGGCTGTCTGCCAACTCGTGCTATATCTCCGAGATTTACCTAACCTCTGTGACAGAGAGGGTTCACTGAGAGAAAGTAAAGACAGAGCTATTTCACCGGTGAGATCCACGAGTAGTATCTCGTGTTACATACCTCCATCAGAGGTGTGTTTGAGCTTCAAGCATCAGCCATATTCATGAACCGAAGACTGGGGTTTTTTATCCTAATTAGGCTTAAGATTCATTACCAATTCCATAGACTTCTTCTCTATTCCATTTTCCAGGTGAGTTATTCATCTTACCTCTATCTCGTGTTCTTCTAGTTTTTAAGCCTATCTCAGTTCGTCTCTCAATGATCTAATCATATGAAATCCTTCGCACTACATCATTAATCCATGTGTATCTTCTTATAGTCCATCCCGCTTCTCCATCGTGTAGATCACCTCATTCCATTATCTTCTTTTGCATGAAGAAGATAACCCATTAGAGCTTGATTTGTTACCTTCACATAGACCGTCATTTCGCTTCTCATCACCCTTCAAAACACTCGTAGGAGCTTATCCTTTGTTTGAATTACCTTTGTAGGAGATAAAAATTTCAATGGTCGGGGATTGAAACATAACCCCAATCTACATTTTTCATTCCGACAGTACTACATCAACAGAGCTATTCAGAGAGCATTGTATCTTCTTCAAGCCTAGACCAACTTCACAGAGCTTCGACAAAAGTCATTCAACAATAAATAATAGTAGAGGAGCGAGGAGGAGTGGGAGCAACCTCGTCGTAGCATAGACCAGAGTGTCGCCTTGCACCGAGAGATCCAACGGTTGTAAATCAGCCACATTGTAGATCCAAAGCAACGATTCAAATATCAGGTTCGACCCCTGAGTGTGAGTGTGAACCTCATACGAAGCATCAGAAGAAGGCACGTGGACCAAGCCTCCAAAACCGAGCGTAGCCTAGTCACGTACAGAGCGCATGAGAGCAGGCAAATTGCAACCGTAATCCCCAAATTACCAGATATTATAGATAAGTCCTTCCACCTATGTGATGATTATATATTAGCCTCTGTGGGATATTTTAATGAAAAATTAGTCCCTATTTGTCCTGTGTTGTAATAAAACTTTGAGTTGTCTTCGCATTTATACCCCTGGATTGAATGTTGGATAACGTTTTATCTATAAGTCTAATTAAAGTGTTTTTTGTCTCATTTGAAAGATATTTTGATGCAATATCTTGTGATGTACCTTATCGTTATGTTTGGTATAAAAATAATGCATCATTTATTTCATCTTATAAATGCTTAATTGAATCTTTAATGGAAGTTGAAATTTTCCTTGTTTTGAGCAATTAAACATGATCAATTCCTTGCTTCTTGATTGAAAATTATTAGTTGATTTGAATCATTACCATTAAGTTAATTATCGATTTAATTACTTGTTAATGGGTATTTGAGTAAAAAATTAAATTTGAATATAATTCTTGCTTTGAATAAAGATCAAGTCTTGATTAGACCTATCTTAGCATTGGATTTTCTGACCGCATTAAATTTTCAATTAATTCAAGAAATTATTGTGATTAAATCCAGTTGTTCATTAAGTTTCTAAATGTACTATGAGTGTTTTTATATCATTAATCATGCATTAATGTTTTCACATAGTTTAAGAGAAAAAATGTGTTGAAAATTGTCTCTATTGTGAGTTGTGCATTCACTCGTCTTAATTAATCTAATAATTGCAAATTAGAATATTTGACATCTAAATTTAGTTACCAAATTGTTCGCATCCTTGTGCTCGATCCTGGACATCCCAGGTTAAAAATTAAAGCGGAATTCTCTTCATAGAGATAATTCATTCAGTTCTGTATGACACGCTAAGTGCCCATGCTACAAAAGATTGATATTACTATATGCATTTAGTGTTTCATCAGATAGGGGGCATAAGAACGATTGTGGAGGACGAAGGTCACATATGTAGCATGTACCTAGGATGAGGGAGATGTCACGTGCTATGCATGTTCCAAGGAGAGAGGGAGGGCAGGAGTTGGGTCACGTGCAACACACATGACCCGAGAGTGAGAGAGAGAATAGGGAGGAAAGAGGAGATGATGAAATAAAGAGAGACAGAGAGGAGAGAGAGAAGGAAAAGAAGAGAGAGGATAATATGAATAAAATAAAAATTTTAATTAAAAATTTAAATAACTTACAAAAATTATAAAAAAATAAGGAGTAAAATAAAATAAAATAAAATAAAATACAAATAAAGTAAAATAAAAATAACAAAAATTTAAAGAAAAATGGAAAAGAAATAGTAAATGAAGTCAGATCAAAAAGCGGTGAACATAAAAGTTTTTGTCTCGTCCTGATCTACAACTTTTGTGAATGGCCTAAACTCAAAAGATATCAAATGTATAAAATGTATTTTTGGATGTGCTCTATAGATAATAAAATATCGCATTTTTTGTATTTTGTAATTTTTTATTTTATTTTAATTATTGTATTAATTTATATACATATATACATAATTAATCTAAATTTTATGGATTTTTATTGGTTGGAAAAAGATAAAATTAAATCAACCATGACAAAAT
Source organism: Ottelia alismoides (assembly GCA_037367405.1). NCBI lineage: Eukaryota > Viridiplantae > Streptophyta > Magnoliopsida > Alismatales > Hydrocharitaceae > Ottelia > Ottelia alismoides. Next base: position 724,316 of record JAZKJV010000414.1, read on the forward strand.
CTATATGAAATATTAATGTCAGAATTTTATATTTTCTCTTGATTTTCTTATTTTTATGGGTTTTAATTCTTGATGCCAAGTTAGTAAATTAATTAAAGAAAATAATAGAAGAAAAGTTAGTTCAAAATAAATATTTTTTTACATAAATAATAAGCTAAAACTGGGCAAAAATATTATTTAATTAAAGTTTTTAACCCTACTTTTAACACAATTAGTTAGTGTTGATAAATACGAATTCAGAGGATTAATTAGTGAATTATTAAGGGGATTTTGCTAGAATAATCCTATAGAGTATATGAAACATGGATTCATCACACCCCTATACTTAGCTCTTTGCTTGTCCCCAAGCAAATTTTAGTGAGTTAGAAGGTTGAATCCCTGAGTGTGTAGGTATGAATTTCAAGACTTGTCTCATTAAGAATCCTAGGTTTTAGTGTTCTTGGAATTCTAAGTTGAACCAAGCTCTAGTCAAGAGGAATCTAACTTCTCTAATTATCAGACTCTTTGTTCATACATATAGCATAAGAGATATGCCATTTAAGGTGTATTGCATTCATGAGAGTCGAGTTGATACTTCACCCAAAATATTGATCCAAGAGACTCTCCTCCAAAACCAATTCTCAACACTTGGGAATAAATCTATTCTTGCATTTAATCTACCGTCTTAGTAGTTTTTTAGACTTGAAAATGTAGATGAAATGCCAGCTGATGGATGTCTTAGGTTTGTGTATTTTCTTATCTCCCTTACATTGGAACAAGGATCCTCTCGAGTGCCTTAATGCTCAACACATGTATTTTTGGTGTTGAGCAGTGTGTCCGTCATGAGTTATTGAGTTGTCTGTACTTATTTTCATGGGAGTACACTGGGGTGTGTCTTCTTTAAGAATCTAATATACTTACATCCAAACTTGTATAGATTATGATACAGTGCCCATTTTGAGCTTGGTTCCATTGCTTTTACCCAGAGTTGGCACACACTGATTAACAAATAGTTAGTTTCATCATACCCTGGCACATAGGTAAATATCAAAAGATAGTATAAGAACTTGTTCTCATATTGTCTAGGGTTTGCTGACACTTAGGTTTCATGAAGCTTTCATCAAATTTATCCAATCCCCGAGCATCATTAAATCAGGTCTAAACTCAAATCTCTAGTTCCAATCTCTCAAGTGAAATCTCAACTCATCTCATCAATCATGCAATTTTGAAAGTGATGGGCTGATCATATTCTTTGAAGGTAGAGATTAAGGGTGTAATATGGCACTCATATCTTTCAAACAAAGGGAAGTGTGGATTATTAAGTGTCAAACCCTAATGACAAAGACCGGTTAACTCTGAATTAAATGTCCTCAAGAATCAAGTATTCTCAAATCCGCAAGCCTTGAGTGAGAGTGAAAATGTCAAGGATAAAACCTTAAGTTAGTTTTTTTAAAAGGTTTTTGAGTTGTTATATCCCCTATTTTTTTTTCAAAAAAAGACTTCAGAAAAGGTATTATTTACACAAAGAAATTTATGTAAATACATAATATGAAGGATATGGAATAATCCTCAAGCGTATCACGGAAGCGTGAGCGTCGTATCGAATACGACGAAGAACGACTAGTCGTACTAGTTGTTCGGTGCAACGGAATTTGAAAATTTTTCATGAGATGAAACCACATGATCCAAGAACGATTCTCGGATCGTTTCATCTATAACCACAACATGTATAAAGGAATACCTCTTGAAGCGTGGTTGATCGAGTCTCTACGAAAAGAGACCTCCTGTCACAAGTCCAATTGTCAGAGAAAAAGCTTGCGAGCGCGGGGATGATTCACGTTGTCCTCGCAATCCAACAAGTTGATCCAAGCATGGTGAACTCCTGATATCGTCGTACGAGATCGAACGTCTCCTTCATGAGTGCAACACTCCAAGAAGATGGAGAACCGAAGATCATCGAAGCGGCGACGCGGTGGCGTAGGCGACGACGGCTATCTCCCTTAGGGTTTGCTGGACGGCCACCAAGGAGAGGGAGAGAGGGTTGGCATGTGAGGGGATAGAGAGAGAGAGATGTGCTTCCAAAAGCATGCCTCTCTATTCATAGGATATTAGGATCCATGGATCTAAATCCATGGGACATATAAAATCAATGGATGAGATTGATTTATGCCAATCAAATGGTCAAGATTGTTGTTGGAAAAAACCAAGAACTTATGATTTAATTTAGATCAAATATATTTGATAAATCAAATATACATCAATCCTAAAATTAAATCAATAAATAAGAGATAATTACAATGGAGATCTCAACTCCCCATGTAATAGAGTGGAGGGCCACCAATTCCATATAGGACTTGGTAGCCGTCCACTTATTACCAAGTGGGGGCAATCTCATGAAATCTCATGAGATTGCATGCCTCCATGAAATTCTCCATTATTTAATCCAACCACTTTTTTTGGGATTTATTCTCCAAAAATAATTCATAATTAATTTTGAGAATATTGCAATCTTACCATTGGAAAAGTGTGAATCACATTTACAACCCAAAATAAAATGTAATTTACATTTTTAATTAAATAGACAATGTGTATCCAATGCACATTAATAATAATCAACAAATATAAATTATAATTAGCTCTCCCTAATACATTATAAATCACATTTATAATATATTATGAATAATTGGATATTACTATCCACATTATTCTTACCCACAATAATTAAATCACATTTAATTATATTGGATAATTTCCACACACACATCAAGATAATTAAATCACATTTAATTATCAATTTCTTAATGCCTAGATCTTATGGAATTATTCTTGAACCTTTCAAGAATAATGCTATTTCTTCTCAGATACTTGGAGATAAGGACATGGCGATTGTATTGTTCCACGTATAGTGACTTGGATATTGAGATCACATGTCAAATCCAGATCCCATGGACCTCTCATAGATGCTTGATTAAATAAAGGCTGTAAACCTAATCTTCTCATTGCATCTGAATCTCATTCAGATCAATGTCCAGTACATGGACTAAGATTAAGTCACTTCTCTACTGAGAGGAGTCACTAAAATCCAGACCTGTTTCATCACTCCCTCTGAATGGAAGCGTCATGGTTATACAATCGTTTATAAGCAAATCATCATCAAGTTTTCCCAATACCTGGACATCCTGCATACTGGAAGACTTATGATCATCATGAAGATATAGATCAATTTTACACTGTCATCTTCATGGTTTAATCACTAAGTTTCTCAATCTTGGTCCTTGGGATTTGGTACTGATTATATGCTTTCACAAAGCATATATCTTACCTTCAAATTCATGTCATGCTTCCAAAGCATGACTAGCATGCATGGAATTTGATCATTCCCAATACCTCATGAGTGAGCTCATGTCTCCTAGTTCATAAGTGAACCTGTATGATCCCTTTGAGAGATCGTACTACTCATATGCCCTTACATGCACACCTGCTCATCGGTGTATAGACGTTGGTTAGGTCATCAACCTATTGATCTGCCAAATGTACACACTCAGACATATAGCAATACGTCTGTCTCTGGTCTGAGGATGTTTGCCTATGATGTGACAGTGTTCATCATAGGTCTTTGGTTATCTCTATCTCGTTAAGTCAACCCATTGACTCAACTAATCTGATACCTTCGAATCACTATTCCCATGCAGAGGACCTGCATCAAGAGGTCGATCAGATATCAACCTAATGAGAAAGGATTGCCATCTCCTACTCAGGCTGGAGATCATCACTTGACAATCATTTGATGACGCTAGATGAGTCCTCTATCTAACTCCTTAGATATCCATCCAAGCATCAGCCTCTATAATTAATCAGTGAATCAACATCTGTATGATTATCAAGTTGGCCATGGTACATAACCCATATTGTCGAGAGGGACCTTATAGTGCATTGATTCAATGAATTTCAGAAAGGTAGTGAAACATAATCAATAACTTTAATTGATAAAAAATTTATTACAATAACATTTATTGCAGGAATGGTTCGCCTCGGGCTCACATTACTAACATAATATACATAACTTATACCCACACATGCATTTTGATGAAACAATTAATGTACGAGTTATGGATAAAGTATACAGAATATACACACACACCCATATACTTAGCTTTTGCTATGCCCTCGTAGCACAAAGTGAAATGAAGACATAACTCATGCAAAGCATAATTGAGTGAAAAGAAAAAAAAAGTCGACTAACCTCCTATAGTTAGGGTTTTGAGGGCTTAAACATAGCAAAAGAGAAGAAATGGGACAGTCAAGGGTGAGAAGGAAAGAATAGAAGTGATGTATAGACAATGATGTTAGTCTCTCTAAAATTAGGCTCAGGTCAGCCTAAGTATGAAACAACAATCACAGGTGGAAGATTGAGTAGATTAAGGTTTATATATAAGTGATCAATTGCATCTTCTAGTTGCACTGAAGAGGATGGCTTTTGTAGTCAAGGTTTCACACGTGTTTAGGGGGTCTTTCATTTGCATCTGTGATTTGTGTGAAAAATATTTGTTCAACTTGTACCAACTTCTCAAGTGATATGATGAAGTGCTTAAGTAGTTGTCCATTGACTAGGAAAGTGTTTGAATTATCTGTTGTGTCAGAAATTGTGACACTGCATTATTTTGTACTTTTGTACTTCCCTAATGATGAATGGTCCTGTCAATTTCGATTTCAATTTTCCTTGAAAAAACTTCAACATTGTACTAAACAACCACACTTTCCGCCTTGGACGAAGTTCTTTGTTCTAATGTGCTTGCCATGCCATTTCTTTACTATGTCCTTATTGATTGTGTTATTTTCATATGCATGGTTTTTGATTTCTGAGAGCTCATTAAAATCAATATATATGTTCTTCTTTCCTTGGTGACAATTCCAGATGATATTTTTGATTGCCCATTATGATTTGTGTACTAATTTTGTAAGCAAATGACACGATTTTCCAATACCATTCTATTCTAGACGGGTGATGAGTGCTAAAATACCTATGTTAATTTAGTCGAATCAGTGACGTCGAAGTTGTTGTAGTCAGAAAATCTATTATTCATAAAAAATGATCACACTGAGAAATGATAAGAAAAATCAAGTCTCAATGCGATCGAACTTATTTAATTTACTTGGGTATGTTCAAAGGTCGAACTCAGGGAGATAATGTGAGGGCTTAGAATCATCCTTTAAATAATCTAAGAAATTTTAGTTTTTAGAGAGAGAGAAGACTATTTTTGATGTTTTTATCTTTTTCATCTTTTTATGGGTTTTAAAAGAGATGTAATTTTTCAATAAAGGAAATATGATGCATGTATTTTCAAAAATGATTTTTATATAAGAAAATAATGCTATGTTGTGTGGTGAGAAAATGAATAGACAAATACAATTTTTATTTGTTGAATTTTAAATGTCCCACTAGCCCTCAGAACGATTCAGAAACAATCCTTAAACCCATACTCATTACATGCTGGTCGAAAAAAAATGTATCAGAGGTTTTGTAAGAGGATCAGTAACGTTGTCGGCAGAGGACACCTTGATGACGATGATGTCACCACACTTTTGAATCTCCCGGATGATGTGGTATTTCCTTTCTACGTGCTTGCTCTTCTGATGCCATCAGGGTTCCTTTTCCTGAGCAATGGCTCCCGTGTTATCACAGAATATCAGGATGGGGGTATCGGAGGAAACTATGCCAAGCTCCAGGACGAACTTGCACAACCACACCACCTCCTTTGTAGCATCCGATGCGGCAATGTACTCGGCTTCTCTTGTTGAATCTGTTGTAGTGTCTTGCTTTTTGCATCTCTCGCTCACAGCACCACCATTTAACAGGAATACAAACCCTGATGTCGACTTTCGATCATCAATATCCGATTGGACGTCAGAATCTGTATATCCCAAGATTTGGAGATCACCATCTCCATAGACCAAGACGTAATCTTGCGTCCATCTCAGATATTTGAATATGTTCTTTACTGCATTCCAGTGTTGTTCTCCATAGCAAGATTCGTAACAACTTACCACTCCCACTGCATGGCAGATATCTGGCCTAGTACACATCATGGCATACATTAAGCTTCCTACAGCTGACGCACAAGGGCATCCAGCCATGGCTTTCTTTTCCTCAACAGTTTGAGGAGCTATTCCTTTAAACAGGTGGATACCATGTCTTAAGGGTAGGAATCCTTTCTTGGAACTATCCATACGGAATTGTTCAAGAATCTTCTTAATGTATACATGTTGTGACAATCCCAATATCCTCTTTTCTCAGTTTCTGAACAACTTCAGACCCAAGATGTAAGAGGCTTCTACAAGATCTTTCATCTCAAAAGTATGGGATAGCCAAATCTTCACACTGGTCATCATCCCTGTATCATTCCCAATGATAAGGATGTCATCTACGTAAAGCATGATGAACACAATGGCGCTCCCACTAAGCTTCTTGTACACACAAGGTTCATCAGGATTCTGCACAAAATCATAACTCTTTATGGTTTCATCAACTCTGATGTTCCAGCTACGAGAAGCTTGCTTGAGCCCATAGATGGATTTCTTCAGCTTGCATACTTTGCCATCCTCAATTATGAAGCCCTGGGGCTGCTCCATATAGATATCCTCCTTGAGGTATCCATTGAGGAAGACCGTCTTGACGTCCATCTGCTAGATATCGTAGTAAAGATATGCAGCTATAGCTAGCAATGTCCTGATGGATTTAAGCATAGACACAAGAGAGAATGTCTCATCGTAGTCGATGCCTTCTCTCTGTGTAGCCCTTGGCCACACGCCGTGCCTTGAAAGTCTCTACTTTCCCATCAGGTCCCCTCTTTCTCTTGAAGATCTATTTACACCCAATGGGTTTTACCCCTTTAGGTGGATACTCTAGGGTCCATACACCATTCTTATGCATGTAGTCAATTTCTGACTTCATTGCTAGCATCCATCTATCCATGTCATGATCTGCGAGTGATTCATCAAATGAAGTAGGATCATTGTCATTTTCACTTGACACATGGAATCCATACCTTTCAGGTGGTGCAACCACACACGAACTCCTTCGAAGAGGTATGGGTGTTTCATCTTTATTTACTTCTTCAGTTTCTGGTCTAGGAAGCTCAGAATCCTCAGGGGATTGTATGAGTTCCTCTACTTCACTTTTGTCTTGACCTTTAAGGAAATCATCCTCCAGAAATTTCACATCTCTAGAGACAAAAACCTTTTGGGTCTCAGGGTCATAGAGTTGGTATCCAATACCATCTCTAACATACCCAATGAAGTAACACTCATGAGTGCGAGATTCCAGCTTACTTGCATCCACGTTCTTCGCATGAACACTAGGTTTGGTTCCATACCAGAGCTCATGAGGAGTCTTATGTACATATTTGCAGGGAATCTTATTCAGGATATATATTGCAGTCTCTACTGCATATCCCCAGAAACTAAGTGGTAAATGTGATTTACTCATCATTGATCGGACCATATCCATGATGGTCCTGTTGCGTCTTTCAGAAATACCATTAAGTTGGGGAGTTCCAGGAGTAGTGATATTGGAGACAATTCCATTCTCTTTAAGGTATTCCTTGAATTCATCTGAGAGGTACTCGCCACCTCGATCAGATCGAATCCGTTTAATTTTCCTATCGGTTTGGTTCTCAACCAAAGCCTTGAATTCTTTGACCTTTTCAATGGTTTTAGATTTATGACATAATAGGAAGACAAACCTGTATCGCGAATGGTCATCAATTAACATCAAATAATATCGATATCCATTTTGAGTCGCGGTACTGAAGGGACCACATACATTGGTATGTATTAGGTCAATAATACCTTCGCATCTAGTAACGTTGTTACAGAAAGGCAGCCTAGTCATTTTACCTCGAATACAATGTTCACAGGTAGGTAAAGATTGAACCTGTAGAAAATCCATAGGTCCATCCTTTATCAATCTATTGATCCTATCAACAGATAAATGACCAAACCTTTGATGCCAAATCATGTTTGAATGATTTTTATTATCCCTGGATCTTTTAGGGTTTTTATTAGTGGTTGTAACATTCATGACATGTTCATTAATGCTCTCATAAAGTCCACCGTGAGTCAAAATACCATCTGCAATATATCTATCATAATGATTTATGATTAATTTATTACAGAAAAGGAATGAATATCCACTACTAACTAGCATAGATACAGATATCAAATTCCTCTTGACTTCAGGTACATAAAGACACTCTTTAAGTACTAGAACTCTACCACTAGATAATGATAGCCGACAAGTCCCGACGGTGATTGCTGCTACACTTGCATTGGATCCCATCTGGATGACTATCTCCCCTTCTTCAAGTTTTCTAGTTTCCTGAAACAAATGCAACAAATTGCATACATGAACAGAAGCACCAGAATCAACAACCCAACTTCCTTCTCGTCCAAGAGAAAACTGGTTTCAATGATAAAAGTAGATTTCATACCTGCTGGGGCTTTATCTTTGTCGACCGACTTCACGTAATCTGGGAAATTACGCCTCTAGTGCCCCCGCTTCTTGCAGTGGTGAGAGACGTCGATTTTCTTCGATGCCATTAGAGTGGATGCATGGGAAGATGAGCCAACACCTTGTCCCTTCTTCTTTCTCTTCTGGGCCGGGCCCTTCCATGAACCTAGCTTCCGACCGCACTTCCCTCTGACCTGTGCAACCATTGCACTGCCAGCGAGACCATCTTTCTTGATTACATCCTCTGCAGACTTTAATGCAGTAAGAAGGCCAACGTTTGTCAATTCCAGCTTGTTCATTTGGAATGAAGCCATAAAGTTATTGAAAGACTTAGGCAATGACAACAGAATGAAATCAGATTGCATGTATGCATCCATGGTTGCCCCCAGAGTCTCCAGCTTTGACAAGTACCCAAACATTTTGAGCACATGTTCACAGAACGAAGTTCCTTCTTGCATCTTGCAACGAATGAGTTCTTTCATAACGTTGTACCTCGGGGTGCGGTTAATGTTACCAAACATATCTTTCAGATTCTACATTATCTCCTGGCAAGTACTCATCTCCATATGTTGATTCCGAAGAACATTGGAGAGAGAACCCAAGATGTACATCTAGCCAAGACATGATCTTCATCATACTTGTCATTGTATGCTTTTTCTTCCTTTGATTTAGGGTTTTCATGCTTGTCTTCTGAGAGCACATAACTTATGTGCTCAGCCGAGAGTACAAGCTCCAAATTACGGATCCAATCCGAGTAATTCAGTCCGGTCAACTGGTTGACCTCCAGAGGCCTGCTTAGTGGGTTCATGGACTTCATTTTCTGAAATGAAGAATGCACTATATTAGAACATGTAATCATATATTCAATTTAATTTTATTTAATCAAGGCATTTTAAATCAAATTAGTCTTGCTCTGTCAACTATGAAAGTTTATTCCCTTCATCACTTTCAAAGTAAGATATATATTTACCGCTATATCTCAAGCAAGACTAGGATCTCCTCTTTATCTTTGTCATATCCCAATAATATGAGAACCTATGACTTCAACAAAGAGAAGCGGGAACACATTCCGCCTTGCAAGTCTGACTTGCATCTCCCAATTCGATCTTTAATACCCGGGCCCACCACCCCTAAGGTGATGTTGACCCGTCATTAATTGAATTAATCATCAACAGGAATACAACTCGCTATGTGCAATCCAATATCACCCCAATGATATGAGGGCCCGATATTGGGGTCACTACGCATACGTCCTTACTCTTTCAAGAAGCGACGAGTCCGATCCAAATGGATCATATGCAGGAGCTGTCACTTCGGACATGCGTCTCCTACATATAATATCTGGCGACGAAACCCTTCGCGTTGACGGGAGACCATGGATGTCACTTATGTGATCCTCCACCTCTTATTCAAATTTTAATTAATTATCATGAAAAATATTCATATAATTAATTCTTCCAAGGGAATTAACAACTCTATTCATAATAGAGTATTTTAATTGGACATAATAGTTCAATCATATTAAATTAATTATCAATCCAATTCAATCAATCAAACTTGATTGTTTTACTTGAATATATATGGTATTATTCTCAAAGTACGTATTAATTTGAATTTTAATAATTAGAAAATACATCTTGATTTGACATTATCAAGTCCCTACCCGCTGTCATGTCCAGCACCGGCGAGAGTGGGACGGACCACATACGTTGCAACATGCTACCCTAACAATCCCCGACTAGACACCATATCTGCCTCGGGAAAGGATAATGCCAAATAGATCAATTTATACTTGAGATGATAATCAGTTCTTCAACCGAAATTATACCATATAGTACTAATCAAAACATTTTTGATTATAAGGAAATTTGCTAGACAAATTCCCAATGTTATTCAAGCAAGGAGTTTGATGATTGTGTTTCCAATTTTTGATCTATATCAAATCTAATCTATTTATTGGTTGAGGCTAAGTCAATTAAGGAAATAATCATCTTCCAATATTTCTCAAATATTTTCCATAATTATTTCTTGAAATTAACAATTAATTTCATTAATTAACAATCTTCTTGATTAGGACTGTAATTTCAGCAGTGACCCCTACTTACTAAAATCAACATATCTCAATCAATTTAAATCCAAATTAGACAAAATAAATTTTCAAAGATTGCTAATTTGATTTAGGACAGAACCTAAGTGATATTTCATGTATTTCGAGGCATATCTAAATATTAATTTACTCTTTAATCATGTTATGATTTGCAGTTCCCGCAACAATGCATACATGTTCATTAAAAACAACCATATCTCGAGCAAACAGAATCCAAATTACGTAAACTCAGATCCTATAGTTTCCTTATTTAATGGAGAACAAAATACAAGTGTTTAATTCGTGTTTAAACAATTTAAACAGGGCCAAATATATTCACTAAATAGAAGTGCGAAAAACAAATGCGACAAAATCTTTTGCGACCTCTATGAACCCAAGTCGTCCTAGGTTTGCGGATCGTATCTAAAACCTTCGACCTAAGTCTCTGATACCACTTGTAGGATATGAAATAATCCTCAAGCGCATCACGGAAGCATGAGAGTCGCATCGAAATGACGAAGAACGACTAGTTGTACTAGTTGTTCGGTGTAGCGGAATTTAAAAAATTTTCATGCGATGAAACCACATGTTCCAAGAACGATTCTCGGATCGTTTCATCTATAACCACAACAAGTATAAAGGAATACCTCTTGAAGCGTGGTTGATCGAGTCTCTACGAAAAGAGACCTCCTGTCTCATGTCCGATCGTTTGAGAAGAAGCTTGCGAGCGCGGGGATGAGTCGCGTTGTCCTCGCAATCCAATGAGTTGATCCAAGCACGGTGAACTCCTGATCTCGTCGTACGAGATCGAACATTTCCTTCGTGAATGCAACACTCCAAGAAGACAGAGAATAGAAGAAAGTCGAAGCGGCAATGCAGTGGCGTAGGCGACCATGGCTATCTCCCTTAGGGTCTGGTGGACGGCCACCAAGGAAAGGGAGAGAGGGTTGGCGTGTGAGGAGAAAGAGAGAGAGAGAGAGATGTGCTTCCAAAAGCAAGTACAAGAGAGCATGGTATGCCTCTATATTTATAGGGTTTTAGGATCCACGAATCTCAATCCATGGGACATATAAAATCAATGGATGAGATTGATTTATGTCAATCCAATGGTCAAGATTGTTGTTGGAAAAAATCAACAACTTATGATTTAATTTAGATCAAATATATTTGATAAATCAAATGTACATCAATCCTAAAATTAAACCAATCAAATAAGGAGATAATTGCAATGGAGATCTCAACTCCCTATGTAATAGAGTGGACGGCCACCAATTCCATATAGGACTTGGTAGCCGTCCACTTATTACCAAGTGGGGGCAATCTCATGAAATCATGAGATTGCATGCCTCCATGAAATTCTCCATTATTTAATCCAACAACTTTTGTTGGGATTTATTCTCCAAAATTAATTCATAACTAATTTTGAGAATATTGTAATGATGTCATTGGAAAATTGTGAATCACATTCAAAAACCAAAATAAAATATAATTTATATTTTCACTTAATTAGACAATGTGTATCTAATACACATTAATAATTAATCAACAAATATAAATTATAATTAGCTCTCTCAAATACATTATAAATCACATTTATAATATATTATGAATAATTGGATATTACTATCCACATAATTCTTATCCACAATTATTAAATCACATTTAATTATATTGGACAATTTCCACACACACATCAATATAATTAAATCACATTTAATTATCAATTTCTTAATGCTTATATCTTATGGAATTATTCTTGAACCTTTCAAGAATAATGCTATTTCTCCTCAGATACTAGGAGATAAGGACAGGGCGATTGTATTGTTCCACGTATAGTGACTTGGATATTGAGATCACATCTCAAATCCAGATCCCATGGGCCTCTCATAGATGCTTGATTAAATCAAGGCCGTCAACCTAATCTTCTCATTGCATCTGAATCTCATTCAGATCAATATCCAGTACCCGGACTAAGATTAGGTCACTTCTCTACTGAGAGGAGTCACTAAAATTCAGACCTGTTTCATCACTCCCTCGGAATGGAAGCGCCATGGTTATACAATCGTTTAGGATCAAATCACCCTCAGGTTTTCCCAATACATGTACATCTTGCATACTGGAAGACTTATGATCATTATGAAGATATAGATCAATTTTAAACTGTCATTTTCGTGGTTTGATCACTAAGTTTCTCAATCTTGGTCCTTGGGATTTGGTGCAGATCATATGCTTTCACAAAGCATATATCTTACCTTAAAATTCTTGTCATGCTTCCAAAGCATGACGACCATGCATGGAATTTGATCAGTCCCAATACCTCATGAGTGAGCTCATGTCTCCCGGTTCACAAGTGAACCTGTATGATCCCTTTGAGAGATCGTATTACTCATATGCCCTTACATGCACACCAGCTCGACGGTGTATAGACCTTGGTTAGGCCATCAACCTATTGGTCTGCAAAATGTACACACTCAGACATATAACAATACATCTGTCTCTGGTCAGAGGATGTTTGCCTATGATGTGACAGTATTCATCATAGGTCTTTGGTTATCTCGATCTCGTTAAGTCAACCCATTGACTCAACTAATCTGATACCTCCGAATCACTATTCTCATGCAGAGGACCTGCATCATGAGGTCGATCAGATATCATCCTAATGAGAAAGGATTGCCATCTCCTACTCAGGTTGGAGATCATCACACGACAATCATTTGATGATTCTAGATGAGTCCTCTATGTAACTCCTTAGATATTCATCCAAGTATCAGCCTCTATGATTAATCAATGAATCAACAACTGTATGATTATCATGTTGGCCATGGTACATAACCCATATTGTACAGAGGGACCTTATAGTGCATTCATTCAATCATTTCCAGAAAGGGAGCGAAACATAATCAATAACTTTTATTGATAAAATATTTATTACAATAACTTTTATTGCAGGAATGGTTCGCCTCGGGCTCACATTGCTAACATAATATACATAACTTATACCCATACATGCATTTTTATGAAACAATTAAAGTACACATTATGGATAAAATATACATAATATATACACACCTGATATACTTAGCTTTTGCTATGCCCTCATGGCACAAAGTAAATGCAGACATAACTCATGCGAAGCAAGGTTGAGTGAAAAGAAAAAAGCCGACTCACCCCCTATACTTAGGGTTTTGAGGGCTTAAACATAGCAAAAGAGCAAGAAATGGGACAATCAAGGGTGAGAAGGAAAGAATAGAAGTGATGTATAGACAATGATGTAAGTCTCTCTAAAATTAGGCTCAGGTCAGCCTAAGTATGAAACAACAATCACATGTGGAAGATTGAGTAGATCAAGGTTTATATATAAGTGATCAGCTGCATCTTCTAGTTGCACTGAAGAGGATGGCTTCTATTGTCAAGGTTTCACACGTGTTTAGGGAGTCTTTCATCTGCATCTGTGCTTCATTTGAAAAATATTTGTTCAACTTGTACCAACTTCTCAAGTGATTCGATGAAGTGCTTAAGTAGTTGTCCTTTGACTAAAAAGTGTTTGCATTACCTGTTGTCTAAGAAATTGTGACACTGCATTATTTTGTACATCCCTAATGATGAATGCTCCTTTCAATTTTGATTTCAACTTGCCTTGAAAAAACTTCAACATTGCACTAAACAACCACACTTTCTGCCCTTGGACGAAGTTCTTTGTTCTAATGTGCTTTCCATGCCATTTCTATACTATGTCCTTATAGATTGTGTTATTTTCATATGCATGGTTTTTGATTTCTAAGAGCTCATTAAAATCAATATATATGTTCTTCTTTCCTTGGCGACAATTCCAGATGATATTTTTGATTGCCCATTATGATTTGTGTACTAATTTTGTAAGAAAATAACATGATTTTTCAAATACCATTATTCTAGATGGGTGATGAGTGCTAAAATACCTATGTTAATTTTGTCGAATCAATGACGTCGTAGTTGTTATAGTTAGGAAATCTATTATTCATAAAAAATGATCACACCAAGAAATGATAAGAAAAATCAAGTCTCAATGCGATCGAACTTATTTATTTTACTTGGGTATGTTCAAAGGTCAAACTCAGGGAGATAATGTGAGGGCTTAGAATTAACCTTTAAATAATCTAAGAAATTTAGGTTTTTAGAGAGAGAGAAGACTATTTTGATGTTTTTATCTTTTTCATCTTTTTATGGGTTTTAAAAGAGATGTAATTTTTCAATAAAAGAAATATGATGAATGTATTTTCAAAAATGATTTTTATGTAAGAAAATAATGCTATGTTGTGTGGTGAGAAAATGAATAGACAAATACATTTTTTATTTGTTGAATTTTAAATGATGCAATAATATGATGCAATGTGATAAATGAAGACCAAGCAAGCAGTCAAGAGAACACGAACCTCAAGGATAACAACAAATAATTATTCAGTTAAGCCTTGATTAATTTCATAGAGTTAATCCCCACAAATCACAAATTATTGAGCAATGGAAAATTAATATCAAATAATAAAGTTGCTCAAACTGAACAAAATAAATCCTTGATTTATTAATGCGAAATACTGCCTTAAAAATAGATTTTTAGTCTTTAGCATGATAGACAATAAATCCATGATCAAATCAACACCAAGAATGTGAAAATCCGATAAATATTATTCATGATATGAATAATTGAATTTTTAAGATACAAATAATTGAATTTCAGGGACTAAATAGTAAATAGAAGTTTTGCAACTTTACCCTTAAGGAGGGGCCTTCTGGTAATTATGTCACGACCCCGATTCTGGGTTGTCGGATCCTCCCAAATCCAGATCTGGTTACCTAGTAATAATTTATTCAGCGATCACAACTAACATTAAGAAACGGAATGCAATTAAAAATACTCAGAAGGAAGTATTTCAACACTTTTCCATTCACAAAATAAAGTACAAATGATAAATTATCCCACTATAATCATTTACATGTACATCAGATGGAAGGAAACACACAAAAAGATTACTAACTATGTTACAGAATAAAGATACTATGGCTGGCTGGATGACTATGTTAGTTGGTTGTATTATTAAAGTCCTTGTGATGGCTCATCGATACCTATTGAGTTTTCCATAATCATAGGATAACAATTAGCGAATGCTAAGTAACGAAGAAGAGAAAAGCAAACAAATTATATAATTTCTCAAAACGTCTTATCATAAAAAGTTTATTCCTTCTCTTTAATTTAAGTCCTATTAATTTCTATTCCACACAAGGGATTAGTCCAGGGAATTACCTCTCCACTATATGGACTCCGAATCTGTGGATATTTCGGGATTGGAGATTGCCTCGATCTGGTAAGCTTATGCCGCCGCACGTCATCTCAACCAATCCTCCAATACTACCCTGACACTTTCCTTTTTTTTATTAATCAGGGTCTCAAGCCCTCAGCCTGGCAAATAAAGGAGCATACCGTCCTCGAGGACTCGGTTGCTTAAAACCTCAGGTTAACATTTAATAATATAACCTAACATGTTGTCGTGACCCATCCACTATCCAACCACTCATGCCTCCACATGGCACGACTACATCTTCTGTCGTTCAACCCGAAGATATTGGTACCCGGTACCACGTGTTGCAAATTATTTATTTTGTGTGCACTTATCAAAACAGGGCAATTGAGTACCACCTATATAGGGTCACGCCAATACGGGTTCCTTCCGACAAACCTACAGGTTGCATGTCCGACCTGTAGTTCTACTCCCAGTCATCCTTAATGTGATACATGATCCTTTTCAGGATCCAACTTAATACACAACAATTTCCATGATGTAATTCTTCCATTAGGTTTTCAGTTTGCATATTCCTCAATATTGAGTATAGACCCACGTAAATATATTAATTCACACACACACACACATTTATGCTTATTTTAACTGCCAAGAACCAAGCCACTACATGAATTCGATGCTTAACCTTATTTTAGTGGCAAATAACAAAGAAACTTTTCATATTTTCTCAAAAAATAGCTAAACTTGGGGTTCTTCATAGAGAAGAACATAAAATCAGGAATTTCAATAATCTCGTATGAAAACCAAACAACAAAAGGAAGGATTTCGTTACCTAATCGAGCTCTCTCCCTAGTATGTAGTGCTTTATTATGATTCTCTTTCAAAAGGATGATTTATAGCTCCTAAAACAATCTAATTTCATTTTCGTATCAAAACGCTAAGAATGTGCCAAGAACACGAAGAACGAAGAACAGGAAGAACGCGAAGAACACACGAAGAATACAAAGAACACGAAGAAAATATTTTCTCTTGAAATTTCAGCAGAGCTTCCCTTTATCGGGGTGATATTTCTAGGAAAATTTCCGTAGAGTTTCCCCTTATACTGGGTGATATTTTTAGGAAATTTCGTAGAGTTTCCCCTTATACGAGTGATATTTTTAGGAAACTTTCAGCACAATTTCCCCTTATATTAGGACATATTTCTAAAAAGAACAGAAAGAGTTTCCTCTATAAAATTACTGAAAGGAAACAACAAGGAAACTGAACATGAATTGAAAACCTAGCTCATGAAAAAACTAAGAGAGGATCGTACCTTCCTCCTCCTCGTTCTCCCGGCAGCGCTTCGCTAGCGCTCCTTTCTCGCCTCCAACTCCTCCTCCCGACTTCTCGACCTAGACCTTGGGGTGGTGGTAGTGGAAATCGTAGAGAATGAATGGGTAGGGGGGCTATTAATAGGCTCCAGAAAACCGCTAACAATGATTAGAAAACCATGGTTTAGACCTTAACTGCGGTTAGAGGCCCATGGTTTTGTCCCATGGTTTTGATCAAAAATTATATGAAACGTAGGACTTAAGTTAGAACATTCCATAGGATTCTAGATTCACTAATGACGCTTAATTAACACTAATTGTGATTAACTTTCACTAATCACGATTTAACTTTTGCGGCTTATGCTTATCTTTTGCTAACTATTAATTAGTGTTCGCTAATGGTCATTAGCGATTTTCAATCCATGTTAGTTTCTTTATTCATGCTTAATTAGTCTTATTGACTGTCATTACTGGTTAATGACATTTTAAACCTCCTTACTTCTCTTTCTCCGAAAATCATAACAAATTGAAACGAAGTCCGATTCACATGAAACAAATTTTGTGGGTATCTTCTTGATGAGCCAGATCTTATTATATAGGATCCAAGAGATGCCAAGTTTAAGAATTTACAATTATAACAACCTTAAAAGAAGTCTCGTCCTTGAGACTAGAAATGCAGGCACAACCACCTTAACGAGGATTGAAATCATAACAACCTTAAAGAGAATGAACGTCATTTCATTTATAATAAAGTTATACATAGTGTTATCATTCAAACAAGTACGGGTATTTTTCTCTCATTTATACATCACGTTCCCATGTGACTTCTTCAAACTCTTGGTTGAACCACAACTCTTTAACTAGAGGCACCTCTTTGTTCCTCAACTTCTTGATATCCCTGTCAAGTATTTCCACATGTATTTCTTGGTATGTCAAGTCTAGCTCAACATGCAGACGTCATAGCTTATCTTATGCTCAGGATCCTTAATATACTTTCTCATATTTGATACATGAAAAACATCATGTAGTGATGAAAGATGTGAAGGAAGCGCAAGTCTATTTGCAACTTTTCCAATTCGCTGAATGATTTCAAAGGGACCCACGAACCTGTGTGCCAACTTTCAACGCAAGCCAAACCTATGAACTCCCTTCATAGGCAATACTTTAAGGAATACAAATTCGCCTATTTCATAATCAAGATTTTTTCACCTGGCATCACTATAGCTTTTCTGGCGACTCTGAGTAGTCAATAGTCTTTTTCGAGCAAGCTCTACAACTTCCCGTGTCTCTTGGAGTCTATTTGAATCATAAAGGTCATTTATTCTGACCTCTTGTTGAAGCATATTTTTTAGGGTTTAGGTACCCGATTTTTACGTCAGATAGTCGTTGAGAACTCACAAAAATACACTTCGAACAAATAAGTTATCGAACTTAGTTATATTACGTGCAAGGCAATGTATAGGGTAAGTCGGGGTCAAATCCACAGGGATAGGAAGATTCTGGACTTTACCTTAATTTTGCAAAAAAAAAACTTTTATAGATTGAGGAGTTTGTTGCAGAAGGTTTGGATAACAAAAATTGAAATGAAAGTTGGAGAAGACAATAGTGCAGGTCGGTAAGTGCTGATCACTCCCCTTCTATGCGGCAACTTCCAATTGGACTCATACGCATTAACTCTTCTTGAAATTGGATATTCTGGCGAGGCAAGTTGGATGTGATTACAATCACGAATCAAGCCTGAACCTCGTGTCACGTCCCAATTCTCCAAGAGTGAAGGATAATCACCGTTAGATATGGATCGCCATGATAATCTTGATGAATAACTGCATAAAAGAGAAGATAACAAAATAAGACAGATGTAAAAATATAAAGTAATAAAATAAAGCGAAATAAAAATATGATGGTCAGTGGCTCAGCAGGAAGCCTCTGGAGTCAGATTCGCAGAGGGTCCGAGGAAATGATGGTTGGCGGATGTCGTTGGTGTTGGATGATTTTTAGCGGCACTCGGGGTGGAGCCTCAGGAGTCGGATTCACTGGGGGACCAAATGCACTAGTCGATGAAGTCACTTTGACGGTTTGTCGATACTATAATGGATGACTAATTATGGTGGTAGGATTTCGCTGGAGTAAAAGATGACAAAATAGGTTGGAAGCAGATTTGGTTGGCAAGAATGGTGATGGAATGATCGAATAGAGAAAATGGTTAAGAACTGAATGGTAATGGAATAATTGGATGACCCTACCGAAGCCCCTCCCATGTGGTTTATATACTCTTCTATCCATGGTGGTTTCTCGCAAGAGACACACCTTCCAAATTTGGAGATATACCTCTTAAATTGGTGATACACAATCACACCTTTTCATCTCACTCCAAAAGCTGTGGCACCTTTTGAAATTAATGGTTAATTCCATCAATTCCCATCCACAATTACACCCCTTCATCACCACAACGACCATGGTGCCTTTTCTATATTTATTATTTTTTAATGAGAGAAATAACCTTGGATTTCTATCCATATATTTCCTTTTGCAAACATTACTAACCACCCATTAATTTTAGCCAATCATTGGCTATTGCATGGTTTATTGATTGTCTCATATTTCATGGTGTACATTTATTTATAAAGGGTATCCAAGTCCATTTTACATGGCTCCTACTAATAGATTGCATATGGATTAATGATGATTGTCAATTTCGATCAAGTACATAAATATGTGACACCATGGATTTGTTTAATGTATGAAGTAATATGATATGCAATTTATTATCATAGCAGGTTCATACATTTACAGAGTGGGAAGAGATATATGGGCCATTTATCATAGCAACACATCTTTGTTTTTTCATTCATAATATATTATGCATTTTCACTTATGGATTTATCTTTAATAAACGTTCATGTGTAATGAATTTGTGAGTCATCATACCCCCATGCTTAAGGTTTGCTAGCCCTAGCAAATGTAAATGAATAATCTCAAAACTCTATTATTGACATATAAGTAGACCATAGCCTCAAAGGGTTATAATAATTTATAAAGTTTGAGATTGGAAATGAAACTTTTCTTACAATGCTTAGTCATCTCAATTGTCTTTAAGATATGAATTAATGTAGAGACTTGCTCGATTCGGATTAAGTGATACCTAGCATCAATAATGTTATTAGACCCGAGGATAGACTCAAGTGTCACATATACTGAATTGACCAAGTGCTTTCATCCACAATCCTCTAGCTCACTAAGCCAGAAAATGCTGAGATGGGGGCTCAGAGTATTCTTACAAGTTCCAACTTCAATAATAATTGTACACTCTTCCCAACTTCATCCAACTGATCAGCAAAAGAATATGTTAATTTGTGGAGTATTTAGGTTAAGGATTATTTAGTGGAGGTGATTATGCTCTGATTTCAATGAGTTGGGTCTATTATGTGACAATATTGATCATTCTAAGATAATTTTGGAGAAGAGGAAGATATAGATGGCATATGAGAAAATTTTCGCATAATGGTTCTCCAGGCTTCTTATTCATTTCTTTCTTCTTTCTCTTTTCTTTCTTTTTTTCTCTCTTTTTTTGCAATACTTCTTTTTTACAGTACTTTTTTTCTCTTTTTTTCCTTTTTTTTCAATATCTCTCTTCACTTTTCAAGAGAACCATTGTGCTTTAATACTTTCTTTTGGGACTTGGAAATATAAACATACATGTATTTTGTTGTAGATGGAGAATAGAATCTTGAAGAATATTTCTCTTTTGATGCATAATAGAAGAAGAGGGAGAAAGAAGTCGAATGAAATGAAACAAGATGTAATATAAATGGAAGACTTTTAAAGAAGTGGTGGACTTGAAGAAGTATGTAGAAAGGCAAGCAAGAGGCCGGTGTGTGAAGGTAGCAAGTGTGCACAATAATGGGTAATTGCTTGACCAGTTGGGAATGCTCCCTTACATTTTATGGTGGACTCTCTTCCTCGCATATATTTGGTGGAAACACTCCCTACTCCTATACTCCATGATATGCTCACCATCTCACAAACTCTGAGCACAACCATCGTCAGACTCCCTTAGCCTTTTGTATGTCAAGCTAGCATCGTATTACAAAGCTCCTAATCTTTTTAGTATATAACGGTTAAGTACATTATTGATGCTAAGGGCTGAAAATGGAACCGAGGCTATGTCCCTTGATTTTTAATGTATGCTCACAAAAGAGAGTCACAAGCATTGTAAGCTCAGAATCACTTCAAATCTCATACTTCATGTGGTGCTTAAGGATGAGGCTATTATTCTCTCTATATGTAAACTTAGAGAGTTGATGCAACTGGGTATAGAAATGTGATGCAATATGCATGGAAAATGCAATTTTTTGGTGCCCCCCATGCTTAAGATTGGCCATGCCCTTATGGTAAATGCATATGCAGTAAACTAGTTATGGGATGATGTATGAGATGAGATGGACAATGAACAAAGAAATGAGTGGGTCATGAGGGGTTTTGGAGAACATGGGTTTCTGAAACAGGCATTGATTTTTTAGATTCATTGACAGGGTTGAGGCATTGTCCATTCACTCGAGGGATGGTAGATGTTTTAGAATCATCTATTTCAATAGACCCATTATCATAAACTTGTGTGACAATGTATGTGCCATTCCATTTTGATCTGAGCTTTCTTGGAAAGAGCATTAGCTTTGCATCAAATAACCATACTTTTTAACCAATGGAAAAGGTTTTGTGAGAAATGTTGGCATCATGCCAAATCTTAACCTTTTCTTTGTAAATAAGGTCGTTATCATATGCTCGGCAACGAAGCTCAGTTAACTCATTAAGGTCAAGTAGTCGATTCTGGCCTGCTTGGATTAAATCAAGGTTACATTTTTTATAGCCCATAATGAGTTTTGATGGATCTCGACGGGTAGATGATAAGGTTTGCCATAAATGATGCGATACAGTCTCATCCCTAGAGGAGCCTTATAAGCAGTGTGATAGGCCCATAATGTTGTATTAAGGTGTTTGGACCAATCTTTGCAATCATAACGAATAATTTTTTGTAGAATGGTTTTTATTTCTCGATTAGAGATCTCAGCTAAGCCATTAGTTTGGGGATGATAAGCAGTAGAAACCCGATGTTCAATTCCATTATTCTTCATTAGTTTTCGCGCCGAGTTATTAAGGAAATATGAACCCCCATCACTTATAATAACCTTGGGTATGCCGAATCAAGAAAATAAATCATTCAAGAACTTGATCATTGTTGCATTATTGGCAGTGTGAGTGGGGATGGCTTCAGTCCATCTGGAGACATAGTCGACTGCAAGAAGGATATACAGGTACCCATTGGATTGAATTATGGGACCCCTGAAGTCAATGCCCCATGCGTCAAAAATTTCAACTACATGGATAGGATTTAGAGGCATCATGTCTCTTTTTATCATAGTTTCTCTAGTTTGACAGGTAGGGCATGATTTAACAAAATCATGTGCATCTTTAAATAGTGTGGGCCAGAAAAAACCACATTGGAGCTTTTGCAGCTGTTCGTTTTCTAGAGTGATGTCCATCACACCCAAAAGTGTGGCAATGAGATAGGACACTTGGAATTTCAGAATCATGTATACAACGTCTCCATATACAATCGATCCCTTCCCTAAATAATAACAGATCTTCCCAATGGTAATATCGAGAATAAGCTATGAATCGATCTCGTTTTACCTTAGGCCAATCCTCAGGAATTTGAGATATGACTAAGTAGTTTACCATATCAGCAAACCACAATAGTTGTGATATGGAAAGGATGGATTCATCAGGAAAGGTTTCTGATATGGGAATAAGTTGGTTTGTTTGTTTGGTTTCAGACTCATGGAGTATGGAGAGATGGTCGGCCACAACATTTTGTGCTCCTGCCTTATCTTTGATTTCAATGTCAAATTCTTGTAGCCGGAGTATCCATCTAATCAATCATGGTTTGGAATCTTGCTTGGATAGTAGATGGCATAGTGCGGTGCGGTCAGTGTAAACAACCACATGTGAAGCCAGTAGGTACGACCTAAATTTTTCAAGTGCAAAGACAACTGCTAGCAGTTCTTTTTCAGAGATTGACTAGTTTTTTGTGCATCATCAAGTGTTCTGCTAGTGTAATGGATGGCAAATGGTTTACCATCTTTCCTTTGGCCTAGTACAACCCCTACTGCATAATCCGATGCATCACACATTATTTCAAAGTCTAGGTCCAATCAGGGGACTGTAAAATTGGTGCTTCGGTGATAGACCTTTTTAATGTCTCAAAGGAACTGAGGGCATCTTTAGAAAATTCAAAAGCTCGGCCCTTTGAGAGTAACTCAGTAAGAGGTTTAGCGATTTTTGAAAAATCCTTTATGAATCTTCTATAGAAGCCAACATATCCTAAAAATGATCGAACACCTTTGAGTGATGTAGGTGGGGAGAGGTGAGTTATAGTCTCAATTTTCTATGGGTCAACCCCCATTCCTTTTTTAGAGACAATGTGACATAGACCAATGTCTTTGGTGACCATAAAATGTGATTTTCCCATGATAAGACTAGGTTCACCTCAATACATCTTTGCAATACCCGATCAAGAAATCCAAGGCATTCATCGAAGGAATCATCGAATATAGAGAAATCATCCATAAATACTTCCATAAAATCTCTCACCATATCAGCAAATATGGCAAAGATCCCAAACGGCATCCGACAAAAATCAAATGTACCATAAGGACATGTAAATGTTGTTTTCTCTTAGTCTTCAGGTGCAATAGCTACCTGATTATAACCTGAGTAACCATCGAGAAAACAAAAATATTCCTTCCTTCGAGTCTCTCAACAATTTGATCTATGAAAGGGAGGGGGAAGTGGTCCTTCTTCGTGGCGATGTTTAATTTTCTATAATCAACACAAACCCTCCACGAAGTGGCTGTTCGAGTGGGGATCTCTTTTCCCTGATCATTAATGACTATAGTAAGACCAGCTTTCTTTAGTACAACTTGTACAGGGTTGACCCATCGACAATCTGATATTGGGTAGAAGATCCCTACACCCAACCATTTGCATATTTCCTTCTTAACTAATTCTCGTAGATTTGGATTCAATCTTCTTTGAATTTCTCGAGAAGGTTTTGCATTATCTTCCAAATAGATATGGTGGGTACAATATGATGGACTTATTCCTCTATGATCAGATATCGTCCAACCAATTGCCTGTGAATTTTTTCTCAAAACATCCATTAATTTATTTTCTTGATCTAGTTCCAAGTGGGCATTGATTATTACCAGGTATGCCTTATTTTCTTCATCTAAAAATACATATTTGAGGTCCTTAGGTAAAGGTTTTAATTCAACTACCGGAGCCTGAGTTGTCTCTTAGGAATCTTCTATTGAATTGATGGGGTGGGTGGTTGTGTTGATTGTAACATTTCCTTCCTTGTTACGAAATAATTCCAAAATAGGAGGTTCTAGCATAGGCATAATCATTTCTGACACAAGAGAAATTAAAGCATCGAGCTCATCCCATGCTTGGTCTAGTTCGTAGATATCTCAATCTGTCAATGGTTCGCAAGGTTCATTCTTGATGGAATCAAGGGCTTCGGACACTATAGTATGTTGTCTTTCAAATAAGTTATTATTTAAAGTCAAAGTCGCCTCAAGAGGATCCCTAGCAAAAGGTTCAAGGGAACTAAATCATGTA
Organism: Ottelia alismoides; assembly: GCA_037367405.1. Lineage (NCBI taxonomy): Eukaryota > Viridiplantae > Streptophyta > Magnoliopsida > Alismatales > Hydrocharitaceae > Ottelia > Ottelia alismoides. The sequence continues at coordinate 749,153 of JAZKJV010000414.1, forward strand.
TGATTTGTTTAATTATCGAACATTCCTCGATCCATCCACAATCCTCGGTATCATGTTCTTGAGATGCAGGGCTGACAAGATCGACAAGAACAATCTCTCTATTGGCTTTAAATTATACTTTCCCAACCTCGTAATCATAATGAACCTTGGCGGTGGCTAAGAATGGTCTTCCAAGAATAATAAGAGTTTGAGAAAGTGTTCTGGTTGGGTCCATGTCTTGTATGATAAAATCGACTGGGAACTGATGTCCTTGGACTGTGACTAAAACATCCTCCAATATTCCTAATGACCTCTTTACAGACCGATCAGCTAATTGCAAAATCATAGAAATAGGTTTTAACAGACCTACCGCATAATATTTTAATACGGCAGTTGGGAGGAGATTTATCGATGCACCATTATCAAGTAGGGTACGCTCAAAAGTCATATCCCCAATGATGCATTTTACCAATGGAGTCCCAGGGTCTTTCACTTTAAGGGGAAGGAATTGAGAAATGGCATTAGATGATGCGAGCGGTAGCACGCGCCTCTCTTCCTAGTGTTGGGCATTCTTTCTCCTTTCCCTTGGCTTTCTTTTTTGAGTACGTTTTTATTTTAAGAAATGTGAATATGCAGGAACTTGTTCTATAGCTTTAAGGAGGGGAATTTGTATGATAACATTAGAGAATAAATCCTCCAAATCAGGAGTCAAAGTCGAAGGTCGTTTCTTCACCTTTCTTCACAGGGCCTCTGGAAAGGGAATAGTTGGTTTTGTAAAGGTTAGTGGTGGGGATACAGAGGGTGGTTCTGTAGTCAATGATGAATGGTCTTGCATTAGTGGATCATTCTCACGTGTTTGATGGTTTTGTGCTTGTGGAAGTGCGGTCAATATGTGTTGTTTGCTTGTGGTGCGACCACTTTTGACTCATTTTTGCTTGTACTAGTTGAATTTCCAAAGCTCATGGGTCCTCGAGTAGACTGTTATGAAAATACAAAAGGGCGGATTTGTGAGTTGTTAGGATTGTGTACCATTTAAGAAGGTAGTTGTGGTGTAGGTGGTAATTGAGAATGAATCTCAGTCAATTGTTTTTGGATCTCAACTAGACTTTGAGCCAATTTCTTTTGAACCTCAACTTGATTCTGAGCAGTCGTTGTATGAGTTTCATCAAGTAACGATAATCAGAGGCAAGTCTTTACGATGGTGTAGTCAAGGGTTGCAGTGGTGGTTGTGCTTGTTATGTGAATTGGTTTTGATTTGACCCTTGTTGGGTGACTTGATATCCTTAATTATTGTGTGTTGGGGCCTTCCATGCAAAATTTGGATGGTTCCTCCATCCTGGATTATAGGTGGAGGAATAGTGGTTGCTATTGCAATTCTCCTACACCCAATTAACTACTTCAGGATTAATTTATTCCTCTGAAGGGATAGACAATTGGTCTCTGGTTCCATAGGAGTTTGTGGAATAGGGGCTACCCTACAAACCGACGGGGTAGTTTTCTCTAATACGAGACTCCCTACGATTTTAGTTAATTGATCCACTTGTTTAGCCATCAACTCCACTTTGTCTAATTTTGAAGTAATGATTTGAATGTCTGAGGATGTGTCTGCATTTGTTGTTTCATAGTCTATATCTTGGATTGGTCGTTTATGTCTATTATAGAGCTCTATAGAATAATTGTTAAAATTATCTGTCATGTCCTCATATAGTTGCCATACAAAGTTCTCATCCTTATTCAAGTAGTTGCCTCCGCAAGATCCATCAACAACTCTCTTGTATGATTCAGTTAAGCCCTCATAAAATATTTGCACTTGCTTCCATTTTTCGATTCCATGATGTGGACATTTTCGTAAAAGATCTCTAAATCTTTCCCATGCTTCATGGATTGGCTCTGTGGGTTTTTGGGTGAAGTGAGAAATGACATGCCTAAGTGCATTGGTCTTACCAATGTGAAAATATTTCTTAAAGAATGCCTCTCTCAACTCGGTCCATGATCAAATCGGGATTTCATAGCTACGAAGCCATTGTCTCAATTTTTGTTGAAGGGATAATGGGAAGGCTCGGAGGTAAACATGTTCCTTATTTACCTCCCCCCGTGATTAGTGTATCGCGTGCTTCTACAAAATCCTGAAGGTGCATTATAGGGTCATCGGTCTCTTCTCTCTGAAATTTAGGGAGGAAGGAAATAGTTGCATGTTTTATTTCAATATTTTCCGCTTCTGCGAGAAGTTGAATGATTGATACAAGTTGATGATTAGCAGGATTATAATGGTTTCATATTGGTTGGTGGTGGATTGTTTAGACCTTGGTGTATTATCAATTGACGAACTTGGGCATCTTGCACCTCTTGACGTTCAGCCATTAGTTGTAATTGTTGCATTATTATAGTGAGTGGGTCAGGAGGAGGTGGCACACTGGCCATGAGTTTTGTCTCGGGCTTGACTTTGGATTTTGGAGGATAGAATGGATCGAATTCGAGGGGATCAGTAATGGGATTCCTTAATGATCTTCTGCCAAGCATACACAAATCAAACACCAAACAATTTGTTTATTCCCACTCAACGCTGATAGTTTATATTTTTTATCAGTTTAAATTTTGATTTGAAGACAAGAATGCACGTTGATTACATTTCCTAGATATCTAGTGGTTCAGAATAATTCAATGATTGCCAAAATGCCATTCTTCTGGTTCTGAGGCCAGTTAGAGGGTAAGTAGGCTAGAGCCTTTCTTAGATCAACTTGGATCTTAAACCCCTTATCACTCTTAGTTAAACACCTCAGGGACGAGTATACAAAGCAATACGGCTTTCAAAAAATTACCAAGAACCGCGGGATTTGGGCTCTGGTCCTAGGGGTACGCGTGCGCGTACGATTGTGAGAATGGTCCAACAAACAGGTTTGTAAACATTTTTTTTATGATTTTTTTGTGATCGCTTTAGTTTAGTCCGATTAAGATGTAATGTTTTTATCTTGATCAGTCACCACATAATTAAGTGATCTTTTTAAATGCAAGGTGGGACTAAAGGGGGAGAAATCCTATAGAGGTGCAATGCAAGACGGAAAAAGAAGTTGATTTTTTTGTTTCTTAATATGCGCAAACAAAGAAATAAAATACATCCTAATTATGCCTAAGAAAAGAGAACTTATCGTAGGAGCGCTCCATTTTTTTTAGCTTCACTTTGATGTTCGACGTGGCTCCTTTCCAATGCGACTTGTCCCCTGCAGAGAAAAAAGAAAGATGGTGAAAAGCAAAATGTAAAGAAAAATGTTTTTATATAAAGCGGAAATAATTGCAAGTCCCCGGCAACGGCGCCAAAATATTGAGGTGTATTTTCGAGGGTTTAGGTACCCGATTTATACGTCAGACAGTCGTTGAGAACCCACAAAAATGCACTTTGAACAAATAAGATACCAGACTTAGCTATATTATGTGGAAGGCAATGTATAGGATAAGTGAGGGTCGAATCCACAAGGACAAGAAGATTCTGCACTTTATTTTATTTTTACAAAAAAATACTTCTATAGATCGAGGAGTTTGTTGTAGAATGTTTGGATAACAAAAAATAAAATGAAAGTTGGAGAAGACAATAGTGCAAGTCGGTAATTGCTGACCACTCCCCTTTTATGCGGTACCTTCCAATTGGACTCTTACACGTTAACTCTTCACAAAATTTTATATTCTTACGAGGAAAGTTGGATGTGATTACAACCACGAATCAAGCCCGAATCTCGTGTCACATCCCAGTTCTCCAAGAGTCGAGGATACTCACTGTTAGATACAGATCGTCGTGATAGTCTTGACGAATAACATCACGAAAGAGAGGATAACAAAATAAGATAGATGTAAAAATATAAAGTAATAAAATAAAATAAAAATAAAAATATGATGGTCATCAGCTCGGGAGGAAGCCTCTGGAGTCGGATTCATAGAGGGTCCGAGGAAATGATGGTTGGAGGATGTTGTTGGTGTTGGATGATTTTTAGCGGCACTCGGGGTGGAGCCTCAGAAGTCGGATTCTCTGGAGGGACAAATGCCCTAGTCGATGAAATCACTTTGACAGTTCGTCGATAATAAAATGGTTGACTAATTATGGTGGTGGGATTTTGTTGTAGTAAAAAATGACAGAATAGGTTGGAAGCGGACTTGGTTTGCGAGAATGGTGATGGAATGATCGAATAGAGAAAATGGTTTGGAACCGAATGGTAATGGAATAATTGGATGCCTCTTCCAAAGCCCCTCCCATGTGGTATATATACTCTTCTATCTATGGTGGTTTCCTGTCATGAGACACACATTTCCAGATTTGGAGATATGCCTCTTCAATTGATGCTACACAATCACACATTTTCATCTCACGCCAAAAGCCATGGTAACCTTTTGGAGTTAATGGTTAATTCCATCAATTCCCATCCACAATTACACTTCTTCATCACCTCGGTGGCCATGGTGCCTTTTCTATATTTATTATTTTTTAATGATAGAAACTACCTTGGATTTCTATCCATACGTTTCCTTTTGCAAACATTACCAACGACCCATTAATTTTAGCCAATCATTGCCTATTGCATTGTTTATTGATTTTCTCATATTCCATGGTGTACATTTATTTATAAAGGGTATCCTAGTCCATTATACATGGCTCCTAATAATAGATTGCATATGGATTAATTATGATTGTCAATTTCGATCAAGTACATAAATATGTGACACCATGGATTTATTTAATGTATGAAGTAATATGATATGCAACTTATTATCATAGAAGGTTCATACATTTACAGAGTAGGAAGAGGTATATGGACCATGTACCATAGCAACACCTCTTTGTTTTGTCATTCATAATTTAACATACATTTTTACTTATGGATTTATCTTTAATAAATGTTCATGTGTAATGAATTTGCGATTCATCAACTCTTGCCAACATAGAGGAGTAGTACACCTACATCCATATAGTGCTTCAAATGGTGCCATGCTAATACTTGCGTGTTGTAAATATTATTGTAGGTGAATTCTGCAAGAGGCAAATGTTTAATACATGATCCCTTCCATACTAAGGCACACGATTGTAGCATATCCTCTAGTGTATGAATCATACATTCTGACTGACCTTCTGTTTGTGGATGATTTGTTGTTCTTAAGCATAGCTATGTGCCTAGGGCTTTCATGATGTTCTCCCAATAATGTGAGGTGAATCGTGAATCTCAATCGGAAACTACTTCCTTTGGAATACCATGGAGGCAGATCACATGTGTAATATATAACTCAGCAAGCTGATCTGGAGTGGAAGATAAGGTTATTGGAATAAAATGTGCTACCATGGTCAGACGATCTATTATAACCCATATACTATCTTCCCACCAGTCGTTTTAGGTACTCCAGTAATGAAGTCCATGGAAATATTTTCCCATTTCCATTCAGGTATAGGGAGGGGTTGTAACAATCCTGGTTGCTTTTGGTGTGAAGCTTTTACCTGTTGGCAAATGAGACATGAATTGACAAACTAAGCAACATCTTTCTTCATTCCTGACCACCAAAAGTACGAATGAAGATCCCTGTACGTCTTCATAATTCCTTGATGAATAGATAATCTAGAGCAATGCGCTTCACGTAAGATGTCTTTCCTAAGTTCTGGTGTGCTTGGTACATAAACTTTGTGATGGTTATATAGTAACCCACCTTGTATCTAGAATTCCTCTATCTCATTATTTTCAAGTTGTTGTCTCGTGTCTTTAAGGACTGGATCATCCTCCTGTCCTTTCTTTATTCTATCCTAGATCTCTGGTTTGTATAGGTGAGGAATAGCTATACTTCTGGAACTACTATCAAATGGTTTCCATTAACATAATGTTGATAGTACACCCCAGAAGTGGATAGCACTCACCAACCCATGTTAATGAGTTCTTCTACTAAGGGCATCTACTACAACATTCCTTTTACCTGGGTGGTAGGAGATGGAGCAATCATAGTCCTTCAATAACTCTAACCATCGTCTCTGTCTCATATTGAGCTCCTTCTGATCAAATAGATATTTCAAGCTTTTATGATCGGTGAAGATTTCAAAAGTAATATCATAGAGGTAGTGTCTCCATATCTTTAAGGCGATGACTACAACAACTAGTACAAGGTCAGGTGTCGGGTAGTTCCTCTCATGTGTCCTGAGATGTCGTGATGCATAAGCAACTACCTTACCATGTTGCATAAGAACTGCCCGAAGTCCTTCTTTAGATGCATCAGTTTACATTATAAATCCATCAATTCAAGAAGGTAGAGTAAGGATAGGTGCAGATGTTATGCATTCTTTCAGTGTCTGAAATCTAGTTTCACATGCATAAGAACATATGAATGGGACTTCCTTCTGAGTCAGCCTAGTCATTGGCAATGCTTTTCGTGAGAAGTCTTTCACAAATCTTCTATAATACCCATCTAAACCTAGAAAAGATCGTATTTCTATGACAGTACTCGAGAGTTCCTAACTTATAACCACACTAACATTTGTAGGATCAACTGATATACCTTCCTATGAAATAACATGACCTAAGAAGGGTACTTTAGTCAACCAAAATTCACAATTGTTATATTTAGCATACTGTTTGTTCTTACTTAGTGTTTCGAGAGCCTTCCTTAGATAGTGTTCATGTTGGTACTTATCCTTGGAGTAAATAAGTACATCATCAATGAAGACTACTATAAAGTGGACTAGGAACTCCCTGAATACTCGATTCATGAGATCTAAGAAGGCTGCTAGGGCATTTGTCAGTCCAAAAGGCATAACTGGAAATTCATAATGCATGTATCTAGTTCAGAAAGTTGTCTTGGGAATATCTGTATCTTTAATTTTCAATTGATGGTATCCAAGTCTTAAATCAATCTTGGAATACACAGTCGAACCATGTAACTGATCAAAGAGATCATCTATTCTTGGTAGAGGATACTTATTCTTTATTGTCCTTTTATTTAGCTGTCTATAGTTAATGCACAACCGCATTGACTCATCTTTCTTCTTTACAAACAAAACAGGTGCACCCCATGGTGAAGTACTAGGACGAATGAAGTCGTTGTCTATCAATTCTTGTAACTGTACCTTCAACTCCCGTAACTCTGCTGGTGTCATTCTATATGGAGGAGAGCAGAGTTAGGCTGAGTATCAGGTATGAGAGAGATTTCAAATTTAATCTCTCGCTTAGGTTGTAATCCAGGTAATTCTTATGGAAATACATCACGAAACTGCACACTATAGGTACGTCTTCTACCATTCTGTATGACCCTGATGTAGTGAATACATAAGCTAAATATCCTTGACACCCTTGTTCTAGCAGTTGTTGAGACTTTAGGGTAGAGATGTATTTGACATCATCACTGGATGTCTTTCCAATAAACTAGAACTCTGTCGAGTTAGGAATGTAAAAAGTTACTGTCTTCTAGAAACAATCAAGGCATGTATGATGCCTTTCTAGCCAATCCATCCCCAGGATTAGATCAAATTCATCCATTTCAATAAGTAATAGGGAAATAGGTAACTGATGTCTTGCTATCAGTATTACACAATCATTTAGGATTTCTCGAATTATAAATACTTGTCCTCCTGGTCCCTTGATCAGATAGGGTTATTGTACTTCTACTGATACCTTACCAAAGAGGGTACTATATGTCGAGAAATAAATGAATGTGAAGCACCCAAATCAAACAAGGCATGTACTGAAAAGCAATGAATAGTAATGATACCTTGTACGACCGTGCCTGAATTGTTGGCTTGTTCTTCAGTGATTGCATTGAGCTGGCCATTAGGAATATGCAAATTAGAACCCGCAACACTTTGTGGTGGTTGTTGTGTAGGACATGCTCCTTGTGAGCCGCGACCTCTACCCTATCTTCCTCCGCGTGTTGCTCCACTGCTCGAGGTGGATGTTATACAGTTATTTGGAGTTACTTTAAACCCTGAACCTCTCAACTGGTGATAATCTTTCCTAACATGACCTTCTTGATGGCAGTGATAACATGCACGTATTCCTGTCTGAGCTGAAGACCCAACTACAGAGGTATTAGTTCCTGGTGCTGAGTTATGAGGGTATAGTGGAGGTCTAGAGAAACCTCCTCTCCCTGATAATTCCTGACCCAAGGTTTGTGGCGAGCTAATACTAGAACTAGCAGGATGATAACGACGATCTCTACAGTTATAATTTTCCTTGCGTTTGGATGGTCCACCATTAAAGTGGAAAGTTCTTCTTTGGCGATTTTCATCCCTCTCCATCTCAACATGAGAGGCAATGTCCATTTCTTCATTTATGGTTGTAGATCTAAGACCCGAAAGCTTTTCTCTCAGATCTCCATGAAGACCAATAATAATTTTGTTAAGACACTCTTGTGGTGAAGCTTCTAGAGCTGGGGAGTAACGTAGTAGCTCGGTAAAGTGGATATGATAATCTCGCACGGTCTTAGAACCCTAGTTCAGAGAAGACAACTCTCTCCTCTTTAATTCTTCCCAATGGGAGGGACAGAAGTGAGCTCGGAACCTCTCTTCAAAGATATCCCTTGGAACAAGATCTGCTAATTTCTTGAAAATTGCTCTCCAGCATCGTCGTGCATAGTCTGCTTGGGAGTAATCAGCAAAGTGCGCCCAGGTGTCACTGGTGCATGTATTATCCTCAACATCCTACTAACGTCATCGAGCCATAATTCAGCCTTGGCAGGTGTCTCTGCACCTTTGAATCGAGGAATCTTTCCCTTTCGGTAATTGTCAAGTAATTTTTGATGTCTAAGAAGGATCTTGTCCATTTCTCCTACATCTGGGTCGGAGCAGACTCAGTGGAAGGATGGTAACTCAAATCTTCCTCATAAAAGTGGACAAAACCCTCAACTCTAGCATCCACATGTTTAGATGCCTCGGGTCTCTCAATTTGTGCATTGAGCCTCTCCTCCAATGCTTGCTGCCTTTGCCCCATGTCTTGAAGCATTGTCATCATAGTCGCTAATTGTCTAGACACGTTTTGGTCTACCATGATCCTGTGATGAATTAAGGCCAAAAGTCAGATCCTATATGTCTTCGCATGATGTACATATGGGACAATGACATGTGAATGGTACTATGACCAATTATTAAGATCAATGGATCTTAATACAACCTTAGTTTCTGAATATCACTCATAGTTGTCAATTACTAAATAAATTACCGGAGTAACCTAGCTCTGATACCAAACTATGACGACCCCAATTCCGGGCTGTCGGATCCTCCCAAACCCAGATCTGGTTACTCAACAATAATTTATTCAGCAATCACAACTAACATTCAAAAACAGACTGCAATTAAAAATACTCAGACGGAAGTATTTCAACACTTTTTCCATTCACAAAATAAAGTTCACATGGTACATTATCCCACTATAATCATTTACATATACATCAGCTAGAAGGAAACACACAATAAGATTACTAATTACCTTACAAAATAAAGATACTGTGGCTGGTTGGGTGACTATGTTGATTGGCTGATTATTAAGTCCTTGCAATGACTCACCGACATCTGTTGAGTTTTCCATAATCATTGGATAATAATTAGTGAATGGTAAGTAATGAAGAAGAGAAAAGTAAATAAATTATGTAATTTTTCAAAACATATTATCATAAAAAGTTCATTCTTTCTCATTAATTTAAGTCCTATTCCTTTCTATTCCACGTCACTGATTAGTTCAGGGAATTACCTCACCACTATATGGACTCCGAAGTTGTGGATACTTCGAGACTGGAGATTGCAATGATCTGGTAAGCTTATGCCGCTGCACATCACCTCAACCAATCCTCCAATACTACCCCAACAATTTCCTTTTCTTTTATTAATCAGTGTCTCAAGCCCTCAGCCTGGTAAATAAAGGAGCACACTATCCTCAAGGACTCAATTGCTTAAAACCTCAAGCTAACATTTAATCATACACCCAAGCGGCTTTAAATACATGTTATCATGACCCAGCCGCTATCCAACCACCTGTTCCTCTACATGGCACGACAACATTTTCCGTCGTTCAACCCGAATATATTGGCACCTTGTACCATGTGTTGCAAATTATTTATTTAATGCACACTTATCATAACAGGGCAACTGTGTACCACCTAGATAGGGCCACACCAATACGGGTTCCTTCCAACAAACCTACAGGTTGCATGCCTGGCCTGTAATTCTACTCCCATTCATCCTTAATGTGACACACGATCCTTTTCAGGATCCAACTTAGTACACATCAATTTCCATAATGTAATTCTTCCGTTAGGCCATCAATTTGCATATTCCTCAATATTGAATATAGACCCATATAAATATATTAATTCATATATACACACACAAACAAACACTCATATTTATGCTTATTATAACTCCCAAACCCCAAGCCACTGCATTAATTCGATGCTTAACCTTATTTTAGTGGGAGATCACAAAGCAACTTTTCATATTTTCTCAAAAAAATAGCTAAACTTAAGGTTCTTCATAGCAAAGAACATAAAACAAGATTTTCAATAATCTCGTATGAAAACCCATCAACAAAAGGAAAGATTTTGTTACCTAATCGAGCTCTATACCTCATATGTAGTGCTTTATCGTGACTCTCTTTCACAAGGAGGATTTATAGCTCCTGAAATGATCTAATTTCATTTTCATATTAAAAATGCTAAGAACGTGCCAAGAACGTGGAGAACGAATGAAAAACACGAAGAATGGGAAGAACACACGAAGAACACGAAGAATGCGAAGAACATATTTTCTCTTGAAATTTTAGTAGAGCTTCCCCTTATACGGCATGATATTTCTATTAAAATTTCTGCAGAGTTTCCCCTTATACTGGATGATATTTATAGGAAATTTTTGACAGAGTTTCCCCTTATATGTAGTGATATTTTTTGGAATATTTCGGCAGAGTTTTCCCTTATATTGGGACATATTTCTAAAAACATAGATAGAGTTTCCTCTATGAAAACACCGAAAGGAAACAACAAGGAAACTGAACATGAATAAAAAACCTAGCTCATGAAGCAACTAAGAGAGGATCGTACCTTCCTCCTCGTCGTTCTCCAGACAGCGCCGCTCTAGCACTCCTTCCTCGCCTCCCACTCCTCCTCCTGACTTCTCGACCCTAGCCCTTGGGGTGGTGGTGGTAGTGGAAATCGTAGAGAATGAATGGGTAGGGGCTATTTATAGGCTACAGAAAATTGCTAACCATGGTTTGAAAGCCATGGTTTAGACCTTAACCGCGATTAGCGTCCCATGGTTTTGGCCCATGGTTTTGGCCAAAATTTATATGAAGCTTAGGGCTTAAGTTAGAATATTCCAGAGGATTCTAGATTCATTAATGATGCTTGATTAACGTTAATCGTGTTTAACTTTCACTAATCATGATTTATTTGCACGGCTTACGTTTATCTTTTGCTAACTATTGATTAGTGTTCGTTGATGGTCATTAGTGATTTTCAATCTATCATTAGTTACTTTAATCATGCTTAATTAGTATTAATGACATTCATTACTGGTTAATGACATTTTAAACCTCCTTACTTCTCTTTATTTCGAAAATCATAATTAATGAAAACAAAGTCCGATTCAAATGAAACAAATTCCATTGGTTTCTTCTTGACAAGCCAGATCTAATTATATAGGATTCAAGAGATGCCAAGTTCAAGGATTTACAAATTATGTAAAGCCAGAGAATTTTCATGATATTTACCCGGGCAGGGGTACACGTGTAGTTCTAGATATTTGTAAGGGCATCTACGTAATTTTTCTAAAGTGGCTTGTGACGCGCACCTGACCGAATCCTTTTTGTAATTCATGGAAGATTGAAGGGGTTGGGGCGCAATTTGCACCAGGCACATGCATGAGGCACGTGATGTTGGTGCAGCTCAGATGGAGGTTGGGTCATTTTCTTTTTTGAGGGTGCTTGGAGGTCGGGGCTTGAACTGAAGATGTGATGCTCCCGTTGCCAACACATGCCCGTAGGTCGTCGGGGCAGAAGCATATTGTGTCCGTGGTCGACGGAACTACGACGGAAGCTTCTCTACTGAAGAGGAAGTCAATGAAGGTGGTGTGGTGCTCCTGATGGTGGTAGAACAGAGGAGTCTACGTGAGGGGGTGCAACAGATAGAAGAAAAGATGGTGAGACTAGAAGGTGAGGGTAAAGAAATGGATGATGATCAGAGCGGTTTAATTGATGGAAGTGAAGGAAGAAGATGCATAAGAAGTGGTGTGTGCCTGAGTTGGACGAATTTGACAAAAAAGAAAAGAGAAAGATGGAGATGAAGGTAGGATTGTTGCCTTAGATTGGAAGGTTTGGTCGCCTCTTCAGATGATCACCTCGACCGTTACAACGAAGCCACATGAGGCTCTTATTTACCTTACAGGGAGGAGCAGCAGCAGAGAGGTAAAGTCCCTCTAGATCTCGCTGAAGAGGTGTCTCGTCGGAGGTAGTGGTTGCTGTCACCGGCCACCTCTCGACTATCTCTCTCTCGTTTTTTGATGAGTTGGCGGATACCGACGTATCTCGATGGATACTCATGATAGGTCATCGACCGTGGTTTAAAAAGGGGATGGGCATCAGGAGGTTGGTCGACAAGGGGGGCAATGATGAGAAGAGATAGGAAGAGAGGGATCGACGGCGGTGATTGCGAGGTTTGGTGAAGGGGACAAGGGTAGTTTGTGGCTGGAGATTTGGAGATAGAGGAGTCAATGGCCTGGAGATGGAGATGAGGCTTTGGGTTAGCGGACGATGTGTTTTAAAGAAGGGGGAATGTTGTTACAAGAGATCGAAGAAGAAGTTGGAAGGGATAACTATGGGGTTGGTTCGATCGTTGGAGACAATGGGTTGTTGGGGGTTATCGGAGAGATGAGTCGTAGTTGCAGAGGGGAGGTTCATTGGTTGTTCGACTAGAGAAAGGGGACGATTGGAGTAGCGATAAAGATTGATGCAAGAGCTCAACAAAGTAGAGAGCGAGAATACCCCTCATGTACGGGGGACTTGAGGAGAAGGGAGAGCACATCACATGCTAGGCGCATGCAGTGAAGGTCACCTGACCTGCACGTGAGAGCGGAGAGGGTGTTAGGTGGGCTTAATCATGGTGGTTAGATCTAATTCGAACCAACGGTACAGATTGTGGGTACTAGAAAATAAGGACGGTCGGCCGAGGTAGGGCAGATTTGATTACATATATGAAGTGGCCCAATGAAGGGCTGACACGTGGACAGATGGATGTTGACCAAGGATATTGATTGATGTGAAAAATGCAGAATTAAATATATTAAAAATAGGAGATGAACCTAAAGGGAAAAAATATCAAAATGAAAAATGTGCATCTAATTGTGATCTACATTGTACATGAAGGACTCAAATGCAAACTGAATGTTGAATGGAGGATATGCAAACTTTTTTAGTGCTAAAATACCAATTTTTTTAGCTTTGCAATTTTTAATTTAATTTTCTGATGATAAATAAATGCATAAAAAATCAAACATGCCATCAAATAATGCGCTAGACTTGAATCACATTATCTTTGGATTTTTATGGGTTGAGTTAATGCCAAAATAGATTAGGGATGTGGAATATGTACAAATGGATCAAGTTAGAAAGCTCAATTCATAATTGATATTTTTATTGATTTTCTATTTTTTTGATTTTGATTGTTATTTATTTTATTAAAATAATGAATGATTTAAAAAAGTAAATAATTAAAATGAGTGAAACATGCACATGAAATGATGGGTCAAAAATAGCTAAAATACACAATGTGCAAAAGACGCCCAAAACCTAATTGTCACAAATGAGCTCCGATTCTTTTGAACCTGATCTTATTTTGAAGATAATTGAAGGATTTATTTGGACATTGTATGAGAGAGATATTAGCATTCTAGTATGTCCAGAAATTAGGGTTTGAGTTTATTTTGCATATGTACAAGATAGCATTTTTTAGGATTTTTAATGAATTAAGGTTAGTGATATGTACATAATGGAGTTGGTTTTATGTCAAATGGAGTTAGCACGAATTAACTAAAAATGGGTGAAGTTTAGTGAAAATGTGAAGACGAAATGTAGACATGAATGCTAATTTATGCAAATTAATTATTAGTGCATGAATGTTAATTTTATAAAGTTATCATGTAAATAATTCTAAATTGTCGGGACAAAGATCTATTTTTAGCTAATTAGAGTGATGAATCATGGGTTCATCAACCTGCATACTTAACCTTGCTCGTCCCTGAGCAACTAAAGATGAAAAGAGGTGAAATGAGATTGGGGTCCATACTAAGATCATGAGAAAAAGGTAAAAATGGAGCTAGACCCGACCTTTGGATTAATAGTTTGGCGAAACATCTTTGAGAATTAGGATTTTAAAATCAACAACTTCCAAGTTCTACACATCATTGTAACAGTTTCAGCTCAGAATTCATCTTAGATCAATCCCCCTCGCAAAGCATACCCATGAATATTGAATAACTGTCTCATGTGTGTAAAGGGTGTTATCTCTTTCATTAAGAATGCTAAGCTACCATGCAAACCTCTTTTCCAATAAATCATCCTTGGGGAGTCATGTATTTCCTTCTAAGTTCACGTACATGTCGCGTCCACAATCGAAGGGGCAAGACGATAGGAGAATAAGAAGAGAACTGGAGTATGGCCAGTGTAGCCACATCTTCTTGTGAAGCTGGCTAGTTTAGCCAACTCTCCACCAATATGTGTAGGTTGTTTGAAGCTTGGAACTTTTTGGTCAAATATTTATTTGATATTTGGCTTGTTTTTGAATGGTTTTTTTGGTTTCTCTGCATGAATCTTTTGTTCTCCTATATATATACAATATTTCTTTCCACACAAGTTTTGAGGTCTTAGAAAAAATTATGCCAGTAGTTCATCCCTCATCCGAAGATTTATTTCAACCCATACACCGATCATTAGATGTCCACGCAATCAGAAAAGAGACTCACACAATCTTCCAATACCCCATCTAAGTTGAGCTAAGTGCATAGTGCGAGAGTATAGATTAATTCCATATTCAATATTCGTACCCAGAATGAGGCGACCATGTTAGATACTAAGAGTCAACATCTGCACATTATCATGCGCAACTCGAAGAATTAAGTCAAAGACATGAAACTTCTAAAATCTTTTTTTTTCTCGGTGAAGTTCCTTTAAAAACTAGGTGGATTAAGGTCAAGTCAAGACCACTCTCGATTTTTCCTCATAACCAGTTCAGAATTAAAGGGCTTCTCACCAATGTAGATGCATGAAATGTTAAATGAAGTGCAGATGCGTGCAATGCAAACAATTTTTTGGGATTTTTAATGCAATATTTTTATGCGAAATGAATAAGAGGCCAATTTTCAAAACTTGTATTGCACCACAGTGTTAGTTGCAATTTTTTTAATATTTAGAGAAACAATGACTGATCCAAGCTCATATAAATAGTTGCATCCACTTTCATCCAGTATGGGTGTAAGTACAAACCGTTAGACGACAACCTGTGTTACTTTAAGATGGTGCCAGATGTGTTGTTTTTTAACCACCTTTTACTTTTAAGGGAGACCGTAGTTCCCTCACTGAAAAATAGCTCCTCATTTTTAAGCTTAGTAGTCAGATAGAAAATTACTTTTTCAGATTTTTATGGTTTTTTAAGATTGTTACCGACCTCGTCTATAAAATATGGACCTACGTGGCAGTACAAGATATGGATAAAATATATACAAAGTATATACACACCCCCTATACTTAGAGAGTGTCGTGTCCTCAAAGCATAAGAAGCACGAAGAAGCCGTAGCTTGGGCTAAGATTAAGAGAGTGAAAAAGTAAAGAAGAAGTCGACTCACCCCCTCCGCATATTTAGGCTGTGGATAGTCTAAGTACAGAAGAGGAGCGAGAATAGGGCAGACAATAGAAGAAGTGGATGAGAAGGGAATATACATTGGGCATCAGGTCCCCCTATACTTAGGCTCTGGTCATCCTAAGTATAGAAGAATAAGTACAAGGGAACCGATGAGATCGGGGTTCAGGTGCTGATGTTCAAGAAGGTTTTCAGCAGATTTTCATTTGTACATGTGGTAGCAGGGAATATGGAAATGAATAACGTGAAGAGCAAGAAGATTCCCAGCCATCATTGGAGTCATCCTCAGAAGAATAATAGTTATACACAGAGGATCTCCAACCATTGTTAGCTAAAGGTAAGTGTCTCTTCATAGTTGTTGTGTTGATTGCACTTACTTAATGTACCACCAAAAGATCTGATGCGAAAATTGACGAGGAATCTTTAGAAGTCTCGTGATTTCTAAGGTCAAATGTGACTTTCTTGATCGGTTTGTTTCTGGGAGGATCGTCTTAATTCTTTTTCCTACCATAGATAACGGATCTGGATGTTGTGGAATCTATGGGTTCCTCGTTAGACGTATCACGGTAAAAATTGCCCCGCTCTTGTAGGGTCATGGCGTGTCTTGGGAGTGTTTCCTCAATTGAGTGTGTCTTTTGTTCTTGTCCCTAGTGGTAGAAGATGTCACCTTTTGATGTTCTGATGTTTTGGAGACATAATAGATTTTGTGAGTGAGATATGTGACTGGTTCCAGTATTTCAAGAATTACGACCACCTCAAAAATTGGACCACTCAAATAATCATGACAATCCTCATAAACATGGTCCAATTACACACTGGCTCCTATATCTGGGTTCATCATAGGAGCAGTGTCAGGGTGGTTCTCAATAGAGGTATGGTTAGACTTGAAGTTCGGTTCAACATTCGATTTCTCACGTGTCTATCCTAGGGTTTGTGTATGTGTTTCATGAGGCGAGGTCTGATCATGTGAAGTTGTAGTTTCCTAATCATGATTGTTGGAAATTAATGTTCTAAGTCTCATAATCGATAATTTCTTTCGCAGAGGCAATGGACGGCTTTCCCAGAATGATGGGAAACTCAAATAACTCTCCTCGATGCTCAATGTCCATGACAATGAAGTCCACTATATGTTTGACACCTTAGAATCTCATGACGACTGAAATAATTCCTCTCAGTCTTTTTGTGGATTAGTTTGAAATTGAACGATCACTCTAGTATTTTTGAGAAGTTTGAGTTCAAGTCGGTCAAACACGAACTTTGGGAGAATGTTCAAGGTAGAGTCATCGCGACGAGTCCGAAATCGCCACATCTTAAAGAGATGTTGTAATTTATCGTTCGTGCGTAAAACTAATGTGTCATTTCGTTGTAGGCGGCAATTGGAATCGGTTAAGAAAATAACCACACATAATATTTGTCAATTTTAATGAATGTGGTTTATGTTTATTTTACTTAGGTAAGTCCCACGGTCCAACACAAGGAGGTAAAGGAACAACCTAGAATTATGTCGTGGTTTTCGAGGCGGTCTTTTTTTGGAATTTTTAATGCAATAAAGTATGTGAAATGCAATTTTGGTCTATTTTAGGGACTAAAATGTAAATTACGCTCAAATGATCTCCGAAAAATATGAAATCTTAGCCACGATGCAAAATATGATGAAATGAATGAACTATATTTTTTTTGGAATTTTTGGATGTAATATGAGTTTTTTTAATGAATTGTTGAATGCAAAATAGTGAATTTCAATATTTAATTATAATAAATATTAAATCTGATTTTTTTCAAGGAATAAAAATATCTAAGATCTATTACTAGGAAATGGACCTCAGAAAAATCCTAAACCTCGAAAATACTAGTTTGAATACCTATTAAAAATCAAACACTGAAATATGCAAAAAAAATTTACAGGACAAACTATGCATGCAAATGCAAATATTTTTGGGCACAATATCAAGCACAATTAGTTCTACAATATATGATTTTTCGGGAATTTTTAGTGCAACGGTTAATCAAATATAAATTTCAGAGCATGAAATGGGAAAATCCACAATTTTCACAGAAAAATTAATTATTAAATAACCATCAATCACAAAAATGTCCACAATATGTCAAAATGTAGAGAATTAAATGAGGAACACAGTGCTATTTTTGTATAAATAAAATAATGCAGTGTAGTTGTTCAAAATAAAGGGGGAAGACAGAGGTACAGATGTAATATTTTAATAAAATAAATATAGAAAGTGCAGGGGGACCTAGATGTAATTACCAATATCCTGGGGGCACCTTGCAAAGTTGCCACCAGGTGACGTGTCAAGCACGTGACCTAGTCGGTGGGGGCCTAAGCGCAAATACCAGGATCTCCTGGGGCTTCTCTACAATTGTTCACCAGGTCGCGTGCAAGACATGTGACCTGGGGATTGAAATGTGGTTCTGGTGGATCAGGAGGGCCTGGTTGAAGTTTCTCCATGCCGTCACATGGTATGCACGTGCCGTGGTAGGTTCGGAGGGCTGGTAGGCTCGTCTGCCACGTGTCGAGGTCGCATGCCTCGGCCTTGGTCTGAGACTCAGGTCCGGACCTGAGGCTAAGGCTCCATCTGAGCCATTGATGCTGCTTGATCTGATGATTATGCTTCAGCGTGGATGGATGGTGGGATGGTTGAGGCGATTGATCGGACGGCTGCGGATGGCTGACACACGGCCGGTGAGCTTCGGTGGAGAGGCGGTCGTGGAAGTGTTGAACGGCTGCGAGCGTGGCGTTGAGGACCCTTCGCGTGCGGTGTGAGGATCGGTGAGAGGAGATGCACCTTGAGGCTAGCGTTTTCTGGTGATTGGAAGGCAGTGTGTTATCGAAGAAGGCACCTGAGGATGGTGACGTGAAGTAGGGGATCGTCGTTGACGCGGAGCTATGCGGTGAAGCGATTGAAGATGTTGGAGATGTTGTGTAGCGAGGTGGTTGAAGTCGTGGAAGATGATGCGGTTGTCGGAGATGATGAAGTTGGTGGCTCGATGCCAAGGCAGAGCGGAGCATCATGTCACCGCTACAATGAGGATCGGTTGGCTCTCGGATCTCGCCGGAGTAGAATGGGAAGGGGGTCGGGCTGTCACCACCGACCTCCTCCTTTATGTGTGTAGACGGCGGATGAAGGCTTCTAGGGCGGCGGTGGTTTTTAAATAGGGCACGATGTTCTTGGCCGGCGATGGAAACGATAGGAGTTAGGGATTCGATTGGGGTCGAGATCGGGTATGACAAGGGATGAGATCTGAAGGATTCGAAGGAGGATCGTGATCAGAGATGGCCGAAATTGGGGGGAGCGGTGGTGACAGGCGAGATTGGCGGCAGAAATCACGGAGCGGGGCGACGATCAATTGGGAAGGGGGCTCCTGGAGATGACGATGGGTCACGGGCCGTTCGATTGGTCTAGATCAGACGACCCAGTAGGGGCCACGTGGCGGGCAAAGGGAGAGAGAGCCTGTAGCGCACGTGCTTGGCGCGCGCTTGGGTGGCACGTGACTCGCACGTGCAGAGGGCGTTTTTAATTTTTTTTATTTTTTTTAAATAATTTTTTATAAAACGAGTAAATAAAAAGGCCAAAAATGGCTGACACGTGGCAGCCCCAGCGGAGGCCCTGTGTCAGCACCAGAAAATTCGAAAAATAAAGATTTTGTAAAATACAAAATAAATAGCAAATGATCTCGGATCAAAAAAGTTTCTTCATGAAAATTGCTCGTCTCAATGAGATCTACAACTGTCATGAAGACATCAAAACCAAAATCTATAAAATGCACAAACTGAATTTTTGGGGTATCCTAAGTACATAGAATAACTTGATTTTTGGGTTTTATAATTTTTATGCAATTTTTAAAACAGATAAAAGTCCGGAAAAATATTATAAAATAAAACATAAATAATTACACATTAATGTAATTTTTTATTTTTATTAATTAAAAAAAAGGGGAAATAAGATAAAATATGAAAAAGACTTATTTTGTACAATTGGTTAGTGAAGACTCGGACCCAATTTGTTTCTTTGATTTCAAGCTCAATTTGGATTTGGATTTTTACGTATTTTAATAAAATTTTTAACAAAGAAGACAAATGAAAAAGAAATATTCTAAAATAGGTTAAATATGTACATAAAATAATAGGTCAAAAACTGCTAAAATACAAAATGTACAAAAGAGGCCCAAAACCCAACTTTCACATACGAGCTCCGATTCATTTGAACTTGGTCTTGTTTTGAAGGAAATTGAATGTATATTAGTTCAAAAGTGAGTACGATTAAAATAGATACTAGATGAGGAAGATATGAGGTTTTTAGTTCGGAAATCCTAAAAATAGGGTTTGGGTTTTTGGTCCACTTATTTGGGTTAGTGATTTTTTTGTATTTTTCATTTATTCTTGTTAGTGATATGTGCACAGTGGAGTGGTTTTGGGTCATTCGGAGTTAGCATGAATGAGTTAAAAATTCGAGAAGTTAGGTATTTAGATTGATGAATTCGAGATTCATCACATCGTCATTCTGAATCCAAGTTCTAAGTTTGACAAGTAATCCTAGTTAATTGTTTGACTCTGCGGCTTTTGTCTTTTTGGTCATAACCAATGAACTGGCCATAGTAATTAAATGAAATTCCAGTTCTAGATCTCTTTCTTCTCATCTTCTTAGTTGTTAATCGACTCTTAACAAATATATGAAGATCAAGCACATACTCTATGGCCTTCATTAATGGAAGCTCTAAGATCAAACTTTTATAAATGCTTCCATATAAGTGTTGTCCATTTTTTTAAAATTTTCTATTTTTTTCCTGTTCTTTTTGTATTTTCACTAGTGTCAGTAGAATGGTCAGTGGTGGGCGGTACTGGTGGTGTATTTGTTTGAAGGTTTTGCATAGGAAATGTCTCGGGTTTGCTCTGTGTAACCCTCACTTTTCCTGGGATGTTCATTATGTCTTAAACCATTTGGATGACATTATCAAGTTATTCTGTCAAAGCATTGGCTCCCTGATTGGTTCGAGCTATGTCATTCGCTATCATCTCATGTCTTGAAGATGACTGACTGTACTCGACATGCCATGACTCTGGCATGCAATCTTGAGCTGAGTAACATTCATATTCCATGGTAGTGACCTGGTCATAAGTTCTACTTCCTTGTCTCTAGATCTCATTGAAATCAAAGGAAAATATGTTGTACGTAGGGAGAGAGTTATTCCGACTAGGGGATGGTTCAAGTAATAACTTCTCAATCATAAATAGGAATCATGTGTCTCTATCAAATTTGGTTGTGCACGTATCCATCCAAGATTTTTCTCACTCATTATGTCTATATAATATTCATTTTGTTCTATGAGTGGTTCATATCGTGAATATTAAATAGAAGAAGGAGTGGGGTGGAATGGGGGTGGAGTATATGATGGTTGGAGGAGAATCGACTCAAAGAAAGGATTTTCATGATATGAAGACAAAGATGGTCGGGATTCAGTCATGTAAGCGCGACCCATGGAATCTGGGTATGAATACCAAGATTCTGACATCTTCGAATATGGAGGTGAAATGATTTATGAACCTCGATATATGGATGCAAGTGCAATGAGCTTTGAATGCACACAATCCAATACACAATGTAAACATCAAAATTCACCCACTTCATACAATGAAGACCATGAAAGTTCGACTGATTATCTTTTCAGTTTTAAATTGGTGATAAAACAATCTCTGAATCCATTACACACATGTGCAGTCGCCTAGATAGTTCATGTCCTAATTGGCGAAACACACTAACTCTAACACAAGACTACTTCTACTAAGGTTGGAGGCAAGTGCTTGCATCAATAACAGGACTCAGAAGTCTGTCCAAGCACTTAGGGCACAAGTCTAGGGATTTTGGCTCTAATCCTTAGCGGATGCGTCCTTACCTCTCAACAAGAATAATATATCCTACGTACAAGAAATGGTTTCTCTTCCACAATTAATGATATTTAATTTTATTTGGTTTTAATTAGCCAATAATGTTATCAGTACCCTTGTTTTAATTTGGTTATCACTTTGAATTTGAGTGAAGACCTATACAAGTCTAAAACTAAGAGAGAATCGAAAAATTCATGGACCGGGAAATATGTTGATGAATGCAGAGTCAGATACTTGCATTGCTTCCTCGCAATCTCCGTGGAAAATGCTAAACAAATTTGAAATTTCCCTATCAAATTTTTTTAATGCATGCATGGGAAATCGCGCCTAGAACATTAATCTCTATTAGCGAGTGAAAGAATAATTTAGTTTGGCTAAATGAAATTGATCTGGTGCGTCTAATTAATGTGAGAGTGTGGGTCTAGTCCTATGAGCACAAAAAAACCTAGTAGCTCTAATAGCCGTAGTGCAATCCTAGGACTATGTCAATCACCACAAAAATAGGGGACGATAGGCCGAGTGTCCATTCCGGGTACAAGCATGAGTCTTCAAACAAGGACCACTAGAGATGAGTAGTTACCTAAATTAATACAAATAACTACTAAAATAAAAGTTGAACTCGCTTGTTTAAAATATGGATATTTGATGTTTCTGGGAGTAAATAAAAGTTTTGTAATTATACCCTTGTGGAGGGGCCTTTTGGTAATTATGCAAAGATGGAGAACATTTGTGATATTTACCCAAGTGAGCAGTACACATGTAGTTATGATATCCGCAAGGGCGTGTGCACAATTTTTCCAAAGTGGTGTGTGACGCACACTAGACTGGGTCCTTTTTATAAATCCTGGAAGCTTGGAGGGGCCAGTGCGCAATTTGCCCCAGGTGCATGCGTGAGGCACGTGATGTTGGTGTAGCTCGGATGGAGATTTGGGCGGTTTCTTGAAATGAGGGCGCCTGGATGTCGGGGCTTGAATTGGGGCAACGATGCTCCTAGTGCAGACACACGACCATGGGTTGTCAGGGCGGAAGTGCATTGCATCCTTAGTCGGTGGAACGAGCGGCGGAGGCCTCTCTACTCGAGATGAAGTCAATGAAGGTGGTGTGGTGCTCTTGGTGGTGGTGGTGGTAGAATAGAGCAGTCGGCATGAGGGGGTGCGAGAGATGGAAGACAAGGTAGTGAGAGACTAGAAGGTGCTGGTGAAGAAATGGGTGAGGATTTGAAAGGTTTAATCGGCTGAAGTGAAGGAAGAAGATGCAGAAGAAGTGGTGTGCTCCTAAGATCGACGTACTTGTCCAAAAAGAAAAGGGAAAGATGGGGACGAAGTACCGGATTTTCATCTTGGATTGGAGGGTTTGGTCATCTCTCCAGATGATCACCTCGACCATGGTAGCAGAACCACGTGAGGCTCTGATGATCCTTGCAAGGAGGAGTAGAAGTAGAGGGGAAAAGTCCCTCTAGATCTTGTCGAAGAGGTGTTCTCATTGGAGGTGGTGGCCATTGGCACCGACCACCGCTCTACCATCTCTCTCCCAATTTGATGAGGTGGCGAATATCAGCGGATCTTGACGGATCTTCGTTACAGGTCATCGACCGTGGGTTAAATAGGGGACGGGCATCATGAAGTTGGTCGACGAGGTGGGGAAACGACGAGAAGAGATAAGAAGAGAGGGATCAACTACGATGGTTGCATGGTTAGGTGAAGGAGATAAGGGCATTTGGTGGGCATAGATTTAATGATAGAGGAGTCAACAGTTTGGAG
The DNA here is from genome assembly GCA_037367405.1 of Ottelia alismoides. Taxonomy (NCBI): domain Eukaryota; kingdom Viridiplantae; phylum Streptophyta; class Magnoliopsida; order Alismatales; family Hydrocharitaceae; genus Ottelia; species Ottelia alismoides. Next base: position 772,637 of record JAZKJV010000414.1, read on the forward strand.
ATGGAGATGAGGCTTCGGGTTATCGGACAATGGGTTCCTAAGATGGGGGGAAAGATGTTTCATGATATCGAAGAAGAAGTTGGAAGGGATAAGGATGGGGGTGGTTCGGTGTTGACCGTGCCTTGTAACTCGGGTTAGGAAGGTAAATAATCAAGGGTCTTTGCGACCTGGATTACAAGGCGAAATCAACAAGAAAAAGATAAAAACTACTCAAGCTAAGAGATAAAACAATCAAGCACACATAAATGTAAGCGGTCTTCACTATTATTTTTACCTGGTATAGCAACCAAGGTCGAACACAAGAAGCACGAGTAAACCTACGAAGTAGTCAATTTCAGAAAATAAAATAAAACAAATTTTTAGTGGTTTTTAATTTTACATATTTTTAGTTTTTGAATTGAAAGACAAAAATCAGGCCAAAAGAAAACAAGGCACATAACAAGTTTTTTGAATTTTTATTTAAGAATAAAAATGCTCGAAAATTCAAATAAAAATAATTTTGGTTTTTGAAATTTTAAAGTGTTTTTGGTAATTATCTATGGGTTTTCTATGTTTTTAAGATTTTATAAAAATCAAACAAGGGAAAAAAAATACAAACAATGCACAACCTGGACAAAATAGCAAGTTAAAATTAATTAAAATGCCCTAAAGTCCTTGTTATGAGTTTTATGATAAGATATATATATATATATATATATATATATATATATAACTCTGTAAACATGAATTCAAATGATTTTTTTGATTTTTCTAGAATTTTATATGATTTTTATAAGTTTTTAGGTCTTTTTTTATTTTTAGGGTTTTTTATGAGGAGTTCTAAAACAAAATTAGTATTGAAGACAATGCACACAAAAACACACAATCATGAATTTTTGTAGAATTTTTGAGGCACTTTTTCGAATTTTTATGTATTTTCCTAAATAAACAGGACTCTTTTTATGGGTTTTTGATTTTTAGAAAAAAAACACGCAACTAAATCAATCCACAAAAATCACCACAAATATTACATGTCAACAGGAGCTAATAGTAATTTTTAGATAATTTTTTGGGTTAATTTGCTATTTATTTAATGATATACAAAAAAGGTAGCTTGTAGAGACCTACTTGTAATTATAACAAAGTTTCAGGACAAATAATAATGCGGTAGAGAAATGTATGGCCTAAGTTGCAAAAAGCCCAAATAAACACGCATGCATCATGTGAATCAAACTCATAAGGGTATAAATGCAAAACTCCAAAGTTAGAAAGTACGAGGCGTATCATGTAAATAACCCAGAAAAGCACGTGGGACGACACGTGAGTTCACACAAACAGGACCTAAGTGCAAATATAAGAAACTAAAGGGGTCTTATTGCAAATTATCCAATGAACTACAATAAATATTTATAGGACTAAATGGAAAACACAGAGCAGAGAGGGGCCTATGTAAAGTTTACCCCTTATTAAGGTGCAATCCAACAGCTGAAGGAGGTCCACTTATGATGGCCAGTCTGGATGCGAGGGTACCTCTTCGACGATGGACGGTGCTCCTCGATGGTGGACGACAGAGATTAGAACTGGGGGGAGCCTCATTCGGACGGTGAAGGCGACGTATGGACGAATTGGGAATGAACTCCCCTCCAGCGAGTTTTAATCGACGATGAAGTGCTCATGCGACATCCTAGTAAGCTGCTCAGATGGGGGAAATGGCGCTGAGGCCCGTCCGCAGTTGCTGGTTGGTTCAGAAGGGGCCAAGACTGAGGAGAAGGTCCTGGCGAGGCATGACGGTCCTGGAGCTACCTGGTCGTGTCCTTGACCTCTAGATGAGGCGTGTTGGTGCTTCAACCCTGCAAGAGAAGAGTTATGCTCGGAGAGGTTTCTCTAGCGAGGGTTAGAGCACAACTCGTGTTGGAAACAGAGGGGAAGGTGAACATGCCATGTCTCGAGTGGAATGGGGGAGTTGGAATTCAGATCTACTCCAATCCGGCGATTGGAGTCGAGATGGGGGTTGTAGAGCTTAATGTAGAAACAAATGAAGGTTAGGCGAGGGCGTGTGAGGTCAGTGCGAGGCATGGAGGGGGATGGATCGATGATTGTCAGAGTTGTGAGATGAGGCAAATGAATGATCATATCAAACTGGAAAAAAGAAAGGTAAAGGAAATGCTTACGGATGAAGGTGGTCGCCTAGGGGTCGACGACGGAGCCTACAGGGGTGATCGCCGCAATGGATAGTGGTTCCAGAGGTTGGAGCTCCTCACGGCGGAGCGGAGACAGAGCTCGCCGGACCTGGGGGCTACTACGCTCTGATGGAGCATCCCGAGCGACTACGGTAAGATGGTATAAATGGTCGTTGCGACCTCAACCTCTCGAGCCGGACTCAATCAAGAAACAAAGACCACCAAGTATAAAAATGAACAAATCAGGTTAAATAGCGGTCTCGCTGTTTTATTTACCTGGTATAGCTATCAGGGTCGAACACAAGGAGCACGGTTTGGTAAACCTACGAAGAGTTGGGACAAAGAAATAAACTATTTTTGGTGGATTTTTGTTTTTTTCATTTTTTTTGTAATTTTTAATTTTAAGAAAAATGTAAAAGAAGTCAAAAAGTCACAATCATGCAATTATTTAACACACCAAAACAGGTCAGAAAATTAAAATAAAAATATTTTTGGTTTTTATAAACATTCAAGTGTTCTTGTTATTTTCTTGTTCTAATTTTGAGGCAATTTTGTAAAAATGAAACAAGGCTAAAAATCAAAGATGTTGTGCAGCCAGAACCTAAAGGCACCTTAAAAATACCTTAAGTGCCTATAAAATTCCAGCAACAATTTTATGAGAAACTAAAAATAAAATCCTAATTAAAGAAACTGAAATTGCATTTTTTTTATTTTTTTAAGTATTTTTAATGATTTTTCTACGATTTATAGTGTTTTTCAATTTTTAGGATTTTTATAAATCCAAATGCAACAAAAATTTGACAAAAGTAAAAACACATCAAAAATGTTTTTGGATTTTTTAGAGGATTTTTAATATTTTTAGTTGATTTTAAAACTAGATAGAAGTAATTTTTTAGGATTTTGAACTATTAAAAATAACAAACGACAACAAAACGAGCCGAAAAATTTATAGAAATTCCTATAACATGGCAGGGGCCATGTGTCAGAATTTCACATTTTTTGGACAAGACTTGATATTTATTCATGCGAATCAAAGACGCACAACACATAGAGACCTAAATGCAAGAAAAATAAGTTCCAGGATATTAATGATAACACGAATCAAAATCCTAGGGGCTACTTGCAGTTATCACACGAGTTTAGCACATGTCCAAAACAATCACGCACAGGGGTATAAGTGCAAATATGAAAACTAAAATGTCAAATCATAACATCCATTATGTTCTAGGTTAAATGCAAATATACCAAAAATACACGTGACGATGCACGTGCAACCATACAAGAAGGACCAAAATATAAATACTAAAAATAATAGGGGCTCAAATGCAAATTGTACACAGTATACTATTTATTTTACAGACTAAACGACAAATAAAATAAAGACAGGGGTATAGGAGCAAATTACCCAGGCTGGTCGTGCGGCTCACGTGGGGTGACAGGTGGCATGCTCTGGTAGGCTGAAAACGTGCAACTCTAGCACAGACACCTGGCGCATCCAACAGTCTGACAAAGTGGCGAACGTGGGGCATACTGGGTCGTTAAATGTTAGATCTAACGACCTGATAGGCACAGACGATGGATGAACCAAATGCGAACTGGCGACTGGTGATGATCCGACGGTGGAGGAAGGTCCTGGATGATCTCCGTCTAGGCGAGGTTCGTCGGAGAACCAGTGGTTCTCCGGGCGTCCGATGAATGATCAGGAACCGGGGCTTGACTCGCGATGCTCCTCTACGTCGGGTGGGTGGGTCGGATGGAGCATCCACCGGTTGGATCTCCGGGAAGGTGGTCGTGATCTGGGATAGCTCCAGCGAGGCTGGATGAAGGCGAACTGAGGTATCTCCACGCGCGACTCGACCTGGCGTTCTCCAGCCAAGGTTATTTGATCAAAGATAAAGGGGAGCGACGGTGGGAGGCGGAGGGAGGTTCCGGCGATGCGGGGGGTGGAATTTAAGCCTAATCATGGCTCGTACAACCAAGATTTGGGTGGTCAGGCTGCGGGGGAAGGGTGACGGTGAACGTGGGAAGCGATCCAAGCGGCGAAAGGTGGCTGATGGAGCTCTGACCACCGGGTCAGAGCCGGCGGAGGACAGATGAAAGATTCAAGATAAATGAAACTAGGGTCAAAATGAGGTATACCTGACGGTCCTAGAATGATCCTTAGCTCCGGTGGGTGGCGTCGAGGTTGGTCGTCGCCTCTACCATGCTGCGGAAGTCAAGGAGGCTCAAACATGGTGGAGGTCCGGCCACGTGCTTCGAGCGTCGGCTACAACAACGTACTCCAATCACCAAAAGGTCTCTTCCGAAAGCTATCACCAAAGGGAAGGTTTCTACGGTGGAAGGAGGGATTGCGGTGTGAGCTGCGAAACTGGGAAATGGAATGAAGCTTTTATATTCGTTCCCAGGTGGCCGAGATGAATCTGTTGGAGCGCGCAATCCAAGAAAGATCTGCCACTCCCTATGGATCCGCGAGGGTGGCTAATCCAAGGGGAAGAGACGGGCAGCAGGATCGGGGCGAAAGGTGATCGGATCTGCTCTAGAGATTTTGGAGAAATCAGGCATGTGAGCCAGATTCGTGAAGAGAGGGTCCAGGAGGGGGAGTTGACCGGGGTCAACATCCCTCCTGGACCAATCAGAAAATTCCATGATCAAAATTATTGGTAAAATAATTTTAAAATGTAAAATGATTTTATTTTAAAATATTTTAAAAATGAAAAGTGTTTATTAATTTTCAAACTATTTTTAGTGATTTTTATTTATATTTTTGAAAAATAAATTATAATATATACAATATAATATATTATATACAGGTATAAAATACCCAGGTATTTTATTATTATTTTTATTTTCTTATTTTTTTAAAAATACCCTAATTTTATATTTTATTTATTTACAACATAAAATTTAGAATATAAAAAAAAGTTTATTTTATTTTGATTATTTATGTGAAATAAATACACGATGATACATATATGCATGTACTATGTACAAGTTGAGAGAGATAAATTATTTTGTTTTTATTTTTATGTTATTTTTCTATTTTTTTTAATTTTAGAAATATAAACAAGGGATTAGAAACAAATTTTATTTTTATTTTTATGAAAATAAAATATGTACACATAGAAGGAATATATACAAGGTTGAATGACCCTATCTCTCTCTACTTGTTTTATTTGGCAATCTGGCCCATATTGGGCCCTCTCTTGGGTTTAGGTCACTCAATATTTATTCTAAATATTTCCTTAATTTTCATTTTTTCTTTATCCTTTTATTTTTGCATAAATACATGCTAATTATTAATATTTACAAAAGCATGCTTATTGGTAACTTATTGTATTTACAACTATCTACATGGTATTTTGCCAAGATATTTAGTTAAAATAAAAGAATAAAGAGTGATGAATGAGTATTCATCACCCTCCAAATTATTCCCATTTCCTCTCCCTCTCATGCTGTTACTCTGGAAAAGAAAAGGCAGGCACAATCGAAGTGGTGGATCAACCTGAGGTGGTGGAAAATGGAAGAAGGTGTGCATGCTATATAGGTTTCCATGTCCGAAAAGGTGGGGGTGTAGCCCATGAACTGAGGCACGGATCGGCTTGGAAGTGATCGAGCATGGATTAGGGATCCGCGCCCCTTAATCGGGGCAAGAAGTCGGAGGGGAAGGCACCACGATCAGGTCACGAAAATTGGGTGAAAATCGGGGCAAACCTGATTCGAGCGAAAAGGAGGATGAGGGGACCACTTGACCGAGGTCAACGAATCCGAGGTGGGCTAATCAGGAGCGATCGAGGATAAGGACAAAAACCGCTAGAAGATAAAATAGAGGGCTAAATAAAGATAGTTAAATTAAAACTAATAAATGAATTTAAATTGAAAAGTGCATAAAATGAAAAATGTTTATTATTTTTCATATATTATTTTTCTGTGATTTTTAATTATCTTTATGAAAAATAAATGAGTGTATATACAATATATAGTTTTATATACATGTATAATATACCTATATATTCTGTACAAGTATTTTTATTTTATTATTTTTCTATAAATTAATCCATTTTATATTTTATTTATTTACAACATATTTCTAGGAGTATAAAATAATTTTTATTTTATTTTTTCAAGTTATTTAATTATAAATAATAAATAGAGGGTGTGATATATACACATGTATTTTGCACAATGAATGGAGTATTTTATTTTCATTTTTATTTATTTTATTAATTTTTCTTTTATTTTTATATTATTTATAGAAATATATACATGTAGTAAAAATAATAATTTACTTTTATTTTGTCACAAATAAATGTATAAATAATATACACAAATATAGATATTATGTACAATATAGAGTAAACCCTATCTCTCTCTACTTATTTTATTTTGCGATATGGTCAAGGCTTGACCTTCTCTTGGGGTTTGAGTCACTCTGTATTTATTCTAAATACCTCCTTCCTTTTTCTTTTCCTTTATTCTTTTATTTTTGCATAAAAATACTAATTATGCAATATTAACCAATGCATGCAGAATGCTAAGTTATTGTATTTACACATATTTACATGTTGCTTTGCCAAGATAAATAGCTAAAATAAAAGAATAAAGAGTGTGAATCAGGGATTCATCACCCCCTATATTTTACCTTTGCTAGTCCCTTAGCAAACACTTATTTGAAAAAGAGGTGAAAAGAAAAAGGGAAAAAAAGAAAATCAAGGTTCATTATTAAACTTTTCTTCATTAAATTGGAGTATAGAGCTCAGTCGGACCTTTGGATTATTAGTTTGTTGAAACCTTAATGACATCTAGGTTTAAGCTCAATAGCTTCTAACTTCCACCATTCTATGGTCAAGAGCCATCAATAATCTAGGGCAAAACAAGTCTACATACGCAAAATCTAATGACTATGCATATTTCCTTGTACTATATAAGTGATATGTAGCTCCCCACCTCAGAAATGACAAAGAAACAACCTCCCTTAACAATGTAACTCTAATTCTTCAGTCTAGCAGCTCTTTCCTCGAGGAGCGGGGTATTCCCTTCTATGTTCAAGTGCATTTGACTCAAAAAGAGGGGAAAGAACAGAATGGACCGTGGCCAGTGTATCCACGTATCCTTGGGAGCCCAACCAATGCAGCTAAGTCTTCCGTTGCAAGCTTCATGAGATGAGAAGATGTAATACATAAGCTATGCTTTATTTGACTATATACACTCCAGCAGACATTTTATTTTCAATCAGGCATGTCCATGTTTTTGGAGTTTTTCTTTATTTTGCACATTTTTTTTCGATGTGCATATGTACAACATATCTACTTGGTGCAGCATATATATAAGGACTTTTTCCTCTTGAGCCAGTAGACTATCCCTCTTTTGAAGCATTATGGCAACCCATAACTCATGTCTTTAGACTTCAACACCGCTAGACCAAGTTGAGACGTACATCCCTCTGTAAAGGAAGATGAGAGGCTCCGCTTAGAAGTACTACCCTCGTATGCTACCCCAAGCCAAAGAAAACTGCCTCCTCATCAACTCATCCGTGTGGAGGTATGTGTATGGTGTTGGTCCAAGTAAAGTCATTGTCTCTGAGAGTAATGCTTGTGTTGTTAAGTGTTCTACTTAGGCTCATCAAGATGACATGTGAATATAGCCTAGTGGACTCAAAGAATTAATTCCCTAATGAACCTGAAAAGTCTTAACCTCAAATCCTATAAGGTTCATATGAGAGTTAGGTGGATTAAGGTCTTAAGCAAGCTCCATTTTACAATTTATATCAGACTAGTTTAAATGTCAACTATGTTTCACAAGAATATAAAAAAATATGTACAAAACTCTTTTTGATGAAAAATTTCCACAATATGCAAAATTTTTCTAATTGTTTAAATGCAAAGAAGAAATACCAGTTTTTTTTAAAATTTTTACACACATTTACGAACAGATTTTTGCAATATTTTATTTTAAATATTTTTCTAAAATTTTGTACTATTTATATAATTTTTATACAAAAATATTTAAAAGCATTTTTCAATCTAAACATTTTTTACAAATATTTGTAGAAAAATATTTTTTATAAATTGCTATTTACAAACATGTATGTGCAAGAACGAATGTAAGAAAATTTTAAATTTTTATGGTTTTTTAGGTATAAGGTTTGTAACCATTCAATTTATTAACACACTCACACAAAGTACGAGTTATGTCTAAAGTATATATACAATAAATACGACACCCCCCTACACTTAGCTCAAACGATGTCCTCGGAGTGATCAACGAGCGATGAAGATGACATAACTCGTGCTAAGTATTGGGAAGTGAAAAGAAAAGCTATATTATAGCGACGAATAAAAGAATGTAATGAATAGAGTTCATTGATCCCCCCTATAATTAGGATCAAGTAAACCTAAGTATAGAAGACTGTACACAAGGGGGAGATCGAAAGATAGAATGTACAGGGTCTACCTCCCCTATACTTAGAATAAAAATACCTAAGTATAGACAATAAAACAGAGGCAAAAAGAAAAAAACAGATAATCACAAGGCTAACACCCCCTTTGTACTTAGGTTAAAGTGGACCCTAAGCACAGCGTAATCAGAAGATGAAGAGGAGGTGTTAGACAAAAGAATGTGCTATATGTACAATTGAATCTATACAACTATGGGGGAAAGTGATAATAAGGCCTGAGATGCAAATGATTAGAGTCAAAAACCACATCTCACGCAAAATGGATCATGGCAATGTCAAAGGTTAATGGATCATGGTCTAGATAAGGCTTCAGAATCTGACCATTAAGTCGAATGGTGAAATCCAATGATATCTCAGATATGTCAATGCTGCCATTGTCATGAACCTTTCGGACCAGTATGGTCCCTTCTACTTGCTCTGCAACTTTCCTGGAAATAATCTCAACCTGGCATCGAATAGCCATACTCGTTGGTTCGGCTCAAACTGCTTATGGCTGATATGTGAATCAGGCCATATCTTCAATCTCTCCCTACATTGTAGGCTACTCGAAAAGGTTGCATCTCTAAGCTCCTCCAAGTATGCCAACTCTGCCTTCCTCTAATCTCCTATACTCTCTGGATCCAATAATATCTCAGTGACTGCCCACAGTGACTTGTGCTTTATCTCCACAAGTAAATGCCATGGCTTGCCATAAACGAGATGAAAGGGAGACGTACCCAAATGTGTCTTGAAGGAAGTCTTATATGCCCACAACACCGAGTCTAAAAGCTGTGACCAATCCTTTCGGTATGGGCGGACGACCTTCTACAATATCGTCTTGAGCTCCTTATTCGATACTTTAGCAAGACCATTGGTATGAGGGTGATATGGAGTGACAACTCGATGGTCTATGCTGAATTCGTTAGCAAGGGCCTTTAACTTGTCGTTGATAAAATGAGATCCCCCATCAGATATAAAAACTCTAGGCTCCCCGAATCAGAAAATGATATTCTTCCTCAAAAATCGGCAAACATTCTTAACATCGGTGGTTCGGACGGGAATGGCTTCAACCCAACGACTCACATAATCCACAACCAACAGAATGTACTCGAATCCCTGACTCTTAGCGAACAGACCCATGAAATAAATGTCCCATGCATCAAAAACCTCACAGAAGTGAATGGGCTTCATCGGCATCATGACACACTGTCCGCAGGTGCCCATCCTCTGACAGTCAGTACACCTCTTCACAAATTCATCTGAATCATTGAAGAGGGTAGGCCACCATAGGCTGGATTGGAGCACTTTCTATGGTGTTCTCCTCCAAGAATGATGTCCTCCTACCTCAAGGTTGTGGCAGTATGTGAGGACGTTGTGGTGCTCCTCCTAAGGAATGCACCGATGCCAGATGCTATCCACTCCTTCATGATAAAGAATGGGATCCTCCCAATTGTACGACTTGGCCTTCGTAAGGAAGGTCTCAAGTCGCTGTCTGGGCCAACCTTGTGGAACTTTCTTGGCGATAAGATAGTTTACAATGTCAACGTACCATGGAAGCGAGGCGGTAGCAAGGATCGCCTCATCTGGGAAGGTCGCTGTAATAGGTGTCATCTGCTCCGATTCCTCAAGGTTCTCTAATCGGAAGAGATGATCCTCTACCACATTGTTCACTCCAGGCTTATCCTTAATCTCAATGTCAAACTCCTGGAGTAGAAGGATCCATATTGTCAATCTCACTTTGGCATCCTTCTTTTCCATTAGGAACCTGATGGTTGTATGATCTGTGAAAATTGTCACTATGGATCCAAGAATATAAGATCTGAACTTATCTAAAGCAAAAACTACGACTAGCATCTCTTTCTCAGTCATTGTGTTATTCTGTCGGGCGGCATCCAAAGTACAGCTAGCATAGTGAATGTCATAAGGTAATCCTATGTATAGAAATCTATATACAAGGGGGAGACTGAAGGATAGAATGTACATGGTCTACCTCCCCTATACTTAGGGTAAAATATGCCTAAGTATAGGCAGCAAAACAGAGGCAGAAAGAAATAAAAAGATAATCACAAGACTAACACACCCTATACTTAAGGTAAAGTGCACCCTTGGTACAACGTAATTAGAATATGAAGAGGATGTGTTAGACAAAACAATGTGCGATATGGACAACTGGATCTATACAACTGTGGGGGAAAGTGATAATCAGGCATTAGAAGCAAACAATGTGAGTCAAAAACCACATCTCACGCAAAATAGATCGTGGCAATGTCAAAGATTAACATATCATGATCTAGATAAGGCTTCAGGAGCTGACCATTAACCGAATGGTGAAATCCGATGATATCTCACATATGTCAATGCTTCCATTGTCGTGCACCTTTCGGACCAAGTATGGTCCCTTACACTTGCTCTACGACCTCCCTGGAAATAATCTCAACCTGGCATCGAATAGCCATACTCGTTAATTCGGCTCAAACTGCTTATGGCAGATATGTGAATCAGGCCATATCTTCACTCTCTCCTTATACTGTAGGCTATTCAAAAAGTTTGTATCTCTAAGATCCTCCTGGGCTGCCAACTCTGCCTTCCTCTGATCTCCTATACTCTCTGGATCCAATAATATCTCAGTTACTGCCCATAGTGATTTGTGCTTTATCTCCACAAGTAAATGGAAAGGCTTGCCATAAACAAGACAAAAGGTAGATGCACCCAAAGGTGTCTTGAAGGATGTCTTATATGCCCACAAGATCGAGTCCAAAAGCTGTGACCAATCCTTTCGATCTGGGCGGACGACCTTCTGCAATATCGTCTTGATCTCCCTATTGGATACTTTAGCGAGACCATTGGTTTGAGGGTGATATGGAGTGGCAACTCAATGGTCTATGTTGAACTCGTTAGCAAGGGCCTTTACCTTATCGTTGATAAAATGAGACCCCCATCAGATATCAAAACTCTAGGTACCCCAAACTATGAAATGATATTCTTCCTCAAAAATCGACAAACAGTCTCAGCATCGTTGGTTCGGGCAGGAATGGCCTCAACCCAAAGGCTCACATAATCCACAACCAATAGAATGTACTCGAATCCCTGACTCTTAGGGATTGGACCCATGAAATCAATGTCCCATGCATCAAAAACCTCACTGAAGTGAATGGGCTACATCGGCATCATGTCATGTTATCCACAGGTGCCCTTCCTCTGACAATCAGTACACCTCTTCACAAATTCATCAGAATCATTGAAGAGGGTCGGCCACCATAGGCCGGATCGGAGCACTTTCTATGTTGTTCTCCACCCTGAATGATGTCCTCCCCCCTCGAGCTTGTGGCAGTACGTGAGGACGCTGTGGTGCTCCTCCTAAGGAATGCACCGATGCCAGACACTATCTTCTCCTTCATAATAAAGGATGGGATCCTCCCAATGGTACGACTTGGCCTACGAGAGGAAGGTCTCAAATCGTTGTCTGGGCCAACCTTGTGGAGCTTTCTTAGCAATAAGATAGTTTACAATGTCAACGTACCATGGAAGCAAGGATCGCCTCGTCTGGGAAGGTCTTTGTAATATGTGTCATCTTCCCTGATTCCTCAAGGTTCTCTAATCGTGAGAGATGATCCTCCACCACATTCTTGACTCCAGGCTTATCCTAAATAACAATGTCAAACTCCTGGAGTACAAAGATCCATCTGGTCAATCTCACTTTGGTATCCTTCTTTGCCATTAGGTACCTGATGGTTGTATGATTTTTAAAAATCGTCACTCTGGATCCAAGAATATAAGATCCGAACTTATCTAAACCAAAGACTATGGCTAGCATCTCTTTCTTAGTCAGTGTGAAATCCGATCGGTAGCATCAAAATTACGGCTAGCGTAGTGAATGACATAAGGTAATCCTAAGCATAGAAGTCTGTAAACAAGGGGGAGACCAAAGGATAGAATGTACATGGTCTACCTCCCCTATACTTAGGGTAAAATATACCTAAGTATAGGCAACAAAACATAGGCAAAAGAAAACAAACAGATAATCACAAGTCTAACACCCCCTATACATAGGGTAAAGTGCACCCTAAGTACAGCGTAATCAGAAGATGAAGAGAAGGTGTTAGACAAAAGAATGTGTGATATGGACAACTGGATCTATACAACTGTGGGGGAAAGTGATAATCAGGCATGAGGTGCAAATGATGTGAGTACAATATCACATCTCATGCAAAATGGATCGTTGCAACGTCAAAGATTACGGATCATGATCTAGATAAGGCTTCATGAGTTGACTGTTAACTCGAATGGAGATATCCGACGCTATCTCAGATATGTCAATGCAGCCATTGTCATGCACCTTTCAGACTAAGTATGATCCCTTCCACTTGCTCTGCAACTTCCCTGGAAATAATCTCAACCAGGCATCGAGTAACCATACTCGTTGGTTCGGCTAAAACTACTTATGGTTGATATGTGAATCAATCCATATCTTCACTCTCTCCTTATACTGTAGGCTACTTGAAAAGGTTGTATCTCTAAGCACCTCCAGGGCTGCCATCTCTACCTTCCTCGGATCTCCTATACTCTCTGGATCCAATAATATCTCAGTGACTCCCCACAGTGACTTGTGCTTTATCTCCGCAAGTAAATGCCATGGCTTGCCATAAACGAGATGAAAGGGAGACGTACCCAAAGGTGTCTTGAAGGAAGTCTGATATTCCCACAAGACCGAGTCCAAAAGCTGTAACTAATCCTTTCGGTCTGGACGGACGACCTTCTGCAATATCGTCTTGATCTCTCTATTCGATACTTTAGCGAGACCATTGGTTTGAGGGTGATATGTAGTGGCAACTCGATGGTCTATGCTGAACTTGTTAGAAAGGGCCTTTACCTTATCATTAATAAAATGAGACCCCTCGTCAGATATCAAAACTCTAGGCAATCCAAACCATGAAATGATATTTTTCCTCAAAAATCGGCAAACAGTCTTAACATCAGTGGTTCGGGCGGGAATGGCCTCAACCAAATGACTCATATAATCCACATCCAACAGAATGTACTCGAATCCCTGAGTCTTAGGGAACAGACCCATTAAATCAATTTCCCATGCATCAAAAACCACCTAGAAGTGAATGGGCTACATCAGCATCATGTCACGTTGTTCACAGGTACCCATCCTTTGACAGTCAGTACACCTCTTCACAAATTCATCAGAATCATTGAAAAGGGTAGGCCACCATAGGCCAGATTGGAGCACTTTCTATGTTGTTCTTCTCCTAGAAAGATGTCCTCCTGCCTCAACTTGTGGCAGCACATGAGGACACTGTGGTGCTCCTCCTTAGGAATGCACCAATGCCAGACGCTATCCTCTCCTTCATGATAAAGGATGGAATCCTCCCAATGGTACGACTTGGCCTTCGTAAGAAAGATCTCAAGTCACTCTTTGGGCCATCCTTATGGAACTTTCTTGGCGATAAGATACTTTACAATGTCTATGTAACATGGAAGCGAGGCGATAGCAAGGATCACCTTGTCTGGGAAGGTCTCTGTAATAGGTGCCATCTGCTCTAATTCCTCAAGGCTCTCTAATCGAGAGAGATGATCCTCCAACACATTCTTGACTCCAGACTTATCCTTAATCTCAATATCAAACTCCTAGAGTAGAAGGATCCATCTGGTCAATCTCGCTTTGGCATCCTTCCTTGCCATTAGGTACCTGATGGTAGTATGATCTAAGAAAATCGTCACTCTTGATCCAGTATATAAGATCTGAACTTATCTAAAGAAAAGACTACGACTAGTATCTCTTTCTCAGCCACTGTGTAATTCCATTGGGCGGCATCCAAAGTATGGCTAGCGTAGTGAATGACATATGGTAATCCATCCCTCTGTCCTAGCACAACCCCTATGGCAAAATTAGAAACATCTGTCATGATCTCCAATGGGAGAGACCAATCAGTCGGATGGAAGATAGGATCCTCAACAACTAATCCCTTGAGAGTCTCGAAGAATGCTAGACACTTATCATCTACAGTGAACTCGATGTCTTTTATCAGCAGATCTGTGAGCTGTCGAGAAATACGAATGAAATCCTGAATGAATCGTAAGTAGAAACCGACATGCCTCAGAAAAGACCACAATTACCGCCAGTTGGACGGTGGATTGAGTTTCCTGATGATATCCATCTTGGCCGAATAGACCTCCATGCCCCTGTTGGAGATGATATGGCCAAGCACCGTCCCTTGAGTGACCATAAAGTGGTTCTTCTCCCAAGATAAGACAAGATGGACCTCAATACAACACTAAGGTACACGGTCTAGGCAGTCAAGACAAGCATGAAATCCTTCGTCGTAGATCGAGAAATCATCCATGAAGACCTATAAGCAATCACTCACATGTCCAAAAAGATGGACAACATGCACCTTTGGAATGTCGTTGGGGGCGTTACATAGACCAAAGGGCATCCGTCTGAAAGCATAAGTCCCAAATGGACAGGTGAATGTCACTTTGTCCTGGTCTTCAGGCGCTATGGCTACCTTGTTATAACCATAGTATTTGTCAAGAAAGCAGTAATGACTCTTCCCGGCTAGCCTCTCAATGATCTGATCAATAAATGGTAGCGGGAAATGATCCTTCTTGGTGGCCTGATTCAATCGTCTGTAGTCCACATAGACCCTCCAAGAAGTGGGTACCGGGTAACGATCTCCTCTTGAGACTCACTCACAACTATAGTGATGCCTATCTTCTTGGGCACAACATGTAATGGACTAACCCACATGGAATCAGAGATGGGGTAGATAAAATTGGTCGACACTATTTTGATATCTCTTTCATGATCACATCTCAAAGGTTCGAATTCAGCCGTCGTTGGAACTCACGCGAGGGCTTAGTATCCTCTTTGAGATAGATATGGTGGGAGCACATGGCTGGACTTATCCCTTGGAGATCAGCTATACTCCATCCAATCGCCTTGCGGTTTCTTTCAAGAACCTCCATCAAACGAGATTCTTTCTCTCCAGTCAAATCTGTTGAGATAATGACTGGGTACATATCTGGCTCACCTGCAAGGAATCTGTACTTAAGCGACCATGGCAAGGGATTCAACTCTGGGAAACTGGGAGCTAGCAAATCTGGCTTCTAGAATGTCTGAGTGAAAGCAACCAAATCTGCATGGGAGAACTCTTGTTGTGCATGATACTCTAGTGAAGATTGCTCCACTAGTGTGTTTGTAATCGGTACGGGCTCAGTCTCCACCCAAGCCGTCGGCTTTATTGGAATCAGACATGACAAATAATCATTAAAATCATCCCAGTTAATGTATGAATCTGAGGGATCTGAATCAGAATCACATGAAATATACACTGCTTCGCTCTCCATAGCACGATCATCAGCCTCAAATATGTCCTCAGCCAAGAGTGTGCTATCCGAACTCTCACTTGCTAGAATTTGTAACTCTGCAGCATCTGATGGTGTGATAAGAGCTCGTGATATCGAATCGGACCAAAGTGCCTCATCTTCTATAATCATAAATTTGCACTCTTGGTGGACGTTTCACTCTACATCTGTCATCTGCTCCGCATCGCTAGACTGCCCGAAAAAAGCTGGAACTCGTGCTCTGATTTCGTCGATCATCTCTATTTATACACTTTCACCCTAAACGTGAAAGTATACCTTCCCGCTATCAAGGTCGGATCCCACCTTGGCTGTGGCTAAGAATGGATGCCCTAGTATGATGGGGGTATCTATCAAAGACTCAGGGATCTCCATGTCCAATACAACAAAGTCCACGGGGATATTCAGGCCCTGAATTGTGACGACCACATCCTTCAACAACCCCTTCGGCCTCTTGACAGATCTATCAGCAAATTGAAGGACTATCCTGCTCTATCAAAGAGGGCCAAATTCGAACCGATCAAGTAAGGCTGTCGGAAGAAGGTTTATAGAAGAATAGAGTCTGATCGAACCGCTGCTCATGAATATGGCATCCGACATAAGGAGCTCCTATATATGGCCTCTTGGCTGGCAATGGATGGTGAAGCAGGTGGCACGAGTGTGCACATGACTCTCCACATTGTGATTCCTTCTCTTCTTGTGCATGGTGGTCTTCTCTCTCAAGTTCTTCTGGAAGAGAGGGATATGCTCACGTGCCTAATGTAGACTCAACTGAATCTAGAACCTGTCAATCATCTGCTGATTAAACTCTACCTGGTGTGTTTTTTTTTGGGTTTTCTTATTTATTCCCCTTCACTAAGCGGAGTGCTTGAGGAAAGGGGTATAACAGGACCCTTCTCAAATAGAGGGTTAGGAATAGGTTCCTGTGTCTATGAGGGAATGGAGACCACACCAATATCATCATGCATCACATATGGTCTAGAAGATGGAGAAACATGTCCTTTGTTCATATTTTTTGTCTTTTCCATTTTTTTATTTTTTCGATTTTTCTTCAAACTGTCCTGAGATACATCAATAGAAGGTAACACAAAGGAATAAAAAATTGTGGCATCAGCACCACCCACGACATCCGTCTTTGTGTCATCAGCACCTCGCTCTGGCTAATCATCTGGTAGAAGGGTGGCATCAGTACCACGACTGCATCTGGAGATACAACATCCTCAGTACCGTCGGCTGGATCATCATCCTTGGTGGCTTCAGCACCACTGTCATCAACATCCTGAGCGGCATCAGCACCACTGTCCTCCTCGTCTGGCGCTCCTAGATCTCGATGCAGTCGTCACTCAGATGAGGCACCGCTGGCTGGCATCCTACCGTTCCTAAGTGTCACAAAATCAGTATCAAATATGTAGGAGGAAATATCACCCAAGGAATCACTAGGAGTGGTAGTCTTTGTGAACTGTAGATGCTCAGACTTCCTCTTCATATTGTTTGGATTCGGCTCGATCTGAGCAGGTATGGCAACCTTGCCCTTGATAATATCCCTCATCTCCTGCCAGAACTCGTCCATCTCCTGCCGGAAGGATGCCTGCTAGTCTGAGAGTAGGTGGGTGAGATTTTCAAGGGATGGGTTCTCAACGACTGGTCCATGAGAACCAGATGGTTTGACTTGCTAGAAATGAGGCTGGCTCTGCTGGTACTAGTGAGGGGGAGGCTGAGAGTACTTCTAAGGCTGATGCTGCTGCCTCTACTGCTGTCCCTAATGGTAGGGACGAGGACCCTACTTGAAGTGTTGTTGTATATGGGAGTACTGGAGCTACTACTACTGGCTGCTGGCTGCTCTGTCCACCCTAGGCTGGAGGCTGCTGCTGGGACGAGGTGCCTCCGATAGACCACCTGAATCCCAGATGATCACGTCGGATACCAGGCTGCTGCTGGTCATACCAAATCCCGTTGACCTTCATCAACAACTCCTGCTCGTACTAGGAAGGGGAATGAACTACTAGGGGCTGATCCGACTGATACACCACCATCTTAGTGTCTTGGGGTGGTGGTGGATGAGAGTAGTAATGCTACGACTGGACTGGCTCTACCTGTATGTGGTGGACCAGGAAATACTGGGTAGATGGCTGGGTGGAGATGCTGCTGCTAGGATCAACCTGTGACCTGAGACAGGGCTGAGGAGTTGTTTGTGCCTCCTAGAGACACATAATATGGTTCTTCAGGTCATTAAGCGTCTGTGCCAACTGATCTATCTACGTAAGGCCTTGTCACTGCTTCTTCTCTATGATCTCGATGTGATCCAGCTTCTCACTGATAATCCCATGTTAGCTGCAGATGACTCCCATGTTAGCTGCAGATGACTCGGCATGTGCTACTGCTGACGAAGTAGATGGACCTGCATCGATCAGTGCTATCATCTGATAGGACACAGCCTGTAGTTGGGTCTTCCCATGTGTGTAGGCTCGAGTCTGGGACATCACAGTGCATTTTTTTGCCATCTCCTTATAGATGGCCCAGACTTGGTCCTCATCCTTGGTGTAATAGGACCCCCCACATGAGGCATTGACAAGCCCCTGCAGCTCCGGTATCAGCCCACAATGAAATTCTGGACTAGATTGGGCTTTGATATCTCATGGTGTGGACACCAATCGATGAGCTCTCTAAAGCGATTCCAGGCCTCATGAAACTGCTCGTTCAAGATCATGGCGAAATTGTTGATCATAGCTCTAGCTGCGTTGCTCCGACCGACTGGATAGTACTTGTTCAAGTACTCGGTCTGGGGATGTTCCAAGGTGGTGACGTAGCCCCCCCCCCCCCTGAAATGTTTCACCCAATAGGCTGCTCTGTCAACTAATGAGAAAGGAAAGACGACCATCTTGATCTTTTCCTCATCCACGAATCTGTCGTAGATAGTACTGTAGATCATCTCAAACTCCTGGAGATGGAGGTGTGTCTCCTTGGTGGCAAGACCATGGAATCTGGGCAAAAGCTGAATGGCCTAGGGGTGAAGTTCAAAATCGCCCAGGATCTCAGGAGCTAAATCCATTGATGAGTGAGAGTTGCATCGGGATTGTGCAACTGCCTCATTGTGCGTGGTGGTCTCTACTCTGGTTGATCATCTAGTCGTCCGTCTCCTTCTTCAGCTGCTCCTCCAGCTGCGGGTATCACTCCACCGGCTGGTCTCTGTGGATCTCCTCTATCAGCTCTCATCTCTGAGAGCTTTCATTGCACCTCTATCATGAATGCTCCCTGGTCACGAATCTATCTCTGCATGGTCTCCAGGGATGCTAGAAGTGTGTTATTGATGGCACCCTGATCAAGAACGTATGTGGAACCCTGTGGCTACTCATCGGTGCGTCCCTCACTGATGGCCATCTCACGGGTCTCTGCAAAGGCAAAAGGCCCCAACTCAGGTGCCGTCAAATAAACAAATAGTTGTGCTCGTCTCTGCTCTAGAACCTCAGTACTTGAAGAAGTATGATCTATGGGGAACAAGGTGGTAGAGAACTCAGGTTTGGAGAGCGGGTCTGGGCTCTCCGAAACTTTCCTAGATGAGTGGAAAGTAGTGCTCGAGAGCGGTGCTGTCAAAGGCAGCCTAAGGAACCTCCTTCCCATCATCCTGATGTAGGGATGAATGCAGATAGATCTGGAATGCAAATAGGATTGGAAATCAAACCCCCAATTCACCAACGCAACACTGCGATGATGACCATGAAACCTATGTCGTTAATCTTATCAATTTTATTTAGGTGATCAATCAGTCTATCGGAGTGATTAAGCAAGTTGTTTGGAACCCGATGCTCCCAGGAGACTGGTGATGAATCTGTGATTCATCACATCAAAAGTCAAAAATAGAGCCTTGTTCCTGAGAAAATAGAGGCATATTTCCTTTTATCTTGCATAAATAACACTCATGCATGCATCCATAATTCATGCATTTTAGCAGCTCATCTGCATTTAAATAAGAAGCCAAAAATCCCCTGTAAAATACCTCTTCATCAAATAACTTCTTCTCTCTCTCTATATATATATATATTCCTTAATAATAGAGGGAAGAATGCCAAAAAAAAATCACCCTTGTAAAATAGCCCAAACATCCTGAGAACCCTTGTAAAGCCCTCATACAAGCCCCTAATTAGGTCTACTCACTCCTAGAATACTTCTTATTAAAAGACCTTCAAAATGAGACTAATTTCATTGAAATTGGAGCTTGTTTGAGAAACTTGGGTTTTTGGGTCATTTTGTATACTACATATGCATATTTATGTATCTTTGTATTTATGTATCATATTTGACCTCATTTCCGTCTTTGGTCAACATGAAACTTGTAGATCTCATCAAGATCTACAATTTTCATGTTTTGAGTTTTTCCAAATTCGGCTTCCTCTTCTTCCTACACGTGTTTCTTCCTCCAGCCATTCACAGCAGGCCACGTGGCGCCCTCTGATTGCGCCACGCGGCCCGCTGCCCTTCGCCTCGTCCGCCCTCGCCTTCCGCCGTTGGATGGTCGTCCTGATCCAACGGCCTAGCCGCTACCACGTACACCCTTCACATTGACCGTCGGATCAAAGCCCCCGCCTCATATCCATCGTCCGCTCGCGCCTTAATCTCATCACGCCACGTGGCAGCGCGTGCGCCCTTCGATAGCGCCTTCATCTCTTCATCTGCGCCGTTAGCCCTGCAGGCACCTAGACCACCCGATTGAACACCCGACTCCCATCTCAGCCATCCATCAGTACCGAGCCCTTAGCACACCACGTGGCGCTCGCTACGGCCTCGGATCGCCACGGCCAGATCTTCATCCAGCCGCTCATCTCGCTTCGATCACCACCGTTGGATCACAAGATCCAACGGTGGAGACTTCGTCTCCTACCTCGGGTGCCCCTCTCTCCCACGATCTCGGCCTTGCGGGAGGGGCACCCCCTTCCTATTCTTGGCAGCGCTCCTTCCACCGTCGCCGAGATCCACAACCTCCACGATGGCCCCCACTCATCCCTTATCCTCGCCAGCTACTCCGTCAGCCACGTCAACCTCCAGCTCTCTCCCACGAACTCCATAAACCTCGCCCCATCTCCATTCCAGCCGTAACCTTCATCCTTTAAATACCCCCTCTCCGGCCACATTCTTCGCCATCCGCCACTCCAGGGAGGTCCCTCGAGCTCCAAGCTTCCTGTTGGTGACAGCAATTGGTCGATTTGTCGAGCGACGACAGAGATCTAACTCCGGCGAGATCCGCGGCTACCTCCGCCGTGCCGCAGCCTCCCTCGAGCAGCTGCTAGAGCTCGGGACCTTACCGATCCCTTGAGCGACGACCTGGAGCTCAAAGCTGAGCCCCAATCCCCAGGTAACTCCCTCCATCCATGCTCCAATCTTCTTCTTCTTTTTCTTGGATTTTCTCCGCTTTTATTCGCCGTCATCAGCCATCTTCGCGCCTCCTAATCACTCCGACGAGCTTCGTGTTGAAGCTCTGATCCTCGCGGGCCTCTCTACACCTTCAGACACTCTACTTCACCAGCCATCGACCTTCAGCTCCGCCACCTGGCCGGAGCTCCGTCACCCGACCACCTCCCTTCGCCTCAAGCCTCGCCGATCACTCCACTCTCCTCCACGAACACCTGCACGCTTCGGCTACCTCTTCTAACCCCTGCAGGATCTCATTCCTTCATTGGCCGGAGCTTCACCGGAGACAACTTCGAGCTTCATCGTCATCCATCTCCAGGCGCCCCCCGTGGCTCCTGAGACCATCAGCGCCTCCGCCGCATCGTCACGCTCCTGCTGGGATACCTCCGACAACTCGGAGAGCTTCATCGGCATCTGGAGGATCGGGTGGAGCTAGGCGACCTTCACCGGAGCACCGCCCTCTCCTCCGCAGGTGGCGGAGGACCGTTAGAGAAGAAGAAGCAGCAACCGTTCGATCATCTGATCGAACGGTCCTCGCCTCGCCACGCGTCCCCTCGCCGCCCTTATCCTCGACCGTTAATCACACCTCAGATCGGACGACGCTCCAGCCGCCACGCGTCTTCATCGACATCCCTTGGATCCATCTTGATCCAAGGGCCTTCAGGCCGCCACGTCTCCTTATCCGAGCCTCGGCCTCCAAGCCTAGGCTCGGGTGACCCGAAGCTGCATCGAGGCTAGTCCGAACCTCCAGAGGACCCGAGCCTCACTCCGAGCCTCCGACGCCCTCCGAACCTAGGTCGCCCCACGTGAGGAGCACGTGCGGCCTGGGTTATTTGCACAGACGCCCCTGAAGCTTTCAGAAATTGCAAAAAGGTCCCTGTGAAGCAGACACCACGTGAGGAGCACGTGTCTCGTGGAAAAATTGCATAAAAGTCCTGCATGCTATCGGTAATTGCATTTTAGTCCCTGTCAGCATATTTAATTGTTGAAATTTTAATTTCCAGTATTGCATTTACACCCTTGTGTTTGCACGTGTCCCTAGAGTGCATTTTTCATCATTTTGAGATTCTAAAAATTGCATGTTGTTGGAAATTTTGTCCTCTATCTATTAGAACACGTGTTTGATTTTTGTTGGCTTGCTTGAATTATTAATAAATTAAATGGTTCATTTGTGACATATTTTGCCCAGTGATGCCTTTTGATTTTTAGTTAATTATCTGTGCCTTCAAAAATCACCAAAAATTCACAGTAGCTTAAGGACATCATTTTTAACACTCCATAAAAATTTCATATCATTTGCACGCATAACGAGGCCTAAATAAATAGTTTAGTGATTTTCTTGAATTAATTTTAATTAATTCATTTCACAGTAAATTTAAGTTCTGTTAATTTTCCTAGGTCCCTGATCATTAGACCCTCCTAGGATAATTTTAGTTCTTGGAAAAATTGTGATTTGATATTTATTAAAAATTAAACACTGAAAATCACTCTGTCTGTTTATTTAATTCACAGAAAAATTATTTTGAGTCGAAAAATTCCAAAAACATTAGTGTAGGTCATTTTCATCATACATAATCGTCTGGCCAATTTTCATTATTTTTGGACTTCGTTTGATACATCAATTAAATTTAAAGTTAAATTGGCTAAGATTTGTCTGCATATGTCTGCATAAGAAATAAAAAGACCAAAAAAATTGACCCTCGAACATCAACACTTGAAAATTGCTGTGATCCACCTAAGGAGACAGTTGCCTCCCTGAGATCGACCTTGGACTCCACCAAGTAAAAAATATCACCGCTTAAAATTGACCAAAATCTGTCTTAAGTGGTTTTTGATTAATCTCTCGTATCCGACTGCAACGAACACTTAACATTAATTTGGAACTTTAATGTGCCCGAATTAAGTAAGGGTGCGGGAGGCTTATCAAAATGGCGCCGTTGCTGGGGAGGCACGGCTTAGGTTAATTGTAGCATATTTTTGAAGTGTTTGATTTCTAATCCCCGGGTAGTCTGACCCCCGGTTTTTCTTGTAATTATTTCTCTTATTTGTTTTCTTTTTGCATTATTTTTGTGTCACTCTCTGACCTCTATTTCATTTTTGTGCGAGGACCGCGAGGAGTCGGCGACGCTTCAAGGACTTAGCATTTAAAGTGTGTTGAGAGAAAGAGAGGCATTGTACTTTTTATTTTATTTTTCTTTTGCATTATTTCCAGCGGTTCCCGTTTGGGAGCTCGCGCGTGTAAATATAGTGGAAACCGTGTCCCGTGTGCTGTGTGGGTGATTGGTAATTTAGCTTGCACTAGCGGCTCCTCGAGCCAATCTAGGACTTGTTTGTGCTCGTAATCAATAGGACCACACAACACACATAAAAGACGCACCTAGACCGCAGGACTTAGTTCAAATTAAACCGTTCTTCACGCTAATAGAACTGCCTGTCTAGGAGCGGCTTTCATCGCCTGCATTTGCATGTAGAATAAAGTTTTCAATTCTGTATTGCATCCTGCATCAACAAGCGAAGGGATCACTGTAAGTACTCTTTACTTAGCATACGCATCATTGATTTCAACTTGCATCGGCTTTTCTCGATTTCCCCCTCTGATTTTTCTCACTTAAATTAAAAAGGAAATTGGGACTGTACGATAGGCGTGCTTTGTGGTGATTAATTACAGTGATAACCTAACTTTAAAACCGGGACTGCTAACAGTATTGACCAATAAAAGAGAATAAAAACTGAAAATTGTTTGCGGGAGACTAATCCCCGACCTTGTTTTCAGGCTGAGTGAGGTTACCTGAGTGTGTGTGAACACCCTAAGGTAGAGCCCAAATCCCCGTCTTCCATATCACGTTCTAACTGATCCTAGCAAATATCACGAGCCGGATATTTTCAGATTCTTTGACTAGTACCAAGTAGCCTCCGCCTGTCTCAGGTAGATAGGGGCGAAATTGCGGTACTTCGCGACAAGCTGCCAGTAACCCCCCGGGGTGAAGTTCCGGCCTTGTCAGCCTCCGCCTGCTTGCAGGTAGATAGGGGCATGGTCACTGAATCCATCGGCTTGGGATAGGAGCGAAGAAAGGAAGGAGCGGCGGTATCTTAGACGACAGGATAAACAGGGAAGACGCATCCGGCTTTGAGCCGACTTCCCTCTAGGCCGCGTAATCCTTGCTAGATTTGCTTGAAAATCACACTTAAAAACTACAAGATAAATTGGACTCAACTTTGAGTCCTTCACTGTGTTGAGTGTGAATCCTGGGTCTTGGATTGATCTTGTGCTTGCTTCAGGTAGGAGTTAGATCCTATCTTCTTCTAGCTTCACCAAGATGAGTGACTGGGGAGATCTCGACGCACAGTTCACTGATCTCTCTATGAGTCCCCCAAGTAACTCGTCTTTCTCGGTCCGAGCGCACCTTGGACCACCCAGGACTCATGACCCTCTTGAGTCCTGGTTCCCTCCTGCTCAGGGTGGTTACTCTCAAACCAACCCTTTTATCTCCTCTGAGATTACCGAGGAAGACCATTGCCTCGGTAATCCCTTCCTTGATTCACCCTCTAACACCGACTTTATTTTCCAATCCCCAGAACTAGAGGGAGAAATGCCGCCAAGGATGCCGCCCGATGAGGACCAGATGAGACAGATTCTTAGACGCCTTGCTGAAGCCGAACAGAAAAATGCTGATCTCACTGCACGAATAGGGCAGATAATAGTAGCTGAAGGGATCGACCGACCAATGGTCGATACCTACAACCCGGCGAAGAACGAGATCCAAAATTGGCTAGCACCTGCAGTTCCCGACCAGGCATTCGAGCTGAAGCCCCACTTCCTTAGCCTGCTGCCGAAGTTTAACGGAAACCTCAATGAAGAGCCTTACACTTTCCTCCGTGACTTCGAACTAGTCTGCAGCAATCTTAGCCATCCCAATGTTGGCCAAGATTATATCCGGCTGAAGGCCACCCCGTTTGCCTTAGGAGATAAGGCTGCACATTGGCTGAAAAACCTAGGGGTGGTATGTACTACCTGGATGCAGTTCAATGACCTCTTCTTGAAGAAGTTCTACCCACTCAGTAGAACCAATCAGATGCGAACAAAGATTGCCAGCTTCGCCCAAGGACCCTGCGAACCGTTCCACGAGGCTTGGGACAGGTTCAATGACTTAGTACAGAAATGCCCATGCCACGGCATTTCTAAGGCGATCCTAGTCCAAACCTTGTTCTGCGGTCTAACCCCAGAGATGCAGGGGTTAGTCAGTGCCGCCTGTGGAGGAAGCTATCTGAACAAGAACGAACACGCCGTGTGGAAAATCCTAGAGCAGATGGCAGAAACCGGCAGGTCACAGGCCACAAGGGCCTATCAGTTGTCTCCCTCGATTCTATCCAATGAGACTACTAGAAGGACTGTTGCAGATCTGACTGAGGACCTCATCCCCAGCATGGGGATGATTGCAGACAAGCTTACCATGGTCGAGCAGATCCACAAGAGAGTCGCGGAGATGGAGTCTCTTTCGAGCCTTCCCAAGAAGGTGGAGGAACTCTCTGAAAAGGTAGCCAAGATTAATCTACCTACCCCTTCTGCACCACCTGTACCTGTACATCGAGTCCATCTTGTACAGGAACAGACACCGGGGTCTCAGAGCAGCTGGGATCAGACTTACACCCAGCAGAACCATCATGCACCCCCACCAGTGGAGACAGAGTACGAGGAGCCTCCGCCCGTTTACGAGATCAACGGGCTCTAGTATAGCCGTGACCCACTAGTCCGGCAAATCGAGATGGGGAAGGATCAGGCACACCGCCTAACCCCAGTCTACCAGGAGACCAGGCCCGTCACAATCCCGCGATACCAGTCCAGGCCAGAACAGGGGTACCAGCCGCAGCAGCGCACCTACCAGCAGGGGCCAGCACCGCCCCATCAGCAGCAGTATCGGCACGGCCAGCAGGGCCAGTTCAGGACCGCATCCACTCAGCAGCCAGCCCAGCCCACCGAATTGGAGTCCCTCACCTTGGCGATCCAGACCCTGTCTGATAGGGTACAGCAGATGCAAAATGACTACTTGGACATGAGAACCGACATCAATCGGGTCTCTCGTGCTCAGGACCAACAAATGGCGCCTAGGACTCAAATTCCCGCACAGGTTCAGGCCAACCCAAACAGCATTCAGCAGGGCCAGAACCGACCCCGAGATCAGGTATACTATTCAGATAATTATCTATCTGAACATGAGATCCTTTCGTATGATAATGTTAACCATATGTCCCTCAGGAGCGGAAGGACCGTGACCATACCTGATCGGGCACGGGCGCAAAAAGAAGGAACCTCCGAAACTCTACCTGAGGAGAATTCGGAGGAAGAAGAGGAGGAGCATCACCACCGTCACCGCCAGCAGAAGAAGAGGACATCTGAGTCCTCGAAGCACCAGCCCCGCAGTCATCCTGAGTCTGACGACACCGATGAGCCCGCACCTCCATCTGAGGAGGACCAGCCAGAAGAAGCGGAAGAAGCATCACCGATTTCGCCCAAGCATTTTCCTTTTTGTCAGAGTCAGAGTCAGAGTCTGTATAAAAGTCCGAGTCAGAGTCCTGTTCAGAACTCAGTTTCAGCAGCTAATGAAGATATTTCAGTTCCAGAACCTGAGTTAATAATCCCTTTCCCCCAAGCTCTCAAGGGGTGGGAAGAAGAAAAACA
Source organism: Ottelia alismoides (assembly GCA_037367405.1). Taxonomy (NCBI): domain Eukaryota; kingdom Viridiplantae; phylum Streptophyta; class Magnoliopsida; order Alismatales; family Hydrocharitaceae; genus Ottelia; species Ottelia alismoides. The sequence goes on from JAZKJV010000414.1 coordinate 799,680, forward strand.
AAAAAATCCAAAAAGATGACCCTGAGATGGCTGAGTTTTGTAACAAACACATCAAGGTCACAATCCCCTTTGACAAGTTCGTGGAAATGACTCCTGCATTCCAAAAATACCTTAAGGTGAGATGCACACCTACTAGGGTTAGCAGGAAGACCAAAAGCCGTGTTGAGAAACACGTCCTATCAGTAGCCACGACTTGTGCAATAAAGAACTCGTTTCCTCGGAAACGAAGAGACATGGGTGCACACTATGTAGTGAGTCATGTTGATGACATCGCGTTTGCACGCACTCTCCTGGATAATGGTTCCTCGATCAATTTGATGCCCACAGCCCTCTATGAGCGGCTCAATCTCGGACCTCTTAGGAAATCTAGAGCTATTCTTCAGTTTGCAGACAAATCCACTAAGAGGTCCCAAGGAGAGTTAAGGAACATTGTGATCAAAGTCGAGGGGCAAGAATACATGGTGGACTTCACTGTCCTCGATATGGAAACCCCTCGTAATTGGAGAGATTCCCAGATCATTTTGGGTAGGCCCTTCCTCAGAACAGCAGGGGCCTTATTCGATTATAAGAATGGGAAAATTCAGTTCCAAACTCCAGGCGGAGATGAGGAACTTGAGATGAAGCAAACAAGATGGCAGAGACCGGACTCCGAATCCAGCACAGAATACTCTTCTCTCGAAACAGACTGGGAGCATGTAAACTTAGTTGGGCCATGGAGACAGAACCCAGCCAGCACCGATATGTCCATCTCCTTTGAAGATGATCCAGTGCATGAGTCAGTCTGCGAGATCCTCAGGAACAAGTACAGCTCTGAGCCTGCATCGCCCTACATCTTCGATGACATAGAGGCCCAGGTGGGCCTGTCAGTCCTTACATACTTAGGACAATCGGAAGATGAGGATGACGAGTCGGACGAGGCGTTTGCCGATTGCATGGAGACCTTTGACGATCCGACTCCAGAACCAAGCTTGGTGGCATCCACTACAGAACAGGATCCAGCCACTTCCAACACCGAACCAGATCAGATTGAGCCAGACTTCTTAGACGATCATACCATCCCTGAGCTCAAACCTTTACCCACAACCTTGAAGTATGCCTTCCTTGCGGGCCAAGACAAGAAATTTCCGGTCATTATCAGTTCGCAATTGACCGAGGAGCAGGAATCTCGCTTGCTAGAGATCCTGGAGAAGAACCGCAAGGCAATAGGCTGGAGTATTTCCGATCTCCACGGGATAAACCCCGCTCTGTGTTCGCACCATATATATTTGGAGAACGAAGCCAAACCCTCTCGTGAATTCCAACGTCGGTTGAATCCAAATCTACGAGAGGTCGTGAAGAAAGAGATAGAAAAATGGTGCGACGCGGGTTTCATTTACCCAATCTCCGACTCTAAGTGGGTGGCCCCAATCCATGTTGTCCCGAAAAAGTCGGGAATTCAGACGACCACCAACGAGGATGGAGAGGAGATCGTGACAAGAGTACCCACGTCGTGGCGCGTCTGTGTGGATTACAGACGCCTGAATGCTGCGACGAAGAAGGATCATTTCCCCCTACCGTTCATTGATCAGATCCTAGAAAGATTAGCGGGGAAAGAATTCTTCTGCTTCCTTGATGGGTTCTCGGGCTACAATCAAGTAGCCATAGCTCCAGAGGACCAGGAAAAGACCACGTTCACATGCCCCTTTGGTACCTATGCTTTCAGGCGCATGCCTTTTGGGCTATGCAATGCTCCAGGTACTTTTCAAAGGTGCATGATTGCTGTATTCGCCGAAATGGTCGGCGAATTCCTGGAAGTCTTCATGGATGACTTCTCGGTCCACGGCGACTCTTTTGATTCCTGTCTTAGGAATCTGGACCGAGTCCTCAAAAGATGTTGTGAGGTCAATCTGGTGCTCTCCTGGGAGAAAAGTCACTTCATGGTGACAGAGGGCATAGTGTTGGGGCATGTCATCTCCAAGAGAGGAATGGAGGTTGACCCTGCCAAGGTGGACGTGATCAGACGACTCCAGCCACCAACCAACGTACGGCAGTTGCGGTCGTTCCTCGGGCATGTCGGATTTTATCGAAGATTTATCAAAGATTTCTCTAAGATTGCCCGACCGCTAACTGAGCTTTTAGGCAAAGACGCGGAGTTTATTGTCGATCACAAGTGTCTTGAGGCCTTTAAGCTGTTACAAGGAATGATCATGGACGCACCCATCTTACAAGCCCCAGATTGGTCTCTCCCTTTTGAGATCATGACGGATGCCTCAGATTATGCTGTTGGGGCCGTATTGGGACAAAGAAAAGATGGCGTCCCGTTTGCAATTCACTACGCAAGCAAAGTGCTTGATTCGGCTCAGCGTAACTATACAGTTACCGAAAAGGAAATGCTTGCGGTAGTGTTTGCCTTGGACAAATTCAGATCTCATTTAATCGGATCCAAGGTAACTGTGTTCACAGATCATACGGCACTACGATACTTGATGGAGAAGAAGGACGCGAAGGCGCGTCTTCTTCGTTGGATTTTACTTCTCCAGGAGTTTGATTTGGACATCCGTGATAAACCTGGAAAGAAGAACGTAGTAGCCGACCATCTCTCTCGTCTCGAAAATCTTAATACTTCCGAGGTTTCCCCAATTCGAGACACCTTCCCTGACGAGTCGATTTTTGTTATCGACTCACTCCCTTGGTACGCTAATATCGTGAACTATCTTGTCTCCAAGAAAGTTCCCGAGGATTGGCCCAAGAGCCAAATCGACCGACTGAAATCGGACGCTAGACACTACCATTGGGAGGATCCGATCCTTTTCTTTGAAGGACCGGATTGTGTCTGGAGGCGTTGTATTCCTCAGGAGGAATACCAGAGTGTCCTTTCTTTATGCCATAGCTTAGAGGCAGGAGGACACCACTCCGGGAAGAGGACCGCATGGAAGATACTTCAGTGTGGTTTTTACTGGCCGACTCTGTTTCGCGATGCCACCGCCTTCGTGAAGTCGTGCCCAGTTTGCCAGAGAATGGGAGGAACCGTTGGTTCCAAGGATGAGATGCCAATGCAGCCGGTCATCATTTGTGATGTCTTTGACGCCTGGGGCATCGATTTCATGGGCCCATTTCCTGTCAGCCACGGATTCGAATACATCCTTCTTGCGGTTGACTATCTGTCCAAATGGGTGGAGGCTATCCCGACCCGAGCCGCAGACAGCAGGACTGTCTGTAAATTTATCAGAGAGCACATAATCTCTAGGTTCGGGATCCCCAAAATGATGATATCAGACGAGGGTAGCCACTTTGTGAATCGGGAGGTGAAGAAACTCTTGAAGGACTACGGCATCGAACACCGTGTCGCAAGTCCTTACCACCCACAAACCAATGGTATGGCTGAGGTGTCGAATAGGGAAGTGAAAACCATATTGCAAAAGCTTGTCCGCCCAGACAGGAAGGACTGGTCTCAGATCTTGGATCAAGTCCTCTGGGCGTATAGGACGGCTTACAAGACACCGTTAGGCACCTCCCCATTCCGAATGGTATTCGGAAAGCCGTGCCATTTGCCCGCAGAGTTAGTGCACAAATCAGAATGGGCAATAAAAAAGGTCAACTGGAACACACACCTAGGCCGGAAACAAAGAGACATGGATCTGAATGAGCTTGTGGAAGTCAGAAACCGAGCATACGACAACAGTGTGGTGTACAAGGACAAAGTAAAGCGTTGGCATGATAGATATATCAGACGAAAGACCTTTGTTCCTGGACAGAAGGTATGGTTGTTCAATGCTAGGCTGAAGATTTTCCAAGGTAAGTTGAAGTCTAAGTGGACGGGACCATTTGTTGTCCGTACGGTGCATGATAGTGGATATGTCGAGATCTCAGATCTCGCAGATGACGCACCGACATTCCTAGTGAATGGACAGCTGTTGAAACACTTCGTCGAATCCAATGAGAAGTTAGTCCATGTCGAGGAGATTGTATTCATGCGCGAGACAGATACAACAGATTCACATCAAGCCGCGTATGAGACCTTGCAGCAGTGAATTCCAGCCATCCGCAGCATCTCGAAAGATTCAAACCGACTCATCTGTATATATCATCATTCTTGTACAACCTACCCTTTCTCCCGCGACTTTAGTAACCCATCTCCGCCTCATCAGATCACTATCTTGGACTATACTTAGGATAACCAGATCTTAAGTATAGGGGGAAGGGTCACCTAAGTCGGTTCACTGTACATTCTCCAGATCACATTGGTCCTCATACTCATTTCCTACCTATACTTAGGCTGACCTAAGCCTAAGTATAGGGGGGACCGATGCCCGCATTGTACACTCAATTATTGCCCCTCTTTCCCTCGTCCGCCCCATTTCTATTCTTCTTCTACACTTAAGCTGTCAGAGCCTAAGTTTAGGGGGGCGAGACGACTTCTATTCTTTCTATTCCTCTTTGGCTCTTCTACGCTTAGCACGAGCTATGTCTTTTTCTTCGCTCTTCGTGCTCTGAGGACATTGCACACGCTAAGTATAGGGGGGCGTGTATATATTACATATATACTTTACCCATAGCTCGTACTTTCGCGTATTTTTGTATATATTTTACAATAATTACGGGTGGGTAACAAATGAAAAAAAAAATTTAAAAATAGGCTTCTTATTTACTCGTGCATATCATCTCCGCATAGAAAAGTAAAAAGAGTCTTGCATTTTCATAGCATGACATCTCATCTCATCTGCATATCTTTGCATATGCAAAGTGAAAAGCTAGTGGGTTCTGGACCAAGTTATGAGTAGATATTGAGGATGGACTTGATTTGACCTTAATCCACCTAATTTCAGAGGAACCTTACAGGAACTGGAGTTAAGATTTCTCAGGTCAAGTGACTTAATTCTTTGAGTCCGCATGTCTATGTTCACATGTCATCTTGATTAGTCTAAGTAGAATATCTCGTGCGTACGCAGGATTCTTTTAGATAATGACCTAACTTGGACAAGCACTATGCACGTAGCTCTTCACTGATGAGGTGGTGAGGAGGTAGAATCCTTTAACTTGGAGTAGAACACGGGTGGAAACATCCGTCCTCCTCTAGGGAGGGAAGTGCGTCTCAACCTAGTCTAGTGGTGTTGACATCTAAGGACAGGGTGCTGTGGGTTGCAATAATGCTTCAAAAGAGGGATAGTCTACTGACTCAAGAGGAAAAACTCCTGATGTACATGCTGCTTTCGAAAAAAAAAAAATTGCAAAAACTCCAAAAAAATCAGACAGGTTCAAGAAAAAAATAAAATACCTGTCGGATCATGTATACTAGTAAAGAAATGCAGCTGGATGACTTGGCTACACTGGTCAGGCATCCCGGGATAGGTAGCTACACTGGCTACCGTCCATTCTCTTCTCTACCCCCTCCTCTTGAGTTGGTCGCACTTGAACTTAGAAGGGAATACCCCGCTCCTCGAGGAAAGAGTTACTATACCGGGTTATTGAGTTACCTTGTTACAGGAGGCTGGTTCCGAGCCAATTCTGATGTGGAGAGTTACAAATCACTTACACAGTACAAGTAAGAATCATAGTCATCAGAAATTTGCGTTTGAGGATTTGTTCTGACCTGACTATTGAGGCGTCTTGAATAGAAGACTTGTGGAACTTGAAGTCTGTTAGGTCTTAAGTCCAGGTCCAAATAAGGTTCCGCCACACAATTAATCCAAAGTTTGAGTCAGGCTCCATTTTTCAACTTTTGTTCATGACCTTGGTATGGAACCCAAAATCATTTCACTCTTGCATTTCATTTTAGTTGCTCGGAGACGAGCAAGGTTTAAGTATAGGGGGTTGATGAATCTGTGATTCATCACATCAAAAGTCAAAAATAGAGCCTTGTTCCCGAGAAAATAGAGGCATATTTCCTTTTATCTTGCATAAATAACACTCATGCATGCATCCATAATTCATGCATTTTAGCAGCTCATCTGCATTTAAATAAGAAGCCAAAAATCCCCTGTAAAATACCTCTTCATCAAATAACTTCTTCTCTATATATATATATATATATATATATATATATATATATATATTCCTCAATAATAGATGGAAGAATGCCAAAAAAAAATCACCCTTGTAAAATAGCCCAAACATCCTGAGAACCCTTGTAAAGCCCTCATACAAGCCCCTAATTAGGTCTACTCACTCCTAGAATACTTCTTATTAAAAGACCTTCAAAATGAGACTAATTTCATTGAAATTGGAGCTTGTTTGAGAAACTTGGGTTTTTGGGTCATTTTGTATACTACATATGCATATTTATGTATCTTTGTATTTATGTATCATATTTGACCTCATTTTCGTCTTTGGTCAACATGAAACTTGTAGATCTCATCAAGATCTACAATTTTCATGTTTTGAGTTTTTCCAAATTCGGCTTCCTCTTCTTCCTACACGTGTTTCTTCCTCCAGCCATTCACAGCAGGCCACGTGGCGCCCTCTGATTGCGCCACGCGGCCCGCTGCCCTTCGCCTCGTCCGCCCTCGCCTTCCGCCGTTGGATGGTCGTCCTGATCCAACGGCCTAGCCGCTACCACGTACACCCTTCACATTGACCGTCGGATCAAAGCCCCCGCCTCATATCCATCGTCCGCTCGCGCCTTAATCTCATCACGCCACGTGGCAGCGCGTGCGCCCTTCGATAGCGCCTTCATCTCTTCATCTGCGCCGTTAGACCCGCAGGCACCTAGACCACCCGATTGAACACCCGACTCCCATCTCAGCCATCCATCAGTACCGAGCCCTTAGCACACCACGTGGCGCTCGCTACGGCCTCGGATCGCCACGGCCAGATCTTCATCCAGCCGCTCATCTCGCTTCGATCACCACCGTTGGATCACAAGATCCAACGGTGGAGACTTCGTCTCCTACCTCGGGTGCCCCTCTCTCCCACGATCTCTGCCTTGCGGGAGGGGCACCCCCTTCCTATTCTTGGCAGCGCTCCTTCCACCGTCGCCGAGATCCACAACCTCCACGATGGCCCCCACTCATCCCTTATCCTCGCCAGCTACTCCGTCAGCCACGTCAACCTCCAGCTCTCTCCCACGAACTCCATAAACCTCGCCCCATCTCCATTCCAGCCGTAACCTTCATCCTTTAAATACCCCCTCTCCGGCCACATTCTTCGCCATCCGCCACTCCAGGGAGGTCCCTCGAGCTCCAAGCTTCCTGTTGGTGACAGCAATTGGTCGATTTGTCGAGCGACGACAGAGATCTAACTCTGACGAGATCCACGGCTACCTCCGCCGTGCCGCAGCCTCCCTCGAGCAGCTGCTAGAGCTCGGGACCTTACCGATCCCTTGAGCGACGACCTGGAGCTCAAAGCTGAGCCCCAATCCCCAGGTAACTCCCTCCATCCATGCTCCAATCTTCTTCTTCTTTTTCTTGGATTTTCTCCGCTTTTATTCGCCGTCATCAGCCATCTTCGCGCCTCCTAATCACTCCGACGAGCTTCGTGTTGAAGCTCTGATCCTCGCGGGCCTCTCTACACCTTCAGACACTCTACTTCACCAGCCATCGACCTTCAGCTCCGCCACCTGGCCGGAGCTCCGTCACCCGACCACCTCCCTTCGCCTCAGGCCTCGCCGATCACTCCACTCTCCTCCACGAACACCTGCACGCTTCGGCTACCTCTTCTAACCCCTGCAGGATCTCATTCCTTCATTGGCCGGAGCTTCACCGGAGACAACTTCGAGCTTCATCGTCATCCATCTCCAGGCGCCCCCCGTGGCTCCTGAGACCATCAGCGCCTCCACCGCATCGTCACGCTCCTGCTGGGATACCTCCGACAACTCGAGCATCGTCACGCTCCTGCTGGGATACCACCGCCTCACCGGAGCACCGCCCTCTCCTCCGCAGGTGGCGGAGGACCGTTAGAGAAGAAGAAGCAGCAACCGTTCGATCATCTGATCGAACGGTCCTCGCCTCGCCACGCGTCCCCTCGCCGCCCTTATCCTCGACCGTTAATCACACCTCAGATCGGACGACGCTCCAGCCGCCACGCGTCTTCATCGACATCCCTTGGATCCATCTTGATCCAAGGGCCTTCAGGCCGCCACGTCTCCTTATCCGAGCCTCGGCCTCCAAGCCTAGGCTCGGGTGACCCGAAGCTGGACCGAGGCTAGTCCGAACCTCCAGAGGACCCGAGCCTCACTCCGAGCCTCCGACGCCCTCCGAACCTAGGTCGCCCCACGTGAGGAGCACGTGCGGCCTGGGTTATTTGCACAGACGCCCCTGAAGCTTTCAGAAATTGCAAAAAGGTCCCTGTGAAGCAGACACCACGTGAGGAGCACGTGTCTCGTGGAAAAATTGCATAAAAGTCCTGCATGCTATCGGTAATTGCATTTTAGTCCCTGTCAGCATATTTAATTGTTGAAATTTTAATTTCCAGTATTGCATTTACACCCTTGTGTTTGCACGTGTCCCTAGAGTGCATTTTTCATCATTTTGAGATTCTAAAAATTGCATGTTGTTGGAAATTTTGTCCTCTATCTATTAGAACACGTGTTTGATTTTTGTTGGCTTGCTTGAATTATTAATAAATTAAATGGTTCATTTGTGACATATTTTGCCCAGTGATGCCTTTTGATTTTTAGTTAATTATCTGTGCCTTCAAAAATCACCAAAAATTCACAGTAACTTAAGGACATCATTTTTAACACTCCATAAAAATTTCATATCATTTGCACGCATAACGAGGCCTAAATAAATAGTTTAGTGATTTTCTTGAATTAATTTAAATTAATTCATTTCACAGTAAATTTAAGTTCTGTTAATTTTCCTAGGTCCCTGATCATTAGACCCTCCTAGGATAATTTTAGTTCTTGGAAAAATTGTGATTTGATATTTATTAAAAATTAAACACTGAAAATCACTCTATCTGTTTATTTAATTCACAGAAAAATTATTTTGAGTCGAAAAATTCCAAAAACATTAGTGTAGGTCATTTTCATCATACATAATCGTCTGGCCAATTTTCATTATTTTTGGACTTCGTTTGATACATCAATTAAATTTAAAGATAAATTGGCTAAGATTTGTCTACATATGTCTGCATAAGAAATAAAAAGACCAAAAAAATTGACCCTCGAACATCAACACTTGAAAATTGCTGTGATCCACCTAAGGAGACAGTTGCCTCCCTGAGATCGACCTTGGACTCCACCAAGTAAAAAATATCACCGCTTAAAATTGACCAAAATCTGTCTTAAGTGGTTTTTGATTAATCTCTCGTATCCAACTGCAACGAACACTTAACATTAATTTGGAACTTTAATGTGCCCGAATTAAGTAAGGGTGCGGGAGGCTTATCAACTGGCCCAATCCCACTATCAGTTTTTCCAAGCCAGTACGGAATGCGAACCGTTTACTGACTACCCGATCTATCCACTATACTAAGGACGTCCCAGACCGCTTAACAGCAACCCAGAGAAATCCTCACTGGAGAACAACCAACCGCAAAATCGCAAGTCTAAAGGAAGTTCAGGTATGGCTCTAGCCTAGGGTGCGGATCACTCTCTTGCTACAAAAAACCAACCAATGAGGGGGTGACTCTCCCTAAAACAAATATTTTTGAGTGAAATGTATTTTAGGGTCGAGTTTGCATTAGCAACCTCGATTTTATGCTTTTCACTTTTTTAGGTATTTTTCAAATAAAAGCAACGCCTAACGATTTTTTCGAGCTCCTAGGTTATTTTGAGTCTAAAAACAGGGGGAGGAAGTCAAAAAAGGTGTTGCGTGATAAAACATTATGATTTATGCAGAGATAGAAATTCGTACCTGTCTCCAGCACTCTACATGCAAGGTGATCCGCGCGTAAACTAAAAGATAGAAAATAAACTAACTAGATAATGCACGAAGAAATCGGCCTTAAATTAGCAATTTCTAATGATCGTGAAGAACAATGGCAAAGTGATTAGAGAGAGTGGTCAAAGACCGATCTCGAATGTCGATCGGTGTCTGCCACAACGGATCCTGTACGCGCTCTGTACAACCTCTAGCGGCACGTGACCTCTCAATCGATCGAGTCAGCTTTTTATTATTTATTTTTATCTAGGTCCAATTACGATCTATAGTAACATGCTAGAAATTAGGTGTTGGACCTTATCTACTTACGTCACAATCACCAAAATTCCTAAGTCTAGGGGCCAAATCTGCATGAATCAAATAGAAAATAAAAGCAATCAAAACAAAACCGCGAGAAATCCGATGAGGTCCCTCGAGCACACTAGTGCTCGGTGAAATAGACCGTGATGGTTCAAGTGTTCAACAAGTGTCTAAAATGTCCTAATATTACAACAATAGTTCAAATGTTCTCCAAAATAAAATAACTATCTCGTGCTCTCCTCCTGCTCCTCCTCCTGTGCGGGTCCTCCAAAAAGAGTCCGAGTCGTAGTCCGACGGTACCTTGCACAAAAAGCAAATCATAGATAGGTCAGAAAACAGTTATAATATATAGAGACAAATAAAGCAGATAAACAATGATTACTAAGTAGTGCTCCCCAGCAACGACGCCATTCTATTGATCGTACCTTGCAACTCGGGTTAGGAAGGTAAATAATCAAGGGTCATTGTGACCCGAATCAGAAGGCCAAATCAACTAGAAAAAGATAAAAACCACTTAAGGCAAGAGATAAAATAATCAAGCACAGACAAATGTAAGTGGTCTTCGCTATTATTTTTACCTGGTATAACAAACAGGGTCGAACACAAGGAGCACGAGTAAACCTATGAAGTATTCAATTTCAGAAAATAAAATAAAGTAATTTTTTAGAGGTTTTTAATTTTGCCAATGTTTAGTTTTTGAAATGAAAGATAAAAATCAAGCCAAAAGAAAAACAAGGCACATAATAAGTTTTTTGAATTTTTATTTAAGACTAAAAATGCAAAAAAAATCAAATAAAAATATTTTTGTGTTTTTGAAATTTTAAAGTGTTTTGGTAATTTTCTAGGGCTTTTCAATGGTTTTATGAATTTATAAAAATAAAATAAGGGCAAAAAATGCAAACAATGCACAACCAGGACACTATTGCAAGTTAAAAATAATCAAAATGCCCTAAAGTCCTGGTTATGAATTTTATTATAAGATATATATATATATATATATATATATAACTCTATAAACATGAACTCGAATGAGATTTTTTATTTTTCTACAATTTATATGATTTTTATAAGTTTTTAGGTATTCTGTGATTTTTAGGGCATTTCTAAGGAGTTCTAAAATAAGACTGGTATTGAAGACAAAGAACATAAAAACTCAAAATTAAGAATTTTTGTAGAATTTTAGAGGTAATTTTTCAAATTTTTATGTATTTTTCTAAATAGAATGGATTCTTCTTGTGGGTTTTTTTAGAAAATAATACACGAATCCACAAAAATCACCATAAATATTACATGCCAACAGGAGCTAACAGTAATTTTTAGAAAATTTTTGGGGGTAATTTTCAATTTATTTAATGAAATACAAGTAGGTTGCTGATGAATAACCATTCATCACTCTTTATTCTATTATTTTAGCTACAAAACCTATGCAAAACACATGTATATTCATGTAAATAGCATAAATTGTCAATTGGCATGCATTGTGTAAATTACAATAATTAGCATGTTTTTGTGCATAAATAAAAGAATAAAGAAATAAAAAAAAGAGGGAGATATTTAGAATAAATATTGAGCGACCTAATCCCAAGGAGGGCTCAACATGGGCCTGACCACAAAAGAATCCATGTAGAGGGAGATAGGGTCGTTCACATGTGTACATACACCTATGTATATAAATAAAAGTATTTTCGTCTAAATAAAAATAAAAATGTATTTTTGTTATATGTACATATTTGTAAGATAAAAATAAAATAAAAATGGGGAAAATAAAATAAAAATAAAAATAAATAAAATTTCCTTCTTCATTGTACATAGACCATGTGTACAGAAATAACATATCTATTTATTTCCCCTTGTAAACAAATATATTAAATCTAATAAAAATATATTCACATTCCAAATTTATGATGTAAATAAATAAAATAAAAATCATAAAAATAAACATAAATAAAAAGAAAAAGAAATAAAATCAATTTCTACCTTGTATATATACCATGTAAATATGTATATAAGCTATTTATTTAACCTATGTAATAAAGAATAAAAATAAAATAAAAATACACTATTATTCCAAATTTTATTCTATAAATAAAATATAAAATGGGATAATTGTATAAAAATAGACAATTAAAAATAAAAATTAAAAATGAATATATGTATATACCTATATATAATAATAATTATAATGTAAATACATAAATTTTATTTCAAAAAAATAAATAAAAATAACTAAAAATTATTTGAAAATAAATAACATTTATTATGTTTTAAGTTTTTTCGAAATTATATCATTTTATTATTTTTTTTTGAATTTACAAATAATTATCAAACGGTGGCATGTGATTGGTCCACGAGGGATGTTGACCCCCGGTCAACTCCCCCCAGACCTTTTACCCGCGGATATCGCTCCAGACCCGAGTTCTCCTAATTTCCCCTACGTGATCCGATCACCGTTTACCCAAACCCCAGGTCCTAATCACGCCCCACTGATCCAAGATCCACCCCGCCTCCTTACCTAGGGGTCCGTGCTTCACCAAGCCGGGCCCGACCTCTTCTTCTCGGACCTGAGCTGCTATTTAACTGAACCTCCGCTACAATTTTCACCCTATACTTGGATGTGCCCCTTCGTCCCAGGACCTCCACCTTACTCCCCAGAGTGACAGCTGCGCGAGGAGGGTGTCGAAGAGAGGACAGAGAGCCTCCAGCTATCGATCCGGCGACTCTTGCCGCCGTGCGCCGCCGCGAGTTGCGCCAGAGCCTCGGGACCCGACGTCCCTTCGAGGCTACGACCCATAGCTTCCTGAGCTCGTCCCCAGTCGACTCCAGCCATCAGGTAGACTTGAATCCCTTAGTTTTCCCTAATTTTCAATTACACCCAAATCACCCTATCATCATCGTCGATCGATTTAGCCCGCTCCGATCATCCATTTCATCATCGAACTCGACCATCCACCTTCGTGAGACCTCTCCCACATTCTGCACCCCACTTACCCACCTTGGTTGTCCCCGGAACCATGGCTCGACCTCCACCGCCGTCGCCTCGCCGAAGGTCGTCCATACCGACTCGCCGACCACCATTCCACCCCTAACCGGGTCGAGGCAATTTTGCCTTCGACCCAGGAAGCTGTTGGTGCCCATTTGCAGGTGAATGCGACCCATCTGAGGGTCAAGACAGTTCAGCCCAGGAGCTTCCTCCCTCCGCCGTCACCGGGCTCCGGTGGTCCCCGGCGTCATCGGAGGATTCCAGCAGCTGCGGAGACATCAAGGCGGAGCTTTCCATATCCCAGCAGCGCCAGAGGAGGTCCCCACCGCGCACACGAAGCCGGCGAAGCTCGCCGGCGAGCTATTCTTGGAGGACCCTCCTCCGTCGTCCGATCATCCCCGACGCTCCAGATCCTATCTCAGTCGTCCATTTGAGGAGCGTCAGCCACCGTCAGATCTCTCTGGGGTGATCAGGACCGTTTGCTTCAACGAAGGGGTGCCCCTGTTTCTCAGTCGTCGATCAACTACGTGGCACCCCCTCATCCGTCCGATAATAAGAGGGGTAAATTCGATTAGGCCCCTGCTCTTTTGTTTTTACGCTTTAGTCTTGTAAATATTTTATACAATTGTTTTTATTTTGTAAAAATTGCACATCAGACCTCTATGCTTTTTCTATTTGCATTTTAATCCTTCTATATGTGGGCCACATGCTTCGACACGTGTGGACTTGGATATTTTGCAATCTATACCCTGTCTTTCATGTGCTTTAGTGTTTGATCTTTTATAAATAGAATTTGGCATATATACCCCTCTGTGTCTGATACATGTGCGTCACGCGTTTTTGCTTGATTTTTGCAAACCAGGCCCTGAAGTTTCTTGTTTTGTTATGGTTTAGTCCTGGAACATACTTTTTAATGCAGTTAGGTCCCTATGCACTGTGAGATGTTATTTTATTTAAATAAAATAGCAAATTTAATCCAAATTGTGTGAAATTTGGACACATGGCTCCTGCCACTGTGTAAAAATTTTTCTAAATTTTGGGTACATTTTTGAGATGTTTTGATATTTCAAAAAATTCAAAAACAGTAGTTTTTGCTTCTATCCAGTTTTAGAAAATCATAAAAAATATAAAAACTACTTAAAAATTCCAAAAAAAATTAGATTTTGTTCTTTTGGTTTGTTTGATTTTCTGTGCAATTTTGGCTATTTTTGGATATAGAAAACCTTAAAAATAAAAAAACATCAAAAACTTATACAAATTCTAAAAAATTATAGACAACTCAAAAAATAATAAACTCTTTTTCTAAATTTTCCTTGTTGTTTTTATTTCTCATAAAAATTAACTCCAGGCTGTGAAAGATCCATTTGATATTTTTCATGGGACTTGAAGCCTGGTTGGACAGATTGCTCCGGTTTTTGCATTCCTTTGATTTTTAAAAATTATTTAAAAAATTAGAAAAATCTGAAAATTCACCAAAACATTAAAAAAACCTAAAAAACATAAAAATATTTTTGTTTGAATTAGCATTTTAGAGTGTTTAAATAATTTGTTGAGTTTGCCTTGTTTTGCCTTTTTCTTATTTTCCTTTATTATTAAAAATCCAAAAAATATAAAAACCATTAAAAATCCACCAAAAATATTTGTTTTGTTTTATTATGTTTTTAGTCCCCTGAGACCGACCCTGGGTGCTATGCCAGGCTAATCTCATAGCCAGGACTGCTATTGTTGATTTCGTTGATTTGTATCTTTTGATGATGGTCTGCTTTTATTTTTCTTGATTGACCGATCTCTCTCAATCCGGGTTGCAACGACCCGAGAGTGATTATTTTTACCTGAACTGGATTGATTGATCAATATCGGGACATCAGAATGGCGCCGTTGCCAGGGAGCACGGCTTAGTAGTCGATTTTGTTTTCTTTTTGTTTTCTTTTGTTTTTCGCAGTTTTCCGCGACTTTTTCTTCGTCCGTGGCTTTCCCAGCTTTTTGTTTTTCTTTTATTTTCATTTTCTTTATTTTCTTTCATTTTGTTTTTATTTGTTTTGAGTGTTTATTTTTATTCGCATTTTTGTCCATATACCCTTTTCTTGTTTATTTGCTTTGTTTATCTGGTCTGACACATCTGCTTGTCTAATTGCGAGGGCTCGAGGACCGAGGTAGCTCTTTTCGAAGAGCCGACACAACTGCGGGAATCAGAGGCGGCTCCCTTCTACACGGAGCCACAGGAGAGCGTGAGGAGTCGAGAAGGAGTGCGGGAGTAGTGTAGTTTACATTAGGTTTATTTTCTGCACATTAAAGTATTGTAATAACACAGGGACTAGAGACAAGACACTTGGACTCTTGGGGTCTATTTCGCCGAGCACAGATGTGCTCGAGGGACCCCACCGGATTTTTCGCGGCTTTTCTCATGGTTTTGTTTTTCTATCATTTATTCCTGCCATAGTGATTCATGCGGATTTCAGCCCTAGCTTAGGATTTTTCTTGATTGCGCCGTAATAAGTAGGTTCCACACACCTAATACTTTGCCTGTACCTATAGAACGTAATTGTACCAAAATAAAAATAATAAAAAGACTACTTGATCACTTGAGGGGTCCCGCACCGCTAGAGGTCGTATATAGTGCTGGCAGGACCCGTTGTGCCGGGCACCGATCGGCATCCGAGACCGGACACCGACCCCTCCTGTTGACCATTTAGGCATTGTTTTTTCGAGTAGAACTACTTTGTTTAGGGCCGGTTTCCTCTTGCATCATATAGGTATTTTAAATTCTGTCTTTAAATTATGCGCGGATCATATTGCATGTAGACTGCTGGAGTCAGGTGCGCCTTTTATCTCGTGCATGCATCATTGATTTCCTGGCATCGGCTTTTTCGTCTTCTCCCCCTGTTTTTGAACTTAAAATAACCAGAAGAACTGAAAAATTCATTACAAGATTGTTTGATTTAAAAAATACCTAAAAACAAAAACTATAAAATTGGGACTACTAAACATACTTGACCCTAAAAGACACTCCACTTAGAAATTTGTCTTGGGGAGAGCAACCCCCTCATTGTCTGGTTTGCATGTGCGAGACAGTGACCCGCACCCTAGGATAGAGCCATATCTGAACCTCCTTCAGACTACTGCTTCTTGGCTATCCATTATCCAGTGAGGATCGCTCCGGTTTCCGGTAAAGTGGGCCGTGATATCCTTAACAAAGCGAGTCGATCGGGTAGCTGGTAAACAGTCCGCGGCTTGTACTGACTGGGAATGATCTAGTTCGGGACCGGGACAGTCTCCTGGGGGAATCGGATTCCCAACAGGTCACGTAACCGCTCTTCTATCTTGACTTGATCACCTAATAACAACTGACAAGATAACTGACAGAACTCTTACGGTCTTCAGCTCGTGTGGAGTAGGTGAATCCGGGGTTTGTTTGCTCATCATAGTTGTTTCCAAATCCCATCCGCCCGACTCGCCAGATCAAGATGATGGGCAGGAGGTCCCGTAGGCAGCCTCTGGCTGCATCGCTTTTCAGCACTCCAGCCCATTCATCTAGGTTGGTTTGTGAGAGCCAAGACCCACTCTCCGAACCTGAGTTCGACTCCACCTTGTTTCCCCTTGACTACCCTTCTTCTATTTCTGAGATGCCAGTGCTAGATGAGAGACCACAGACTGATTTATCGGCACCTGAGTTTGGGTCTTTTGCCTTTGAAGAGACCATGGCCGGCAGCAGCGACGACCGCACCGGAGGTCCCCGAGCTAAGCAGACAATTATCATGGACCAGTGTGCGATCAACACCACCTTGATCGCCTCCTCGAGACAGTGCAACAGCAGCTGAGGGATCAGGGTGCCTTCACGATTGAGATGAGAAGAGAGATGGAGTAGATGAGAGCTGACTGCGACCAGTGCGGGCCCAGAGATGAACCAAGGAGACCCGACGATGCAGTAGCAGTCGCAGCAGCGGCAACCGCAACAGCAGCAGCGGCAGCCGCAACAGCAGCAGCCGCAGCAGCAACAGGTGCAGCAGCAGCAGCACCAGATCAGCCGAGACCGATGCGGGAGATACACAACCCCGGATCGACACTAACGCAACATTGGGTAGTACTTCCAGCCATCGTGGGGGACTTCAAGTTCACCCCGAACACATTGCAACTTCTACCCCAATTCCATGGACTCGCCACGGAGGAGCCCCATCTACATCTCCAGGAGTTCTTGATTATCTGCAGCACCGTCCACGACCGTCAGGTGGACGAGGACACTATCAGGATGATTGCCTTCCCCTTTTCACTGGCAGATAGAGCAGCCACCTGGCTGAAGCATCTGGGGAAGTTTGTGTACACCTGGGAGCAGCTCCGCACCGAGTACTTGAACAAGTACTATCCACTCGGGCGGAAGAACGCAGCGAGGTCCCTGATCAACAACTTCTCCATGCTCCCCAACGAGCAGTTTCACGACAGATGCCCGCACCACGAGATCTCGAAGCTGAACTTAGTTCAGAGCTTCTTCTGCGGGCTGACACCAGAGCTGCAGGGCCTGGTGAATGCTTCATGTGGCGGGTCCTACTTCACCAAGGATGTGGATCAGGTCTAGGCCATCTACGAGGAGATGGCCGAGAACTACACTGTGATGTCCAAGACCCGACTCTACACTTAGGGACGCCCCCAGCCATAGACCGTGCAGTACTAGAGGATCGCATGGGTCGACGTCGGTCCTTCCACTTCGTCAGCGACAGCCACACAGACCGAGTCCACAGCCACCGACATGGGCATCATCAGCGAGAAGCTGGACCAGATGGAGATTATAGAGAAGAAGCAGTGTTAGGGCATATCGCAGATGGATCAGATGGTACAGACACTGAGTGACCTGAAGACACAGATCATGTGTTTCCAAGAGGCACAAACGGCTTCTCAGCCCCGTCTTCAGTCACGAGGAGATCTGAGTGGCAGTGGCAGCTCGTCCCAACGCTCCAGCTCCAGTCAGCATAGACAGGTCCACCTTGTACAGGCGGAGCCGTACCATCAGCCACAGCCTTACTACCAGTAACCTTCATCCCCAGACACTCAGATGGTGGTCTACCAGCCGGATCAGCCTCTGGTCGTACTCCCTCTACCCACCTACGAGCAGGAGCCGTTGATGGACGTCAGCGGGATTTGGTACGACCGACTCCAGCCCGGTATCCGACGAGACCATCTCGGATTCCATTGGTCAGCCGGAGGTACCAGTTCCCAGCAGCAGCCTCCAGTTCAGGGTGTCCAGTACGACCATCAACGAGATCACCAAATCAACGAGATCACCAGCAGCCCTAGCCCCAGTACACCAGCAGCAGCAATAGTCATTCCAGCCACCATCACCAACATTATGGTCCTCATCCCTATCAGCAGGGACAGTCTTGGAGGCGTGAGCAGCCTCAGCCACAGTATCATCCCCAGCAGTACCCCTCTCACCCGCAGCACCAGCCACAGCAGCAGCCTCACTACCAGCGATGCCACCCATCAGGTTCTCATGGGCCATCCTATGAGAACCCAGCCTTAGACGATCTAGCTCGCCTCATGACCGAGCAACAGGCTACATTCAGACAGGAGCTGGACGAGTTCCTCCAGGAGATGCAGGAGATCGTGAGAAGGAAGGCCACCATACCTTCCCAGAGTGAGCCCAACCCGAACAACCTCAAGAGGAAGTCTGGGCAGGTAGATTTCACAGAGTATGCCACTCCGAGTGATTCTTTTGGTGATATGTCTGCATTTCTATTTGATACTGACTTTGTCACACTTAGGAGCGGTAGGATGCCAACAGGCGATGCCTCGTCTGAGCGACACCCCCAGGCCACTTCCCGAGCGCCAAGCAAGGAGGAGCGCGGTACTGATGCCACAAGAGATGATGACGGTGGTGTTGATGCCACCATGGATGCTGATCCCACCGACAGTACTGATGCCGTCGCTTCACCAGATGGAGGAGGTGGTACGGACGCCACCATTGTTGCCGAGCTAGAGCGTGGTGCTGATGCCGCGAGTCAACCTGCCGAGGGTTGTGCTGATGCCACCGTTTCTACTACTGCTAGTCCTGTAGTCTTTCCATCTGTTCATGTATCTCAGGACTTATCTGGAAATAAAGGAAAGGGTTTATTTTATTCTGATCCACCTGTGGTGCATGATGATGTATGTGTGGATTTTTGTCGTGCTTGAGCAGCCTAGACCCTCTCCTAGTCCTTCATCTGAGAAGGACCTTGTAGTCCCCTTCCCTAGAGCACTCCATTTGGGTAAGGAGCAGAAAAAAGAAATCAGAAAAAGAACCATCAGGTAGAGTTCAACCAACAGATGATCGATCGATTCCATATCCAGCTGACTCTCCAGGAGGCCTTGGAACACATCCCTCTACTCCAGAGATCACTCAGAGACAGGACCACAGTTAGGAGGAAGAGGAGGAACCACCAGTTAGAGATCCATGTGCTCACCCGAGCCACGTGTTTCGCGATTCAGAACCGTCTGCCGGCTAGGAGGCCAGATTCAGGAGCCCCATATGTCAGATGCCATATCCGTGAGCAGAGGTTCGACCTCACTCTATTAGACATCGGTTCTTTGATCAACCTACTTCCGACAGTCCTTCTCGGCCGCTTCGAGTTGGGCACTCTACGACAGAGCAGGACAGTCCTTCAGTTTGCTGATCGATCTGTCAAGAGGCCGAAGGGGTTGCTGAGGGATGTTGTCATCACGATTCAGGACCTGCAATTCCCCATGGACTTCGTTATGTTGGACATGGAGATCTCTGAGTCTGTGACCGATACCCCCACCATTCTAGGTCGCCCGTTCTTGGCCACATCCAAGGCAGTGACCGACCATGATAGCAGGAAGGTATACTTTCACATCTAGGGTGAGAGTGTACAAATAGAGACAGTCGAGGACATTAGAGTCAGAGATTCAGCATGCTCAGAGCCGACCACAGATTCAGAGCAGATGACAGATGCAGGGCCAGACATCTACCAGGACTGCGATTTTGTGATTACAGATGATGAGGCAGTATCGGCAGATCCAGTCGCACAGGCCATCCTCTCACTTCAGAGTCCGTTGATGCAGAGACGCCAGCAGAGGAGAGCTTGGAGAGCGCATTCTTGGTCCAGGACACCTTTCAGGCAGTAGAGCTGGTTCCCGATCGCGAGACAGATTTCTGTGAGTTTGATAAAGATCCCTCGGAGTCAGATTTTGATTTGGCAGAGTTTGATGATTTTCTACCATGTCCGACTTCCACTGAGCCTGCAGCTAGGGAGGAGGTTGATGCCATGCAGAGTAGAAACAGTC
This sequence comes from Ottelia alismoides, assembly GCA_037367405.1. Taxonomy (NCBI): domain Eukaryota; kingdom Viridiplantae; phylum Streptophyta; class Magnoliopsida; order Alismatales; family Hydrocharitaceae; genus Ottelia; species Ottelia alismoides. The sequence goes on from JAZKJV010000414.1 coordinate 820,035, forward strand.
CAGCAGAGCCGCCTTCTCTAGATACTGATTGTGAGCGAGAGTTTTCGTTCTCCCATGTAGATTTGGCAGCATTCACTCAGAGCTTTCAGAGGCCAGATCTGCCAGCACCAACTTGTCCAGAGCTGAAGCCACTTCCTGCGTCACTGAAGTATAGGTTCCTTGCGGGTGAGCATGAGATGTACCCAGTCATTATCTCCGCCGATTTGACTGGAGAGAAGGAATCCCGTCTGATGGGGGTTCTTGAAAAGAACCGCAAGTGATAGGATGGAGCGTAGTTGATCTCTAGGGGATAAGTTCGGCTCTGTGCTCCCACCATATCTATCTCGAGGATGAGACGAAGCCGTCGCATGAGTTCCAATGGCGGCTGAACCCGAATCTGAGAGAGGTTGTCATGAAGGAGATCTCGAAATGGTGGAGCACCGATTTTATCTACCCCATCTCCGACTCCAAGTGGGTCAGTCCGTTGCATGTGGTGCCCAAGAAGACGGGCATCACTGCAGTTGTTAGCGAGTCTGCAGAGGAGATCGCTAACCGGGTACCCACTTCTTGGAGGGTCTGCGTGGAATACAAACGACTAAACCAAGCCACCAAGAAGGATCGTTTCCCCCTGCCCTTTATTGATCAGATCATTGAGAGACTGGCAGGGAAGAGCTACTATTGCTTCTTGGATGGGTACTATGGCTTCAATCATGTGGCCATCATGCCCGATGACCAGGACAGGACTACCTTCACCTGTCCATTCGGGACATATGCTTTTAGACGCATGCCATTTGGGCTATGCAACGCCCCTGCAACTTTTCAGAGGTGCATGCTGTCTATATTTTCAGACATGGTGGGGGAGTGCTTGGAGGTCTTCATGGATGATTTCTCGGTCTACGACGACAGATTCGACTCCTGTCTTGACTGCCTAGACCGAGTCCTTCAGCGATGCATTGAGGTTCACCTTGTGTTGTCTTGGGAGAAGAGTCACTTCATGTTTACTCAGGGGATGGTGCTTGGCCATATCATCTCCAACAGGGGCATGGAAGTTGATCCGGCCAAGGTAGATGTCATTAGAAAACTCACACCACCGTCCAACCTGCGGCAGTTACGGTCTTTTCTGGGGCACTCGATTTCTACCAGAGCTTCATTCATGATTTCAGTAGGATTGCCCAACCGTTGACTGATCTGCTTACGAAAGACACCGAGTTCCTTGTCGATGACAAGTGTCTTTCGTCGTTTGAGACTCTCAAGAGCTGTGTTGTAGTGGCTCCTGTTCTCCAGCCACCTGATTAGTCTCTCCCATTCGAGACCATGATAGATGCCTCCGATTTTGCCGTAGGGGCCGTGCTGGGACAGAGGAGGGATGGAGTACCATTTGCTATTCACTACGCTAGCCGTACATTGGATGTCGCACAACGAAACTACACAGTCACTGAGAAGGAGATGCTAGCCGTAGTTTTTGCCCTAGATAAATTCAGATCTTACATTATCGGATCTAGAGTGACCATATACACTGATCATACCACCATCATGTACCTCATGGCAAAGAAGGATGCCAAAGCCATATTGACCAGATGGATCCTTCTACTCCAGGAGTTTGACATAGAGATTAAGGATAAGCCTGGAGTCAAGAATGTGGTGGCAGATCATCTCTCCCGATTAAAGCATCTTGAGGATTCTGAGCAGACTGAGCCTATTTGTGAGACCTTCCCAGATGAGGCAATCCTTGCTATAGCCTCTCTCCCGTGGTACGCTGATATTGTGAACTTTCTTTTTGCTAAGAAAGTTCCAAAAGATTGGCCTAGGCAGAGACTTGAGACCTTCCTCGCGAAGGCCAAGTCCTACCACTGGGAGGATCCCATCCTTTACCATGAAGGAGGGGATAGCGTCTGGCGTAGGTGCATTCCTCAGGAGGAGCACCATAGCATCCTCACTTACTGCCATAAGCTTGAGGCAGGAGGACATCACTCTGGGAGGAGAACGGCACAGAAAGTGCTCCAATCCGGCCTATGGTGGCCTACCCTCTTCAAGGACTCTGATGAGTTCGTGAAGAGGTGTACTGATTGTCAGAGGATGGGCACTTGTAGACAGCGTGATATGATGCTGATGCCGCCCATTCACTTCTGTGAGGTTTTTGACGCATTGGGCAACGATTTCATGGGTCCATTCCCTAGGAGTCAGAGATTTGAGTACATTCTGTTGGCCGTGGATTATGTTAGTCGTTGGGTTGAGGCTATACCCGCCCGAACCGCAGATGCTAGGACTGTTTGCAGATTTTTGAGGAAGCATATCATTTCACGGTTCGGGGTACCTCGATTGTTGATATCTGACGGGGGGTCTCATTTCGTCAACGACAAGGTAAAGGCCCTTGCTAGCGAGTTCGGCATAGACCATCGAGTTGCCACTCCATACCACCCTCAGACGAATGGTCTTGTTGAAGTGTCGAACAGGGAGATCAAGACTATATTGCAGAAAGTCGTCTGCCCTGACCAAAAGGATTGGTCACCGCTTTTGGACTCGATCTTACGGGCATATAGGACATGTTTCAAGACTCCTTTGGGTACATCTCCCTTTCGCCTCGTTTATGGCAAGTCGTGCCATTTACCTGTTGAGCTGAGACATAGGTCACTTTGAGCTGTCACTGATATACTTTTGGATCCAGATAGTGTAGGAGATCAGAGGAGGGAGAGTTAGCAGCCTTAGAGTAGCTTCATGATACCGCCTTCTCAAATAGCCTTCAGTACAAGGAGAGAGTGAAGGAGTGGCATGATTCTCATATCAGCCACAAGCATTTTGAGCCTGGACAGAGAGTATGGATGTTTGATGCTAGGCTTCGTCTATTTCCAGGGAAGCTACAGAGCAAATGGAAGGGACTGTATTTGGTGAGAAAGGTACACGACAATGGGAACATTGACATATCTGAGTTGACTTCTAAGAGTACCTTTCGAGTGAACGGCCAGCGGCTCAAGCCATATCTAGATCATGAGCCGTGGGTCGTTGATGTTGCCCCGTTTCACTTTGCGTGAGATGTGGTCTCTTGACTCACATCTATTGCATCTCACGCCTGATTATCACTGTTCTCCTGACTTGTATAGATCCAGATGTCCATATCACTCTATTCTTTAGTCCCACATCTCTTTTCTCATCTTATGATTATGCTATACTTAGGGTGTACTTTACCCTAAGTATAGGGGGGGATGTAGGACTCTCAGGTATTCTTTTGATCTTTTCTACCCTTGTTTTTGTTTCCTATACTTAGGGATATTTCACCCTAAGTATAGAGGGGGTAGACTCTGTACATTCTTTACTCGGCCTTCCCTTTTTGTACAGCCTGCTATACTTAGGATTATTTGATCCTAAGTATAGGGGGAAATGCCGAGATCCTCTTGCATTTCTATTCTTTGATTCGTCTTTGTATATAGCCTTCCTTTTCACTTCCCTATACTAAGCACGAGTTATGTCTTCTTCATCGCTCTTGACTCTGAGGACATCGTTTGAGCTAAGTATAGGGGGGGTGTATATATTACATATATACTTTATCCATAACTCGTACTTTGTGTGAGTGTGTTAATAAATAAAAATGGCTAAAAACTCAAAAATCCATAAAATTTAAAAAATTTTCCTTGTAAATAAACATTCTTTTATTTGCACATACATAGCTATTGTATAAAATTATTTTTGTAAAAATGTTTGTAAAAACTTTTTGTGTAAATAGTGTGTAAATATGTGCATATCAAAATTATGTATATGGTACAAAATTTTTCCAAAATGTTTTGAAAATCATGGGGAGTGATCTCCATGCTAATCTCTCCTTAATTGCTTGATCTAATTTAGGATTGAATTATATTTGATGTGTCAAATATATTTGATTTAAATTAGATTATTAGTTGTTGGTTTTTAATAACCAACAACAATCTGGACCATTGGATTAGACATGAATCAATGTCATCCATTAATTTCATATGTCCCATAGATTGAGATCCATGGATCCCAAAACCCGATAAATAGAGAGGAATACCATGCTCTCTTGGTTATGATATTGAAGCACATCTCTCTCTCCCTACACGTCTACTCTCTCTCCCTCTCATATGACCGTCCACCATGGATGCCGTAGAGGAAGTCTCCATCACCGCAGCGTCGTCGTTATGCTGCCCGATCGTTTGCTTGTGGATCTCCGTCTCCTTCAGTGCGACTAGCTCGTGAAGAAAACGTCGGATCTCGTGTGTTAAGATCAGGAGATCTGCCGCTTTGATCTTCAACATGGATTGCGAGAAGCACGCTATTCATCCCTGCGCTTGCAAGCGTCTCCTCTGTCAGATCGGACTTGAGACAGGAGGTCTCTTCGTTTAAAGACTCGATTGCAACCACGCTTCAAGAGGTAATCCTATTACTTGTTTGTGGTTTATACGAAACGATCCGAGAAGTGTTCTTGGATCATGTGGTTTCGTTACATGAAAAATTTTTAATTTCCGATCATAGAACAACTAGTGCGACTAGTCATTCCTTATCGTATTCGATATGACGCTCATGCTTCCGTGATGCTCTTAAGGATTCTAACCATATCCTTCAAGTGGTATCAGAGCCTGGTTAAGGTTTTGGATACGATCCATAAAACCTAAGGCGACTTGGGTTCGCTAGGGTTGCGAAAGTTTTATCACATTTCATTTTCGTATCGCTGTTTAGTGATTATTTTCAGCCATTTTTAAATTGTTTAAACACGAAAATAAGTTATATTTTGTTTCCCATTAAATAAAGAAACAATAGAATCTGAGTTTACGTAATTGGGATTCCGTTTGCTCGAGATATGGTTGTTTTAATGAACACGTTATCACTATTACGGGAACTGCGAATCTTAACATGATTAATGAATTAATTAATGTTTTGATCAGCCTTGAAATGTGTGAAATATCACTTAGGTTCTGTCCTAAATCAAATTAGTAATCTTTAAAAATTGATTTTGTCTAATTTGTTTTGAATTGAATCAGATATGCCAATTTTAGTAAGTAGGTGTCACTGCTGAAATTACATTCCTAATCATGAATCATGTGATTGTCAATTAGTGAAATTAATTGTTAATTTCATGAAATAATTATGGAAAATATTTGAGAAATATTGAATGATGATTATTTCCTTAATTGACTTCGCATCAACCAATAAATTGATTAGATTTTATCTAGATCATAATTAGAAACACAATCATCAAACTCCTTGCTTGAATAGGATTGGGAATTTGTCTAGCAAATTTCCTTATAATAAAAAATGTTTTGATTATTACTATATGGTATAATTTAGTTTGAAGAACCGATGATCATCTCAAGTACAAGATGATTGACTCGGTATTATTTTTTCCCGAGGCGGATATGGTGTCTAGTCGGGGATCACTGGGGTAGCGGATTGCACCGGATGTGGTCCGTCCCACTCCCGCCGGTACTGGTCATGACAGCGGTAGGGAATGAATGATGCCTGAGAGATAGGGGTGTAAATGAGCCGAACCTGAGCGAACCAACCCAGGCTCGGTTCGGTTCGTTTAGCATACTTTTAGGCTCGGGTTCGGTTCGGCTCGATAAAATGATAACTGTAATCAGGTTTGGTCCGGCTCGGGTAAGGTTCGTAAAGGTTCGGTCCAGCTCGTTAAAGGTCTGTTTAAGAATAAATGTTGTATAGACGTTTCTATTCAAAGGGAAAAACTGCAACCACATGGTAGGGTTTTGTGAGGTTTCCTGAATAGGGAATAGGGACATAGGGCGTCGATGACTAGATGGGTTTGGGAAAATAAGTGAATAGCCCTTACGTTATTATAGAATGTATATATACAATATGTATGTATATTAACTTTTATGTATGTATGTGTGTATATAATCAAACTTTTTACGAACCGAACCTGAGCGAACCTATGTTTTTGAGGTTCGGCTCGTTTATTTAATCGAGCCCAAACTCGTGTTCAGGTTCGGTTCAGTTATTTCCGAATCGAATCTGAATCGAACTTTTACCGAGCCGAATCTGAGCGATTGTCGAACCTAAGAATTTTCTGACAGCCCTACTAAGAGATCATGATGTATTTTTCTAATTATTTAAATTCGAATTAATACGTATTTTGAGATAATACCATATATTCAAGTAAAATCAAGTTTGTTGATTGAATTGGATTTATAATTAATTTATTATCATTAAGTTAATTATATCGAAATTAAAAACACTCTTATCATAGAGTTGCTATTTCCCTTGGAAGAATTAATCATAATGAATATGATTCATGATGATTAATTAGAATTTGAATATGATATGGAGGATCACATAAGTGACATCCATGGTCTCCCGTCAAGGCGAAGGGTTCCGTCGCCAGATATTGTATGTAGGAGACGCATGTCCGAAGTGACAGCTTCTGCATATGATCCATTTGGATCGGGCTCGTCGCTTCTCTAAAGAGTAAGGACATATGCGTAGTGACCCCAATATTGGATCCTCATATTTTTGGGGTGATATTGGATTATGCATAGCGAGTTGTATTCCTGTTTACGGTAGGTTTAATTAATGACGGGTCAACGTCACCTTAGGGGTGGTGGGCCTGGGTGTTGAAGACCGAATTGGGAGATGCAAGTTGGACTTGCAAGGCGGAATGTGTTCCCGCTTCTTTTTATCCGAGTTACATGTTCTCATATTATTGGGATGCAACAAAGATAAGGAAGGAGATCCCAGATCTTGCTTGAGATATAATGATAAGTATATCTCTTTACTTTGAAAGTGATTAATGTAATGAACTTATATTGTTGACATGGCAAGACAACTTTGATATAAAAATTCCTAAATCAAAGTAAATTATATATTTATATATGTTTATGCAAATTTCTTATTTCAGATAATCCTTCTTTAATCCCACTCAATGTTATACTCAATAATAATCTGTAGAATATCATGGATTGGACCCATGATCTAGATATTGTACTTGCAATTGAACACATAATGTATGTGGTTGCAATGTGTAAGTTTTCTCATAATAATGAGGAATGATAATTAAATAGACAATATGACTAAAACACTAGGGTTTGTATGTCTCTATAAGTCTTGATCTCATCGAATGTACTTTTGAAGTGACATGTCGATAATGATCGTAATTATCAAACAATCATTATAAAATCTAAGAAGAGTTTCTGGCATACATATGTGCTCTCGACATATAATCAAGAATGACATGGTTCTCTGCATTATGCAGAATGGTGGCTCTATAGGAGATGATGTATTCAAATGGTTTGAGTACCTACCTGAACCTAAGTTTTAAGAGTTTAAATGGCTGTAGATATGATGACTGTCATCATTCTACTATCTATACTCTAGTCATTCATGAAGCTTCATAATATTCATATTGTATGAATTGAATGAAGAATGTATAAACGTTGAAATACTCTTATATTGAAATTTTTGGTTTCAACATAAGAGATCCTTTGTCATGAGCAATGGTTGCTTATAGATAAAGGGAGCACAGTTGGACCCAAGTAGGAAGTATTGTCAAAGAGTTGATTGTACTTCTGTGACTTCTATTTGACATCCAAATAGTTGGATGAATGCCAATACTGCAATGAGTTGTCGTGTTGATAGTTTGACTATCAAATCTATCTAGAATCCTTAGAGAAGGAATCAGATAGTACATCAGAATAATCTACATATAATCATTGAAATTGACTTACTTATTTGATAAGATATAGTGTAATAATTGTATCTCATTCTTCTAATAACACTTGCAATTAGTTGCACATATATTAGAAAACTATAAAATTTGATTTAATAGTCATCCACATGGATATTGATGCAATTTTTGCAACAATATCTATTGGATAGATGGACTTGTTAATTTCAGTGGGAGAGCCCTTAGTCTTAGAGAATGTCACTATGACCTAGATATTAGAATACACTCATTGCTTATTTCTAAATGTTGGAAATAAACATGATTTCTGTAATAGACCTATCATAAAGAGTTATTATGGAGATATTTCAGATAGTAATCTAAATCTTGTGGACTCTACTAAATTAGAAAATTAATGAATGGTTCATTAAGATTTCTAATACTGAAAATTAAACATTAAAGATCAATAGGAGGATGAAGATTTGATAATGATCTGGCATCATGTTTTGGACATTTATCTGTTGATATGATTAATAGACTGATAAGAGATGAAACTTTATATTGTCTAAATGTTCAAATCTTACATACTTGTGAATACTATATTCAGAAGTAGAAATGTCCAATACACCCTTCCTTGGGAATGATATAAGATGTCAAGGTATTCAAAATCTCATACATATTGATGTATGTGAATGATCTATATCAGAATAAACATTATGGATATGTGATATCTATTAATGATTATTTGTGACATGAGATTTCTTCCATTCACTTAGAAAACTTTGAAATGTTCAAAGATGTCACAATTTTAGAACCAAAGTTTGAAGTAAGATGAAATGAATTTGATCTAACCAAGGTAGCTTGTACCTATTAGATGAATTCAAGGAATACCTTATGGAGATGTGAATATCATTCCTATCTCAATCGTCCTAATGAACCTTAACTCAATAGAGTTGTAGGGAGATACAATTGATCATGATTTGATCAATGATTGATGTTAGCATAATTATCTCTTAGTTTCCAGGGATATATATGTGGTAGAAACTACATTATATATCCTTAATATGGTTCCATGTGATTAAGCTGGAATCTGGCACTAGAGAGTGATACTTCATTAGGAAAATAAAGGATGGTATTGGATACCTACTTTATGACCTTGAGATTCTTAAAGGATCTCATCTCTGAGAATGTGATTCTTAGAGGACGACTCTCTTGAGAATCATGATAAAAATGAAGTAAAGGAACTCATTTAATCTTGAGAAGATAATGAGGCTCCTGAAATCGGAAACTAAATAAACAAATAAAGATGAAACATTAATACCTCTTCAAATAAGTTTGAGGATGGATTCCATGTGTCAGTTGAATCTAATAATGATATGACTTCATGTGATGATGCTTCTGAAGATCATATCATGGAAAGATGGATATTAGCACTAAAGTCTAAAGTAGACTTCATATACAAGTGTTGTATATGGACCCTCGATGATCCACCTATATGGGTAAGACCCTTTAAGTGTAAATGGATCTTCAAGAGAAAGAGGAAACCTGATGAGAAGGTAGAGACCTTCAAAGCATGATTCGTAGCCATGAGCTACACACAGAATAGAAGACATTGCTTGCGATGAGACTTGCTCTTCAGTGACCAAGCCTGAACCCATCAGAATAATGCTAACCATAGCTAGACAACTTGACTATGACATCTTCATGATGTAAGTCAAGATTGCATTCCTCTATGTATACCTCTCTGAGGACATTCACATGAAGCAGCCCTAGGGTTTCATGGTTGGGAAGGCAAGATGTGCAAGTTAAAGAAAATCCATCTATAGACTCAAATAAGCTTCTTAGTTGATTTGATTAAATAATAAATGTTATGATTTCAGATAGAATCATGATAAATCATATGAAGCTTAGTGGGAGTGCCATTGCGTTCATCGTGCTAAATGTAGATATCCTAATCATTTGGAATGTTCTAAGGATGATAATAATAAGTGTTTTATAATCAGGTTGTTCCATACCTCGAGATATGATCTCAAGGATACCTCTTAGATCTTAGTTCTGAAGTTGTTCAGAAGTAAAGAGAAGATGATATTGGGACCATTACATTAATGGTACACCTTGGACATTTCCATTTTCTGGAAAATTCCAAGAAAGGCTTCCTTCCCTTAAGATATGATAGTGACCTATCTAAAGGGATAGCACCTCAGAGAGTTGAGGAAGTGAATGCTAGAACTGCTTGCACTTGTGCATCAGTTACGAGAAGCTGAGTGTATGCTAGATGTACAAAAGAGCCAGATGGTTGCCATGCAGTGGGAATAGTAATCTGTTACTAATCCTACTATGGAATAAAACACTTGATTACAGTAATAACAATATCTTCAAAGATGATGAAGCTTAGAGATAGTGATCTCAAAGTCTTCTCTTCAAAAGTTTAAGACCTTGTAGATAGTGATCTATAAGGGTCTTAACTGTAGATACCTTACGAGATAGAGATCTCCAGGAATAAGGGTATTCTGATAAGTATACTAAAAATTACATACTGGTTATAATAATTATCGAGCTATAGTGTCAAGGACACTATAACAAAATTGATTATTGGTTGCATAAGATGCAACATTCGCATTGAATGCGAGCACTGTTAGTAGGGGATATGCAAGTGCCGTAAAAGGACTTGGCGTAGTCTCTTGGGAACAGAGTGACTAATCAGCTTACCTAGCTATTTTTTAAATAGCCTACGATAGTCACATGAGTGTGGGTTTAAATGATTAGCCCATTAATGGCTCTTTGGGCTAGTGGGAGATTGTTGGAAATGCGAGCCCACGGCGAGCCATTATGCAATAAATGTTATTGCAAATATCATTCCTTGCTCTGAAATGAAGAATAAATAATTTGCATAATAGGACCCTTAGTACAATTAGGGTTATGTACCATGGCCATCTTGGTGATCATTTAGTTGTTGATTCGAGTATTAAATCATAGAGGCTGGTGCTTGGATGAATATTTAAAGAGTTAGATTGAGGACTCATCACGCACCGTCAAATGACTATTAAGAAATGATCTTCAGCCTGAGAAGGAGATGGCAATCCTTTCTCTGAAGGATGATATCTAACTGACCTCTTGATGTGGGTCCTCTGCATAGGAATAGAGATTCGAAGGTGTTGGATAAGTTAGATCAAAGAGTTGACTTAACAAGATCGAGATAACCAAAGTGCTATATCGTGTGCTGTCATGATATAGGCACGCATCTTCTGACCGGAGACAGATGTGTTACTATATGTCTTAATATGTACATTTGGCAGACCAATAGGTTGATGACCTAATCAAGGTCTATATACTGAGGCGCTGGTGTGCATGCAAGGGCATATGAGTAATACGATCTCTCAAAGGGATCATACAGGTTCATTACTGAATCGGAAGACATGAGCTCACTCATGAGATATTGGGAAGATCAAATTCCGTGCACGATTGTCTCGCTTTGGAAGCTTGACTAAATTTGTTGGTTAGATATATACTTTTGGAAAGTATATGATCAACACCTAGGTATGATATATGCTTTTGGATAGTATATGATTGATATCGATTCCGAATGATCGAATGAGAAACTTAATGATAAAACCTCTGAAGTAGACAATGTAAAATTAATCATATACTTATGGTTTATTCTGAGTCTTCCAATATGCAGGATATACAGGTATTGGGAATACCTCAGGGTGATGTGATCATAAATGATTGTATAACCATGACGCTTCCATTCCTACGGAGTGATGAAACGGGTCTGGATTTCAGTGACTCCTCTCACTAGAGAAGTAATCTGATCTTAGTCCAAATATTGTACATTCACCTGAATGTGATTCAGATTCAATGAGAAGATTAGATTTGCGGTCTTGATTTAATCAAGCATCTATGGGAGGCCTGAGATCTGGATTTGAGATGTAATCTCAATATCCAAGTCACTATACGTGGAACAATACAATCACCCTGTCCTTATCTCCAAGTATTCGCGGAGAAAGCTCATTATCCTTGAAAGAGTTCATGGACAATTCTATTGTTGATATATGTATCCGAGCATTGAGAAAATGAAAAATTAAATGTGATATTTATCATGAATAATATGAATTTGATTCATATTATAAGGAGAGTTATCTTAGATAATTAAATGTGATTTGATTATCAAAGATGTGAATAATGTGAATGTGATTCATATTATTTGGGCATGTGAGAATAGAGATCCATGATGATTAAATGTGATTTAACTATCATGGATATGAATAATGTGGATAGCACTATCCATATTATTCATAATATATTATAAATGTGATTTATAATGTATTAGAGAGAGCTAATTATAATTTATATTTGTTATTTAATTAATGATGTGTATTGGATACACATTGTGTAATTAACTGAAAATGTAAATTATATTTTGTTTTGGGCTGTGAATGTGATTCACAATTTTCCAATGGTAAGATTGCAATGTTCTCAAAATTAATTATGAATTAATTTTGAATAATAAATCACAACAAAAGTTGTTGGAAATTATGGGAGAAATTCATGGAGATATGCAATCTCATGAGATTGCATGAGATTGCCTCCACCATGAGGACATGGTGGACGGCTACACATTCCCACAAGGAATGTGGTAGCCGTCCCCCCCTTTCCTTATGGGGAGTGATCTCCATGCTAATCTCTCCTTAATTGCTTGATCTAATTTAGGATTGAATTATATTTGATGTGTCAAATATATTTGATTTAAATTAGATTATTAGTTGTTGGTTTTTTACCAACAACAATCTTGACCCTTGGATTAGACATGAATCAATGTCATCCATTGATTTTATATGTCCCATGAATTGAGGTCCATGGATCCCAAAACCCTATAAATAGAGAGGCATACCATGCTCTCTTGTTTATGCTATTGAATCACATCTCTCTCTCTCTCTCTCTTTCTCCCTACACGTCTACTCTCTCTCCCTCTCATATGACCGTCCACCATGGATGCCCTAGAGGGAGTCTCCATCGCCGCAGCGTCGTCGTTATGCTGCCTAATCATTTGCTCGTGGATCTCTGTCTCCTTCGATGAGCCTCGCTCGTGAAGAAGATGTCGGATCTCGTGTGTCGATATGAGGAGATCTGCCGCTTGGATCATCAACATGGATTGCGAGAAGCACGTGATTCATCCCCACGCTCGCAAGCGTCTCCTCCTTCGGATCGAACTTGAGACAGGAGGTCTCTTCGTTTAGAGACTCGATCGCAACCATGCTTCAAGAGGTAATCCTATTACTTGTTTGTGGTTTAGACGAAACGATCCGAGAAGTGTTCTTGGATCATGTGGTTTTGTCACATGAAAAATTTTTAATTTCCGTTGCATAGAACAACTAGTGTGACTAGTCATTCCTTGTCGTATTCGATACGATGCTCACGCTTCCGTGATGCGCTTGAGGATTCTAACAATATCCTTCAGATTTCTAATGGGGTTCATCAACCCATTGTTGGAGAGGGGGAGATTGTTCTTACTCCCTTGATACCTCTGCAGAATGTCCTAAATACTCCAGCATTTCAGATGAATCTTTTGTCTATTAGCCAAATTACAAAATACTTACATTGTTGCTTCATATTTGATCCATCTTCTATTGTGTTTGAGGACATCCTAATGAGAAGGATGATTGGATGTGGCCGTGAGAAGAGAGGACTTTACAGGCTTGGTCAACCTTTGTTTGTTTGTTCTGCTACCCTTCCTTCAGGATCTATTTCTCCTTTCATGTGGCATTTTCGCTTTGGTCTTCTTCCTCAGTAGAAACTATGCCATGTTCTCCATCAGATTTCTACTCGTGCTACCTTTTAGTGTAAGGCATGTCAGCTTGGGAAGCTCCATCGTTCTTCCTTTTTGAGTCATCAAAATTGTCATAGTAGTCAGTCATTTGAGTTGTTTCATTTTGATATCTGGGGTTCTAGTCGTGTTGCTGATCATCAAGGATATCAGTTCTATATGGTTTCTATGGATGATTTTTCTAGATTATCTTGGGTATTCTTGTTAATACATAAGTCTGAAGCTGGTTATTTCATTAAATCATTTCTTATTGAAGTTAAGAATATTTTTTCTGCTAATGTGAGGTTTATCCGTACTGACAATGCCTTAGAGTTTTCCACTTTACACCTATCTTATTTTCTTAGACCTCCTAGTATTCATCATATTTCTTGTGCCTATACATCATAATAGAGTTGTGTTGCTGAACGCAAACACCGTCATCTTCTAGATGTCACGAGGACCCTTTTGATTCAAAGTCATGCTCCTCACTCGTTCTAGGGGACGCGATTCCCATTGCCTACTACTTGGTGAACCGCATGCCTTCCACTATCCTTGGAGAAAAGGTTCCTTTCTTGATTGTGTTTCCCAAGAAGGACCTATTCTCCCTTACTCCCAGAATGTTCGGGTATGTGGCATTTATCCAAAATTTTACTCATGGTCATGACAAGCTCTCTCCTAGAGTTGTCAAATGTGTACTTGTTCGTTATTCTCATACCCTAAAGGGTATATATTTTGATCATGTAGGAAGAAAGTATTATGTTAGTGCTTACGTCACATTTTTTGACCCTATTATATATTTTCCCCTACAGATGAAGAGTTGTCTAATGTTGATTATGGGAAGAATGTTTTGTTTCCTCCACCTTCGTTGTCTCCCCCTTATACACCCCATGTTGAGTCTCAGTCATCACCACCTCCACCTCCTCCACATCCGTCTACCCTGACACAATTCCTACCATGGATTTATATTTACAGGTCTTCTACTCGCCCCTCTGCTCGTGCACCTTCCCCATCATCCAGCACACCTCAGGTATGTAATGATCACATTGTATCCACTGATGGCACTGGAGATTTGAGTGTCCACGAGATAGTGTACATGAGGAGTTGATACCAGAGAATAGAGAGGCTGATGACATGGATGTTCCAACTGCCTTGAGGAAGTCGTGTCGTAACTGTACCACTTACCCTCTACCTACATATGTTTTCTTGGATCATCTTTCATAGGAGCACATGAGGTTTGTTGTGGGACTCTTTGCTGTTACTATCCCTTGATCGTATCAGGAGGCTACACGGGAAAGTCTTGGTGACTTTCTGTGGAAGAGGAGATAGCCTCTTTGCAGTCTCATGGTACGTAGAGTGTGGTTCCTGCTCCTCCACGTGCCTCTATTCTGGGGTGCAAATGGATCTTTACGGTGAAGTAATGGGAAGATAGCAGCATAGATCGCTACACGGCAAGGCTTGTATCATATGGGTTCACCTAGACTTATGGGATGGACTTTCAGGATACGTTCTCTCCACTGGCTAGACATTCGACTCTGCGCATTCTTCTATCAGTTGTGGTTTCACGACACTGGGCTCTTTACCAACTTGATGTGAAATGCATTTCTATATGGTCATTTAAAGGAGGAGGTATATATGCAGCATCCATCAGGGTTTACTACTGAGGGAGAGTCTCAAAATGTGTGTTGGCTCCATAAGGAGATTTATGGCTTGAAGTAGAGTCTCATATGTTGGTACCAGAAGCTCTCAGAGTTGATAGAGCAACATGGGTTTGCATGGTCCACTACGGATCACTCATTTTTGTTCAGAGGACACGAAGAGGTACTATTGTGGTTTTTGTTTATGTTGATGATATTATTGTCACGGGAGATGATGAGCATGGAATTCAGGAGGCCAAGGAGTTTCTAGGTTAGCAGTTTGTGAATAAGGACCTTAGCAATCTTCGATACTTCCTTGGATTATAGTTAGCCTAGAACTAAAGTGGTCTTGTGATGACCCAGAGGATGTTTGCTATTGAACTTCTACTAGATACAGGTATGACAGGGTCCAATCCTACTACTAATCCTATGGATCCGAGTATGAGATTGTATGATGATGACACTAAGGAGGTAAATAAGATGAGATATAGAGAGCTTGTTGGGAATCTCCTATATGCTACCACTACCAGACTAGACATATCCTTTGTAGTGAGCAAGGTTAGTCGGTTTATGGAGCAGCCTAGGAAGGTTCATATGGAAGCAGTCTATATGATTTTGAGATATTTGAATACTTCACCTGGTACTGGTCTTATCTTCAATAGAGGTATGTCTCTTGAGGTGACATCTTGTGCAGATACAAATTATGCAAGATGCCTTCGAAACAAGAAGTTTACTTTTGGCTTTGCTATTTTTGCTGGGAGCTCTCTCGTATCATGGAAAAGCAAGAAGCTGACACTGGTTGCTAGATTTAGTGTAGAATTTGAGTACATGGCCAAGGTACAAGGAAGCACAGAGATGATGTGGGTTAGATCGATTTTGATTGATCTTGCTGTTGAGGTTCCTCTTCCTATGCATCTTTTATGTGAGAATCAAGCAGCTTTGTTTATTGCCAATAATTCTACATTCCATGAATGGACCAAGCATATAGAGGTGGACTGCCATTTTACCGGAGACATGATCCACAAGGGTCTCATATCCACCTCCCATGTTTCTACTGGTGATCAGACAATGGATACTTTCACCAAGGCTCTTGCTAGAGGTCTCTTTCAGAGGTGTCATTCCAAGCTGAGCATGATAGACATATATGCTCTAAATTGATGGGGAGTGTTAAGATATTTATATCTCATACAGTTTATTTCTTATTTCTCATTTCTTGATGTACTTCTCATGTAATTAACCCAGGGCTTTTCTCCTATATAAGAGAGCCCTGGGTCTCTTCTAATGCATGCAATTCCATTCCACCAACATGGTAAAAAAGCCAAGTTCTTGCAAATAGGAACTTAGCCAAGTAAGCTCACAAGTTGCATCGACAATAGTTGTGTACTCAAACTCAATATTAGATCTAACCACGTCAATATGCTTTTTTGCTTTGCCAAGGAATGTTATTTCCTTAAGCAAAGGTAGCATATCTAGTAGTAGTGTGCCTGCCATAAGATGAGCTAGAATTATTTGCATCAGCTTAAGAAAATACAATCAAGCAACCATATCATGCATAAAACAACCTTAATCTGGGTGAGCTCTTTGAGAATCATAGGGTGAGTAGTACATCGTGCTAATAGTATATATATCTCGGGTTTGACTTATGTTGACTTGCTCTACTAGATGTATACGTAATATACATTTTTAACTTACAGTATAATCTACGAGTTTATCCACCAAACTCGTTGAGGTTTCGAAGTAGCCGTCATTATCTTCATTGTGTTTCTCAGCTTCAGCCAGTATCATTGATGTCTTGCAACCAAGCATTCCAACCTTTAAGATACCTCCAAGATTTTAAGGCAATCCTTTCACTGAAATAATGGAAGTCCTCCTGAATGTGAAGTAACTTTTACGTCCGAATGATATTGTATATAACCAAGATCTTTTGTGATAGACCTTCTGAAGAAAAATGCCTCCTAGTTGTCATCTCATGAAGATATAATGGTTAGAAAATTTCCTTGACAATCCGAAAATAACAACCTCCACCCGAGTCTATCCAAATCGAATTGAGGATTCTATTTTCAACCATAGGTAGTGGCTTTTTTGAGTCCGCACACATGCTTCCCTCGAATTTCATACTTAGATGGTTGGGACATATACAACTTTTTTTGTTAAAATCTCCCTGAAAAATATATTTTTCATATTAAGAATCCATATGTATGGATGATTCTTTTTGTCGCCAGCCTTGTTTTCAATGAATCAATGTTATCAGGGTTTTGAAAATTGTGAGGCATATTGATGTGCTTTTCCAGTATCGCCTTGAAGTGTATCGAGGAGTAAGCCTCATTTTAGAAAAAAATTCATAAAAATATGATAATGAATCATTATTACATTTTGTAAGGTCTAGAAATTGAATAGCTTTGATAAAAAAGCATAATTCGCATGACATTTCAAGGCTAAGTTCATGTTTCAAACTTCCAAATTCGCACTACATGGAGCTAAACTATTTCAAATCCCCTAGAACAATTATAAAATTTCAAAACTTAAATAACTTGACCATCAAAATACATGAAAAAATAATAAAGAAATTCAAACATAAACAAGTTATCATTGCATTTCTAAACATCGATGTGACATATCTAAAAAAGCAGGAAAATATTAATTTTAAGCATAAATTGTTGTAAGTTGTTAAATAACTGTCTTCTTTTAGACTCTCAAACTGTAAGGAGTCAAGTAAATATGGATTTGCAAACATAACAATAGGTTGATCTCAATAATAGTAAAATCTTGAATAAATTTTAACTAAAGGGCATGGATGTCAGCACCTTTTTAAAAGTTGGTTGAGATATGTGTGCCATTTAATTGAGAAAGACAAGATATTAAGTTGTGATCACTTTTTACTTTAACATAAGGATTGAGTAATAAAATACTTGAATATTACATGTTATGACCGTCCATTTTCATGCATACTTTGATGTGTATTATTTTGTCCCAACTGAATAGAAGCAAAGATTATATATGTTTACAAAACATACTCTTCTAAATTTAGGTTCTATGAGGCTTGCATCCAAACATTTCAATAAAACGCATTTATGCTTGATACATACTAAAGAGTAAATGCATTTGAGTGAAGGAATCAAGAATCAATTTTTGTTTATTTTGAAAATTTTGATTTGTAAAGAACATGCAAAACAAAGTAACAACAAGTTTAATATGTTAATAACTACAAAATAAATGCAATAAACTTTTTTTTCATGCTGAGTTAAAAATAATCGAGTAAAAATGATCTTAATATGTTGATAGACTGCAAAACAAATGCATTAAATACACGAGCTCAAGGATATTTAATGAATCACGTGTTGGAGTGTTAATTAAATGCTTTTCAACAAATCAAGAGCTCAAGGACTTGAAAATACTTGTCTATGAAAGACTAAAGGCTTACAATAAAAATAAAGAGAAGGATATACAACAGAAACAAATGAAAAATCAAATGAAGTCTAAGGTAGCCATGGTTTGAAAACCTAGCATTGAGGCGAGGCAATCCTATCTAGCCTCGAGGTGTGTGCCTCAGTCTAGTCTTGTGAGGCGTGCACCTCAGATGGCCGAGGCATAGCCTTGAGACAGAACACCTTGAGGCAGTCTAGGCATTTTTTGAGGTGTTTTTGCGTTTTGAAGTATTTTTTATTATTTTTAATTGTTTACTTGGTAGTTTGAGAAACTTATACATACATATTTATTTAGAATAATTATTATACAAGATGAAGCCTAAATATGATGTTTCTTTCGGGTCCATAACTTCATATTTACAATTAGTTGTGTCCAACTATTTCAGAATACTATTAGTGTTTCACTATTAATGAATGAATTCATGAATATCAAATTGAAAAATACTTGTAAACTTAACGAGATTTGTAATATATTAATAAAATGAAATGGATAGAGTCCATAGTTTCTCATACGACCATATATTATATGTCAGACACAACATAAATTTCTTCAATATGTATTTAATCATATTTTAATTACAACAATATTTCAAAGGTTTGCTTAAAATGGGCATGATATATGGTTTCTCATGCGACCATATAATATATGTTAAACACAAACATAAATTTCTTTGACATATTTAATCATACTTTTAATTACAATAATATTTCAAAGACATATATGCATTATTTAATTCTTCCACAAAATTTATGAACATTGATTAGATGAAAATGTATGGATAGGGATATGATGTTGTTATATCTTCTATTTTGGGGTTCTTGTCTCTATTATTTCATCATATATTATAGTGTTAAGTATTATATGTTGGGAAGAGAACATATAATTACGTTGACATATATATAACTATAGTTTTATACATATTTATCTCTATAACCTGAAGCTTACGCCTCGACTACCTTGAGGATATGTCTCGCCTCAATTTCGAGGAGAACACCTCATCCTGTCTTTCATTTTTCAAACCTTGAAGGTAGTGTCTTGCACGCCTTAATGAGTAAGATTGAGGCGTACACCTCAACGTCTTAAAGTGCTTTTTTAAAAATAATAAATTGAACTATCACATGCATGATTTGTAGCTAGAAATCACCTACTAGATAGATGGAAGAAACCAGGCAAGCAAGGAATAAGGTACGATGTGCCACGAGAAAGCAAGGCCTTCATCTCGTCATCCATAGCTTGCTTCGAATCACAATCATACTTCAGAATAGTCTCCAATTAGATACAAAAATTAATGCATCACTAAATCATATTTTCTCCTTGTTTCTGATCTTGCATTATTTATTTTCAAATTTTTGAATGTTATCAATTATTTTGCATTATTTATTTTCATATTTTTAATGTTATCAGCTTATGTTGGTTCTAGATTCATCATTAGGATTCAATTTTATTTCAGTTTTATATGATCTCAACGTTCATGCTATCGTTTTGTTATTAAAACTTATCTCATGAAGATTGAGAAACAAATGTTGTTGCATGTAAGGCATGTCATTGAGAAGAGGGAGCATGATTTTTTAATAAAAAATGATGAAGCCCTCTCCCACTTTTAGTAGGGTCGGCTACATTGATTCTTGCTCAAATCCATGTTGAAAGATCCGATTATTTTTTACGATGGTTGTCGGCTACCTAGCGCAACACCCACAAGCAGGGATTTCAACTCTGGTCTTTCGGGCAGTAGACAGACTGCACTACCACCAGACGATTGGAGTGTGTTGTGCTTTATTGTGATTTTGAAGAGTATATTTTTATTGAAGATCATCTGAACATGTAAATATATGTCCATTAGACTTTGTTGAGTACATAGAAGGCTTCAAATCCTTAGCATTGTATTGTTCAAAAATAAAAACCATAGGTGGTGGTGCATCAGTATGAAGTGCGAGAAACAATGGCCTGTTAAAGTAGCATAGATGGGTTCTCAGTGACAACAAACACCTCATTAAACCACGAGTAAGAAAGAAACCTAATTGATGAATCCATGATTATCACTCTTTATTCTTTTATTTTATCTCTTCTTGTTGGTAAAATACCATGTAAATACCAGTAAATATAATAATTTAGCTTGCTACATGCTCTTGTTAATGTTGCATATTTAACATGCATTTTGGCAAAAATAAAAGAATAAAGGAAAAGAAAAAGAATTATACGTTTAGGATAAATACAGAGTGACCCAAACCCCAAGAGAAGGTCAAGACTTGACTTGATTGCAAGATAAAATAAGTAGAGAGTGATGGAAACTAGTATGTATTGTATATATCAAATATAATTGTACATATAATTTTTTATTTATTTATTTTTGATAAAATCAAAATTATTTTTTTCTCTTTACACTCTTGTATATAGTATTAATAATGTTCTAAAAATAAAAAAAATCAGAAATAAAAGAAAAATAAAAATAAAATCATCAAACCTTTGTATAAAAGACACATGTACATATCATATCCATTATTTATTATGTACCATTAATAATTTATAAAAATAAAATAAAAATTATTTTATGCTTCCAAAATTATATTGTAAATAAAATATAAAATAAGGATTTGAGTAAAAATAATAAATAAAAATACTTGTACATAATACATAGGTATAATATACCTATATATACTACTATATACTATAAACATTTATTTATTTTTCAGAAAAAATAATTAGAAATCAGAGAAAAATACTTTAGAAAATAATAAACAAATTTTATTTTATACATTTTTTCTTTTAAATCCATTTGCTATTTTTTAATTGAATTTTTCTTTATTTTGTAAATGATGAATTTCTATTGGTCCCGGCTGGATTGTTGATCCTGGTCAACGTCCCCTTCAAGATCGGGTCGGATCGATGACCTCTCGTCGGAGATTTTTCTCCACATTTTCACGCCCAAACACGATCTTCTTTTGCCTTGAATCATGCATCCGTTTGTAGCTTGATGTTCCATGTTCCTCGTGAATCCTTACACACAACCGGATTCGCCTAGGGTTCTGTGTATCGCCCCGATATTCTCAGACCCTGGGAATCCTATAAATAATCTTCTTCAGCCTCCCGGCAGAGCAGCTCATTCCTCGCCACCCTTTCGACCCCTAGCCACCTCCAGCTGAGTGACAGCTGCTTGGAGTGACCTTCAGAGCTCGGATTGGTGTTGACTCGACGCAGCTCATGCTACGTGGTCGGACCTCTGCTGTGTTTAGCCTCCTTGGCTAGTCACAACCCATTTGAGGCCATCACATCGATACTCACCTTTTCCTAAAGCTCAGGAGCTTCCACGCACCTTCAAGTACTGCTTGCACCTTCCACATTTCTCGTTTCAATTCCATTTTTTATCTCATCACCGCCGCCATATCGCTAGCTCCGACCAGCCAGTCGGAACCCCGCTTCCCACACATACCCGCATGGATCGACGCTACACCTCACACTCCATCTTCGTATGTGACCTTTTCCCCCTAAAGCCCGACCATAAGGTCGAGATTAGGACATAGATCTCCTTCATCCGCCTTCGCTGGAGATCGACCACCATCCACCCCGCTTCCCTCATCTTTTGAAGCAATAACATCGATCGAAGCATAGCCCTAAGTCAGCCCTAACTTTGTAGGACAATACACACACGAGGAGGGTCATTTGGGCCCCCAACTACTTAGGCAAAGCAGCTCCAGGTGAGTAGCCACCGCCACGCTCATTCAACCATCATCGTCTTCATTGGAGCTCCCAGTCTGATGCGCAGTGCTTCCACGACTCTGCCAGAGCTTCCAGATCTTTCATCGGGTCGCGGATCTCTTCCCCTGCTCGATCGAAGTTCTCCCAGGAGGAGTTCTTGCAGACCCGCTCCCCGCTGTTGGATGATACCCCTTCTATCTGATTCCATCGTTGCTGCCCGACAGAGCAGCCTTTCAGACGTTAAATCTGTCGCCCCCTGACGCATCTGACGCACACGTTCCAGACATTCTCTACACCGTCAGATCGGCAACAGAAGGTGATTATGACCGTATGTCAGAGTCGCCATTAGGGTATATTCCCTTTTTACCCTTGTATGTTTATATTTTCCTGTTTAGTCTGTTAAATAAATATTATAGTTCAACACTTTTACAGTTTGGACCTCGTGTTTTTAGCTATTTACACTTTAGTCCTCTCAGTCTGTATCACATGTAGTCCCACGTGAGTTTTGGGTTATTTGCACATTTTGCCTGGAACTTTTATGTTGTTACTTAATGGAAGTTTACTTTTGAAAATTGCATTTATACCCCTATGCACCCAGTATTGAGAAAGTGTGTGAATTGAGTGAGATTTTTGTATTATTAACCCCATAATTTTATATTGTGTTATTGATATGGTCTACAAACATAAAATATTTACAAAGAGGCCTCTGTGAAATGTAACTTATTACATGTCATTTATTGGACTTAATAAATAATAAACTAATTCGAAAAATTACGTAAAAATTACCATTAACTCATGCTGGTAATATTAATTTTGATTTTATTAAATTAATTTCTTTGCATTTTATATTTTTAAAATTTTAAAATCCTTCAAAAACATCACTATTTGGCTTTGAAAAATAATAAAAATTCGAAAAATATTTAAAAAATTCTATAAAAATTCTTGTGTGCCTTTTATGTGTTTTATATTAATTTTAGTTGAAAAACCCTTATAAAAACCCTAAAAACTATAAAACACCTAAAATCTTATAAAAATCATTCCATTTATGTTCCTGTTTGTAGATTTTAAATCATATTTTATCAGAAAATTGCTATCCAGGACATTAGGGTATTTTAAGTATTTTAAATTTGCAATCCTAGCTATTTGCATTTTTATCACTTTTTGATTTTTTATAAAATTATAAAAACATTTGCAAAACCCCAGAAAATTACCAAAACGCTTTAAAATCAAGGAAACCCAAAAATATTTTTACATTAATTTCATGACTATTTTTAGTTATTTTGAAAAATCCAAAAAGATTTGTGTGCTTGTTTTCTCTTATTTTTGTTTTCTTATAAAAGAAATTAAAATTTTGCAAAATTAAAACCCACTACAAATTATTTTGTTTTGAGAATTTTGACTACTTCATATTATTTTCGTGCTTCTGGTGTTCATTCCTTATGGCTATACCAGGAAAATAAAATAGCAAACCGCTTACATTTCATGTTTGTTTGATTTATTTTTGAGTGGTTTATTCTTCTTGATTGAGCCCGTTTGATTGATTGGAGTCGTAATGACCTTGGATATTACTTGATACTTAACCCTAGTTGATCGGACACCCATCAGAATGGCGTCGTTGTTGGGGAGCACGGCTTAGTAGTCATTTTTCACTTTAGTTCATTTCTTGTCTCTATTTGATATAGCTGTTTTCTGACACTATTTTGTTTCACTTTTTTGTGAGGAACCGCCCGAGGATGCCTCAGTTTTCTTTTGGAGACCGCACCTATGGAGGAGCACAAGAGCAGGAGAAAGTAGTTATATTTAAAGATTAGTTTATTTTTGCAAAACTTCTTTTATTGTAATAATTAGACTCTCGGACACTTGTGTGGACGCTTAGACATTTCAGGGTCTGTTTCACCGAGTACCGGTGTACTTGGGGGACCTCACCGCAGCTTCTTCATTATTTATTTTTATCGCCTTTATTTTCTTTTGATTCTCGAGGATTTAGCCCTTAGATTTAGGATTTTTGTTGATTGTTATGTAATTAGCTAAGACAACATACCTAATTGCTTATATGTTCATATAGATCGTAAGTGGACCTAGCTAAAAATAAAATTAAAAAGTTAACATATTTTGATTAGAGTCCACGTGCCGAGAGAGGTCATATAGAGCGCTGGCGAGACCCATTGTGGTGGGCACTAATTGGCATCAAAGATCAAACTCCAGGCTCTCTTCCTGATAGTTAATTATTGTACTTCACGATTAATAGAAATTGCTCGTCTAAGGCCGATTTCCTCGTTGCATCATATGTAGTTTTATTTCTATCTTTACTTTTATGCACAGATCACCCAACATGTAGAGTGGTGGAGTCAAGTACGCATTTCTATCTCTCATGCATCATCGTGTTTGATCATGCATCGACTTTTTTGACTTCCCCCCTATTTTATTTGACTCAAAATAACCACTGAAATAAAAAATTTCGGTAGGTGTTGTTTTTATTTCAGAAAATACCTAAAAATGAAAACAAAAAAATACTGGGTCTACTAATGTAAACTTGACCCTAAAATACACTTCATTTAAAAATATTGTTTTGAGGAGAGTTACCCCCTCATTGATTGATTTATCTACAACGAGAGAGTAACCTGCACACTAGGCTAGATCCACATCCAAATTCCTTTCAGACTAATGGTCTCGTAGCTGATTGTTCTCCAGTGAGGATTTCATTGGGTAGCCGGTAATCGATCATGGACTTCCTTAGCAGATTGAGTAGATCAGGTAGTCGGTAATCAATCTGCACCCATACCGTTTGGGAAAAATTAGTTGCGAGATTTGGGTCAGTCTCTTGGGAGCATCGGGTTCCTAACAACTCAGTTAATCAATTTGATATCTTGATTTGTCACCTAAATAAAAATTGACAAGATTAACGATCGATCTTTCATGGTTATCAGCTTGAGTGTTGAGTGGGTGAAAAAGGGGTTTGTCTTCTCATCTTGTTTGCATCCATATTTAATCTTCATAAATCCCCACATCACGATGATGGGAAGGAGGTCCCTTAGGCTGCCTTTGACAGTAATGTTTTCGAGCACTCCTTTCCATTCATCTAGGTAGCTTCAGAGAGCCCAGACCAACTCTCTGAACCTGAGTTCGCTACCACCCTGTTCTCCCTCGACCACCCTTCTTCCAGTCCTGAGGTGCCAGAGCAGATGCTAGCATAGTTATATGTCCATTTGATGCACCTGAGTTGGGGTCACTTTGTAGAGACCTGAGAGATGACCAGCAGTAATGGATGCACTAATGAGCAGCCGCAAACATCCGCATATGTACTTGACCATGCTGCCATCAACAACACACTCTTAGCCTCCTTGGAGACCATGCAACGAAAGATTAGAGACCAGGGAGCATTTATGGAAGAGGTGTGACGAGAGCTAACGGAGATGTAAGACGGATGACCCGAGGAGCCGCAGGAGATATCCAGACATCCACAGACGATGAGACAGTTGCACAACCTTGGTGCAACTGCAACTCTCACTCACCATTGGATTCAACTTCCAGAGATCATGGGTGACTTTGAGCTTTGCCCCCAGACCATTCAGTTGCTGCCCAAGTTCCATGGGCTATCCATTGAGGAGTAGCACCCCCATCTCTAGGAGTTTGAGATGATCTGTAGCACTGTTCATGACAGATTCGCAGACGAGGACACGATCAAAATGATCGCCTTCCCGTTCTCCTTAATTGACAGAGTAGCCTATTGTCTAAAGCATTTGAGGAGGTATGTCACCACCTGGGAGCAGTTCCGGACTGAGTACTTGAACAAGTACTATCCACTCGGCAGGACCAATGCAGCATGAGCTATGATCAACAACTTCACCATGATCCCAAATGAGCAGTTTCACGAGGCTTGGGATCGATTCAGAGAGCTCATCGACCGGTATTCACATCAGGAGATATCCAAGCCAACCTAGTCCAGAGTTTCTTTTGTGGGCTGACATTGAAGCTGCAGGGGCTAGTGAATGTCTCGTATGGAGGGTCGTATTTTGCCAAGGATGAGGACAAAGTCTGGGCCATCTACGAGGAGATGGTAGAGAATTACACGGTGATGTCCCAGACAAGGGTTTACACTCAAGGCAAGCCTCCCACATGTCGTATCTTATCATAGGATTGCACGGGTCGATGTTGGTCTTTCTATTTTGTCAGTAGCAGCACAAGACGAGTCCTCAGTCGCTAACATGGGGATCATCAACGAAAAGCTAGACCGCATCTAGTCTATTGAGAAGAAGCAGTGCTAGGGCCTTAAACAGATTGACCAGTTGGCACAGACATTGAGTGACCTGAAGACTGAGATCATGTGTCTCTAGGAGGCACAAACGGCTCCACATTCTCGTCTCAAGTCACAGACCGATCCCAGCAGCAGCAGCTCCACCCTGCCTTCTGCCACATACAGCCAAGTTCACAACATCCAAGAAAAGCCAGTCTAGCAGTTGCAGCACTACTCCTAGTCGCCATTATATCAGGACACTCAGATGGTGGTCTACCACCCGGATCAGCCCCTGGCAGTTCTCCCACCTTTACCTTTCAAGCAGGAGCCGTTAATGGAAGTTAACGGGATTTGGTATGACCGGTACCAGCAGCAGCTCGGGATCCATCACGATCACCTAGGATTTTGATGGTCCACCAAAGGAACCTCATCTCAGCAACAACCTCTTGCTTAGGAAGGACAAACCATCCAGCAACAGCAGGAACCCCATCACTCCCAGCAGTACCAGCAGCAGCATCAGCAGGGTCCTCATCCCTCATACCGAGAACAGTAGTGGAGGCAACCGCAACAGCCTCACCTTCAATATTCCCAACCTCCCCCTCACTAATAGCAGCAGGTTCAACCTCATTTCCAATGAGGCAACCTGTTCGATTCTCATGGACCAATCTATGAGAACCCAGCCCTTGACGACCTCGCTCGTCTACTTTCTGACCAACAAGCATCATTCCGATGAGAGATGGATGAGTTCCGGTAGGGTATGAGGGAAATCATTAAGGGCAAGGCTGCTAAACCAGCTCAGATCGAACCCAACCCGAACAACCTGAAGAGGACATCTGAGCATGTATAGCTTACAGAGACTACCACTCCTAGTGATACTTTGGGTGATATATCTTCATATGCTTTTGATGTTGATTTTGTGACACTTAGGAGCTGTACGATGCCAGCTGGCGGCACCTTGTATGAGTGATGACCACTTGGAGATTCAAGAGAGCCAGACGAGGAGGATAGCAGTGTTGATGCTGCTCATGATGATGATGACGGTGGTATTGAAGCCACCAAGGATGATGACCCAGTCGACAATACTGAGGTCGTCATAAGTCCAGATGCAGATGATGGTACTGATGCCACCTTGTTGAGAGACACCATACCAGAGAGTGGTGTTGATGCCGCTAGATCAGATGTTGTGGGTGGTACTAAGGCCACCAATTTTCCTTCAGTTTTGTTACCCTCTTTTCTATCTCAGTATAGAAAATACAAAAAAATTGGAAAAGTAGGAAAAGAAGAAAAATATTAATAAGGGAAAAGTTTCTATCTCCTTCAAGTCCATATGTGTTGCATGATGATATTGTTATGGATTCTATCCCTTTGAATGCACAAGAGCCTATTCCTATCCCTCATCTCTCTGGAGATGGTCTAGCCATCACCTTTCCTCAAGCATTGCGCTTAGCGAAGGTGAATAAACCAGAAAATCCAAAAAAGGCACACCAGCTATAGTTCAACGAGCATATGATAGATCGATTCCATATATAACTGACTATATAGGAGTCACTAGAGCACTCCCTCTCAATCAAAAGAATTTGATAGAGAAGAACACCATCCGAAGGAAGAGAAGGAACCACACTGCATAGTTCCATGTGCTTATTCATGCCACTTACTTCTCCTTTCGGAATCAATTGCCAACTAAGAGAGCTGATGCAGGAGCTCCATATGTCAAATGCCATATCCATGAGTAGCGGTTCAATCGTACCCTATTAGAAAACAATTCTTCTATTAGCATCCTTCCGACAGCCTTACTCGATCGATTCGAGTTTGGCCCTCATCGACAGAGCAGGACAGTCCTTCGATTTGTTGATCGATCTGTCAAGAGGCCGAAGGGGTTATTGAAGGATGTGGTCATCACAATTCTGGGCCTAAAATTCCTCTTGGACTTTGTTGTATTGGACATAGAGATCCCTGAGTGTGTGACAGATACCCCCATCATACTAGGATTCCCATTCCTGGCCACAACCAAAGCAGTGTTTGACCATGATAGTGGGAAGGTATACTTTCACATCGAGGAAGAACACATAGAAATAGAGACGATCGAGGAGACCAAATCAAGAGATTCAACCTGCTCCGAGCAATCGAGCGATACAGAGCAGATGATATATGTAGAGCGAGACATCCACCGGGAGTATGACTTTGTGCTTACAGATGATGAGGTAGTTTGGTCTGATCTTGTATCATGGGCTTTTTTCAAGCCATCAAACACTACAGAGTTACAGATTTTGGCAGAAGAGAGTTCGGAGAGCACACTCTTGGTAGTAGACACATTTGAGCCTGATAATCATGGTCAGAATAGCAAAGCAGAATACATTTCATGTTCTTCTGATTCAGATCCCTCGTATTCATACATTGACTGAGATACTTTGATTATTATTTTCCTTGTTTGATTCCCACAGAGCCGACATCTATGACGGAGAGTGAGTCAGCATAGATTACAGAGATGCCAACAGGGACACCTTTGTCAGATTTTCACATGTAGAGAGAGTTCTCCCATGCCGATCTGGTAGCCTTCACTCAAACATTTCAAAGCCAGATTTTCCAGCTCCCGATTGTCCAGAATTGAAGCCTTTTCTGCAGTCGATGAAGTACAGATTCTTTGCGGGTGAGCCAGAGATGTTCCCAGTCATTATCTCAATGGATTTGACTAGAGATCAAGAATCTCATTTTATGGAGGTTCTTGAAAGAAACCGTAAGGCGATTGGATGGAGCGTAGTTGATTTCCAGAGGATAAGTCGAGCCTTGTGATCCCACCATATCTATCTCGAAGAGTACACCAAGCCATTACGTGAGTTCCAGTAATTGCTAAATCCGAATCTTCGAGATGTGGTCATGAAGGAGATATCAAAATGGCGTAGCATCGATTTTATCTACCCCATCTCCGACTCCGAGTGGGTTAGTCCATTACATGTGGTACACAAGAAGACGGATATCACTACAGTTGTGAGTGACTTTGGAGAGGAGATAGCTACCTGGGTACCTACTTCTTGGAGGGTCTGTGTGGACTACAGACGATTGAATGAGGCCACCAAGAAGGATCATTTTCCACTACCATTTATTGATCATATTATCGAGAGGCTAGCTGGGAAGAGTCATTACTGTTTCCTTGACGGGTACTCCAGATATAATCAAGTGGCCATATCACCCAAAGACTAGGATAAAACGACATTCACTTGTCCATTTGGGACATATGCTTTCAGATGGATGCCCTTTGATTTATGTAATGCCCCGGCTACATTCCAAAGGTGCATGTTGTCTATCTTTTCGAACATGGTAGGTGACTGTTTAGAGGTCTTCATGGATGACTTTTCCGTCTACGGTGATAGTCTTGATGCTTGTCTTGACTGCCTAGACCGAGTACTTAAGTGCTATATTGAGGACCATCTTGTATTATATTTGGAGAAGAGTGACTTCATGGTTATTCAGGGGATGATGCTTGGCCATATCATCTCCAATAGGGGCATGGAGGTCAATCCGGACAAGGTGGATATCATCAAAAAATTCAATCCACCGTCAAACTTCTGACAATTGCGGTCTTTTCTAGGAGATGTCGGTCTCTACCGACGATTCATTCAGTATTTCAATCGAATTTCCAGATCGCTTACTGATCTGCTGACGAAAGACACTGAGTTTATGGTAGATGATAAGTGTCTAGCATCATTCGAGACTCACAAAGGATTAGTTGTTGAGGCTCTTGTCCTTCAACCCCCCGATTGGTCTCTCCCATTCGAGATCATGATAGATGCTTCTGATTTTGCTGTAGGGGTTGTCTTTGGAGAGAAGAGGGTTGGATTACCTTATGCCATACACTATGTTGGCCGAGCGTTGGATGCCGATCAACGGAATTATATCGTGACTGAGAAGGAGATGCTAGCCGTAGTCTTTGATTTGGATAAGTTCAGATCTTATATTCTTGGATTCCGAGTGACTATATTCACATATCACAACACCATCCAATGCCTCATGGCATAGAACGATGCCAAAGCCAGATTGACCAGATGGATCCTTCTACTCCAGAAGTTGACATAAAGATTACGGATAAGCCTGGAGTCAACAATGTGGTGGCAGATTACCTCTCCTGTTTAGAGAACCTTGAGGATTCAGATCAGATTGCACCTATTACAAAGACCTTCCCAGACGAGGCGATCCTTACTATCACCTCACTTCCATGGTATGCTGACATTGTGAAATATCTTGTCGGCATGAAAGTTCCATAAGGTTGGCCCAGGCAGCGACTTGAAACTTTCCTCGCGAAGACCAAGTGGTACCATTAGGAGGATCCCATCCTTTATCATGAAGGAAAGAATAGTGTAAAGCCATGAACATGGCATCTCTCTGATCCTATATCATAAGATCCGACTCGTCAAGAGAAAACCAACGGAATTTGTTTCGTGTGAATCAGACTTCATTTCGATTTTTTATGATTTTCGGAAGAAAGACAATTAATGAGGGTTAAGAAGTCATTAACCCATAATGACTTTCATTAAGACTAATTAAGTATGATTAAAGAAACTAGTGATAGATTAAAAACCGCAAGTAATCATTAGCAACACTAATCAATAGTTAGCAAAAGATAAGCGTAAACCGCGAAAGTTAAATTGTGATTAGTGAAAGTTAATCATGATTAGTGTTAATTAAGCGTCATTAGCGAATCTAGAATCATCTGGAATGTTCTAACTTAAGCCCCAAGTTTGGGGATAAGTTTCGGCCAAAACCAAGGGCTGCTAAACCATGGTTAAGGTATAAACCATGATTTTCTAACTATGGTTAGTGGTTTTCTGGAGCCTATAAATAGACCCCCTGCCCATTCATTCTCTATGATTTCCACTACCACCACCACCCCAAGGGATAGGGTCGAGAGGTCGGGAGGAGGAGCGGGAGGCGAGGGAGGAGCGCTAGCGAAGTGCTGCCGGGAGAATGAGGAGGAGAAAGGTATGATCATCTATTAGTTTGCTTCGTAAGCTAGGATTTCAATTCATCCTCTTTTCTTCGAAGCTTTGTTCTTGATTCATCTTTCTTTCTGATTCATTTTCTGTTGTGGTTTGAGTAGAAATCTATGTAACATCCTACTTAGGTGCGGGCGACTATGCACGTCAGTGAACCTTGTGATTCGTCACACATTCACTCATCTAAGAACTGTGGTGTCTACCGATTCTCCATCGCTTGTGTTTCTATTCTTTCAATTATGCTTTTACAGTTATTTTGGTGGAGAAATCTGTGTAATACCCTACTTAGGTACGGGTGGCTATCTACGTCAGTGAACCCTGTGATTCGTCACACATTCACTCACCTAAGATGCGTGGTGTATACCGATTCTTCATCTCTTGTTGTTTGAGTATATTTTTTTAGTTTTGCTATTGTTTTCCTCATGATTGATTTTATAGAGGAAACTCTTTCCATTTTTATTTTGAAATATTTCCCGATATAAGGGGAAACTCTGCCGAAATTTTCCGAGAAATTTGTCCCGATATAAGGGGAAACTCTGTTGAAATTTTTCGAGAAATATGTCCTGATATAAGGGGAAACTCTTCCGAAATTTTCCTAGAAATATTACCCCGTATAAGGGGAAGCTCTGCTGAAAATTCAAGAGAAAATATTTTCTTGACATTCTTCGTGTTCTTCGTGTTCTTCGCGTTCTTCATTCGTTCTTCACGTTCTTGACATGTTCTTAGCGTTTTTTATACGAAAATGAAATTCGATCTTTTTAGGATCCTTAAAACATCCTTTCTAAAAATGAAACATGATAAAGCCTTGCATACATGAGAGAGAGCTTGATTAGGTAACAAAATCCTTCCTTTTGCTGTTGGGTTTTCAAATGAGATAATTGAAATTCTTGATTTTATGTTCTGTGCTATGAAGAACCCTAATTTTGGCTATTTTAAAAAAGTCCGAACAGTTGCTTTGTGATTCCCACTAAAATAAGGTTTATGCATCGAATCGATGTGGTGGCTTTGAAAGTTAGGGTTTGGGAGTTAAAATAGACATAAATACGAGTATATATGCATATGAATAATATATATGTGAGTCTATACTAAGTGTTGTTGATTATGCAAATCAAAGACTTAACGAAAGAATTACATCATGGAATTGTTGTGGTTTGAGTTGGATCCAGAAAAGGATCATGTGTCACGTTAAGGATGACTGGGAGTACAACTACAGGTCGGGCATGCAACCTATAGGTTTGTCGGAAGGAACCCGTATTGTCATTTCCCTACCTAGGTGCTACACGGTTGCCCTGTTATGATAAGTGCGCACGAAATGAATGTTTTGCAACGCGTGGTACCGGGAGTCGATATCTTCGGGTTGAATGACGGAAGATATGGTCGTGCCATATGGAGGCACGGAGTTTCAATAGCGGCTAGGTCACTATAATATGTATTTAAAGATGCTAGGTTATATAATTAAATGTTTGCCTGAGGTTTTAAGCAACCGAGTCATCGAGGACGGTGTGCTCCTTTGTTTTCCAGGCTGAGGGTTTGAGACCCTATTTAATAAAAGAAATGGAAAATTGTCAAGGTAGTATTGGAGGATTGGTTGAGGTGATGTGCGACAGCATAAGCTCACCAGATCAATGCAATCTCCAATCCTAAATTATCGACAGCTTCGGAGTTCAATAATGGTGGGGTTCTCCTTGACTAATCCCTTTTATGGAATAGAATGGAATAGGACCTAAATTAATGAGAAGGAATGAAACTTTTTGTGATAACAAGTTTTGAAAAATTACCCATATGTTTACTTTTCTCTTCTTCGTTACTTAGCATTCGCTAAGTTTTATTCTATGATTTATGGAAAACCCAACAGGTGTCGGTGATCCATCACAAGGACTTTAAAAATCCATCCAGCTTACATACTTGACATCCAGCCAGCCACAGTAGCTTTTCTTTGTAAGGTAGTTAGTAATATATATGTGTATTTCCTTCAAGCTGATGTACATGTAAAGGGTTGTAGTGGGACAATGGATCATGTAAACTTTATTTTGTGAATGGCAAAGTGTTGAAATACTTCCTTCTGAGTATTTTTATTTGCAGTCTGTTTCTGAATATTAGTTGTGATTGCTGAATAAATTATTGCTGAGTAACCAGATCCGGATATGGGAGGATCCAACGACCCAAGATTCGAGGTCGTGATAGATTGGTATCAGAGATTGGTTACTTCAGTAATTTATTTAGTAATTAACAACTATAAGCGGTATTCAGAAAACTAAGGTTTTATTAAGATCCTTTGATCTTAATAACTGACTGCAGTACCATTCACAAGTCATTGTCCCTTATGTACATCATGCTAAGACATATAAGATCTGACCTTTGACCTTGACTTATCCCAGGATCATGGCAGACCAAGATGTTTCTAGACAATTAGCAGCTACGATGGCAATGCTCCAAGACATGGGGCAAAGGCAGCAAGCATTGAAGGAGAGGCTCAATGCACAAGTTGAGAGACCCGAGGCATCTAAGCCCGCGGATGCTATGATTGAAGGTTCTATCCATCTTTTTGAGGAAGAATCTAGTTACCATCCTTCAACTAAGTCGCTCCTACCCTGACTAAAGGAGCAATGGAGAATGCTCTTCTTAGACACCAAACATTACTAGATAATTACCGAAAGGAAAAAATTCCTCGATTCAAAGGTGTAGAAACACCTGCCGAGGTTGAGTTATGGCTCGATGACGTTACTAGGATGTTGAGGATAATCCATGCACCAGTTGACACCTGGGTGCACTTTTCTGATTACTCCCTAGTAGATTACGCACGACGATGGTGGAGAGAAAATTCCTAGAAATTAGCAGATCCTATTCCATTGGATATCTTTGAAGAGACGTTCCGAGCTCACTTTTGTCCCTCTCAATCGGAAGAATTAAAGAGGAGAGAGTTGGCTTCTCTGAATTAGGGTTTTAAGACCGTATGAAATTATCATATTCACTTTATTGAGCTACTACGTTACTCACCAGCTCTAGAAGCTTCACCACAAGAGTGTCTTACCAAATTTGTTAGCGGTCTTCAGGGAGATCTACGAGAAAAACTTGCTGTTTTAGAGCTACAACCGTAAATGAAGTAATGGACATCGCCTCTCATATTGAGATGGAGAGGGATGAAAATCGCTAAAGAAGAAGTTTCCACTTTAATGGTGGACCATCCAAACGTTAGGGGAATTATAACCGAAGAGACAATCATTATCATACAGTCAGGTCTAATATAAGCTCACCACAGACTTTGGGCCATGAATTATCTGGAAGAAAGGGTTTCTCTAGACCTCCACTTTACCCCTGTAACTCAGCACCAGAAACTAGTACCTCTGTGGTTGGGTCTTCAGCTCAGACAGAAACACGTGCATGTTATCACTGTCATCAAGAATGTCACATTAGGAAAGACTATCCGCATTTGAGAGGTTCAAGGTTTAAAAAACTATGATTAATAGTATAACATCCTCACCGAGCAATGGAGCAACACGCAGAGGAAGACATGGTAGAGTTCGTGTCTCACAAGGAGCATCTCCTACACAGTAGCCACCACAAAGCGTTGTGGGTTCTAACTTGCCTAATCCTAATGGCCAGCTCAATGCAATCACTGAAGAACAAGCCTACAATTCAGGCACAGTCGTACGAGATACCGTTACTATTCATAGCTTTTCAGTACATACCTTATTTGATTCTGGTGCTTCACATTCATTTATTACTGGACAGTTAGTACCCACTTTGGGTAAGGTACCAGTAGAAGTACAAAAATCCTATCTGATCAAAGGACCAGGAGGACAAGTGTTTATAATCTGAGAAATCCTAGATAATTGTATAGTACTGATAGCGGGACATCAGTTACCTGTTTCAGTACTAGTAATAAAAATGGAGGAATTTGATCTTATCCTAGGGATGGATTGCCTAGAAAGGCATCATGCATGTCTTAACTGTTTTCAGAAGATAATAATGTTTCACCTTCCTAACTCGATAGAGTTCCAGTTCATTGGAACGACATCCAACGATAATATCGAATATATCTCTACATTGAAGGCACAACAATTGTTAGAACAAGGGTGCCAAGGCTATTTAGCTTATAGATCCACTACATCAGAGTCAGAAAGAATGATAGAAGATGTACCTATAATGTATGAATTTCCTGATGTATTTGCAGAGGAACTACCTAGATTACCACCTGAGCGAGAGATTGAATTTGAAATTTCTCTTATACCTGATACTCAACCTATCTCTATCCCTCCGTATAGGATGGCATCATTTGAGTTACGAGAGTTAAAGGCACAGTTGCAAGAACTATTAGATAAAGGGTTCATTTATCCTACTACTTCACCATGGGGAGCACCGGTCTTATTTGTCAGGAATAAGGATGGGTCAATACGGTTGTGCATTGACTATAAACAGTTAAACAAGAGGACAATAAAGAATAAGTATCCTCTACCAAAGAAAGATGATCTCTTTGAGCAGTTACAAGGTTCGACTGTGTATTGCAAGACTGACTTAAGATCTGGATACCATTAGTTGATGATAAAAGATGCCGATATCCTCAAGACATCCTTTCGAACTAGATATGGACATTATGAAGTCTTAGTTATGCCTTTTGGACTGATAAATGCCCCAGCAGCTTTTATGGATCTCATGAATAGAGTATTCAAGGAGTTCTTAGATCACTTTGTAGTAGTCTTTATTGATGATGTGTTTATTTACTCCAAGGATACGTATCTGCATGAATACCATCTCAGGCGGGCACTTGATATATTAAGGAAGATAATGTTATTTGTTAAATATAGCAAATGTCACTTTTGGTTATCTGAAGTATCTTTCTTAGGCCTTGTTATTTCTGGGGAAGGTATACCAGTTGATCCTACAAAGGTTAGTGCGGTGATGAGTAGGGAACGCCCGAAGACTGTCACATAAATACGATCATTCTGGGTTTAGTTGGATATTATAGAAGATTCGTGAAGGACTTTTCACGAATAGCATTGCCAATGACTAGACTAACTCAGAAGGAAGTCCCATTCTTATGGTATGATACATGTGAATGAAGTTTTCAGATATTGAAAGAATGCCTAACATCTGCACCAATCCTTACTCTACCCTCTGGGAGTGAAGGATTTACAGTGTACATTGATGCGTCTAAAGAAGGACTAGGGGCAGTTCTTATGCAACATGGTAAGGTAGTTGCGTATGCATCACGATAGCTCATGACACATGAAAAGAACTACCCAACCCATGACCTTGAATTGGATGCTGTAGTTTTTTGCTTTATAGATATTGGAGACATTACCTCTACGGTGTTACTTTTGAAATCTTCACTAATAATAAAAGCTTGAAATATCTATTTAATCAGAAGGAACTCAATATGAGACAGAGACAGTGGCTAGAGTTGTTGAAAGACTATGATTGCACTATCTCCTACCACTCTGGTAAGGGGAACGTCACAGCAGATGCCCTTAACAGAAGAACCTATTCACCTGGGTTGATGAGTGCTATCCACTTATGTGGTTTACTATCAACGTTAAGTGAATGGAAATCATTTGATAGTAGTGTTGATACTATAACTATTCCTCACCACGACAAACAAGAGATCTGGGATAGAATAAAGAAAGGACAGGAGGATGATCCATTCCTTAAAGACTTGAGACAACAACTTGAGAAGAATGAGATAGAGGGATTCTAGTTACAAGATGGGTTACTATATAACCATCACAGAGTTTGTGTACCAAACACACATGAACTAAGGAAAGATATATTACATGAAGCGCACTGCTCAAGATTATCTATTCATCTAGGAATTACAAAGATGTATAAGGATCTTCATTCATACTTTTGGTGGCCCGGAATGAAGAAAGATGTTGCTGAGTTTGTGAATTCATGTTTCACTTGCCAGCAGGTAAAGGCTTCATACCAAAAGCCATTAGGATTATTGCAACCCCTCCCTATACCTGAATGGAAATGAGAAAGCATTTCCATGGACTTCGCTACTGGCTTACCTCAGACAACTGGTAGTAAAGATAGTATAGGTTATAATAGATCGTCTGACAAAGGTAGCACACTTTATTCCGATAAGCTTATCTTTCACTCTAGACCAGCTTGCTGAGTTATATATTACACATTTGATTCGCTTCCATGGTATCCCAAAGGAAGTAGTTTCTGATCGAGATTCACGATTCACCTCACAATATTGGGAGAACTTCGTGAAAGCCTTAGGTACACAACTACACTTGAGTACAGCATATCATCCACAAGCAGATGGTCAGTTAGAAATTATGATTCATACACTAGAGGATATGCTACGAGCGTGTGCCTTAGAATGGAAGGGATCATGGATTAAACATTTCCCTCCTACAGAATTCACATACAACAACAGCTACCATACAAGTATTGGCATGGCACCATTTGAAGCACTTTATGGGCGTAGGTGTACTACTCCTTTATGTTGGCAAGAGGCCAGGATAAGGAACCTTTATGATTCAGATACACTGCAAGAGACACGGGAAGCTGTAGAGCTTGCTTGAAAAAGACTATTGACTGCTCAAAGTCACCAGAAAAGCTATAGTGATACTAGGCGAAGGGACCTTGAATTTTAGGTAGGTGACTTTGTATTTCTCAAAGTATCATCTATGAAGGGAATTCAAAGGTTTGGTGTGCATGGGAAGTTAGCACCCAGGTTCGTGGGTCCCTTCGAAATTATTCAGCGTATTGGAAAAGTGGCATATAGACTTACACTTCCTCCACATCTTTCGGCAGTACATGATGTTATTCATGTATCAAATCTAAGAAAGTACGTTAAGGATCCAGAGCATAATATAAGTTGTGATGATTTGCATGTTGAGCCAGACTTGACATACCAAGAGTTACCTGTGCAAATACTTGACAAGGATATCAAGAAGTTGAGAAACAAAGAGGTGCCTCTGATTAAAGTATTATGGCGGAACCAAGAGTTTGAAGAAGCCACATGGAAACCTGAGGCGGAAATGAAAGAGAAATACCCATACTTGTTTGATTAATAAATTTATGTATCGTATATCTCCTTTATAAATGAAATGGTGTTCATTCTCTTTAAGTTGTTACGGTTTCAATCCTCTTTAAGGTTGTTATGCATGCATTTCTAGTCTCGAGGATGAGACTTTCTTTAAGGTTGTTGTAATTGTAAAGCCATGAACTTGGCATCTTTCAGATCCTATATCATAAGATCCAACTCGTCAAGAGAAAACCAACAGAATTTGTTTCGTGTGAATCGGACTTCGTTTCGATTTGTTATGATTTTCGGAAGAAAGAGAATTAAGGAGGGTTAAGAAGTCATTAACCCATAATGACTGTCACTAAGACTAATTAAGTGTGATTAAAGAAACTGATGATAGATTAAAAACCGCTAATAATCATTAGCAACACTAATCAATAGTTAGCAAAAAATAAGCGTAAACTGTGAAAGTTAAATCACGATTAGTGAACGTTAATAACGATTAGTGTTAATTAAGCATCATTAGTAAATCTAGAATCATCTGGAATGTTCTAACTTAAGCCCCAAAATTGGGATAACTTTTGGCCAAAACCATGGTCCGCTAAACTATGGTTAAGGTATAAACCATGCTTTTCTAACCATGGTTAGTGATTTTCTAGAGCCTATTAATAGACTCCCCTACCCATTCATTCTCTACGATTTCCACTACCACCACCAACCCAAGGGATAGGGTCGAGAAATCAGGAGGAGGAGTGGGAGGCGCAAGAGGAGCACTAGCGAAGCGCTGCCGGGAGAACGAGGAGGAGAAAGGTATGATCAACTCTTAGTTTGTTTCGTATGCGAGGATTTCAATTCATCCTCTTTTCCTCCAAGCTTTGTTCTTGATTCATCTTTCTTTCCGATTCGTTTTCTATTGTGGTTCGAGGAGAAATCTGTGTAACACCCTACTTAGGTGCAGGCAGCTATGCACGTCAGTGAACCTTATGATTCGTGACACATTCACTCATCTAGGACGCGTGGTGTCTACCGATTCTCCATCTCTTGTGTTTCTATTATTTCAGTTATGCTTTTACAGCTATTTTGATGGAGAAATCTGTGTAATACCCTATTTAGGTGCGGGCACCTATGCACGTCAGTGAACGCTGTGATTCATCACACATTCACTCACCTAAGATGCGTGGTGTCTACCGATTCTTCATCTCTTGTTGTTTGAATATATTCTTTCAGTTTTGCTATTGTTTTCCTCATGATTGATTTTATAGAGGAAACTCTTTCCAATTTTATTTTGAAATATGTCCCGATATAAGGGGAAACTCTGCTGAAATTTTCCGAGAATATGTCCCGATATAAGGGAAACTCTATCAAAATTTTCCAAGAAATATGTCCCGATATAAGGGGAAACGCTGCCAAAATTTTCCTAGAAATATCACCTCGTATAAGGGGAAGCTCTGCTAAAATTTTAAGAGAAAATATGTTCTTGACGTTCTTCGTGGTCTTCACGTTCTTCATGTTCTTCGTCTGTTCTTCACGTTCTTAGCGTTTTTGATATAAAAATGAAATTTGATCTTTTCAGGAGACCTAAAACATCCTTTCTAAAAATGAAACACGATAAAGCCTTGCATACACGAGAGAGAGATCGATTAGGTAATGAAATCCTTCCTTTTGCTGTTGGGTTTTCAAATGAGATTATTGAAATTATTGATTTTATGTTCTGTGCTATGAAGAACCCCTAATTTTGGCTATTTTGAAAAAGTCTGAACAGTTGCTTTGTGATTCCCACTAAAAAAGGTTTAAGCATCGAGTTGATGTGGTGGCTTTGAAAGTTAGGGTTTGGGAGTTAAAATAGACAAAAATACGAGTATA
This sequence comes from Ottelia alismoides, assembly GCA_037367405.1. Classification (NCBI taxonomy): domain Eukaryota; kingdom Viridiplantae; phylum Streptophyta; class Magnoliopsida; order Alismatales; family Hydrocharitaceae; genus Ottelia; species Ottelia alismoides. The sequence goes on from JAZKJV010000414.1 coordinate 860,255, forward strand.
TATGCATATGAATAATATATATGTGAGTCTATACTAAGTATTGCTGATTATGCAAATCAAAGACTTAACGAAAGAATTACATCATGGGAATTGATGTGGTTTGAGTTGGATCTTGGAAAGGATCGTGTGTCACGTTAAGGATGACTTGGAGTAGAACTACAGGTCGGGCATGCAACCTGTAGGTTTGTCGGAAGGAACCCGTATTGGCATTTCCCTAAATAGGTAGTACATGGTTGCCCTATTATGATAAGTGTGCACGAAATGAATGTTTTGCAACATTTGGTACCGGGAGCCAATATCTTCGGGTTGAACGACAGAAGATGTGGTCGTGCCTTGTGGAGGCACGAGTGATTCAATAGTGGCTGGGTCATGATAATATGTATTTAAACCTGCTAGGTTATACAATTAAATGATTGCCTGAGGTTTTAAGCAACCGAGTACTCGAGGATGGTGTGCTCCTTTGTTTTCCAGGATAAGGGTTTGAGACCCTGTTTAATGAAAGAAAAAGAAATTTGTCAGGGTAGTATTGGAGGATTGGTTGAGTCAACGTGCGGCAGCATAAGCTCACCAGATCAACACAATCTCCAATCCTGAAGTATCCACAGCTTCAGAGTTCAATAATGGTGGAGTCCCCTGGACTAATCCTTGATATGGAATAGAATAGAATAAGACTTAAATTAATGAGAAGGAATGAAAATTTTTGTGATAACAAGTTTTGAAAATTGCCCATTTGTTTACTTTTCTCTACTTCGTTACTTAGAATTCGCTAATTTTTATCCTATGATTTATGGAAAACCCAACAGGTATCGGTGATCCATTGCAAGGATTTTAAAAATCCATCCAGCTTACATACTAGACATCTAGCCAACCACTGTAGCTTTTCTTTGTAAGGGAGTTAGTAATATTTCTGTGTATTTCTTTTAAGCTGATGTACATGTAAAGTGTTGTAGTGGGACAATGGATCATGTAAACTTTATTTTGTAAATGGCAAAGTGTTGAAATACTTCCTTCTGAGTATTTTTATTTGCAGTCTGTTTCTGAATGTTGGTTGTGATTGTTGAATAAATTATTGCTGAGTAACCAGATCCGGATATGGGAGGATCCGATGGCCCGAGAATCAGGGTCGTGATAGATAGTGTCTGGCATCGGTGCTTTCCTCAAGAGGAGCACCACAGAGTCCTCACATATTGAAACAAGCTTGAGGCAGGAGGACATCATTCTGGGAGGAGGACAGCATAGAAAGTGCTTCAATCCGCCCTATGGTGGCTTACCCTTTTCAAGGATTCTGATAAATTCGTGAAGAGTTGTACTGACTGTCAGAGGATGGGAACTTGTGGACAGCGTGATATGATGTCGATGTAGCCCATTAACTTCTTTGAGGATTTTGATGCATGGGGCATCGATTTCATAGGACCATTCCCTAAGAGTCAGGGATTTGAGTACATTCTGCTTGTTGTGGATTATGTGAGTCGTTGGGTTGAGGCCTTCCCAATCCGAACCGCTGATGCTAAAAACATTTGCAGATTCTTGAGGAATGATATCATTTCATGGCTCAGGGGAACCTAAAGTTTTGATATCTGACGGGGGGACTAATTTTATCAACGACAAAGTAATGGCCCTTACTAAGGAGTTCAACATTGACCATCGAATTGCCACTCCTTATCACCCTCAGACCAATGGTATTGCTGAAGTATCGACTAGGGAGATCAAAACTATATTGCAGAAGGTCGTCCGCCAAGACTGAAAGGATTGGTCACAGCTTTTGGACTCAATTTTGTGGACCTATAGGACTTCCTTCAAGACCTTTGGGTACATCTCCCTTTCTCTCATTTATGGTAAGACATGCCATTTACCTATGGAGATCAAGCATAAGTCACTATAGGTAGTCACTGAGTTATTATTGGATCCCAAGAGTATAAGAGATCAGAGGGAAGTAGAGTTGACAGCCCTGGATGAGTTGAGAGACACATCCTTTTCGAGTAGCCTACAATACAAGGAGAAAGTGAAGATATGGCATGATTCTCATATCAGCCATAAACAGTTTGAGCTGAACCAAAGAGTATGGCTATTTAATGCTAGGTTGAGATTATTTCCAGGAAGTTACAAAGCAAATGGAAGGGACCATACATGGTCCGAAAGGTGCAAGACAACGGAAGCATTGATATGTATGAGTTGTCATCCAAATCCACCTTTCGAGTTAACGGTCAGATCCTGAAGCCATATCTTGATCATGATCCACTGATCGTTGACGTTGTCCCTATTCATTTGCATGAGATGTAATCTTTGACTCGCATCATTTGCATCTCATGCCTAATTATCACTTCTCTTCCATAGTTGTATAGATCCAGTTGTCCATATCATTCATTCTTTTTGTCTAATATCTCATCTTCATCTTAAGATTATGCTATACTTAGGGTGTGGTGTACCCTAAGTATAAGGGGTATTAGACTTGTGATTATTCTTTTAATTCTTCTTACCTCTATTTTGCTGCCTATACTTAGGGATATTTTACGCTAAGTATAGGGGAGGTAAACCATGTACATCCTAACCTGCGGTTTTCCCCTTTTGTATAGACTTCTATACTTATGATTACTTGATCCTAAGTATAGGGGGATCACCAACCTCTATTCATTACATTCTTGTATTCATTGTTGTAGTACAACCTTTCTTTTCATTTCCCAATACTCAGCACGAGTTATATCTTCCTTTCATCGCACTTTGATCACTCTGAGGACATCGTTCGAGCTAAGTATAGGGGGTGTCATATATATTGTATATATACTTTAGCCATAACTCGTACTTTATGTGCATGTGTTAATAAAAAAAAGCTAAGATCATAAACTAAAAATAACAAATTTTTTTAAAATTTTCTTGTACACAAATGTTTGTAAATAGTTTTTATAAAAATTATTTTTGTACAAATGTTTGTAAAAATGTTTCGATTGTAAAGTTTGTGTAAAATATTTTTGTATCAAAATTTTTGAAAAATGTTTGCAAAATTTTGTTTGTAAATTTTTGTAAATATTTTGCAAAACTTTTCCTTCTCCTCTGCATTCAAAAAAATTTTAAAAAATTGCATATTTTGAAAAATTGCACAAAAAAAGTTCTGTACATATTTGCTTGGATATTCTTTTAAATCATAGTTTACATTTAAACTCATCTGGAACTAAATTGGAAAATAGAGCTTGGTTAAGATCTTAATCCACCTAAATTCAGAGGAATCTTATAGGATTTGAGGTTTAGAATTTTCAAGTCCATAGCGACTTAATTTCTTGAGTCCATTAGGCTATGTTCACCTGTCATCTTGATGAGCCTAAGTAGAACACTTACAATGCATGCATGACTCTCAGAGACAACGACTAGACTTGGAAACACACCTTACACGTAGCTCAACACGGATGAGGTGGCAAGGAGGTAGAAATATTTGGCTTGGGGTAGCATACAAGGGTAGTACCTCTTGGCGGAACCTCTCGTATTCCTTTAGGGAGGGATGTGTACCTTAACCTGATCTAGTAGCATTGAGGTATAAAGACAGGAGTCTGTAGGTTGCAATAATGCTTCAAAAGAGGGATAGTCTACTGGCTCAAGAAGAAAAACTCCATATGTACATGCTGCACCATGTAAATATGTTGTAAATATGCACATTGAAAAAAATGTGTAAAAATATAAAAACTCCAAAAAAGGGGAGAGACCTAATTGAAAATAAAATGCTTGTCGGAGTGTATATAGCGAATAAGCAAAGCTTATGTATTCTACGGTGTCATCTCATGGAAGTTTGTAGTTGGAGACTTAGCTACACTGGCTTTGCTCCAAGGGATGCGTGGTTACACTGGTCATGGTCCATTCTCTTCTTTCCCCTCTTCTTGAGCTGGTTGAACTTGAACTTAGAAGGGAATACCCCGCTCCTCAAGAAAAGAGCTGCTAGACTAGGGAATTAGAGTTACCTTGCTGAGAGAGGTTGTTTCTTTATTATTTATAAGGTGAGGAGCTACATATCACTTACACAAAACAAGGAAAGATGCATAGTTGTTAGAGTTTGCGTATGTAGACTTTTTCTGATCTGGTTTATTGAGGAGTCTTGACCATAGAATTGTGGAACTTAGAGGTTGTTTAGTCTTAAACCTATTCCCAATAAGATTTCAACAAACTAATAATCCAAAGGTCTGACTGAGCTCCATACTTCAATTTAATGAAGATAAGTTTAATAATCAACCTTGATTCTTTTTTCTTTTCATTTCTTTTATATTTTCACTTCTTTTTCAAATAACTATTTGCTAAGGGACTAGCAAAGGTAAATTATACGGGGGTGATGAATCCATGATTCTCACTCTTTATTCTTTTATTTTAGCTCTTCTCCTTGGCAAAATACCCTTTAAATACCTATAAATATAATAATTTAGCTTGATGCATGCTCTTGTTATTATTGCATATTCAGCATGCATTTTTGTAAAAATAAAAGAACGAAGGAAAAGAAAAAGAATGATATATTTAGGAAAAATACAGGGTGACCCAAACCCTAAGAGAAGGTCAAGATTTAACCTGATCGCAAAATAAAATAAGTAGAGAGAGATAGGGTCTACTATGTATTGTATATATCACATATACTTGTACATATTATTTATTCATTTTTTATAAAATCAAAATTATTTTAATCCTTTACACTCTTGTATATAGTATTAATAATGTTATAAAAATAAAATAAAAATCAAAAAATAAAAGAAAAATAAAAATAAAATCATCAAACTTTTGTATAAAAGACGCATGTACATATCAAATCCACTATTTATTATATACCATTAATAATTTATACTAATAAAATAAAATTTATTTTATGCTCCTAAAATTATGTTGTAAATTAATAAAATATAAAATAAGGGTATTTATGTAAAAATAATAAAATAAAAATACTAGTACATAATATATAAGTATAAGGGGCTGGGGAAGCTGCACCCGGGGGAGTAGCTAACTAGCTGCACCCGGGGGTGTAGCTAACTAGCTGCACCCGCCCATTTTTTTCATTGATTTTTTGTATTTTTGAAACGAAACCTAGCGGCATTTAAATCACTATATATCACCACGATATCAAACCAATTTCAACTAAATTCGACATTTCTATCATCTCCATCAAGGCTATGACATTTTAGCGGTTTCAGAATTATTGAAATTGACCATATCTAGATGGCCATGCTAGGAGTGTTTGTTTTACATGAAATTTGAAACACATATTCCACACAATAAACTAAGTAAATCCCCTATAAGTTTCCTTCAAAAAAATCAAAAAACAATGAGAAAAATACCCGGGTGTAGCTAGTTGGCTGCACCCCCTGGTGTAGCTTCCCTTTTCCCTAAGTATAAGGGGCTGGGGAAGCTGCACCCGGGGGTGTAGATAACTAGATGCACCCGCCCATTTTTTTCATTGATTTTTTGTATTTTTGAAACGAAACCTAGGGGCATTTAAATCACTATATATCACCATGATATCATACCAATTTCAACTAAATTCGACATTTCTATCATCTCCATCAAGGCTATGACATTTTAACGGTTTCAGAATTATTGAAATTGACCATATCTAGATGGCCATGCTAGAAGTGTTTGTTTTACATGAAATTTGAAACACATCTTCCACACAATAAACTAAGTAAATCCCCTATAAGTTTCCTTCAAAAAAATCAAAAAACAATGAGAAAAATACCCGGGTGTAGCTAGTTGGCTGCACCCCCCGGTGTAGCTTCCCTTTTCCCTAAGTATAAGGGGTTGGGGAAGCTGCACCCGGGGGTGTAGCTAACTAGCTGCACCCGCCCATTTTTTTCATTGATTTTTTGTATTTTTGAAACGAAACCTAGGGGCATTTAAATCACTATATATCACCATGATATCATACCAATTTCAACTAAATTCGACATTTCTATCATCTCCATCAAGGCTATGACATTATAACGGTTTCAGAATTATTGAAATTGACCATATCTAGATGGCCATGCTAGGAGTGTTTGTTTTACATGAAATTTGAAACACATATTCCACACAATAAACTAAGTAAATCCCCTATAAGTTTCCTTCAAAAAATCAAAAAACAATGAGAAAAATACCCGGGTGTAGCTAGTTGGCTGCACCCCCCGGTGTAGCTTCCCTTTTCCCTAAGTATAAGGGGCTGGGGAAGCTGCACCCGGGGGTGTAGCTAACTAGCTGCACCCGCCCATTTTTTTCATTGATTTTTTGAATTTTTGAAACGAAACCTAGGGGCATTTAAATCACTATATATCACCATGATATCATACCAATTTCAACTAAATTCGACATTTCTATCATCTCCATCAAGGCTATGACATTTTAACGGTTTTAGAATTATTGAAATTGACCATATCTAGATGTCCATGCTAGGAGTGTTTGTTTTACATGAAATTTGAAACACATATTCCACACAATAAACTAAGTAAATCCCCTATAAGTTTCCTTCAAAAAAATCAAAAAACAATGAGAAAAATACCCGGGTGTAGCTAGTTGGCTGCACCCCCCGGTGTAGCTTCCCTTTTCCCTAAGTATAAGGGGCTGGGGAAGCTGCACCCGGGGGTGTAGCTAACTAGCTGCACCCGCCCATTTTTTTCATTGATTTTTTGTATTTTTGAAACGAAACCTAGGGGCATTTAAATCACTACATATCACCATGATATCATACCAATTTCAACTAAATTCGACATTTCTATCATCTCCATCAAGGCTACGACATTTTAACGGTTTCAGAATTATTGAAATTGACCATATCTAGATGGCCATGCTAGGAATGTTTGTTTTACATGAAATTTGAAACACATATTCCACACAATAAACTAAGTAAATCCCCTATAAGTTTCCTTCAAAAAAATCAAAAAACTATGAGAAAAATACCCGGGTGTAGCTAGTTGGCTGCACCCCCCAGTGCAGCTTCCCTTTTCCCTAAGTATAAGGGGCTGGGGAAGCTGCACCCGGGGGTGTAGCTAACTAGCTGCACCCGCCCATTTTTTCATTGATTTTTTGTATTTTTGAAACGAAACCTAGGGACATTTAAATCACTATATATCACCATGATATCATACCAATTTCAACTAAATTCGACATTTCTATCATCTCCATCAAGGCTACGACATTTTAACGGTTTCAGAATTATTGAAATTGACCATATCTAGATGGCCATGCTAGGAATGTTTGTTTTACATGAAATTTGAAACACATATTCCACACAATAAACTAAGTAAATCCCCTATAAGTTTCCTTCAAAAAAATCAAAAAACAATGAGAAAAATACCCGGGTGTAGCTAGTTGGCTGCACCCCCCGGTGCAGCATCCCTTTTCCCTAAGTATAAGGGGCTGGGGAAGCTGCACCCGGGGGTGTAGCTAACTAGCTGCACCCGCCCATTTTTTCATTGATTATTTGTATGTTTGAAACGAAACCTAGGGGCATTTAAATCACTATATATCACCATGATATCATACCAATTTCAACTAAATTCGACATTTCTATCATCTCCATCAACGCTATGACATTTTAATGGTTTCAGAATTATTGAAATTGACCATATCTACATGGCCATGCTAGGAGTGTTTGTTTTACATGAAATTTGAAACACATATTCCACACAATAAACTAAGTAAATCCCCTATAAGTTTCCTTCAAAAAAATCAAAAAACAATGAGAAAAATACCCGGGTGTAGCTAGTTGGCTGCACCCCCCGGTGTAGCTTCCCTTTTCCCTAAGTATAAGGGGCTGGGGAAGCTGCACCCGGGGGTGGAGCTAACTAGCTGCACCCGCCCATTTTTTTCATTGATTTTTTGTATTTTTGAAACGAAACCTAGGGGCATTTAAATCACTATATATCACCATGATATCATACCAATTTCAACTAAATTCGACATTTCTATCATCTCCATCAAGGCTATGACATTTTAACGGTTTCAGAATTATTGAAATTGACCATATCTAGATGGCCATGCTAGGAGTGTTTGTTTTACATGAAATTTGAAACACATATTCCACACAATAAACTAAGTAAATTCCCTATAAGTTTCCTTCAAAAAATCAGAAAACAATGAGAAAAATACCCGGGTGTATCTAGTTGGCTGCACCCCCCGGTGTAGCTTCCCTTTTCCCTAAGTATAAGGGGTTGGGGAAGCTGCACCCGGGGGTGTAGCTAACTAGCTGCACCCGCCCATTTTTTCCATTGATTTTTTGTATTTTTGAAACGAAACCTAGGGGCATTTAAATCACTATATATCACCATGATATCATACCAATTTCAACTAAATTCGACATTTCTATCATCTCCATCAAGGCTATGACATTTTAACGGTTTTAGAATTATTGAAATTGACCATATCTAGATGGCCATGCTAGGAGTGTTTGTTTTACATGAAATTTGAAACACATATTCCACACAATTAACTAAGTAAATCCCCTATAAGTTTCCTTCAAAAAAAAAAAACAATGAGAAAAATAACCGGGTGTAGCTAGTTGGCTGCACCCCCCGGTGTAGCTTCCCTTTTCCCTAAGTATAAGGGGCTGGGGAAGCTGCACCCGGGGGTGTAGCTAACTAGCTGCACCCGCCCATTTTTTTCATTGATTTTTTGTATTTTTGAAACGAAACCTAGGGGCATTTAAATCACTATATATCACCATGATATCATACCAATTTCAACTAAATTCGACATTTCTATCATCTCCATCAAGGCTACGACATTTTAACAGTTTCAGATTTATTGAAATTGACCATATCTAGATGGCCATGCTAGGAATGTTTGTTTTACATGAAATTTGAAACACATATTCCACATAATAAACTAAGTAAATCCCCTATAAGTTTCCCTCAAAAAAATCAAAAAACAATGAGAAAAATACCCGGGTGTAGCTAGTTGGCTGCCCCCCACAGTGCAGCTTCCCTTTTCCCTAAGTATAAGGGGCTGGGGAAGCTGCACCCGGGGGTGTAGCGAACTAGCTGCACCCGCCCATTTTTTCATTGATTTTTTGTATTTTTGAAACGAAACCTAGGGGCATTTAAATCACTATATATCACCATGATATCATACCAATTTCAACTAAATTCGACATTTCTATCATCTCCATCAAGGCTACGACATTTTAACGGTTTCAGAATTATTGAAATTGACCATATCTAGATGGCCATGCTAGGAATGTTTGTTTTACATGAAATTTGAAACACATATTCCACACAATAAACTAAGTAAATCCCCTATAAGTTTCCTTCAAAAAAATCAAAAAACAATGAGAAAAATACCCGGGTGTGGCTAGTTGGTTGCACCCCCCGGTGCAGCTTCCCTTTTCCCTAAGTATAAGGGGCTGGGGAAGCTGCACCCGGGGGGGTAGCTAACTAGCTGCACCTGCCCATTTTTTCATTGATTTTTTGTATTTTTGAAACGAAACCTAGGGGCATTTAAATCACTATATATCACCATGATATCATACCAATTTCAACTAAATTCGACATTTCTATCATCTCCATCAAGGCTATGACATTTTAATGGTTTCAGAATTATTGAAATTGACCATATCTACATGGCCATGCTAGGAGTGTTTGTTTTACATGAAATTTGAAACACATATTCCACACAATAAACTAAGTAAATCCCCTGTAAGTTTCCTTCAAAAAAATCAAAAAACAATGAGAAAAATACCCGGGTGTAGCTAGTTGGCTGCACCCCCGGTGTAGCTTCCCTTTTCCCTAAGTATAAGGGGCTGGGGAAGCTGCACCAGGGGGTGGAGCTAACTAGCTGCACCCGCCCATTTTTTTCATTGATTTATTGTATTTTTGAAACGAAACCTAGGGGCATTTAAATCACTATATATCACCATGATATCATACCAATTTCAACTAAATTCGAAATTTCTATCATCTCCATCAAGGCTATGACATTTTAACGGTTTCAGAATTATTGAAATTGACCATATCTAGATGGCCATGCTAGGAGTGTTTGTTTTACATGAAATTTGAAACACATATTCCACACAATAAACTAAGTAAATCCCCTATAAGTTTCCTTCAAAAAAATCAAAAAACAATGAGAAAAATACCCAGGTGTAGCTAGTTGGTTGCACCCCCCGGTGGAGCTTCCCTTTTCCCTAAGTATAAGGGGCTGGGGAAGCTGCACCCGGGGGTGTAGCTAACTAGCTGCACCCGCCCATTTTTTTCATTGATTTTTTGTATTTTTGAAACGAAACCTAGGGGAATTTAAATCACTATATATCACCATGATATCATACCAATTTCAACTAAATTCGACATTTCTATCATCTCCATTAAGGCTATGACATTTTAACGGTTTCAGAATTATTGAAATTGACCATATCTAGATGGCCATGCTAGGAGTGTTTGTTTTACATGAAATTTGAAACACATATTCCACACAATAAACTAAGTAAATCCCCTATAAGTTTCCTTCAAAAAAATCAAAAAACAATGAGAAAAATACCCGGGTGTAGCTAGTTGGCTGCACCCCCCGGTGTAGCTTCCCTTTTCCCTAAGTATAAGGGGCTGGGGAAGCTGCACCCGGGGGTGTAGCTAACTAGCTGAACCCGCCCATTTTTTTCATTGATTTTTTGTATTTTTGTAATGAAACCTAGGGGCATTTAAATCACTATATATCACCATGATATCATACCAATTTCAACTAAATTCGACATTTCTATCATCTCCATCAAGGCTATGACATTTTAACGGTTTCAGAATTATTGAAATTGACCATATCTAGATGGCCATGCTAGGAGTGTTTGTTTTACATGAAATTTGAAACACATATTCCACACAATAAATTAATAAACAATTTTTATTTCTACCTTTTTATTTTATATTGATTTTCTATTTTTATTGAATTTATCTTTATTTTATGTTGAATTTGTATTGGTCTAGGCTGGATTGTTGACCCCGATCAACGTCCCTTTCAAGACTGGGACGGGTCGTAGACCTCTCGTCGAAGCTTTTTCTTCTCATTTTCATGCTCGATCTCGATCTCCTTCTACCTTGAGTCATGTGCCCGATTGTATCCTCATGTTCCATGATCCTCGCAGATTCGTAGGTGAAGCCAGATTTGCCTAGGGTCCCGCATATCGCCCCGATCTTCTCAGACCCTAGGCAGCCTATAAATAATCTTCTTCAGTCTCCCCAGCAGGGCAGCTCATTCTTCGCCACCCATTCGACCCCTAGCCACTTCCAGCTGAGTGACAACTTTATGGAGCGACCTTCGGAGCTTGGATGGGTGCTGAATCAACGTAGCTCAAGCTACGTGGCCGGACCTCCATTGTGTTTATCCTCCTTGGCTAGTCACAGCGTAGTTGAGGCCATCAACTCGATGTTCTCCTTCGCCTGAAGCTCAGGAACTCCCCCGAACCTTCAGGTACCACTTGCACCTACCACATTTCCCATTTCGAATCCATTTTTCATCTCATCGCCGCCGCCATTTTGTTGGCTCTGACCAGCCAGTCGAAGCCTCGATACCCACTCATACCTGCACGGATCGACGCTACACCTCACATTCCATCTTCGTACGCAACCTTTTCCCCTGAAGCTCGACCATTGGGTCGAGATTAGGATGTAGATCTCCTTCCTCCGCCTTCGCCGGAGATCAACCACCATCTGCCCTGCTTCCCTCATCTTTTGAAGCAATAACCTAGATTGGAGCATAGTGTCGAGTCCCCCCTACCCTTTGCAGGATAGTACGCATGTGAGGAGGGTCATTTGGGCCCCCGGTTGCTCAGGCGGCGCAGCTCCAAGCGAGCAGCCACCGCTACGCTCATCCGGCCATCATCGTCTTCGTTGGAGGTCCTAGTCCGACGCGCAGTGCTTCCACGACTCTGCCAGAGCTTCCAGATCTTCCTTCAGGTGGGCGGATCTATTCCCCCGCTTGATAGATGTTCACCCAGGAGGAATTCTTGCAGACCTGCTGCCCCTATTGGATGATACCCCTTCTGCTAGATTCCATCGTAGCTTCCTAACAGAGCAGCATTTTAGTCGTTAGATCGGCCGCCCCCTGACGCATCTGACACACACGTTCTAGACATTCTCTGCACCGTCAGATCAGCAGTAGGAGGCGATCAGGACCGTACGTTAGAGCTGCCATTCGCATGCGTTACGTGTCCTTCAGGGTATATTGCCTTTTACCCCTACGTATTTATGTTTTCTTGTTTTGTCCGTTAAATAAATATTATAGTTCAGCACTTTTACTGGTTGAACCTCGATTTTTTATCTATTTGCACTTTAGTCCCTCTCAATCTATAATGCATGCAGCCCCACGTGAATTTTAGATTATTTGCACAATTTTCTTGGAACTTTTATGTTGTTACTGAATGGATGTTTACTTTTGAAAATTGCATTTATACCCTTGTGTGCAAAGTATTGAGCATGTGCGTGAACTTAGTGGGATTTTTGTAGTATTGACCTCAGACTTTTATATTGTGTTCTTGATTTGGTATACGAACAAAAATATTTACAAAGAGGACCCTGTGAATTGTAACTAATTTCATGTCTTTTATTGGACTTAATAAATAATAAATTAATCCGAAAAATTAAGTAAAAATTACCATTAACTCCTGTTGGTTTGTAATATTTATTGTGATTTTATTGGATTAATTTCTTTGCACTTTATATTTTTTAAAATTCAAAAACCTTCAAAAACATCCATGTTTGGCTTAGAAAAATCATAAAAATTTGAAAAGCATTTTAAAAATTCTATAAAAATACCTATGTGTGCCTATTTATGTGTTTTATTTCTTATATTAATTTTGTTTGAAAACCACGTATAAAAACCCTAAAAACTACAAAAATCCTAAAATCTTATAAAAAAACATATAAAATTATAGAAATTCTAAACAAATCCATTTCTATTCATATTTGTAGTTTTTAATTCATATTATATCATAAAATTGCTATCTAGGACTTTGGAGAATTTTAAATATTTTGAATTTGCAATTTAGTCTTGGTCGTGCACTGTTTGCATTTATATCACTTTTTTATTTTTATAAAATTATAAAAACATTTGCAAAACCCCAAAAAATTACCAAAAATACTTTAAAACCAAGGAAACCAAAAAATATTTTTACATTAATTTCATGACTATTTTTAGTTATTTTGAAAAATCCAAAAACATCCTTATGCTTGTTTTCTCTTTTTTTTGTTTTCTTATAAAAGAAATTAAAAATTTGTAAAATTAAAAATCACTAATTTTTTTGTTTTGAGTATTTTGACTACTTTGTATCATTTTCGTGCTCCTTGTGTTCATCCCTTGTGGCTATACCAGGTAAATAAAAATAGTGAACCGCTTACATTTCATGTTTGTTTGATTTATTTCTGAGTTGGTTATTCTTCTTGATTGAGACTGTCTGATTGATTAGGGTCGCAATGACCTTGGATATTACATGATACTTAACCCTAGTTGATCGGACACCCATCACTAATCATGTGAGATTTCAATCATATGACGATGACGATGAAATCCGGTGTTGTCCGTTTAAAGATGGTTTCCTCTTTGCAATCATGTTTCCAAAAGAAGCAAAGGAGGTGGAACAAGGAGCATCATTGCTTCTTGGAAATTGTGACCATGTCGAGGAAGGTGTTAAATTCACATTCAAAATATGACAAGCAGATAAGCTGTAGAATAAACAACGTAAAAAGAAGCAAATATGATGCATCAACTTCTCATTGATATATCACCAAATATAACAACAATAAAAACAACAACCATATCCACATATTCAAATATGCCATCAAAGTATAACAAAATACATGTATCATAACTTTCTCTCACAAGTAAACATAAGTAAAGCGAAAGCAGAAACAGTACAAGTAAATCTACTAAAATGTGACATGCACCTTATATGGTGCGATTGAGTCCAGAAAGCTCTTCAACAACAGAGCTGTTCACTATAACGACAATAAGTTCTGCAAACATGTTGTACTACTTGAAAGAGGAGTTTGTTATGAGCAATTAGTCAATACAAATTTATTATATTCAGTTGCAAAGAAATAATAATAATTATAAAGAAGAAACTAGCGACCATAACTACGGTAACCGAAGTTGAAACTGAAAGGACAAACTAAAGCAATACACAATAAATGAGAAATCCCTCTCACAAGGAAACTCTACTAGTGAATTCTAACACTTAGGTTATTATATCTCTTTAAGGTTATGTAAGTATCATTATTATTGCTCATCAATTTTGTTAGTGAAGGAAATAGTCCGTGGTTTTGTCCATGAGGGCCTCACACTATGACTCCAAGATACGAAGTATTTTAGGGTTGGGGAGTCTACACTGGCATGACATGAAGTGGATGCATCCTAGCTAAGTTCCTGACAATTATCTTAACTAACCTTACAAGTCTACTTTATTTCACCACTTTTACTGTTCAGATGAGTCCACTTGATTTTAATGTGATTATTATTCAGATAGACCAACTTGATTCTCCATGTCACTAATTCTCACGTATCATATCATAAGTAAGGTATAATCGACCAGGGCAACTCACTCGGAAAAACTACTACACGTCGGTAAGAGTCATCAACGATAGAAACAACTCAAGTAAGGATCTGATTCGCTACTCTCTAACACTAGTAGGAAAACCTATAACTACCTTTAGTTTTTCTCGGGACACAAAGGAAACTGGTAAGCACAACTACTTCAGTACCTACATCCCAAAACTCCTTCATAGAACCAATACGAATAACTAACTCAAGTGATCGACCTTCATTAGCCACTCGTGCTAATCCTATGACTGGAAGAAAAGACAAGACTACCTGCCATGCATTTTCGAACATCATAACACAACCAGCAGAACTACATCAAGGCACAACTGGACTACAAGTCTTTCATCCCACATAAGGTACTGGGGTTGAGGCCATCAAGTCTTCTACTTGAGGACCCAAGGGTGTATGCCCATCCTTTGCTGTCATTATCTCCAACTACCCAAATCATCATGGGAAAACTACATTATAGCAATAACCTCAACATAGGAGAAACACCAAACATAGAGACACATATAATCATGCAAGAAAAGCCACAACGTGACATAGATTAGATGTCATAATCACCATAGATACCAAGCATTAAGATCAAGAAATAGATGGTGAGATCATGTTTTCACTTATTACCCATATCATTCCTATTGAACAATAATTTAGATCATCTAACAATTATTTTCATTTTAATACTTAGGGTCTATTTCCAGAGGGTCTTACTATAGTTAAGTTATTAATCAATTAAGATGATCAAACACTCATGATAGGTTATTATACATTTGATCCATTAAGTTAACATCAGTGTTCATGAAATCGACCGAGTATACCGTATACTCGGCCGCATACTCATACCCGGAAGCCTTGGTGCTCCGCGTATGACCAAATCAGTCTCTAGGCAGGTTTGGCCGCATACTCGGCCGAGTATACCGTATATGCGATAAAGTGTGCGGCCGATTTTCAAATAATTATTTTCTAAAATCCTAACCTAAATTCAGACAGCCGACTTAACCCTCTTTGAGTTGATGTTTTCGCTCATTTGACTCTGTATTACTTTTTATCCCAATAATTTTGTTCCTTATACCTTCAATTCTTTATTATTATAACAAAGAGATATAATATTTAGATGATATTAGCATGATATTAAAACATTATTTATATGTTTAATAATAAAAAATACCAAATCGCATAAAACCGTGTACTCTCTGCATACTCTCCTGCATACCGCATACTCTCTATGTAGTGACCCCTCCGACTGAATACCGCATACCGCCTTCCTGAACATTGGTTAACATTATTATTTGTATTCAACAAACCATTGCTAATCGATATATTACAGATTCATAATGATACATGATTTTGATATTATAAGGATCACAATATATTGCTCATTTTAAGCTCTCAACATATCATATTCTTTTATTTGATTCCATACAGGACCTAATTTCATTATATAATTACTTAATATGCATAATTTACATTATTTAATGATAACTCTGATATCCTACCAATATCTATCATAATTGCATTCATTTTCCTATATTTAAAATGTACTTGTCTCCATTTAGAGCAGTAATATACATAATTTTTTTTGCGTTGCGAAGGTCAGATAGATTGGAATTTGGTTTCGAACTTTGCAATATAATAAGAAAAATCGTGAAAATATGCATGTACTCCTCAATCCTCCCATGTCATAGTGGTATAATTTTTATCAACATGCGATACTCAAATCTCCTAGAATCACCCCAATCATGTTGCTATAACTAGATATCCCCAAAACATGTCGCACGTGAAAGTACTCCGATTTTCGATCCAAGCACGTACATGTGATCCTCACATTATCCATCCCACATTGGTATACTTTTATTAGCATTCGACACCCGGATCTCTCGAAAATCCCAAACATTTCATGATAAAAAGATACCCCAATAACATGCTTCACACAAAAGTGCTCAAATTTTCAATACAAGCACATGCAAGTGATCCTCACTATGCCCACATTGTAGTGGTATAAATTTTATCAACGTGCGATATCTTAATCTCCAATAAATTACAAAGAACACAGAGATAAACTTTGGTATCTGACTTCGCATGCGATGGTACGAACGATTCATGCATCAAATCAACACGAAAATAGTATTAGGGTCGTGTGGACCAATAACAAGGCTATGAGGTAAAAATCTGTACCTTCTGGCGCGGTCCCTCGACTCCTCCACCCCAAAAATGACACTTCTTAAGTGCCTCGCGTGAAACACATGCGTGATTCGTGATGACCCAATGTTTTTTTTGTGTTGGCACCTTCAGATCGTCGAACGTTCGGTGGTAACAACGATGGTGGAAGATCTTTGACGATGCTCCGACGAGCTCACATGGTGGAATGAGCCACATAATCTAACCACTCGGCTTCTATAGGTTTGATTTGGGGGTTCTAAGGCATAACTAATATTGTTTCACGTGTAACTTTCACAAACAGTATATGTTTTTGATGTCCTTGAGCTCGTTAGAAGGGTCTCTAAAAGAACTACAAGATAGACTCATTTATCCTATATGATACCGGATTAGGTCGGAAGTTAATATTTAGTGTTTTTTTATTCCTCAGGGTTTGAAATTATAGAATTACAAAGAAAGTCGCATCCCCAAGACTTAGGTGTGATCTTGCATTAGATCCTGACCTCATGCAATATAAATCTCAAAAGAATAAGACCATATAATATCAAAAGAATGCAAAACCCATAAAAAATAATAGAGAAATGGACTAGGGTTTCAATTTCATACATGTAAACAAGTAAGGGTATTTCTCCCTGTCTGCCTTAGGCTCTCATGTATCCTCAATGTTATGCCTCTGCCAGAGGACTTGAACCAATGGAATTTCCTTCCTTCACCGTCTCTTGACTATGTTGTCCAATATTTGCACATGTGCCTCGGGAAAAGAGAGGTTCAGCTCATCACCATGTCCTCATAAGGTATTATGTGTCTCGGATTTCAGATGTACTTGTGCAGGTTCGACATGTAAAATACATCGTACACGCAATCAAGATGCTGGGGAAGTGCAATTCTGTAGGCAACTTTCTCAACACGTGCTAATTTGTCAAATGATCCAACAAATTGCGGTGTCACCTTGCCTCTAGCATCAAATCTTTGCACTCCCTTCACCGGGTATACTTACAAAACAATAAAATCCCCAACATGCAATGGTAAGAAATATTTAGATATGTAGAGTCAGGAATAAATAATGCTATAAAAGCATGAGTGCATAATACATACCTAAAACGCGAGGTATTGTCATCACCCATCGATGGTTTGCGTACCTCTTCTCTCGACTCTAAGCTGTCAAAAACTTCCGTCTTCCCATCTTAACGGCTCTAGTAATCTCATCTATGTTGTAAGTGGTGTAAAGAGTACTATCACCCAACTTCTAGCAACACAATGAATTAGTATATCGGCTCCATGCAATACCTCTAATTGTGCCATGATGATGTTAGAATTGAAGTTATTGTTGTACACGTGGTTTAAAAATGTGAAGTGGTCCGAGCCGTTTTCCCAAAATGTGAGATGATGTGTAAGCCTCGAGGAAGTCAAGGCATAAGCCTCAATTTTTTTTAAAGAGAAATTAAAACTAATACAAATTATATTGCAATAAATCATGACAGTACAAACTATTGCAACATGTTCAAAAGTTTAATACAAAGTACAAACTACAACTATAATTTTTCAAAATTCGACTACAATTGTAGAATTATAAAAGAAAAAAGAAAGTACAAAAAGAGTTCAACATAAGAATAGATATAACGCAACATATTGTCCATCATATTCATGTGGTCCATCAAAAAGTCACTAATCATCAACATAGATTCAATGAATCAACATCAATCGTCTCGTCTCTCATCAGCATTGTCACCGTTGTCTTCATTGCTGCTACTAGTTGTTAGACCCTCAAGAGAATAATCCATATAATTCAAATGAACATCACACCGGCCTCATCATTGCTTCCATCTTCAGAATCAGGGAACTCATCCTCCTTAACATTAATTGGACTTTTGCCTTTACCTAATCAAGAAAGTATATGCATAGTCCTTTTTTTTTGAAAATTGATCGCAACAAAGAATAAAACATTCTCTTAATTAGTATTGCACCTTTGTCATATTTTCCACTTCTCTTTACGTCGAGCGACTCGATCTCCTTCACCTCCTTCATCCTTAATAGTATCCATCCTCAAGGGGTTTGCATCAAGATCATAACATGCTTTGACATCTTGGGCTTACGAAATCCATTCATCACTGGAGTCAATTTCATCCAAACATAAAGGATCTTTTATTATTTTCTTCTTAATTCCTTGTGTTTCATATTGAGATGGAACATGATGTACACCAGATCGTTGAGATTTGCTAGTGTTAAGTGATTTCTTCTCTTTGTATGAACCTATATAGAAATATGTAAGGTTTAACATGAAATGAAAATTCTATCATAAATATATATACTGCTTCAACTACTTGATTGAACGAGCTCCAATTACGTTCACACCCAGAAGCACTACAGGTCGATCTCAATACCCTAATATCAAATTTTGCCTGATTAGGTGTTTCATCTCCAAGGAACATTTACCAATCCACTTAATATCAACAACACATTTTAATAATAATGTTAAAGAATATGCAAATCTCTTTGAAATTATTTATAGTACTCACCATGGCTTCTCGTTTTCCTTATGTTAGAAATATTCTTAGAATTGTCTTTTTCTTTATTTTCTTTGAATGTTGTAGCCACTTGAGGGTATTCATATAATTCGTACTTTTGGTCACTAGGTTATCATGTTATATAAGAAACTCTGCACACAATGGAATAAGTAGCTCTCTCTTCTTTTTCTTCTTCTTCTTTCCATGGTATCCGAGCAATAGTCCTAGATCGAGGTTCTGACCTAATCCTCCTACAGCCACCTCAAGACTCTTTGTACCCTTGCATGTTCCCTCTCTCTACCTAGAGCCCCATGAAAGGCCCTCTCTTGACCTCCCAGACTGTTGGGTGGCGCCACCGCGCATCACAGGGCTGCTACCAGCACCCTAAGGATGTTGCTTGTCCTTAGGGTTCTTGCAAGGACTCCTCCGGTCCCTCTTGGACGCTACTTGCCCCTACATGCCTCTCCTTTAGGGCTCCAATGGTCGTCCAGAGTGTCACTCAGATCTTCTAGAGGACCATCTGCTAGTCCAGATCACAACTAAACTTCAACGAACCCCATCTAGGGCATCGTTGGGGTCCCTCCAGGACCTATCTAAGGCTACACAACCTCCTAGGGTTTGTCTAATGTATTTAACATGTGTTCTTCAGTGAGATCAGACTCATTACATCATCGGTGATGTGTTTTTTCACTGAGATCGGACTCATTACATTGTTTTTATGCTTGGTTAAAGAAATTTCAAATTATATTTGAGTACTTCTACTCCTAACCATGATGGCTACAACATTTAGCAAGAAAAATCTCCTATTTTCAACATCCAATGTGATGTTGTAGCGTACATCTGTCAAACTGAAAGGCACTGGAAATTATGTGCTATGGTCTCTAGCATTCAAGGTATTCATCGAAGGTCATAGAAAGATTATTGTACAGATGAAGGAGCTTCTAAAAAAGGAAGACATTGATTATGAGTCATGATTTGGATGACAAATAGTGTGGAACCTCATATATCTATCAAACTGAAAGGCACTGACAATTATGTGCTATGGTCTCAAGCATTCAAGTTATTCATTGGAGGTCAAAGGAAGATTTCTGTACTGACAAATGAATCTCTAAAAGAGGAAGACAATGATTATGAGTCAAGGCTTACAGATAACTACCAAGTCATGAATTGTAACTAATAGTATGGAACCTCATATAATGGTGAATCTTCTGTTCAAGGAGACGAACCAAAGAGAAGTGGGATGAGTTGGAGGAGACATACTCACAATAGATTATGAAGTCATGACTAGAAGACATCCACATAAGGATTCGGTCTGCTTCACAGGGAGAATCTGCCTTTGTGGAATACAACCATCATCTTATGGGGCTCTATGAGGAGCTTGCCATCTTTCAACCATCATGTTGCACTAAACATGTGATTGAGATATTTCAGTGGCAACTCTATAGGTTTCTTTTTGGGTTACATCCCTGCTACCAGAATGTTAAAGAGCAGTTCCTTACATCAGACACCTTACCATCGATTAAGGACATTTTCAGGTGCCTATAGTAAATTTGGGACTCCACTGTCCGAACCCAGTCTTCACAGCCAATGGAGGAACCTGCCTTTTTGGTCTCATCTGGACAATAATGTTGTTTCAGCTTCCGAGGAGCTCATGATCATGATTCTAGTCATGGTCGTGGCTGAGGTCAGCCTCTCTGCATTCATTGCCAGAAGACAAATCATTCGTTTGATAGGTGTTGGGAAAATTTTCGGATGCCACCCCAAGCTCACATGACAATAATTATGATAGCACATTGACAGAGGTCCCTGCACAGGATTCTATTGGACAAACCATCCAATTTTTAGCATCTTCTACATCCAGTGAGGCCACACTTAATATTCATCTAACCATTCCTTCAGGTACCATCTCCAATACTGCAACATTTAAAGCTCCTGCATGGATCATCAACTTTAGAGTATCCACTCATATCATAGGAGAAGGTAGTCTAAGAACCTCCTCGCAACCTTCTTCCATCGTGAAGTCGATTAGATAATGGGGCACATTCACCAGTTTCCTCTATCAGGACCGTGGAGTTCTCTTCCAAACTTCGTCTTATGGGGGTTCATTATGCACTGGATTTTCCATTGAGCTTATCATATATTCATAAGTTGTGTTATGAACTGCATTGTCGTGTGATTATTGATGAGCTATCTTATTATTTTCTGGACATTTGGATGACACAAATTTTTGGTGGGGGGCATGAGAAGAATGGAACCTACTATCTAGACATTCCTATAGACCCTACCTTTGATGGCGTTGTGTCGATTTCTTCTGATCCTATGATGTGGCATCTTCGCCTTGGTCATTCATGTGCTAAAGCCCTATCCATGATGTTCCTCAAACGTTCTTCACTGATGTTGTTTGAATGCGAGGCATGTCAGTTCGGAAAACATCATAGAAGGTATTTTCCTTCTAGAGTTGATTCCCGCCATTCTATTCCATTTGCCTTGGTCCACTGTGACATATGGGGACCTTGTCCAGTTCGTGCTATAGGTGGTCACAAGTATTTTGCAGTATTTATCGATGATAATAACAACTGTTCATGAGTTTATCTAATAAAAGAGGGATCAAAGATTAATAAACTCATAAAATCTTTCTTTCAGATCGTTAAGGCTCCATTCTCTACTTATATTCAAATTATGAGGACTAATAATGTGCTTGAATTCACTCAGAATTATTTGGTGTCATTTTTTGATTCTCAGGGTATCATCCACCAAACTTCTCGTGCCTACACCTCTTAGTATAATGGGATTGTTGAAAGGAAACTTTGTCACCTTCTAGATATTGCCATGTCCCTCCTCTCTCACATGAAAGTTCCTACGACTTACTGGGAGGATGTCATTCTCACAGCAATTGACCTTATAGACAGAGTACCTTCATCTATTTTACAGGGAACTAATCCATTTTTATTACTTTACCCTGATGAAAAACCTTCTCCCTTACTCTGCATATTTTTGGGTGCACGACTTTTGTTCACAATTTTCATACTACAGATAAATTATCTTCCCATGTAGTAAAATGTGTTTTTTCTTGGGTACTCTCGGACCCATAAGGGGTATAGATGCTATGATCCTATGGAACATCATTGCTATGTATCTGCTGATGTCAACTTTTTCTAATAGACAAGCTTCTTCACACAGATAGCCAGTGGCATACCCTTGGACATACCACCATCACATATTATTTATAAGGGAAAGAATGTCAGTAACAATTAATGTATTCCTCTACATATTCTGTTTTTGTAGGAAAATGTACCTTCTTCGAATGTCCCTCCCATTGCTCATTTGGATGCTCCACCAGATCTACCTATAGCTATGTGGCAAACTAAGAGACATTGTACTCTCCATCCTATCTCCTCTTTTACATCACTAACACTCTTTCTGGTGGTGATAGACGGTTTACGGATGCCGTGATGGCAATTACTATTTCTCGTGATTATATTTATGTAATGCAGTACCATGGTCGAACGATGGCTATGAATGAGGAAATGGATGCTCTTATGTCTAGAGGGACATGAGTGAAGGATATGGTTTAATACTCAAGCGCATCACGGAAGTGTGAGTGTCGTATCGAATACAACGAAGAACGACTGGTCGAACTAGCTGTTCTATGCATAGGAATTTAAAAAAAAATCATGTGTTGAAACCACATGATCCAAGAACGATTCTCGGATTGTTTCATCTAGAACCACAATAAGTATAAAGGAATACCTCTTGAAGCATGGTTGATCGAATCTCTACGAAAAGAGACCTCCTGTCTCAAGTCTGATCGTTGAAGAAGAAGCTTGCGAGCACGGGGATGAGTCGCGTGATCATCGCAATCCAACGTGTCGATCCAAGCACGGTGAACTCCCGATCTTGTCGTATGAGATCGAATGTATTCTTCGCATGCGTAGCACTCCAATAAGATGGAGAACTGAAGAACGTTGAAGCGGCTTTGCGGTGGCGAGGGCGTCGACAGCGTCCTCCTCTAGGGTTTGGTGGTCGGCCACCAAGAAGAGAGGGAGAGAGAGTTGACGTGTGGGAGAGATGAGAGAATGAGATATGTGATTCTAAAGCATAACCATAGAGAGCATGGTATGCCTCTCTATTTATAGGATTTTGGGATCCATGGATCTTAATCCATAGGACACATAAAATCAATGGATGAGATTGATTTATGTTTAATCCAATGGTCAATATTGTTGTTGGTAAAAGCCAACAACTTATGATTTAATTTAGATCAAATATATTTGCTAAATCAAATACAAATCAATCTTAAGTTAAATCAATCAAATAAGGAGACAATCAAAATGGAGATTACATCTCCCATGTCAATATGATGGACGGCCACCAATTCCATATAGGACTTGGTAGCCGTCCACATGTTTCCATGTGGAGGCAATCTCATGAGATTTCATTAGATTGCATATCTCCATGGAAATCTCCTTTTATTTAATCCAACAACTTTTGTTCTATTTTATTCTTCAAAAATAATTCATAATTAATTTTGAGAATATTGCAATCTTGCCATTGGAAATTTGTGAATCATATTCACAACCTAAAATAAAATATAATTTACATTTTCAATTAATTACACAATGTGTATTCAATATACATTAATAATTAATCAACAAATCTAAATTATAATTAGCTTTCTCTTATACATTATAAATTACATTTATAATATATTATGAATAATTGGATATTGCTATCCACATTATTCTTGTCCACAATAATTAAATAACATTTAATTATATTGGATAATTTCCACACACATTAAGATAATTAAATCTTATTTAATTATCAATTTCTTAATGCTTAGATCTTATGGAATTATTCTTGAACCCTTTCAAGAATAATACAATTTCTCCTCAGATACTTGGAGATAAGGACAGGGCGATTGTATTGTTCCACGTATAGTGACTTGGATATTGAGATCACATCTCAAATCCAGATCCCATGGGCCTCTCATAGATGCTTGATTAAATCAAGGCCGTCAACCTAATCTTCTCATTGTGTATGAATCTTATTCAGATCAATGTACTGTAAATGGACTAAGATTAGGTCACTTCTCTACCGAGAGGAGTCACTAAAATCCAAAACTGTTTCATCACTCCGTCGGAATGGAAGCATCATGGTTATACAATCGCTTATGATCACATCACCCTCAGGTATTCCCAATACTTGTACATCCTTTATACTGGAAGACCTATGATCATCTTGAAGATATAGATGATTATTACACTGTCATCTTCACGACTTGATCACTAAGTTTCTCAATATTGGTCTTTGGGATTTGGTATAGATCATATGCTTTCACAAAGCATATATCTTACCTTCAAATTCATGTCATGCGTCCAAAGCATGATGACCATGCATGTAATTTGATCAGTCCCAATACCTCATGAGTGAGCTCATGTCTCCCGGTTCACAAGTGAACATGTATGATCCCTTCGAGAGATCGTGTTACTCATATGTCCTAACATGCACACCAGCTCGCCGGTGTATAGACCTTGGTTAGGTCATCAACCTATTGGTCTGCCAAATGTACACACTCAGACATATAGCAACACATCTATCTCTTGTCAGAGGATGTGTACCTATGCTGTGACAGTATTCAACATCGGTATTTGGTTATCTCGATCTCGTTAAGTCAACCCATTGACTCAACTAATCTCACACCTTCGAATCACTATTCCCAAGCAAAGAACCTGCATCAAGAGGTCGATCAGATATCAGCCTAATGAGAAAGGATTGATATCTCCCACTCAGGCAGGAGATCATCACTTGACAATCATTTGATGATGCTTGATGAGTCCTCTATCTAACTCCTTAGATATTCATCCAAGCATCTGCCTCTATGATTCAATGAATCAACAACTATATGATTATCAAGTTGGCCATGGTACATAACCCTTATTGTACATAGGGACCTTATAGTGCATTCATTCATTCGATCTCAGAAAGGGAGTGAAAAACAATCAATAACCTTTATTGATAAATCATTTATTACAATAACATTTATTGCAGGAATGGTTCGCCTCGGGCTCACATTGCTAACAATCTTCCACTAGCCCTCAGAACCATTTAGGAACAGTCCTTAAACCCATACTCATTATATGCTGGTCGAAAATCTTCTATGTCAGAGGTTTGGTAAGAGGATCAACAACGTTGTCGGCAGAGGCCACCTTGGTGAGGATGATATCACCACGCTTTTGAATCTCCCGAATGATGTGGTATTTCCTTTCCACGTGCTTTCTCTTTTGATTCCATCTGGGTTCCTTTGCCTGAGCAATGGCTCCTGTGTTATCGCAGAGTAGCGGAATGGGAGTATCAGAGGAAACTACGCCAAGCTCCAGGATGAACTTGCGCAACCACACCGCCTCCTTTGCAGCATCCGATGCGGCAATATACTCGGCTTCTGTTGTTGAATCTGTTGTAGTGTCCTGCTTCTTGCTTCTCCAGCTCACAACACCACCATTTAACAGGAATACAAACCCTGATGTCGACTTTCGATCATCAATATCTGATTGGAAGTATGAATCTATATATCCCAAGACTTGGAGATCACCATCTCCATAGGCCAAGATGTAATCTTGCTTCCGTCTTAGATAATTGAATATGTTCTTTATTGCATTCCAGTGTTGTTCTCCATAGCAGGATTGGTAATTACTTACCACTCACACTACATGCTAGATATCTGGCCTTGTACACATCATGGCATACATTAAGCTTCCAACAGCTGATGCATAAGGGCATCTAGCCATGGCTTTCTTTTCCTCAACAGTTTGAGTAGCCATCCCTTTAGACAGGTGGATACCATGTCTTAAGGGAAGGAACCTTTCTTTGAACTATCCTTACGGAATCATTCAAGAATCCTCTTAATGTACCCATGTCGTGACAATTCCCAATATCCTATTCTCTCGATTTCTGAACAACTTCAGACCCAAGATGTGAGAGGCTTCTCCAAGATCTTTCATCTCAAAGGTATGGGATAGCGAAATCTTCACACTGGTCATTATTCATGTATCATTTCCATTGATAAGGATGTCATCTACGTAAAGCACGATGAACACAATGGCACTCCCACTAAGCTTTTGTACACACAAGGTTCATCAGGATTCTACACAAGATCATAACTCTTTATGATTTCGTCAAATCTGATGTTCCATCTATGAGAAGCTTGCTTGATCCCATAGATGGATTTCTTCAGCTTGCATACTTTGCCATCCTCAGTTATGAAGCCCTGGGGCTGCTCCATATAGATATCCTCCTCGAGGTATTCATTGAGGAAAGCCGTCTTGACGTCCATCAGCCAGATGTTGTAGTCAAGATATGCAGCTATATCTAGCAGTGCCCTGATGGATTTAAGCATAGCCACAGCAGAGAACGTCTTATCGTAGTCGATGCCTTCCCTCTGTGTGTAGCCCTTGGCTACAAGCTGTGCCTTGAAAGTATCTACTTTCCCATCAGATCCCATCTTTCTCTTGAAGATCCATTTACACCCAAAGGGTTTTACCTCTTTAGGTGGATCCTCTAGGGTCCATACACCATTCTTATGCATGGAGTCAATTTCTAACTTCATTGCTAGCATCCATCTATCCATGTCATGATCCGCGAGTGCTTCATCAAATGAAGTAGGATCATTGTTAGTCTCACTTGACATATGGAATCCATACCTTTCAGGTGGTGCAACCACCCTCGAACTCCTTCGAAGAGGTATAGATGTTTCATCTTTATTTATCTCATCAGTTTCTGGTCTAGGAAGTGCAGAATCCTCAGGGGATTCAATGAGTTCCTCTACTTCATTTTTATCTTGTCCTTTAAGGAAATCATCCTCTAGAAATTTCACATCTCTAGAAATAAAAACCTTTTGGGTCTCAGGGTCATAGAGCTGGTATCCAATACCATCTTTAACATACCGAATGTATTAACACTTACGAGTACGAGATTCTAGCTTACTTGCGTCCGCGTTCTTTGCATGAACCAAGCAACCCCAAACCCTCAAGTGATTAACACTAGGTTTGATTCCATACCAGAGCTCATGGGGAGTCTTAGGTACAGATTTGCTAGGAATCTTATTCAGGATATATATTGCAGTCTCTACTGCGTATCCCCAGAAACTAAGTGGTAAATGTGCTTTGCTCATCATTGAACGGACCATATCCATGATGATCCTGTTGTGTCTTTCAGCAACACAATTAAGATGGGGAGTTGCAGGAGGAGTGAGATTGGAAACAATTCCATTCTCTTTAAGGTACTCCTTGAATTTATCTGAGAGGTACTCGCCACCTCGATCAGATCAAATCCTTTTAATCTTCCTATCAGTTTGGTTCTCAACCAAAGCCTTGAATTCTTTGAACTTTTCAAAGGTTTCAGATTTATGATGTAATAGGAAGATAAACCCCTATCGCGAATGGTCATCAATAAACATCAAATAATATCGATATCCATTTCGAGTCGCGGTACTGAAGGGACCACATACATCGGTATGTATTATGTAAATAATACCTTCGCATATTGTAACCTTGTTACGGAAAGGCATCCTAGTCATTTTACCTCGAATACAATGTTCACAGGTAGGTAAAGATTGAACCTGTAAAAAATCCAAAGGTTCATACTTTATCAATCTATATATCCTATCAACAGATAAATGATCAAGCCTTTGATGCCAAATAATATTTTATGATTTTTATTCTTCCTGGATCTTTTAGGATTTTTATTAGTGGTTATAACATTCATGACATGCTCATTAATGCACAATTCATAGAGTCCACCAGAAGTTAAAATACCATCTGCAATATATTTATCATAATGATTTATGACTAATTTATTACAGAAAAGGAATGAATATCCACTTCTAACTAGCTTAGATACAGATATCAAATTCCTTCTAACTTCAGGTACATAAAGATACTCTTTAATTATTAGGACTCTACCACTAGATAATGATAGTCGATAGGTCTCGACGACGACTGCTGCAACACTTGCATCAGATCCCATCTGGATGACTATCTCCCCTTCTTCCTGATTGCTAGTTTCCTTAAACAAATGCAATAAATTGCATACATGAACAGAAGCACCAGAATCAACAACCCAACATCCTTCTCGTCCAACGAGAAAACTAGTTTCAATAATAAAAGTAGATTTCATACATGCTGGGGCTTTACCTTTGTCGATCGACTTCAGGTATTCCGAGCAATTACGCCGCCAGTGCCCCGTATTCTTGCAGTGGTGACAAACGTCGGTTTTCTTCGACGCTATCAGTGTGGATTTGGAAGATGAGCCAATGCCTTGAATCTTCTTCTTTTGCTTCTGGGCCGGGCCCTTCCGAGAACCTTGCTTCCGACCACGCTTCCCTCTGACCTGTGCAACCATTGCACTGCGAGCGGGACCATCTTTCTTTATTACATCTTCTGCAAACTTTAATGCAACAAGAAGTCCATCGTTTGTCAATTCCAGCTTGTTCATGTGGAATGAAACCACAAAGTTATTGAAAGACTTGGGCAAAGACAACAGAATGAAATCAGATTGCATGTCTACATCCATGTTTGCCCCAAGAGTTTCTAGCATCGATAAGTACCCAAACATTTTGAGTACATGTTCACGGACTAACGTTCCTTCCTGCATCTTACAGCGAACGACTTCTTTCATAACGTTGTATCGCTGGGTGTGGTTAATGTCACCAAACATATCTTTCAAATTCTGCATTATTTTCTGGCATGTGCTCATCTCACATGTTGTTTCTGAAGAACATTGGAGAGAGAACTCAAGCTATAGCATCTAGCCAAGATATGATCTTCATCATACTTGTCATTGTATGCATTTTCTTCTTTCGTTTTAGGGCTTTCATTCTTGTCTTCTGAGAGCACATAACTTATGCGCTCAGCCCGAGAGAACAAGTTCCAAATTACGGATCCAATTCGAGTAATTCGGTCCGATCAACTGGTTGACCTCCGTAAGCCTGCTTAGTGGGTTCATGGACTTCATTTTCTGAAATTAAGAATGCACTATATTAGAACATATAATCATATATTCATATTTATGATATTTGACTAAGGCATTTTAAATCAAATTATTCTTGCTCTGTCAACTTTGAAAGTTTATTCCCTTAATTACTTTTCAAAGTAAGAGATATACTTACCACTATATCTCAAGAAAGAACTAGGATCTCCTCTTTATCTTTGTCATATCCCAATAATATGAGAACCTATGACTCCAATAAAGAGAAGCGGGGACGCATTCCGCCTTGTAAGTCCAACTTTCATTTCCTAATTCGGTCTTTAATACCCAGGCCCACCACCCCTAAGGTGATGTTGACCCGTCATTAATTGAACCAACCGTCAACAGGAATACAACTCGCTATGCGCAATCCAATATCGTCCTTTGATATGAGGACATGATATTGGGGTCACTACGCATACGTCCTTATTGTTTCGAGAAGCGACGATCTCGATCCAAATGGATTGCATTCACAATATGTCACTTCGGACAAGCATCTCCCACATACAATATCTGGCGACGGAACCCTTCGCCTTGACGGGAGACCATGGATGTCACTTATGTGATCCTCCATTTCATATTCAAATTTTAATTAATTATCATGAATCATATTCACATAATTAATTTTACAAGGAAAATACATGTCTATTCATAATAGAGTATTTTTAATTGAATATAATTAACTTAATCATATTAAATTAATTTTTTTCAATCCAATTCAATCAACAAACTTGATTTTACTTGAATATATGGTATTATCTCAAAGTACATATTAATTCAAATTTTAAAAATTAGAAAAATACATCATGATCTCTCAGGCATCATTCGTTCCCTACCCGCTGTCATGGCCAGTACCGGCAGGAGTGGGACGGACCGCAACCGGTGTGACCCGCTACCCCAGCGATCCCCGACTAGACACCATATCCGCCTCGGGAAAAAATAATGTCGAGTCAATCACTTTGTACTTGAGATGATCATCGATTCTTAAACTGAAATTATACCATATAGTAATAATCAAAACATTTTTTATTATAAAGAGATTGGCTAGACAAATTCCCAATCATATTCAAGCAAGGAATTTGATGATTGTGTTTCCAATTATGATCTAGATCAAATCTAATCAATTTATTGGTTGAGGCCAAGTCAATTAAGGAAATGATAATCATTAAATATCTCTCAAATATTTTCCATAATTATTTCATTAAATTAACAATTAATTTCACTAATTCACAATTACATGGTTCTTGATAAGGACTGTAATTTTAGCAGTGACCCCTACTTACTAAAATTAACATATCTCAATCAATTTAAGTACAAATATGACAAAATAAGTTTTCTAAGATTGATAATTTGATTTAGGTCAGAACCTAAGTTATATTTCACTCATTTCGAGGAAATCAAAACAGTAACAAACTCATTAATCATGTTAAGATTCGCAGTTCCCGCAACAGTGAATACATGTTCATTAAAAAAACCATATCTCGAGCAAACGGAATCCAAATTACGTAAACTCAGATCCTATGGTTTACTTATTTAATGGGAAACAAAATCAATGTGATTAATTCTTGTTTAAACATTTTAAACAGAGCCAAATTTATTCACTAAACAGAAGTGCGAAAATCAAATGCTACAAAAACTTTAGCGACCTTAACGAACCCAAGTCGTCCTAGGTTTGCGTATCGTATCCAAAACCTTTGAACTAAGGCTCTGATACCACTTGAAGGATATGGTTTAATCCTCAAGCGCATCACGGAAGTGTGAGCGTCATATCGAATACGACGAAGAACGACTACTCGAACTAGTTGTTCTATGCAGCGGAATTTAAAATAAATTTCATGCAATGAAACCACATGATACAAGAACGATTCTCGGATCTTTCATCTAGAACCACAACAAGTATAAAGGAATACCTCTTGAAGCATGGTTGATTGAGTCTCTACGAAAAGAGACATCCTGTCTCAAGTCCGATCGTCGGAGAAGAAGCTTACGAGCGCGGGGATGAGTCGCGTGATCCGCGCAATCCAACGTGTCAATCCAAGCACGGTGAACTCCTGATCTTGTCGTATGAGATTGAATGTCTTCTACACGTGCGTAGCACTCCAAGAAGACGTAGAATCGAAGAACATCGAAGCGGCTTCGCGGTGGCGAGGGCGTCGATGGCCTCCTCCTCTAGGGTTTGGTGGTCGGCCACCAAGAAGAGAGGGAGAGAGAGTTGACGTGTGGGGGAGACGAGAGAATGAGAGATGTGCTTCTAAAGCATAACCATAGAGAGCATGGTATGCCTCTCTATTTCTAGGATTTTGGGATCCATGGATCTCAATCCATGGGACACATAAAATCAATGGATGAGACTAATTTATATTTAATCCAATGGTCAAGATTGTTGTTGGTAAAAGCCAACAACTTATGATTTAATTTAGATCAAATATATTTGATAAATCAAATACAAATCAATCCAAATTAAATCAATCAAATAAGGAGACAATCAACGTGGACATTACATCTCCCATCTCCCATGTCAACATGGTGGACGGTCACCAATTCCATATAGGACTTGGTTGCCATCAACATGTTTCCATGTGGAGGCAATCTCATGAGATTTCATGAGATTGCATATCTCCATGGAAATCTCCTTTATTTAGTCCAACAACTTTTGTTGTGTTTTATTCTTAAAAAATAATTCATAATTAATTTTGAGAATATTGCAATCATGCCATTGGAAATTTGTGAATCATATTCACAACCCAAACCAAAATATAATTTACATTTTCAAATAATTACACAATGTGTATCCTATACACATTAATAATTAATCAACAAATATAAATTATAATTAGCTCTCTCTAATACATTATAAATCACATTTATAATATATATGAATAATTGGATATTGCTATCCACACTATTCTTATCCACAATAATTAAATCACATTTAATAATATTGGATTATTTCCATACACATCAAGATAATTAAATCACATTTAATTATCAATTCCTTAATGCTTAGATCTTATGGAATTATTCTTGAACCCTTTAAGAATAATGTGATTTCTCCTCAGATACTTGAAGATAAGGATGTGGCTATTGTATTGTTCCACGTAAAGTGACTTGGATATTGAGATCACACCTCAATTCCAGATCTCAGGGACCTCCCATAGATGCTTTATTAAATCATGACCATAAACCTAATCTTCTCATTGTGTCTGAATCTTATTCAGATCAATGTCCAGTAAATGGACTAAGATTAGGTTACTTCTCTACTGAGAGGAGTCACTAAAATCCAAACCTGTTTCATCACACCCTCGGAATGGAAGCGTCATGGTTATACAATCGTTTATGATCACATCTCCCTCAGGTATTCCCAATACTTGTACATCCTTCATACTAGAAGACATGTGATCATCATGAAGATATAGAACATTCTTACACTGTCATCTTCAGGACTTGATCCCAATGTTTCTCAATCTTGGTCTTTGGGATTTGGTATAGATCATATGCTTTCACAAAGCATATATCTTACATTCAAATTCATGTCATGCTTCCAAAGCATGACGACCATGTATGGAATTTGATCAGTCCCAATACCTCATGAGTGAGCTCATGTCTCCCAGTTTACAAGTGAACCTGTTTGATCCCTTCGAGAGATCGTATGACTCATATGTCCTTACATGCACACCAGCTCGCCTGTGTATAGACCTTGGTTAGGTCATCAACCTATTGGTCTGCCAAATGTACACACTTAGACATATAGCAACACATCTATCTCTTGTAAAAGGATGTGTGCCTATGCTGTGACAGTATTCAACATAGGTCTTTAGTTATCTCGATCTCTTTTAGTCAACCCATTAACTCAACTAATCTGACACCTCCGAATCACTATTCCCATGCAGAGGACCTGCATCAAGAGGTCGATCAGATATCAACCTAATGAGAAAGGATTGCCATCTCCTACTCAGGCTGGAGATCGTCACTTGACAGTCACTTGATGATGCTTGATGAGTCCTCTATCTACCTCCTTAGATATTCATCCAAGCATCAGCCTCTATGATTCAATGAATCAATAACTGTATGATTATTAAGTTGGCCATGGTACATAACCCTTATTGTACAGAGGGACCTTATAGTGCATTCATTCATTCAATCTCAGAAAGGGAGTGAAAAACAATTAATAACTTTTATTGATAAATCATCTATTAAAATAACATTTATGGCAGGAATGGTTCGCCTCGGGCTCACATTGCTAACAATGAGATCTAGTGCCATTCCCACATGGGGTAAAACAGGTTACATGTAGATGGATTTTCATGACAAAACAATCTCCTGATGCCACAATTGACAGGTTGAATTCCCAACTGGTGGCAAAGGTCTTTACCCAGACATACGATGTAGATTATATTGAGGCTTTCTCACCGGTGGTCAAATTGGACTTTGTTCACTCTATCCTATCTATTGTCGTCAACAACAATTGGTCTATATTCCAACTTGATGTGAAAAATGCCTTCCCGTATGGTGATCTTGAGGAAGAGGATTACATAATGCAACCACATGGTACTCAGTCGAGGGTGGTGTGTACGTCGACTTCTCAAGGCCTATCTATGGCCTGAAGCAAAGTCCATGAGCTTGGTTTGACAAGTTAACTACTGACATTAGCTCTCTTGGGTTCCAAAGGATGACATCAGATTATTATGTCTTTGTGAGATGGTAGGCCATTGGGACTGTGATATTGGTTGTCTACGCTGATGACATGACGATAATCGATTATGACAAAGTAGGTATTGTAGAAACCAATGTATTCCTCCAGAAGATGTTTGTCACCGAAGACCTTGGTCAGATACACTACTTCTTTGGTATTGAGGTTATCCACACAATAGAAGGGCTACATTTATAAGAGAGGAAATATTGCATGGATATTCTTATAGAGGCATGTTTGCTTTGGTGCAAACCATTAGGTATCAATGCAGAGAGACGGAAGCATACTACCACTCTGGATCCTGAGTTTGAGGATTCTACTCGATATAGAAGCCTTGTTGGTAAGCTATTCTATCTCATGGTTACCGGCCAGATATCTCATATGTTGTGAGCAGGGAAAGCCAACATAAGGAGAGACCTTGCTACAGTCACTAGTAGGAGGTTCTCCTGAGACACCATTATTTAAAGGGATCCCCAAGGTATGGCTTGTTCTACAAAGCCAATGGCCAAACCAACATCACTGCTTATGTTGACGTGTACTATTCTAGATTTCCTGAAGACACACGTTCCACTAATGTTATGCAATGTTCGTTGCAGGAAACCTGGCTACCTGACGTAGCAAGAAATAAGATGTGATAGGAAATGGCCCAAGCTACATGTGAGATTACATAGTTAATGTCTTTCTTAGCAGAAATTGGCTTTCTTACAACTATTCTTGTTCCACTACATTGTGACAACAAGTCTGCCACGTATATCGCTACCAATCTCGTATTTCATGAGAGAACCAAACATATTGAATTTGACTACCATTTTATACATGATTCTATACGAGAAGGAAAGATGTGCACACCCCACATATCCTTTGATTCTCAGCTTGCAGACATCCTCACAAAGGCACTTCCCAAGAGACATGTTTCTTTGCTTATCTCCAAGTTGGGTATGGTCGATAGATATGATCCAACTTGAGGGGAGTTTTAGAGTTATTCTTAGAATTGTCTTTTCTTATTTTTCTTTGAACATCGTAGCCACTTAAGGGCATTCATGCAATTCGTACGTTTGGTCACTAGGATTTCATGTTATATAAGAAACACTACACCCAATGGAATAAGTAACTCTCTCTTATTCTTTTCTTCACACATTGAATTGACTATAATTACCCATCCGAAAATCCTTTGGAATGTCGAAAAGAATCAAGTTGCAAAGCTGTTTTTTCCCTTAGGGATTGATCATCGACAAATCTCTCCATGCACAAAAAAAGTCGCATTTTAACCTCTAGATGATTAGAGAATGTCATATTGAAAGTGGGGATTTAAGAAATGAGTAGCAGATTGTCAAGGCATGAGGAGTTGACGATCCCAACGATTATCTATAATATCCTAAATAATCTTGTGTTTGTTCTTATCGTCGTCTAGATTTCGGGTTGTCACTTCCTTGTCTATGGCTTCCTAAATAAATCCCATTGGTGGATATTTTTCAATATCCACAAATCTCAAAATGTGATTAGGGTTCTATGCTATTGAAAATATTGGGAAAAAATGAACAAGTTGTTTGTTCCTGTGAATCATGGGCTCTCTTATATAGAGGAAAGACCTATGGGTAATCTACATAAAATGGACAAAAAGAAATAAAATAAAGGAAAAGGTACATAAAACACAGACATATCTCTACACTCTTCCTCAAGATGGAGCATAGATGTTGATCATGTTCAGCTTGGAAGAACACTTTTGAAACGGTCCTCTGAGTAAAGCCTTGGTAAAAATATCTGTCGTTGATCTCCTGAACTGACATGAGAGGTAGAAATCAAGCCGTTCTAAATCACGTCTCTAGTATAATGACAGTCTACCTCAGTATGCTTTGTTCTTTCATGAAATGCCGGATCATTTGCATTGAATAGGGCATCTTGATTATCACATTGTAACTGTTTGGGTAGAGGTCCATCTATATGCAAATCTGCTAGCACTGCTCTAACCCACATCATCTCTGTACTCGCTTGTGCCATATCCCTATACTCAGCATCGGCGCATGGAGAAACCAAAAGAATTGCTCCTTTCATGAATAGAAGTCCTGCGCCTGGAAAAGATTTTATATACCCCAGTATCATATATATAGCATCCATGTGTACATGTCAGGGTTGCTCCATGAACAGACTCACCCTATTCACTACAAAAGAGATATCGGGTCTAGTGATAGTAACACAGAGAAGTTTTCCCACCAACTCTTTATATCTCCTCCTATCAACCTCATATGTATCAACATCATATAACCTCATGTTAGGATCCATAGGAGTATTAGAAGGTCGACACCCAATCATGCATGTCTCGACAAGCATGTATGTAACATACTTCTTTTGGGTCATCACAGGACCATGCGCATTCCTAGCAAAATCTAACCCTTGGAAATACCTTAGGGCACCAAGATCCTTAGTAACAAACTGACGACCCAGAAATTCTTTTGCCTTATTTATCCCTTGCACATCATCGCCTATAACAAGTATATCGTCAACATATACCATGATAGCAACAATACCACTGGATGTTCTCTGCACAAACAATGAATGATCTGCATTTGACCTCTTAAACCCCAACTTTTCAATCAAATTTGAGAGCTTCTAAAACCATGCCTTCGGTATCTACTTAAGGCCATATATTACTTTATGAAGTCTATAAACATGCTGACACTCCCCATCAACAACAAACCTTGGAGGCTGATGCATGTATATTTCCTTAAGGAGATCTCCATACAAAAATGAATTTTTTATATCTAGTTGATACAAAGGCCAATCACGTGCCACGACAATAGAAACAGGACACGTAGAGTTGACTGACAAGTAACACGAGAGAATGCGTTCAGATAATCCCCTCCATAAGTCTGAGTAAAGTTGCATGCCACCGATCTTGCCTTGAAGTGAGAAAGACTTCCATCTGCAAGATGTTTAATAGTAAACACCCATTTGAAACTGACAACATATGCTCTAGTAGGAGCAGATACCAAGCTCCAGGTACCACGTGATTGTAGAGCAACCATCTCTTCTTCCATAGCTAGACGCCATCGACTATCCTTCAAGGCGTCCTGATAATTCGTGGAATTTACATAACAGATAGAGAAACTGCAAATCTCTGGAAGTCCCTGCCATTCGATGAAAGGAGTCTTGAGAAGCAAGAGGATATGAAGTGCATGCATGCTATTTCTTCTAAACTGCAATGGGTATATCCATGTCATCAGGAACCTCCTCCATCTATGGGCTAGTCTCCCGCAATGATTCCTGCAAAGATACATCTCTAGAACCATAGTTAGAAACATTGTTATCAGAACAAACTTGAGTCATGTTGGATGATGAGCGATGACCATGAGAAGATGTAGGCTGACGGGTATAAAACTTTGGTAATAGTAGAGTAATGGGCACATGCGACTGTGTAAAAGGGAGGTGGCGATAGTGGTAGTGGAGGTGGTGGAACAAAAGGCACATGTGGAAGTGGTGACGGACTCGTAGGAGGATGTGTCATGTAAACCTCATCATCAGAATCTGATAAAGGAAACATGTCACCTATAGGGGAGAAATACATCACAGACTCAAAAAATGTGACATCGATGCTGATATAATATTTCTTGCACAATGGATCATATCATTGGTATCTCTTCTGAGTCATGGAGTACCCAACAAACACACATTTGACAGCTCTAGGAGAGAGCTTTTCAAGACTTGGAGATAGCAAGTGGATGAATGCAACATAGCCAAAACACGAGGAGTAAGTGAGAACAACTCCTTCTCAGGAAAAGCCAGGGAGAAATGAATTTTCTCACCCAAAATTGATGATGGCATGCGATTCACCAGATAACATGCCATAAGAACTCCATCACCCCAAAATGAATATGGGGCACGTCTCTGAATGAGAACAGTCCGAGTGACGTCAAGAAAATGGTGACGCTTTCTCTCTATAACACCATTTTGTTGAGAAGTGTAAGAACATTTTGTTTGATGAATAATATCACGGGATGAAAAGAAATGTGATAGAGCACGTGTACAAAATTCCAAAGCATTATCAGTTCTGACGAACTTCATCAAGTGAGAGAAAATATTTTGCACTTAATTGATAATGTTTTTTATCACATCCCCTACTTCATATTTATTCTTCATAGAAAGATCCATGACAAACGAGAACAACCATCAACATGTACAAGGTAAAACATGTGTCCCTGGTGATCCTGAACACGACTCATACCTCAAATATCAACGTGAAATAACTCTAAACGGGATATTCTCCCCCGACTCTAATGATTAGGATAAGTAGAACGATGATGCTTTCCCAACTGACATGCCTCGTAATGGAAGGATGAACCCAGTGAAATCTGTGGCAAAATGTGACACATCTTCTAGAGAGTTAGGTGGCCAAAATATAGGTGCCAAGTAAGGGAAGAGACTGGTCTTGTTGAATGAGAGGAGAGGCTTGCATAAGGAGTCCGGACCAAGTGATAGATACCACCTTGCTCACATGCGCAACCAATCACCCTGCCCATAAGAATGTCCTGAAAAACAAGAGATGTTGAGTCAAAAATAGCCTGACAATGCAAATCCTTTGTAGTCTTACTGATACATAACAAATTCAGAAAAATTAGGAGCATGTAACACATACAGATGCATCGAAGGTGTCAAACTGATCTCCCCCTATCCTTTGATCGGGGAATGAGTCCCATCGGTTATCACAACAGATCCCTTAGTGGAACCTGTCTATATGCTACAAGCTGATCTCTATCTCCACATAAATGATGCATTACCCTGGAGTCCATAATCCACTTTGTAATCTCAGAACCATGACAATATGTAAAAGCATAAGTACTACATGAGGTCCTAGCTATAGCAGAGGTACTGACAGAGGTGGAAGTTGCTACATCTGAATGACCTCCGAGAGATGGTGAAGAAGCAAGAGGCATGATATCCCTCAGCCTGGCTACGAGGTCATCAAACCTCTAGTCTAAAGTGGGAATAGTCGGAGACTCAACCTGCTCCACTACTCGGGATGATGCCATAAAATCATGCATGGAGTAGCATGTATCCTCTGTATAATCATGATGATGATAGTAAATGCATGGATGATGAATGTGGCGTCCTCTACCGTGAAGTCCACATCCACGAAAAAGAGAAGAGCATCCTCTGCCTTGGTTCCATTGCCAAATAAGTCTTGCTAGTAGCAGTGGATGGGACAGTCATCCTGGTAAGACTGTGAAAAGATTCCTCCATGGGAGGAATAGTAGCATCCGCGAGAATCTGGGAGCGAGCAACATCATATTCAGGATTGAGGGCTGCTAGGAATACACCAACCATGGTAGAATTTCTATGTGTCTTATGCTACT
Organism: Ottelia alismoides; assembly: GCA_037367405.1. NCBI lineage: Eukaryota > Viridiplantae > Streptophyta > Magnoliopsida > Alismatales > Hydrocharitaceae > Ottelia > Ottelia alismoides. The sequence goes on from JAZKJV010000414.1 coordinate 899,482, forward strand.
CAGGAGTAGCCGTGAGAGGCATGAAGTGGTGGAGTTTCTTAAACATCCCACATAAGAATGTATACAATGAACGAAGAGGCCGTCCATTCTGCTTGACAGTAAATATATCTTGCTGGAGTTGGAGGATCTTGGTCTCATTCCTCTCATGAGAATAAGTTGTTGTGAGGATATCCCACATTGCCTTAGTAGTGGGATGATGTAACACGTCATTAGCAATCTCTATCATCAATGTACCAAAAAGCCAAACTTTGGCATATGCATCATCCACCTCCCACAAGGCACTAAGCCCAGCTTTCTCCATTGGCTCCTTGGTAAGAATATGCTTCTTACCATTAGACTTCATAAGGCTCATGAACTGCAAAACCCAGAGCTCATAGTTCATCCCATCCATCTTGACAATTGGCGCCGGACCTCTAAAATTGCTTGTGACAGGTACGTTGACTTTGTTTTTTGATATATCGTCGGATGAAAATGACTAGGGTTTTGTAGATCAAAGGATGAATGTCTACATAGACATGTGTGGATTTGAATGCATATGTAGAATTATGCAGTCAAACTCATCACCATAGTCAGGCCTCTACACAAGGAATTGGGTAGAGACGAGCCATGATGGGGTTGCGGATCCATACAAGTCGCACAACTCGTGTGGGGGCTCATCCTGCATGCTATTGTCGAGAGAAAGATAGAGGGCGGTTGAGTTGTGCTGCCGCCTGGGGAGGAGAGGATGGTGGACTATGCCGCCATCGTTGAGAAATAGAGGGAGAAGGAGGGGGTTGCATCACTGCCGTTGAGGGAAGGAAGGGGGAGGGGGGCTACGCCACAATCGAGGCTTGAAGGAGAGAGTGTTAGGATTTTTTGGGTACTAGAGCTCCGACCTAGGACCAACACCATGATATCATGTTGGGAAAAATGAGCGAATTGTTTATTCCTGGGAACCCTAGGCTCTCTTATAGAGAGGAGAGACCTATGGGTAAATTACATAAGAGCAAAAAAATAAAGGAAAAAGGTACAGAGAACGTATACATATAACTACTGAGAAGATATGCAACCCCATGCCAAAAAGAGTTTCTCTTCAGAACTATGTTCAATACACTTTGCCCCAAGTGTTGATTCACATAAAAATGTTCTTCCATTCCCTTGAATTGAAGAAGGACTCAAGTGAATACTTGGTTGTAATTAAGCTTTACAATGTATGAAATTCTGTGGAAAATCGAGTATTGACAGATTCACCAAATCACAACCTACAGATCTTCTCACCATCGCTAAAACCTAAACATGGGTATAAACAAAGTTAATTATTTTCTTTGCTTTCTTCAACATTGATGCATGAAGAGGTAATTTGAGGATATCCTCCAAGATTGAGTCTATGTAATGTGTTGCACAAGGTGTCTAATAAAGATCAATCCTTTTTTTCCATCAACATCTACACAACTACTTTATAAGATGACACAATACTTGTTATCACTTGAACAACATTCGTCTCTCCAACCTCCTCCACAACTTCATCCATCACTCTAAAAAACATCTTAGCATCTTTAACTTAATATGATGCATCAACTAACTTCAAGACATAAGTACCATTGGGATTATTCACCAAAAAAAAGATCAATGTGTGCCCTTTCATGGCACTCCAACCGTCATACATGATACTATAATCGGTGGGAATCCAAGAAGCCTTTATTTCATCAACAAAGGTGGCTATGGCTTGTTTTTCTCCTTTTAAAATCCAGGTCCATAGTTCATGCATGGTCGGTGGTTTAAAATCCCTTCCATAACCACATGCATCGATCATTATCAACAGATATTCATGACATAGCTATGTTCAATGACAGTGAATTCTCAAAAAAATATCCCAACGCTCCAGCAAATCATCCTCTCATCTTTTTTCCAACTTGCATTCAAATTGACTTATGTTGGTGGATTCGAACTACCTGCAACCTATTAGGAAATAGGAATATGGAAGCGAAAATGATAAATAGTGCACGAAGACCAAAAAATAAACATGAACACCAAGATTTTTACGTGGAACCCTACTCCCTAAGGAGAGGGATGAAACCACGGGAGAACGCCTCAAAGGGCTAATTGTTTATTACTTTTCTCACTAGATACATGGGGTGATGGACTTCTTATATAGCCCTCATTATGTTTCCATATCTCACAACTGATAGATGTGGTACTAGACAACTGGATGTGGTAAATGAATCATGAAGTGATCCATTTACCCATCTACTACTCAAGTGACACATAACCAAATACTCCAACACTCCCCCTCAAGTTGGACCATGCAATGCTCAGCTTGGACAAACAGAAAGAAAACTCAACTCACGCTACATAACACTACATACGGTATCAACTCAACGCACACAACTATTGGCTATTGTCGAGGACATTGCTTCTCATGCCATGCAGGAGAGGAGAACGAACGGCCTGGAGTGTGAGTCAACTAAATCTCCTCGTCGGAGAGCATGTGCTCTGTACAACATCTATCAGAGTCACTACAAGTGAAAATGAGTTTCAATACAGAGAACTCTGTCCCGCCACAATCATGTGGACAACTGCTCCATCTCTGAAAGGGTTGAAAAGAGCATCACTAATTATCCATACACAGATCTCTGAAGATGGATCTCTCTCATAGGGACCTTAGAGTGGGTTCTCTCTCATAGGAACCTCGGAAGGATCTCGTATTAGAGTTCATGATCGTTTGATAATGGAGTCTGAAGAAGAATCCTCGTCAGAGAACTAGGTCTCTATAATCTAACTCAGAGAACAGTACTTTACTCTAGAGTCCCTATGAAATTACATGAAAAATCTAGCCCACATGGCATAGGGAATGGGATCTCTACTCAGGAGTCCCTATGGAACACATGAAAATCCTGGCTGAAACACAAAAGATGGGGACCACAAACAATAATGGCAAACATGTGCACAACTTGAAAAGAAGGTCGCATACATGTGCATGTCTGAATTTAAGGTCTCGGAATCTGAACATCGAGTCTAGATATCTGAACTCTAGAGTCTGGAAAATATGAATGGCCTGGAATCTGGAATCTGGAGAATCTGATATCTGAATCTGGAAAAGCCTATGACTCTACACAATACTCCTCCTTTCTCCCATACTGATTGGAAAATCAGCATCGACCAAGTTTGAGAAGATGAGATAATGGGGGGGGGAATATCACATAAGTTGTTCATCAATTTTTTTTGACTTTTTTTAGTTCAATTTTTTTGAAATCGTTTTTTTCTATTTAATTCCTTTTTTCTAATAGCGGTCATTTCCTCTCTTTTTTTAAATAATCCATTCAAACATTTTTTTCGATTTTTTCGCATTTTTTATTGAAGGCCCACTTGGGCCCAATAGGCTGCAGTACCAACTTGGTTTCTACAATCGAATTTTTTTATTTAACACGATAGACTCATGGCTTTAGGGTTCCCAGTTAGGAATCCTTTCTCTCAAGACCTACCACTCCCTTTGATGAGGCATCGCCTCCTCTTTGAGAAAAGTTGTATGCGAGAAAAGTTGTGCACAAGGAGGAGTGGCTGGGGGCACCGAAGTTAAAGGGGTTGTGCTGCAGGAAGATGAGAGGAGAGACGGGGTTGGCTGGACGCATGACTCTTGTCGGCCATGACCTAACTTGGACATTTGTACCTTTCACATGGCTAAACTCAGTTGGAGTGATGAGGTGATTGGATTTGCCAGTCTGAGATGCACACGAATGGAAACATTCGTCCTCATCTAGGGAGGGAAGAGCATCCCAACCCGTCCCATGGCGTCGACATTGAAAGACATGGGAGTGTGAGTTGTGATAATGCTTTAAAAGAGGGGCAGTCTTATGGGTCAAGAAGAAAACCTCCTTATGTAAATCCCAATGTATATAGTATTAAAAAAACTCCAAAAAAGTGGGCATGCCTGATTAAAAATAAAATGCACGCTGAGTGCATATATTTTGTATAGTTATTAAACAGGTTTGAGCTTTAAAGTCATATCATGTGAGCCTGCAGTTGGATGACTTGACTACACTAGTCATGCATCCTACGATAGGTTGCTACGCTGGCTACCGTCCATTCTTCTCTTCACCTCCTCCTCTTGAGCCGGATGCATTTGAACTTAGAAGGGAATACCTCGCTCCTCGAGGAAAGAGTTGATGGATTGAGGAATCACTAGGTTGTCATTCTGTAGAAGTCAGTTCTTTTGTCATTTCAGTTGGGAAGAGCCACTATCACTTACACTGTACAAGTCAGCTTCATAGTCATAAGGGTTAGGGTATGATGTAATCTAGTTCTGACATGGTTATTGAGGTGGTTTTAACCGAGTTCTTTGACTCTCAAAGGCTATTGTGTTTTAAATTTGGTTTCCGATTAGGTTCGACACACACTCTCACACTAAAGTTTGACATGAGCTCCAAAATTTGATTTTGTGAAGACGAGTTTAAAAATTAAATTCACTGCACTTTCTTTCTTTTTCTTTTCTTCATATTATTTTTGTACTTATTGCATAAGTATTTGTTAGGGACTAGCAAAGGCAATTATAAGGAGGTGATGAATCTCCATTTCATCAGATTTATTCTATCATTTTGGCCTTAAAAGCCTTAGCCAATGCATGTAAATAACATTAATTTGTACATGATAACATTCATAATTTATTGCATTCATCGTGCGAAAAATTTTGTTTTATTTTTAAAATTATAGAATAAAGAAAAGAAAAGAAAAAGAATAAAATACCAAAGGTATTTTATGACCCTGAACCCCAAGACCAAGTCAAGAATAGAGTTGGTCGAGAAGGAATAAAGTAGGGGGAGATAAAGGGTCAATAATACAATAAAAATCCAATTCTTTTATTCATCAATAAAGCATTTTTTAGACCCATTTTAGTATTCATTTATACACCAAATGAATAAACTTTGTACATAAAAGTAGTAGATAATAATGTATAGAAAAATACAAAATTGATTTAATGTAAAAATAATGTACAGTATACTTTCTTTACATTGAATAAAAAGCCAAAACCCAACCATCACTGGCCCATATCTCTCAAACAAAAATCAAAATGTACCAAAACTACCTTTAATTGTTTATAACTTTTAATACTCTATTTAATGAAGGTGGTTTCATATTTTTTGGAGTTAGTAGTGAAAGTTAGTTTTTGGACTCCCATTATACTATATACCTGAATAAAATAATCTTTATATTAATTTTTTATTACTTTTATAATTTCATATTATTATAATTTTGTAAATATTATTTATAAGATATGTACACAATAAAAATATAATAAAACCATAAATAAAACATTAAAATAGAATAATATCTTTACTTATACCTATATAATTTATACCCCTCTTTATTTAAGTATACAAATTACATCAGAAAATAAAATAAAAATGTATTTATATACATAAAACTAAGTGATAAATATATAAAATAAGAGAATAAAATAATAAAACCAAAAATACAAAATAAAAATAAATTGTACAAAACATAGATGAATATACCTATAAATACACCCCTAAAAATTAACTTATTATAAATAAAACTAAAATATAAATAAAATTCATATTAAAATACTACATAAAATAATAAATAGTTTTCTATTTTTTAATATAAATAAATAAAAGCATTTATTATTTTTAATTATTTATTTTCGAATAAAGGACCTATTTTGTCCTGTAGCGGTCTGTATGGACCAATCAGCTTTCGGGGATCGTTGACCCTCGATCAACACCCCATATCTTCTTCTGACTTTTGTCAGAATCTCGAGCTGCCCGTCTTCTCAGAATTTTCCTCGCCGCTCCATTGCTCCATGGCCCTCGAGCCCTTCACAAGATTCGATCCGTGATCTCCCAGGAATCTCGCAGACCCATCAAATCTCTTGTACATGTCTTCATTTCTTCCCGAAGTGTCGGTCAATAAGGGTGCCTCCATTGTTTATAAATTACTCCACCTCCCCACCTCTTCAATTTTGGTCATCACCCAAGTCAATGAGCCCCCGCCTTCGATCAAACGAGTCACCACGTGACAGCTAGCAACCCTTGGAGTGATCGAGAGTGGTTGAAGGTGGCGGAGGTGCAACCACGACAACCTCGCCGGTCACCCTGCTCCCTACCTTCGCCGACAGGTATAAGAGTTGTCTTTCATGCTTTCTAGGTAGATTTCATTCTTGTGCATTATTTCCTGCATTTAGTTTTGTTTCTTAGTTAGTGATTTAGCCTAGGTTAACTTAGTCACCCTCACCGGAGCTCTCGAGCTCCGACCGTTTCTCATCGTGATACCGTTGTTCCTGACCACCGCTAGCCACCCCATTTCTCTTTCCAACACCTTCTTCATCTTCTTGAAGCACCCAATCAACCAGAACCATCGTGGTTTTGCAAACCGAAGCTCCTCTGCTGCCCTTCGCTTCAGCATGTCCGCTACACTCTGCCTTCCTTCTACCCATGCCAATAAAGCCCCAGGACCCCTTTTTGTTGTTTGCGTGAACTTTTTGCAAGGTCTAGTGGACTAAAGACTTCTTGGGGTTTGAATTTGACCAAGCCGAGGTACCTGGAGCCTGCGTTCTTCCCAGATCTTGGTCTACGTCATCTGTGCTCCGACATAACGCCCGAGGGCTTCATTTGAAGTGGAGGATCCCCTTCTCCATTTTGCCCTTGGACCAATACTTCCAGACCATCGGAGGACCACAAAAGAGCCGATCAAAACTCCCGTCGATGAGTTCTTGCCCACTTCTTCATGATCCCCTCCTTATCGTTCGATGTTGTTGCCTTTCTTGATTAAGTCAGAGTCGTCCGATGCGCCTCGTTACCAGGCATCAGATCTGACTTGGGATTTAATCCCATGCATCCATCATCGAAGCATCAGTGGGTGTGGAGAGGACGCCATGTGTCAAGTGAAACAACCCAGACCATCCGATGGCACGCTTACTTCGGGTAAATTGCATATCTTGCCCCGAATATTTTTTGTATTTACATATTATTTCTGTAATTAAATTGGATGGCGTAAATAAAATGGAAATTTTGCATAAAGACCTCATATTTATTGCTAATTACACTCGGGTCCATTCCATGTCACCTCACATGTCGTCAAACATGAGGTAGCAAATTTGCAAGGATGCCCTTGTGATTTTTTGTATTTGAATTTAGTTTAATATTTTTAAATTATGTTTTATATTTCTAGGAAAATTGCATGTATGCCCTCGATTTTTATTTTATTTGCAAATATACCCTTCCAAGTTCATGTATTTTTGGTTTTTGGATTTCATTTGTTAAAAATAGCCCCTATGCTCTAAGAATTATGCAAAAATAGGGTTAGATTTCTGCTAACATGTGCTTTCATGCCATGTTTCTATTTTAGCATTTTGAGAATTTTAACTATTTATGTAAATTAAAATGAGCAAATTTTTGTCCCTAACTAATTTATAAAATAGAAAAACATTTTGAAAATTTTCAAAAAAAAATATATGTTGTTTATTTTAGTATCAATTAACTCCAGACAAAAAATCCCTAAGAATAGAAAAGGAAAAGATTGAAAGTCAAAAAGCTCCAAAATCATTTACAAAAATGTAAAAAATCACTAAAAATTCCAAAAATATTTATTTTCTATTTCTGAATTTTATTTATATTATTCTCTACCTATTGAAATTGATTTAAATAATTTTGGACTTTTTTTGCTATTTTTAATCCTCATTTCAATCTGACCTATTATTTAATCCCTAATTTGGGATATTTTTTACTTTAAAAATGCATAAAAATTAGTAAAAATTCCATAAAATCATAAAATATTAGAAAAATATATAAAACCACAAAACACTTATTTTATGTATTTTATTTATTTTTACTAGTATTTATAATTACATTATTTTATATTGCAATATATAGCCTTATTTATTAGATTTTATATAAAAGAGAAAAATATAAAAAAATGAAAATATAAAAAGGAAATAAAAATTATAAAACCAAAAAAATATAAAAAATCAAAATCTATAGAAAATATAAAATTAAAAAGGGATTTTTACCCAGCAGTCCCTATAAACATTTTAAAAGGCCTCTACGACCTTTTGCACAATGTAATTACCTTGTTGACCTTGTAAATTACCCCCAAGAACCCCCATGGTCTTATAACATATTACGCGGAGGGTTCATGTGGAAATAGTTGGCAAGTTTATGGGGTCGAGGGGGAATTAGGTTGTTTCAAAGGTCGTGGAGGTGATTAGTAAAGTTTATAGGGTCTGCTGGGTAAAAATCCCAATTAAAAAACCCATAAAAAATATAAAAATGGACAAGAATAAAGAACAAAATGTCTGAGCTTAATTGTCTTGATCTACCATTTTCTCCCTGAGTTCGACATCTACACATTGACCTACACACATTTTTATAGAGTTATAATAAATTTTAACTCCACATCTTTGTTATTTATTGCTTGACTTACATTGTGGGTTAATTGTTGACTAATTGAGGTTTCATCTGAGGTCACTTCGACGACTATCGATCTGCCTTGTGGATTGACATGACTTCGACAGTTTCTCAATTATCAAATGATATCGTTGTCGGGGAGCAATGTCGCTTAAATTAGGATTATTTATTTGTTCATGCTCCCTTTTCTATTTTTGGCATTTATTTATTTTTTGTCCTTTATTTTTTTACCTAGTTTTATATTAATTGTGAACTATATGACACTCCTTTTTTGGCTTTTATGCGAGGGACCACTACGTGAGGGGGGACTTCTTCGGAGGACATGTGCACCCAAGCATGGTGGAGCCGTCTTTCTGACTTAACCGACAAGAGATAGCAGCAAAGGAGGACATAAAGGAATTTTTTAAGATAGTTCTGTCACATTTTTTATTTGTATTTTTTAATTCAACTGAGAGAGTGACATTTAATTTATAACAATTCAGACTCCTACAACTTCATGAGTTCCAGTGCATGAGGGATTGTTTCCTTGGGAGCTTCATCGGATTTTGTCGTGTTTTCATCACTTTCTTTTTTATTTGTTTTTCGTTTTTATTTTTGTTTGTTTTGTGTGAAAGAACCTTATATTAGGATGTGTTTGATGGATAAATTAAGGTCCAAACCCTAATATGTTTTCATGTACCTATAGATTGGCTTTCGGACTTAATCAAATCGTAATTGCTAGTTATTTAGTTTTAAGACCGCGCGTCAAGAGAGGTCACATACAACACTGGCAGGACCCGTTATGGTGGGCACCGAGTGGCATCGAATACCGAACGTTGGTGTTTTTCTAAATAATTAGCATTGTGCGCTCCACGCCAAGAGTATATTCTAATCTAGGGTGACTTCATCAGTTTGCATTTGCATATAGGATAGCTTTCAATTCTGTTATGCATCCCGCATGGAGAGAGTTGGGATGCACTGTGAGTCTTCTGACTTTGCATGCATCATCGATTTCTGAATTGTATGGTTTTTCCGACCTTTTCCCTCTGACTTTGGTCACCTAGGATGCTAAATGTAATTGGAAACTTGTTAGGTGCGTTCATTGAAAAATAACAAAAAAGTGATAACCTAAATAAAAGCAGGATTGCTAACTCTATTGGACTTATAAAATAAACGTAGTGGATCCATTGCTTTGGGGAGATCAACCTTCTTATTGTTTGTGCATTTTATTCTCACATACATGCTAAGGATTAGTGCTCCAGTACTTAGGCCTATCTTTGTGTTTGTACAACTTTGTCGAAAATCACCTAACTCTAAAATAGACAAGATAGCAGACCACCATCTCGGTCTTCATTGTGTTGAGTAGATGAACATGGGGTTTGCATGGTACATTGATTGTGACTTTGGGTCGATCCATGTTTATCATTCTTTGAGTTAGTTCATCCGTGAGTGTTTGAGTTCTTCATTTTATTTGAGTCCTCTCCCTTTCTTTATCTTCTTTATTTGAGTCATGATATCGAGTCTTGATCTTCACTCTAGCAATCAGATTTTGTGGCTGCCTCCTTGGTCATATCACACCATTTCTAGTCCAGCTCAAGGAGACTCTCTCCTTGAGCCACAATTTTGTCTATGTTCCGCAAACATCTCTCCCGCCCTCCTCGTGCACTTCAGTATCATATCTTCTTTTACCCGGGATTGTTGCACTAGTATATAAGGCATGCATTGAGGTTTATGGAGTACACTTATTTTCTGAGTAAGTTGGGCAGGTTTGAGGATGCTGAGATTGGTGTGCTATTTTTGGTGGATAAAACTTTGATATGTTCATACATGATATCGAGGATTTTGATTTTCGTATGACTTTAGATGTGAGTTCTTATTGAGGATTATTGGTCTCGTACACTGGATTGAGGATGTGATTGATTACCAATGATTTGATGATGATTATATGAGCCTTGATTGCACGATCTCTTATGAGGTTTTGCTTATCTTTATTCAGACACGTGATGTACTATCTCTCTATTGATTCAAAGCGACGGTGCTCGGAACCCACATGGTTTCACTCATCTTATTGACTACACCATCCTCCATCTCCTAATTCTTCAATCCCCATCTAGCACTTGAGGATATCCTTCAGACATCTTGATCCATCTCAATTATTCAATTGATTTGAGGGACTGCATTATGATTGCCCCGATGATCTCTTCTCCCTCCCATAGTCTTATGCCCTCTCTATGATGATTGATTGATATTCTTTGAGCACCTGAGATTTAATGCCAACATTTCCCTGATATTCAATGGCTTAGTTTGCATTACTCCTTGAGGACTATTTACAAGAGGATGCAGCACATTCTTTACGATAGGTTTCACTCACTGCTTGTGTGTCCATCTTGACGGAGCACGAATCCGAGTCGTCTGATATGTGTTATCCATCTCATTGTCTAATGTATGTCTGATATGTCGGGGCAAGCAATCGATTCTCCTTGCTATCTGGACACCTTTGAGTCTTCTCTCCTTGACGGTCCTCGTAAGGATGGGTCATTTCCTTCTGACCATTCCATGCTTAGTCCACAGTACTCTCCGAGGATTATCTGCGAGAGACTAGGGCATTTTCTAGATCTTTCGATCTCTTCTGATGGGTAACCAGGCTATCGCATATCGAGACCACTTTTGATGATCCATCTGATGGATATGACTCCTTCAAGTCCACTCTCCTTAACAACCCTCGCAAGGAGGAGTTTTGTTCTGAATATTCCTTGCATAGTATGTATCACTCCTCGAGGGTTAACTGTCGGAGTATACATCATTTTGTGGGTATTCAACTTCACTTCTGGCATCTCCAATCTGTTGGAACACGAAGTTGAGTATTCTAATCTATGTACTCATCTGGTTGTGCCTCCAATATGTTGGAGCACGGGACCGAGTCTTCTGATTATTTTGAGATCTCTGACTCATCTGAGTCTGCTTACCTTGACGACCCTCGCAGGGTTGAGCCTTGTCTTATGGTATTCGATATGTCCTTGATCTGTCGACCTTATGCCCGCTTGATATCGTGTTGCATAGAGAGTCTCCTATTCTACACTTTTCGTATCTTGATGAGACTATGATTCACATGGAGGAATCTGTACCATTCATTCCTCCTCCATGTCTCATGATATCGGCTTCGATCCTTCACTCTGTTCTTATTAGCCGATGTTCTTCTTTCCGCTATCGGTTCCTGACTTAGTTTTTGATATGTTGACCCCAGTAGAGGACACCCACTTGATTGAATATATGGGTGTCTTTTTCTGGCCATGTCATCGTTTTCACAGGGAGACGATGATGATAGTACGGTATTCCTTTATCAGATACCGTCCGACACTTCACCAATCTTTGTTTCTTATATATATATATATATATATATATATATGGGGTAAATGGGGCTGCCCCCATGGGGCAGCAAAGTAGCTGCTCCCAATCTATTTGAACCATTGGATGTTATCAACAGTGGAGGAGTTTCGGTGGTTAAAAGATATACATCTCATGTCCCCTCTCCTGATGAAGGTACGAAACCTTGTCCCATCACCTTTCCAGGGTACCAACATTTTTTTATTTTCTAAGCAAAGATGTATATCTCTGTAAAGACGTTCTCTGTTCTTTTTTTCCTTCTAAGGCGACCCCTTCTTCTTCCAACTAATCCGGCAGAACCTCGCATCCATCAACAACGGCATCACACCCCATCTTCTTATTCCTGGCACAAGACACCTTGCCTCTCACATGCTCAATCAATCTGTTGCAACGTGCCTCGACGGCTCCCAGATTGGTCTTCCAGAATCCCCTTCATATATTTGGTCAGATTCCAGTCTTCCTGCACTTTTTCCTTAACTTTTGCCAAATCAGTTTCAAGTCGTTCTTAAGCACTAAAAAAAGAGTTCATTCCATTTCAATTTCTCTGAATGTGTGTAGGTTCGTCTACTCGAGTTTCCCACACACCTTAATTTGATTTCTATGATAATATCTCGTCCCCTTCCACTAAAGTGCGCAACATTCTGCAACTTGTTATCGTGCTATTTTTCCCCATGAGATATCTATACTAGATATTGCCCCATCTGACTTTAGAAATGTAATGCCATTAGACCTTTATTCCCCCGTCATCTATGGTCTTGGCTTTGGTTCATGTTTCTTATTTTGATCTTATTTCGTATTTGCAGGCCTGTTTATGATATGGGATTTTTCAAGCAGGCAAAATGTGTTTGAACAAGTGACTTGTATTATCTCAAATGTGCAAAGTCTGCAGACTAGTTGATCGGTGAAGATTTTTTTTTAAGGTAGCAAAGAAATTCATGTAGCCATTTAAAATTTGAAAGACAACAATGTATAAATGGAGTTGCTTTTTTGTGTTTATAAATATTGTACAATAGTTTTGATTTTAAGGTGAAATAAGCAGGAATAAGGATGGAGAATAAGGGGAATAAGGGTCTATTCTCCGTTCGGCTGGAGGATAAGAATAAGGAGAATAAGGTGAAATAAAGGTAGGTAAGGTGGGATAAAGATAGGAATAAGAGTGAAATAAGATGAAATAATGGGGAATAGTCGTACCATAGGGAAGCGTGTTGGGGGCTTATTCCCCTTATTCCATTCCTCCTTATACCCCAAACGAAGAGGGTAAGTGTGAATGAATGGGTTTTAACAGTTCTTCTACTTATAATAAATGTTATTAGGATACGTTGGACGTTCCAGGAGAATTTACTAACATTATTTGAAAATTGACATTATATTGCACTTGGCATTATCATTTTTATTTAAAAATTATTAATTAAGTCATACATAAATAAATAGCTAAGAAGAGTTGATATTAAAAAAAACATCAATCGTCAACTAAGGTAAGTGAGAAATGCTCAAATCGGCACCTTAGGACAAACGACAAAGGAACAAATGGTTCGGGGCCCTAGCGATGGTGGTGGCTCCGAGAAGGGTAATAGATTAGGTTGAACTGCAAAGGAGGGAGCAGCTCCTTGTGGTCGAGTAACGCCGTGAGCTAATAGCGATGCAAGCTAGTACCCCTAAGAGATCACCAAAGTGCGTCTCCTTTCTTCTTCCCAAAGCGGCATCATTCTTGATGAGAAATCGATAATTTAGATGCTAATTGGATGGGTTCTCTCCTATTATTGATTAATTCCTATTTTTAAATATCATATTTTTACTAACTATTTATTTAGCCACAATTTACTTGAAAAATCCATGGCATGGCATTTTTGGAAGTCACATGCTTGTCAAAGAGTTCTATAATTAAAAAAGGGATTTTGCACCCATAACCCTGAGTAATTTCGCAATTACAATCATAACCCCGCATAATCGTGAATTACATCCAGGACCCTAAGTGGTGCGACATCTTACACCCATAACCTTCCGTTAGCTTAATTCAATAATTCAACTAGATGGTTGAGTTAATCTAACCAATCTGATTGTGAATGGGACGTTTGCAAATGGGACGTTTGACTACAACAAAGATGATCATATGGGACGTTTGCAAACATCGAAAAACATCATAAATATGTGAATGTCAAATTTGATTGTGAACCTTGATAGTTTCATTTATCCATATAGTATCTTTAGTGATGTTTAAGATATAAACATGGAAGTTGTAGTTCCAGAACAAAAATGAAGAGTGACCCCATGATCACCAAGCCCTGGGAGAGGTGAAATCATCTCTCGATGCCAATTGTTTCCCTCTGTTCAGCCATGAGATAGTAGTTATGCAAATCCTATAAAAATATATTCACACACACTGCCTGTTTGCAGATCTCATCATAATTCTGCACAATGTTGTCCAAAAATAAGCTAATTGTTGTGCTCGAACAACCGATCCCAAAAAATCCTGGATTCTTCATTAGTGTCAGATATCTTTCATAAAGCTCTCCCATATGCTAATAGCTTGTCAAAAGAATGTGCAACCAAACCAGTGAATAACTACATTACATAAATATTTTTTGGGAAAACATACTAACGAAATCGCATAACTTATATTGATAAAGTTCCACGTAATAAGATTTGTAATAAGACACACATGATTGTCCATCCCTCCAAAAATCTCATTTGAGTTACAAATTCTACTGTGACAATAACAAACAAATCTATTGGTAAGATCAAATCAATATATTTATTTACAATGTTTGCGAAAACATACCTTATGAACAACCATGTGATGGTTGTGATCCTTTCTCCTAAATCAAGAAAGAAATTTCAATTTGTTTTCAATAAAATGAGTGAAATAGTCAAATGTGGTAAATTCATGATTTTACCTTCAAAACATGACATGTAGATACATAATGACCCTTTTCTCCACAATGACTGCAAGTTCTTCTTTTAATAGTTTCTTTTGATAAAGCAATCTCCACAGAAGATTTAATCCTTTGTGCTTGTCTAGGACGTCCTTTGCTTTTGATGACTTCTGGATCTCGAATCACATATTCTGACGGAAGACTATTTGATTTTCCCATTTCTAAGTAAACTCCATCGTCATTATTCCTTGAAGAATTTTCATCTAGTTCAACTTCATTAAGCATCTTCACAAGTTCATCAACCTTTTGTAATGCCAGCTGAAAGTGCTTCGGACTTTTCAATGACATGTTTGCAACTTTGTGAAAAGATAATTGCATATCCCATACCATCATCGGGGTGATGTCATTCAATTCCGAGATTTCTCTATTAACATGATGGCTAACTGTGGTATATCTTGCATTAATAGTCCACCTAAATAGAATAAACCGTGATGGTAGATTAATAAGTCGTCTCACTACTTTCATAATATGTAACATGTGACGACAAGGAATTCCTTCACTTTCAAATTTTTTACAACTACAAAAGCAAATGGGTTGGCCCATATTATTAATAATAACAATGCGCTTTTTCCCGACAATGCCAAATCTTTCAAATGAGAATGATGTCATCTCTCCATCATTAGTCTCTTCGGTTGCCATGTATGCACTTTCTTGTTTAATTCTTCTTGAAATATCTCAAAAGCTCTTGGTGTGTAGATTTGTCCAACTTGAGCTTCCATAGGATGATGTGAAAAGAGCACGGGTTTAGTATTGATGGCCTTGAAGTCGGCTCTCTCCTCAGCATCACGTCTAGATTCCACTGCTCTATCATATTGCCGAACAAAATCAGATAATGAAGTATTAGAATTAACAAATCCATCAAAGAAAGAATTAATACTCTCGGAACGTTGACTAGATGTCATTCCTGCAAAGAAAGTATCGTGTAGATAGAGTGGCACCCAATGCTCTTTCTCCTCGTACATTTTTGCGAGCCATGATTTTTCATCAATATTGTAGCGATCTTTTATCTCAAGCCACGTAGTATCAAACTCTTCTTCTGTTTCAGATGCATGAATCCACTTGTCATACTCTTCTTTAAAATTAGCATTTTCAAGCTTCAGGCCCTTGAGATGTTGATTTGCATTTTTCTCAAAATGCCAGGAACAATAGCGATGTTTTGTACAAGGAAACACCTTTGCTATTGCATTGCAAATAGCTTTATCTTGATCAGTGATGATAGATTCTGGTGCTTTTCCATGCATGCAATCAAGCCAAGTGTTAAATAACCATATAAAGTTTTCTTCTGTCTCATCAGAAAGAAGAGCACAACCAAACAATGTCGACTGCCTGTGATGATTGACTCCTGTGAAGGGGGCAAATGGCATATTGAAAGAATTTGTCTTATAAGTTACATCAAACACAAGAACGTCTCCAAAAGTCAAGTAGGCTGCCCTAGACCTACCATCAGCCCAAAAAATACTGCGTACTGTACGATTATCATCAATTTCATAACGAAAGTAAAAGCAATTATCATCTTCCCTTTTAGACAAAAAGTGCTTTACAGTAGCCATGCACTCTCCATTGATGTTATTTTTATGCCTCATACGTAGATGATCAACACAATCTTGTGTACTAATCAAATCTTCTCCAGTGGCATTTAGAACTGCCTTAATCTTTGAAGGACCCATTCCACATTCATTGAATGTATCAATTAAGCTTTTTGAAGCATCAGACAATTTATGGTGTGATCTTAGCATTCGTGTCTTTGATGGAGATGTCAAAGGATGTGTGTGATCCTCAACAAACTTTTTTACCACCCATACCCCCTTATCATTTACAGAAACATATAATCTAGCTTGGCACTTTTCTCTTGTTTCTCGACGGCGTTTAATGTCCATACCTTGTCTACGTTGATCATTCAAATCCTTTTCACCTTCTTTAGAGCATACAAATGATCTGGAAATCATTTCTTTCATTTGTTTTGATCGATGTAAATTGGCACGTCTGACGGAAAAACCAGTATGCTTAGCATAGTTATTGTAAAATTTAAAGGCTTCTTCCTCTGACAAAAATTCTAAGCCGATATATGGTTTTATCATCCTATCTTCATATACCACACTTACAGTATGTTCATCATTAGATATGTCTTGGTATTTCATTAGCATCCGATCTATATCTATTACTTCCTGTCCATGATTCAACTCTTCGTTAAGCCATTGCTCATAGTTATTCATCGCAACCTAAAAAGATTAAAATAAATTGCAAACATTCACATACCAAAAAATGTAACTGGTAGAAAAATTAGATAAGGTAAATTTGAGTCGATGATAACAAAATTCACCAATATATATCTCAACTAGATTATTGGATGCTTTATTAATTATTAGGTACTAAACTTGCATATTCAATGAAAAAAACACTATCAATTAATTTGAAGGAATGTGGTCAATGGTATAACATGAGATCGGTGAACTATCAAAAAAATCAAAGAATTTCATATCATAAACAGGCCTGCAAATACGAAATAGGATCAGAATACGAAACATGAACCAAAGCCAAAACCATAGATGACGGGGGAACAAAGGTCAAGTGGCATTACACTTCTAAAGTCAGATGGGGCAATATCTAGTATAGATATCTTACGGGAAAAAAATAGCACGAGTACAAGTAGCAGAATGCTGCACACTTTAGTGGAAGGTGGCGAGATATTATCACAGAAATCAAATTAAGGTGTGTGGGAAACTCGAGTAGAAGAACATACACACATTCGGAGAAATTTAAACGGAATGAACTCTCTTTTTTTAGCGGTTAAGAATGCCTTGAAACTGATTTGGCAAAAGTTAAGAAAAAAGTGCAGGAAGATCAAATCTGACCAAATATATGAAGGAGATTCTGGAAGACTAACCTGGGAGCCGTCGAGGCACATTGCACCAGATTGATTGAACATGTGAGAGGTGAGGTGTCTTGTGCCAGGAATATGAAGACGGGTTGTGATGCCGTTGTCGATGGATGCGGGGTCCTGTCGGATTAGCAGGAAGAAGAAGGGGTCACCTTGGAAGGAAAGATAGAACACAGAACGCCTTTACAGGGATATGCATCTTTTCTTAGAGAATAAAAAAAATGATGTTACCATGGAAAGGTGACGGGACAAGGTTTCGTACCTTCGTCAGGAGAGAGGACTTAGATGTGTACCTTTTACCACCGAAACTCCCCCACCGTTGATAACATCCAACGGTTCAAATAGATTGGGAGCAGCTACTTGGCTGCCCAATGGGGGCAGCCCCATTTACCCCTATATATATATATGTGTGTGTATATATATATATATATGTTTTCATTTAATCTTTCTCCCGTATGACATGTGTACTCCAGATCATTCGCCATATATGTGGGTCTGTACTTAGGACGTACTTTGTCCTAAGTATGGGGGTACACCTCTCGCATTATTCTTTCTATGTTCTGTTTCATCACTTCTGTTGTTGACTATACTTAGGGATATCTCACCCTAAGTATAGGGGGAGTGATGCGTATATTCACCCACCATATTTCCCTTTTTATTTTATTTTGATCCCCTCCACTATCTCCTCTCTCATTGATTTTCTCTGCTATACTTAGGGATATCTCTCCCTAAGTATAAGGGGAGACACATCGAGTTGCGATCTGTGTATTCCCACCCTTAACCCTCCTGCATGAAGATACAACCTGCTATACTTAGGATTATTTCAAGCTAAGTATATGGGGGACAATCACTTCCCTTTCACTTATTTCTTTATTCTTTTATTCGTTATTTAGTCGTTATAGTATAGGCTTTTCTATACTCAGTACGAGTTATGTTTTCTCTTAGTCTTTTTGATCTATGAGGACATAGCTCAAGCTAAGTATGGGGGTGTATATACACTGTATAAACTTTAGCCATAACTCGTACTTTCTTATTGTTAATATTAAATATGGCTAAAATAGTGTATACACATACAATTCATTAAATCTATTTAGGAAATGATGCATATTATTCCTCAAATTCTTTTTGTATATATACTGATTAATATGTTATGTTAAAAACATTTTTGCAAAATGATTTGAAAAATGATTTGACCCGTTTGGAAAACTTTTTGTAAAATATTTTCAACCTTGATAAAAATGTTCTGATTTGTAAAATTTCTTTTCTTTGTGTGAAATTTTTTTTTGAAAACCTATTTGCAAATGATTTTGAAAATAGTTGCAAAAGTATTTTGAAAAATCTATAAATACTATTTGAAAATATGTTTGCAAAATGTCTTTCAAATGTTTGTAAATATTTGCAAAAATTACTTATTACTATAGTTTTCAAAAAAAATTTCAAATTAGTTTGAGGAATATACACATCATTAAAAATATAGATATATATAACATACAAAATATACATATATTAATATTTTTTCTTACCAATTGTATATACATACCTCAACCAATAATTAATATCTAACTTGTAAATTCTTTAAACTCTCCATTCTTGTAAATAAATAAAAAGAGGCATGCCCGTGTAGATATCTGAATATATTTTGTATTGATGCCAAAAGTCTTTTTATAAATGCAAATTGTTTTGAAAAAATAGCATCATCAAAATATTTTCTGCATTGTACATAGAATTTGCATAGCATTTACATTTTTTGGATTGAGCTTGATGATTAAAGTAGTCTAAGTAAAGTAGAAGACAGGAGCTTGGTTGGACCTTATTGCACCTAACTTCACTGGAACCTTATGGGAACTAAGTTTAAGTTACTTCAAGTCTATTCAGACTTAATTCTTTGAGACTCAAGCCTGGGTTTAAGACACCTCAACTGACTAACTAGAACTTTTTGAGATGCATGCATGACTCTTATCGGCCATGACCTAACTTGGACATTTGCACCTTTCACTTGGCTCAACTCAGTTGGAGTGATGAGGGGATTGGATTTGTCGGTCTGAGATGCAGACGAGTAGAAAAATTCGTCCTCGTCGAGGGAGGGAAGTGCACCCCACCCCTCCAGTGGCATTGACATCTAAAGATATGAGAGTGTGAGTTGCGATAATGCTTCAAAATAGGGATAGTCTTCTAGCTCAAGAGGAAAAACTCCTTATGTAAATGATGTTGTATATAGTATTAAAAAACTCCAAAAAAGTGAACAAAACTTATTGAAAATTAAATGCATGTCCAGTGTACATATATTGTATAGTCAATAGGAAAGCTTGAGCTTCAAAGTCATATCATGTGAGCCTGCAGTTGGATGACTTGACTACACTGGTCATGCATCCCATGATAGGTTGCTACACTGGCTACCGTCCATTCCTCTCTTCACCCCCTCCTGTTGAGTCGAATGCACTTGAACTTAGAAGGGAATACCCCTCTCCTCGAGGAAAGAGGTGCTGGATTGGGGATTCTTTGGGTTGACATTCTGGAGAAGTCAGTTCTTTTGTCATTTCAGTTGGGAAGAGCCACTACATTGTACAAGTCAGCTTCATAGTCTTAAGGGTTTGCATATGATGTAGCCTACTTCTGACATTGCTATTGAGATGGTTTGAACCGAGTTATGTGACTCTCTAAGGTTGTTGTGTTTTAAATTTGGTTTCCAACTAGATTCCACACACGCTCTCACACTAAGGTTTGACCTGAGCTCCAAATTGATCTTGTGAAGATGAGCTTAAAAGCTAAATTCACTCTACTTTATATCTTTTTCTTTTCTTCATTATTTCTGTACTTATTGCATAAGTGTTTGCTAGGGACCAGCAAAGTTAAGTATAGGGGGTGATGAATTTCCATTTCATCACCTTTATTCTATCATTTTAGCCTTAAAAACCTTAGCTAATGCATGTAAATAGCATTAATTTGTACAAGATAACAATCATTATTTATTGCATTCATTGCGTAAATAATAATGTTCTAATGCCAAAATTATAGAATAAAGAAAAGAATAAAAAACCTAAGGTATTTTATGACCTAATGTATTTTATGGCCCTAAACCATGAGACCAAGTCAATTATTGAGTTGGTCGACAATGATTAAAGTAGTAGGAGATAAGGGCCAATAATACAATAAAATCCAATTCTTTTATTCATCAATACAACATTTTTTAGACCCATTTTATTCTTTATTTATACACCAAATGAAGAAACTTTGTACATAAAATTTGTATATAATAAAATACATAAAAATACAAAATTGATTTAATGTAAAAATAATGTACATTGAATATTCTATACACAGAATAAAAAGCCAAAACCCAAACTTCACTTAATCATATCTCTCAAATAAAAACTCAAAATGTATCAAAATCGTCTTTAATTGAATATAACTTTAAATAATCTATTTAGAAAAGGTGGTTTTATATTTTTTGGAGTTAATATGTGAAGTTAGATTGTGGAACCCTATTATAATATATACTCGTATAAAATATTAATTTACTTATTCTTTATTATTTTTAAAATTTCATATTTTTATATTTTTGTAAATATTATTTATAACATATATACATATTAAAACTAGAATAAAATCATTAATAAAATAATAAAATAAAATAATACATATACTTATACCTATACAATTTATACCCCTATTTATTTAAGCGTATAAATAACATCAGAAAAATATACTAAAAAATATTTATACACATAAAAATCAGTGGTAAATATAAAAATAAGATAATAAAATAATAAAATCAAAAATATAAAATGGAAATAAAATTTTCAAAACATGGATGAATATACCAATAAATAGTCCCCTAAAAAATTACTTGCAATAAATAATACTAAAAAATAAATAAAAACATATTAAAATACCGCAATAAATAATAAACATTTTTTATTTCACAATAAAAAATTAATAAAATCATTTACTATTTTTAATTATTTATTTTCTAATAAAGGGACATATTTTGTCATGTACCAGTCTGCGTGGACCAATCAGCTCTAGGGGATCGTTGACCCCAGTCAACTCCCCATTCCTTCTTCGGACTTTTTTATAGTCTCGAGCAGCCTGCTTTCTCGGAATTTTCCTCGCCGCTTCGTTGCTCCATCGCCCTCAAGCCCTTCACAAGATATGATCCTTATCTCCCAGGAATCTCATCGACCCATCAGATATCCTGTACATATCTTCATTTCTTCCCGAAGCGTTGGTCAATAAGGGTGCCTCCACTATTTATCAATAACTCCATCTCCCCTCCACTTTAATTTTGGTCATAACCAAGTCCTTGAGCCCTCACCTCCAACAAACGAGTCGTCGGGTGACAGCTGGGGACCCCTAGAATGATCGGATGTGGCTGAAAGAGGCGAAGGTGCAATCACCACAGTCTCGTCGGCCGCACTGCTCCCTGCCTTCGCTGATAGGTATAAGACTTGTCTTTCCTGCTTTCTAGGTAGATTTCATTCCCGTGCTTTATTTCCTTCATTTAATTTCATTTCTTAGTTAGTTATTTAGCCAAGGTTAACCTGGTCGCCCTCGTTGGAGTTCTCGAGCTCCGGTCATTTCTCACTGTGATACTGTTGTTCCCGACCACTGCCAACCACCCCATTTCCCTTCCCAACACCTTATCCATCTTCCCGGACCACGCAATCAACCGAAACCATCGTGGTTATGTGAACCAACGCTCCTCCACCGACCTTCGCCTGAGCGTCTCCGCCACACTCCGCCTTCCGTCTACCTATGCCAATAAAGCCCCAGGATCCCTTTTTGTTTTTACGTGAACATTCTGCAGGGTTTGGTGGATGAAAGTCCACTTGGGGGTCGAATTTTAACCAAGCTGAGGTACTTGGAGCCCGCATTCTTCCCAAATCTTGTTCTACGTCATATGTGCTCTGGCATGCCTCATAAGGACTTCATCTGAAGCGGAGGAGCCCCTGCTCCAATTTCCCCTTGGATCGAGAATTCCAGACGACCGGTGGAGGGCAGACAGAGGAGTTTATCGAAACTCATCGTCGGCAAGTTCTTGCCAAGTTCTTCCTGAGCCCCTCCTTGCATTCGATCTTGTTGTCATTCAAGATTAAGTTAGAGAAATTTGATGCTCGTCACCGCAAGCCATTAGATTTGACTTGGGATTAGTCCCAAGCATCCATCGTCGAAGCATCATCGGGTGCAGAGAGGACACCACGTATCAAGTGAAATAACCAGGATCATCTGATGATGTGCATTATTGAGGTAATTTACACATGTCTCCCGATATATTTTGTATTTATATATTAGTCTATAAATAAATTGTGAAGTGTAAAAAAAATGGGCATTTTGTATAAAGGCACCTTATTCTTATTGTTAATTACATGTGGGTGTTATCCACATCACCTCACGTGTTGTCCCACGTAAGGTGGAGAATCAAGGATATGAAGATATCCTCAAGCGCATCACGGAAGCATGAGCATCGTATCGAATATGACGAAGAACGACTAGTCAGACTAGTTGATCTATGCAGCGGAAATTAAAAAAAATTCTTGCGATGAAACCACATGATCCAAGAACACATCTCGAATCATTTCATCTAAACCACAAACAAGTAATAGGATTACCTCTTGAAGCGTGGTTGCGATCGAGTCTCTAAACGAAGAGACCTCCTGTCTCAAGTCCGATCCGACGGAGGAGACATTTGCGAGCGCGGGGATGAATCGCGTGCTACTCACAATCCATGTTATTGATCCAAGCGACGGATGTCCTGATCTCAACACAGGGGATCTGACGTCTTCTTCATGAGAGAGGCGCACCGAAGGAGACGGAGATCCACGAACAAACGATCGGGCAACATAACGACGATGCTACGATGATAGAGAACTTCTCTAGGGCATCCATGGTGGACGGCCGTGAGAGAAGAAGAGAGAGGGCTGAAATGTAGAGAAAAAAAGAGAGAGAGAGAGAGAGAGAGAGAGAGAGACTTATGTTCTCATTGTGTGTATAGAATAGCAAAGGGGTGACTTTCTTTTTATAATATTTTGGGATCCATGGATCTCAATCCATGGGCAACACAAATCCAATGGCTCTCATTGATTTGTGTTTTTTACCAGCTAAGATTTTGTTTGTAAAAACCAACAACGATTAATTTGATTTAGATTAAATATATATTGATAAATCAATATGATCTAATCATAAATTAAATCAATCAAGCATGGAGATTATGGAATGAAGATTGCCTCCTTCTATAATATGGGATTTGGTGGCAATCTCATGTAATCTCATGAGATTACATTATTCCATGGAAATCTCAAAGATTTATAACAACACTTGTTGTAAATTATGCAACAAAAACAATTTATAATTATTTTGTGAATATTGCAATCTTGCCATTGGAAAATTATGAATCACATTTACAACCCAAAATAAAATGTGAATTACAGTTTCAATTTAATGTCCAATGTGAATCCAATTCACACTAACATTTAACTAATAATTGTAAATTACAAATAGCTCTCTTTTATATATTATAAATCACATTTACAATATATGATTAATATGGATAGTGTTATCCACATTATTCATATCCATGATAATTAAATCACATTTAATCATCTTGGATCTCTATTCTCATGTGCCCAAACCATATGAATCACATTCACATTATTTACATCTTTGATAACCAAATCACATTTAATTATCTAAGATAACTCTATTTATAATATGAATCGAATTCATATTAATCATGATAATTAAATCACATTTAATTATCCATTTTCTCAATGCTCGGATACCTATATCAACAATGAAATTATCCCAAACTCTTTTAAGGATAATGCGCTTTCTCTGCGAATACTTGGACTGGTGATTGTATTATTCCACATATAGTGGCTTGGATATTGAGATCACATCTCAAATCCAGATCTCGGGCCTCCCATAGATGCTTGATTAAATCAAGACCACAAATCTAATCTTCTCATTGCATATGAATCACATTTAGATCAATGTCCAACATTTGGACTAAGATCATATTACTTCTCTACTTAGAGGAGTCACTAAAATCCAGACCTGTTTCATCACTCCCTAGGAATGGAAGCGTCATGTTTATACAACTGTTTATGATCACATCACCCTCATGTATTCCCAATACCTGTACATCCTGCATACTGGACGACTCAGAATAAACCCAAAGTATAAGATCAATTTTACACTGTCTACTTCAGAGGTTATATCATTAAGTTTCTCATTCGATCATTGGGAGTCGTTATCGATCAAAAGCTTTCCAAAAGCATATATCATACCTAGGTGTTTATCATATACTTTCAAAAGCATATACCAAACCTACAAATTCAGTCAAGCTTCCGAAGCGAGATGACCGTACACAGAATTTGGTTCTCCCTAATATCTCATGAGTGAGCTCATGTCTTCTGGTTCAGTAATGAACATGTATGATCCCTTTGAGAGATCGTATTACTCATATGCCCTTATATGCACACCAGCGCACCGGTGTATAGACCTTTATTAGGTCATCAACGTATTGGTCTGCCAAATGTACATACTCAGACATATAGTAACACATCTGTCTCTGGTCAGATGATGTGTTCCTATATCATGATAACACACGACATAGGAATTTGGTTATCTCGATCTCGTTAAGTCAACTCTTTGACCTAACTTATCTAACACCTCTGAATATATATTTCTATGCAGAGGACTTGCATCAAGAGGTCTGTTAGATATCAGCCTAAATGAGAAAGGATTGCCATCTCCTACTTAGGCTGGAGATTATCTCTTAACAATCATTTGACAGTGCTTGTTGAGTCCTCTATCTAACTCTTTAGATATTCATCCAAACACCAACCTCTATGATTGAATAATTGAATCAACAGTTGTATGATCATCAAGATGGCCATGGTACATAACACTAATTGTACTAAGGGGCCTATTATGCAAATTATTTATTCTTCATTTAAGATCTGGGAAAGATATTCCCAATAACATTTATTGCATAATGGCTCACCGTGGGCTTGCATGTCCAACAATCTCCCACTAGCCCAAAGAGCCATTAATGGGCTAATCATTTAAACCCATACTCATGTGACAATCATAGGCTATTTAGAAAATAGCTAGGTAGGTGATGAATCCTCATTCATCACTCTTTATTCTTTTATTTTAGCTAAAAAGATGTGCAAAACACCATGTATATTTGTGTAAATAAAATAGATTGACAAAAAGCATGCATTGTGTAAATATTAATAATTAACATGTTTTTGTGCAAAAATAAAATAATAAAGAAATAAAGAAAAAGCAGGAAATATTTAGAATAAATATTGAGTGACCTGAACCCAAGGGAGGGCTCCACAAGGGCCTGACCACAAAATAAAATAAATAGAAAGAGATAGGGTGACTCAACATGATGTACATACCCCTCTTTATGTAAATAATTTATTTTCTAAAAAATAAAAATATATTTGTGTTCCCTATATATTTTAAATATTTGTAAAAAAACTAAAATAAAAATGGGAAAAATAAAAGAAAAATAAAATAAATAAAATCTCTCTCATCAGTGTACATATACCATGTATATAAAATAAAATACCTATTTATTTCTCCTTGTAAATAATTAATAAGAATCCAATAAAAATTAATTTATATTCCATATTTTATATGTAAATAAATAAAATATAGAATTGGAATAAATATACATAAATAAAAAATTTAAAAATAAAATTCAAAAATACATAGGTATACATACCTATATATAATAATAATATAATGTAAATACCTAATTTGTTTTTCAAAAAAATAAATAAAAATCACTAAAAAATTCTTTGAAAATAAATAAACATTTTTCATTTTGAAAATATTTTTAAATAAAGTCATTTATTATTTTTAATTTAATATACAAATATTTAATAATTGGCGGCTCTTGATTGGTCCACGGGGGATGTTGACCACCGGTCAACTCTCCCCCCAGGACCACTGGACCCGCGGATCTTCGTGCAGAACCGACTTCTCCATATTTTCACGCATTGATCCAAATGCCATTCTCTCTAACCCCGAGCCCTGATTACTCTTGAAACATCCCTAATCCATGCTCGATAATCTCTTTAGGGTGCGTGCATCGACGAGCGTGCCCGACTCCCATCTTCTCGCACCCCAAGCACTATAAAGTCTCAGCTCCACCGCACATTTCAGGTCACATTCGGCTACCGTCTCTCAGTTCCAGGACCTCCATTTTCTACCCTTGAGTGACAGCAAGCTCCAAGAAGCGTTGCAGCGAGGATTGGAGCGCTCTAGCCCCTAGTCTGGTGGTTCTCGTCGTCGTGCTCCGCCCGAAGGAGCTCGAGCCTCTAGAGTCGTCGCTCCATTGAGGCAAAGATCCCCGAAGGTCACCCACCACCAGCACAGACGTCTACACTCGTCAGGTACTCTCGATACCCTCTAGAGCGCCTTCCATTTCGATTTCGCGATTTAGCGCCGCCGGCCTCCACCGGCCATTTCGCTCCGCTCCCATCAGCCATTTACCCATCCGACCCTCGAACCATCTTCATGAGAATTCTCCCCATCGTCTACGCCCCTCCGATCATCCTGACTCACCCGGAGCAAGACCTCCGCTTTCCTTCACCATCGCTTCGCCGGAGAGCGCCACCCCGACCCACTTACGCACCCCCTCTGCTCGTAACCAGGACGAGGCACTTTGCCCTCGACCCAGATCTTTTCCTGTGCAGGTATAGTCAAAGAAAGACCCCATCGGGAGGTCCAAACGTTCAGGCACAAGAGCTCCGAGCCTACCTCGCCGCTGGGACCCTCCAGGGCCTCTCGGCCTCATTTGAGAGCATCAGAAGCTGCGGAGCCTCGTCAGGGGCAGTTCGCCCAATCTAGCAGCTCCGGAGGAGCCCTCTACCACGTGTATTGGGCCAGCAAAGTTCGCCAGCGAGCTATCCTCAGAGAACCTTCAGATATAGTCCGACCGTCCTCGTTGCTCTAGTTCCGATCATGGCCGCCCGTTCGCGGGAGGTCTCCACCATCCGACTCATCTGGGATTCAATCCAAGACGTCCATCAGCGAAGAGGCATCCACTGTTCTCAGCCATCCGATCTTCCACGTGGCGTCTCCTCCACCGTCGATCATTAATAACGAGGGTAATTTGCACTTAGGCCCTCCTCCTTTTATATTTTTCGTTTAGTCTTGTAAATATGTGTGCCCGTTGTTTTTATTTTTGGAACATTTACATCTAGGACCGTAGGTTTTTAATATTTGCAAAATAGTCCCTTTTGTGTGAAACACGTGCATCGACACATGAGTTGTTGAAATTTTACATTGTTCATCCTATAGTTCCGAGCTGTTAATGTTTACAATTTTATAAATAGGAATTACACTTCAGTCCCTGTGAATGCAAATCATGTGTATGTCGCGTGCTTTTCTGGGCTTTTTGCAAAAGGGCCCTTAAGTTTTTACATGTGTTAGCTATTTGGCCCTGAAACTATGTTTCCTTGCACTTAGGTCCTTGTATAATGTGTGTCTTGCATTGATTGAATAAAATATCAAATCAACTCCAAATCCAGTGAAATTTGGATATGTGGCTCCTACAATGTGTAAAAATTTCACTAAATTTTTTGTACATTTTTTAGTTCTTTTGCTATTTAAAAAAAATCAAAAACACATATTTTTGTTACTGTTGGAATTGAAAAATCTAAGAAAAATATAAAAATTCCTTTAAAAATTCTAAAAAAGTTGGTGTTTGTTTATTTTGTTGTTTTCTAGCTTCTACCCAAATTTTGTGTTATTTGGATTTATAAAACCCATAAAAATTAAAAAATCCTAAAAATCTTATAAAAATCAATTAAAAATCTATAAAAATCAAAAAATGCAAACTCTTTACCTGTAGTTTTGGTTTTGTATGTAGTTTTCATAAAAATTGTCTCCAGATTTTTAGAGCTAATTGGATATTTATAATTAGTTTCAAGTCTGGCTGCACATTGATTCACTGTTTTTCCCTTTCTTGATTTTTAGAAAATCAACTAAAAATTATAAATTTCTGAAAAATTCACCAAAAACACTTATAAACACAAAAAAAACATAAAAACAATTTTATTTGATTTTTTTGGATTTATTTGATGTGTTGAATAAATTGAGCTTTGTGTGCTTTTTCCCTTTTTCTTACTTTTTCTTTATAATTAAAAATCCAAAAAAATTGAAAAAGATTTAAAAATCCATCAAAAATATTTTTTTATTTTATTTTCACTTTTGACTACTTCGTAGGCCGTCTCAGCCAATTTATGCTCCTTGAGTTCGACCCTGGTCGTTATACCAGGTTAAATAAATAGCCAGGACCGCAGTTTCATTGATTGATTTATTATCTCGTGGTTCATAATTTTTCTTGTTGAGTCTGACTCGAGGGGTTGAGGTCGCAATGACCATTGATACCTATCTCCCTAAGTCGGTTTTTCAGCTCATCAGAATGGCGTCGTTGCTGGGGAGCACATCTTAGTAGTCATTGTTTTTCATTTTTATTCTGTTTTATCTTTCGCGGCTTTTTCTGTGGCTTTCCGTTCGCCCGCGGCTTTTCACGACTTTTTTATTTTCTTTGTTTTAGTTTTCTTTTTATTTTATTTTATTTTCTTTTTTTATTTTTTTTTGATTGTTTTTGTTTTGTGTGTTTATTTTCTATTTTTGCATATAGTAATTTTATTTTATTTTGTTTCACTTATTTTTATAAAAATCTATGTTTGACACCTCTGTTTGTTTTCTTGTGAGGGCCTAAGGACCGAGGCAGCTTTTTTGGAAGCTGAATCAACCGCGGGATACGAAGGCGGCTCTTTTCTGCATAGAGTCGTAGGAGGACGTGAGGAACCGAGCAGGAGTGCGGGAGCCGCGGAATAGCCGCGTAGATAGTCGTAGTTTTGATTAGTTTACTTTTTACCAAACATTTATTTGTGATAATACAGGAACTCAGACACTTGGGCTTTCGTGATTTGTCGGGGTTTGTTTCACTGAGCACCGATGTGCTCGGGGGACCTCACCGCGGTATTTCACCAGTTTTTGTTTTTCTCGATTTTATTTTTATTTTTAACTGCTTGTCTGATTTACACGGTTTTGGCCTTAGCTTAGGATTATTTATTGATTGTATCGTAATTGATTAGGATCCAAACACCTAACTATTTGCATGTGCCTATTAGATCTTAAATTGGACCTAATTAAAATTAATAAAGAAAAGGCTAACCTGGTCACTTGAGGGGTCACGTGCAGCTATAGGTCATAAACAGTGCTGGCAGGACCCGTTGTGGCGGGCACCGATCGGCATCCGAGACCGGAGAACGAAACCCTCCTGTTGACAAGTTAGTCATCGGTTCTTCTCGTGTAGAAACTGCTTCGCTTAAGACCGATTTCCTCGTGCATCATATTGGTAGTTTATTTTCAGTCTTTATTTTATGCGCAGATCACCCTGCATGTAGAGTGCTGGAGTCAGGTGCGCCTTTCTTACTCAGCATGCATCATTGATTTTATCGTGCATCAGCTTTTTCATCTTCTCCCCCCGTTTCTGGACTTAAAATAATCAGGAGAACCCGAAAAATTTGTTAGGTGTTGTTTGCTTGAAAACACCTAAAAAGAAAAACTATAAAATTGGGACTGCTAAACACACTTGACCCTAAAAGACACCTCACGCAAAAATTTGTCTTGGGGAGAGCAACCCCCTCATTGTCTGGTTTGGATGAGCGAGAGAGCGACCCAAACACTAGGCTAGAGCCATATCAGAACCCTGATCAGACAATCGGCATTTTATACGGGACAGTCTGGTAGGCGGATTGGATTCCTATCAGCTCGTGTAACAGCTCTGATATTCTGACTTGATCATCCAAATAAAAATTGACAAGATAAATTGACCGAATCCTTATGGTCTTCAGCTCTGTGTTTAGTAGGTGAACCTGGGGTTTTGTTTGCTCATCTTGTTGTTTCCAGATCTCATCCGCCCGACTCGTCAGATCAGGATGATGGGCAGGAGGTCTCTTAGGCAGCCTCTGGCTGCACCGCTTTTTAGCACTCCAGCCCATTCATCTAGGTTGGTTCGTAGGAGCCGAGACCCGCTCTCCGAACCTGAGTTTGATTCCACCATGTTCCCCCTTGACCACCCTTCTACCCGCCCTGAGATACCAGTGCCAGATGAGAGACAGCAGACAGATGATTTATCGGCACCTGAATTTGGGTCTTTTGCCTTTGCAAAGACCATGGTCGGTAGCAGCGATGACCGTACTGGAGGTACCCGACCAGAGCAGACTTACGTCCTGGACCAGGGTGCGATCAACAACACCTTGATAGACTCCCTCGAGACAATGCAGCAGCAGATTAGGGATCAGGGGGCTTTCATGGTTGAGATGAGGAGAGAGATGGAGAGGATGAGAGCCGACCGCGAGCAGTGCAGGCCCGCAGGAGATGGACCAGAGATACCCGATAGGCCCGATGAGCTAGTCCAGCCGGCAGCAGTAGCAGCAGGAGCCAGACCGATGCGGGAGTTGCACAACCCCGGATCGGTGTTTACTCACCGGTGGATAGTTCTTCCGGTGATCATGGGGGACTTCAAGTTCCCCCCACAGACCATTCAGCTTCTACCCCACTTCCACAGGCTCGTGACTGAGGAGCCCCATCTCCACCTCCAGGAGTTTGAGATGATATGCAGCACCGTCCACGATCGGCAGGTGGACGAGGACACCATTAGGATGATTGCCTTCCCCTTCTCACTGGTAGACAGAGCAGCCAACAGGCTAAAGCACTTGGGGAGGTTTGTCCACACTTGGGAGCAGCTTCGCACTGAGTACTTGAACAAGTACTATCCACTCGGGAGGACCAATGCAGTGAGGGCCCTGGTCAGCAACTTCTTCCTGCTCCCCAACGATCAGTTTCACGAGGCATGGGAGAGGTTAAGAGAGCTTACAGACAGATGCCCGCACCACGACATCTTGAAGCCGGACCTATTTTAGAGCTTCTTCTGTGGGTTGACACCAGCGTTGCAGGGCCTGGTGAACGCTTCTTGTGGCGGTTCCTACTTCTCCAAGGATGAGGATCAGGTCTTGGCCATCTATGAGGAGATGACCGAGAACTATACAGTGATGTCCTAGACCCGACTCTACACCCAGGGACGCCCACAGCCACAGATCGTGCAGTTTCTGAGGATAGCACGGGTCGATGTCGTTCCTTCCACTTCGTCCGCGGCAGCAGCACAGGCCGAGTCCACAGCTGCAGACATGGGCATCATTAACGAGAAGTTGGACCGGATCGAGCTTATACAGAAGAAGCGGTACCGGGGTATGACACAGATTGATTAGATGGCACAGACGCTGAGTGACCTGAAGACACAGATCATGTGTCTCCAGGAGGCACAGACGGCTTCTCAGCCCTATCTCAGGTCACGAGGAGATCCGAGCAACAGCGGTAGCTCGTCCCAGTACTCCAGTCAGTCTCGACAGGTTCACCATGTCCAGGTGGAGTCGTTCCAGCAGTCGTCGCAGTCTTACCAGTCACCACCATCCCCAGCCACTCAGATGGTGGTTTACCAGCCGGATCAGCCTCTGGCAGTACTCCTCCCACCTTTGTATGAGCAGGAGCTGTTGATGGATGTCAACGGGATTTAGTACGATCGACCCCAGCCTGGTATCCGATGAGACCATCCTAGATTCCGCTGGTCGACCGACAGTTCCCAACAGCAGCCTCCAGCCCAGGGTGGCCAGTACGGCCAGCAGTGTGAGCAACAATAGCAGCAGCAGCCCCCAGTTCAGCAGCAGCAGCAGTCATCCCCATACCAGTAGTATGGTCCTCGTCCCTATCAGTAGGGACAACCTTGAAGGCGAGAGCAGTCTCATCAGCATCAGTATCATCAGAAGCAGTACCCCTCGCAGTAGTACCCCTCTAACTGTCACCAGCAGCAGTAGCAACCTCACTACCAGTGAGGACACCCGTCAGGTTCTCATGGGCCGACCTATGAGAACCCTGCCTTGGATGACCTAGCCCACCTCGTGTCCGAGCAGCAGGCTACCTTTCTACAAGAGATGGATGAGTTCCGCCATGAGATGAGGGAGATCGTGAGAGGGAAGGCCGCCTCCCTGCCCAGATTGAGCCGAACCCCAACAGTCTGAAGAGGAAATCTGAGCAGGTAGAGTTTACAAAGATTACCACTCCTAGTGCTTCACTTGGTGATATGTCTGCATACATGTTTGATGCTGATTTTGTTACACTTAGGAGCGGTAGGATGCCAGCAGGCGGCGCCTCATCTGAGCGATGACTCGATGCCACTTCAGGAGCACCAGGCGAGGAAAGGAGCGGTGCTGAGTCCGCCAGAGATGATGACAGTGGTACTGATGCCACCAGGGACGTTGATCCAGCCGACGGTACTGAGGCCGTCATTTCACCTGATGTAGGAGGTGGTACTTACACCACCAGATGTGATTCCGAGCCAGAGCGTGGTACTGAGGCCGTACAGTTAGATGCCGAGGGTGGTGTTGAGGCCACCAACACTTCTACTGCTAGTCATGTTGTTTTTCCATATGTTCATGTACCCCGGGACATTTCTGTAAATAAAGGAAAGGGTTTATTTTATTCTGATCCACCTGTGGTGATTGATGATGTATGTGTGGATTCTGCCATGCTTGAGCAGCCCAGACCCTCTCCTAGTCCTTCATTTGAGAAGGACCCTGTAGTCTCCTTTCCCAGAGCACTCCATTTGGTTAAGGGGAAGAAAAAAGAAAATCCCAAAAATAACCATCAGATAGAGTTCAGCCAGCAGATGATAGATCGATTGCACATACAATTGACTCTACAAGAGGCCTTGGAGCACATATCTCTACTCCAGAGATCACTCAGAGATAGGACCAATGTCTGGAGGAAGAGGAGGAAACACCAGTCAGAAATCCATGTGCTCACTCGTGCCACTTGTTTCACAATCCTGAACCGTCTGCCAGCCAAGAGGCCAGATGCAGGAACCCTGTATGTCAGATGCCATATTCAGGAGCAGAGGTTCGATCGTACTCTATTAGACGGCGGGTCTTCGATCAACCTACTTCCGGCAGCCCTACTCGACCGCTTCGAGTTGGGCCCTCTACGACAGAGCAGGACGGTCCTTCAGTTTGGTGATCGATCTGTCAAGAGGCATAAGGGATTGCTGAAGGACGTTGTCATCACAATTCAGGGCCTGAAATTCCCCCTGGACATCGTTGTGTTGGACATGGAGATCCCTGAGTCCGTGACCAATACCCCCATCATTTTAGGACGTCCGTTCTTGGCCACATCCAAGGCGATATCCGATCAGTGGGAAGGTATATTTTTGCGTCGAGGACGAGAGTGTACAAATAGAGACGATCGAGGAGACTAGAGCTCAAGATTCTGCTTGCTCCGAGAAGACTTCCGATTCAGAGCAGATGACAGATGCAGGGCAAGACATCCATCAGGACTGTGACTTTGTGATCACAGATAATAAGGCAAATTGGGCAGACCCAGTAGCACAGCCCATCCTCTCACCTTCAGAGTTTGTTGATGCACAAATGACAACAAAGGAGAGCTTGGATAGCGCACCCCTGGTCAAGGATACATTTCAGGCAGCAGAGCCGGTCCCCGATCGCAAGGCAGATGTTGTTAGTGATTCTGATACAGATCCATCAGAGTTAGACTGGGCTGAGTTTGATGATTTGATACCGTGTCTGACTTCTACAGAGCCGACAGCTAGGGACGAGGTTGATGCCACACAGAGCAGAGACATAACAGCATAGCAGCCTTTGCCTGACTTAGAATGCGAGAGAGAGTTTCCATTCTCCCATACAGATTTGGTCGCATTCACTCAGACCTTTTAGAGGCCAGATCCACCAGCACAGTGTTGTCTATATCTAAAGCGGCTTCCTTCATCGCTGAAGTATAGGCTCCTTGCGGGCGAGCATGAGATGTACCCAGTCATTATCTCAGCGGATTTGATTGGAGAAAAGTAATCCCGTCTGATGTGGGTTCTTGAAAAGAATTGTAAGGCGATAGGATGGAGTGTAGCCGATCT
Organism: Ottelia alismoides; assembly: GCA_037367405.1. Lineage (NCBI taxonomy): Eukaryota > Viridiplantae > Streptophyta > Magnoliopsida > Alismatales > Hydrocharitaceae > Ottelia > Ottelia alismoides. The sequence continues at coordinate 934,072 of JAZKJV010000414.1, forward strand.
CCAGGGGATAAATCCGGCCATGTTCTCCCACCATATCTATCTCGAGGAGGAGGCGAAGCCGTCGCATGAGTTCCAGCGGCGGCTGAACCCGAACCTTCGAGATGTTGTCATGAAGGAGATCTCAAAATGGTGCAGCGTCGATTTTATCTACCCCATCTCCGACTCCAAGTGGGTCAGTCTGTTGCATGTGGTGCCCAAGAAGACGGGCATCACTACAGTTGTCAGCGAGTCTGGAGAGGAGATTGCTACCCGGGTACCCACTTCTTGGCGGGTCTGTGTGGATTACAGACAACTCAACCATGCCACCAATAAGGATCATTTCCCTTTGCCCTTTATTGATCAGATCATTGAGAGACTGGAAGGGAAGAGCCATTACTGTTTCTTGGATGGGTACTCCGGATACAACCAGGTGGCGATTGCACCAGAGGACCAGGACAAGACTACCTTTACCTGTCCCTTCGGGACATATGCTTTCAGACGGATGCCCTTTGGATTGTGCAACGCTCCGGTGACATTCCGGAGGTGCATGTTGTCCATCTTTTCGGACATTGTAGGGGGGTGCTTGGAGGTCTTCATGGACGACTTTTCGGTCTACGACGACGGATTCGACTCCTATCTTGACTGCCTAGACCGCATCCTCCAGCAATGTATTGAGGTGCACTTGGTGCTTTCTTGGGAGAAGAGTCACTTCATGGTGACTCAAGGGACGGTGCTTGGCCATATCATCTCCAACAGGGGCATGGAGGTTGATCCGACCAAGGTGGATATCATGAGGAAACTCAGTCCACCGTCCAACTTGCGGCAGTTATGGTCTTTTCTGGGGCACGTCGGTTTCTGCCGACGCTTCATTCATGATTTCAGCTGGATTGCCCGATCGTTGACTGATCTGCTGACAAAAGACACGAGTTCATTGTGGATGATAAGTGTCTAGTGTCATTTGAGACTCTCAAGAGTCTAGTTGTCAAGGCTCCTGTCCTGCAGCCGCCTGATTGGTCTCTCCCATTCAAGACCATGACGGATGCCTCCGATTTTGCCTTAGGGGCCGTGCTGGGATAGAGGAGTGATGGAGTCCCCTTTGCTATTCACTACGCTAGCTGGACTTTAGATGCAACTCAGAGGAACTACACAGTCACTGAGAAGGAGATGCTAGCCATAGTGTTGGCCCTAGAAAAGTTCAGATCATACATCATTGGATCTAGAGTGACCATCTTCACTTATCATATTGCCATCCGATACCTCGTGGCAAAGAAGGATGCCAAAGCCAGATTGACCAGATGGATCCTTCTACTCCAGGAGTTTGATATAGAGATTAAGGACAAGTCTGGAGTCAAGAATGTGGTGGCGGGTCATCTCTCCCGATTAGAGTATCTTGAGGATTCTGAGCAGATTGAGCCTATTTGTGAGACCTTCTCAGATGAGGCGATACTTTCTATCGCCTCTCTCCCATGGTACGCCGATATTGTGAACTTTCTTGTTGCCAAGAAAGTCCCACAAGATTGGCCCAGGCAGAGACTTGAGACCTTCCTCGTGAAGGCCAAGTTCTACCACTGGGAGGATTCCATCCTATATCATTAAGGAGGGGATAACGTCTGGCGTAGGTGCATTCCTCAGGAGGAGCACCATAGCGTCCTCACTTACTGCCACAAGCTTGAGGTAGGGGGACATCACTCTAGGAGGAGAACGACACAGAAAGTGCTCCAATCCGGCCTATGGTGGCCTACCCTTTTCAAGGACTCTGATGAGTTCGTGAAGAGTTGTACTGACTGTCAGAGGATGGGCATGTGTGGACAGCGTGATATGATGTCGATGTAGCCCATTCACTTCTGTGAGGTTTTTGATGCATGGGGCATCGATTTCATGGGTCCATACCCTAGGAGTCAGGGATTTGAGTACATTATGTTGGCCGTTGATTATGTTAGTCGTTGGATTGAGGCCATCCCCGCCTGAACCGCAGATGCTAGGACTGTTTGCCGATTTTGAGGAAGCATATCATTTCACGATTCGGGGTACCTTGAGTGTTGATATCTGACGAGGGGTCTCAATTCGTCAACGACAAGGTAAAGTCCCTTGCTAGCGAATTCAACATAGACCATCGAGTAGACACACCGTACCATCCTCAGACCAATGGTCTTGCTGAAGTGTCGAACAGGGAGATCAAGACTATATTGCAGAAGGTCGTCCGCCCTGACCAAAAGAATTGGTCACAGCTTTTGGACTCGGTCTTGTGGGCTACGTCTCCCTTTCGCCTCGTTTATGGAAAGCCTTTCAATTTACCTGTTGAGCTTAGACATAGGTCACTCTGGGCAGATACAGATATCATCATGGATCCAGTGAGTGTAGGAGACCAGAGGAGGGCAGAGTTAGCAGCCCTGGAGGAGCTTCGTGATGCAGCCTTTTCGAGCAGCCTACAGTATAAGGAGAGAGTGAATGAGTGTCATGATTCTCATATCAGCCACAAGCAGTTTGAGCCAGGACAGTGAGTATGGTTGTTAGATGCTAGGTTGAGATTATTTCCAGGGAAGCTACAGAGCAAATGGAAGGGACCTTACTTGGTTAAAAAGGTACACGACAATGGGAGTATTGATATATCTGAGTTGTCTTCTGAGAGTACCTTTTGTGTTAACGGTCAACGGCTCAAGCCGTATCTAGATCATGAGCCGATGGTCCTTGACGTTGCCCCGATTCTTTTTGCATGAGATGTGATCTCTTGACTCACATCTATTGCATCTCATGCCTGATTATCACTGTTCTCCCAACTTGTAGAGATCCAGTTGTCCATATCACACTATTCTTCAGTCCAACACCCCATTCACATCTTCGACATTGCTATACTTAGGGTGCACGTTACCCTAAGTATAGGGGGTGTGAGACTTTTGAGTTTCTTTTGATTCATTTCTACCTCTGTTTTGTTGCCTATACTTAGGGATATTTTACCCTAAGTATAGGGGAGGTAGACACTGTACATTCTCACTCGGATTTCCCTTTGTGTACATTCTGCTATACTTAGGATTATTTGAACCTAAATATAGGAGGAAACCCCGAGATCCTCTTGCATTTCTATTCTTTTATTCATCTTCGTATATAGCCTTCCTTTTCACTTTCCTATACTAAGCACGAGTTATGTCTTCTTCATCGCTCTTGACTCTGAGGACATCGTTTGAGCTAAGTATAGGGGGTGTGTATATATTCCATATATACTTTAGCCATAACTTGTACTTTGTGTGAGTGTGTTAATAAATAAAAAAATGGCTAAAATCCAAAAATCCATAAAAATTAAATTTTTTCCTTGTAAATACAAATTCTTTTATTGCACATACATATCTAGTTGTAAAATTTATTTTTGTAAAAATGTTTTTAAAAATCTTTTGTGTAAATAGCTTGTAAATATTTTCATATCAAAATTATGTATATAGTACAAAATTTTTATAAAATGTTTTGAAAATCAAAAGTTTGCAAAAAACCTTGTGTAAATTTGTGTACATTCTTTGCAAAAATTGCATTCATGCATACATCCATGTTTTCAAAACATTTTTCAAAAATTTTGCACATGTGTAAATATTTTGTAAAATAGCATCTTTGTAAATACTTGTATAGTTTTTCCTGGATCATAGTTGACATTTAAACTAGCCTGGAATTAAATTAAAAAATAGAGCTTGGTTAAGATCTTAATCCACCTAATTATAAGAGGAACCTTATAGGGCTCAGGGTTGAGACTTTTCAGGTCCATGGTGACTTAATTCTTTGAGTCCACTAGGCTATGATCATATGTCATCTCGATGAGCCTAAGTAAAGCACTTAACAACACACACATGACTCATATAGACAATGGCTTTCATTGGACCCACACTTCACACCGAGCTCTCTACGGATGAGGTGGTGAGGAGGCAGTCTTTCTTGACTTGGGGTAGCATATGAGGGTAGTACTTCTAGGCGGAACCTCTCTTCTTCTTATAGTGAAGGAAATGCGTCTCAACTTGGTCTGGTTGCCATGAGGTCTAACGACAGGAGCTGTGGGTTGCAATAATGCTTCAAAAGAGGGATAATCTACTGGCTCAAGAGGAAAAACTCCTTATGTATATACGATGCACCTTGTAGATATGTTGTACAGATGCACATCAAAAAAATGCAAAAAGAAAGGAATAACTCCAAAAAAGTGGTGGGTCTGATAGAAAATGATAATACCATCGGAGTGTATATAGTGCAATAAGCAAAGCTTGAGACTCATGTTCCATCTTACGTAGCTTGCAGCAGGGAGACTTAGCTACACTGGTTGAGCTCCCAGGGATACATGGCTACACTAACCATTGTCCATTCTCTTCTTCCCCCTCTTCTTGAGCTGGTTGAACTTGAACTTAGAAGGGAATACCCCTCTCTTCGAGGAAAGAGTGGACAGACTAGGGTCATAGAGTTACCTTCTTGGGGAGGGTTGTCATTTTGCTACTTCTGAGGTGGAGAGCTATACGTCACTTACACTGTACAAGGAAAGATTCATGGTCTTCAGGGTTTGTGTACGTAGACTTGTTCTGATCTGGATTATTGAGGAGTCTTGACTATAGATTAGTGGATCTTAGATGCTGTTAAGTTTTAAACCTAAGTCCAAATAAGGTTCCGACACATTAATAATCCAAAGATCTGACCGAGATTCATACTTTAATTTAATGAAGGCAAGTTTAATAATCAGCATTGATCAATGCATTTTCCCTTCTTTTTCTTTTTCCTCTCTTTTTCACTTCTTTTTCAAATAAGTGTTTGCTAAGGGACTAGCAAAGTTAAGTATAGGGGGTGATGAATCCTCATTCATCACTCTTTATTCTTTTATTTTAGCCAAAAACCTGTGCAAAACACCATGTATATTTGTGTAAATAAAATATATTGATAAAAAGCATGCATTATGTAAATATTAATAATTAGCATGTTTTTGTGCAAAAATAAAAGAATAAAGAAATAAAGAAAAATAGGGAAATATTTAGAATAAATAGTGAGTGACCTGAAGCCAAGGGAGGGCTCCACAAGGGCCTGACCGCAAAATAAAATAAGTAGAGAGAGATAGGGTGACTCAACAGGATGTACATACCCCTCTTTATGTAAATATTTTATTTTCTAAAAAATAAAAATATATTTGTGTTCCCTATATTTTGTATGTATTTGTAATAATAAAATAAAATAAAAATGGGAAAAATAAAAGAAAAATAAAATAAATAAAATCTCTCTCGTCAATATACATATACCATGTATATAAAATAAAATACCTATTTATTTCTCCTTATAAATAATCAATAAAAATCTTATAAAATTAATTTATATTCCATATTTTATAGTGTAAATAAATAAAATATAGAATTGGAATAAATATACATAAATAAAAAAATAAAAATAAAATTCAAAAATACATAGGTATACATACCTATATATAATAATAATATAATGTAAATACCTAATTTATTTTTCAAAAAAATAAATAAAAATCACTAAAATATCTTTGAAAATAAATAAACATTTTTCATTTTGAAAATATTTTGAAATAAAGTCATTTATTATCTTTAATTTAATTTACAAACATTTAATAATTGACGGCTCCTGATTGGTCCACAGGGGATGTTGACCCCAGGTCAACTCTCCCCCCAGGACCACTGGATCGCGGATCTTCACGCAGACCCGACTTCTCCATATTTTTGCGCCTTGATCCGAATGCCAATCTCTCTAACCCCGGGCCCCGATTACTCTTGAAACATCCCTAATTCACGCCCGATAATCTCTTAAGGGGTCCGTGCATCGATGAGCATGCCTGACTCCCATCTTCCTGGACCCCTAGCACTATAAAGTCTCAGATTCGCCTAACATTTCAGGTCACCTTCGACAACCGTCTCTCACTCCCAAGATCTCCGTTTTCTACCCTTGAGTGACAACAAGCTCCAGGAAGCATTGCAGCGAGGATTGGAGCGCTCTATCCCATGGTCCAGTGGTTCTCGTCGTCGTGCTCCGCCCGAAGGAGCTCGAGCCTCTGGAGACGTCGCTCCATTGAGGCAAAGATCCCCGGAGGTCACCCACCTCCAGCACAAACCTCTACACTCGTCAGGTACCCTCGATACCCTCTAGAATGCCTTTCATTTCGATTTAGCGCCGCCGACCTCCGCCGGCCATTTCGCTCCGCTCCCGTCAGCCATTTGCCCATCCGACCCTCGAACCATCTTCACGAGAATTCTCCCCATCGTCTACGCCCCTCCGATCATCCTGACTTGCCCCGGAGCAGGACCTCAGCTTTCCTTCGCCATCACTTCGCCGGAGAGCGCCACCCCGATTCACTTACGCACCCCCACCGCTCGTAACCGGGTCGAGGCACTTTGCCCTCGACCTAGCTCTTTTCCTGTGCAGGTATAGTCGAAGAAGGACCCTATCTGGGGGTCCAAACGTTCAGGCACAGGAGCTCCGAGCCTACCTCGTCGTCGAGACTCTCCATAGCCTCTCGGCCTCATCTGAGAGCATCAGAAGCTACGGAGCCTTGTTAGGGGCAGTTCCCCCAATCTAGCAGCTCCGGAAAAGCCCTCCACCGTGCGTATTGGGCCGGCGAAGTTCACCGGTGAGCTGCTATTGGAGAAACTCCAGATACTGTTCGATCGTCCCCGTTGCTCCTGTTCCGATCGTGGTCGCCCGTTCGCGGGAGGTCTCCACCATCCTTGTCATCTGGGATTCAATCCAAGACGTCCATCAGCGAAGAGGCGTCCACTGTTCTTAGCCATCTGATCTTTCACGTGGCGTCTCCTCCGCCGTCGATCATTAATAATGAGGGTAATTTGCAGTTCGGCCCTCCTCCTTTTGTATTTGTCGTTTAGTCTTGTAAATATTTGTGCTCGTTGTTTTTATTTTGGAACATTTGCATCTAGGACCTTAGGTTTTTAATATTTGCAAAATAGTCCATGTTTGTGTGAAACACGTGCATCGACACGTGAATTGTGGAAATTTTACAATGTTCATCCTCTAGTTACGAGTTGTTAATGTTTACATTTTTATAAATAGGAATTACACTTCAGTCCCTGTGGTGCTTTTCTGTGCTTTTTACAAAAGGGCCCCTGAGTTTTTATATGTGTTAGCTATTTGGCCCTGGAACTATATTTTCTTTCACTTAGGTCATTGTATGTTGTGTGTCTTGCATTGATTGAATAAAATATCAAATCAACTTCAAATCCAGTGAATTTTGGACATGTGGCTCCTGTCATTGTGTAAAAATTTCACTAAATGTTGGTACATTTTTGAGTTATTTTGCTATTTTTAAAAAATCAAAAACACGTATTTTTGTTACTGTTGGAATTGAAAAATCAAAGAAAAACATAAAAATTCATTTAAAAATTCTAAAAAAATTGGTGTTTGTTTGTTTTGTTGTTTTTCTAGCTTCTGCCCAATTTTAGTGTTATTTGGATTAATAAAACCCACAAAAATTAAAAAACCCTAAAAATCTTATAAAAATCATTAAAAATCCTATAAAATCAAAAAAATGCAAACTATTTTTTTCTGCTAGTATTCATAAAAATTGTCTCAGATTTTCAAAGGCTAATTGGATATTTTTAACTAGCCTTTCAAGTCTGGCTGCACATTGATTCACTGTTTTTCCCTTTCTTGATTTTTAGAAAATCAACTAAAAATTATAATATTCAAAAAATTCACCAAAAACACTTAAAAACATAAAAAAACACAAAAACAATTTTATTTGATCTTTTATTTATTTGATGTGTTGAATAAATTGAGCTTTGTGTGCTTTTTCCCTTTTTCTTACTTTTTCTTTATAATTAAAAATCCAAAAAAATTGAAAAGATTTAAAAATTTACCAAAAATACTTTTTTATTTTATTTTCATTTTTGACTACTTCGTAGGCCCTCTCGACCAATTCGTGCTCCTTGAGTTCGACCCCGGTCGCTATACCAGGTTAAATAAATAGCGAGGATCGTTGTTTCATTGATTGATTTATTATCTGGTGGTTCATAATTTTTCTTGTTGAGTCCGACTCGAGGGGTTGAGGTCGCAATGACCATTGATACCTATCTCCCTTAGTCTCTCGATTTTTCGACTCATCAGTAAGCTGATCAATCACTATGTTCCCAAGAGACTACGCCAAGTCCTTTTACGGCACTTGCATATCCCCTGGTAACAGTGCTCGCATCCAATGCGAATGTTGCATCTTATGCAACCAATACTCAATTTTGTTATAGTGTCCTTGACCCTGTAGCTCAATAATTATTATAATCAGTATGTCCATAATCCTTATCAGAATACCTTTATTCCTATAGATCTCTATCTCCTAAGGTATCAACAGTTAAGATCCTTATAGATCACTATCTAGAAGGTCTTAAACTTTTGTAGATAAGACTTTGAGATCACTATCTCTAAGTTTCATCATCTTTTGAAGATATTGTTATTACTGCAATCAAGTGTTTAATCACCATAGTAGGATCAGCAATCGTTTACTACTCTCACTGCATGGCAGACATCTGGTTTTTGTACACATCTAGCATACACTCGGATTCTCGAAACTGATGCACAAAGGCAAGCAGTTTTAGCATTCACATCTTCAACTCTTTGAGGTGCTATTCCTTCAGATAGGTCAGTACCATATCTTGAGGGAAAGAATCCTTTCTTGGAATTTTCCATGGAAATGTCCAAGGTATACCATTAGTGTGACGGTTCTAATACCCTTTTTTCTTTGCTTCTGAACAACTTCAGAATTAAGATCTAAGAGGAATACTTGAGATCATATCTCGAGGTATGGAACGACCAGATTATAAAACACTTATTATTATCATCATTAGATCATTCCAAATGATTAGGATATCTACATTTAGCACGATGAACACAATGGCACTCCCACTAAGCTACATATGGTTTATCAATATTTTATCAGAAACCATAACATTTATGATTTCATCAAATCCAATATTCCAATTACAAGAAGCTTATTTGAGTGTAGTTATGGTTAGCAATATTCTGATGGGTTAAATAATGGTCACTGGAGACAAGTCTCATCGCAAGCGATGTCTTCCCTTTGGTGTGCAGCTCATAGCCACGAACTGTGCTTTGAAGGTCTCTACCTTTTCATTAGGTTTCCTCTGTCTCTTGAAGATCCATTTAAAACTTAATGGGTCTTACCCATATAGGAGGATCCTCGAGGGTCTATATACAACACTTGTATATGAAGTCTACTTTAGACTTTATTGCTAACATCCTTCTTTCCATGTCATGATCTTTAGAAGCTTCATCATATGAAGTTAGATCATTGTCAGATTCAACTGACACATGGAACCCATCTTCAAACTTATTTGAAGAGGTATTAGTGTTTCATCTTTAATTGTCCTTTTAGTTTCCGATTCTAGGAGCCTCATTATCTCTCAAGATAAATGAGTTCCTTTACTTCATCTTCATCTTGATTCTCACGAGAGTCATCCTATAAGAATCATATGCTCAAAGATGTGATCTTTTAAGAATCTCAAGGTCATAAAGTAGGTATATAATACCATCCTTTATTTTCCTATTGAAGTAGCACTCTTCAGTGCCAGATTCCAGATTACTTGCATGGAACCTTATTAAGGATATATATTGTAGTCTCTACTATATATATACCTTGGAAACTAATAGATAATCATGTTAATATTCATCATTGATCATATCATGTCACACATGATCCAATTGCATATCCCTACAACTCTTATTGAGTCTAGGTTTATAAAGAGGAGTGAGATAAAAATAATATTCATATCCCTATAAGTTATTCCATTAATTCATCTAATAGGTACAAGCTACCTAGGTTAGATCAAATTCATTTCATCTTCCTTCATACTTTGGTTCAAAACCAAAATTGTGAAATCTTTGAACATTTCAAAGCTTTCTAAGGTGAAGGAAAGAAATCTCATATCTCATATAATCATCAATAGATATCACATATTCATAATGTTTATTCTGATATAGATGATTCACATACATCAATATGTATGAGATTTTGAATATCTTGACATCTTACACCATTCCCATGAAGGGTGTATTGGACATTTCTGCTTTTGAATACAGTATTCACAAGTATGTAAGATTTGAATCTTTAGACAATCTAAAGTTTCATCTCTTATCAGTCTATTAATCACATCAACAGACAAATGTCCAAAACATGATGCTAGGTCATTATCAAATGATCTTCATCCTCCTATTGATCTTTAATGGTTTAATTTTTAGTATTAGAAATCTTAATGAACCATTCACTAATTTTCTAATTTATTATAGTCCACTAGATTTTAATTTACCATCTGAAATATATCCATAATAACCTTTTTTGATAGGTCTATTCTAGAGTTCATGATTATTCCCAACAATTAGAAACAAACAATGAGTGTATTCTAATATCTAGGTCATAGAGACATTCTCTGGAGCTAAGGGCTCTCCCACTGAAATTATGAAGTCTATGAATCCAACAGAGATTGTTTCAACAATTGCATCAATATCCATGTAGATGACTATTAAACCTTAAAATTAAATTTTATAGTCATCTAATACATATGCAACTAATTGCAAGTGTTATTAGAAGAATGAGATACAATTATTAGACTTTTATCTTATCAAATAAGAAAGTCAATTTCAATGATTAAATGTAGATTATCCCGATGCACCATCTAAGTCCTTCTCTAAGGATTCCAGATAGACTTGATATTCATACTATCAATACATCAGCATATTGTAGTATTGGTATTCATCTAACTATTTGGATGTCATATGGAAGTTACAGAAGTACAGTCAACTCTTTTACTTTCCTTCTCACTTAGGTCCAACCCATGCTTCCACTGCGCTCCCTTTATCTATAAGCAACCATTGCTCAAAAAGAAAGGATCTCTTATGTTGAAATAAAAAACTTCATTATAAGAGTATTTCAACATTTATACATGCTTCATTCAATTCATACAATATGAATAATATGAAGCTTCATGAATGACTAGAGTATAGATAGTAGAATGATGACACTCATCGTATCTACATCCATCTAAACTCTTAAAACATTGGTTCAGGTAGGTATTCAAATAATTTGAATACAATATCTCTTATAGATCCACCATTCTGCATGATGCAGAGAACCATGTCATTTATGATTAAATGTCGAGAGCACATATGCATGCCAAAATATCTTCTAAGATTTTATGAGGATTATTTGACAATTACGATCATCATCGACATGTCACTTCCAAATTCCATTTGATGAGAGATCAAGACTGTAGAGACAAAAAAACCCTAGGATTGTAGTCTTAATGTCTATTTAATTGTCATTCCTCATTATTATGAGGAAGACCTGCACATTGCAACCACATACATTATGTGTCCAACTACAAGTATAATATCTTGATCATGGATCCAATCCATGATAATTTACTGGTTATTATTGAGTATAACATTGAGTGGGTTTCATGAAGGATTATCTGAAATAAGAAATTTGCATAAATATATACACATTTTACTTTGATTTAGGAATTTTTATATCAAAGTTGTCTTGCTTGTCAACATTGAAAGTTCATTCCCGTATTCACTTTCAATGTAAGAGATATACTTACCATTATATCTCAAGCAAGATCTAGATCTCCTTCCTTATCTTTGTTACATCCCAATAATATGAGAATCTGCAACTCTGATAAAAAGAAGCGGGAACATATTCCTCCTTGCAAGTCCAACTTGTTCCCAATTCGGTCTTTAACACTCGAACCCACCACCCCTAAGGTGATGTTGACCCGTCGTTAATTGAACCAATCGTCAACAGGATTAGTACTCGCTATGTGCAATCCAATATCGCCCCAATAATATGAGGATCCGATATTGGGGTCACTACGCATACGGCCTTACTCTTTCGAGAAACAAAGAGCCCGATCCAGATGCGCTTGCATATAGGAGATGTCACTTCGTATATGTGTCTCCTATATGCAATCCCTAGCGACGGAAACCCTTCACCTTGATGGGAGACCATGGATGTCACTTATTTGATTCTCCATCTATTATTCAAATTTTAAATACTTATTATGTATCATATTTATATATTTAATTCTTCCAAGAGAAATACACATCTATTTATAATAGAGTGTTCTTAATTGGATATAATTAACTTAATCACATTAAATTAATTTTCAATACAATTCAATCAACAAATTTGATTGTTTTTACTTGAATACATATATGGTATTATCTCAAAGTACATATTAATTAGAATTTTAATAATTAGAAAAATACATCTTGATTTCTCCAATATTATCGAGTCCCTAACCGCTGTCATTGCCAGTACCGATGAAAGTGGGACGGACCGCAACCGGTGCGACCTGCTACCCCAATGCTTCCCGACTAGACACCATATCGACCTCAGGAAAGGATAATGCCAAATAGATCAATATGTACTTGAGATGATCATCGGTTCTTCAACCGAAATTATACCATATAGTAATAATCAAAACATTTTTTATTATAAGGAAATTTGCTAGACAAATTCTCAATCCTATTCAAGCAAGTTGTTTGTTGATTGTGTTTCCAATTATGATCTAGATCAAATCTAATCAATTTATTGGTTGAGGCCATATCAAATAAGGAAATAATCATCATTACATATTTCTTAAATATTTTCCATAATTATTTCATGAAATTAACAATCAATTTCATTGACAATCACATGGTTCTTGATTAGGAAAGTAATTTCCAGCAGTGATCCTCACTTACCAAAATTAGCATATCTCAATCAATTTAAATCAAAATTAAGCAAAGTAAGTTTTCAAAGTTTGTTAATTTGATTTACAACAGAATCTGCATGGTTTGCACGCATTTATGGACGTTTCTAAACAGTAATCAACTCTATAATTACGTTGAGATTCGCAGTCCCCGAAACAATGGATACATGTTCACTAATGTGATCATAACTTGAGCAAACGGATTGGAAATAACGTAAACTCAGATCCTACAGTTTCCTTATTTAATGGGGAACAAAATATAATTATTATTTTCGTGTTTAAACAATTTAAACAGGGCCGAAAATAATCACTAAACTGAGATGCGAAAACAAAATGCAATAAAACTTTCACAAACCCTAACGAACCCAAGTCGTCCTAGGTTTACGGATTGTATCTGTAACCTCCGACCTAAGGCTCTAATACCACTTGAAGGATATGGAGAGATCCTCAATTGCATCATCGAAGCGTGAGCATCGTATCGAATACGACGAAGAACGACTAGTCATACTAGTTGTTATATGCAGCGGAAAATAAAAAAAATCATGCGACGAAACCACATGATCCAAGAACACTTCTCGAATCATTTCGTCTAAACCACAAACAAGTAATAGGATTACCTCTTGAAGCATGGTTGCTATTGAGTCTCTAAACTAAGAGACCTCATGTCTCAAGTCCGATCCGACGGAGGAGACGCTTGCGAGCGCGGGGATGAATCGCGTCCTTCTCGCAATCCATGTTGATGATCCAAGCGGCGGATCTCCTGATCTAAACACACGAGATCCGACGTCTTCTTCACGAGCGAGGTGCACCGAAGGAGACGGAGATCCACGAACAAACGATCGGGCAGCATAACGATGACGCTACGGCGATAGAGAACTTCTCTAGGGCATCCATAGTGGATGGCCATGAGAGAAGAAGAGAGAGGGCTGACGTGTAGAGAGAGAGAGAAAGACTTATGTTCTCATTGTGTGTAAGGAAGAGCAAAGGGGTGCCTCTCCTTTTATAATATTTTGGGATCCATGGATCTCAATCCATGGGCAACATAAATCCAGTGGCTCTCATTGATATGTGTTTCTTTTAATGGCTAAGATTTTGTTGTTAAAAACCTACAACAATTAATTTAATTTAGATTAAATATATATATTGATAAATCAATATGATCAACAAATGTAAATTACAAATAGCTCTCTCTTATATATTAGAAATCACATTTACAATATATATGATTAATATGGATAGTGTTATCCACATTATTCATATCCATGATAATTAAATCACATTTAATCATCTTGGATCTCTATTCTCATGTGCCAAAACAATATGAATCACATTCACATTATGTACATCTTTGATAATCAAATCACATTTAATTATCTAAGATAACTCTGTTTATAATATGAATCGAATTCATAATAATCATGATAATTAAATCACATTTAGCTATCCATTTTCTCAATGCTCAGATACTTATATCAACAATGAAATTATCCCGAACTCTTTCAAGGATAATGCGCTTTCTCCGCGAATACTTGGAGATATGGACAAGGTGATTGTATTGTTCCACGTATAGTGACTTGGATATTGAGATCACATCTCAAATCCAGATCTCGGGCCTCCCATAGATGCTTGATTAAATCAAGACCGTAAATCTAATTTTCTCATTGCATCTGAATCACATTCAGATCAATGTCCAACTTTTGGACTAAGATCATATTACTTCTATACTGAGAGAAGTCACTAAAATCTAGACCCATTCCATCACTCCCTAGGAATGGAAGCGTATGGTTATACAACCGTTTATGATCACATCACCCTCATGTATTTCCAATACATGTACATCCTGCATACTGGAAGACTCAGAATAAACCCGAAGTATAAGATTAATTTTACACTGTCTACTTTAGAGGTTTTATCATTAAGTTTCTCATTCCATCATTAGGAGTCAGTATCGATCATATGCTTTTCAAAAGCATATATCATACCCAGGTGTTGACCATATACTTTCAAAATCATATATCAAACCTACAAATTCAGTCAAGCTTCCAAAGCGAGACGACCGTGCATGGAATTTGGTTCTCCCTAATATCTCATGAGTGAGCTCATGTCTTCCGGTTTAGTAATGAACATGTATGATCCCTTTGAGAGATCGTATTACTCATATGCCCTTATATGCACACCAGCTCGTCGGTGTATAGACCTTGATTAAGTCATCAACCTATTGGTCTGCCAAATGTACATTTTCAGACATATAGTAACACATCTGTCTCTGGTCAGAGGATGTGTGCATATATCAAGACAACATATGACATAGGACTTTGGTTATCTCGATCTCGTTAAGTCAACTCTTTGACCTAACTTATCTAAAACCTCTGAATCTCTATTCTTATGCAGAGGACCTGCATCAAGAGGTCGGTTAGATATCAGCCTAAATGAGAAAGGATTGCCATCTTCTACTCAGGCTGGAGATCGTCTCTTAACAATCATTTGACGGTGCTTGGTGAGTCCCCAATCTAACTCTTTAGATATTCATCCAAGCACCAACCTCTATCATTCAATAATTGAATCAACAGTTGTATGATCATCAAGATGGAAATGGTACATAACCATAATTATACTAAGGGACCTATTATGCAAATTATGTATTCTTCATTTAAGATCAGTGAATGATATTCGCAATAACATTTATTGCATAATGGCTCGTCGTGGGCTCGCATGTCCAACAACAAAATTGTATGGATACACATCCGGCTTTTTGTATTAGAATATTTTTAATATACATTAAATACTTCTTGGTAAATTACATGTATGGTCCTGATATATATTTTATTTGCAAATATACCCTTCCTAGTTCATATATTTTTGGTGCTTGGATTTCATTTATTAAAAATAATACCCATGCTCTAAAAATTATGCAAAAATAGGATTACATGCTTACTAACATGTATTTTCACACCTTATTTTTATTTTTGCAAATTTAGCATTTAACTATTTACTAAAATTAAAATGAGCACATTTTATCTATGTCTAATTTATAAAATACCAAAAAAATAGAAAAATGTTTTAAAAAATTCCCCCAAAAATATGTGTTGTTTATTTTAGTATTTATTAAATCCATACTAAAAAACCCTATAAATAGAAAATGAAAAAGACTAAAAATCAAAAAGCTTCAAAATCCTTTATAAAAATGTGAAAAATCACCAAAAATTCCAAAAATATGTTTTTCTTCTTTTAAACATTATTTATATTATTATCTACCTATTAAAATTGATTTGAAGAATTTTGGACTTATTTTGATATTTTAATCTTCACTTCAATCTCAACCTAGTATTTAATCCTTGATTTGGGATATTGTTTACTTTAAAAAATGCATAAAAATTAGCAAAAATTCCAAAAAAAACTAAAAACATAAGAAAAATATATAAAACCAAAAAATATTTTATTTTCTGTATTTTATTTATTTATACTAGTACTTATAATTACACCACTCTATTATGGCATATATAGCCTTATATACTCTATTATATATAAAAGAGAAAAGGAAATATAAAAATCAGAAAATATAAAAGAAATAAAAATTATAAAACAAAAATATATAAAAATTTAAAATCCAAAGAAAATATATAGAATTAAAACCCACAAAAACAATGAAAATGGACAAGAATAAAGAACAAATTTTCTGAGCTTAATTGCCATGATCTACCATTTGCTCCCTGACTTTGACCTCTACACATGCTTACATCTATACACATTTGTTGTAGAGTTATAATAAATTTTAACTTCACATCTTTATTTTTATAGCTTGACTTATATTGTAGGTTAATTGTTGATTAATTGAGGTTTCGTCTGAGATCGCTTCGACGACTGTCGATCCGCCTTATTGATTGATATAACTTCGATAAATTCTCAATTATCACCTCCCGGTGGCCCTTGAATCCCAACTTGGCAAACCTCCTCTATTTCTTCAGATCTTCCTTTCTTCTCACTGCCTTTACTTTCTATGAACTTCATCTCTTATTGAACCTCAATAGGAATGCTTGGACAAACTCTCACATTTTCCTTGTCTTTGCAAGATGGTCTTTCAAATTCTTTAACCCTCCAGTGATTTTTATCATACAAAAATTGCATTCAACATATGCATAGCCTTTCCCTCTGTGATGCTCGTCCATTTCAATTTCTCAGCATTATTTCCATCTGGACCATATCGACAAGGTACACGATAACATGCACATAGATGAATCAAAGTGTAAGGCAGAAACTTTGGTGGATAATTTTAAACTTAGAACAAGGGTACAATACAATTATGACAACTAACACATGTTGTTTATTTTTGAGACAGCCACACAAATATAAACTTAAGTGGGATTCTATTCTCCAATGATGTTAGGGCGGTACCCATTTTAATGGTCTGGTGGTAGTGTAGTGTGCCTACACCCAAAAGACCAGGGTTCAAATATATCCTTGTGAGAATTTTATGAGGTAGCTAACTATCAGCATAAAAAATATCCGGATATTTCAATATAGATTTGAGCAAGAATCTATATAGCTGATCCTACTTAAATTAGGATAAAGCTTCACCATTTCATTTTGTTAGCTCCCAAAGCTAACCCCTTCCTCAATATGAAGGAAATGAGTACTGGTGGATACCAGATTCAAATGAAGATCAATGTTCAAGCTTTCCAGTTTATGTTTGCAGTGGTTGTATCTCACTTTCTGATGATCAAGTTTAGGGGGTTGAGGTTTATCAACAAATGAATGGGTTTGTTTTCTTAGAAAAAGGTTTGCATCCCTTTTATCGATCATTTTTTCTTCACTGGAAGTTACAAAAATGGTATTTAGTCTTCTGGTAAAAGTAGAAATCATGTTTGAAAATGGAAATGTTTGTCCCTGTTTGTTTATAAATATTTGGCTTTTTATAACTTGTTACCTCCTTAGATATTGCAATATCAGTTATGCCTTCCCTTTTTGCAATATTAGATGTGTCATTGACTTCTAGTTTTGCTATCACTTGTGTCCTTCTGTTAAACTAGCAAAAAGTTGAACTAAACCATGGTTTTGGAGAGGTTAAAAAGGGTAGAATAGTCAAACCCCGCTTTCTTCCTCCTCCCCCCACAACCACCTTTCTCCCATAAACCTCCACATAAACTGATGAGATAAGAGGGAGGACGAGATCAACGACTATAACTCCCTATCGACGAGCAACATGGACTAAAAGGATAAAGGGATCAAACTATGGATGAACATCGTTATCCCTCTCTTCTTCTCTTCATGCTCTGTTGTTGCGGAAAGAAGTGGTTGCCGTGGTGGCTTGATCTCCAACCAAAGATACAGTTATAGATTCCAGTGTGGTGGTGAGTAGACCCTCGCTCTAGTGCGGACAAAATCTGATGAAGTTTCTATGAAGGACTTGTCAGTGATAACTTACAAGGAAGCTCCAATGTGACTCGATCAGACAGAGCTTTGGTGGTTCTCAAGATCGTTGAAGGTGGTTGGAGTCCTAGCAGCAAGTTTTTTCTTCCTTTGGTGACGAGTTGCAAATCAATGGGTCGGCTCGAGGGGGTTTCCTCGAAAAATGGCCTATTTGGATCGGCTTGGTGCAACGGGAAACAAGGGTAAGCAGAATGGTGGATGGAGGTCTGCTCATGTATGGTGGAGGAAAAGGAGCTTCGAAGTGGGGGTTGCATGGTAAGAGATGGCAGAAGCGAGAGGAAGAAGAGATGGAGTGAGGCATTGGGGAGGAGCTGGAGGAGGAGGTGGTCGAAGGAGGAGGGGAAGGTGATGAACTGAAAAATCACCTCCTCAATCCGAGCAAGGTCAAAATCAATCTTGGGTCGTTGCGACCCGGATCTCGGAGAATCGGACTCAACAAGAAAAATATAGAACCACCAAATCGAAAGATAAAACATGGAAATCATACAGCGTTCCTTGCTATTTTATTAACTTGGAATAGCGACCATAATCAGACTCAGGGAGCACGGGTTAGCCTTGACGGCCTACGAAATAGTCTAAAAATGAAATAAAATAAACAAATGTATTTTTGGTGGATTTTTAAATATTTTTAATTTTTTTGATTATAATTATAAGAAAAAAATGAAAACAAGTGAAAAAGGCAACAAACAAGTATTTATAAAACACTCAAAATAAAGTCAAAAATTCAAATAAAAAATATTTTATGTTTTTTTTATTTTTAAGTGTTTTTAATGAATTTTTCATAATTTTTCAATTTTTAGTTAATTTTGTAAAAATCAAAAAAAGGAAAACAAGAGAGATATGTACAGTCAAATTTGAAAGGCCAATTAAAAATATCTAATTGGGCTATAAAAATCTGATGGTAATTTTTACGCAAAGTAAATGCAAAAACTAAATTACAGAAAAAGAGTTTGTATTTTTTTTATTTTTATAGATTTTTTAGTTTTTTTATAAGGTTTTTAATGTTTTTTATTTTTTTAGTTTTTATAAATCCAAAAGGCACTAAAATTGGACTGAAGCTAACAAACAACAAAATCAACAAACCCTAGTTTTTTAGAATTTTTAGAAAAGTTTTTATATTTTTCTTTGATTTTCTTTTCCAAACAGTAACAAAAATACGTGTTTTTTATTTTTTTTAAAAATAGTAAAAAGCCTCGAAAATGTCCCAAAAATTTAGTGAAATGTTTACAGAGTGGCAGGAGCCACGTGTCCAAATTTCACTCGATTTGGAGTTTATTTGCTATTTTATCCAATAAATAAAAGAGCTACAACACACAGGGACCTAAATGTAAGAACACATACTAAAACCTTAGGGTGTAAAGGGTAAAAATCTCAAACAATCAGCACATGTTCAATTAAAACCACGCATAGGGGTATAAATGCAAATTTCAGAAACTAAATTTCATTCCATAACATAAACAAACCACAGGCCCATACATGCAAAATGTCCAAAATAGCACGTGACGATGCACGTGTCTCACACAGACAGGGACTAAAATGCAAATAAAATAAACATAGTGTCCACAGTGCAAATTATCCAAAATAAAACAACGTACTAAAATATTTACAGGACTGATCTATAAATGCAGGAAAAGGAGGGGCCTAAGTGAAATTACCCCGTTATTAATAATTGACGGTCGAGGAAGCGCCACTTGGAGATCGGGTGGATGAGAGTATCGGGCACCCCTTCATCGATGAACGGTCCTGATCAAAGCCCTGATGGATCGGATAGTGGATATCTCTCACTGATGGACGGTCCGGATCAAAATTGGAGTGAATAGGCTGATCGAACGGTGGAAGAGGGTCGATCAGATGGTGACTGGACGTCCTCCAAGAACACTTCACCGGCGATGTTCGCCGGCCCAATGCGTGCGGTGGAGGCATCCCCTGGAGCTGCTGAGGTATGGAAACGCTCGCCTACATTGGTCCGCAGCTGGTGGAGACATCCGATGGGGCCGGGAACCACCGAAGTGGCCCGGCGAGGAGGACCACCTGAAACTCCTGCTCCTCAACTGTAGGGCCTCCAGATGAGGCTCTTTTGGATTCAATTCTGCACAGGTTGCTTTCTGGGTCGAGGGAAAATTGCCTCGACCCGTTAGCGGGTGACGGGGGGTCGGAATGAGGCGGAGCGGAGGTCTCCAGTGAAGCGACGGCGGAGGAGACCCGAGCCTTGGTTCCAGGGCAAACCAAGGTGATCGGAGGTGCGTAGAAGGTGTAATGGAGGCTGGTGAAGGTGATGGTCGGGTCCGAAGGTTGAATGGGTGACTGGAGTGGCGTGAATCGACCAGCGAAGGCCAGCGGTGCTAATTGGGGGAAAATGGAAATTAAGCTAACCTAGAAGTTATCTACGCTACCTGATGGCTGCAATTGACTGAGCTGGAGATGATGGACCTCCGGGGGTCGTCACCTCAATGACTCGTCGGGGCCAGAGGCTCGAGCTCACATCGCGGCGGAGCACGACGGTGTAGCCGCCGGATCAGTGGTTGCCGACTTCTCGTGCCTCGCTTCGACCCTCTCTCGCACGACTGTCACTCAGGCGATGGAGAGGAGCTCACGGGAGATGAGGGGGAAGGCCAAAGATGGAGTGATATGCCGGTTGGAGCTCAGCTAAATAGTGGTGAGGGTCTGGCAAGAAGGAGTCGGGCATGGCGCTGTGGTGCACGGATCGCTAGAATCAACCCCGGGCGAGGGTCTCGGATGATGGATATGTAAATGGAGCCCAGGGTTGTGGAAAAAGGGAGGCGGATCGAAGTGGGAAAAATGGAGAAGTCAGGTCAAAAACCCGATCCGCCTGAAAGGGGGTCCGCGAGGGAGGGTCGACCGGGGTTCAACATCCCCCGTGCACCAATTGGAAAATTCCTTTTATTAATTATTTAGAAATTCATTTAAAAATAGCAAATGATTTTATTTCGAATAATTTTCAAAATGAATAATGTTTATTTATTTTCAAAGTATTTTTTAGTGATTTTTTTTATTTTTTTGAAAAATAAATAACATATTTACATTATATTATTATTATATATAGGTATATACACATATGTATTTTTTGTTTTTATTTTTAATTATTTAGTTTTATATAATTATTCCAATTTTATATTTTCTTTATTTATTACATAAAATTTGGAATAAAAAGGTATTTTTGTTTTTTTTATGATTTATTTACATGAGTTAAATAAATAGGTTTATATACATATGTACATGGTATATATACTAGATGGAAAATTAATTTTATTATTTTTCTTTTTATTTTTATTTTTCTGATTTTTATTTTATTATTATAAATATGTATAAGGTAATAAAAACAAATTTTTTAGAGGAAAATAAAATTATTTATGTACATGTATATGTACAAGCATGATTGACCCTATCTCCCTCTACTTGGCTTCTTTTACGGTCAGGCCCATGCCAAGCCCTCCCTTGGGATAGGTCACTCAATATTAATTCTAAATATCTCTCTTTTTCTTTATTTCTTTATTCTTTGATTATTGCACAAAAACATGCTAATTATTGCTATTTAAACAATGCATGCATTTTGGTAAGTTATTCTATTTACACATATCTACATGGTATTTTGCACAGGTTTTTAACTAAAATAAAAGAATAAAGAGTGGTGAATGACGATTCATCACCCCTCGATACTTAACATTGCTAGTCCCTTAGCAAACACTTATTTAAAAAAGAAGTGAAAAAGAAAAGGAAAAGAAAAAGAGAGGAAATGCAAGGATCAATGCTGATTATTAAACTTGCCTACATTAAATTGAAATATGGAGCTCGGTCAGATCTTTGGATTATTAATGTGTCGGAACCTTATTTGGACTTAGGTTTAAAACTTAACAGCCTCTACATCCACTAATTTATAGTCAAGACTCCTCAATAATCTAGATCAGAACAAGTCTACATACATAAACCTTGAAGACCATGAATCTTTCCTTATACAATGTAAGTGAGGTATAGCTCTCCACCTCAGAAGTAGCAAAATGACAACCCTCCCCAACAAGGTAACTCTATGACCCTAGTCTGGCCACTCTTTCCTCAAGGAGCGGGGTATTCCCTTCTAAGTTCAAGTTCAACCGGCTCAAGAAGAAGGGGAAGAAGAGAATGGACCATGACCAGTGTAGCCATGTATCCCTGGGAGCTCAACCTGTGTAGCTAAGTCTCCCTGCTGCAAGCTTCATAAGATGGAACATGAGTCTCAAGCTTTGCTTATTGCACTATATACACTCCGGTGGGATTATCATTTTCTATCAGACCCACCACTTTTTTTGAGTTCTTTTCTTTTTTCATTTTTTTTGATGTGCATCTGTACAACATATCTACAAAGTGCAGCATATATATAAGGAGTTTTTCCTCTTGAGCCAGTAGACTATCCCTCTTTTGAAGCATTATTGCAACCCACAACTCCTATCATTAGACCTCATGGCAACCAGACCAAGTTGAGACGCACTTCCTTCACTATAAGAAGAAGAGAGGTTCCGCCTAAAAGTACTACCCTCATATGCTACCCCAAGTCAAGGAAGACTGCCTCCTCACCACCTCATCCGTAGAGAGCTCGGTGTAAAGTGTGGGTCCAAGTCAAGCTATTGTCTATATGAGTCATGTGTGTGTTGTTCAGTGCTCTACTTAGGCTCATTGAGATGACATATGATCATAGCCTAGTGGACTCAAAGAATTAAGTCACAATGGACCTGAAAAGTCTCAACCCTAAACCCTATAAGGTTCCTCTTATAATTAGGTGGATTAAGATCTTAACTAAGCTCCATTTTCCAATTTAATTCCAGGCTAGTTTAAATGTCAACTATGATCTAGGAAAAATTGTACAAATATTTACAAAGATGCTATTTACAAAATATTTACACATGTGCAAGATTTTTGAAAAATGCTTTGAAAACATGGATATATGCATGAATGCAAGTTTTGCAAAATATTTACAAAAAATTACACAATGTTTTTGCAAACTTTTGATTTTCAAAACATTTTACAAAAAAAATTTACTCTATACATATTTTTGATATGAAAATATTTACAAGCTATTTACACAAAAGGTTTTTACAAACATTTTTACAAAAATAATTTATACAACTAGCTATGTATGTGAAATAGAAGAATTTTTATTTACAAGGAAAAACTTTTAATTTTTTATGGATTTTTGGGTTTTAGCCATTCTTATTTATTAACACATTCATACAAAGTACGAGTTATGGCTAAAGTATATATGGAATATATACACACCCCCTATACTTAGCTCGAACGATGTCCTCAGAGTCAAGAGCGATGAAGAAGACATAACTCGTGCTTAGTATAGGGAAGAGAAAAGGAAGGCTATATACAAAGACGAATGAAAGAATAGAAATGCAAGAGGATCCCGGGGTTTCCCCCTATACGTAGGATCAAATAATCCTAAGTATAGCAGGTTGTACACGAAGGGAAATCCGAGTGAGAATGTACATGATCTACCTTCCCTATACTTAGGGTAAAATATCCCTAAGTATAGGCAGCAAAACAGAGGGAGAAAATCACGAAAAAAATTAACAAATATAAACAAGATGGAAGGACATCACTCCCCCTATACTTAAGGTGAAGAATCCTTAAGTATAGGCCACAACAGAAGTGATGAAACGGAACGAAAAAAAACAACTCGGTATTTCCACCCCCCCCCCCCATACTTAGGATGAAGTATATCCTAAGTATAACAAAGATAGTCCTATACGAGACCTGGGGTGAAAACAAACATGGAAGAAAGAAAGATCAAATCACGACGAAACACATATATACAAAAATGGTACAATGTTGAGGTGCCTCTCAACAAGCGCTAGGTTTTATGCCCCTAGTTGGGCGCAAAGACTAGGATAACGCTGTGTCAATGTTCAGGACGGTATCTGTAAGGCGAATGTTGTACTGTCGTCGCAGTCTCGGTATGAGAACAACGACGAAATCAAAAGTGTAAAGAATGACACCCAGGTATGCAATCAGGCGGGTGTCTGCTACCGGCCATGGATATGGGAAGATGTGATCGGAATCCGGTAGCACAAAAGAACTCATCGACTCAGGATCAGATTGGAGTGGAAGTGTAGAGTCAAAGAAATCAAACATGGAGAAGGATGGATCAGTCATGGAATCCTCCACGTCAATCAGTATCTCAAAGAGGTATGGTAAGTTAAGATCAGGAGACTCTCTAAGAAGACTGATATCTGATGTATATAATAGAGACAAATTGGGCAGATCATCGAATATCTCAAGGATGGACTCATCCTCGCGAGGGTCGTCGAGGTGAGATGACTCAGAATCAGCAGGATCGGAAAACTCAGTTTCATGATCCACTAGATTGGATCCACTCTCAGAAGGTGAAACTGAGTACTCATCGGGTGTGGCATCCTCCCTCAAATAACCCTCGGGGAGGAATGCAAGATCAGAGGTGAGAAATAGAAGATCAGGATCTATCAAGGCATCTGTGCTGCCGTCAAGCACCAACTCTGTGCACCAGGCTGCATCATCATCTAAAGTCTGGCTCTTGGCAATCTGGAAGCAAGAGAAGGTACTGGTCAAGACCACGGAGGTTGGTACTGTGTCTGCGGTTGATCCTCGCTCTGTGGCAATGCTGGCTGTCATCAGGTCCTCAGCAAGTGTGTCTGTCTCAACAAAGTGGAGGACAAAAGGCTTAAATATGGGACTATTTGTGTCTGACCTCTCAAAGTAGTGTCCCATATCGAGATGTGGCTGCTGGGCTGAGTCATAGTGTCTGTCGGACTCTGAGAAGTGTCTCCGCAGAAAAGAAGCTGAATCATACAGGGCTGGACACTGAAGTGGTTGGATCGATGGCTGTAGTAGTGGGGGCTCCTCCGTCTCCTGGAGTATCAGAAGACCTGATATCCAAGTATCGTCAACTAAAAACTCTAGGGCTGACTCGAACTCTAGCTGGAAAGCCAACGGGAACTCGAGTAGACTCTGGTTAGAACCTCTACTGTCGCAGTCATCTCCTCTGTACTCTGTGGTGCTGGAGAATCCAAGTTCTCGAGCTGGTGTGTAGATACTGTATCATCATGTCATGCGACACACCGCACTGGTACTGCATAATCCTCATGTGTCGTCCCAACTACGGCATTTCGTGAAGAAGGTCTCTGTGAAAGTAACCTCGAGATGGTATCCAGCAACTCAATGTCGGAACTGCGGTGTGAACCGCCACATGCAGTAATCACCAGTGCTATCTGCTCTGCGGTCATCCCTCGCATGGAGATCTCAATAAGGTCCGTCAGTGGAAGTCCGTGGTCGGGAAATCTCCTCAAGAGGTCAAGAAACCTCAGCCACGCCTTGTGCAATGGCTTCTAGGGGTCTACTGAAAACTCGGTGATCAAGGACCGCATCATCTCTGCTCTACGCTGGAGAAAGTATCTCTGTAGAAACTCTCGGCGTAGCTCTCCCCACGTAGCAAATCTACTTCCCAATCGTCGGTGCCATCTCATGGCTCTGTCCTGAAGTGTGAACAGGAAGGTCTTCAGCATCATCTCCTCTGCAGTGATATCTGTATACATCTGTGTCCTGCAAAACTCCTCGAACTCGGATAGGTGAAGATAGGGCTCCTCGTGCACCTCGTCTGAGAATATCGGCAGTCTCTGAATAAGCTCCAAATCCAGAATGAATGGACCTAATGTAGAAGCTGACTGAGCTCCTTGTCCTATCTGCTCATCCACCATACTGGCATAGGAGACACCTGAAACTCGCATCTGTTGAATCTGATCTCGTCCGAGGTGCACTCTTAACTTAGCAATGGCATCGTCCGGGCCTTGCATGTGCTCCATCTGATCTCCATGGACGTCTAGGGCAACATGCCCAGAGTAATGCAAGGGATGGGAGGGAGGGAACGAGAGGTTGGTCGAAGATCCGACCTTCCTCGAAGATGGACTGGACTAATGGTTAGAAGGTGGAGAAGCCACAAGAGTTGGCAAGAAGTGAGGGGGGTCCATCATCCAGGGATAGAGGAGAAGAAGAGAAAAAGACTGAAGGGAGGCAGGGTGGGAGAAAGATAGATGGAAGGGATCTGGAAAGACACAAGATGAGAAAGCAAACCCCTGATTCACCTACGCACATTGATCTTAAGACCGTAAGGGATCGGTCAATTATCTTGTCAATTTTATTTTATGTGATCAAGTCAGTCTTTCAGAGCGATTACGTGAGCTGATAGGAATCCAATTTTTTCAACCAACTTTCCCAAATAAAAGGCCGGTAGTCAGTCAAGAAATCGGATATGGCTCTACCTAGGATGCAGGTCACTCTCTCGCTCAACCAAACCAAACAAGGAGGGGTTACTCTCCTCAAGACAGATTTTTCAATGAGGTATCTTTTAGGTCAAGTGTGATTAGCAGTCCCGATTTTATTATTTTTTTCTTTTTATGTGTTTTTCAAAAATCGTGTAACGAATTTTCCGATTTCCTTTTATTCTTAAGTCTAGAAAAATAGGGGGAGGAAGGAGGAAAAGCCGATGCGCGGAAAATCAATGATGAATGCACGAGATAGAAGGCGTACCTGACTCCAGCAGTCTACATGCAATTATGATACGCGCATAAATTTAAATTACCTATATGGATGCAATGCAAGAACCATCCTAAGCAGAAATTTCTATTATCGTGAAGCACTGATTTTATTTGTCCAGATCCAAGAACGTTCGATGGGAACATATATTCTATTAGGGCTTTGGACAGAAGGTTACCTGGCTCAACGAAATAAAAACCTAAGTCTTGGGGCTCAAGCACAGAAATCCACATGAAATCAAAGAAAAGAGCGGCAAAACCAAAACAGCGGTGGGGTCCCCCGAGCACACCGGTGCTCAGCGAAACAGACCCTGCAAAGTCCACAAGTTTGAGAATCCGGTTACTTGTATTATTACAGATAAATGTTTTGTAGAAAACAAAACTAATCTAGACTACGACTATTCCGCGACTATTCAGCGGCTTCCGCACTTCAGCTCTCCTCCTCGCGCTCTCTTGTGGCTTTGTACAAAAGGAAGCTGCCTCTGAATCCCGCAGTTGCTTCGGCTTCCAAAAAAGCAACCTCGGTCCTCGGGCCCTCGCAAGAAATAGAAACAGAAGTGTGTCAGACCAGATTATTATAAAAATAAACAAGACAAACAAGCTATATGCAAAAATAGAAATAAACACACAAAATAAACAAAAACAAAATAAAAGAAAAGAAAAGAAAAGAAAAGAAAATGAAAACAAAAGAGAAACAAAAAGCCGTGAAAAACCGCGGAAAACTGAAAAGCCGCGGAAAAAGCCTTGAAAAACAAAATCAAATAAAAATGAAAATGAAAAATAAGACTACTAAGCCTTTCTCCCCAGCAACGGCGCCATTATGATGAGCCGAGAAATCACCTCCTCAATCCAGGCAAGGTAGAAATCAATCTTGGGTCGTTGCGACCCGGATCTCGGAGAACCGGACTCAACAAGAAAAATATAGAACCACCAAATCGAAAGATAAAACAAGGAAATCAAACAGCGGTCCTTGCTATTTTATTAACCTGGTATAGCGACCAGGGTCAGACTCAGGGAGCACGGGTTGGCCTTGAAGGTCTACGAAGTAGTCTAAAAATGAAATAAAATAAACAAATGTATTTTTGGTGGATTTTTAAATATTTTTAATTTTTTTTGGATTTTAATTATAAGAAAAGAATGAAAACAAGTGAAAAAGGTTACAAACAAGTATTTATAAAACACTCACAATAAAGTCTAAAATTCAAATAAAAATTGTTTTTTTGTTTTTTATATTTTTATGTGTTTTTTGTTGAATTTTTCAATTTTTAGTTAATTTTGTAAAAAAAAAGGAAAACATGAGCGATATGTACAGTCAGATTTGAAAGACCAATTAAAATTATCTAATTGGCCTGTAAAAATATGATGGTAATTTTTATGCAAAGTAAATGCAAAAAATAAATTACAGAAAAAGAGTTTGTATTTTTTGATTTTTATAAATTTTTTAAATTTTTTATAAGGTTTTTAATATTTTTTAATTTTTTTTTGTTTTTATAAATCCAAAAGGCACAAAAATTGGAGTGTAGCTAACAAACTCAACAAACCCTAATTTTTTTAGAATTTTTAGAAAAGTTTTTATATTTTTTTTTGATTTTCTTTTCCAAACATTAACAAAAATACGTGTTTTTGATTTTTTAACAATAGTAAAAAGCCTCGAAAATGTCCCAAAAATTTAGAGAAATTTTTACACAGTGACAAGAGCCACATGTCCAAATTTCACTCGATTTGGAGTTTATTTGCTATTTTATCCAACAAATAAAAGAGCTACATCATACATGGACCTCAATGTAAGAAAACATAGTTCCAGGGGCTGATATAGAACACGTGCAAAAACCTTAGGATTGAAAGCGTAAAAATCCCAAACAATCAGCACATGTTCAATTAAAACCACGCACAGGGGTATAAATGCAAATTTCAGAAAATAAATTTCATTCCATAACATAAACAAACCCCATGCCCAACATGCAAAATGTCCAAAATAGCACGTGACGATGCACGTGTCTCACACAGGCAGGGACTAAAATGCAAATAAAATAAACATAGGGTCCACAGTGCAAATTATCCAAAATAAAACAACGTACTAAAATATTTATAGGGCTGATTTATAAATGCAGGAAAAGGAGGGGCCTAAGTGAAATTACCCCGTTATTAATAATCGACGGTCGAGGAAGTGCCACGTGGAGATCGGGTGGATGAGAGTATCGGGCACCCCTTTATCGATGAATGGTCATGATCAAAGCCCTGATGGATCAGACTGTGCATATCTCTCACTGATGGACAGTCCGGATCAAAATTAGAGCGAATAGACTGATCGAACGGTGGAAGAGGGTCGATCGGACGGTGACTGGACATCCTCCAAGAACATTTCACCGGCAAAGTTCGTCGTCCCAATGCGCGCGATGGAGGCGTCCTCTGGAGCTGTTGAGGTGTGGAAACGCTCTCCTACGCTGGTCCGCAGCTGGTGGAGACCTCTAATGGGGCCGAGAACCACAGGAGTGGCCCGGCGAGGAGGACCACCTGAAACTCCTGCTCCTCGACAGTAGGACCTCCATATGAGGCCCTTTTGGCTTCAATCCTGCACAGGAAGCTTTCTGGGTCGAGGGAAAATTGCCTCGACCCGTTAGCGGGTGACGGGGGTTCAAAATGAGGCGGAGTGGAGGTCTCCGGTGAAGCGACGGCGGAGGAGACCCGAGCCTTAGTTACGGGGCGAACTAAGGTGAGCGGAGGTGCGTAGAAGGTGTAACGGAGGCTGGTGAAGGTGATGGTCGGGTCTGAAGGCTGAATGGGTGACTGGAGTGGCGTGAATCGACCAGCGAAGGCCGGCGGCGCAGATTGGGGGAAAACGGAAATTAAGCTAACCTAGAAGTTATCTACGCTACCTAATGGCTGCAATCGACTAGGATGGAGATGTTGGACCTCTGGGGGTCATCGCCTCAATGACTCGTCGGGGTCAGAGGCTCGAGATCACCTCGCAGCGGAGCACGGCGGTGTAGCCGCCGGAACAGTGGTTCCCGGCTTCTCGTGCCTCTCTTCGACCCTCTCTCGCACGGCTGTCACTCAGGCGAGGGAGAGGAGCTCACAGGCGACGAGGGGGAAGTCCAAAGATGGAGTGAAATGTCGGTCGGAGCTCGGCTAAATAGTGGTGAGGGTCCGACAAGAAGGAGTCGGGCATGGTGCTATGGTGCACGGATCCCTAGAATCATCCCCGGACGAGGGTCTCAGATGAAGAATCTGTAAATGGAGCCCAGGGTTTTGGAAAAAGGGAGACGGATCGAAGTGGGAAAAAATGGAGAAGTCAGGTCAAAAACCCAATCTGCCTGGAAGGGGGTCCGCGGGGGAGAGTTGACCGGGGGTCAACATACCCCGTGGACCAATAGGAAAATTCCTTTTACTAATTAATTATTTAGAAATTCATTTAAAATAACAAATTATTTTATTTCGAAAAATTTTCAAAATGGAAAATGTTTATTTATTTTCAAAGTATTTTTTAGTGATTTTTATTTATTTTTTTTGAAAAGTAAATAACGTATTTACATTATATTATTATATATAGGTATATACACATATGTATTTTTTATTTTTATTTTTATTTATGTATTTTTATATAATTATTCCAATTTATATTTTATTTATTTAAAACATAAATTTTGTAATAAAAATGTATTTTTATTTTATTTTTATGATTTATTTACATGATTTAAATAAATAGGTTTATATACATATGTACGTGGTATATATACAAGTTGGAAAATTAATTTTATTATTTTTCTTTTTCTTTTTATTTTTCTGATTTTTGTTTAATTATTATAAATATGTACAAGGTAATAAAAACATATTTGTATTTAGAGGAAAATAAAATTATTTATATACAGGTATATGTACAAGCATGATTGACATGATCTCCCTCTACTTGGCTTCTTTTGCAGTCAGACCCATGCTGAGCCCTCCCTTGGGATTAGGTCACTCAATATTTATTCTAAATATTTTCCTCTTTTTTTTATTTCTTTATTCTTTTATTTTTGCACAAAAACATGCTAATTATTGCTATTTACACAATGCATGCATTTTGGTAATTTATTCTATTTACACATATCTACATGGTTTTTGCATAGGTTTTTAGCTAAAATAAAAGAAAAAAGAGTGATGAATGAGGATTCATCAGAAGGGATGGAGGGGAGGAGGGAGGAAAAGTCGAAAGAAGATGAAGAAAAGGGCATTTATACTCTCCATTTTTACCTAATTACCATCGTATCCCCATAGTTAACATCTGTTAGAATAGGATGGACGGCAACTAACTTAAGGGGCACAAGTGGTCATCGTACTGGTATTGCAAAAAGGGAGGGGAACTGACGATGCAATATCTCAGGAGGACACAAGTGATAACAACCCTAAAAATTTCAATTTAATTTGGATGATTAAATATCCAAGTATATATTTGGCTGGGAATGTAAATTTTTTGCATATATGTAATGGATACAAGTGATACCAATCATAGCCATTTACATGTATTTACAGACAACTGTGAATGCTTAGTGATCAATAGAAGTTTCTCATGGTGACCATTCTTGCAAACAACACCTTTCAATTCACCATTGTTCTGGCTTGTGAAGATTCTTTTCTTTCTCCTAGAATGGGGACTATGGTAATGGAGGCATACTTTCTGTTTGCATTTGTGTTTTGTTTGTACAAACAATGATAAATATCCATGTCTGTATATGACCATATTGAAGTTTAACATGGAGGTAAATATGGATTTGCAAATGTATCCAAATAGTGTCTCGCTGTAAAACATGACATCTCAATAATCGCAGGCTAGGGTGTTTTGTTTTCTTGTTGCAAAGAGATAGTTGTTTGACTCAGTCCACACGTATGAATATCCCCGAGCATAGGAGAACCACATGGCAGTATAGGACCAGGGGCCCTCCCACTGTATACTGACATTGTAGGACAAACATGCTTCTCCTTAAGGTAATCATTCACTTATCTTTCCTTTTATAGGTGTATCTTATATGTTTAGTCTAAACTAGTGCAAAATTTGCTCATCCAAGTGATGTTCTAAATGCTTTTAATGCATCCTTTATCGTAATGTTTACTCTTCTTTGCTTGTAATTGAAAGAGTAGCTATATTTCACATGATGATCTAAACAGGGTGAAGAAAGATTGAAAATAGTGTAAAGATTTTTGACTAAATTCTTTTTCAGAAATGATTCCTTTGGCGGATACTACCCTCGCTACATGCGAGATTATCAACAGTAATTCTTCTTTCTTTTCTTCGAAATATCGACCTGAGCATTTACTCAAGCAGGGAAGGCAACATAAAAGCGGATGGCTAAATGAGGGTTCAATGGATATGGCTGTTCAGGTTTCTGAAGTCGCAAGGTTTCGGACCACTATTTCCTCCGGAAAGAGGTGAGCTGCCAGATGTTTGAAAAGTACAATCTTTCAATGATAGTTGCGTAGCTGGCAAATAAAGTAAGGGATTTTTTTTCTGGTCAGATTGTAGTACCAGCCTACCAAATGTGACAAAGGGTTTTCATAGTACCAGCCTGCGAAATGTGACAAAGGGGTTTCCATTAGATTTTTCGCCCGTCCTCTATCTTTGCAGTGTCGCTAGGGAGACATCGTGACTGAAAGTCTGGGAAATTTTAGATGACAGTCTCCAATTCTTCAAAATGGCACTAGTGATTAAAGAGGATCCCGGATGGTTTAGGACGCCTCTATTTTTGTTTTAGTTCTCTATTTATCCTTTTCTTTAAAGCTCTGTTTTCGAGACATTGATGTTTTAAATTAAAACATTAAGGATGTGTTTGGATAGCGGGTTACCCACATGTGAGGTAACCCATTTTTGTGCTTTGGTGTTTGGGTAGAGGGTTTGGGGTTGAGAGGAATTGTTGTGATGTGATTGCATTGAAGTTTGGAGAAGTGAGTAGTTATGATTTGATTGTATTAGAATTTGAAAGATTGAGTAGAAGTTGAGTATTTTGTAATTTTTAGACGATAAGATGGTATGCTATATATTTTTTTATAGAAATGGATGAAAGAGAAATGAGTTGTTTGATGTATTAAATAAGAAAGTGACTTGACTTTAGTGGGCCCCACAAGGAGGGTAAGGATTTGGATTTTAGAGGGTAACCCACCAAAGAGGGGGGTAACCCCCCAACCAAACATGCCCATGAATAAGGATGGGGAAGAGTAGGAATAATGGTCTACTCCTTTTTTATTGGAAAGATAGGAATAATGAGAATAAGATGGAATAAGGGTATGCAAGTGCTATTTCTCGTTCAATTGGCAAAAGGGAGATAAGGAATAATGTTCATAAGTTAGTAAAAGTTGTTATTTGAATTAGTGTTGGTCTGTACGACATAGCGGTATGTATGATATATCGTTAACTGATTTACAAATTAGTCCAAAATACACAAAGAAAAATTGGATTGTTTTTATTATAAATTTAAGTTCTAAACGTTCATAAACATTACAAAGGTGAATATACAAGACATACTACATCACCACATGCTTACCAAACAACGGGTCGTTGACAACATCATGTACTGAAGTAGATTTGTCGGTCATGTGCACAATCAGTTTCTCCTTCTTGTGGAGTTGTTGTTTGGTTTCCTCGAGCTTATCGGCATGCAATTCCTTCAAAAATACCATCAAGTTTATAAAAGTATGCCAAGAATACCATCTTCATTGTTACTCGAGCGATGGCTACAACAATGATGCTTTGACTTTATATCTGAAGGATCTTTGTAAGGAATATAATTCATTGGATATTACACACTATTTGAATAATAAATGTATATAAATTGTGTAAACTTATGTCTTTAGGGTACACATACAATAATTGATCCTCACCATCCTCATGTCTACATGATTCCTCAAAGAGGAGTGCATCTGTTGGGCAGTAGCATCTATAGCCATGGGCCCTCATGCAATCGCATCGCAACATAGCCATCACTGGCTCTGTTATCCCAAAGAATTTAGAATAAATATTTTATTTAGTAATAGGTAACCAGCATTTATTGTGGTTAATATTTACTCGAAGTTTTTAAAAATAAGAAAAAAGGGAAAATGGGGGAGGAAAAGTTCTGCTCAGGCAGCAAATTCCTCATGCGTCAATCGTTGTCGCATCCGTTAGTTAATCCATGCCACCGAAGTAGCTAGTCATCCATGTCCGTTGCAGCATCTCTCGTCACTCTTTAGGAATGTAAGCCATCATCATCGTGATTTGTATCTTTATTGCTCATATCTCCTCCTTTTGAACCTTTGCAACGGTAGATCCCCGCTGTTGTTTCCTTCTATTGGTCTTCTTAAAATTAGCGATCGTGAATGCTCATCGCGGTCGCATGTGTTGAGACGCGTTGAACACGTGGCTATTCATCAAACATGAAATTATGACAAAAATGGATGGAGTGAAGGATATAGAAAGATCCTTAAGTGCATCAAGGAAACGTGATGATCACATCATACATGATTGGGAGCGACTAGTCACACTCATCGCTCGGTGTAGAAGAATTTAAAAATTTTGAACAATGAAGCCGCATGATCCAAGAACATTTCTCGGATCATTTCATCTAACCCAGAAATAAGTATTAGGTTTACCTCTTGAAGTGTGGTTGCGATCAAGTCTCTAAACGAAGAGACCTCCTGTCTCAACTCTGATCCAACGGAGGAGATGCTTGCAAGCGTGTTGATAAAATGCGTGCACCTTGCGATCCATGTTGATGATCCAAGCGGTGAATCTCATGATCCGATGTCTTCTTCACGAGCAAGCACATCGAAGAAGATGGAGATCCATAGGTAGTCAATCCGATAGCACAATGATATCGCGATGATGACGACCCTCTCTAGGGTTTAGGATGGATGGCCACTCTAAGGAGGGAGAGAGGGGGCATGTGTAGAGAGAGAGAGAGAGAGAGAGAGTTTAATTCCTCTTGGAATTACGTGTGTTCATGAAGAGCTAGGATTTCCTTCTCTTTTATAGTACTTTGGGAGTGCACAGATACTAATCCATATGAAACACAAAATCAATGGTTGAGATTGATTTGCGTTTATATTCTATGGCCATAATTTTGTTTTAAAAATACAGCAAAAAATAATTTAGAGTAAATTAAATATATTGAATGATCAATATAATTTAATTTGAACTAAATTAATTAGCATAGAAGGATCAGGAGGGAAGCCACCCACCCTCCTAAAATGGGGGAACGACCACCCTTGTGCCCAAGTCAAAGGGTGGTCATCCACCATCCATTAAATGGATGATGTTGGCTCCTCCAATCCTTTCATACATGTTTATAGCAATATTTGTTGTAAATTAATTCATAAAAATGATTCCAAATTAATTTCATGAATATTGCAATCACGCCATTAAATAATTATGAATCATGTTCATAACCCAAAATAAAATGTAAATTGCATTTCCAATGAATTTCTAATATGAATCCAATACACATCAACAATTAATTTGAATATACTATTTACAATAAGCTCTCTCTAATGTATTATAAATTATATTTATAATATATACAAAAAATATGGATAATGCTATCCACATTATTCATATCCTTGATAATTAAATCATATTTGATAATCTTAGATCTCTATTCTCATATGCCTAAATAACATGAATCATATTCACATGATTCACGTATTTGATAATTAAATCACATTTAATTATCTTAGATAACACTCCTTATATACTGATTAATCTCCATTTCATCACCTTTATTCTATCATTTTGACCTTAAAAATCCTAGTTATTGCATGTAAATATACCAAATTTGCACAAACTAACATTCTTCCCTTGTTGTACAAATATGTATAAAATACTGTTTTTAATATCAAAATTATAGAATAAAGAAAAGAAAAGGAAAAAATTCCAAAAATATTTTATGACCCTAAACCCCGAGACCTATGTATCTCGATGACTAGGTCAACAAGGAATAAATTAGGGGGAGATAAGTGCCAAAAATACCATAAAATCCCTTTTATTAATTCATTATTTATTCATTTTTGGGTCCTATTTTATTTTCTACTTTTTAAACCTTAAATAAAGAAACTTTGTACATGAATGTTATAGATAATAGAATATAGAAAAATACAAAATTGATTTCATACAAAAATAATATACAGTGTAAAAGTTATACTTTGAATAATATTCCAAAATACCAACTTCCAAGACCTGTATCTCTCAAAAAAACTCAAAATATATCAAATAACTTTAATTGTATATAACTTTTAATAAGCTATTTAATGAATGTGGTTTCATATTTTTGGAATTATGGTGTGAAAGTTAGGTTTTGGACCTCTACTGTATAATATAACTGACTAAAATATCCATTTTAATTATTCTTTATTGTTTTTATAATTTTATATTTTTATGATTTTTTAGATATTATTTATAATACAAGTATATATATAAAAACTAGAATAAAAATATAAATAAAACATTAAAATAAAATATATAAATGAAATACCAATAATTATACATAGACAATAATTATATATATTTATTTATGTGTAAATAATACATCCAAAAAATCTAATAAAAATATATTTATATATCTAAAAATAAGTTATAAATGTATAAAATAATAGAATAAAATAATAAATAAATTTATAAAATAAAAATAAAATACTCTAAAATATATATATGAATATACCTATAAATAAACCCCTCAAAACTAACTTATAATTGAACATCTTGGAAAAATAAATAAAAATCATAATAAAAAAATTTATGAGTAATACATATTTTTTATTTTTTTAACTTAAAATTAATAAAATAATTTATTATTTATTATTGATTTTAGAATTAATTTCTGGTCGGGTTTTTTCTTATTGGTCCACGTGGACCAACCAGGTTCACCCACCCGTTGACGTCGATCAACTCTCTGACCGAGGCATTAGGTTCTGACAAACCTGGCTTTTGACACTTCTTCTCGACTTTTTCCATGAGGATCCAAGCATCCTTTGGGTTTGATTCCTTCTTCTCTTCTGATCATCGATCCTTGCTATTACACGCACACATCTTTCCTTGGGCCAAGGATCACTAAGTCGCCTGTTCCATCTCGATCTTTGGAGCATCTTGACCATGTTGTACAAAAGCCCATCTAAACTTACTTCCCCTTTTTGAATCCTCTTGGGCTATCGTTTGACCTCCTTCCTTTGCGCTCTGGATCGAGGAGGGTGACAGCCTCCTCTCCAACCATTCGTAGCGAGGTTGGGCAAGTCCTAGTGTTGTTCCACCTTCATCTCCGACCACCGGCCATCGAGGTCCTACTTCCTGGTCTAGGCCGGTGAGGTAATCCATTTCCTTATCTTGTCCAGTTTAGTTTAGTCCCTAGGATTTGTTTCTTGCTTTTGTTTTACTCTTTACTTGCGTATTTTAGCTTAATTACCCCCATTGCAGTTCACTGAAGCTCTACTCCGACGAACCACACCACTGTGCCTCACGTGTTTTATGACCCCGCATCCGCTTCCATTCCTTTTCACTCCGTTTCCCCATCACTTTCCACCTCTCGCTCACCCAAATCAACCACTGATCTGGCCTAACGGCACTCCACCTCCTCCACTTCGTCAAAGGACCTCCACCGGGAGTTACCTCTTGTGCAGGTAAGAAGACCCAAGAGACATCTAGAGTACTTTTGTGCTATTGTTGGAGGTACTTGGAGCATTCCTGCTCCGCCGCCCTCTTGGAAGAACTCCGACCATCGTCGAGGCATTTTGAAGCATCCAGAAGCTTGACGACACCTGCAAGAAGCGGTTGGGTCTCCTTGGAGCATCATAGCACAATGGAGGAGGGAGCTATAGCCAGAGGAAGCTCGCCTCAATGGAGCTTCCTCCCTATTCTACCTCATCCTCACTCCACCGTCAGATCAGGAACCCGTGCCCATATAGCATCAGGTCCATTGAATCGAGCCCTATCGTGACCGTCGATCTCCCCCTGGAGATCTAATCTAAAGCGTCCAACATGAACCGTTATCGTGCACCGAGGGAGCGACACGTGGCAAGTGACCGAGGATCAACAGTTCGATCGCGCCCAATTATGGGTATTTTGAATATTATGCTCTAGAACTTTTTGTATTTAATTATTAGTAATTAAACATTCCTCTGCATTTCATTAAGTTTAGTAATATTTGTAAAAACACCCCTAGACTTTTGATATTTACTATTAAGTCCACGCCAGCTCACCTCACGTGGCTGCCCACGTAAGGTGGGCATTTTGCAGGCATCTCCCTAGGGTTTGGTGTATTTTGTTTTAATCGAAGATCATTTCATGCATGTTATATAATTTTATGAAAATTGCGATTTAGCCCCCGGCTTTTATTTTATTTACATATATGCCTCTGCTAACAATTGATTTTTTGTGCATGTGCTTGATTTATTATAAATACTTATTGTGCTCATAAAAATCCCAAAAAATAGGATTAAGTGCATGTTTTACTTTAGTTCCTTGCTATGTTTTTGGATTCCTTTTTTTGGCACTTTTATTACTTTAAAAATCAAAATAGCACTTATATTTCGTATTTGACTTTAAAAACCCATAAAAATATAAAATATTTTGAAAATTGTTTAAAAATATATTTTATTTATTTATGTATTTTTAACCTACATACCAAAAATCACTAAAAATAGAAGAAGAAAACATCTAAAAATTAAAAATAATAAAAACCTTAATAAAAATATATAAAATTCCTAAAATTCTAAAAATAGATTTTTCCTATTAATAATTTTCTCTATATTAATATCTTTATATTAAAATTAATTTGGAAAATTTTGGACTTCATTTTCTTTTTTTTATTTCCATTTCAGTTTCAACTATTTATTAAATCCCTAATTTAAGGTATTTTTTACTTTAAAAATATATAAATTAGCAAATTTCACTAAAAACCTAAAAAAATAGTAAAAATTTATTTAAAATCCAAAAAAAATTAATTCTGTAATTTCTGGTTATTTTAGTTATATTTATATCTACATTAATTATTGTTGTATATGTATAGTCTATTATATTCTATATTACTTATTTTAAAATAAAAAGAAGATACAAAATATAAAAATACAAAAAGAAAATATAAAAATTAAAATTAAAAAATACAAAAATATAAAATATAAAATTATAAAATTAAAACCCACATAAAAAGAAATATAGACAAAGAATCACACAATCACTTTTGTGCAATAATTTGCGCAATCTATCCAGTTTGCTCCCTCGTGTTCGACACTCTACATACTTGCTCAATATACACATCTTTTGTAGAGTTAAATAAAATAAAGTTTAACTCCATACATTTATTTGCATTGCTTTATATATTTGTGAGGTCATTGTTGATTAACTGAGATTTTGTCTGAGGTCGCTTCGACAGCTGTGGATCCACCTTGCGGACTGACAAGACTTCGGCTAAATTCTCGATTATCAATGACCAAATAATATGAATCAAATTCATATTATTAATGATAATTAAATAAAATTTAACTATCATTTTTCCTCAATGATCAGACACATTATCAATAATGAATTATCCTTGAACTCTTTAAAGAATAATGCACTTTCTCTGCGGATACTTGGAGATAAGGACAGGGCGATCGTACGTTCCATGTATAATGACTTGGATATTGAGATCAAATCTCAAATACAGATCTCAAGGTCCTCCCATAGATGTTCGATTAAATCAAAGCCGTAACTCTAATCTTCTCACTACATCTGAATCACATTTAGATCACAATCCAACATTTGGACCAAGATTAGATTACTTCTCTAGTGAGAGGAGTCAATAAAATCCAGACCTATTTCATCACTCCCTTGGAATGGAAGCGTCATTGTTACACAATCATTTATGATCACATCACCCTTAGGTATTCCTAATACATGTACATCATGCATATTAAAATACCTAGAATAAACCTGAAGTTTTATATCTTATTTAGATTGTCTCCTTTAGGGTTTTATCATTAAAGTTCTCATTAAATCATTGGGAGTTGGTATCGATCATATACTTTCCAAAAGCATATATCATACCTAGGTATTGATCACATACTTTCCAAAAACATATATCAAACCTACAAATTCAGTCAAGCTTCCAAAGAGAGACGACTGTGCACGGAATTTAATTCCCAATATCTCATGAGTGAGATCATGTTTTCTGGTTCAGTAATGAACCTGTATGATCCTTTTGAGAAATCGTATTACTCATATGCCCGTGTATGCATACCATCTCACCATTGTATAGAGCTTGATTAGATCATCAACCTATCAGTCTGCCAAATGTAAATACTCAAACATATAGTAACACATCTATCTTCGATCAGAGGATGTGTGCCTATATCGTGACAGTATATGACATAGATATTTGGTTATCTCGATCTCATTAAATCAACTCTTTGACCTAACTTATCTAACACCTTCAAATCTTTATTCGTATGCAGCGCATCAAGAGGTCTGTTAGATATCATCCCATTAGAGAAAGGATTGGCATATCCTACTCAGCCTGGAGATCATCTCTTAATAATCATTTGACAGTACTTGATGAGTCCTCAATCTAACTGTTTAGATATTCATCCAAGTGCCAGCTTCTATGATTAAACAATTAAATCAACATCTGTATGAGCATTAAGATATCTATGGTACATAACCCTAATTGCACTAAGGGGCCTATTATGTAAATTAATTACTCTTCAATTCATATCATAGAACGATATTTGCAATAACATTTATTGCATAATGGCTCGCCGTGTGCTCTCATGTCTAACATGGAGATAATTATCATTGTAGAAAATCAAATAGAGCATTCAATATAAAATGTTATAATATGTTGCGTATAAATATTGTTCATCAGTACAATCTCAAAAAAAAACAAAAGTAAAGATCCACCAACAGTAGGGAAATATAAAACTACAACGTCAAGTACACTATTAATCTATGAACTCAAGGAGAAATGGATCGTAAAACATTGTTGATCAATGACGACCCAACATAATGGCTAAGCATTTTTCCACATTACTATTTCCAGTGCATCTCGCAATAACTCCCCCGCTCCATCGCCATATGTAGTGGTCATAGGAACTCTACCCTTTGTTGACTCTCGGGTAAATGCGTAGGAGATCTTATCCTCTCCCTACACCCGACAGATGAAATGATAATGAAACAAGCTATGACGACCACTACCTGCTTTGGGAAGTAGTAAAGCAGTCATTCACTTATGTCCTTGAAGCGTGTCTTCATGATTTTGAATGCCCATTCAATGTAGGACAGGAGCTGCGAGTGTTGGTGGTTGAACATCTACTCAGGCATACCATACGCTTGACCCCTCCTTGCCGTGAATTGTGGTAGGTGTGTGATGACACCTCCGTAAGGAACTAAGTAGGTGTTCATGTTTTCATATCTGCAATCCATAAGAAACTTGTGGCCATGTGGCATGATGAAACTACCCTCATCCATGCCCCACCTGAACACTTTCATGCTAGTTGAGCCCTCCCACCCAACCCCCACATAGAGGAATATATATATATATATATATATATATATATATATATATATATATATATATATATATATATCAGAAGTCAACATAAGCCATCACGTTCTACATAAGGGTATGGTGCCTGCTTTTGAATTTTAGGATGATATTCACATGCACATTCACAGGGATCAGTGTCCCATCAATAGCCCCAGTGGCACCTTGAAATGGCATTCTACAATGTTAGGCTACGGTCAATGAAGAGGTTGTGTCTCAAGCGAGGACATGTAAAGTGTCAACCTTGAAGTATGGATAAAAGTTACTATTCTGGAGTATAACATCCAGGACTGAGCAATCGTCTAGCAGCATGTGGATGAAATGGTTTCTAAGGCAGACGGTGCACGTCAAGACATCATTGAGGTGCTTTGAAATTGTATCATCGGAGTGCTGGAAATGTTAGTAGATCACTTGATTCTTGGCCTTGTGACCCAGGTAGTACAATAGTATGTAGAGCATTTCTTCAGCCTTAAGGTGTCGTGAATCTTTAAGGCCTACATGTTCCTTCAAATAGGTGCATAGGTGTTTGTGATGGTGTCAAGGTACATGCAAAACACTTCGTACAATCCGATGTGGATGTTTAGCATCTCTTGGATCCATATATGCCCTATACAAGCCGATGTGTGCTTCAACACACAGAGGATGTAACCACCACAATCGTTTTCATGATCCTCTGCCTCTTCGAGGATTCCCTGCATATATATCATGTTGAGTATAACCAAATTGTATCTCATCGCAACTATGACTACCATGTTATCCATTTCCTGCGATAAAGGTACTCTATTAATGGGCAACATACAATACATGCACCTACTCCAATCAGTGGATAACATCTCAAAGATGGTACAATAAAAACAACTATAGAGATTCCTAGTTAAGAAATTACAACTACTACATAAAGTAAACATTTAACTACGTTTGAGGAAGTGAAATAGTTTACAACAATAACAAGATCCAACAAATACCAACATCGAGATTCAGTAGGGAACTATGCATGCAACTAATGCAATATGCGGATATGATAAAGTGAAATGTCACTAGGGATTTTACTCAGTTGATGACCCACCCAAGTGGCTAGCTTAGATGAGATAAATTTGGCATGATGAAGATGATTCACTCATATTGATCACGTGTGCTTTGGGCAGAATGCATGGAAGTAACGCCTCCAACTTGTTCAGTATCTCCTCTATACCTTTGTGTGGGTTCTTCAGGGTCCTGGTTCGGATCTACTTCCATTGTAACTCTAGCATCCGCGTAGTAAGCCGAACAACATCCTCTCCAACAACTTGGGAAGTTGGGGTGGGGGGGGCATCATCGCTCCTTGATTACTTAATGTACGATGACTAGGTCATCTGACCCCCCATCCTAGACGGAGTCTAGCGCCTCTAGTGTATCTTGTCCCTTTTGGAGCTTGCCTCAAATGCCTGTTGTGTACATGTGTCTCCCTCAAAGAAGGCAGTGAATGATCCTAGTGACGTGGTTTGCGATGAGAAGGTATAGGTCCCCCTAGCAGTGTACTCTCCAACCATTGCATCTTCCAGATCATAATGAGGGAATGTCTTCCTTCAATAGAGATTGTAAGCCGAGTCGATCTAAAAGCAATTCCATGTTCATGAGATGATAAATCTATCATGGAACTTATAGTTTGGACTCTGTGCAAGAGACCATATCCCAACCCCACTTGCTCTTGCTCATTAGGTGGTTGAAGGAGGTATAGTCCTTCTTTATTGTCTTCCACTAGTTGTAAAACTTTGGCTTGTCCCAATTCTTTCTAGTTTGCATGTTGAAGTGGACTGCAATGTTATATTAGGTAGTGGGTATGAAGGACCCTCCAACCCAGTCGCCTACTTCAATATGGTGCTCGAATAGATGTAGAAGACACTCATTCATGGCAGGGGTCCACTTCATAAAAAGTATGGCATACTCATCGCCCTGATGTGCGCACTAGAGGAGCTCGCACCTCCCCTGCTCATCCTATATGGATGGGGGCAATGTGTTGCAAAGTTATTGACTAGTTGCGTTGTTGTAATGTGAACCATTCCATGATACAATACTCTCGATATTATGTACATCAGACATATTACCCAAGCCTTATGAGCCCATGGATTCTTATATTATGATACCTTTCCACATTTTTCGGATTCTATACACAAACACGTAGAAAAAGAATCAAAACAACCGCAAATACTATACATAATTTTAAAGATTGTAATGCTAGTAAGCATTGTAATTCACACATGTAAGCGACTTAATTCACACAAGTATCCAAGCAATGTAATTTGAATTGTATTGTTTGTTCAGAGTATTTTTTAGAAGACTAAAAACTACATTTAAATAAGTGGCATTCTTTATGGGAACAATGTTGTAAAGTGCACAATGAAAGCAATGACATAAACCAAACTCTATTAAGCAACTACAGTTAAGAGTAACAATATAAACTCATAAATTTTAAACTATAATTCTTGCGACATTGCAGAACCATACCTTATTGAGAAAGCACCTCAAGTAAGCTTCTGTAAATCCCAAAGTTATCATGCCACATTTAAATAATGGTTTTTCTAACCTACTAATGCATCAACGAACCGTTTCGAAGAAGCAATGACATGAAGCATAAACTACAAGGTTCTGTTTTTTTCAGTTAAAAACTAACAAGACGATCTAGAGGAAGCCAACAAATTATACGTTCTTCTACTATACCAGCTTCCTGCACTAGTTTTTACACCATTTACACCATACAACACGTGCGTTTTATCTCATTGCATCATTTCCCTTTGAAGATTGACCACATGTTCATTATATTCATATCAATATTTAGATATGACTGACAAAAGAATATATACCACATGAGCTTCTATAAAGTTAGAATATATTAACCCATACCACAATAAATGCTAATGGAAAGAATATATGCCTCTGTATTATTTAAAACACAGGAAGTAATCCCTATAATCAATGTATTACTCCTATGTTCTTGGTATTTTGTTTAGAAAATACATACAAAGACATTCAACTACACTGCTCCAGCATGATGCCAGTCATACCTGATGCAAACTTTAAGCACCAAGTTTAATCCATATCTCAAACTCCAGCATGCTGCCAGACACCAAATCTGAAAACTCAAATTCATAGAATTTAGTGGAATTATACTGATGAAACATTAGTACTTCTACATAAAAAGAAATGGGACTCTAACTACATTCTAAAGGTAGTTAATCATGTTAGTTTTAATTAGACAACACCTCAAGCAGTTAACAATCTTGCAATTAAGCATACAAGCATATTCTACCACAAATCGCTATTGTGAACAATGATCTAAAAATCTAAGCAGTGGACCACCTATTATAAATTAGTGAAGTAGTGCCATTTCCCTAACTGTTGGAAAAGCATATAGCCCCACTTCAATGTGTTCAATTTATAAACATTGATTTTAAGGAAACATAGAACAGTAAAGCATCAAGCCATAAAAATCATGTCCGGACATAATTAAAATTGTAAGGGAATTTCATCAACAAGAGATGTCATCTATTGAGGGTCCCAAGTGTAGCATGTGAACAACAGCAATCCAACAATCAAAGTGACCAGAGGCTACCACATGCAGACGCAATCAAAACCAATGACATCTAAAAGCATGAACACAAGAAATATGGAGATTCCAACCACCAACAGAAATAAAGAAAACCAAAAACCATCCACCAAACCGTGAGAGCAAGCAATCAGGCAGTAGAAGA
Source organism: Ottelia alismoides (assembly GCA_037367405.1). NCBI lineage: Eukaryota > Viridiplantae > Streptophyta > Magnoliopsida > Alismatales > Hydrocharitaceae > Ottelia > Ottelia alismoides. Next base: position 979,023 of record JAZKJV010000414.1, read on the forward strand.
ACTTGCACGAGGAAAAAATGTACAATAGAAAAAGCAAAGCCACTGACCAAACCTCGATGGGATTCAGAAAGCAAGGACAGGTATATGTCATTACCTAACAATCTAGAGAGCCCACAATATGAAGGAAATGTGAAAGCAAAAGTAAATTTAAAATAGCTCAGGAATGGGTCACAACGTGCGATTGGACCACTACTTCCAAACCTTTTTATAGGGGTGTGATTTGCATGAGAAACCCTAGATTCCATGTTCGAGGATGGAGAAGACAACTCGATGTCTTCCCAAGGATACCATACCTCTACCACATAAGGCTTCATTGAAAATTAAATAGCCGTTGATTTCACCACCAACCCAATTGAAGGTCGAGTAAAGCCATCCACGACAAGATTCGCCATTCACGAATGTTCAAGGAAAACCTGCAAAAAACAGAGAGATAACAGACACCACACGGGAAGCAGAGAAGGGAGGGTCCCATAGGAAGGGGCATCGCACGAGAGAAAAGGGGGAGATAGCAGGAGGGTGGTGGCCATTGAGGAGAGGGTGGGATAAGGATCACACCCTATTCCACTGGGCGTGAATGGAGAGGGTCGGGTGAGGATGGATTCGGGGAATAACCTTACACAAAGCCCCTTATTCTCTGAGCTATTCCCCAACCAAACATACCCTAAAGGTATATGGTTTTGATCTTTTTATTTTTCATATGCTTGATCCTTATATTACTTTGTATGTTATCTTCTCTCCAATCTCCTTCCGATTGTTTCGCTAAAAAAATCCTCTGCCCCCAAAGATGACAAGATGGAGGATGATGGTGAAAACATTTATGCATGAACATACAAACATTAATCTATGGGATTCTATCGAGTCGAATGAATCGAGCCCACTTTTTCTTGAGCTTGACAAAAAATGAGGCCTGAGTTTGAGCTCAGAAGAGCTGGCTAGAGTTTATCACCGGTTCATGAGCTCCTTAATGAGCCAACTTGAGTTTGGTTTGCTTAATCATACAAGTTCATAACTATTTAATAAGGTAATAAATTAAACTTACATACAGAAGTTCTTCCCTATCATAGGATAACTGTTTTTTAATAAAGACATAAAATGTCACCAATGTGGAAAAGTTAGTATAATTTCAATTTTAGTGTATCAAATAATTTATTTAGATGAGATTTTTACCTCCATACCCCTTTACCTTCGTAATTATGCATTTAACCCTGTATAATTTTAAATTATATATAAAACCCTAAAAGTTGTTAATATGGTATAACTATATGTTAGCTTCCATATATTTTTTCAAATTAACTTAGGATGAAAACAATATATGATTACAATTTTAAACCTACGAGGATGCAATATTTACAGGTGCCTCTCCACCCTCCTCCCCTTTCTCCCATCCATTTTCCTCAAGCCCTCCTCTTCCCTAGACTTCCATTGTCGTTGTTGTCGCCATCTTTTATACCTCCTCCCTCGACCTCCATTGTTGTTGCCATCGCCTTCCTCTCTCCTCCAACACCTCATCACCACCTCCCTACATCCTCTAGAAAATGTAATCAAGAAAGGGGGAGGGGTTTGTTCTTAGCCCCGGAACCCTAATCGGGTGGCATTGATGGTGCATGTTAAGGGAAAATAATGGGATACATTATGAGAGGCCCAAGGCTTCCCTTATATAGGAGAAGAACCTATTGGGCAAATTAGAGAAAGAAGAAAAGAAAAATAAAACAATATAAAAAAATAATACTAAAGAAGTTAATATCTCAACACTCCCCCTCAAGCTGGAGCGTAGATATCAATAAGACACAGCTTGGAACAACATCTCTGATAAGGTCCTCTCCCTAGAGCCTTTGTAAGTATATCTGTTGTCTGGTCTCTATAGCTGACATGTGTAGTAGTGATAATACTCTTCTGTATCATGTCACGAGTGTAGTGGCAATCCACCTCTATGTGCTTCGTCCTCTCATGAAAGGCTGAGTTATTTGCAATGAAGAAAGAAGCTTGATTATCACATTGGAGGTGCATGGGAAGAGGCACTTCTATAGTCAGGTCAGTAAGAACGGATCTACCCCACATCATCTCTGTACTAGCCTAAGCCATGGCCTTGTATTCCGATTCAGCACTTGATCTAGCAACCATAGTTTGCTTCTTACTCTTCCATGAAACAAGTGAATTCTCTATGGACACAGCAAAGCCAGGTGTAGACTTTCTATCCTTTGGACACCCAGCATAATCTGCATCTGCGCATGCTGTAACTGAGAGAGATGTGCTTCTACTGAAAAGAAGTCCAGTACAAGGTGAAGTGTTCAAGTATCTCAAAATCATATGAACTGCATCCATATGTGCCTGTCTGGGCTGCTCCATAAACTAACTCACTTTGCTCGCAACAAATGATATGTTAGTGATGAATCTCAGATTCATCATGCTAAAACCCAAATATTAATCCCCAAGCTTAAACAATTCAATAAAAATCACTAACAATTCATTATTATTATCTTGTATTATTTTGTAAATAAATTGCGTTTAACTAACTTTGTGAGATCCAACGGCCCACCAGTCCTCTTCCTCCTCCGTTCATCCTCTTCCCTCAGACATTACGATCGTGTATGCCCCACCCCCTTCCTATTTTAGCCTTCTTCTCCATTCACCTTACTGCAACCTAACGTCACCCCTCCATATCTATGAAGTTCGAGGTCATCTAGTGATCTATTGACCACGACAAATGATATGTCGGGCATGGTAATAGTTACATATAGTAGCTTTCCAACAAGCTCTCTGTGCCTCCTCTTGTCGACCTCCTCAGTATCATCATCATAGAACTTCATGCTTGGGTCAAGCGAAGTAGTGGCAGGTCTGCAATCTTCCATGCATGTCTCTGAAAGAAGATCTATAACAAAGACGCCATTGGTTCCTGGAAAACTCTAGTCCAAGGAAGTAATGTAAATGTCAAAGGTCCTTGGTCACAAACTACTGATCTAGGAAGTCCTTGGCACCCTGAATATCCTGCTCATCATCCCCTGTAATAATAATGTCATCAACATAAACAAGAATGACTATAGTATCTCTTTGGGTCATCTGTATGAACAAGGAGTGATCAGCAATTGATCTCACAAACCCCCGCTGCTCTATCAAGTCTGAAATCTTTTGGAACCTTGCTGTTGGACTTTGCTTGAAGCCATAGATAGACTTGTGTAACTTGTAAACCTTCTGACATTCCCCCTCAGCAGCAAACCCAGGTGGTTGCTGCATGTAGACCTCTTCATGTACATCACCATAGAGGAATGCCTTCTTCACATCAAGCTGATAAAGGGGCCAATCTCGTGTCACAACAACAACAAGGAGAATATGTAGAGTAGAATGTCTTGCAACTGGAAAGAAAATATCCTGATAATCCACCCCATATGTTTGGGTGAACCCTCGTGCCGCAAGTCTTACCTTATAACGATACACACTTCCATCTGTACGGTGTTTCACAGTGAACATCCATTTGCATCCCACAAGAAATGTATCAACAAGAGAAGAAACGAAACTCCACATACCACGTGATTGTAGCGCATTCATCTCCTCCTCCATTGCTAACCTCCACTGGCTATCTTTGAGAACCTCCTGATACGTATGTGGTATCTGCACAGCAGATAGTGCCAAAGTAAATCTCCTGAAATCCTCTGAAAACATGCTCAAAGAAACCTGGGATGCAAGAGGGTAAGTAGCGCACGCCCATTTCTATTTTCGTAGAGCAATCAACATGTCAAGATCATCTATCAAGTCCGGGGCCTGTAAATTTCCCTCTTGAGAGGGCACCTGCTCCTACTGTCTAGAATCCTGTTGTACAATAAACTCAGTAGTGCCATCAGTAGAAACAATATGCTCATTACATACCTGAGGCATGTTGGATGATGGGCAGGGCTTGTGAGCATGGCGAATAGAGCGAAACCTGTGCGAAAAAACACAAGGTAAGAATTGAACCAACGAAAGAGGTGGAGGAGGTGGTGGAGGTGGTGAAAGAGAAGGAGTAGATGAAGGTGAAGGACCAACTATAGGAGGGGTGGCATGTATATCTCATCATTAGCGTCAGATGGAGCAAGTTTGTCACCTGTAGCAGAAATATACATGATAGATTCAAAGAAAATAACGTCAGCACTAACAAAATATTTCTACCTTAGTGGATCAAAGCAACGATACTCCTTTCGGTACAAGAGTAGCCAACAAACATGCACTTGACAACTCTAGGAGAGAGCTTGTCACACCCTGGAGATACATCATTAATGAAGGGAACAGATCCAAACAAACGAGGTGTAAAAGAGAAAAGATCCTTCTCGGGAAAAGCAATCGAGAAAGGAATCTTTTCTCCTAACACGAACAAGGGCATACTGTTTACCAAATAACAAGCAATAAGTACCATATCACCCTAGTAAGCATGAGGAGCACGATTCCGTATCAACAATGTTCTGGTTATATCAAGTAAGTGACGTTGTTTGCGCTCGGCAACATCATTCTGTTGGGAAGTGTAGACACATGAGGTCTGGTGAACAATGCCATTGGATTTAAGGAACTCAAAAAGTTATAAGGTGCAAAATTCCAAGGAATTATCAGAACGGAGATACTTGACATTGGCAGAAAAAATATTCTTAATTTCATTAATAAAATACTTGATAACGGATCCAACATTAGACTTATTCTTCAATAAGAAGACCCAGGAAATTCTAGAAAAATCATCGACATCTACAAGATCAAGACGGTGTCCATAGTGATCAGGAACATGATAAGGACCCAAAATGTCTAAATGAAGGAGATCAAATAACTATGAACTACTCCGACTCTGATATGATTGAAAAGAGGAACAATGATGCTTCCCAAGTTGACATGCCTCAAACTAAAAGGAGGATCTTGTAGAAATCTGAGGGAGACCATGACATAGCTTCTGCAGAGGAAGATGTCAAAACCTAAGGTGCCACAGATAAGGAGAGACAAGTTCAGTAGGTATATCGGAAACACCAGCCTGCCTGTGAGTTTGTAGAGTCCCTGCTACTCACGGCCACACCCAATCACCCTGCCTATGAGTACATCCTAAAATACAAGAGACGAAGAGTCAAAGATGGCACGACAATGCAGATCCTTATTGATCTGAGTAATAGAAAGTAAATTCATCTGAAAGGCAGGGGCATATAAAACATTCTTCAGGCGCATGGATGGTGTCAAATGCACCTCCCCCTGTCCTGTAATGGGTAAGTAGTTGCCATTAGCAATGGCAACCCATCTACTAGGTGGCATAGCTATGTCGGACCTTAGTTGCGTTCTGTCTCCGCACAAGTGGTGAGAAGCACCCGAATCCATAATCCACTCTATCATGTCTGCATTCGTACTACCGGTAAAGGTATAGGTGATACTTAAGGAGCTCGAAGAGACTCTGGCTGGTGCAGCGGTATCTGTTGTGGTGGTGTCAGCAGTAGGAGTCATGATATCTCGAATATGAGAGACAATATCATCCAGGTGAGGATCGACCTGGGGAGATGAAGTCTCTGAAGACACAGTCTGTTATGTTGCTCGACCAGAAATAGAATATCCATGTTTCTGATAGCATGTATCCTCTACATGTCCAAGCTTGTGGTAGTAGGTGCAGGGACCTCATTGGCGTCCAATGCCTCTTCCTCAAGGTATGCCTCCTCTGGACTGGATCGCCCAACCATGGCCACGAGAAGCGACCATCGCTGAAGAGTGTGAACACGTGGTTGTCGATGGGATGATGATCCAGTTGAGACGGCTATAGGCCTCCTCTATAAGGGGAATGGTAGCTCAAGTAAGAATATGAGTACGTACAACATCATACTTTGTATCAAGTCCAACGATGAAAACTCCAAACATCATAGAATTCCTATACGTCTTCCGCTGCTCAGTAGACGTCGTAATGGGCATGTAGCTATGAAGCTTTTCAAACATGCCACACAACGAAGAGTAGTAAACATGCAGGGGGCGGCCATTCTGCTTGGTATTGTAGATATCAAACTGTAGTTGAAGAATCTTGGCCTCATTCTTTGCCTGCGCATAGGAGGATGCCAAAATGTCCCACATTGCCTTGGCAGTGGGCTGAGTTAGAATATCATTGGCTCTTTCTCAAGTAAGATTCCCATAAAGCCAAACACATGCGTACGCATCATCTTGCTTCCAAGAAGTATTTGCCCCAGTCTTATCTGTTGGCTCTAGATCTGTCAGGATGTGCTCCTTGTTGTTGCACTACATGAGGGTAAGAAACCGCATGGACCACAACTCATAGTTGGTCCCATCCATCTTAGCGATGGGAATCAGGCCCTTTAAGGCTCCGGATGAGAAGATCTTACCCTTGTTGTCTGACATGATGATAAAATAGCCAAATAGTAGAATATCACTGGGAAGTAGAATGATATAAACGAGTCTACATAATCATACAAAAGATTGGTTGTACGTGTAGACTCATACAACCATCCTTGATACTCCTCGTCAGTTGCCAGAAAACATGACTTAGAGGTCTGAAATCGCACTCTATGCTAGAAATCAAATCACAGAACTATCCACCGATCTTCGGGGATCAAGGTCACTGCCCAGGGGTGAGTTGTAGCTTAAGAGGCCAGGGCACGGTGTCTTGGAAGCGATATCTTGGGCGGGGGGCGCATGGGCCTGCACACAGAGGGCATGAGCGTAGGGGCCTATGCGCAGGGGTCCTAGGCATAGAGTCATGGGCATGGGGGAGAAGGGGTGCGGGGGCGCGAGGGCGTGGGGGCCTGGGGTGTGGAGGAGGTGCGGGGGCACGGTGGCCTAGCATGCGCAGAGCGCTGTGGCCCGGGGGTGCGGTGGCCTGGCATGCACATTACGCGCAGGGGCCTGGGGGTGTGCTAGCCTGCCGTATGCACAGTGCACGGGGGGGGGGGGGAGGCGAGTAGGTAGGGTTAGGGTTGTATATGGGAACTCCGGTCTAGAACTATCGCTCTTCTACCATGTTAAGGAAAAATAATGGGATACATTATGAGAGGCCCAAGGGTTCCCTTATATAGGAGAAGAAACTATCGGGCAAATTGCGAAAGAAGAAAAGAAAAATAGAAAATTATAAAAAATAATACTAAAGATAGTTAATATCTCAACAGTGCCCCGTTGGAGGAGGCAACAAGCAAGTGAACGGCTGATGAATCTACATTTCATCATCTTTATTCTATCATTCTGGCCTTAAAAACCCTAGTAAATGTATGTAAATAGGCTTAATTCATGCATTTTAGCATTCATGCATATTTGTGTAAATACTGTATAAAATACGGTTTTTAAAGCCAAAATTATAGAATAAAGAAAAAAAAGAAAAAGAATAAAATATTGTAAATATTTTATGACCCGAAACCCCGAGACCTAGGCATCTTGATGAATAGGTCGACAAGGAATAAAGTAGGGGGAGATAAGGGCCAAAATACAATAAAAATCCCTTTTATTTCATCCATTCTTTATTCATTTTGGGACCTATTTTTGGTTCCACTTTTTTACCTTAAATAAAGAAAATTTGTACATAAAAGTTATAGATAATTAAATAAGAAAAATACAAAATTGATTTCACTCAAAAATAATACACAGATAAAAAGTTATGGTCTAAATAAAAATCCAGAATCCCAACTTCCCAGACCCATATCTCACAAATAAAAACTCCAAATGCATCAAACTCACCTTTAATTGTATATAATTAAAAATAAGCTATTTAATGGCAGTGGTTTCACATTTGGCGGAGCTACGGTTTGAAAGTCGAGTTTTGGACCCCTATTGTATACTTGTACAGATTAAAATATTCAATTTATTATTTATTCATTATTTTGATAATTTTATATTTTTATAATTTTGTAAATATTGTTTATAATATAGTTGTATATTAAACAAGAATAAAAACTCAAATAAAATATTGTTTATAATATAGTTGTATATTTCGAAGGCTGGCCTTTCATCAAACCAGATCGATGTCTTCTGCAATTTTGTTGCCCAAGACTCCATGATTCACGCCCAGATGAAACATCGGGGATTGGACCTGAGATTCGACCTATCTTCATCATTCTTTGATGCCACTTCGTCAACACAACAAAATGAAGCCCCCGGCTTCCTTTATCTCTTGATCCCTCTTCCTCCATCGATTTCCCTAAACTCCTCGCCCTTTGCATTCCTGGTGACAGCAGGAAGACGTCGAGCCCGAGATCGAGCTCTTTGGAGTCGAATCGAGGTGGTCCAAGCCCCTCGCCGGAGCACCGCCTGCAGCTTGCTGCAGCCCACGCCGGTGAGCCTTCCCCCTTCCTTTTTCCCCTTTCTTGTAGCTTTAGCTTAGTGTAACTTAGCCTAGTAGCAGTTTAGGGTTTCCTTGTGTTAATCATCGTGAATCATCATCCAAAGACCGCGGCGGAGCTGAGCTCCGCCTCCACCTTCTACCTTCACCAGTCACTGAAAGCCTCCGCGATCACCCCCATCTTCTTCTCTGTCACTCCATCATCACTAACCACCCGCTCATTCATCTCGATCTCGCTCATATCAAGCCCATCGAGCTCCCATCTCCGCCGTACGCCGGAGCTCCACGTCTGACCCATCTCCGCCTCCATTTCTTCAACTGAAGACCCCTCTAGCTCCGCCTTGTTTTCACGCTTCTAAACCTGCAGGAAAGAGCCCAAGAGGAGGCTCTATCGAGCCTCGACACTCCAGGGAAGTAGCCCCCAGGCGACCCCCCTCATTCGAGCACCTCTGATCACCTCAGCTCCGGCTGAGAAGCTCAATCGACGCGGACGAGCCCCAGGACCATTTTGCCCTCGGTCCGGGGTGAAGGATATGGTTAGATCCTCAAGCGCATCACGGAAGCGTGAGCGTCGTATCGAATACGACGAAGAGCGACTAGCCGCACTAGTTGCTCGATGCAGCGGAATTTAAAAAAATTTTATACGACGAAACCACATGATCCAAGAACACTTCTCGGATCGTTTCGTCTGAACCACAAACAAGTAATAGGATTACCTCTTGAAGCGTGGTTGCGATCGAGTCTCTAAACGAAGAGACCTCCTGTCTCAAGTCCGATCCGACGGAGGAGACGCTTGCGAGCGCGGGGATGAACCGCGTGCTTCTCGCAATCCATGTTGACGATCCAAGCGACGGATCTCCTGATCTCGACACACGAGATCCATCGTCTTCTTCACGAGCGAGGCGCACCGAAGGAGACGGATATCCACGAGCAGAAGAACGGGCAGCATAACGACGATGCCGCGGCGATGGAGAACCTCTCCATGGCATCCATGGTGGACGGCCATGAGAGGGAGAGAGAGGGATGACCTCTAGAGAGAAAGAGAGAGAGAGAGATGCTTCTCAAGCATTGTGTGTAAAAAAGAGAGCCAAGAGTGCCTCTCTATTTATAGGGTTTTGGGATCCATGGATCTCAATCCATGTGTCATATAAAATCAATGGTTGAGATTGATTTATGACAATCCAATGGTCAAGATTGTTGTTGGTAAAAGCCAACAACTTGTGATTTAATTTTGATTAAATATATTTGATAAATCAAATAAATATTAATACCAAATTAAATCAATCAAATAAGGAGAGAGAGAATAAAGGAGATCAACCTTCCCCTTTGGAGGGCAATCTCATGGATTCCCATGAGATTGCATATCTCCTTGATTTTCTCTCTACTTATTTTCCAACAACTATTTGTTGGGATTTTTATTCACCAAAATAATTCTCAATTAAATTTGGGAATATTGCAAATCTTGACATTGGAATATTGTGAATCATATTCACAACCCAAAACAAAAAGTAATTTACATTTTCAATTAATTAAACAATGTGTATCCAATACACATTAATAATTAATCTACTAATATAAATTATATTTAACTCTCTCTAATACATTATAAATCACATTTATAATATATTATGAATAATTGGATATTACTATCCACATTATTCTTATCCTTGATAATTAAATCATATTTAATCATCTTGGATCTCTTTATCTCATGTGTTCAAATAATATGAATCACATTCACATTATTCACATCTTTGATAATCAAATCACATTTAATTATCTAAGATAACTCTCCTTATAATATGAATCAAATTCATATTATTCATGATAATTAAATCACATTTAATTATCCATTTTCTCAATGCTCGGATACATATATCAACATAAGAATTATCCATGAACTCTTTCAAGGATAATGCGCTTTCTCCGCGAATACTTGGAGATAAGGACAGGGCGATTGTATTGTTCCACGTATAGTGACATGGATATTGAGATCACATCTCAAATCCAGATCTCGGGCCTCCCATAGATGCTTGATTAAATCAAGACCGCAAATCTAATCTTCTCATTGAATCTAAATCACATTTAGATCAATGTCCAACATTTGGACTAATATTAGATTACTTCTCTACTGAGAGGAGTCACTAAAATCCAGACCCGTTTCATCACTCCCTAGGAATGGAAGCGTCATGGTTATACAACCGTTTATGATCACATCACCCTCAGGTATTCCTAATACCTGTACATCCTGCATACTGGAAGACTCAGATTAAACCAGAAGTATTAGATCAACTTTACACTGTCTACTTCAGGGTTTTATCAGTAAGTTTCTCATTCGATCATTGGGAGTCGGTATTGATCATATACTTTCCAAAAGCATATATCATACCTAGGTCTTGATCATATACTTTCCAAAAGTATATATCAAGCCAACAAATTCAGTCAAGCTTCCAAAGCGAGACGACCGTGCACACGGAATTTGATTCTTCCCAATATCTCATGAGTGAGCTCATGTCTTCCGGTTCAGTAGTGAACCTGTATGATCCCTTTGAGAGATCGTATTACTCATATGCCCTTATATGCACACCAGCGTGCCGGTGTATAGACCTTGATTAGGTCATCAACCTATTGGTCTGCCAAATGTACATACTCAGACATATAGTAACACATCTGTCTCCGGTCAGAGGATGTGTGCCTATATCATGACAGCATATGATATAGGACTTTGGTTATCTCGATCTCGTTAAGTCAACTCTTTGACCTAACTAATCTGACACCTCCGAATCTCTATTCCTATGCAGAGGACCTGCATCAAGAAGTCGGTCAGATATCAGCCTAAATGAGATAGGATTGCCATCTCCTACTCAGGTTGGAGATCATCTCTTAATAATCATTTGACGGTGCTTGATGAGTCCTCAATCTAACTCATTAGATATTCATCTAAGCACCAGCCTCTATGATTCAATAATTGAATCAAAAGCTGTATGATCATTAAGATGGCCATGGTACATAACCCTAATTGTACTAAGGGACCTATTATGCAAATTATGTATTCTTCATTTCAGATCAAGGAGTGAATTGCAACAACATTTATTGCATAATGGCTCGCCGTGGGCTCGCATTTCCAACAATCTCCCACTAGCCCAAAGAGCCATTAATGGGCTAATCATTTAAACCCACACTCATGTGACAATCATAGGCTATTTAGAAAATAGCTAGGTAAGCTGATCAGTCACTCCGTTCCCAAGAGACTACGCCAAGTCTTTTTACGGCACTCGCATATCTCCTAGTAACAGTGCTCGCATCCAATGCGAATGTTGCATCCTATGCAACCAATACTCAATTTTGTTGGTTATAGAGTCCTTGACACTACATCTTATTAATTATCATAACCGGTATTCCCATAATCCTTATTAGAATACCTTCATTCCTGGAGATCTCTATCTCCTAAGGTATCTACAGTCAAGACCCTTATAGATCACTATCTACAAGATCTTAAACTTTTGAAGATAAGACCTTGAGATCACTATCTCTAAGTTTTATCATCTTTGAAGATATTATTATTACTACAATCAAGTGTTTTATCTCCATAGTAGGATTAGTAACAGTTTACTACTCCCACTGCATGGCAGACATCTGGTTCTTGTACACATCTAGCATATACCGAGCTTCTCATAACTGATGCACAAGTGCAAGCAGTTCTAGCATTCACTTCCTCAACTCTTTGAGGTGCTATACCTTTAGACAGGTCACTACCACATCTTAAGGGAAGGAAGCCTTTCTTGGAATTTTCCAGAAAATGGAATAAGTCCAAGGTGTACTACTAATGCGACAGTCCCAATACCCTCTTCTCTTTGCTTCTGAACGACTTCAGAATTTAGATCTAAGAGGTATCCTTGAGATCGTATCTCAAGGTATGGAACAACCAAATTATAAAACACTTATTAATTATTCTTATATCATTCCAAATGATTAGAATAATATCTACATTTAGCACGATGAACACAATGGCACTCCCACTAAGCTTCACATGGTTCATCAAGATTTTATCTGAAATCATAACATTTATAATTTCATTAAATCTTATGTTCCAACTACAAGAAACTTATTTGAGTCCAAAGATGGAGTTCTTCAGCTAGCACACCTTGCTTTCCAACCATGAAGCCCTGGGGCTACTTCATATGAATGTCCTCAGAGAGGTATTCATAGAGGAATGCAATCTTGACTCACATCATGAAGATGCCATAGTCAAGTTGTGCAGCTATAGTTAGCAATATTCTGATGGGTTAAAGCAAGGTCACTGTAGAGCAAGTCTTATCGCAAGCGATGCCTTCTCTTCGATGTGTAGCTCATGGCTACGAACCGTGCTTTGAAGGTCTCTACCTTCTCATCAGGTTCCCTCTTTCTCTTGAAGATCCATTTATACCTTAATGGGTCTGACCCATATAGGTGGATCCTCGAGGGTCCATATACGACACTTGTATATGAAGTCTACATTAGACTTCTATTGCTAACATCCATCTTTCCATGTCATGATCCTCAGGAGCTTCATCACATGAAGTCCGATCATTTTAGATTTAACTAACACATGGAATCCATCCTCAAACTTATTTGAATATGTATTAGTGTTTCATCTTTAATTGTCCTTTCAGTTTCCAATATCAGGAGCCTCATTATCTTTTCAAGATTAAATGAGTTCCTTCACTTCATTTTCATCTTGATTCTCAAGAGAGTCATCCTATAAGAATCATATTCTCAAAGATGAGATCTTTTAAGAATCTCAAGGTCATAAAGTAGGTATCCAATACCATCCTTTATTTTCCTAATGAAGTAGCACTCTCTAGTGCCAGATTCCAGCTTAATCACATGGAACCTTATTAAGGATATATAATGTCGTCTCTACCACATATACATATACCTGGAAACTAATAGATAATTATGCTAGGATTAATCATTGATTAAATCATGTCACACATGATCAATTGTATCTTCCTACAACTCCATTGAGTTAAGGTTCATTAGGAGGATTGAGATAGGAATGATATTCATATCTCCATAAGGTATTTCTTGAATTCATCTAATAGGTACATGCTACCTTGGTTAGATCAAATTCATTTTATCTTCCTTCAAACTTTGGTTCTAAACCAAAATTGCGAAATCTTTGAACATTTCAAAGGTTTCTTAGGTGAAGAGAAGAGATATCATATCATACATAATCATTAACAGATATCACATATCCATAATGTTTACTATGATATAGATGATCTGCATACATCAATATGTATGAGATCCTTAATACCTAGGCATCTTACACCTTTCCCAAGGAAGGATGTATTAGACAATATTCACAAGTATGTGAGATTTGAATCTTTAGACAATCTAAAGTTTCATGTCTTACCAGTCCATTGATTTCATCAACAGACATATGTCCAAAATTTGATGCCAGATCATTGTCAAATGATCTTTATCCTCCTATTGATCTTTTAAAGGTTTAATTTTCAGTATTAGAAATCTTAATGAACCATTCAATAATTTTCTAATTTAATAGATTCCACTAGATTTTAGATTACTATCTGAAATATTTCCATCATAACTCTTTATGATAGATTTATTACAGAATTCATGTTTATATCCAACAATTAGAAATAAACAATGAGTGTATTCTAATATCTAGGTCATAGAGACATTCTCTAAGACTAAGGGCTCCCACTGAAAATATGAAGTCTATTGATCTCATTGAAATTGTTGCAACACTTGCATCACTTTCAACATGGATGGCCAATAAACTTTAAGATCAAATTTCTAATACATATGAAACCAATTGCAAGTGTCATTAGAAAATTTGAGATACAATTATTAGACTTTATCTTATCAAATAAGTAAGTCAATATCAATGATTATATGTAGATTATACTGATGCTCCATCCGAGTCCTTTTCTGAGGATTCTAGACAGACTTGATAGTCATACTATCAACACATCAACTTATTGCAGTATTGGCATTCATCCAACTCTTTGGATGTCATATGGAAGTCACAGAAGTACAGTCAACTCTTTGACTATACCTCTTACTTGGGTCCAACCCATGCTTCCACTGCGCTCCCTTTGTCTATAAGCAACCTTTGCTCAAGACCAAGGATCTCTCATGTTAAAATCAAAAATTTCAATATAAGAGTATTTCAACATTTATACAAGCTTCATTTAAGTTCATATAATATGAATATTATGAAGCTTCATGAATGACTAGAGTATAGACAGTAGAATGATGACACTCATCATCTACATCCATCTAAACTCTTTGAAGCATCGGTTCAGGTAGGTATTCAAACAATTTGAATACATTATCTCTAATAGAGCTACCATTCTACATGATGTAGAGAACCATGTCATTCATGATTAAATGTCAAGAGCACATATATATGCCAGAATATCTTTATTGATTTTATAAGGATTAATTTGATAATTACGATCATCATCGACATGTCACTTCAAAAGTACATTCGATAAGATCAAGACTTATAGAGACATACAAACCCTAGGGTTTTAGTCCTATTGTCTATTTAATTATCACTTCTCATTGTTATGAGGAAACTTGCACATTGCAACCACATACATTGTGTGTCCAATTGCAAGTACAATATCTGGATTATAGGGTCCAATCCACGATATTTACTGGTTATCATTGAGTATAATATTGAGTGGGTTTAATGAAGGATTATCTGAAATAAAAAATTTGCATGAGTGTATATATTTATATATATACATGTTTTACTTTGAATTAGGAATTTTATATCAAAGTTGTCTTGCCATGTCAACAATGAAAGTTTATTCCCTTAATCACTTTCAATGTAAGAGATATACTTACCATCATATCTCAAGCAAGATCTGGGATCTCCTTCCTTATCTTTGTTGCATCCCAATAATATGAGAACCTACAACTTGGATAAAAAGAAGCGGGAACACATTCCGCCTTGCAAGTCCAACTTGCATCTCCCAATTCGGTCTTTAATACCCGGGCCCACCACCCCTAAGGTGATGTTGACCCGTCATTAATTGAACCAACCGTCAACAGGAATACAACTCGCTATGCGCAATCCAATATCGCCCCAATAATATGAGGACCCGATATTGGGGTCACTACGCATACGTCCTTACTCTTTCGAGAAGCGACGAGCCCGATCCAAACGGATCATATGCAGGAGCTGTCACTTCGGACAGGCGTCTCCTACATATAATATCTGGCGACGAAACTCTTCGCCTTGACGGGAGACCATGGATGTCACTTATGTGATCCTCCATATCTTATTCAAATTAAATTAATTTCTATGAATCACATTCATATAATTAATTCTTCCAAGGGAATTATCAACTCTAATCATATTAGAGTATTCTTAATTGGATATAATTGACTTAATCATATTAAATTAATTATCAATCCAATTTAATCAATCAAACTTAATTTTATGCTTGAATATATATATGGTATTATTCTCAAAGTACATATTAATTCGAATTTTAATAATTAGAAAAATACATCATAATCCCTCGGACATTATCCCGGCCCTACCCGCTGTCATGGCCAGTACCGACGGGAGTGGGGTGGACCACATACGTTGCAACCCGCTGACCAACGATCCCCGACTAGACACCATATCCACCTCGGGAAAGGATAATGCCAAATTGATTATTTTGTACTTGAGATGATCATCGGTTCTTCAACCGAAATTATACCATATAGTAATCAAAACAATTTTGATTTTAAGGAAATTTGCTAGGCAAATTCCCAAGTCCTATTCAAGCAAGAAGTTTGATGATTGTAATTCCAATTAAGGTTTAGATCAAATCTAATCAACTAATTGGTTGGGGTCAAGTCAATTAGGAAAATAATCATGTTTCAATATTTCACAAATATTTTTCAAGATTATTTCACGAAATTAACAATTAATTTCACTAATTGACAATCACTTGGTTCTAGATTAGGAAAGCAATTTCAGCAGTGACCCCTACTTACTAAAATTGGCATATCTCAATCATATTAAATCCAAATTAAACAAAGTCAATTTCTAAAGTTTGCTAATTTGATTTTGGACAGAACCTAAGTGATGTTTCACGCATTTCGAGGCAAGTCTAAACAGTAATTAACACTTTAATCATGTTCAGATTCACAGTTCCCGCAACAGTGCATACATGTTCATTAAAACTACCATATCTAGAGCATACGAAATCCGATTTACGCAAACTCAGATCCTATGGTTTCCTTATTTAATGCGGAACAAAATTCAAGTGCTATTTTCGTGTTTAAACAATTTAAACATGGCCGAAAAATTACACCAAACAGATCTGCGAAATCAAATGCGATAAAAAAATTTCGCGACCTTAACGAACCCAAATCGTCCTCGGTTAGCGAATCATATTCGAAACCGTCAACCTAAGGCTCTGATACCACTTGAAGGATATGGTTAGATCCTCAAGCGCATCACGGAAGCGTGAGCGTCGTATCGAATACGACGAAGAGCGACTAGCCGCACTAGTTGCTCGATGCAGCGGAATTTAAAAAAATTTTATACGACGAAACCACATGATCCAAGAACACTTCTCGGATCGTTTCGTCTGAACCACAAACAAGTAATAGGATTACCTCTTGAAGCGTGGTTGCGATCGAGTCTCTAAACGAAGAGACCTCCTGTCTCAAGTCCGATCCGACGGAGGAGACGCTTGCGAGCGCGGGGATGAACCGCGTGCTTCTCGCAATCCATGTTGACGATCCAAGCGACGGATCTCCTGATCTCGACACACGAGATCCATCGTCTTCTTCACGAGCGAGGCGCACCGAAGGAGACGGAGATCCACGAGCAGAAGAACGGGCAGCATAACGACGATGCCGCGGCGATGGAGAACCTCTCCATGGCATCCATGGTGGACGGCCATGAGAGGGAGAGAGAGGGCTGACCTCTAGAGAGAAAGAGAGAGAGAGAGATGCTTCTCAAGCATTGTGTGTAAAAAAGAGAGCCAAGAGTGCCTCTCTATTTATAGGGTTTTGGGATCCATGGATCTCAATCCATGTGTCATATAAAATCAATGGTTGAGATTGATTTATGACAATCCAATGGTCAAGATTGTTGTTGGTAAAAGCCAACAACTTGTGATTTAATTTTGATTAAATATATTTGATAAATCAAATAAATATTAATACCAAATTAAATCAATCAAATAAGGAGAGAGAGAATAAAGGAGATCAACCTTCCCCTTTGGAGGGCAATCTCATGGATTCCCATGAGATTGCATATCTCCTTGATTTTCTCTCTACTTATTTTCCAACAACTATTTGTTGGGATTTTTATTCACCAAAATAATTCTCAATTAAATTTGGGAATATTGCAAATCTTGACATTGGAATATTGTGAATCATATTCACAACCCAAAACAAAAAGTAATTTACATTTTCAATTAATTAAACAATGTGTATCCAATACACATTAATAATTAATCTACTAATATAAATTATATTTAACTCTCTGTAATACATTATAAATCACATTTATAATATATTATGAATAATTGGATATTACTATCCACATTATTCTTATCCTTGATAATTAAATCATATTTAATCATCTTGGATCTCTTTATCTCATGTGTTCAAATAATATGAATCACATTCACATTATTCACATCTTTGATAATCAAATCACATTTAATTATCTAAGATAACTCTCCTTATAATATGAATCAAATTCATATTATTCATGATAATTAAATCACATTTAATTATCCATTTTCTCAATGCTCGGATACATATATCAACATAAGAATTATCCATGAACTCTTTCAAGGATAATGCGCTTTCTCCGCGAATACTTGGAGATAAGGACAGGGCGATTGTATTGTTCCACGTATAGTGACATGGATATTGAGATCACATCTCAAATCCAGATCTCGGGCCTCCCATAGATGCTTGATTAAATCAAGACCGCAAATCTAATCTTCTCATTGAATCTAAATCACATTTAGATCAATGTCCAACATTTGGACTAATATTAGATTACTTCTCTACTGAGAGGAGTCACTAAAATCCAGACCCGTTTCATCACTCCCTAGGAATGGAAGCGTCATGGTTATACAACCGTTTATGATCACATCACCCTCAGGTATTCCTAATACCTGTACATCCTGCATACTGGAAGACTCAGATTAAACCAGAAGTATTAGATCAACTTTACACTGTCTACTTCAGGGTTTTATCAGTAAGTTTCTCATTCGATCATTGGGAGTCGGTATTGATCATATACTTTCCAAAAGCATATATCATACCTAGGTCTTGATCATATACTTTCCAAAAGTATATATCAAGCCAACAAATTCAGTCAAGCTTCCAAAGCGAGACGACCGTGCACACGGAATTTGATTCTTCCCAATATCTCATGAGTGAGCTCATGTCTTCCGGTTCAGTAGTGAACCTGTATGATCCCTTTGAGAGATCGTATTACTCATATGCCCTTATATGCACACCAGCGCGCCGGTGTATAGACCTTGATTAGGTCATCAACCTATTGGTCTGCCAAATGTACATACTCAGACATATAGTAACACATCTGTCTCCGGTCAGAGGATGTGTGCCTATATCATGACAGCATATGATATAGGACTTTGGTTATCTCGATCTCGTTAAGTCAACTCTTTGACCTAACTAATCTGACACCTCCGAATCTCTATTCCTATGCAGAGGACCTGCATCAAGAAGTCGGTCAGATATCAGCCTAAATGAGATAGGATTGCCATCTCCTACTCAGGTTGGAGATCATCTCTTAATAATCATTTGACGGTGCTTGATGAGTCCTCAATCTAACTCATTAGATATTCATCTAAGCACCAGCCTCTATGATTCAATAATTGAATCAAAAGCTGTATGATCATTAAGATGGCCATGGTACATAACCCTAATTGTACTAAGGGACCTATTATGCAAATTATGTATTCTTCATTTCAGATCAAGGAGTGAATTGCAACAACATTTATTGCATAATGGCTCGCCGTGGGCTCGCATTTCCAACACGGGGCTGGTGGAGGCCATGTGTCAGCCGTAATTGACGATCCAAGCGAACTCCAGGTGGAGTTCTTCATCATCCTCTCCCTGACATCAGATCAGCCTTGTTCTTCCAGCCGCTCAGCAGTTGTAGGATCGGGTCGTCTGCCAGCCGTCCGATCTTCCTCTCACGATCTGATCTCAGCCGCATAGCGCGAAGGGGTATGGGCCGTCCGATTAGCGCCACATGTCAAGTGAAGTCATCCCCGCCGTCCGCTGGTGCGCAAGGCCTGGGTATTTTGCATCTTAACCCAATCCCTTTTTGTATTTAGTTTATAGTACTAAAACTGTAATTTTCAGTTCAAAAGTTTTGTAATAATTGCAATTCGACCCCTTAACTTTTCATATTTGCACTTCAGTCCTCGGTCACATCACCTCACATGACTGGGCCACGTGTTTTTGGGTATTTTGCATTTTTGATTCTGAACTTTTATGTATTTGCAGTTATACCCCTGTGCGTAGTGATTTAAATATACTTTTGGGTTAATTGCACTCTTGTCCTGCCGGTTTTTATTATTTGCAAACATACCCCTGTGAACAGCAGAACACGTGCGTTGCGCGTGTGTTTTTGGTGAAAATTACCATCAGGCCCTTGGATGTTCTGTTATTTGCATATATGCCCCTGCTAGGCCTTGTATTTTTATGTGTTTCCCCTATTTATTTCGTGCACATCTAAGAATCGAAAAAATACCAAAAAAATAGTGTAAGATCTTGTTTAGTTGTAGATTCACGCCATATTTTTGTATTTTATGTTTTCTGCATTTTAGTATTTATTAAAAATCAAAAATATGTATTTTCCCTACTTTTTGTATTGGAAAATCCATAAAAATTATAAAATCACTCCAGAAAATTCCCAAAAAAATATTTTTTGCATATTTTAGTGTGTTGTAATTTCAGACCAAAAATCATTAAAAAATATAAAAGAGAACCCCTAAAAATTATAAAACTCTAAAAATCTTCCAAAAATTAGATAAAATCCCTAAAAAATCTAAAAATTGTGTTTTCTTTTCCTAAATTTTCTTTATTTTGTTATCTTTAATTTAAAATTAATTTGGAAAAATTTTGTCACTGTTTACTATTTTTCATTCCCATTTTAATTTCGGCCAGCAATTTTATTCACTGTTTTCAGTATTTTTGAATTTAAAAATACCAAAAAATTAAGAAAAAATCTAGAAAAATCATAAAAATAGTAGAAAATTATAAAAAAGCCAAAAATATTTTATTTCCTAATTTTTGAGTGTTTTTACTTATTTTTATAAAAACCTCATCCTCTCTTTTCTTATATTGTTTATATATTCCTATTTAAAGAAAAAGAAAATAAAAAATTATAAAATACAAAAAGAAAATATAAAATCAGTAAATTAAAAAAAACAAATACAAAAATATAAAATTAAGAAATAAATAAAAAATATAAAATAAAAAACCCACAAAAAAATCCATATTGGCTAAGTAGTTCATTAGACATAGGCCTTGACTTTTGTCTGTTCACTCTACACCCTTGTTTCATGTGTATGACTCCTACTTGCTTGCCACTTTACATTTTTAGTAGGGAATAATAAATTTTGATCCTTGCTCTTGATTGTTTAATTAATTGTGTGGGTTAATTGTTGACGAACGCGAAGGCTTGAGTAGTCACCCCAGCGATAGTGAGTCTGATTTGTCACACCACAATTTAGCGGCTCTCGCATTCTCGTTTTTCAAATGGCGCCATTGCCGGGGAGCATCAGCTTGTAGAGTACACTTGTGTCTTTTATCTGCTTGGCCATTTTTTATTATATGTTTTGAATGCATAACTTGTTTTGAACTATCTGACATCTCTTCTTGTTTTCTTACGAGGGACCACTGACCGAGGAGGATCGCCTAGGGGATCCTAAGCAGCCTTGGGAGGAGGAGCCGGCTATTCTACCCTAGCCAGTAGGAGAGAGTAGGAGAGCTTGAGAGAGAGATAGTTAGATTTTTCCTATTTTTTGAGAGAGAGTAATTTGATAAATTTGTAATAATACAGGTACCTCGTACACTCAGGACACTCGGGCCTAATTTCCAGTTGTTTGTTCACCTGGGGGCTCACCGCGGTTTTTATCGCGTTTCTCGCTATCATTTTCCGTATTTGTTTTCTTTTTCTTCTCTTTTGTGGAATGAGCCCTTAGATTTTTAGGCTTTGTTTGATCGAGTAGATTAGGTCCAAACACCCTAATAACCTTTGCATGTACCTATAGTGCGTTTGGACTTAGTTAAAACTAAACAGTTGATTCATCTTCTTCAATCCGTCGCGCCGCGAGATCTCCCTGCCAAGCGCTTCTCCTGAACTCGATGTGTCGAGAGAAGGAGAGGTGAGCCTAGACCGGACTCTAGGGTTGAGGTTTGGTGGTCAACTTGTGGTTCTTCACGTAGCAATTGCCTGTTTAGGACGATTTCTATGTGCAAATCAACATTTAGATTAGATTTAAAAATTCCTGTTTTGCATCCCGCATGGAGAGAGCTGGAGGCACTGTAAGTCTTCTTTCTTAGCATTCATCATTTAGGCACAATGGTGAGATTTCCATCTTGGTGCCAACTTGCACGGCTTTTTCGACTCTTCTCCATCTGTTTTTGGATCAAATAGGGACCAAGAAAAGAAATGAAAAAACGTTAGGTGCTTGTTTGAATTGACTCAAAGAAATGATAACACCAAAAAAATAAAAAAAGGGACTGCTAAAAGAAAACTTGACCTAAATAAAATTGATTAATTGGACTCATTGCCTTGGGGTGAGCAAAGCCCTCATTTGTTTTCAGGTTGCATAGGAAGGTTTCCTTCCCAGTGAGGTGAGTGTCGTCGTAAGGAATAGAGCCCAAAACCCAGTCTGTGGCTGCCTTGTGTATCGCCTGGATTTGCCGAAGTATTGGCGCTTCTATCGTACGTAAACGAGTAGGGCTTGGTCACCATTGATGACTCTCTATTGTGTAGAGCATTGACCTTGTCCCAAGTATCGAGCATAGGCCACGTCTTCACGGGTGTGTCTGTCTCATCGTCTTGCGTCCGAGTAGGTTCTCGCACGCTCACGGGTGATTCCGTTGCGAGCGAGATCCGAAGTATTGGTTTCGCCTATCGGCTTCCTCCCTCTATTTCTTTGGCTGAGTAGGGATCCAGGAAGGGTTACGAGGACCTCAAATAGCGCAGACTACATGTTACACAGGAGGAGGACAAGTACGGGATACTTTTCCGGCAGTACTCTCGCTCCTATAGGCGTAGCGCTCTAAGGACTCGTGAAAAGATAATTTCCTGAAAATCAAATCTAAAATTCACAAAGATAATTGCCGAACCTTCACGGCTTCATGGGTCGAGTTGGTGAAACCATTGCTTTGGGTTTGATTGATTAGTTGAATTAAGGTCAAGATCAAAAACACCGCGCCTTTGCGCCATTTTTGCTCTTCTTCCATTTGATCCTTGCTCATTGTGAGCCTTCTACTATTTTACAATCCTTTTATTTCTTGTTTACCCTCATGCTCTTCATCCATCATCTTTTCCTTTTGACCTTCTCAAGATGTCATCACACGGATGGTTCAGTCGGGACCTCGCCGACGCCCACATCGATTCCGTGTCAGCAACATCTTCTATAAAGAGGGGTGATCTCCAAGAAGTTAGTTCGGATCTTGCGAATGTCTCCTTGGACTCCCCTATTCTCTCTTCTTTCAACACTTGCCTTTCACCAATAAATCAGCTGTTCGGGATGGACTCGCAACTCGAATTAGCTCTTCCCCTCCAAATAAACCAGGATTACTCTTGTCCCCGACTCAACCCTTTGTGGATGGAGATCGATTTCAGTCAATATCCTATGCTCCGTTCACAACATTCTGGTATTGACCTTAATTCCAGATTCATCTCAACAGCGGGTGCTCAGGAAGATATTGATCAGGGTTTACTCCGTCATGCAGATTCTTCACCCGATCACGAGCCTGAAATTCAAGTTCAATCTGAGATGGCAGGTGGAAGAGGAAAGGGACCACAGCCCAACCTGAACCTAAAGTCAATATGTGGGAAGGGCAGTACACCACGTAGAATGAAGTTAACAGTCGGATGCTATCTTCCATTCAAGCCATCCAGCAATAGTTGACTAATCAAGCCCTAGCTCAGACCGCTTTCCAAGATATGCTGAATGATCTGAGGAGGAGGGCCAATGCAAGAGATGGTCGCAGGGAGGATGATCCGAATCAAGAGACTCATTTTGAATAAATTAGAGATGAGTTCTCAGTGGGAGGACCAGAATTTGATGCAACGGAAGCAGACCCACCGCAGCCAAAGCCTATGTTGAAGGAAACATACAATCCAGGAGCGGGCCGCATCACAGAGTGGATTAAAGTTCCACGAATCCATGCCCACTTTGAGGTAAAGCCGCAGTTTCTGTCTCTGCTCCCCACATTCCACGGAAATACCACTGAGGAACCGTATATCTTTCTCAAGAAGTTTGGCTGCATCTGTGCCATTGCGCACTACCCTGGTATTCCTCTGGGGGTAGTCAAGATGATCGCCTTTCCCTTCATCCTTCAAGACAAGGCCCTATATTGGGTCGACCACCTTGGGAAGGTAGTCACGACCTGGGAGGAGCTGAAGTCTACATTTCTCCATAAGTTCTATCCTCTCGGGCGATTGAATCAGATGTGTGCCTGTATCTCCAGTTTCTGCCAGCAGCCCCACAAGACTATCCATGAAGCGTGGGAGAGATTCAAGGATCTCCAAGAGAAGTGCCCCCACCATGAAATTCCAGAGACTAGTCTCGTGTAGCATTTCTTTGGGGGGCTATCACTTGAGAGCCAAAAGCTTGTAGATGCCGCTTGCGGCGGTTCACATTTCAACAAGGACGAGGACGTGCTATGGAACGTCTTCGAGAAAATGGCTAAAGGAGAAGCCGCTCAATCCTCGTCCAGAGCATACATGAAGATACCAACCGCCATCAGCAAGCCAGTGAACATGGCTTCTCACACCGAAGACAGGGACGAGAGCTCCAACCTGAGCATCATTGAGAGCCACCTGTCTAAGGTGGATATCATTGAGAAGAGGTCGCAGTACCTTGAAAAATTATCTATCATTGAGAAGAGGACCCAGGGTTTGGAAAAGCTCGACCAGATTTCCCAGCAGCTGGGGCAGCTCGTTCGTGCGTTGAATACCAACATGTGCAACGCTGTGTCTACTCCCGCCGAGCCGAATGCTGAGAAGATTGAGCCTACAATACAGCAGAACCCTCAGCCGACTCCACCGCAGCCCCAGCCTACTCAGCACGTGTATTACGTGCAGGTTCCAGAGCAGCCCCTGCAGCCTCAGACACAGATGGTTGTATATCAACCTGAGTCCCAACTAGCCTATTCCGAGCAGTTCTCTCCACCCCTGCCACTGATTCAGGAAGTCAATGATGTATGGAACAATGAAGCGCAGCAGACCCGTCCTCAGGGACATCCTCAGGGTCAGAACATGGGCAACATGCCCTATCACCAGCAGCAGCAGGGTGGGAGACCCTTCCCGCCCTCATATCAATACCAGCCTCCGTCTCACGGCAACACATGGAGGCAGAACTACCAGCATGGTCCTCAGTAGTCCGGATACCGCGGACAAGGGTATCATCAGCAACCGGCTGCTACATATAATCAAAACTCACAGTATTCCTCCAACCATCCTCCACACCAATTTTCTCAGGGTTACCAGTCGCAATCTCAGCCGCCATACCAGCACTTTAGGCCCCAGTAGGGGGATTCTTCCGAGATTGTGCCGGTTAATCCGGCCCTGGCCTGCCTTGAACAATTAATGAAGAACATGGCTGAGATGACCCAGAAGATCGACGACCTGACGGCTGCCAAGACCGTCATACCAGCCTAGGTCGAAGCCAATCCAAATAACTTCCGACGCAAGGAGCAGGTACCCGGTAGTGTCCATCCCGAATCAGGTGAACTAAATTGTTTTTTATCTAATGTTGTTACTCTCAGGAGCGGTAGGACACTCCAGCCATCGGCGACAGCGAAGGGAAAGCATCTTGCATCTGACGGACAACGTCAGTCCAGCCAACACCAGGGCCATGCAACATTTTTGAAGGAGCACCAGCATTCAGAAAATCACAAAAAATGAAGAAAATAGCAAAACACAAAAAGATAACAGCAACTTCGATGGAGATAGGACAGCATTGGAGACGTCTGCACCTGCCTCAGAGCCAGTTCTTGACGAGAGGAGCAGTGCACCTGCAGCGAGTCCAACGCCAGTTCCTGAAGTCGAGCCCGTCATTTTTGGTCCACAAATTGCAGATGAATCAATTCCTTTTTGTCATCTGCCTGTAAACAACAACATGGACAATATTTTGAATGATATTGGTGAAGAGTTCGTAAATATTCCTTTTCCAGAAGCAATGAAAAAACACAAAAAATTAAAAATTTGAATGCTTTGTCTGATCCTGCCATCATAGAAATTATCCAGAATTTGGTATTGAACATGCCATTGATGAAAGCTCTTGAGTACATGCCAGTCGTAAAGAAAGGATTGAAAGAGGCATGTACAACCAAGCACCGGCCTCACCCTCACAACTCCAGAAGCAAGGGTGGCAAGTACGAAAAGCATATCCTCACAATGGCCATCGTTAATGCCATCAGCAACCTCCCGGATAAAAAGTCAGATATGGGAGCACCTCTTGTGCGTTGTCAGATGTTCAATCAGGAGTTTGAACGAACACTACTCGACAACGGTTCTTCTGTCAACTTGATGCCAGCTTCGCTACTTACGAAATTCAGGCTAGGACTGCTCAAGCCTACAAAGATGATTCTGTAGTTTGCAGACAAATCAGTCAAGCGGCCTAGGGGCCTGTTGGAGGATGTGATAGTTACGGTGTAGGGAAAGCAGTTCCCGGTCGATTTTGTGATACTAGACATGGACGTACCCGCTCCATTACTCCTTACCCCAATCATACTCGGAAGACCATTCCTACGGACGTCGAACGCAGTAGTGAATTATGGGACTGGAGAAATTACTTTTGGCGCTGGCAACGAAACAATTAGAGTAGAGACCCTGCCTGAGGGAACACCAGCCGAACGGACATCTGCGTCATGTGCAAGGGTGATTGAGTATGCTGACGACTGTGACTTTCTAGCAGAAATTCAAGACACCAACTTATTCTTGGATGACAATGAGATCCATGAACTCCTCTGCCCCGAGGAGGAAGTGGAGACCGCAGCCGAATTTCCTCTTATCGATCAGGATGAGGAACTCACTGAGGTGCTGCAAGAGACGGTCGTGGGGGTAATGTGCCTTCAAAACTAAGAGCAAAATTTTGAAGAATCTTTTGATGAAGAGAAGATCATTGAAGCATTCTGTCAGAATCTAAGTGAGGAGGCAGAACAGAATATGGTGGACACCGAACAGTTGAAAGAAGCGCCACCTGAATTAATAGATGAGGTCACCTATGAAGCAGCTCAAACCCCGCCAGAGTAAAAACCCTTGCCCTCCAACATGAAATATGCCTTCCTTGCGGGAGAACCGAATATGTATGCGGTCATTATCAATGCACATCTGACCGAAGACCAAGAATCTCGTCTTATGGATGTTCTTGAACGCAACCGCAAGGCGATAGGCTGGCGAACTTCAGATCTCCATGGGATCAATCTATCACTGTGCTCGCATCGCATTTTTCTGGAAGATGATTGCAAGCCCTCTCGAGAACTTCAGAGACGATTAAATCCTAATCTGCGGGAGGTTGTTATGAAAGAGATTCAGAAATGGTGTGATGTGGGATTTATAATCCCATCTCCGACAGCAAATGGGTGAGCCCTCTGCATGTTGTGCCGAAGAAATCAGGGATCACCATTGTGAAGAATGACAAAGGAGAGGAGATCGCAACCAGAGTACCCACTTCGTGGTGAGTGTGCGTGGACTACAGAAGACTTAACCTCGCCACCAAGAAGGACCACTTCCCTTTACCCTTCATCGACCAGATCTTGGAGAGATTGGCTGCGAAGGAATACTTCTGCTTCTTGGATGGCTACTCTGGATACAATCAAGTTGCTATTGCTCCTGAAGATCAAGAGAAGACCACGTTCACCTGTCTTTTTGGTACATATGCCTTCATACGGATGCCGTTCGGGCTTTGCAACGCCCTAGCCATATTTCAGAGGTGTTTGCTTGCAGTTTTTGCAGATATGGTGGGCAACTTTTTCGAGGTCTTTATGGACGATTTCTTGGTCTACGGGGATTCATTCAATCAATGTCTGGATTATTTAGACCGAGTCTTGCGGAGGTGCTGCGAAGTCAATCTTGTGCTCTCATGGGAGAAGAGTAACTTCATGGTGACTGAAGGAATCGTACTGGGTCACGTTGTTTCTAAACGTGGTATGGAGGTTGACCCAGCCAAGGTGGACGTGATTTCCAAACTTGAGCCACCTACAACCATCAAACAAGTCAGGTCATTCTTGGGCCATGTCGGTTTCTACCGACGATTCATCAAAGATTTCAGCAAACTGGCCAGACTGTTGACTGAGTTGCTCGGCAAGGAGAATGAATTCATTGTAGACAATCGTGTGCTCCTTGCCTTTAATCAGTTGAAAGAACTCATCACACAGGCCCCTGTCTTACAGCCACCGATTTGGACTCAGCCTTTCGAGATAATGACCGACGCGTCAGATTATGCCATCGGAGCTGTACTGGGATAGAGGAAAGATAATGACCATTTGCGATTCACTACGCTAGCCGAACCCTCGATGAAGCCCAGCGGAACTACACTGTCACTGAAAAGGAGCCGCTATCGGTAGTTTTTGCCCTGGAAAAGTTCAGATCCAACCTCCTTGGATCCAAAGTAATCATTTACACTGATCATTCGGCCATTCGGTACTTACAGCAGAAGAAGGACGCCAAACCACGTCTCATTCGGTGGATCCTTCTCCTCCAGGAATTTGATCTGGAAATTAAAGATAAACCTGGGGTAAAGAATGTGGTGGCCGATCATCTAACGAGGCTTCCTGAGCTGGAATCTCATGAGGTAAACCTGCAGCCGATCACATAGACTTTTCCAGACGAGGCAATTCTGTCTGTTACCTCACTCCCTTGGTATGCAAACATCGTGAATTATCTGGTGACCAAGAGGATCCCACAGGATTGGCCGAAGTTGAAGATAGACATATTCTTGTCTAAAATCCATTTCTACCAGTGGGAGGATCCGTACTTATTTTGTGAGGGGGCAGATTGTATCTGGAGAAGATGCATGCCTCAGGAGGAAGTCCCAAGTGTCCTCGCCTTATGTCATGACCAAGATTCTGGAGGACATCATTCAGGCAAACGAACGGCAGCAAAAGTTCTTCAAAGTGGCCTCTGGTGGCCTTCATTGTTCAAAGATGCAGATGACTATGTCAAATGTTGCACTGAATGCAAAAAGATGGGTGGAACCATAGGAATGAGAGACACGATGCCTCTGAAATACATTCAGATATCATATGTCTTCGACGCATGGGGCATCGACTTTATGGGCCCATTTCCCAACAGTTAGGGCTATGAATATATTCTGCTTGCTGTCGACTATGTAAGTCGCTGGGTGGAGGCTATTCTTGCCCGAACCGCCGACAGTAGGACTGTTTGTCGATTCTTGAGAGATCACATCATAGCACGGTTCGGGATTCCCAAGATTCTCATATCTGACGGGGGTAGTCACTTCATAAACAGAGAGCTGAAGAAGCTGACTCAGGAATTTTGTATTGAACATCGTGTTGCTTCACCCTATCACCCGCAGTCCAATGGCTTAGCTAAATGTTCAAATAGGGAGATCAAGACAATTCTACAGAAGCTTGTGCGTCCGGATCGCAAGAATTGGTCTCAACTGCTTGATTACGTTCTTTGGGCTTATAGAATAGCGTACAAGTCACCCTTGGGAATGTCTCCCTACCGCCTTGTGTATGGCAAGCCATGTCATCTGCCCGTTAAACTAATTCACAAATCTTTATGGGCCATTAACATCTGTAATTTGGACTCCAAGCAGGCAGGAAAGAACAGAAAATTGGATCTGAACAGATTATTGGAATTCAGAGATTATGCATATGACAATAGCCTGATGTACAAGGAGAAGGTCAAAACATGGCATGACAAGCATATCCGTCGCAAGTCCTTCGATCCAGGTTAGAAGGTGTGGTTGTTTGATGCGAAATTAAAAAACTTTCCAGGCAAATTGAAGAGTAAATGGACTGGGCCGTTTATGGTTAGGCAGGTGCATGACAACGGAAGTGTATTGATATCCAATTTGTCAGCTGACGCACAACCCTTTGTAGTCAATGGACAGCTTCTAAAGCCATACCTTGAACATGATACATTCATGGTTGTTGTTGACTCGATTCAAGTAATCTACATGGATGAGCTGGATATCTCCAAAGAGGCAGAGGAAGGCCAAGTAGAGCAAAACATTTTTGAATGACATTTCTTCTTTTCTGTCTCTTTTACCTTATTCTACAGACATGATGTCATCCCTTTCGTCACTGCTACACTTAGGATGTACTTTATCCTAAGTGTAGGGGGGATGCGCATCCCAAGTTGTTAATATCCATTTTCATCTCTTTTCTTCTTTTCTTCTTTTCCTCTTCTATCTTTTGTATCTGCCGAAAAGGTGCCGCCCCTTTTTGTTAGTCTTCTATACTTAGGACGTACTTTGTCCAAAGTATAGGGGGGTGTGCACCCCGAGTTCTCCTATTCTTCGATCCTCTCCATTGTCTCCTCTTCTTGTCTATACTTAGGGATATCTTACCCTAAGTATAGGGGGAGACAACTTGAGTACGATATGTTCATTCCCACCCTTGACCCTCCCTGCTTTGTGTACAATCTGTTATACTTAGGATTATTTGATCCTAAGTATAGGGGGGACGGTCAACTTCTCAATCTTTCATTCATTTCTTTATTTATTCTTTAGATTTTCCTATACTCAGTACGAGTTATGTCTTCTCTTTTCTCTCTGATCTATGAGGACATAGCTCGAGCTAAGTATAGGGGAGTCGTATATACTTTAGCCATAACTCGTACTTTCGTATTTTCCTAATAATATGGCTAAAACTTCTTAAAAATTCATTAAAGACCTTAATAAAAAGGTGTTTTATTCCTCAAATTCTTTTTTGTATATACTGATTAATAAATCATGTGAAAATGTTTTTTGCAAAATATTTGAAAAATAGTTTGAAAATCCTTGTGAAAAATCTTTTGAAAACTATTTTGAAAACGTTTTGTTACATGTTTTCAACCTTTGTAAAAATGTGTGGTTTGAAAAAATTTATTTTCTTCGTGTGAAATAAAATATTTGAAAAATGATTTGCAAATAGTTTGAAAAATGGTTGCAAAAATATTTGAAAAATCTATCTATACTGTTTGAAAACCTTTGCAAAATGATTTTCAAATTTGTGTACATGTTTGTAAAATGTTTGTAAAAATTATTTTGGACTATAGTTTTCAAAATTGTTTAAAAAATCTGTGTCAAATAAGTTTGAGGAATAGCTTCATCACACCAAAATCCACTTTATATATATATATATATATATATATAATTGATCACTTACCCTTGTAAATTCTTAAAATCCACTTCTTGTGAATATAAGAAGCACTCCTGTGTAAATATTTTAACCTAGTTTTTATCCAAAATCTTTTGTTTTCAAAAATCTCAAAAACATTTGCAAAATTAAAATCCAAAAAACATTTGAAAAAAATATTTTTGAAAAAATAAAAAAATACAAAAAATGCATATGCATCATCATCGTCATCTTTTCAAAATCCATAAAAAGTTCAAAATCCTTGAAATTTGCATCACAAAAATATATTCTACATCGCATTTGCATAGCATTAGCATTTTTCGGATTGAGTTTGATAGTTGAACGAGTCCAAGTAAAATCTGAAGATTGGAGCTTGATTGGACCTTAAAATCTACCTAATTAACAGGAACCTTATAGGAACTGGGTTTGAGGTACTTCAGGTCTAGTTGACTTAATTCTTTGAGGATCACGGGACTTGGTTCAATGGATTCTTGACTGCCTAAGTAGAGTATTTTGGCGCACATGCACGACTCTTGTTGATAATGACATAACTTGGACACCTGCACCTTTCACATGGCTCAACTCAGTTAGAGTGGTGAGGGGATTGGATTTGCCGGTATGAGACGCACACAAGTGGAAACACTTGTCGTCCTCTAGGGAGGGAAGTGCACCCCAACCCGTCCAGTGATGATGAAGTCTAAAGACAGGAGAGTGTGGGTTGCAATAAAGCTTCTAAAGAGGGATAGTCTACTGGCTCATGAGGAAAAACTCCTTATGTAAATGCTGCTGTGAATAGTTTCAAAAAAAAGAAAAAAAAAAGAAGAGACAGGCCTGTACAATAATAAAATTCCTGCAAAGTATGTACATATGTGTAAAGTCAATAAGCAAGCTTGAGTTCCAAAGTCGAATATGTGAGCCTGCAACTGGATGACTTGACTACACTGGTCTTGCATCCTAGGATAGGTAGCTATAATGGCTACCGTCCATTCTTCTCTTCACCCCCTCCTCTTGAGTTGGTTGCCACTTGAACTTAGAAGGGAATACCCCGCTCCTCGAGGATGGAGTTATTGGATTGGGGAATCATTGGGTTGTCACGCTGGAGAAGTCAGTTTCTTTGTCATTCTAGTTGGGGAGAGCCACCATCACTTACACTGTACGAGTCAGACTCATAGTCGTAAGGGTTTGCATATGAGTTGAGATATTTCTGACCTGGCTATTGAGGAGACTTGAGCAGAGTGTTGGGATTCTCGAAGACTGTTGGATTTCAAATCCGGTTCTCATTAAGGTTCCGCCCGCACTAAAATTACAAAGGTCCGACTTAAGCTCCAAACTTTAATCTTGTCAAGACAAGTTTGATCATTAAATTTAAGCCACATTTCTTCTTTTTCTTTTCTTTGTTTTTCTTTTCTGCACTTATTGCATAAGTGTTTGCTAGGGACTAGCAAAGGCAAGTATAGGGGGATGATGAATCTATGTTTCATCATCTTTATTCTATCATTTTGGCCTTAAAAACCCTAGTAAATGCGTGTAAATAGGCTTAATTCATGCATTTTAGCATTCATGCATATTTGTGTAAATAGTGTATAAAATACGGTTTTTAAAGCCAAAATTATAGAATAAAGAAAAGAAAAGAAAAAGAATAAAATATTGTTATTATTTTATGACCCAAAACCCCGAGACCTAGGCATCTTTATGAATAGGTCGACAAGGAATAAAGTAGGGGGAGATAAGGGCCAAAATACAGTAAAAATCCCTTTCATTTCATCCATTCTTTATTCATTTTGGGACCTATTTTTGGTTCCACTTTTTATACCTTAAATAAAGAAACTTTGTACATAAAAGTTGTAGATAATTAAATAAAGAAAAATACAAAATTGATTTCACTAAAAAATAATACACAGATAAAAAGTTATGGTCTGAATAAAAATACAGAATCCCAACTTTCCAGACCCATATCTCACAAATAAAAACTCCAAATGCATCAAACTCACCTTTAATTGTATATAATTAAAAATAAGCTATTTAATGGCCATTCGCATTTGGTGGAGCTACGGTTTGAAAGTTGATTTTTGGACCCCCTATTGTATACTTGTATAGATTAAAATATTCAATTTATTATTTATTCCTTATTTTGACAACTTTATATTTTTATAATTTTGTAAATATTGTTTATAATATACTTGTATATTAAAACAAGAATAAAAACTCAAATAAAACACAAAATAAAAATACTTGTATATAGTATACATTGGTATAATACCTATACATATACCTATATAAACCATACTTTTATTTTATTAAGTGCATAAAATACTTCAGAAAAAATAAAATAAAAATATAATTAAGTGTATAAAAGTATTTTACAAATTTATAAAATAATAAATAAAAAAATTAAATTAAAAACATAAAACAAAAATAAAATATTCAAATATATAGATGTATATACCTATAAAGGGTATAAAAGGTAAATTACATTTTTATACCTCATAAAAATAATTAAAAATCATAATAAAATACCTTATAAAATAATAAACATTTTTTATTAAATAACCTAAAATTAATAACATCAAATACTATTTTTAAATGATTTTTTAATTATTTTCTAGGGATTTTTCCTGGTTGGTCCACGTGGACCAACCAGGTTGGTCTGATAGTTGACCTCGGTCAACTATCTGACCTCCCCCCATCGACTTGTCAGAACATTGTTTCTAGCTCTTTTGTCGATTTTTCGAAGGCTGACTTTTCATCAAACTAGATCGATGCCTTCTGTAATTTTGTTGCCCAAGACTCCATGATTCACGCCCAGATGAAACATCGGGGATTGGACCCGAGATTCGGCCTATCTTCATCGTTCTTTGATGCCACTTCGTAAACACTACAAAATGAAGCACCCGACTTCCTTTCTCTCTTGATCCCTCTTCCTCCATCGATTTCCCTAAACTCCTCGCCCTTTGCATTCCTGGTGACAACAGGAAGACGTTGAGCCCGAGATCGATCTCTTTGGAGTCAAATCGAGGTGGTCCAAGCCCCTCGCCCGAGCGCCGCCTGCAGCTTGCTGCAACCCACGCCGGTGAGCCTCCCCCCGTTCTTTTTCCCTTTTCTTGTAGCTTTAGCTTAGTGTAACTTAGCCTAGTAGCAATTTAGGGTTTCCTTGTGTTAATCATCGTGAATCATCAGTCAAAGACCACGGCGGAGCTGAGCTCTGCCTCCATCTTCTGCCTTCACCAGTCACTGAAAGCCTCCGCAATAACCCCCATCTTCTTCTCTGTCACTCCATCATCATGAACCACCCGCTCATTCATCTCTATCTCGCTCAGATCGAGCCCACCGAGCTCCCATCTCCGCCGTACGTCGGAGCTCCACGCCTGACCCATCTCCGCCTCCATTTCTTTAACTGAAGACCCTTCTAGCTCCGCCTTGTTTTCGCGCTTCTATCCCTGCAGGAAAGAGCCCAAGAGGAGGCTCTATCAAGCCTCGACAGTCCAGGGAAGCAGCCCCCAGGCGACCCCCCTCGTCCGAGCACCTCCGGTCACCTCAGCTCCGGCTGAGAAGCTCAATCGACGCGGACGAGCCCCAAGACCATTTTGCCCTCGGTCCGGGGCTGGTGGAGGCCATGTGTCGGCCGTAATCGATGATCCATGCGACCTCCAGGCGGAGTTCTTCGTCATCCTCTCCCTGTCGTTGGATCACCTTGTTCTTCCAGCCGCTCAGAAGCCGTAGGATCGGGCGTCTTTCAGCCGTCCGATCTTCCTCTCACGATCTAATCTCAGCCGCATAGCCCGAAGGGGTACGGGCCGTCCGATTAGCACCACGTGTCAAGTGAAGTCATCCCCGTCGTCCGCTGGCGCGCAAGGCTTGGGTATTTTGCATCTTAACCCAAGCCCTTTTTATATTTAGTTTATAGTACTAAAACTTTAATTTCCAGTTCAAAAGTTTTGTAATAATTGCAATTCGACCCCTTAACTTTTCATATTTGCACTTTAGTCCTCGGCCACGTCACCTCACGTAACTGGGCTACGTGTTTTTAGGTATTTTGCATTTTTGATCTTGAACTTTTATGTATTTGCAGTTATACCCCTGTGTGTAGTGATTTA
This sequence comes from Ottelia alismoides, assembly GCA_037367405.1. Classification (NCBI taxonomy): domain Eukaryota; kingdom Viridiplantae; phylum Streptophyta; class Magnoliopsida; order Alismatales; family Hydrocharitaceae; genus Ottelia; species Ottelia alismoides. The sequence continues at coordinate 1,013,955 of JAZKJV010000414.1, forward strand.
AATATACTTTTGGGTTAATTGCACTCCTGTCCTGCCGGTTTTTATTATTTGCAAGCATACCCCTGTAAACAGCAGAACACGTGCGTTGCGCGTGTGTTTTTGGCGAAAATTGCCATCATGCCCTTAGATGTTCTGTTATTTGTATATATGCCCCTCCCAGGCCTTGTATTTTTGTGTGTTTCCCCTATTTATTTCGTGCATTTCTAAGGCTCAAAAAAATACCAAAAAATAGTGTAAGCTCTTGTTTAGTTGTAGATTCACGCAATATTTATGTATTTTATGTTTGTTTCATTTTAGTATTTATTAAAAATAAAAACATGTATTTTTCCTACTGTTTGCATTAGAAAATCCATAAAAATTATAAAAACACTCCAGATAATTCCAAAAAAAAATATTTTACATATTTTAATGTGTTGTAATTTCAGACCAAAAATCATAATTGGAAAATTTTTGTCACTTTTTACTATTTTTCATTCCCATTTTAATTTCGGCCAGCAATTTTATTCACTGTTTTTAGTATTTTTGAATTTAAAATACCAAAAAATTAAGAAAAAATCTGGAAAAATCACAAATCAGTAGAAAATTATAAAAAAGCCAAAAATATTTTATTTCCTAATTTTTGAATGTTTTTTACTTATTTTTATAAAAACCTCATCCTCTCTTTTCTTATATTGTTTATATATTCCTATTTAAAGAAAAAGAAAATAAAATTATTATAAAATACAAAAAGAAAATATAAAATCATTAAATTAAAAAAAACAAAATACAAAAATATAAAATGAAAAATTAAATAAAAAATACAAAATAAAAAACCCACAAAAAAATCCATATTGGCTAAGTAGTTCATTAGACATAGGCCTTGACTTTTGTCTGTTCACTCTACACCTTTGTTTCCTGTGTTCGACTCCTACTTGCTTGCCACTGTACATTTTTAGTAGGGAATATTAAAGTTTGATCCTTGCTCTTGATTATTTAATTAATTGTGTGGGTTAATTGTTGACGAACGTGAAGGCTTGAGTAGTCGCCCCAGCGACAGTGAGTCTGATTTGTCAGACCACTATTTAGCGGCTCTCGCATTCTCATTTTTCAACGGCAGAGCACGACGATCTTCATAGGTATTGGGCATGGGGCCATAAGGTGAATGAGATTTGAGAAGAGACCGAAGGGTGATGAGAGTGGTGAAGGGTCATTGGCTCGTCGATGATGGAGCGTACAATAGCATGGGCGAAGGTGGCTTGGCATCATTGAACGACCAATGTAGGGTTAACAAGGATGTTGATTGGGTTGTTTTTATTATGATAGTGTTCGATAAGGCAGAGAGTAGCGACGACATTGGGGTGATGTCGCGCGATAGTGGTAATGTGAGGTCGTTGCTACTGGGAGGGATCATCGTGTTGTTGAGGATATGGGCACGAGGGCTTGATTTCAGTCTAAAGGAGGTGGTAGCGCCCTCTAGCCTCGAGTGCAACGAGGAAGAACATAAGGTGGTCGTCTCACCACATGATGTTGTGAGGGAGACCTGGAGGGTGGCAATGACCATAGCTTAAGCTTACAGACAAACTTTTCTCTGCAAAGGAGATATAGGAAGTTCATTGTCTTTGTTCAGAGAGGTTGAATGTTTCACAATGAGGAAAGGTGATGGATCAGAAATGTAGTCCATGTGTTAAGGGAGACATGTTGGGAGAAGCAGCGACAATGGTAGGGGCAGGGGAAGGAAGAGGGAGGAGGTGGTGGGAGTTGCAGCAGCTGTAGCGAGTTAAGGGAGGGGTCAAGGTTTGTAGATGCCTGCTATAAAGTGCCTCTAAGCTCGAGCCAGATCGAGCGTGGTTCACACAAAATTCAGGTCTCGGGCTTTGTCCCACTTTACTACTGGCAGTATAGATGGGTGATGTTGTGGAAGCTGCCGTAGTGGCAATTATGGATCATTTAGGGACATGGGATACAGATACCAATATAGGTGTTATCATATTCTTATCTTTTTTAATAAAGATACAAATATCCAATGAATGTGTAAAATGTAAAATCACATATTCAAAATACGAATACGAATGCATAATGAATATTCATATTTCATATACAAATATTTGACAAACGAATACGAATATTACACGAATATTATACATGTCCAAATTTAATTTAAAGTAATATGATTTTAAGTTCATAATAAATTTAATATATAAAAAGTGTATTGAATATTTTAATAATGAATATGTGCATAAAAATAACTAAATAATAAAAGAAAATGTAAAGATATAACTAATAATAAAAGAAAGCTTACCAAACTTCATTTCTTTGTGTACCATGTAAGTATTGGTATTATCCAAAATTTGAACATTCGTATTCATATTCATATTCGTATTTGTATTTGTATTCGTATCTTTCAGAAAACAAATATTCGTATACATATCCTTAAAATTTGAACATGTGTATTTGTCAAAATTGAGAATATCCATATTCTTATTCGATGAATGTTGAATATTCGTATTCGCGTGCGTATTCGCTAGATACGAGAAAATAGCATCCTTATCCTCTATTTGACAAATACGGATATGAAGGGATGCATATATATTAGTAGTCATTCTCATCTCTACTGATAGTGCATCAGGGGAAGGGGCACACCTGATAGATATAGGAGGTTGGGGGCTAATTAAACAAATGAATTAAGTAAATATCAATCCTAAGATTTGATATTGTTAAATTAACTCACGGAAGTGTTTAAATTAGTGGATTAACATAACATAGAGGTATGGTTGTAAACGGAAGTTATTTTCTTTGTTATATGTGTTATTCCCAACTATAGAACATTTAGAATTCGGTTTTCCTTGCTTTAGTCTTTAGAAAAAGAGCACGAATCCTCTACAGTACTGCACATGTCAGTTGTAAACAAGTGTGTGCCCAAAGCCGCTCGATAAAGATCGAGTCGTTCACATAAAATCTAGGTATTTTTGAGTCTTTACCGTGTGAACCGCTCGATCTTGATCGAGCAGCTCGTGACACTCCTCCTTTTATAGTCGGCCTCTACAATACTACATAAGATCCGTGCTCTTAAAAAAGTATAACATGCTTCAATACCGAGTATGCATGTTTATGATTGTTAAATAATGAAAGATAAAAGATAAATACTGCTTTTTTCAATCAAGTTGAGTTAACGAGATAAGCAAAATTGAACTTGAACTCAACTCAACAAGGGTATCGAACTCCCAAGTTTGAGCCAAGATTGTAGGCTGGTTAACGAGTGGATCTTGGGGATGTTTTAAAATAATTATTAAAAAATCGAAGGTAATTAAATAGGTATGATAAAAAATAATTTAAAAAATATGTATCAATCGGCACCTGAGGTGCTGATTTGGGATGCCTCCTCGAGATGGCCGATGGAAAACTGCCCAATGTTCCCTCTCCTAAATCCCTTATAAATATCCCCTCATTCTCTTCATTCTTCACACATCTATCCTCTCTCTCATTCTACATCTTCCTCCCTTAATCCTCTTCTCTCATTTCTCTCAATTCATATTCTAAAGCGCGATTTCATCTCTCTCAATCTGTTATTCTTATTCGAGTAAGAATAAGATTTTTTTTGTAGACCATTTTTTTAGATTTTTTTGCATGTTTTTATCATCAAAGGCGATATACTATTGCGGTGGACTATATTCTTTTCTTTTCGGATAACATTTCTGTTTGAAAACAAACGTCATTCTAGTAAATTTACAAGTATTAATTTTTTGTGACTGTAATCATTAAATCGATGTGCAAAATTAGATATATTTAAAGAAATTTAGTTCATTTAAATATAAATTCGTATTAGGATCTTTTATATATTACAATTACAATCATTTGTGTTTTAAACTTTTTAGGAAGATCTACCTCACAGAAGTTGAAAAAAAGAAGAAATTTAAATAGAATTTAGAAATTATTGTTAATATCAAATAGATTAAGTCCAAATACCTTATTATCATTGCTTGCCCCTATACTTATGTTTGGGCGTAGTCATGTATTAGTTACTTCTCATTTAGATTTGGAATCGAGCGCCGAGAGGGTCTCTATACATCGCTTGCAGGACTCACTGTGGTGAACACCAATGAGTTCCCTAAGATTGGACTTTTGGATTCCATCTCCGATGATTAGTATATTGTGCTTCACACTAGTAGCAATTTCTCATTTAGGGTGATTTTATCGGATTGCATGTACATATATATCTTTCAATTCTGTAAAGCATCCTTGCATGTAGAGATGGCATCCGAGTGATAAGACTCGTCCATGTCTTATTAAAAAAATAATATTTTTTTCTCATCTAAATAATCGAATAGTAGAGATGGCATCCGAGTGAAATGTAAATGATTGTTATTCCCTTATTTCATATAAACTAATCAAATCATGTATTTGATTCGTAGAGAAGGCATCCAACATCGCTCGTGTCTCTGATGATCACGTCGAATATATTGAGGGCAAGAAACATATGGTTATATTATCATACCAATTAGCATACCTTGATTTATTGGCTCGAGTATCTGAAGCCATTGATCTCTCGCTTGACCAGTACATACTTACATTAACGTGTAAGTGGTTGTATGAGGAATCAACATTCATTGCAGTACCAATTCACGATGATGAATCTGCATTAGCAATGATGAGTTCAATCATTAATGTGAGATTTATTCACCTTTTTGTAGAAGCTACCCCTTTTGCTATGGAAAATATGTCGTCATCATCAAGGTAAAATAATCACTTTTAAATTAAAGAATAATGTTATATTTCCTTTATCTAAACTGACATATATGTATTTGTTTTGGGGATTTTTGGGGATAATAACTTCCATATCATTAATTTCCGATCCTCGAAGCATCGTGCCAACAAAATGGCACCGTTGCCAGGGATATAAAATTAAAAAAATAAAAAACCCTAAATTTTCCTGCAACAACAAAATGACGTCATTGCCGGGGAGGCACGGCGAGGGTAATTAGGTTTCTCTTTTGACCTGCTATTCTTGGTTGTATAATTTGCCACATTATTCCAGTGTTCATATTCACTGCATTTGTTTTATTTTTCTTTCTCATATTTGATAATTGTATTTCTTACACATTCTCTTTTCTTTTCTTGCGAGGGCCCGCGGAGCGAAGAAGGCGATACAAGGAGAGCCGAAGCACCCAAGAGACATGGAGGCAGCTTGAATCTTCACCAAGCCGTAGGATAGCGTTAGAAGAGGAGAAGAAGAAGTGGAGGAGACGAAAAAAAAGAGAGAGAGTTTTTTTTCTAGCATTCGAACTCTTGTAAACAGACATTCATTTGTTGTAGGGTCTGTTTCACCAGGTGTCGGTGCACTTGGGGGACCTCACCGGTTTTATTTTCATCGCCTTGTTTTTCTTTGCTTCCCGCGGATTTTCTGAGCTACCTCTTGATTGCTTTAATTAAATTACTTGAGCCAGGTAATTAATTAGGTCCAAACACCCTGAATAAGAATTTCTATGCCTATAGAGTAGAGAGTAATTTGGACTTAGTTAAATTAACTTGTTCTCGTCCGTTAATAGAAGTTATCATCTAGGACGGTTCACTTGCATCATATAGGATAGTTTATTTGAATTCTGCGCGGATCACTTGCATGTAAGGTGCAGGCGACAAGGTTCGCATCTCTAACCTTTGCATGCATCATTGTTTATAATTGTGCATTAGCATTTCCGATCTCCTTCATTGTTTTCACTCACATAAGTTAAAAAAGAAATTGGACACTCGGTAGGCGATTCTTTGAAAATATTGTAATCAAGTGACAACTGCCAAAAATACGGGACTGATAAAGAAAACTCGATCCTAAAAAGATATACAAGGAAAAATCATTGTTTTGGGAAGAGTAACCCCCTCATTGTTTTGTTCGTATGTAGCGATAGAGCGACCCACACACTAGGATAGAGCCACGCCTGAACTATTTTCAGACTACTATCTTGGGTTAGTCGTTCTCCAGTGAGGATCTCTCTGGTAGCCGGTAAAGCGGCCCGTGACGTCCTTAACATATTGAATTGATCGGGTAGCCGATAAACGGTCCGCAATTCATATTGACTGGGAAAGATCTAACTTTGGTATTAGGCCAGTCTCCTAAGAGTTTTGGGTTCCTAACAGCTCGCTCTAACCGCTCTGGTAGATTGTATTCTCACCAAACTCTTAAATTAACAAGATAATTGAACGAACCTTCACGGTCTTCAATTTGAGTTGAGTTGGTGAACTGGTGGTTTGTATTGTGTTTGATTGCTTGTGTGCATACTCGATCCTTCTGTGCATTTGTGCCTTTTTCTCCATATGTTTTGACTTGACCCTCGTGTCCTCCCAATCCCCATCTTTTATTTCAGAGATGGCCGACTGGAGTTATTTCAATCTGATCTTCGCGGATACCTCGTACTCTCCAGACAATCCACCTTCCTTTTTCAAGGAGACTTTCCTCCTGATTTTTGTGCATATCCGCCTAACCCATTTTTCAGGAGTCAGAGGACTTTGATTTTCACCCACCCGCATCCAACCCACCCGATCCTGGGATTTTGGAGTCACCTTTCATGATTTCCACACTTAAGACAATGAACCAGATGATGGAGCATATGAATTTGAGGTTTAGAAATCTATTTAACATAAATACGAGAGAGAACGCTGCTCTATTGTTTGAGGATATGGATTCACTTGAGGATAATCATGAGAGCTTACAATCGCCCAAAATACATAAAAAATGAGAAAATTTTAAAATTCCAAAATGATTCTGGGAGACACATTATTGATTCATTTTGTGAGGAGAGGACCCAAATGCCTGATAGTTTAATTATTATTTAATTATTCATTAAGTTGTTTAATTATTTTAATAATTATTTATATAAATATTTAATTTACTACCTACTTATTTAATTATGTAATTAACCGTCTAATTATTTCTTAAATTAAAATAATTATTTAATTATTTAATTCTTATATTATTTTTTCCTTTCTCTCTCTTGTCCATCCCCTTCCTGTGCCCGTTTCCCCTTCTTCTTCCCCACCATTGCCGCCTCTTCTCTCCTTCCTTCTCGCCTTCGGCCGCCAATAGCCAAACCACCTCATCGTTGGGTCGTTCTCCTAACCAACTTCGGTGACCCTACCCAACTCCGATGATCGCACCACCTACCATGGCCTCCAAGATAAACACCCTATAAATAAACCTAACCCCCGTCGACATCCAGATATCCACCATTTCCTTTTCTTCCACAGCTCTGGAGCAAGAGGGTTTGTGATAGAGGTCTTCTCTGCCATGCGTCGAGCAATCGTGGGGAGCGAGGACAGGCGAGATCTTCCTCCAGCGTGCAGCTCAGCTCCGCCGTGAGAATAGCCCCTACGTCGACGTGCATAGAGGCAATCACACCTGGAGATCCCTGATCTCCAACATAAGGCGAATACATTCATCCAGGTTAGATTAATGTACCTTTCCTCATTCTTCTTCTTCTCTATTTCTCGTCTCAATCCTTCTCTTCTATCTCCCAATATCTCTTCTCCTACATCTCATCTTATATGTTTCGATCTTAAACCTTCAGCCAAAATTCATTCACTTCACTCATCCTTCCCAAGGTGAATCCCTTCCAGGTCCATAGATCTAAATCCACATCTCAACTTCACTAATTCCCTCAGTTATTTGGACCGAGTCTCGAACTCGAGCCAATCTCTTAAATTGTAGCTACAGGTACCGTAAATCCGGAGGTGAATCACCTGAAGATCAAGAATAAATTGCGCGAGCCCCGACCTAAGCCTTGAATCGCCCCCATTGTGATTGGAGCATAACCTCCACACGAGGAGCATCTTCCGTGAGAGCAGTCGTGATCGAAGAACGACTCAAACTGCAAATATCCACCGTGTGAAATTCGAGAATGACTGCCGCTCGAACTGCCGCCTCTGCCTCGAATACATGTGAAGAACTCCGCCGCTGCAGAAAGCATCGCTGCTCATGCTTGAAATGTGAACCACGGAGAACTAGACCCAATTCCAGAGGCCTTATCCAGATTGCAGTTCAACCATCCGATCATTCGATGTCGGATGGTGGAGATTGAACATCCATTTCCAAGTTAAAGGATGTATGCACGATGATCTGTTGATCGCACAATCTAGCGACTAGCCATGCATTGACAATAACAACTGTCGATTAGCCGAACATCGGCGATCCATATCAACTCACTGACTCACCGCCCACCGCTTTGGGTCACCAGATGTATAACATGTGAGGTCGATCATGTGCTTCACGTTTGCGAACCTAGATATTTTGGGTAATATTGCATGGCACCCCTGCTACATTTTGATAATTGCAATCAAGTCCAAGACGAGTTGATGCACTAGTGGATTTTGCACACTAGCCCGTGGAACTTCTTGATATAACGGACATGTCCCTAATAGGCATACTGCACGTGAAGCAATGTGGTTACTGGTATTTTTGCGCAGAAGCCTTTGTACTTTTGCTTATTTCTACACATGCCCCAAACTTCCTAAAAAATAACAAATATACCCCTATATATAGTATAATATACTCTATATATTTTATAATACATATAAAAGTACAAAATATAAAAATCTAATAAAAATAGGTATAAATACATAATATTATACTATATATTGCATTAAAATAATTTTGAAAAACTAAAAAAGATTTTCTATTTTTAATAAATCTTTTAAAAATAAAAAATATAACGAAATTTAAAATAATTAAAAAATGTATAAAAATTATATATAGTATATTTTTCCAAATTTATTACATAAAACCAAAAACAAATAAAAATTGAATATGAAAAATCATAAAAAAATAAAAAATACATAAAACTTGTAAAAACCATAACTTAGTCAAGAAAAACCACAAATATATGAACAATACCTGATTAGAAAGGTATTTTCATCTACTTTTTGATAAAAATAAAATAAAAATATTTCATTTCTATTTTATATTTCAAAAATAAAAAATAATTCCCAGATTTCAATAAAAATCTCATTTTTTCCTTAATATTAATTCATAATCCATAAAAATTCTTAAAAACCTCTAAAAAAATTCTTAAAAATAAGAAATAAAAATAAAATACATAAAAAATACAAAATAAAAATCAAATAGAAAATATATAATCTATACCTATATTTCTACATAGGTATATTAAAATCATAAAATAATATAAAAATCACAAAAATCAAAAAAAATTAAAAAATCATCTAAAAATAAATGAAAATTAGGAATCCCATTAAACCTTAGCTTTCTATATTTTTACCCTAGTTTCTAAACTATTTACCTCCTTAGGCTCATCACTCCCGTACTTGACACTATATACATCTAGTTTAGGACTATAAATAAAATAAAATCATAAACTTCTTTGCTAAAACAACCCGACCGACACAACGACACTATTCTTATTGTAGAATAGTATGAGGTTTGGGTTGGTTTTTATGATGGCATCGTTGTCAGGGAGGCAGTGCTAAATTAAACTGTAGAAATCTTAGGTTTAGAGTTTTCTCCTTCTTCCTTTTCTGCCATCTAACTTTTGTCATTTTTTACTTCACATCTTTTTATTTCTAATTTACCGAGTGTCGTGCACTTGGGGGAGCAGGGCACCTACTGAGGATTTCTCACGTCGTCTTTTCTCAACATTTTCTGCGGCTTTTTCGAGGCTAGGTGCTTGTTTAGGATTTTTGTTTTTATATTTTCTACAGTTCCATAGGTAGATTTAGGACACGTAACCTAGTTGTATGCTTGTTTACCTTGGTCAAAAATAAGAAAAGAAAATCCTTAGACATTTTCTTGAACAGATCCAAAAAAAGTGATAACCCTAAAATAAAATAGGGACTGATAATATATCTAACTTAAAATTAAACGTAACGGACTCCACGTCTTTTGGGAGAGCAATCCCCAACGAATGACTAGCATGTATTTTCCAGATTCGTGAGTGAGGGATGACCCATAAGGTTAGAGCCTAAGCTTAAATTTTTCGAAAAACTACTGATATGACAGTAGGTTGCTCTACTCTTCAGTGAGGACTCTCGAGTAACCGAAAATAGTCCGGGTTTCCTTAGGAGAGTGGGAGGTTTAGAGGACACTACATAAGACTCCATCCTCAAGTAAAACTGGTAGCCGAAAATGGTCCGTTACTTACTTCCATACCAGCTAAAAGTAGGTGATTAGTTGTTTAGACTAAGGATAGTTTTTCGGAAAGTTCAAGCACCTAGCAGCTCACGTAATTTGTGAAAGACTTTCTTTGCCAATAAACCCTAAAACTGAAAAGATTAACGATCAAACTTTCACGGTCATCACTGGTTGAGTTGGTGAATCCAGGATTTTGCTTTGCATTTGATTTTATGGTGTGAGTCTTATCTTTCAAATCTCTATCAATCAATAATCTCTCTTATCAAGATGATGGGTAGGTGATTGCTTCGGTTGACTCTGCCCGATCCTCTCTCCCGTGAACTCGCCCATCCATCTAAATCGGTTGGGGATGTCCCTCTTCCCAAACCAAAATCTCGTCATGTTCCAACTTCCAAGCATAACTCCGACCCTGGAAGCTCTCTTCCCTCTCCATCTTCTTCTCATTTTTTATCATCATCACCCACAGTTCGTGAGAACCCTCTTCTACAGCCGCAGTTGCATGTCAACTTGGAAGATTCTTATCTAGATTTTTTCTCCTTTCTAAAAGACATGGTTGGCAAAGGACCGCAACAACCGCAGACTACTTTGGTGGTAATAGATCAAGCTGTAATCAAAAGTGGTCTCCTAGCATCCCTTAACACGATGCAAAATCAGATAAGGGAACCGTAAAAGCTGACTTTCAAGGTTCATAACTATTTATAAAAAAACTCCAAATTGACCAAACTCACTTTTAAACTTTGTTTTATAACTAATACTATTTATTAAAAATATTAGAATAAAACAGTTGAGTTTTGATGTTTGGACCCCTTTGTCTATATGTACTATATGTAGAAACTTCGGATTTTCTAATTAATCATCCTTAACTCTGTTTAACTTAATTTCTTTTCTAAAGTGTTTTTAAAAATAAATAAAAAATATAAGAATATAACTAAAGTTAAAATGCCAATAATCCAAAGATACGAAACTGTGACCTAAATTTTTCGAACCTCAGAACTCAACCATATGGACTCTGAATTAGGCGTAGTCACTTTGAAAGTTTATATTATATAATTATCTACCAAATGACATTGATTTCGCTAAAATCAGAGTTAATATGCGAAAAGTGGATTTTGGAACCATATTGGTTTGCAATATACACTGTACTATAATTTATATTATTTAATATATGTTTTTTATTATAAAAATATACTTTACTAATATTCTAGTATTAAATTAAATAAAATAAATTTTATTTATTTATTATGTAGTTATTAAATATTATTTAATTATGCATTAAGCTGTTTAATTATTTCAATAATTATTTATGTAATTATTTAATTACTAATACTTATTTAATTATGTAATTAACCATCTATTATTTTTAAATTAATCTAATTAATAAATTTTTAAATTGTTTTATTCTATTTTATTTTTATTATTTTTTTCTTTCACTCTCTCTTGTTCATCCCCTTCCTACGTCGGTCTCCCCTTCTTCTTCCCCATCGTCGCTGCCTCTTCTCTCCTTCCTTCTCGCCTCCGGCCACCAATAACCTAACCACCTCGTCGTTGGGTCATTTGCCCAACCAACTCCGGTGACCCTACCCAACTCCGTTGATCGCACCAACTGTCGTGGCCTCCAAGCAGAACACCCTATAAATAAACCTAACCCCCGTTGACCTCCATATATCCGCCATTTCCTTTTTTCCACAGCTTTGGAGCGACATGGTTTGTGACAGAGGTCTTCTCTGTCACACAATGATGAATATGTGATTCATCACTCTAAAAGTTGAAAATATAGCTTTGTTCTCAAGTATTTAGCTGCATATTTCCACTTATGTTGCATAATTAGCATTCATGCATTATAAATAATATCTTCATTTTAGCATTAATATTTGCATTAAATAAGAAGACAAGATCACTTGTAAAAATCACCTGTAAATACCATATTTTATCTATTTTGTACTAACTCCAAATCTAATAAAGTCAACTCTATAGTGTATACATTACTAACACTAATTATAGAAAAATATCAAAAAATACTAACTTGTAAAATTGACCAATAAAACTTGAGTCCAAGTTTGAAACTAGGAGCCTTAAAATGTGCATATCTCTCTCATACAGTGTCTGATTTAGGTATATTTACCTTTAAAGTAATATACATGCAAATACCTTCGAAACAAGACCAATTTCATTAAAATTGGAGATCATATGTGAAACTTGGGTATTGGGCCCCTATTGTATATTATACATATTGATCTTTTTGCCCTTTATTTTTTTCTTTTTATTTTCTTAATTAATAAAAATCCAAAAAAATATTTATTTATAAATATTCCTTCCATATTTTCTCTATTTTTATTTTATTTTTTTTAAAATGATAAAAAAATTACAAAAGATAAAAATACGATATTTTATGCCTATAAGATACCACCCAAAAATACACTTTGCACATATGACTTCTTTTGATTTTCAGCCCTTCATGAAAGTTGTAGATCTCGTCGAGACGAGAAACTTTCATGTTGACCACATTTGATTTAACTCTTTTTGTTATTTATTTTTAATTTTCTTTACATTTATTTTTAATTTTTCTAGGTGCGACACATGGCTGTTCCTGGAGCCGCCACGTGTCACCCCATTTATTATTATTATTATTTTCAGATTTTATTTTGATTTATTATTTATTTTAATTGTTTATTTATATTTATTTATTTATATTTCATTCTACTTTTATTTTCTCTTTATTTAGGAGCCTAGTTATATTACTTTATTTATTTATTTCCCTTTTCATTTCTTCTTCTTTACTTGTCTTCCACTCCAAGCCATCAACTCCACACTCCTCCACTTTCTCCGTCTCTTTTCCAACTTCCTCCTCCTTTATATTCATATATCCTCCATCATTTTTCATCATCCGTCGTTTCGAGAGAAGTGAGGTCGAGCCCTTTAACCTTCAGGTGACAGCTGTAGTAGACGAGTTGAGCGACGACAAGCTCAAGGTGAGATCCGGTGGTCCGCACCACCGTCACGAGTTTCTTCGAAGCTCGTCCAGCTTCTTTGCTCTGATTCTGCCCGCAGCTGAGCAAGGCGACGATCGGATTTGAGGTCTAACTCCTCGAATACCGGTGAATCACAGGTAAATTTAACCCCTCTCCTTTTCTTTGTCTTTTTTATCTAACACAATTATTGTTGATATTTTATTTCATCCTCATAATCAACACCATCACCACCATTTTATTTCCACATCTTATTTCCTGTTTACAAAGAAAAAAATTACAAAAAAATTATTACAAAAAAAAATAAATAAAATAGAGAGCAGGACTCCCAATCGCCCACATGCTTCTAGACCTTTGTTCAACCTCCTGCATGCCACCACCCTTCCATCGTTGGCCTCCCGCAAGCGGCAGTGCCCTTGTACGTCACGCAGCCTTCCAACAGCAGGCCCTCCACTAGCCTACACCCGCACGGTGCCACCGCGTGCCAGCCAGGCCGCCATCTCCACCGGGGCCGCACACGCCGCCCACGATCGCACGCTCTGCACTACACGGCCGACCCACGCCGCCTCTTCGTCCAGCCGCACGGCCCTCGATGTTGCTCCCTCCTCCGCACGTTCCAGCCACCACACAGCCCCATCGCCAGCCTCCAGACCACCAGCCGCCCAGCTCCGTCGCATGCGCGACGCTCCTCACCAGACGTGCCCGGACGCCTAGCCCACTAGCTCTGCACGTGGCCGCTAGCCAGGCTGACGCTGCCCCCCCCCCCCAGCTATGCGCGACCACCATCTCCATCCCTTCGCAGCGACACCGCGCCGACCAACCACCATACATCATGTCCTCCGCGCCTCCAGTGCTCTGCCCGACGCCACCGCCCTAGTCGCTCCACCACCTCGCATTCCCTAGCGTGGGGAAGGGGTGGGTTGCATTTTTGGAACCCACGATATGCAGGTCTATTTTATTTTTTTATTTTTTTTGTGAAAATTGCACTTTTCAGTTTTCTTTATTTACAAAATTGTCCATGTGCATAGGTTGCATTTTCAATTTCATTTTTTGTATTCCACAAACACCCCTGACTTTGTGCATTAATTTGGACAGTCATCTAGCGTCATTTTATTTAATCAAAAATAGATTTTGTTCAACAACTAATTCTTTATTATTTGGGTATTTATTGGGAGTTTTTAGATCATTGGATAATTTTTTTAAAAATCAGAGTTTAAAATTAAGTGATATTTTACCCATATAAGCACAGAAAATTATATAGACATATTTTTTGTTCCGAAAATTAAAAAAATAGAGACGATGCGTATGAATGTTCTTTAATTGTTGTCTAAGTTTCATCGAAATTGGTGTTTTCTTTTACATAAAATAAATTCCTTAGCGATTTAGGTAAATGATTTTTAATTAAATCCATGGATATCATTTTTGAGAAATTTCAAGTCTCTTAGATTGCTAACTTAAATATCTATTTGAGATAATTTTTCTTTTGGATAATTTAATTTCATGGATTTAGTAAAAATTAAATACTAACAGCCACTCTATTTTCAGTAAAAAAATCATAAAAAAATCATAAAGTGTCAGAAAATTCCAAAAAAAATAGTGTGGCTTACCTTCATCATAATTCCCTTCCAGTTAATTTTTTCATATTTTTTTCATTTTATTTCTACGAAAAAATACATAAAATCCCAAAAAAGTTTGCATTTTTCATTTGTGTATCTTAAATCCAAAAATTCCAAAAAAATACATTTTGCATTCATCATTGGATTATGTTTTTTAAAAAAATATAACTTGGCTGATTTAGATTAATTTCACATTAAAATTAAATTGGCTAATTTGTGTATTTTCTTGTTAACTTAATTCAATCACATTTGTGCATGTGCATTTTTATTGTATAAAAAATTTAAAAAAATCCCACTTAGAAAATCGTGAGCTAATTCACCAAACTTGATACAAAGTTGTTTCTTTGCCTCCTTGAGTCGACCCAGGGGCTTGCCCAGGTTAAAAATAAATAAAACCACGCATTATTCGATTCTTCTATTTGTGTAGTTAATTTTTGATCGATTCCAATTTATCTGACTGCAACGTCAAATGGCACCGTTGCTGGGGAGGCAAACGGCTTAGGATCATTTTAGAAAAATAGGTTTTGGTTTTCCATTCAATCGGTTAGTCTGACCCCAGAACCCACTTGTACTTATTCCATTTTTCCAATTTTTCCATTTTCTTTCTATCTCTCTCTGAAATAAATTTCATCTTTTTGTGCGAGGACCCGGTGGACTTGGAGCG
This sequence comes from Ottelia alismoides, assembly GCA_037367405.1. Lineage (NCBI taxonomy): Eukaryota > Viridiplantae > Streptophyta > Magnoliopsida > Alismatales > Hydrocharitaceae > Ottelia > Ottelia alismoides. The sequence goes on from JAZKJV010000414.1 coordinate 1,029,306, forward strand.
GCTTTCTTGAAGTCGACGCATCTCGAAGAGCATTGGAGGCTGGCAATTCATGGATCAAGTCGACTGTTGACACGCCAAAGAGATTTTCATTTTTGTTAACTTGTAAAAAAGTGTCTTTAATTACATTGGTTCTCGTTTGGGTTCTCGCACGTGTCATTAAATACTAAAAAGATTCTATGTGTTGTGTGGTTAATTTAAGTAGGATAGGACCTGCATCCGCAGCTCTTAGAGCTTTCTTAAGACTGTTTGTGCTCGTAATATTTAGGACCACACTTCACCGTTAAAAGACTCATTTAGACCACAAAAAACTTAACCAAATTTAACTTGTTTTAGCTCGCTAATAGAACTGCTTGTGTAGGAGCAGGTTTTCGTTGCTTGCATTTCATATAGTGTAAAATTTAATCCAGTATTGCATCCCATATTGTAGAGAGTTGGAGGCACTGTAAGTCTTCTTACTCAAGCATTCATCATCGTTTTCTCAATTGCATCGGCTTTTTCTTATTCTCCCTCTCAGTTTTTCTAACATAGGATAAAGGAATTGGGACTGGACGGTAGACGTGATTGCTTGTGTGGATTAATTACAGTGACAACTAATCTCTAAAATCAGGACTAGTAATTGAATTGGAACCAAAAAATGACTAAAATTTAACCCTTGTTTGCGAGAGAGCAACTCTGACCTTGATTTCAGGCTGAATGAGGGTACAGAGTGTGTGTGCACACACTAAGGCAGAGCCAAAATCCCCACCTTCCATATCACGTACCCCGATCCTAGCAAATATCACAAGCTGAACTATTTGGGGTTTGACTGACCAGTGCCAAGTAGCCTCCGCCTGCTTCAGTAGGTGGATAGGGGTGAAATAGCAGTGCACCGCGACAAGTTGCTAGTAACCCTCTGGGGTGAAGTTATAAGCCTTGTCAACCTCCGCCTACTTCGATAGATAGATAGGGGTAGGTCCTTGAACTTCTCAGCTGGTGATAGGAGCGAAGAAAGGAAGAGCATTGGTATCTTAGGCGACAGGTTAAATAGGGGAGACGCATCCGGCTTTGAGCAGACTTCCCTATAGGTCACGTACTCTGTCTGAAAAATCACACTTAAAATCAACTAGGAATCAGACCCGACTTCGGGTCCTTCACTGTGTTGAGTGTGAACTCGGGGTTTGCTCTTGTGTTTGTCTTTGTGTTTGTCCGTGTGTGTTGTCCTGTGAAATTGCACGTTTTCTACCTCGATCTGCTTACATTCATCCTTTCCTCCTCAAGATATCAGGATATTGGTCCCCATACTCTGTGACCTCTGGTCATTCCTCCTCGACCATATACCATTCATCTTCCCCTTCTCTTTCTTCCATTTATCCTCTGCCATCCACGGGATACACATACTCGTGGTCGGTTCCACCTCGACCCGATTATGAAGTCAGAGCTTTGACTGACTTCTCCACTTCTTCGTATTTCTTACCAACTCCATATTCTAACACTCCGGATCCACTTCCATCTTTGGATGACTGTCCTTATTCTCTAGAGCTTGCTGGAATCAATGAACAATAGAAGAGCAAGCCACTGCTGAAACAGATGACTGGCAGAATTACTCACTCCCACATACCTCATTCTCACCTCAAGTAGGGACTAAACAACAATTCACATATACACCTCTCGACTTGACCTTAGGGAAAAACAAGGTCGATAGAGGAGAGGCATGCACCTTATGATCTTCCTGACTTGATTGACCCAAGTAATCAAGCCTACATTAACCAGCCTTCATAGCACACATTCGAAGAACCTACACATTCACAGGATTGGACTCATGAGCTAGACATACGAGATCTCGTTCATTGACTTCGTTATATGAGGCTCCGACCAATATCTGCCACACAGATGGTCCATAATTGACTCAGAATGACATGCCAGAGTCTAGGTATGTTGAGTATGAGACCCCAATATCTCAACAGTATCCTCCAAATGAACAAACTTCCCCCATGATTTGCCATGATAACATTTTGGAGGATGACATTTCTCGACTTATCACGAAAAATGAATCATTTGGTGCCAAGTTGAGAGATGTAACCGACATATTGCACTCAATTTCTGCCAGCTTGGGAATGAAAGTGGAAAAAGAAGTAAGTAGAATTGATGTTGAAAACCGAGCGAGCATTAGGGAACCCATGCATTCTGTACAGCTGGAGTCAATTCTACCTCCCTCTTCTACTAACCACTTACCCTCCAATCTAGAGTCTGATCATTCATCAACCATAAACACCAAAAAACTGAAAAATCTAAAAAGATCAAAAATATAAAAAAATCAGAAAAAATCATAAAAATAGAAAATGAAAAAGACTTAAAAAATTGGATCCTACCCTAAGGGAAGCACTCAATGAGAAATTGATTTCTAAACATCCCTTACTAAAGGCCATAGATCACTTCCTCGACCTCAAGAGATTTGTAAAGAGTAAATTGATGCCTAAGAGGTCAGACAACAAGAGGACAAGGACTGAGAGACATATAGTGTCTAAGGCCACCTCCTTGGTGATGGGGAGAAAGACCAAGAGCTGCAGAGTGAAGTGGTTGCATGGGTTGAATGTGAAATCAAAGACACTCTCTTTACCCATGCAAGAAGCGATGATGATTCTCCGATAAATATCCTCCCAACCTCTATGTTTGACAAGCTCAAACTCATGCCAATCAGAAAGTCAAGAGAGATCGTTTAGCTGGCTGATCGATCTATCAAACAGTCGAGAGGAAACATTTCCGTCATCATTACTTACCAAGGTGCTCTACTCCAGGTAGATTTCACAGTCATTGACATTGAGTACTGAGGAGAGTTCTCCCAGTCTCCCATTATTCTCGAGAAGCCGTTCTTAGCCTTGGCTAAGGTGACTATAGATTGCGAGACTCGGGAAATCAATTTTACAGCATTGGGAGCGCTCTGACCTCATCCATTCTTTTATATACTTTACTCTAAGGTGACCTGCATATCCATAGACAGTCAATACCACCGAGAGATAGATGAGCCACGTCTCTCTATTACACTTGAGTTACCGAGTTTCTGGATGACCGTTGGTTCATAGACTCCCTACACCTCCACTTCACCAACTGCTTGTACCACCACCGTGACAGCTTCTAAGGAGGACTCATAACCTAAAGTTGCCATTGAGTTGGACACAATTTTTGCTGATTGTCTTGACCATTTTAATGATCCGACACAAGAGCCCAATAATGCCAAGCCAACTGAGATCACTAGCACCTTTTCGAGACATGATCTGACCCTGCAGGATTATTACAATCTATGTGGTGACTCGTCTGATGAGGAACCCATGGTCAACACCGCACCACATCACAGACCTTCAAAGGAAACTACTAAGACTAAATTGACTCCACATAAAAATACGGTTGCTTCCTCCTCTAGTCAGTTATCTAGTGAGAGGAAGTCGAGAATAGATTCCTTGAGGTGTTCCTATGAACCCCTCAAGGCGCATCGCTCTCCACTCCCTCTTAATGATTCGGGTTCTAGAAAACTGACCAATAAAGTTTCCTTCAACATTCCTTTGAAGGAATTTTCAGAGGAATCCTCACGGGGTCCGGATAAGGTAGTTTATATGAGTGGACTCAATTCGGTTATTCTTAAGCTGTATCTAAGAAAGAAACCATGTGTCGACCCTCGTTGAGTGATCTCTTCACCTCACTACTATTCATCTGAGGTTGATTCCGACAGCGACACACTTGTATATTCCTCACCCCCTCGTTCACGCAAGAAGGTTCGCCACAAACCTTCTTGATCCTTGTATATTCTCAATCCTCCTTGTATATATTTTCTTTCCCTCCCTCCCCGGTATTCGAATCACTCGCCCCGACTCCATATCATTTCATTTTGTGGCTATACTTAGGATGACCAGATCCTAAGTATAGGGGGAGAGTAACCCGAGTCTCTTCATCAATCTATGTGCATTCTCTCGATCTCATCGGTTCTTACACTCACTCTTGTCCTATACTTAGGCTTACCATAGCCTAAGTATAGGGGGGACCGATGCTCGCCATGTATATACTCATCCATTTCCCCTCTTGACCTCGTCCGCCCCATTTTTGTTATTCTTCTACACTTAGGCTACCAGAGCCTAAGTATAGGGGGGCAGAGCGACTTCTATATATTTTGTTATTTTAGTTCTCCTACACTTAGCACGAGCTATATCTTTTTCCTCGCTTTTCGTGCTAAGGACATAGCACACACTAAGTATAGGGGGGCATGTATATATTACATATATACTTTACCCATAGCTCGTACTTTCGTGTATTTTCATGTATTTTTGTATATATTATGCAATAATTATGGATGGATAAAAATTGAAAAAATAGGTTGACCAGAGCCTAAGTATATGGGGGGACTGATACCCACCATATATATACTCATCCATTTCCCCTTTTGACCTCGTCCGCCCCATTTTTGTTCTTCTACACTTAGGCTGACAGAGCCTAAGTATAGGGGAGTGGAGCGACTTCTATACATTTTCCTATTTTAGCTCTCCTAAGCTTAGCACGATCTATGTCTTTTTCCTTGCTTTTTGTGCTCTGAGGACATATCACACGCTGAGTATAGGGGGCATGAATATATTACATATATACTTTATCCATAGCTCGTAGTTTTGTGTATTTTCGTGTATTTTGGTATATATTATGCAATAATTATGAGTGGGTAAAAATTAAAAAATAATATATACTTGTATAGTATATTGTATAATACTTGTAAACCTTTTGTAAAAAAATGTAAACTACATGTATACTATTTCTAAAAATTTTTGTATACCAGAAAATTAAAAAAGATTAAAAAAAGAAGAAAAAAATAAAGGCTTGTTATTTACTCTTGCATATCATCCTTGCTTTTCAAAAAAACATCTTGCACTTCATCCATACAGCATGTCATCTGCGTCTCATCTGCATATCTAGCATATGCAATGTGAAAAGTTAGTGGGTTCTGAACGAAGTTATGAATAGATGTCGAGGATGGATTTGATTTGACCTTAATATACCTAATTTCAGAGGAACCTTATAGGAACTGGAGTTAAGATTTTTCAGGTCAAGTGACTTAATTCTTTGAGTCTGCAAGTCTATGTTCACATGTCATCTTGATTGGTCTAAGTAGAATATTTTGTACACATGCACGATTCTTTAAGACAGTGACCTAACTTGGACAAGCACCATGCACGTATCTCTTCATTGATGAGGTGGGGAGGAGGTAGAATCCTTTAGCTTGGAGTATCACACGGGTGGAAACATCCGTCTTCCTCTAGGGAGAGTAGTGCATCTCAACCTAGTCTAGTGGTATTGATATCTAAGGACGGGATGTTGTGGGTTGCAATAAAGCTTCAAATAATTGATAGTCTACTGGCTCAAGAGGAAAAACTCCTGATGTACATATTGCACCTTGTATATAGTTCAAAAAAAAGAAAAAAAAGAAAAGAATAGAAAAGAAAAGAGAGAACTCCAAAAATGGACAGGCTTGATTGAAAATAAAATGTCTGTCGGAGTATGTATATTTGCAAGAAGCCTGCAACTGGATGACATGGCTACACTGGTCAAGCATCCTAGGATAGCCACCTACACTGGCTACCATCTATTCTTCTCTCCACCCCCTCTTCATGAGCCGATCGCACTTGAACTTAGAAGAGAATACCCCCCTCCTCGAGGAAAGAGTTACTGGATCGGGGAATTAGAGTTACCTTATTAGAGGAGGCTGATTCTTGGCCATTTCTGATGTGGAGAGCTATATTTCACTTACAAGGTACAAGTAAGATTCATAGTCATCAGAAATTTGCGTATGAGGATTTGTTCTGACCTGACTATTGAGGCATCTTGAATAGAAGACTTGTGGAACTCAAAGTCTATTTTGTCTTAAATTCAAATCCCAATAAGGTTCCACCACACAATTAATCCAAAGGTCGAGTAAAGCTCCATTTTCACCTTTTGTTCATGACCTTGGTATGGAACCCAAAATCATTTCACTTTTGCATTTCATTTTAGTTGCACGAGGACGAGTGATGACACAAAGGCCCGAGCGACTAAGGCAATCAGGTATCTAAGACGGTCGTTGCGACCTCAATCACTCAGATGTGTCGATCAAGAAAAATGAACCACTTAAGAAGGATAAAATCAATCAAAACTCAAATAGCGGTCCTGCTGTGTGATTAACCTGGTATAGCACCCAGGGTCGAACTCAAGGAACACGGGTTGGCCGAGAGGCCTACGAAGTAGTAAAAATAAAGAAAATAAAGAAAGAAAATATTTTTAGTGGTTTTTAATTATTTTTATATTTTTTTGGATTTTTTAAGTAATTAAGAAAATAAGAAAACAAAGAAGGCACACACTTCAACAAATTATTAAAAGCACTAAAATTCAACCAAAAATTCAAACAAAAAATTTTTTATGTATTTTATGTTTTCTTGTGTTTTTGGTAAATTTTTGATAATTTTCTGATGTTTATTTTATTTTCTAAAAATCAAACAGTGGCAAAGATAAAGGGTACTATCCAGCCTAGCCAAAAAGCCCTACATAAAATATCTAAGAGCCTTAAAATGGCTTGGAGGTAATTTTCCTGTAAAGTAGATAAAACAAGGAAAATTTAGGTACCAATTTTATTGTTTTTGGATTTTTAATTTATTTACTAGAATTTTTATGGGTTTTTGAGTGTTTTTAAGTTTTTAGTGGTTTTTAGTAATGAAAAATAGCCAAAATTGGCTAGAAAATCAAAGTAAGTAAAATAAACAGTAGACAATTTTTATAGAATTTTTAAGTGAGTTTTTATATTTTTTGTGTTTTTTCAAACTAGACAGTGGCAAAAATAGATGTTTTTGAATTTTTAAAAAAATCAAACAAAATCAAAAATGTCCTCAAAAATCTACAAAAATCCTACACCATGGCAGGAGCCATGTGTCAAATTTTCGTTGGATTTGGAGGTGATTTGATATTTTATTCAAAAATAAAAAGAAGCAACAGTTCACAGGGACCTTTCTGCAATTAAAGCAAAGTTCTGGACACCTGGAACAACAACCCTGAAGAGTATAGGTACAGGAGTGCAAATTACCCTCCAGGCCACGCACGATACGCGTGACTCAGGCCTGGAAGGACCAAATTGCAATTCCTATTTGTAAAAGTATGAAACGTAACAGGGCGAAAGTGCAGGGTCAAAAATGCAAATACACCAAATAATCACGTGTCGATGCACGTGTCCACAACAGGTAGGGGTATAAATGCAAATAGAATAAAGATAAGGGTCCACAGTGCAACTTTCCCTAAAACTAAACAACTAGCTTTTATATTTACAGGACTAAAACAAAATGCATAATAGAAAGGGGGCCTAAGAGCAAATTACCCCTTTTATTAACGTCGACGGCCGGATGCGTGACGCGTGGCGGATCTGACGACTGAGGACGAGGCGCCTTTGACCTTGCGAACGTTGGGCTGATCGACGTCTGAGGGCGCTCCACGTGGCGATCGGACGGCTCTGGTTCTCTGGAGTCAAAACCCTCGTGTATCAGACGGAGGGGAGGAGGGCACGTGGCGAATCTGACGGATGAGGCTAGCTGGTTCCTCTCTCTCCGCGCGGATGGTCAAGATCGACCCTCGGGACGATCGGACGGTGACACCTCGCCTAGGATGGATGGCTCAGATGATAACTGGGGCGATGAGGACGATCTGACGGTCGGCGAGGATCCTGGAAGAACTGGTCGCCGGCGACTTCCGCCGGCCCTCTGTGCGCGCGGTGGTCCTCGTCTGATGCTCCTGAGGTGCGGGAAAGCTTCGCCGGAGGCGAGGAGCTCCAGAGAGCTCCGGTGACGTGAAAGAACTGGAGTTGCTGTGCCCAGAAGTTCCGACCTCCAGATGAGGTCGATAGGCCTGGATACCTGCACAGGAAAGAAGCTGGGTCGAGGGCAAACTGCCTCGACCCGTCAGAGCGGGCGGAAGGTGGAAGGTGAGGTGCTATGGAGGCTCTCCAGCGAGCGGCGGAGGGGGCAGAGCCGATACCCTGCTCCGGGGCGAGCCAGGGGGAGTGAAGGGTCGGAGAAGGTGGAGAGGGGTCTGGCGGAGGTGATAGCGGTGTCGAATGGTCGAGTGGGTGGACGGAGACGGCTGGCGGAGGCGGCGGATCTACGCTACTGAAAATTGAAAAATCGAAACCTAAGCTAATCTACCGGCTAAAGAAGCTACCTGATGGACGCATTCGACTGGGCTGGAGCTGATGAAGCTCCTGGTCATTGCCTGCAAGGGGCCGTCGAGTCCCCGAGGCTGAGCGCGCTCACGGCGGCGCACGGCGGCGTTTACCACCGGATGAGTGACTCCCGGCTTCCCGGGCCTCGCTGCTACTCCCACGGCCACGGCTGTCACTCAGGGACGATGGAGGAGGTCACAGGCACCGAGGGGAAGATCAAAGATGGAAGAATTAGGTCGCCGGTGACGACTATAAGTATGGTGGGGGATCCGGGAAGAAGGAGGTCGGGCGAGGTGCTCATGGCTCGGATCCACCAAACCCACCCCGGGTGAGGGTCCTGGATGATGGGGGAGTAATCGGGGCCTGGGGTTTGGGTTAATGGCGGTCGGGTCTGACGGGAAGAAATTAGAGAAACGGGTCGGGCAGGACAGACCCGGCTCTGGTGGTCCTGGGGGGAGAGTTGACCGGGGGTCAACAATCCCCCGTGGACCAATCAGAGCCCGCCAAGCACGAAATTTTTATTAATTTATTTTAGGGTAGAAAATGATCGAATTAATAAAAACTTAAAACATGAAATATTTTTATTTTATTTTTTTCTATTTTTTAGTGATTTTTAATAATTTTTTCGAAATAAAAATAAAGTATTTACATAGTAGGGTTAGATATAGGTATATATACACTATAGGGTTTTTTATTTTTGATTTTAAATTATTATTTTTATACAATTTTATTCCCATTTTATATTTTATTTATTTATAATATAAAATAAGGAATAAAAAGGTATTTTTATTTCATTTTTATTATTTATATACATAGGTAAAATAAATATATATATTCATTGATATAGATGGTATATGTACAATGTATTTTTATATTTTTAATTTTGCTATTTTTATTTTGTTTTGATTTTAATTGATTTTATTTTATTTATTTACAATATATATCATAGACTATTTACAAGAATTATAAAAATTAATTTTGTATATTTACAAGGCTAAATAAATACATAGGTGTGGTTTATGTACATGGTGAAGGTGATGTTTTTGTTTCCTTTTGATTTTTAACTTTTTCTTTTGTTTTTATATTTATAGATATATACAAGTATTTACAAGCATATTTCAAGCTATTTTTGGTGAGGAAAATATTTTTATTTATTTACATAAATATTTACACATGAGCCCCTATCTCCCTCTACTTTGGCTTTTATGCGGTCAGGCCCATGCTGAGCCCTCCCTTGGGTTAGGTTGCTCAATATTTATTCTAAATATTTCCCTCTTTTTCTTTTTAATCTTTATTCTTTTATTTTTGCACAAAAACATGCTAATTATAGGTTTTTACACAATGCATGCTTTTGGTAATTATTCCTATTTACACATATCTACATGTATTTGCAAAGGTTTTTGTAGCTAAAATATAAGAATAAAGAGTGATGAATGGGTATTCATCACCCCCCTATACTTAACTTTGCTAGTCCCTTAGCAAACACTTATTTGAAAAAAGAAGTGAAATAGTAGAAAATAAAAAGAAAAAGAGGATGTACATGGATCAAGGTTGATTATTAAACTTGCCTTCATTAAATTGAGGTATGGAGCTCGATCAGATCTTTGAATTATTGATGTGTTGGAACCTTATTTAGACTTAAGCTTAAAACTCAACAACCTCTAAGTTCCACTAATCTATAACCAAGACTCCTCAATGCTCCAGATCAGAACAAGTCATCAATCACAAACCCTGAAGACCATGAATCTTTTCTTGTCCTATGAATGTGAAGTCTAAGCTCTCCACCTCAGAAATGGCAACTTGACAACCCTCCCCAACAAGGTAACTCTATGACCTCAATCTGGCCACTCTTTCCTCAAGGAGCGGGGTATTCCCTTCTAATTTCAAGTTCAACCGGCTCAAGAAGAGGGGGAAGAAGAGAATGGGTCAAGGCCAGTGTAGCCAAGTACCCTTGGGAGCTTGACCAGTGTAGCCAAGTCTCCCTGCTGCAAGCTACAACAGGTTGATCATGAAACCAAGCTTTGCTTATTGCACTCTATATACATACTCCGGTGGGATTATCATTTTCTCTCAGACCCACCACTTTTTTGGAGTTCTTTTCTTTTCTTTTTTTTTCTTTTTTTTTTCAAGTGCATCTGTACAACATATACATGTGCAGCATATATACAAGGAGTTTTTCCTCTTGAGCCAGTAGACTATCCCTCTTTTGAAGCTTTATTGCAACCCACAACTCCCGTCGTTAGACCTCATGGCAACCAGACCAAGTTGAGACGCACTTCCTTCACTAAAAGAAGAAGAGAGGTTCCGCCTAGAAGTACTACCCTCATATGCTACCCCAAGTCAAGGAAGACTGCCTCCTCACCACCTCATCCGTAGAGAGCTCGGTGCATAGTGCTGATGTCCAAGTAAAGCCATAATCTATATGAGCCATGTGTTGTTGTTAAGTGCTCTACTTAGGCTCATTGAGATGACATGTGATCATAACCTAGTGGACTCAAAGAATTAAGTCACCATGGACCTGAAAAGCCTTAAACCTAAGCCCTATAAGGTTCCTCTTAGAAATTAGGTGGATTAAGATCTTAATCAAGCTCCATTTCTCAATTTGATTCCAGGCTAGTTTAAATGTCAACTATCATCCAGAAAAACTATATACATATGTACAAAAGATTCTTATTTACACAAACTTTTACAATCATGCAAAATTTTTGAAAAATGTTTTGAAATCATGAATGGATGATGCATGAAGTGCAAGTTTTGCAAACAGATATTTACACACATTTACACAAGATTTTTGCAAACTTTTGATTTTCAAAACATTTTGGAAAAATTTTGTACAATATACATAATTTTGATACTAAAATATTTACACAAGCTTTACACAAAAGATTTTTGAAATCATTTTTACAAAAATAATTTGTACACTAGCTATTTATGTGCAAATAAAAGAAGATTATGTACATGAAAAATTTTTAATTTTTGTGGTGTTTTAGCCATTTTATTTATTAACACACTCACACAAAGTGCGAGTTATGGCTAAAGTATATATGAAATATATACACACCCCCCTATACTTAGCTCGAACGATGTCCTCAGAGTCAAGAGCGATGAAGAAGACATAACTCGTACCAGGTATAGGGAAGTGAAAAGAAAGGCTATATACAAAGACGAAGAATGAAAAAGAAAAATCAAAAGGAGTCTCGGGTCTCCCCCCTATACTTAGGATCAAGTAATCCTAAGTATAGCAGGCTGTATACTAAGGGAAAACCGAGTGGAGAATATACAGGGTCTACCCCTCCTATACTTAGGGTGAAATATCCCTAAGTATAGGCAGCAAAACAGGGGTAGCAAGACACGAAGAAAATCTCGACTATATACAAGAAGGAGGACATCACTCCCCAAATACTTAAGGTGGAGAACCTTAAGTATAGGCAACGACAGAAGTGATGGAACAGAACGAAGAACAACCCGGTGTTTTCACCCCCCTATACTTAGGATGAGCAATATCCCAAGTATAGCAAAGATAATCCTAAGCGAGACCTGGGGTGAAAACAAGAACGGAAGAAAGAAGGATTAAAATAAGACGAAACACGTATATACAAAAGAGTACAATGTTGAGGTGCCTCTCAACAAGCGCTAGATTTTACGCCCCTAGCTGGGCGCAAAGGCTAGGACAATGCAGTATCAAGGTTCAGGACGACATCGGTAAGTCGAATGCCGTACTGTCGCCGCAGTCTCGGTGTGAGAATAGCGACGAACTCAACAGTGTAAAGTAATACACCCAGGTAAGCAATCAGGCGGGCGTCTGCTACCAGCCAAAGATATGAGAATAAGTGATCGGGATCCGATAGCACAAAAGAAATCGTCGGCTCTGGATCAGACTGGAGTGAGAGTGTGGAGCCGAAGTAATCGAACGTGGAGAAAGATGGATCAATAATAGAATCCTCCACGTTAATCAGTGTCTCAAACAAGTGTGGACAATCAGGATCAGGAGACTCTCTAAACAGACTGATATCCGATGAATAGAATAGAAGAAGATCATGCAGATCATCGAATATCTCCAAGATAGGCTCGTCCTCGCGAGGGTCGTCGAGGTGAGAAGAATCAGAATCAGAAAGATCTAAAGACTCGGTTCCGTGTTCCGCCAGATCGGAAACACTCTCAGCAGGTGAAACCAAGTACTCATCGAGTGCGGCATCCTCCCGCAGATAACCCTCGGGGAGAGATGCAAGATCAGAAGTGAGTAGAGGAGGACCAGGATCTGGATGGGAATCTGCGCTGCTATCAAGTATCCACTCGGTGCACCAGGCTGCATCCTCATCGGAAGTGTAGTTCTCGGCAATCTGGAAGCAGGAGAAGGTACTGGTCAACACCGCGGAAGCTGGCAAAGTGTCTGCAACTGATCCTCGCTCTGCGGCTATGCTGGCTGTCAACTAGTCCTCAACAAGTGTATCTGTCCCGTCAGAGTAGAGGACAAAAGGCTCGAAGACGGGACTCTTTATGTCTGTACTCTCAAACTGATGTCCTTCCTCGAGCTGTGGCTGCTGGGCTGAGTTCTGGTGACTGTCTGCATCCAAGAAGTGTCTCTACAGGAAGGAAACTGACTCCTCTGGGGCTGGAAACTGAAGTAGCTGAGTCAATGGCTGTAACAGCTGTGGCTCCTCCGGTTCCTGGAGTATCAGAAGATCTGATATCCAAGACTCGTCGACTGGAAACTCTGGGGCTACCTCGAACTCCAGCTGGAAAACCAACGGGAACTCATGTAGACTCTGGGTCCGAACCTCTGCTATGGAAGTCATCTCCTCTGTCGGTGGTGCTGTCAGCTCCAAGTCCTCGGGCTGGTGTGTAGAAACTGTCTCATCATGTAAAGTGACACACCGCACTGGTACCGCATCGTCCGCATGTGTTGTCCCAACCAAGGCATCTCGTGCAGAAGAACTCTGTGCAAGAAGCCTCAAGATGGTATCCAATAGGTGAATGTCGGAACTTCGGTGTGAACCGCCACATGTGGTAATCACCAGTGCTATCTGCTCTGCGGTCATCCCCCACATGGAGATCTCTATCAGGTCTGTAAGTGGCAGTCCGTGCTCAGGGAATCTCCTCAAGAGGTCAAGAAACCTCAGTCATGCCTCGTGCAATGGCTCCTGGGGGTCAACTAAAAAGTCTGTGATTAAAGACCGCATAAACTCTGCTCTTCGTGGAGGGAAGTATCTCTGCAAGAACTCTCGGCGTATCTCTCCCCACATCTCGAATGTCTTCCCCAATCGTTGGTGCCACATCATGGCTCTGTCGTGAAGCGTGAAGGGGAAGGTCCTGCTCATCAGCTCCTCTGCAATGATGTCTGAATATCTCTGTGCTTTGCAAAACTCCTCGAAAGCTGACAGGTGAAGATAAGGCTCCTTGTGCGCCTCTCCTGAAAATGTTGGCAGTCGCTGAATGTAATCCAAATCCAAGACGAATGGACCAAGTATAGAAGCTGACTGAGCTCCATATGCTTTCTGCTCCTCCATCCTTCTGGAATAGGATCTGTCTGCTAGTCTCCACTGCTCTCTCTGGTCTCCAACGGAGTGCGCTCTCAACTCAGCAACAACATCGTCCGGGTCTCGCATCTGCTCTGTCTGATATCCTCGGACGTCTAACACAGCATGCCCAGAGTGATGAGATGAAAGGGAGAGAGGGAGCGGGAGGTTGGTCGGAGATCCGACCTCCCTAGAAGGTGGACTGGAGTGATGGTCAGAGGATGGAGAAAAAGCCGTAATAGTCGGCTCACAGTGAGGGGGATCCATCATCCAGGGGTAAAGGAGAAGAAAATGGAATGAAGGGAGTGGAGGGTGGGAAATAGATGAAGGAAGATGAAAAAGGATCGAAGGGATCTGGCAATCAAACAAGATGAACAAGCAAACCCCCAATTCACCTACGCACACAGAGCTGAAGACCAAAGGGATCGGTCAATTATCTTGTCAATTTTATTTTAGGTGATCATCCAGTCTATCAGAGCGATTATGTGAGGTAAATAGGTATCCTAATCTCTCTCGACCGACTGTCCCATACTGAAAGTCGGTAATCAGTCAAGAAAAGATCGGAGGCTCTATCCTAATGTTCGGATCACTCTCTCGCTCATCCAAACCAGACAAGGAGGGGATTACTCTTCCCAAGACAGATTTTTCGTGAAGTGTCTTTTAGGTCAAGTATGATTAGCAGTCCCGATTTTATTGTTTTTGTTTTTAGATATTTTTCAATAAAAAGAAACGGCCTAACGAATTTTTCGTTTCTCCTGGTTATTTAATCAAAAACAGGGGGAGAAGACGAAAAAGCCGATGCGCGATGAAATCAATGATGCATGCTGAGTAAAAAATGCGTACCTTATCTCCAGCACTCTACATGCAAGTGATCCGCGCAGAATTTAAAGACTGAAATTAAACTACCTAAATGATGCAACGGGAAAGCCGAGTCCTAGATGAGCAATTTCTAGCGCAAGAACCGTCTAACCGGTCACCGACCTCCAAGCCAAAGAGTCCGGTCTTGGCCCATCCCTCCTCTGTCCGACAAATCGGGGGTAGGAGAAAGCGCTTTACAGGACGGGCTGCGGCACGTAGGCTACGGAGGAGATGAGTCGGTTATTTTTATTAATTGGTTATTAGTGAGTCCAATTACGTTCTATAGGAACAGATAATCAGTTAAGTGTTGGTACCCTAATAATTACGGCACAATCACCAGAAATTCCTAAGTCTAGGGGCTCGAGCAAAAACCGCGTAAACACCGGAAAAGGCAGAAAGAAAATAAAATAAAACCAAAGCCGCATAAAAAGCCACGAAAGTCCTAAGGGTCCCCCGAGCACACCGGTGCTCGGTGAAACAGACCCGCTAAGCAAAGATAGTCCAAAGAGTGTCCTATATTATTACAATAATAGTGCAATAAAAATGAAAGTTCCTCTCCCACTCAACTCTCTCTCACTCTCTCCTGCGGCTCCGCAAAGAAAGGAGCCGCCTCCGAATCTCGCGGTTGCGTCGGCTTCTCGAGAGCAGCCGCCTCGGTCCTCAGGCCCTCACAAGAAATAGCAGAGTGGTCAGAACCATATAATCAAATAATAATAAAAGAAAAATAAAGGGAAATGAAAAATAAGGGTATATGTGCAAAAATGTGAAATAAACACTCAAAATAAAATAAAATGAAAATAAAACAAAATGAAAATAAAACAAAATAAAACAAAAATAAAATATAGACAAAAACCGCGAAAAGCCGCGAGCTTTGAAAGAGCCGCGAAAAGCCGCGAAAATAAAAAACTAAAAGAAAATAAAAACTACTAAGCCGTGCTCCCCGGCAACGGTGCCATTCTGATGACACAAAGGCCCGAGCGACTAAGGCAATCAGGTATCTAAGATGGTCGTTGCGACCTCAATCACTCAGATGTGTCGATCAAGAAAAATGAACCACTTAAGAAGGATAAAATCAATCAAAACTCAAATAGCGGTTCTGCTATGTGATTAACCTGGTATAGCACCCAGGGTCAAACTCAAGGAGTACGGGTTGGCCGAGAGGCCTACGAAGTAGTAAAAATAAAGAAAATAAAGAAAGAAAACATTTTTAGTGGTTTTTAATTATTTTTATTTTTTTTTTGGATTTTTTAAGTAATTAAGAAAATAAGAAAACAAAGAAGGCACACACTTCAACAAATTATTAAAAGCACTAAAATTCAACCAAAAATTCAAACAAAAATGTTTTTTATGTATTTTATGTTTTTTTGTGTTTTTGGTGAACGTTTGATAATTTTCTGAAGTTTATTTTATTTTCTAAAAATCAAACAGTGGCAAAGATAAAGGGTACTGTCCAGCCTAGCCAAAAAGCCCTAGATAAAATATCTAAGAGCCTTAAAATGGCTTGGAGGTAATTTTCCTGTAAAGTAGATAAAACATGGAAAATTTAGGTACCAATTTTATTGTTTTTGGATTTTAAATTTATTTACTAGAATTTTTATGGGTTTTTGAGTGTTTTTAAGTTTTTAGTGGTTTTTAGTAATGAAAAATAGCCAAAATTGGCTAGAAAATCAAACTAAATAAAATAAACAGTAGACAATTTTTATAGAATTTTTAAGTGAGTTTTTATATTTTTTTTGTGATTTTTCAAACTAGACAGTGGCAATAATAGATGTTTTTGAATTTTTAAAAAAATCAAACAAAATCAAAAATGTCCTCAAAAATCCACAAAAATCCTACCACCATGGCAGGAGCCATGTGTCAAATTTTCGTTGGATTTGGAGGTGATTTGATATTTTATTCAAAAATAAAAAGAAGCAACAGTTCACAGGGACCTTTCTGCAATTAAAGCAAAGTTTTGGACCCCTGGAACAACAACCCTGAAGAGTATAGGTACAGAAGTGCAAATTACCTTCCAGGCCACGCACGATACGCGTGACTCAGGCCTGGAAGGACCAAATTGCAATTCCTATTTGTAAAAGTATGAAACGTAACAGGGCGAAAGTGTAGGGTCAAAAATGCAAATACACCAAATAATCACGTGTCGATGCACGTGTCCACAACAGGCAGGGGTATAAATGCAAATAGAATAAAGATAAGGGTCCACAGTGCAACTTTCCCTAAAACTAAACAACTAGCTTTTATATTTACAGGACTAAAACAAAATGCATAAAAGAAAGGGGGCCTAAGAGCAAATTACCCCTTTTATTAACGTCGACGGCCGGATGCGTGACACGTGGTGGATCTGACGACTGAGGACGACGGCGCCTTTGACCTTGCGAACGTTGGGCTGATCGACGTCTGAGGGCGCTCCACGTGGCGATCGGACGGCTCTGGTTCTCTGGAGTCGAAACCCTCGTGTATCAGACGGAGGGGAGGAGGGCACGTGGCGAATCTGACGGATGAGGCTAGCTGGTGCCTCTCTCTCCGTGCGGATGGTCAAGATCGACCCTCGGGACGATCGGACGGTGACACCTCGCATAGGATGGATGGCTCAGATGATAACTGGGGCGATGAGGATGATCTGACGGTCGGCGAGGATCCTGGAAGAACTGGTCGCCGGCGACTTCCGCCGGCCCTCTGTGCGCGCGGTGGTCCTCGTCTGATGCTCCTGAGGTGCGGGAAAGCTTCGCCGGAGGCGAGGAGCTCCAGAGAGCTCCGGCGACGTGAAAGAACTGGAGCTGCTGTGCCCAGAAGTTCCGACCTCCAGATGAGGTCGATAGGCCTGGATACCTGCACAGGAATGAAGCTGGGTCGAGGGCAAACTGCCTCGACCCGTCAGAGCGGGCGGAAGGTGGAAGGTGAGGCGCTATGGAGGCTCTCCGGCGAGCGGCGGAGGGGGGAGAGCCGATACCCTGCTCCGGGGCGAGCCAGGGAGAGTGAAGGGTCGGAGAAGGTGGAGAGGGGTCTGGCGGAGGTGATAGCAGTGTCGAATGGTCGAGTGGGTGGACGGAGACGGATGGCGGAGGCGGCGGAGCTACTCTACTGAAAATCGAAAAATCGAAACCTAAGCTAATCTACCGGCTAAAGAAGCTACCTGATGGACGCATTCGACTGGGCTGGAGCTGATGAAGCTCCTGGTCAATGCCTGCAAGGGGCCGTCGAGTCCCCGAGGCTGAGCGCGCTCACGGCGGCGCACGGCGGCGTTTACCACCGGATCAGTGACTCCCGGCTTCCCGGGCCTCGCTGCTACTCCCACGGCCACAGCTGTCACTCAGGGACGCTGGAGGAGGTCACAGGCACCGAGGGGAAGATCAAAGATGGAAGAATTAGGTCGTCGGTGACGACTATAAGTATGGTGGGGGATCCGGGAAGAAGGAGGTCGGGCGAGGTGCTCATGGCCCGGATCCACCAAACCCACCCTGGGCGAGGGTCCTTGATGATGGGGGAGTAATCGGGGCCCGGGGTTTGGGTTAATGGCGGTCGGGTCTGACGGGAAGAAATTAGAGAAACGGGTCGGGCAGGACAGACCCGGCTCTGGTGGTCCTGGGGGGAGAGTTGACCGGGGGTCAACAATCCCCCGTGGACCAATCAGAGCCCGCCAAGCACGAAATTTTTATTAATTTATTTTAGGGTAGAAAATGATCGAATTAATAAAAACTTAAAACATGAAATATTTTTATTTTATTTTTTTCTATTTTTTAGTGATTTTTAATAATTTTTTCGAAATAAAAATAAAGTATTTAGATAGTAGGGTTAGATATAGGTATATATACACTATAGGGTTTTTTATTTTTGATTTTTAAATTATTATTTTTATACAATTTTATTCCCATTTTATATTTTATTTATTTATAATATAAAATAAGGAATAAAAAGGTATTTTTATTTCATTTTTATTATTTATATACATAGGTAAAATAAATATATATATACATTGATATAGATGGTATATGTACAATGTATTTTTATATTTTTAATTTTGCTATTTTTATTTTGTTTTGATTTTAATTGATTTTATTTTATTTATTTACAATATATATCATAGACTATTTACAAGAATTATAAAAATTAATTTTGTATATTTACAAGGCGAAATAAATACATAGGTGTGGTTTATGTACATGGTGAAGGTGATGTTTTTGTTTCCTTTTGATTTTTAACTTTTTCTTTTGTTTTTATATTTATAGATATATACAAGTATTTACAAGCATATTTCAAGCTATTTTTGGTGAGGAAAATATTTTTATTTATTTACATAAATATTTACACATGAGCCCCTATCTCCCTCTACTTTGGCTTTTATGCGGTCGGGCCCATGCTGAGCCCTCCCTTGGGTTAGGTTGCTCAATATTTATTCTAAATATTTCCCTATTTTTCTTTTTAATCTTTATTCTTTTATTTTTGCACAAAAACATGCTAATTATAGGCTTTTTCACAATGCATGCTTTTGGTAATTATTCCTATTTACACATATCTACATGTATTTGCAAAGGTTTTTGTAGCTAAAATATAAGAATAAAGAGTGATGAATGGGTATTCATCAACGAGCAAGGTTTAAGTATAGGGGGTTGATGAATCTGTGATTCATCACTCTATAAGTTGAAAATAGAGCTTTGTTCACGAGTAATTAGCTGCATATTTCCACTTATATTGCATAATTACATTCATACATGTATAAATAATATATGCATTTTAGCATTCATATTTGCATTAAATAAGAAGTCAAGATCACTTGTAAAAATCACCTTTAAATGCCATATTTGTATCTATTTTGTACTAACTCCAAATCCATTAAAATTAACTCTATAGTGTATATATTACTAACACTAATTATATATAGATATCAAAAAATACTAACTTGTAAAATTGACCAATAAAACCCGAGTCCAAGTGTCATACTAGGAGCCTTAAAATATGCATATCTCTCTCATACAGTGTCTGATTTAGGTCTACTCACTTTAAAGTAATATGCAAAGACCTTCAAAATAAATCTAATTTCATTAAAATCGGAGATCATATGTGAAACTTGGGTTTTGGGCATGTATTGTATATTGTACATATAGATCTTTTTGCTCATTATTTTATCTTTTTATTTTCATAATTATTAAAAATCAAAAAAATAGATTAATTTGTAAATATTCCTTCCATATTTTCTCTATTTTTTTTATTTTTCTCTTATTTAAATATGACAAAAAAATTGCAAAAGATAAAAATACGATATTTTATACCTATAAGATACCACCCAAAAATACATTTTGCACATATGACTTCTTTTGATATTCAGTACTTCACAAAAGTTGTAGATCTCGTTGAGACGAGCAACTTTCATGTTGACCACTTTTTGATTTAACCCCTTTTGTTATTTCTTTTTTATTTTCTTTACATTTAATTTTTTATTTTGCTAGGTACGACACATGACAGCTCTTAAAGCCGCCACGTGTCACCTCATTTTTTATTATTATTTTCAGATTTTATTTTATTTTATTTATTAATTATTTTAATTAATTATTTATTTTCATTTATTTATTTATTTTAATATTTTATTTTACTTTTATTTTCTTTTTATTTAGTAGCCTACTTACAATACTTTATTTATGTATTTCCCTTTTTACTTCTTCTTCTTTACTTATCTTCTACTCCAAGACATCAATTCCCCACTCCTCCACTTTCTCCATCTCTTTTCAAACTTCCTCCTCCTCTTTATATTCACATCTCCTCCATAATTTTTCATCATCCTCCATTTCGAGAGAAGTGAGGTCGAGCCCTTTAACCTTCATGTGACAGCTGTAGGAGACGAGTTGAGCGACGACAACCTTAAGGCGAGATCCAATGGTCCGCACCATTTTCACGAGTTTCTTTGAATCTCGTCCAGCTTCTTTGCTCTGATTCTGCTCAGAGCTAATCGAGACGATGATCGGAGTTGAGGTCCACTTCCTCCAATATTGGCGAATCACAAGTAAATTTAACCCCTCTCCTTTTCTTTGTCTTTTTTTAATCTAACACTATTATTATTGATATTTTATATCATCCACATAATCAACACCATCACCACCATTTTATTTCCACATCTTATTTCCTGTTTACAAAGATAAAATCTATAAAAAAACTTATTACAAAAAAATCAAAAAAAAGAGAGCAAGACTCCCAGTCGCCCGCATGCTTCCAGACCTCCATTCATCCTCCTGCGTGTCGTTGCCCTTCCATCGCTTATCGCCCGTGAGCAGCGGCACCCTCGTACGTCACGCAGCCTTCCAGCAGCTGGCCCTCCTCTAGCCCACTCCTACGCGACGCCATCGTACGCCAGCCAGGCCTCCATCTCCCTCGTGGCTACGCACGCCACCCACGACCGTGTGCGCCGCCCTGCACGACTGCCCACGCCACCCCTTTGCCCAGTCGTGCGGCCCTAGGTGATGCTCCCTCCTTCACATGTTCCAGCCGCCATGTGGCCGCACCGCCAGCCTCCAGCCACCACCCGCCTGCCACCCAACTCCGTTGTGTGCGCGGCTCTCCTCATAAGACGTGTCAGGCCGCCTAGCCCACCAGCTCCGCATGTGGCCGCCAACCAGGCCGACGTCGCCCCAAATCGCACGTGACCACCATCTCCAGCCCTTCGTAGTGATGCGGTAACGACCAACCGCTAAGCTTCCCCTCCTCATACCTCCAGCGCTCCACCCGACACCGTTGCCCTAGCCGCTCCCCCACCTAGCATGACCTAGCGTGGGGAAGGAGGTGGGTTCCATTTTTGGAACCCACGACTTGCATGTCTTTTTT
Organism: Ottelia alismoides; assembly: GCA_037367405.1. Taxonomy (NCBI): domain Eukaryota; kingdom Viridiplantae; phylum Streptophyta; class Magnoliopsida; order Alismatales; family Hydrocharitaceae; genus Ottelia; species Ottelia alismoides. The sequence continues at coordinate 1,050,678 of JAZKJV010000414.1, forward strand.
ATTTTTTTTATTTTTTTTACGAAAAATACACTTTCTCCTTTTCAGTTTTCTTTATATGCAAAATAGTCCCTGTGCATACGTTGCATTTTCAATTTCATTTTTTGTATTGTAAAGACACCCCTGACTTTATGCATTAATTTGGACATCCATCTAGCATCATTTTATTTAATCAAAAATAGAATTTTGTTGAACAACTAATTCTTTATTATTTGGATATTTATTTGGATTTTTGTAAGCATTGGATAATTTATTAAAAATCAGAGTTTGAAAATAAGTGATAATTTACCCATTTAAGCTCTAAAATTCGTACAAACATATTTTTTGCTCCGAAAATTATGAAAAAATTAGAGATAATGCACATGAATGTTTTTTAATTGTTATCCAACTTTCACCAAAGTTGGAGTTGTATTTTGCATAAAATAAATTCCTTAGTTATTTATGTAAATGATTATTAGTTTGATCCATGAATATCATTTTTACGAAATTTTAAGTCTCTTGGATTGCTAACTTAAATATCTATTTGAGATAATTTTGCTTATGGATAATTTAATTTCATGGATTTATTAAAAATTAAATACTAGCAGTCACTCTGTTTTCAGTAAAAAATCATAAAGTGATAGAAAATTCCAAAAATATTAGTGTAGCTTACTTTCATCATATTTCACTTCCAACAAACTTTTCATGACTTTTTCATTTTATTTGCACGAAAAATTGCATAACCCCCCCCCCCCAAGTTTGTATTTTTCATTTGTATATCTTAAATCCAAAAATTCCAAAAAAATACATTTTGCATTCATCATTGGATTAGGTTTTTAGGAAAAATATAACTTGGTTGATTTGTATTAATTTCACATTAAAATTAAATTTGCTAATTTGTGTATTGTCTTGTTAACTTAATTTTATCACATTTGTGCATGTGCAATTTTATTGCATAAAAAAATTAAAAAAATACCACTTAGAAAACCGTGAGCTAATTTGCCTAATTTGATCCAAAGTTGTTCATTTGCCTCCTTGAGTCGACCCTGGGGCTTGCCTAGGTTAAAAATACATCAAACGTGCATTATTCGATTCTTTTATTCGTGCAGTTAATTTTTTATCGATTCAAATTTATCTGACTGCAATTAAATCGTTAATTCGATACTATTAAAAGGATAAAATTCAGATAATTATGCGTCGAGCAATCGTGAGGAGTGAGTACAGGCGAGATCTTCCTCTGGCGTGCAACTCAGCTCTGTCGTGAGAATAACCCCTACATCGCTGTGCATAGAGGCAATCACCCCCGGAGATCCCTGAACTCTAGCACAAGCAAATACATTCATTCAGGTTAGATTCATGTACCTTTCATCATTCTTCTTCTTCTTCTTTGTTTCTCTTCTCAATCCTTCTATTCTATCTCCCAATATCTCTTCTCCTACATCTCTTCTTATTTGTTTCGATCTCAGACCTTCAACCAAAATTCATTCACTTCACCCATCCATCCCCGTGCGAATCCCTTCCAAGTCCATATATCTAAATCCACATCTCAACTTCATGCATTCCCTCTGTTATTTCGATCGAGTCTCGGACTTGAGTCGATCTATGAAATTGCAGCTACATGTACCGTAGATGTGGAGGCGAATCACCTGGAGATCAAGAATAGATTGCACGAGCCCCGACCTAAAACTTGAATTGCCTCCATTGTGATTGGAGCATAGCCTCCATGTGAGGAGTATCTTTTGTTGAGAGCAGTCATGATCGAAGAATAGTTCCAACCGCAGAGATCCACCACGTGAAATTCGATAACGGTCGCCGCTTGAACTGCCACCTCTACTTCGAATACATGCGAAGAACACCGCAGCTGCAGGAAGCACCATTGCTCGCGCTTGAAAAGGGAACCATAGAGAACTAAACCCTATTCTAGAGGCCTTACCCAGATTGCAATTCAACTGTCTAATCATTCGATGTCAGATGGTGGAGATTGAACTTCCATTTCCAGATTAAAGGGCATCTGCACTATCATTCGTTGATCGCACAATCTCGTGACTAGACACGCATCGACAACAACCGTCGATTCGCCGAACATCGGCGGTCCATATTAACTCACCGACCCACCACCCACGGCTTTGGGTCATTGATGAATCTCAAATTCATCACTATAAAAGTCATGAATTAAGCTCAAATCCCTAAAATTCATTGGCATTTCTTCATTTATTTTGTGTAATTATCATTCAAGCATGTTTTGATAAGAATTGCATTTTATCACTCATTATTCCACAAAATAAGAAGCCAAAAATCCCAGCCAAAATGACCTGTAAAATAGCCTAACTCCCTTGATTTTTAACTAATTCTTGCTAACTCCAGTTGACCCGAAACCACCTCCACTATGTACATATTACTAACAAGGATAAATGAAAAATACAAAAAAATCACCAACTAAAATAAATGGACCAAAAATCCAAACCCTAGCTGCAGGATTTTCGGACTATAACCTTGATATCTTCCTCATACAATGTCTGATTTTATCCTACTCACTTTTGAACAAATGTACATTCAAATACCTTCAAAATAAGACTAAGTTCAAGTTAATCAGAGCTCATATGTGAAAGTTGCATTTTGGGCCTCTTTTGTACATTTTGTATTTTAGGGTTTTTGACCAATTATTTTATGTACATAATTAACTCATTTTATTTTAATTCTTTTTCATTTATTTTCTTTGATGAAAGTTTTTTTAAAATACGTAAAAATCGAAGTCCAGACTAAGTTTGGAAACAAAGAAACTAACTGAGTCTGAGTCTTCACTAATTGTCTATACAAAAATTATCTTTTCACATTTTATTTTATTTCTTCTTTCTCTTACTTAATAAAAATACAAAAAATAGATTAATGTGTAGGTATTTATCTTTAATTTTATCATATTTTTTCGAATTTTTATCTAGTTTAAAAATGATAAAAAAAAATATAAAATCTAAAAATCAAGGTATTCTATGTACATGGGATACCCAAAAATATCACTTTGTGCAAATGATTGATTTTTGTTTTGGTCTCTTTATGAAAGTAGTAGATCTCATCAAGACGAGCATCTTCAGTTAAGAAAACTTTTCGATTCAAGGTCATTTATTTTTTTATGTATTTATTATTATATTTATTTTTCGATTTTTGTGGGGCTGACACGTGGTGGTCCCTAGAGCCGCCATGTGTCATCTATTTTTAACCTTTATTTTCGTTTATTTTTATAAAAAAATTAAAAAATATTAATATAAATAAATTAATTAAAATGTGACACGTGGCATCATCGTAGTAGTCCGATCTCGGCCAATCAGACGGCCACTACTTTTCTTCCTCCTCCCCTACTTTCCCTTTCTAGGCAGCGACGCCCTCCTCCCTTCTCGGTCATGCTACCGTTCACCCAAATCTCGACCACCGTGATTTTCGCGACGCAGCCATCTCCATCAAATCGATCACAGATCTCGTCTCCTCGTCAATCCCCTTCAATCAGAATCGATCGCTCCAAATCTCCGATCCCGGTCCTGCCCTCCTCTTCTATTTATATCATCGTCGACGCCCTCTCGAATCCATCCGTCGAGTGTCAATCAAATCCAGGCACACTTTGAAAAACTCAAAAATCCATGGTCTAATTCCTTCATATTTCTGCAAATGAGGAAATCAGGAAATTTTTGGTCATTGTATCGACAAGGTGAGTTTTACCAGAAAAGATTAAGGATTAGTTAATCTTCTTTTTTATTTATACTCCTAAACTTAAGTGTATAGCGGCTAAGCACGGGAGTGTCGAACTCAGGGAGGCAAATTATTGGAGACTAGTGTTAAACAATCGACAACTACGGTTTTATGGGTCTCCTGATTTTTATTTTGTTTTTAAGAAATTTTCTGGATTTTTATTTGATTTTAAAGAAATTCTATATTATTTTTGTGAATTTTATGTATTCTGTATTTTTTATTATTAGAAAATGTTTATTTTTTATTTAGTATCTATTTCGATATTTGTATGTTTTATTTTTATTTTCTATTTCTGTGGATTTTTAAGATTTTTATGAATTTTGTATTATTTTTAATGAGAAAACTGTATTTTTTATTGAAAACTGTAACATTTTTCTGATTTTTAAAATTTAACATTATGCAAAAAAAATTATTATATTTTTATTAGAAAGTAGATGAATTTACCTAAATTACGATATATTGTGCGTTTTAAGTTGATTTTTAATGAATTAGTTATGAATTTTTGAAGTTTTATGTATTTTATATTTTTATTGGTTTTAATATTTGATTTTTATTTTATTTTGGGTTTATTATTAAAAATATGATAAAATATGCTATAGGTTTTTTCTAGGATTTTTAGAGATGTTTCTATTCTTTTTTATGAGTTTTTAAAGTTTGTTATTTTTTATCATTGTTAAGATTTACTTAATGCTAAAGAATATTTTTATTTATTTCAAAATATGATATTATATCGTATATAGTGTAATACTGGTCATAATATGTATTTTTATTGTATTTTTGTATTTTATTTTTTTTATTATGTATAAGGCATTTTAGGTTGTATATACCATGATAGAGAGATTATTGTAACGAAAATGGGTAGAGGGTCTGGAATGATAATGGGAATCCAGAGAAAAAGAGATCGGAGGAGAATAGAAAAGGATGAGGAAGGGATATGAATGTCTCACCTGGAATGATAACGTAGGAGAAATGCGGGTGATGTCGTCGCCTCGTTCAGCGGCGGAGCTGAGAGGCTCGAGCGACGAAGAGGATCCTCTCGCCAGCATCGATCACGCCAATCCACTTTCTCACCCTCCATGCTACAGCGGAGACGAATACCTCTGTCATTGGTCGCTCTCCAAGCTCTGGGACTGAATGGGTGGATAATGGCAGATCCATTCCGACGAAGGGGATGCGGACTTATAAATAGAGAGAGGTTGAGTGGGGAGCACGGTGCCGGATGGCGTCACCGTCGAGGGTAGCGTCACCGTCGAGGGTAGCGTCACCGACAAGAAGTTGGGCCGGGTTGTTGGTGAGGTTGGGAGGGAGGAGAACGGAGGAGGCGGCAGGAGTAAGGTTGGCTTGGGAAAGAAGGTGAACGGGGAGGAAGAAGGGGAAGGGAGAAAGAGAAAAGGGAGCAGAGAGAAAGAGGAAAAAAATTAAAGTAAATAATTAATAATAATAGTAATTAGATAATTAAATTATTAATAATTAATAATTAATTTCGTAAAGAAATAAATAATTAATAATTAAAAATAATTAATAAATTATAAGTATTAAATTTACATACTTAAGTGTATAATTAAGTAATAATTAATTAAGTAAATACGTATATAATAAATTAATTAATAATTAAATAATTAAAAGATATATATATAATTAATTAAATTAGAATTTTTAGTTAATTTCAATATAAATAAAGAATATAAATTAAATAATAATATATTATGATACAATGTACAGTATATCAATACGGATACGGACCCGAAAACCGTGTTTTTCATATTAACTCTGATTTTAGCGAAACGAATATCATTTTGTAGATAATTGAAGAATATAATTTTTGGGACCGAGTTTGATTAATTCGGTGTTCATACAGCCGAGTTATGAGGTCCGGAAGGAAAAAGTATCGACTTCAAGGCTTCAGGTTCTACTGGCCTTTTAGTTTAATTATAATTTTATATTTTTACATACAATTGTAGATAATTTTAGGAAAAAATCAAGTTAATCCGGTTTACAGTTATTTAATTAAAAATCGAGGAAGTTTCTACATATAGTACATATATACAACGGGTCCAAAAAGCCGAAACTCATCAGTTTAATCCAAATATTTTTCTGATATTTTTAGTAAATAGTATTATGTACAAAACAGATTTTAAAGTGAGTTTGGTCAATTTGGAGTTCTCTATAAATAGTTATGAACCTTTGAAGTCGGCTTTTGTGGCTTTTACGGTTCATTGCCGTTATTTTATTTTTATGTCAGAATATTTTTCTGAATTTTTTTTATAAAATAATATATATTTTTATGAACAACTTTTATAAAAGGAGTGTTTTGATTTGAAGTGGTTTTGATGATAAATAAAATTGGTGAAGTATTTAAATTGTGAAAAATGGGTAAATTATATTTTTGGTCTTGATTTTTTGAATGTTTTTATAGGTTATGATCCTTATCTCCCCCTACTTATTTCTTTTGTCGACCCTGTCAATATTGATCTAGTCTCGTGGTTAGGATCAGTTTGTATATTACATATACAATCTTCTTTTCTTTTTCTTATTTTTCTTTTTCTCTTTATTCTTTTATTTTGGTAAAAATAAGTGTTAAGTGGAATGGAAAGATGTTGTCTTTCAAAACCCTTCCTTAGTAGATATTTACACATATTTTACCAAGGATTTTCCAAAATGAAAGAATAAAGGCGATGAATCACGGATTCATCATTCCCCTATACTTTACCTTGGCTAATCCCTTAGCAAACACTTATTTTATAAATAAGTGCAAGCAAAAAGAAAAAGAAAAAGGAAAATAAAAGAACTTAGAATATGCTTGTTTCTTTAAACTCGAATATCACTCTACCCGAAATCTGGAGCCTGGATTCAGACCTTTGGATTATTAGTGTGTCGGAAATCTATTAGAATTAGGATTTAAGCCTCGACATCCCTCAATTTCCATAAATCCTTATCCAAATTCACCTCAGCAGCCAGCTCAGATCCACCTATTCATCATGCAAACTTTTCATCTTTGAAAGCTATTTGACTGTGTGTGAAAGGTTTTAGTTCTTCCCGCTCTAAAGAAGCGAAGAAACCGCCCATCCAACTACACACTCCCATTAGGCCCTTGTCTAGCAATTCAATCCTCGAGGAGGGAGGCATTTCCTTCTGAGGTCAGGTCGTGTTGTGTCCACAATCGAATAAGAGAGAAGCAACACGAATGGGAAGAGAACTGGAGTTGTGATCGGTGTAATCACATCTCATGTGAAGCCTGGCCAGTTTATCCAAGTCTCTATGAAGATATGCAGGCTTTTCTGAAACTTGGACCATTGTGGTCATTTTTGGAATTTGGTGTATTCGGCTTATTTTTGGTAGGGATAATTGTTGCACTGCATAGGTCATTTGTGCCCCGATAGATATAAAATCTTTTCATTCCATCCATTTTTGGTGTTTTGGAAAAAAATTTTGCCAGCAGATCCTTCCCTCATCCAAAGATTTATTTCAACCCCAAAATCTCCCATCTTTAGACATCATCACCGCCAGACAAGTATGAAACACACCACCAAAATGGATTGCCTTCGCAACCCCAGGCAGGTCGAGCTAAGTACATAGTGCATGAGTTCAAAATTGGCTCAAATGGAGAAGAGTTCAACGGATGACACCAGGTGTCCTACTTAGGCACTTTCAAGCTGAATTCCGAACATGGTCTCATGGAATCCAATGAATTAAGCCTACAAGACATGAAGAGACTCAATTTTCATTCCTGATAAAGTCCCTTTAGAATTAAGTGGATTAAGGCCTAAACCAAGCCCCATCTCTCGAACTTATATCCATTCGGTTCGAGAATCAAACTTGTTCTGAAAAATGCTAGTGAATGCAACAATTTTTTTATGACGTCCATTTTTTGGATTAAATGTTTTAAGTGATTTTTTTAAAGAATTTTGCAAATTTTTAATGGATTTTCAAACTTTTTAATTTTTAGGGGTCTTTTTGAAAAAGTTAACGGCTTAATTCAATTTACAAAATACTTTGTATTTTTACAAAGGATTTTATACAAATTTTATATACAAAATTATATGGATTTTATACATGATGTTATAAGGATTTTATTTTTCAACTTTTTAAGGATTTTATCAAAGAATTTTATAACATTTTTTATATATAATTTTTAAGCATTTTTTAATAAGACATTTTTATAGTTTTCTTGTGGCTTTTAGAAACCCAAAATATACACCCATACTTTTAAATTCTTATTATTAATAATACAATAAAGTATGAGTTATGGCTTTTAAGGTATATATAGCATATATATACGACACCCCCCTATACTTAGCATGAACTATGTCCTCATAGTGACCAAAGAAGTGATAAAGGAAGACATAACTTGGGCTAAGTATAGATCGGTGAAAAGAACCTATACTACAATGACTCAAAAAATAATGAATAAAGAATAGAAGTCAATCATCTCCTCTATACTTAGTATTAAGTAATCCTAAGGATAACAGACTCAAAATCGAAGATGATCAAGGTCAAGAGAATGTACACACTCAACGGCTCATCTTGTCCCCTCTATACTTAGGGTAAAATATCCCTAAGTATAGAGACGAAAATCAAAAGATGAGGGACAAACGAGGGAGCAGACAATACACACATTGAAAACGATCAAAAGTCGGAATGAGTGAGATCACCCCACCCCCCATACTTAGGGTAAAGCACACCCTAAGTATAGGCAACTCCAGAGGTGATCGAACAGGACGAATGAACAACAACAATGTCTACACCCCATATACTTATAATAAAGAACATACTAAGTATAGCAAAATCTAGATGAACCTAAGGGTGTAAGACAAATGGAAGGAAGAAGGATGAAATCAAAAATATATATAAGAGATCTTTGGAAATCATGTATGAGATGCAGAGTAAATGAATGAAGAGATCATCTCATACAAAATAGATTGGGGCAACCTCAACAGTCTGCTGTTCATGATCGAGAAAGGGTTTCAACCGCTGACTGTTGACTCGAAAGGTGGAATCAGATGACAACTCAGATATATCGATGCTACCGTTGTCATACACCTTTCGCATGAGATACAGGCCTTTCCATTTACTTTGAAGTTTCCCTAGAAATAATTTCAGTCTCGCATCGAATAGCCAGACTTTCTGATCAGGCTCAAACTGCTTGTGACTGATGTGGGCATCATGCCACTCTTTCATCCACTCCTTGTAATGTAGGCTACTCGTGAAAGCTTCGTCTCTCAGTTCTTCCAGGGCTGCCAATTCAGGCTGCCTTTGATCTCCTGCATCATCTAGTCCAAATATCACTTCTTTCACTGCCCATAAAGATCGATGCTTTATTTCCACAGGTAAGTAGCATGGCTTGCCATAAACAAGTCGAAAGGGAGTTGTACCCAATGGAGTTTTGAAGGATGTCCTATATGCCCAAAGAACCGAGTCCAAAAGTTGTGACCAATCCTTTTGGTCTGCGCGAACAACCTTCTACAAGATCATCTTAATGTCCATGTTTGAAAATTTAGCTAGACCATTCGTCTGAGGATGATACGGAGTAGCAACCTGATGATCTATGTCGAGCTCGTTAACAAGAGCCATTATCTTGTAATTGATAAAATGGTTACCCCCGTCTGAGATCACAACTCGAGGGATCCCGAACCGCGTAATGATGTGTTTCCTTAGAAACTTGCAAACCGTGTTTGCATCTACGTTTCGGGCAGGAATAGCCTCTACCCAATGACTCACATAATCTACATCCAGAAGAATATACTCGAATCCCTAACTCTTAGAAAACGGGCCCATAAAGTCGATCCCCCACACGTCGAAAACCTCACATAAAGTGAATCGATTGCATTGGCATCATATCTCTATGTCCGCAAATGCCCATCTTCTGATAGTCAATACATCTCCCTATGAATGCATGAGCATCTGCAACGAGAGTAGGCCACCAAAGACTGAACTGAAGCACCTTCTGTGCTGTCCTCTTCCCTGAATGGTATCCTCCAGCTTCGAATTTATGGCAATAAGTTAGGACACTCGGGTATTCCTCCTGAGGAATACACTGACGCCAGACGGAATCCGCTCCTTCATGATAAAGGACTGGATCCTCCCAATGGTTAGACTTGGCTTTCGTGAGGAAAGTCTCAAGCCTCTGTCTGGACCAACCTTGTAGAACTTTCTTAACAATAAGAATGTTCACAATGTTGGCATACCATGGCAGCGAGGCATCCGCAAGAATCGCCTCATTGGGGAAGGTCTCCATGATGGGTGCATCAAACTCAGAAGTCTCGGGGAGTTCTAATCAGGAGAGGTGATCCGCCACCACATTCTTGACTCCAGGCTTATCCTTGATTTCGATGTCGAACTCCTGGAGTAGAAGGATCCATTTGGTCAGATGTGGCTTTGAATCCTTCTTATCCATTAGATATCGGATGGCGGTATGATCAGTGAAAATCGTGATTTTTGATCCTAAGATGTGGGATCTAAATTTATCTAAGACAAATACTACGGCTAGCATTTCTTTCTCTATAACAGTGTAATTCTGCTGCGTGGAATCCAAAGTCTTGCTAGCGTAGTGTATGTCATAAGGCAGGCCATCCCTCCTCTATCCCAACACAACCCCAATGGCAAAATCGGAGGCATATGTCATGATCTAGAATGGAAGAGACCAATCAGGTGGCTGAAGGACAGGAGCCTCTACAACCATATTCTTGAGAGTATTGAACGCTGAAAGACACTTATCATCGATAATAAACTCGGTGTCTTTCGTGAGAAGATCAGATAACGGTCGGGTGATTTTACTGAAGTCCTGAATGAACCGTCGGTAGAAACCGACATGCCCCAGAAAAGATCGTAACTGCTTTAAGTTGGATGGTGGATTGAGCTTCTTGATGATGTCAACCTTGGCCAGATCGACCTCCATACCCCTGCTGGAGATGATGTGACTAAGGACCGTCCTATGAGTCATCATGAAATGACTCTTCATCCAAGAAAGAATGAGGTTTACCTCAATACACCTCAGAAGCACTCGGTCTAGGCTAGAAAGACAGGAGTCGAAATTATCGCCATAGACCAAAAAATCGTCCATGAAGACCTCTAAAAAGTCACCTACCATGTCTGCGAAGATCGAGAGCATACACCTATGGAATGTAGCTGGAGCATTACATAATCCAAAGGGCATACGTCGGAATGCATAAGTTCCGAACGGACAGGTAAACGTCGTCTTTTCCTGGTCTTCAAGAACGATAGCCACCTGGTTATATCTCAAGTACCCATCAAGAAAGCAATAATGGCTCTTTTCGGCTAACCTCTCGATAATCTGATCGATAAACGGTAGCGGGAAGTGATCCTTCTTGATGGCTTCATTCAAACGTCTGTAATCCACACAAATGTGCCAAGAAGTTGGTAATCGAGTAGCAATCTCCTCTTCATACTCATTGATCACTGTAGTGATATCCATCTTCTTAAGTACCACATGTAAAGGACTAACCCATTTCGAGTCGGAGATGGGATAGAAAAATCAGCGCTCCACCACTTGGATATTTCCTTCATAACCAGCTCTCGATGATTCGGGTTCAGCCTGCACTGAAACTCACGAGATGGCTTTGCATAATCCTCGAGAAAGATGTGGTGGGAACACAAAGCCGAACTAATCCCATGGAGATCCGCTACAGTCCACCCGATTGCCTTGCGATTCTTCACAAGAATCTCCATCAAACGAGATTCCTGATCTTCGATTAGATTGGAAGAGATGATGATCGGAAACATTTTGGATTCTCCATAAAGGAATCGGTATTTCATTGACTGAGGTAACGGTTTAATCTAAAGGGGAGAAGGAATAGGAAGAATGGGTTTGACTAGGGCCTGGTTATAGGCTACTAGATCGGTATGCGAAAGCTCAGCCTGCTCTAACTCAGAAAGATCTAGAGACTGTTTTCCTGATTGTTGACTCTGTTGTACTGGTTCGATCTCTAGGCTAGTTGTAGGCTCATCTGAAATTAGATGCAGAACATACTTTTCAAAACTATGCCAATTAAAGTCCACGTCTATATCGAAGGGATCAGATTCGGAACAACAAGATCGAAAATCTGAATGATCATCATCAGAATCGTCGTCCTCGGCATGTGACGGTGTCTGCTCTATGACTGCGCTATCAAATCTGTCTTCATCTAGTATCTACAACTAAGACTCTCCTGAAGTAGTGATGAAAGAATGTATGCTCGGTTCGGCCCAAACGGCTCCATTGTCTGTTTGCACAAAATCACAGTCCTGATGACTATCCGGTTCGTCATCAGATGCTCACTTTGACTCTTAAGATTTGGCTTTGAGATCATGGATCGTCTCTATATATATACTCTCTCCTTGGATGCGAAAGTACACCTTCCCTGTACCATAATCAGAAACGGCCTTCCCTGTGGCCAGAAAAGATCATCCTAATATGATCAGGGTATCGGTCACGCATTCAGGGACTGTCATGTCCAACACAACGAAGTCCACGGGGAATTTCAAACCCGGAATGGCGACGATAACATACTTCGATTAATCCCTTTGGCCTCTTGACTGATATGTTAGCAAATTGCAAGATCGTTCTGCTTGGTCTAAAAGGTCCAAACTCGATCTTGTCGAGTAAGGAAGAAGGAAGAAGATTGATCGATGATCCGCTATCTAAGAGAGTACGATCAAAAGTCTGATCGAGGATTTTGCATCTGACATGCGGTGCTCCTGTGTCTGTTCTTTTGGATGGGAGACAATTCTGGATGGCGTGACAAGTTTCCTTGGTCAACACATGGATTTCAGAACAATGATTACGCTGCCTCTTCTTTCTGTGAATGGTGGTTCGCTCCTTAAGACCTTTCTGCATAAGAGGGATGTGTGCCAAGGCTTCCGAAAGAGTCAACTGGATGGTGAATTTATCAAGCATCTCTTTCGTCAGATCAAACATTTGATTCTTTTTGGTGTTTTCTTTTTTTGCCTTTTCCTAAGCCGAATGCTTTGGGAAAAGGAATCTATACATCCTCCTGATCAGTTTGTACAATCGGAGGATTAGAAGAAGTAGAAGGAAATGTTTTTGCAAAACAAGGACTTGCTTTTTGTGAATCATCATCAGAAGAAGAAGATCCATGATCTCGAGATTGATCAGTTGTCTTATTTTTATTTCTCTTCGATTTCTTCTCTTTTGTACATTTTTATAAGCTTTCCTATCATCATCGCTATTTACAACGAAAGGTAAAGCAGTTGATTCAACATTCTACTCTAGCTGTGTCTCTTCAAATTTAGTGGCTTCAGCACCACCGTCCATATCGTCAAAGGGTGCGGCTTCAGTACCGCCATCGATGTCTTCTACTAGCTCACTTGTGTTGTCTAGAATGTCATCTTCAGGCCTAGTAGAGTCTCCACCTACTGGTATCCTACCGCTACTAAGAGAGATAAAATCAGCGTTATCACGATAAAGAGAGTCATCTGAAAATACTTGTGACTGAGGGGTGGACGTGATCAAATCTACCTGCTCTAACTTCCTCTTCAGATTATTCGGATTCGGCTCTATCTGAGCAGGTATGGTAGACTTCCCTTTGACCAGGTTAGTAACATGAGTCTTGAATTCATCCATTTCTCACCTAAATGCGACCTTTGGTCAATAATTAGGTTGGAGAGATACTCTAGAACTGGGTTATCATGGAAGGGACCACGATACCTAGATGAGTTGCCTCGATGATACTGAGGTTGTTGCAGAGCTGACTGTTGAGAAAACTGCTGATACTGAGACGGATAAGAGTTCTGCATCCACGGAGGTTGCTGGTACAGATGAGGACATGCATGTTGTTTAAACTCTCTGGTCTGCCCCATTGGTGCCTGCGGTGGCTGCTGGGAAGAGGCACCTCCTGTCGACCAACGAAAGCCAGGGTGATCACAACGAATCCCTAGTTGTTGCGGTCGATCATACCAAATCCCATTGACCTCAGTCAATGGCTTAGGCATCTCAGAATATGTTGGGGGTATAGATGTCAATGGCTGATCACTTTGGTACACCACCATCTGGGTATCGGATGATGGTGTCTGCGAGCTCTAATGATAAGCCGGAGACTGGTAGGTCGACTTAGAATGCACATGATATATGTGATGAACTGGTGGCTGCGGAAGTATGCCTCGATCTCGGCTATTCGAGTCAGCCTGTGTTCTAAAAGACTTTGCAGATTCAGTCTGAATCTCCTGAAGGCACATGATTTACGTCTTCAAATCACTTAGACATCTCTCAAGATCGTCGATCTTGTCAAGCTTGTCCAGATTCTGTCACTTTTTCTCATTAATCTCCATTCGATCCAACTTCGTGAAAATAATCTCCATATCCACTAATGAGGATTCAGTAGGTGTCAAAACAGTCTGAGTTGGATTCCCTTCAATGTGTGCCACTCGGGAGTGCTGGTGATATGTAGGTGGCTTCGTTTGGTTAAAGACCCGAGTTTGGGACATTGTTGTGTAATTCTCTACCATTTTCTCATAAATGACCCAGACTCGGCCCTCATGCATTGAAAAATACGATCCACTGCAGGAAGCATTCACCATTCCTTGTAACTCCGGTATCAACCAGCTAAAGAAACTATGTACAAGAGTGGGTTTAGAAAGTTCATGATGGGGACACCAGTTAATGAGTTCTCTGAAACGATTCCATGCCTTGTGAAACTGCTCGTTCTCGATCATGGTGAAATTACTGATCATACCTCTAGCAGCATTCGTTTGATCAAGAGGGTAATACTTGTTCAGATATGCAGTGCATAGCTCCTCTCATGTCGAAAAGTATCTCCCTAAGTGTTTCAGCCAGTAGGCTGCTCGATCAATGAGGGAGAGAGGAAAAGCAATCAACTTGATCCTATCCTCGTTCACGTACGCATCATGCAATGTGCTGCAGATTAGCTCAAACTCCTGAAGGTGCAGATGCGGCTCCTCAATAGAAAGCCCGAGAAACTTGGGCAGCAGTTGAATTGTCTGAGGACAGAACTCGAAGTTCCCATGAATTACTGGGAGACAGATCCACCGGTGAGGTAAAGTAGCTCCACAGTTGTAGAGCTGCTGCATCATGCGATTCGAATCTGCTCCATCCGGTTGGTCATGGTCCCCAGGTCTTGGATGATCAATTCTTGGATTTTAAGCATCAGGATTGTTGTGTTGTGCTCGCAACTGGGTCAACTTAGCACTGACATCGTTCATTAGTCTCCCTTGCTCCCTAATCTGGATCTACATGGTCTCTAGGGAAGCAAGTAGACCACTATTGATTAGAACCTGATCAATCCCAATCGAAGTGGACTTCGGTTCTTTTCCAGCTATAGTCTCTGGAAAGGAAAAAGAATTTAGGTCAGGAAAGTTCAGATCAATGTTCAACTACTGAAAGAACTCAGGTTCGCGATCAGAGTTCTCGCAAATCACAGGTGCTGATGATAAAGAATGATTAAGTGTAGGAATCTGAAAAGAATTTCCAGGGTCAGAGTTACGCCTGGAAGAAGAATGTTGTTCTGATTCTGGCTCAAACAGGAGGTTCTCACGAACCGAGCCAGGAGATGGGATCACGGAGGGGGATTGATAGATCTCTGGTTCAAAGAGAGGGTTATCTTGAACCAATCTAGATAGATGAGCGCGAGTGCATGAAAGCGGTGCCGTAAGAGTCGACCGAAGTGATCGTCTACCCATCATCTTGAGAGTAAGATGACAGATGATTGATGTGATTGAGATCTAGAAGATAAAGAACTCACACCATAATTCAAATGCAAAGCAAACACTGATCTTACCAACTCAACCTTGATGATGACCGCAAGAGTTCGGTCCTTTATCTTTTCAGTTTTAAGGTTATTTGGCAAGCATGTTTTTACAGATTAGCATGGACTTAATAGGTTCCTAAGCTTTTCCTCAATACTGTCCCTGGTCCTTATAGAAAATTGCCTCCTCCCAGCCAGTATGGGAGTAAGTACGAACCGTTGCCAGCTACCCGTATTACTTGAGGAATGAGCCTTACGCAGTGTCCTCTAAACCTTCCACTTTGCTAAGGAAACTCGGACCGTTGTCGGCTACCCGAGAGTCCTCACTGAAGAGTATAGTGATTAACTATATTGCCACAGTAGTCTCTTGAAAAAGCTCGAGCTCTGGATCTACCTTATGTGTTGTCCCTCGCTTACTGATCTGGAGAATGTACGTGCGATGCAATTTCGAGGATTGCTCTCCCACAACAAGTGGAATCCTTACGTTTATTTTTAAGATCGAATAAAAATGAGCAGTCCATGTTTTATTTTCAGTTATCACTTTTTTTGATATTTTCATAGAAAATCGTCTAACGTGTTTTTTTTCTTTTTGGGTTGGCCCTAGATACAAGCACCTAAGTATCGTATCCTAAGCAAACATCTAATCTACGGTTATGCAGAGAAGGGAAAAACCGCAAGAATCCTAACAAGCGCCTATCTCGAAAACTCGTGGAAGATCTTTGAGAAAATACAAGCAAAAAAGCCACGGTGGGTGCCTTGCTCCTCCAGGAGTACAACTCTGGTGAAACAGACCCCAAGAGAGATACAAGTCGGGATACCTTTACAAGATCCCTTTCTATGAAAATAAAGAAACGGGCAAGTAACCTAAAAAAGTTTATATTTTTACAAGAAATTACAATAGGAAGAGAAAAAAATTATATGGATTTCGTGGTTCTCAGATATGCGACTCAACCTGTGCTGCACAACTTAGAAATAAAAAGCCGTGAAGTTAGTAAAATAAAATAGCGAAAAGGAAAGCCTAAATCTAAGTCTACAGTATGCCCTAGTGCTGCCTCCCTGGCAACGGCGCCATCTGAAAAACTCGAAAATCCCTGATCTAATTCCTTCATATTTTTGCAAAGGAGGAAACAGAGAAAATTTTGGTCGCTGTATCAACCAGGTGAGTTCTACCCGAAAAGATTAAGGATTAGTTAATCTTCTTTTTTTATTTATACTACTAAACTTAATTGTATATCGGTTAAGCACGGGAGTGTCAAACTCAGGGATGTAAACTGTTGGAGACTATGGTTAAACTGTAGACAATTACGGTTCTATGGGTCTCCTAATTTTATTTTGTTTTTAAGAAATTTTCTGGATTTTAATTTAATTCTTAAGAAATTCTATATTCTTTTTGTGAATTTTATGTATTCTGTATTTTTTTATTATTAGAAAATGTTTATTTTTTTATTTAATTTTTTTTGATATTTTTATGCTTTAATTTTATTTTCTATTTTTATGGATTTTAAAGGGTTTTTAAGATTTTTATGAATTTTGTATTATTTTTAATGAGAAAAAAATGTATTTTTTTATTGAAAATAGTAACATTTTTCTGATTTTGAAGATTGAAAATAATGCGAAAATATTTTATTGTATTTTTATTAGAAAGTATATGAAATTATCTTTGAAACGATATATTGTGCGTTTTAAGGTGATTTTTAATGAATTGGTTATGAATTTTTGAAGTTTTATGCATTTTATATTTTTTTTATTGATTTTAATATTTGATTTTTATTTTAATTTGGATTTATTATGTAAAATATGATAAAATATGCTATAGGTTTTTTTAGGATTTTTAGAGACGTTTTTATACTTTTTTATGATTTTTTAAAGTTTGTTATTTTTTAGTGTTTTTAAGATTTACTTAATGCTAAAGAGTATTTTTATTTATTTCAAAATATGATTTTGTACCGTATATAGTGTGATACTGGACATAATATGTATTTTTATTGTAATTTTGTGTTTCATATTTTTTATTATATATAAGGTATTTTAGGTTGTATATACCATGATAGGGTGATTATTGTAATGAAACTGGAAAGTGAGGTGGTATTTGCAAATTGTTCAGAACATGGAGGGGTAAGTGTGAAAATTGCCCAGAATCCACTAAATGCTCACGTGATCTTCACCAGCTTCCTGGGGCTGCGTTCAACTGGGTGTAAATTTGGGAATTTCAACCAAACGACTCCGATTACTTCTATGATATGACCGAATGGATGTGAACTAATCTGGGATTGCACACTTATGTTTTTCAATTTAAGTTCCAAGGAATGATTATTGATCTCCGGTTGCTCTCGACAGGATAAGAATTATTGATCTCCGGTTGCTCGACGCGTTGCGGATCCCTATCTCAGCTAAGATCTCGATACGGTGATTCACGATAGTGAATAATATATTCTCCAGGTATTTCGTTCTAAGGTGGACTATAGGTGAACCTTTCGGTGATCATTCAGCATGCAGTTCTCAGGTGTATCGACGATCGTCAATGAGCTTGTCCAACCAGCAGAGATCGTTTTAGATGCTAGCCATGGCTTCTCCCGATGGTGTTGCGGCTTTAGATAGAGTCTTCTAGCAGAGTCGGCAACGGTTCTTAAGAGCGACAGAAATCAGATGATGATTATTCACATTTATCTTCAGGTGATGTTGAAGGTCCAAGTGCTTAAATCTGAAGAGGCCGTACTTCGTAGTTGTTGGACTGATGCTCTCGAATCAGTTCTATTCGAATGTGCAAGTGCTTCTCGATTGCAGCTCACTGTTTACACACAGATGTTTATCCCGCTGCTCTATGTTCTGAAATATTCATTTGATGTTCGTGGAATCTCAAAGCTACGCGTTATGCTATGGAGCTAATCACGCTCCGGTGAATGGCCTCGATTTTCACATGTGGTGAAGCTATTTAGGAAATTCAAATGGCCATATGCTTCAGATCAGATGGTTGTTTGCTTCACTCCTCGAATGCTTGATTATGTTTTGGTTCCAACAACAGATTCATTTGTCATGGGCTAAATTTTTCATAGGTTCTGGGAAAGCCTCAATTAGATATCCTGCAAACGTAAATATAGCTCGAAGAATGGTAATCTCGGCTGGCTATTATGCATAAAAAATGTGAACGTGGATAATAATTCCAAAGGACTGGAATCAGCCTCAAATCCTTGTGAGATTATAAGTGGACAGATCTAAATGTGGAGATGAAGAAACAAATCAAACGAGTGGAGGTAATCGGTGAGGGATTGAGATGAAATCCAAATCAATTCAAAATCAGAAAAAACATAAATGGGTAGAGGGACTGGAATGATAGCGGGAATCTAGAGAAAAAGAGATCAGAGGAGAATAGAAAAGGATGAGGAAGGGATTGGAATGTCTAACCTAGAATGATAACGCAGAAGAAATGCAGGTGATGTCGTCGCCTCGACCAGCGGCGGAGCTGAGAGGCTCGAGCGGCGAAGAGGATCCTCTCGCTGGCATCGATCGCACCAATCCACTTTCTCACCCTCCTTGCTACAACGAAGACGAAGACCTCTGTCATTGGTCACTCTCCGGAGCTCTTGGACTGAATGGATGGATAATGGCGGATCTATTACGGCGCAGGGGGTGCGGACTTATAAATAGGGAGACGTTAAGTGGGGAGCACGGTGCCGGATGGCATCACCGCCGAGGCTAGCGCCACCGGCGAGCAGTTGGAGTACCATCCAACGGCCGGGCCGTTGGCACGGTTGGGAGGGAGGAGAAAGGAGGAGGCGGGCGTCAGGTTGGCTTGGGCAAGAAGGTGGATGGGGAGGAAGAAGGGGAAAAGGAGAAAGAGAAAAAGGAGGAGAGAGAGAAAGAGGCAAAAAAATTAAAGTAAATAATTAATAATATTAATAGTAATTAGATAATTAAATAATTAATAATTAATAATTAATTTTGTAAATAAATAAATAAAAATAAAAAATAAGTAATAAATTATTTAAGTATAAAATAAACACTTAAGTGTATAATTAAGTGATTAAGTAATAATTAATTAAATAAATAAGTATATAATGAATAAATTAATAATTAAATAATTAAAAGATATATATAAATAATTAATTAAATTAGAATTTTTATTTAATTTAAATATAAAAAAAGTATAGAAATTAATCTATATAAAATAATAATGTATTACGGTACAATGTATAGTATATCAATAAGGATACGGACCCGAAAACTGCATTTTTCGCATTAACTCCAATTTAGCGAAACTATTATCACTTTGCAGATAATTGAAAATTATAATTTTTAGGATCGAGTTTGCTTAATTCGGAGTTCATACGGCTGGGTTATGAGGTCCGGAAGGAAACAGTAGCGTCTTCGAGGCTTCGGGTTTTATTGGCCTTTTAGCTTAATTATATTTTTATATTTTTATATACAATTTTATGATTTTATAAAAAAGAATCAAGTTAATCTGGTTTACGGTTATTTAATTAAAAATCGGGGAAGTTTCTACATATGGTACATATATACAACGAGTCTAAAAAGTCGAAACTCACCAGTTTTATCCGAATATTTTTTTGATATTTTTAATAAATAGTATTATGTACAAAACGGATTTTAAAAGTGAGTTGGTCAATTTAGAGTTCTCTATAAATAGTTATGAACCTTTGAATTCAGCTTTTGTGGCTTTTACGGTTCATTGCGGTTATTTTATTTTTATACCGGAATATTTTTCTGATATATTTATAAAATAATATATATTTTTATAACAACTTTTTATAAAAGGCGTGTTTTGATTTGTAGTGGTTTTGATGATAAATAAAATAGGTGAAGTATTTATATTGTGAAAAATGCATAAATTATATTTTTGGTCTTGATTTTCTGAATATTTTTATAGGTTATCATCCTTATCTCCCCCTACTTATTTCTTTTGTCGACCCGGTCAATATTGACATGGTCTCGAGGTTAGGATCAGTCTGTATTTTACATATACATCCTTCTTTTCTTTTTTTATTTTTCTTTTCTCTTTATTCTTTTATTTTAGTAAAAGTAAGTGTTAAATATATAATATTAATATTTGTGGTGAGAATGTTAATTAGATGGAATTAGTAGATATTTAGATGTATTTTACCAAGGATTTTAGCCAAAATGAAAGAGTAAAGGCGATGAATCACGGATTCATAACACGGCGGTGACAGTGTCATTGTGCCACCCTACTCCGACTAGATCCCAGGATAATTTCCTCGTTGCTCTCTGTGTCTCTACTCGCGACGACCATTACTCCAACGCCATCGTAGTTGAGCCAACAACTTCCACCCTATCGTTACTCCAACATCCCAGTACACTCCTCCGCTCAACTTTTACGCTTCACCGACTGCTACAAGAGCCACCTGCTCTGCCGCTTATCCTCCACCTCCGAGTTCATCTTCATCAACTCGCTTTGCCTTCATCCACACTTCACCTAGGAGCATCCCCGACTCCACCACCACTACTTCGCCACGACAGTCATGCTCCTCAATGACTGCTAGGAGCTCCATCAACGCACGGGGAAGATTCCTCAACCACCGCTCCTCCTACCGCTGCCCGCCATGAAGCTTCAGGTGGCCCGCAACTTTTCCTGCACCGTCGCCGAACTCCAGCCATCCTCCACCGCAGCGCCTCCACTGACTTCACTCTCCGCCTTCGATGGCTGGGCTCACAGCCTGAGGCCCTCCTACATGAGGCGCACATGTGGGAGGGAATGACTTCAACAAAGGCTCCCCTTCCCCCACATGATTCCCACGTGCATGAGGGGTAATTTGCGCCAAAGCCCCTTGCCAAATCTTCTATTTAGTGTAAAGGTCCCCGACTCCCAAGGTGTGCATGTGGACCCTTGGAAACTTTGCAGAATTCCCCCCAGTATTTAGGTAATTACATAATAGTCCTTTTCTGCAGTTTTCTTTTTCTAATTGTTGTAATTTGCATCAAGACCTGCATGTTCCTGTTATATTTTGATCTTATTTATTGCATCATTTTATTTGTCAAAAATAGACATGATGTTCTACAATTAATTCCCTACCGTATGGCATGCTTGTCACATTTTTATAGGCTATGGTTATTTAAATAATAATTGTTCTTACAAAAATTAGCATATTTTGCCCATTTTGTGTTTGGGAATTCATAAGTGATAAACCATTACTCGAAAAATAAAAAATTCACTGATTGTATAATTAGTTGTATGTAACATTGTGCCCAAAAATAATTGTATTTGCATGCATACTTTGCCCTATAAAAATCATTTACATATTTCAAACTTTAATTTTCAATAGGTATTAACTATATTATTTTTGAGGTATAGGATTTTTTAACATTAATCAGCTAATAATAGATCTTGGATAATTTTATCCCTTGAAAATACATATGTTTAATATTTATAATAATTAATTATTGAAATTAACTTTGTTTGCATTCATAAATTCTTATCTTGCATCCAAAATTCCAAAAAAACTATAGTGCATTCATTTCACCATATTTAGCATATTAGCCAAGTTTCATATTTTTCGAACATCGTTTGATTGATCTTCACATTTTAATCCCTAAAATTGGCCTAACTTGCATTTTTGCATCCCAAATTGCATTAAAAATACAACAAAAATACTGTCTTGAAAGTCGTGCAAGAACGCTGATAGACAAATTTCTAGGTTGTTCCTTTGCCTACTTGAGTTTGACCTTGGTATTTGCCCAAATAAAATAAACATAAAATCATGTTGATTAAAATTGACTAAATTTCCTGTGGTTATTTCTTAACCGATTCCAAATTCCCGGCGTAATTACAATGACAAATTTAAACACTTAATTATCACATATTAACGAAGGCAATTTCGGACTCGTCAGATGGCGTTGTTGCCGGGGAGGCAAACGGTTTAGTTTTTGTCTAAAAATTTATGTTCGGTTTTCCACATTCGGGAAGTCTGACCTCCGAATATTCACTGTATATTTCCAATTTTTTCTCTTTTCTGTATTTATTTTATTTTATTTTTTGCAGTTATTTTCTTATTTTATTTTTTGATTAATTTTTGCATCACTCTCTTACACACTCTCTCTTTTTTTTCTTGCGAGGTACCCAACGTACGTGGAGCAGTTTCTCGCATAACCCGACGCATTTTCACCGACGCCTGAAAAAGCGCAAATAGAATTAAGATCGAGTCGAGTCGTGAAAGAGTGTAAAGTCTAGGATTTATTTTTTGCAATTTTAATTTTTGTAATTAATTGCTCATCTCTAGCAGTGTTCGTTTGGACTCTCGCAAGTGTAACAAGACATTAAAATTTTTCTAGGTATGTCGTGGCTTGTTTCACTCTCCGGTGAGGGCAGGGCTCGACTTGAGTGGATCGTAGGAAAGACCGACACATACAGCTATTAGAGCTTCTAAAATTTTTGATTGTGCTCGTAGAACCTAGGACCACACTACACATTAATTGAGACGCACCTTAGATCGTTCAATTTAGTCAAATTCAACTCAATTCTTCACGGCTAATAGAACTTTCTGCTAGGTGCAGTTTTCATCGTCTTGCATTCATATAGATTAATTTTTCAATTCTTGTATTGCATCCCACATGGAGATTGCGAGGAATCACTGTAAGTCTTCTATATTAGCATACATCATTATTTCACGTGCATTGGCTTTTCCTGAATTTCTCCCTCCTGTTTTATCACATAATTTTAAAGGAAATTGGGACTGGACGGTAGACGTGTATTTGTGCTCACTTAAATTTTTAATGATCACCTAATTAAAATTGGGACTGCTAAACATAGTTGATTTTAAATAACCCATAAAATCAAGAATTTTTGCAGGAGAGCAACTTGGCCTTGGATCATTTATCTGTCTGAGTGAGCAAGAGACGACCCTTAAGGTTGGAGCCCAGCTCCAAAATTTTCGTTCAGACTACTAATTATAAAAATGGTTAGCTACTTCTCAGTGAGGAAATAACGGGTAGCCGGTAAACGGTCCGGATTTCCTTAGCAAAGTGGGTGATTTAAAGGACGTTGTGTAAGGCTACGTCTTTAAGTAACATGGGTAGCCGTTTTACAATCCGTACTTATACCCATACTGGCTGAAAGTAGGTGCAACTAGTCATAAGAATTTGGTCCAGTCTTTAAGAAAATTTTCGGCACCTAATAGCTTGCAAAATTTTTTCCAAGATTGAATTTATCACCAACTAAATTGAAAAGATAAATTACCGAACTCTTGCGGCTTCATTGTGTGAGTTCATGAACATGGGGTTTGATTAAGTTTGTATTGGTGTGCGTGAATCGATCTCGAATATACAAAACTGCACACTTGTGCCATTACTCTCTTTGATTTAAAATCTCGAGTTTCTACTATTGAGTATCCCAAACACTTGAACATGAAAACTCATTCACCTTCTTCAAATATTATGAGACAATTGTCCGTGTATCCATCAGATCTATACTATGAAAATGAATTCGTCTCGGTCATACCAAAATTATCCAAAACCTCTCCTGACAGACATCATCCAACTTTCACAGGAGACTCTCATCCACAAATAAATCCAACCCTCTCTACAAATCCGATCTACTTCATGAGTGACAATCCTCTATATTCGGATCATGCAAACAAACAGCCAACTGAGGTCTCCACTTCTTCGTATGCCAACCCTCTATATTATGATCATACAATCCCTCCTTCATACAATGTAAATGTCATCCATCATTCGTGGGAGACTCTAACTACAAAATAAATCTGATCAAAGTCAACACTTCTTCACATCTTCCACTTCCCCCTCCCTTGAACACAAATGAGCAACTACCATCTTGGATTGACCCATTTCTCGTCGGAACTCATGAACCATTTGAAGATCAAATTACTTTTGAGACAAATGGCCAACTGAGACAACAACTCCAACTGACTTCAATATCTCCTTCCCATATTATTGGAATAGGTCCATACTTCACAAATCCACAACTCGATTTGACCATTGGAAATAAAATGGAGATCCGAACATATCAAGAGGATGGGACTGCACCTAATAATCTTCTATCTTTGATTAACGGCGACAATACCATCTTCAGATATGATTCTCATACAAAGGAATGGACTGATGATATTAACACACATAAACCCTTTATGTTGACTCCACAGTATAAGGGTCCGACCAATCATGACCAAAGGAATGGACTATACATACCTGAATCACACCATGAGAGATATTGTTTCCATCCTATTGAGTAGACTCCTTCCATGATTTTTGAGGAGAAAATTTCAAACGATCATACAATGAATATTCAAAGAGAATCTTCTCCCAGCTCAATCATGAAAATGGAAGATGCAATAACTGGATCTCAAAATCAAGAAACCACACAGACTGCTCACAAGATTGATCCTTAAAATTCTTTGGAGGATAATATTTCGAGGATAAGTAAGAGATATGAATTGATGGAGGAAAATTTCAAAAATTTCATTGATCGACTAATTCCATTTTACGGAAACTCGGGTATGAAAGTAGAGGATGAAATAATTAGATCGAATGTTGAAAACCCCGAGGATATTCAGAAACCCATAGACAATGTTCATCTGAGGGACGACTCTGACAGCAAAACTTATGCACATTGCTCCCCTAGGAATAACTCTGACTTTGATTCTGACTTAGCTCATCAAAACCCCTCAGCATCTATGGAAAACAGCACACACTACACAGAAAAGACCAAAAAAATGAAATATTCAAAAACACCCAAAAATGAAAAACAGAAAAATACATAAAAATTGAAACTGAAGAAGATCTGAAGAATTTGGATCCTACTTTACGGGAAGCACTGGAGAAAAGATTGATTTTTGAACTTCCTTTGGTATAAGCCATTGAACACTTCCCCTACCTTAAAGGATTTGTAATGAGACAATTAATGATGAAAAAGTCAGGCAGGATAAGAATAAAGACTGAAAGATATATCTTGTCAATGGCCATCACCTTGGTGTTGAGGAGAAAAACCAGAAGAAGCATTGTTTTATTTTAAAAAGAGTGAGAGAGAGAACAAAATAGCCGAAAAAAATTAATTGAGAAAAGCTGAAAAAAATGTGTCGGCTTATTTGGTTTTATTTTCCCCATTGTTATGTCTCCCAACTTGGTCGATGTTGATTTTCCGACCAATATGGGAGAAAGGGGGAGTATTGTGTAGAGTCATAGGTAGGGATGAGCATTGGGCTGGGCTGGTCCGGCCGAGCCCGAACCCCAGCCCAAAAAGCCTGGACTGGCCCAAGCCCAAATGAACATTGGGCCAGGCTTGGTCCCAACATTTAGGCCCAAATTTTTTTTGGGCCAGGCTTGGGCTTGGCTCGGCCCAGCCCGACCCGGCCCAAGGGCCCGGCCCGAACCTTCCCATATCCTACATGTCTAAAAACTCTCACATGTTGCATGCACACTCTGTTCACGTATCCTGTCTTCATACAATATTTATAAATCAAGAAAGTCAGGTGTGGGACATATGAGTTGATGATCATTGTATTTCAATTCGTAATTAATGATCCTTAATTATTCTATGGTTTAGATTCTGATAATTATTCTTGAATCTGTCAGTGTTTACTTTTTTCCATCAGAATATTTTCTATCATTGAACCTTTTACCCAATATGGGCATTATGGCCATTTTTTTAACATTTCGTGCCCGGTGCACATGTTGTTATTAATTATGTAAGTTTGGTTCACTCTTTCAATTTGTAATGAGTGACGTTTATGGCATCTAACATTGGGTGCATTTATATAAATGAGAAATCATCTCCGGTAGAATTGAGTTTTCGTTGTTTCACGAGTATTATTGCATAGGTTTTAAACATTTTTGGCTTGTCTAACTTGAATTAAGATTGACTTTACACAAAAACTCAAAGTTATTAATCTATAATGGGCAGAGATGGGTCGGCCCAGTCCATGCCCGACCCGTAGGAATTGGGTCGGGCCTGGGCTTGGGCTGAACCAAAAAAAATTTACGGGCCTAGGCCCGGCCCAAGGCCTGAAGTTTTTAAACGGGCTTGGGCCGGGGCCCTTTAGGGCTCGGTGATGAGCCGAAAAATCACCGAGACTCGGGTGAATAAAATAAAACTAGGGTCGTTGCAACCCGGATCTCGGAGACCAATCAGCTCAACAAGAAAAATATAGAACAGACCACCAAACAGAGATAAAATCGACGAAAAACCAATAGTGGCCCTGGCTATGAGATTAGCCTAGTATAGCACCCAGTGTCGGACTCAGGGAGCACGGATTGGCCTTGCAGCCTACGAAGTAGTCTGAAAATAAAGAAAATAAAAACAAATGATTTTTGGTGTATTTTTAATATTTTTTATTTTTTGGGATTTTTAATTATGAACAAAATAATAAAAAAGCAAATAAACACACTTTCAAGCAATTATTTAAACATCCAAAATTAGCCTAAAAATTCAAACAAAAATATTTTTAAGTTTTATGGATTTTTACTGTTTTTGGTGAATTTTTTATAATTTTCTGATTTTAGGGATTTTTCTAAAAATAAAAGAAGGCAAAAAGACTATGTTACTATCCAGCCAGATTTCAAAGACTAATTAAAAATACTAAATGGTCTTTTCAAGGTCTGGAGGTATTTTTCATGCAAAGTATGAACAAAAAGGAAAATTCAGAAAAAGAAATTTTGAATTTTTGAATTTTCTATGATTTATTGGAATTTTTATGAGTTTTTCAAGGTTTTTTTAGTTTTTATGGTTTTTATAAATCTAGAAATAACCAAAAATGGCCAGAAAATCAATCACACAAAAACACACAAAATCTGAATTTTTTATAATTTTTAAAGAGGTTTTTATATTTTTTATGAATTTTAAATGTGATTAGGCATAAAAATGGAGGTTTTTGAATTGTTAAAAATAGTAAAAGGCTCAAAAATTTTCCCAAAAATTGGTGAAAATTCTACACAGTGGCAGGAGCCACATGTCCAATTTTCACTCAATTTGGATGAAATTTGGTTATTTTATTTAAAACAAACAAGAGCCCACAGTGCACAGAGACCTGTTCGTAATAAAAATATCTTCTGGGGCCAAAAAGTAACACAATCAGAAGTGCATGGGTCTTCGTGTAATTTTACCAGGTTCCCACGTGCGCGGCACGTGGGCTGGGCACAGAAGGACCCAACTGTAAATAAGTTAAGTCCCCGGACTTATTAGCAACAGGTGCTAAAAGTCCAGGGGCTAAGTTGTAAAAAGCCCAAACAAATCAACACATGTTCAATAAAAATATTCGCAGAGGCATAAGTGCAAATAACAAAAGAGATATATCATTCAATAACACATCAGAACCACAGGCCCATGTATTGCAAATTTACCAAAACATCACGTGACGATGCACGTGTCCAACATATACAGGGGTAGAACTGCAATTAAAATAAACTACCAGGTCCTCTATGCAATTTTATCAAACTAAAAATAACTGCGGAAAATATTTACAGGACTAAAACAAAAATGCAAAACAGGAGGGGGCCTAAGTGAAATTACCCCACTTATGATCCGAGGGCTGAGGGTGCGCACGTGGTGTATTCAACGGTTGCAGGGCGCTTCTCCTCAACGAAGGACCTCGGCGATGATCGGACGGTGGAGGGCTCTCCACGTGGAGGATCTGACGGTCGTGAATTAATGGCACCTCTCCTATGCAACGCACGGTCCTTATCAACTCCCCAAATAGGTCAACGGTGTCGGCTGCTCCTCAAATGGACGGCGTGGATCACAACTGGAGCGGCGAGAAGGATCGGACGGATCTGGAAGGTCCTCCAAGAACAGGTGGCCGCCGAACTTCACCGGCCCGTACTCGCGCGGTGGGCCTCCTCTGCTGCTGCTACAATGCGGAACAGGTTCGTCGTGACGCTCCGCGGCTGACGAGCTCCTCCAAGACGCCGGGAGGCTCCGAGGAGGTCCAGCGATGAAGGCGGAGCTGGGGCTCCTGTGCTGAACGTGAAGACCTCGAGATAAGGCCCTTCTGACCTGGAAAATGACACAAGAAACTTGCTGGGTCGAGGGCAAAGTGCCTTGACCCAGTTAGAGGCGAGGTGGGTGGTCGGCGCGTCGGGGCGAAGGATCTCCGGCGATGCGACGACGAAGGAGATCGATTACCAGTTCCGGGGCGAACTGGGTTGGATGAATGGGCGTAGAACGTGCAGAGGAGTGAGGCGGAGATGATGGTCGGGTCAATCGTTGAGATAGGTGGACGGAGTGATCGGAATCGATGGAAGACGACGAACGTGTGATTTGGGCGTAAATGGAATTTCGAGACAAATAGAAAGAACTAGGCTTACCAAATGGGTGGATTCGACTGTGGAAGAGCTCCTGGAGCTCCTGGTCTTTGCCTTGAGGGACGTCGAAGCCCGAGGCTCGAGCGCTGCTCCTGGGCGGCGCACGGCGGCGAAGAGCTGCCGGATCAGTGGCTGGGACACCTCCTCCTCACTGCAACACGACCCGCGGCTAGCTGTCACTCTAGGGATGGTAGTGGAGATCCTGGGATGGGAAGGCGGAGCCAAAGATGGAATGAAAAGGTGGCCGGAGCTGAAGCTTTATATGGCTAGGGGTCCGAGAAGGTAAAGGTCGGGCGAGAATATCGGAGCTCGGATCCCCAAAACCCACCCCAGGCGTGTATCAGGGAAGATCAAGGAAGGATTAGGACCCGGGGTTTGCGGATTTGGTGTTCGGATCGAGGCACGATAAATGGGAGAACTCGGGTCGGGGCGACAAGATCCGACTCTGGTGGTCCTGGGGGGAGAGTTGACCGGGGGTCAACATCCCCCGTGGACCAATCAGATCACGCCATTATAAATATTTAGAAATTAAATAAAAAATAGTAAATGGCTGAATTTGGTAAAAGTTAACTTGAAAAATATTTATTTATTTTTAAACTATTTTTTAGTGATTTTTATTTATTTTTTTGAAATAAAAATAAGGTATTTACAAAATAATATTATTATACATAGGTATATACAATATACATTTTTAATTTTTGATTTTTAATTATCTATTTTTGTACATTTTATTCAAATTTTATATTTTATTTATTTATAGAATAATATTTGGAATAATTTGGTATTTTTATTTTATTTTTATTATTTATTTACAAGGGCTAAATAAATACTTTTATTTATATACATATATGGTATATATACAATGTTGGTTTTGATTTTATTTTTATTTCTTTTTATTTTATTTTTGTTTTTGTAATTTATATTTTATTTATTTACAATATTGAATAAGGAATATGTACCAATTTTTGTGGAATTTTATTGATTTATTTACAAGGTAAAAGAAATACATATGTGGTATGTATACACATGGCTTTTATACAATGATGAAGGGTTTTTTATTTCTTTTTAATTTTCTCATTTTTGTTTTAATCTTATATTTACAAATATATACATATAAATACAAACCCATTTTTATTTTTATTTAGAGGAAAATAAATTTTATTTTATTTACAGGTATATATGTACACACATGAGCTTCCTTATCTCTCTCTACTTGGGCTTTTATGCGGTCAGGCCCATGCTGGGCCCTCCCTTGGGATTAGGTCACTCAATATTTATTCTAAATATCTCCCTCTTTTTCTTTTATTTCTTTATTATTTTATTTATGCACAAAAATATGCTAAAAATGCATATTTACACAATGGATGCTATTTGACAATTATTGTTATTTACAAAAATATACATGTGTTTTGCATGGGTTTTGTAGCTAAAATAAAAGAATACAGAGTAATGAATGGGTATTCATCACCCCCCTATACTTTACTTTGCTAGTCCCTTAGCAAACACTTATTTGAAAAAGAAGTGAAAAAGAAAAAGAACAAGAGGAGAAAATGCATGGATTAATGCTGATTATTAAACTTGCCTTCATTAAATTGAAATATGGAGCTCGATCAGATCTTTAGATTATTGATGTATCAGAACCTTATTTAGACTTAGGTTTAAAACTCAACAGCCTTAAGATCCACTAATCTATAATCAAGACTCCTCAACAAACCAGATCAGAACAAGTCTACATACACAAACCCTGAAGACTATGAATCTTTCATTGTACAGTGTATGTGAAAGATAGCTCTCCACCTCAGAAGTAGCAACTTGACAATCCTCCAAAACAAGGTAACTCTATGACCCTAGTCTGGCCACTCTTTCCTCGAGGAGCGGGGTATTCCCTTCTAAGTTCAAGTTCAACCAGCTCAAGAAGAGGGGGAAGAAGAGAATGGACCATGGCCAGCGTAGCCATGTATCTTTCGGAGCTCAACCAGTGTAGCTAAGTCTCCCTGCTGCAAGCTACATACGATGGAACTATGAGTCTCAAGCTTTGCTTATTTGTACTATATACATACTCCGGTGGGATTATCATTTTCTATCAGACCCACCACTTTTTTGGAGTTATTTTCTTTTTGCATTTTTTTTAAGTGCATCTATACAACATATACAATGTGTAGCATATATACATAAGGAGTTTTTCCTCTTGAGCCAGTAGACTATCCCTCTTTTGAAGCATTATTGCAACCCACAACTCCTGTCGTTAGACCTCATGGCAACCAGACCAAGTTGAGACGCACTTCCTTCACTAAAAGAAGAAGAGAGGTTCCGCCTAGAAGTACTACCCTCATATGCTACCCCAAGTCAAGGAAGACTGTCTCCTCACCACCTCATTCGTAGAGAGCTCGGTGTAAAGTGCGGGTCTAAGGCAAGCCATTGTCTATATGAGTCATGTGTGTGTTGTTAAGTGCTCTACTTAGGCTCATTGAGATGACATGTGATCATAGCCTAGTGGACTTAAAGAATTAAGTCACCATGGACCTGAAAAGCCTTAACCCTAAGCCCTATAAGATTCCTCTTAGAATTAGGTGGATTAAGATCTTAATCAAGCTCCATTTCCCAATTTAATTCCAGGCTAGTTTAAATGTCAACTATAATCCAGGAAAAACTATACAAGTATATACAAGGATGCTATTTACACAATATTTACACAAATGCAAAATTTTTGAAAAATGTTGTGCAATCATGAATGAATGCATGAATGCAAGTTTTGCAAAAGATTTACACAAATTTACACAAGATTTTTGCAAACTTTTTTATTTTCAAAATAGTTTAGAAAAATTTTGTACTATATACATAGTTCTGATATGAACATATTTACACAATCTTTACACAACAAGTTTCTGAAAACATTTTTACAAAAAAATAATTTGTACAATAGCTATGTATGTGCAAATAAGAATGTTTATTTACAGGAAATTTTTTTAATTTTTATGGATTTTTGGGTTTTTAGTCATTTTTATTTATTAACATACTCACACAAAGTACGAGTTATTGCTAAAGTATATATGAAATATATACACACCCCCCTATACTTAGCTCGAACGATGTCCTCAGAGTCAAGAGCGATGAGGAAGACATAACTCGTGCTCAGTATAGGGAAGTGAAAAGGAAGGCTATATACAAAGATGAATGAAAGAATAGAAATCAAGAGAACCTCGCCTTTTCCCCCTATACTTAGGATCAAATAATCCTAAGTATAGCAGGCTGTACACAAAGGGAAAACCGAGTAGAGAATGTACAGGGTCTACCCCCCCCCCCCATACTTAGGGTAAAATGCCCTAAGTATAGGCAGTGAAAACAGGGGAAAATGAATCAAAAGAAATACCCGAGAGTCCTACATCCCCCCTATACTTAGGGTAAAGTACACCCTAAGTATAGCATAATCAAAAGATGAAGAAAGGGATGTGGGACTAAAGAATGGAATGATATGGACATCTTGATCTATACAAGTTAGGAGAACAGTGATAATCAGGCGTGAGATGCAATAGATGTGAGTCAAGAGACCACATCTCACGCAAAGTGAATAGAAGCAACATCAACGACCCGTGGCTCATGATCAAGATATGGCTTGAGCCGCTGGCCATTCACTCGAAAGGTACTCTCAGAAGACAACTCAGATATATCAATACTCCCATTATCGTGTACCTTTCTCACTAGATACGGTCCCTTCCATTTGCTCTGTAGCTTCCCTGCAAATAGACGAAGCCAAGTATCAAACAACCATACTCTCTGTCCAGGCTCAAAATGCTTGTGGCTGATGTGAGAATCATGCCACTCCTTCACTCTCTCCTTGTATTGTAGGCTATTTGAGAAGGCGGTATCACGAAGCTCCTCCAAGGCTGCTAACTCTGTCCTCCTCTGATCTCCTACACTATCTGTATCCAAAAGTATATTTGTGATAGCCCAAAGTGACCTATGCCTCAACTCAACAGGTAAATGGCACGGCTTGCCGTAAACGAGGCGAAAGGGAGATGTGCCCAAAGGTGTCTTGAAAGACGTCCTATATGCCCACAAGACCGAGTCCAAAAGCTGTGACCAATCCTTTCGGTCAGGGCAGACGACTTTCTGCAATATAGTCTTGATCTCCCTGTTCGACACTTCGGCAAGACCATTCATCTGAGGATGGTATGGAGTGGCAACTCGATGGTCTATGCCGAACTTGCTAGCAAGGGCCTTCACCTGGTCGTTGACGAAATGAGACCCCCCGTCAGATATCAACACTTGAGGTACCCCGAACCGTGAAATGATATGCTTCCTCAAAAATCTGCAAACAGTCCTAGCATCTGCAGTTCGAGCGGGGATGGCCTCAACCCAACGACTCACATAATCCACGGCCAACAGAATGTACTTGAATCCCTAACTCTTAGGGAATGGACCCATGAAATCGATGCCCCATGCGTCAAAAACCTCATAGAAGTGAATGGGATGCATCGGCATCATATCACGTTGTCCACAAGTGCCCATCCTCTGACAGTCAGTACACCTCTTCACGAACTCATCAGAGTCCTTGAAGAGGGTAGGCCACCATAGGCCAGATTGGAGCACTTTCTGTGACGTTCTCCTCCTAGAGTGATGTCCTCCTGCCTCAAGCTTGTGGCAGTACGTGAGGACGCTATGGTGCTCCTCCTGAGGAATGCACCTACGCCAGACGCTATCCCCTCCTTCATGGTAAAGGATGGGATCCTCTCAGTGGTAGGACTTGGCCTTCGCGAGGAAGGTCTCAAGCCTCTGCATGGGCCAATCTTGTGGAACTTTCTTAGCAACAAGAAAGTTCACAATATCGGCATACCACGCGAGAGAGGCGATAGCAAAGATCGCCTCATCTGGGAAGGTCTCACAAATCGGCTCAGTGTGCTCAGAGTCCTCAAGATGCTCTAATCAGGAGAGATGGTCTGCCACCACATTCTTGACTCCAGGCTTATCCTTAATCTCTATGTCAAACTCCTGGAGTAGAAGGATCCATATAGTCAATCTGGCCTTGGCATCCTTCTTTGCCATGAGGTACCTGATGGCGATATCATCAGTGTATAAAGTCACTCTAGATCCAATAATGTACAATTTGAACTTATCCAGGGCAAAAACTACGGCTAGCATCTCCTTCTCAGTGGATGTGTAGTTCCGCTGAGCGGAATCCAATGTACGGCTAGCGTAGTGAATGGCAAATGGGACTCCATCCCTCCTCTGTCCCAGCACGGCCCCTACGGCAAAATCGGAAGTGTCCGTCATGATCTCGAATGGGAAAGACCAATCAGGCGGTTGAAGAACAGAGCCTCAACAACACATCTCTTGAGAGTCTCAAAAGATGAAATACACTTGTCATCGACAAGGAACTCGGTGTCTTTTGTTAGCAGATCAATCAACGGTCGGGCAATCCTACTGAAATCATGAATGAAGCATCGGTAGAAACCGACGTGCCCCAGAAAATACCGTAACTGCCGCAAGTTGGACGGTGGTGCGAGTTTTCTAATGAAATCTACCTTGGCCGGATCAACCTCCATGCCCCTGTTGGAGATGATATGGCTAAGCACCGTCCCCTGAGTAACCATGAAGTGACTCTTCTCCCAAGATAGCACAAGGTGAACCTCGATGCATCGTTGAAGGACTAGATCTAGGCAGTCAAGACAGGAGTCGAATCCGCCGCCGTAAACCGATAAATCATCCATGAAGACCTCCAAGCATTCCCCCACCATGTACGAAAAGATCAACAACATGTATCACTGAAAAGTCACAGGGGCGTTGCATAGCCCAAATGGCATGCGTCAGAAGGCGTATGTGCCGAAGGGACAGGTGAAGGTGGTCTTGTCCTGGTCCTCGGGAGCGATGGCCACCTGGTTGTAGCCGGAGTACCCATCCAGAAAACAACAGTGGCTCTTCCCTGCCATTCTCTCAATGATCTGATCTATAAAGGGAAGGGGGAAATGATCCTTCTTGGTGGCATGGTTGAGTCGTCTGTAATCCACGCAGACCCGCCAAGAAGTGGGTACCCGGGTAGCAATCTCCTCCCCAGACTCGCTGACAACTGTAGTGATGCCCGTCTTCTTGGGCACCACATGCAACGGGCTGACCCACTTGGTGTCGGAGATGAGGTAGATAAAATCGGCGCTCCACCATTTCAAAATCTCCTTCATGACAACCTCTCTCAGATTCGGGTTCAGCCGCCGCTGGAACTCACGTGACGGCTTCGCCTCATCCTCGAGATAGATATGGTGGGAGCACAGGGCCGGACTTATCCCCTGGAGATCGGTCACGCTCCATCCTATCGCCTTGCGGTTCTTTTCAAGAACCCCCATCAGACGAGATTCCTGCTCTCCAGTCAAATCGGCGGAGATAATGATTGGGTACATCTCATGCTCACCCGCAAGGAACCTATACTTCAGCGACGCAGGAAGTGGCTTCAGCTCTGGACAACTGGGTGATGGTGGATCTGGCCTCTGAAAACTCTGAGTGAATGCTGCCAAATCCACATGGGAGAACTGAAACTCTCGATCACACTCTGAATCTGGAGAAGGCTGCCCTGCTGGACTGTCTCTGCTCTGCTCGGCATCTACCTCCTCCCTAGATGCAGGCTCAGTGGAAGTCAAATCTGGTATGAAATCCTCAAACTCTGCCCAATCAAAATCTGACTCCGAGAGATCTATATCATCCATGGTGGCCTTAGTACCACCGTCATCACAAAACAAATCTGTCTCACGGTCTCGAACCGGCTCTGCTGCCTCAAAAGTATCCTGGACCAGGAATGCGCTCTCCAAGCTCTCCTCTGCTGGCATCTCTGCATCAGCGGACTCTGAAGGTGAGAGAATGGCCTATGCATCTGGATCTGCCCAAAATGCCTCATCATCTGTAATCACAAAGTCGCAGTCCTGGTGGATGTCTGACCCTGCATCTGTCATCTCCTCTGTATCGGAAGTAGTCTCTGAGCATGATGTATCTCTGGCTCTGATGTCCTCGACTGTCTCTATTTGTACACTTTCACCCTCGATGCGAAAGTATACCTTCCCGCTATCATGATCGGTCACTGCCTTGGCTGTGGCCAAGAATGGGCGACCGAGAATGATGGGGGTATCGGTCACTGACTCAGGGATCTCCATGTCCAAAGTCCACGGGGAATTGCAGGCCCTGAATCGTGACAACAACGTCCCTCAGCAACCCCTTCAGCCTCTTGACAGATCGATCAACAAACTGAAGGACTGTCTTGCTCTGTCGAAGAGTGCCCAACTCGAAGCGGTCGAGAAGGGCTGTCGGAAGTAGGTTGATCGATGAACCGCTGTCTAATAGAGTACGGTCGAACCTCTGCTCTCTGATGTGGCATCTGACATACAGGGCTCCTGAGTCTGGCCTCTTGATCGGCAGGCAGTTCTGGATCGCGAAACAAGTGGCTCTGGTCAGCACATGGATCTCTGACTGGTGGTTCCTCCTCTTCCTCCTGATTGTGGTCCTGTCTCTAAGTGAACACTGGAGTAGAGGGATGTGCTGCAAAGCCTCCTGAAGAGTCAGCTGAATGTAGAAACGGTCGATCATCTGCTGGCTGAACTCTTCCTGCTGCATCTTTTTTGGATTTTCTATTTTCTTCCCCTTTCCCAGGTGAAGAGCTCTAGGGAAGGGGATCACAGGGTCCTTTTCAGATGAAGGACTAGGAGAGGGTCTAGACTGCTCGACGACAGGATCCACACATATATCAAACACTACAGGTGGACCAGAAGAAAACAAACCCTTTCCTTTATTGCCAGAAGTGTTCTGAGATACATGCACAGAAGGAAAAACTACAGGACTCTCAGAAGTGAAAGGGTGGCATCAACACCACCCTCGGCTGGTAAACGTGTGGCATCAGCACCGCGCTCTGGCTCGGCAACATCGGTGGCCTCAGTACCACCTCCTCCATCTGTGAATCGACGGCATCAGTATCGCCGGTGGGATCAGCATCCGTGGTGGCATCAGTACCACTGTCATCATCTCTAGCAGCATCAGCACCTCTCTCGTCCTTGCCTGGCGCTCTAGAAGTATCCTCGGGGTGTCGCTCAGATGAGGCGCCGCCTGCTGGTATCCTACCGCTCCTAAGTGTGACAAAATCGGTATCAAAAAGATATGCAGACATATCACCAAAAGCATCACTCGGAGTGGGCTCAGACTTTCTCTTGAGGTTGTTCGTATTGGGCTCTATCTAGGCAGGGATGGCGACCTTCCCTCTCACTATGTCCCGCATCTCCTGGTGGAACTCGTTCATCTCCCGTCTGAAGGTAGCCTGTTGATCGGTAAGGAGGCGGGCTATGTCATCCAAGGCGGGGCTCTCATAAGATGGCCCATGAGAACCTGACGGGTGGCCTCGGTGGTAGTGAGGTTGCTGGGGCTGGTGCTGCGGGTGAGAGGGGTATGACTGGGGATGATACTGCGGCTGAGGCTGATCACGCCTATAAGACTGTCCCTGCTGATAGGGATGAGGACCATACTGCTGTGACTGCTACTGCTGCTGCTGGTACACTGGGGGCTACTGCTGCTGGTGATCTCTCTGATGGATGTACTGGCCACCCTGTCCTAACAGCTGCTGCTGGGAGCTGGAACCTCCGTCCGACCAACGGAATCCGAGATGGTCTCGTCGGATACCGGGTTGGGGTCAGTCGTACTGATGAATCTCCATTTCATCACCTATATTCTATCATTTTGGCCTCAAAAACCCCAGCAAATGCATGTAAATAGCATCAAATTGTACATAATAGCATTCATAAATCATTGTATTAACTACACAAGGTTTTTAATGCCAAAATTATAGAATGAATAGAAGAAAAGAAAAAGGAATAAAATATTGAAGATATTTTATGACCCAAACCCCTAGACCAAGGCCAGCATGGTATTGGTCGACAAGGAACAAAGTAGGGGGAGATAAGGGCCAGTATACAATAAATACCTCATTTATTCATGCATTTATTTATGCATTTTTGACACCTATTTTGTACATAATTATGTATTCCTCAAATAAAGAAATCTTGTTCATGAAAGTTGTAGATAATAATGTAAATAAAATTACAAAATTGAGTTTGTGTAAAAATAATACTCAATGTACATTTTATACACAAAATAAAAAGCAAAAATCTCAACTTCACAAACCCATATCTTGCAAATAAAAACTCCAAATCAATCAAACTCACCTTTAATTGTATATATCTTTCCAAGAACTATTTAATAAAATTGGTTTCATAATTTTTGGAGTCCATATGCAAAAATTAGGTTTTTGGCCCTCATTGTGCAGCCTGCCTGATTAAAATATTCCATTTATTCATTATTCATTATTGTAGCAAATTTATATTTTAAGAATTTTACAAATAATGTATATAATACATATACATACTAAAATTAGATTAAAACTAAAAAGGATTAACAAAATAAAATAAGCTAATGCAAGTTAGTAGGCAAAATACCTAGGGACAAGAATGTATATAAATCAAGAAGGAAAACACTCTTTAATTTTTCTCTTCTTTTATATTTTTATAATAATGTAAATAATAGATATAACTTATTAAAAATACAAATCCAAAATAAAAAAATAAAATTCATTAAATAAATAAAATGTATATAATATATAGGTAAAATACCTATAAGTATACTTACATATGCATATACCTATTTATTTAAAAATGTAAATAGACTCCTAAAAATTAAATAAAAATACCTTTATACTCACAAAAATAAATTATAAATTTATAAAATAAGCCAATAAAATAATAAAAGAAAATAAACAAATTAAAAATAAAATACACAAAAATACATGTAAATACATACATATACACATTATTAATTTAAAAAATATAATAAATCACTTCGAAAAATTCAATAAAAATCACAAATAAATACTACATGAAAAAATACACATTTTTTATGTTTTAAGAAAATTCTAATAAAATCATTTACTATGGTAAATAAATCAATTTAGGCTAAAATTTCCGGTTTTGTCTTGTAGCGGCTACGTGGACCAATGAGGTGCCGGCCTTCGTTGACCCCCTGGTCAACTGTCCCATCCCAGCTCTGGCGCGTCTGAACCGTCTTTTCCCCGATTTTCATCCCTTTTTTTACGGCCATCTCGTCCATCGATCGAGCTCGCTTCCTTCACAAGAATTGATCTCTGATCATCCATGATGCCCGCCAAACTCATAGATCAATCAGATACTCATTTGATTAAGAAATAATCTCCGGTCAATAAGGCACCATGCCAATGTCTATAAATAAGTAGCTCCGCCTCCTTCCTCGAATTTGGCCAATTTCATTCCAACCAAAAGCCTTGATCTTGTTCCTGGACCGTTCCTCGTGACAGGGGGAGTGCTTCAGTGCCTCGGATCGGCCGGAGGAAGGAGAATTTTGTCGCGGCGGAGCTCCGGCGTCCGCCCTGCTCCCTGGTGGCCCCCAAGTATAAGAGTTGTCCCGTTTATGCTTTTTAGTTAGGTTTTAATGCTAGTTTTTAATTCCAGTTGTTAGATTAGACTTCAGTTAATCCCTGTAGCGTAAAATTCCAAATTCGAAGTTCGCCGGTCATCAGCTCCAGCGACTTCTTCATTGTGAAACCAACTGTCTCCGACCGCCACATGCACCCCATTTCACTACCCATCGCATTCTCCATCGATCCATCGCCTTTGACCAACCGAGGACCCCTGGTCTTCGCGAATCAGGGCTCCACCTCCGCCGTTCATCGGAGCCCCTCCACCCCCACTCCATTTTGCTGCGAAGCTTCAAAACCCCGGGTCGAGGAGGTAGCCCTCTCGCCCCTGGTTCTTTTTCTGCAGGTCAAACGAAGAATAGAGCCCATCTGGGCTCGAATCGAACCAGGAAGAGGTTCCTGGAGGTCCCTCACTTCTCCGACCTCGTCCGAGCAACTCGGACCTCCAGGAGCCATGATGGGACCTTCAGGAGATGCGGATGGTCGCCAGCTACGAGCAGAGCGCGTCAGAGGCAAGGGAGATGCCCGGAGGAGCCGATGCTGCACGATCGAAGCTCGCCGGAGGCGAGCTTCTTCCTTGTTCCTCCAAGCACCTCCAGCACCGTCAGATCGAAGGAGTCGGCCCAGATCGAACCAGAGCCGTCAGATGAAGCGCCGCATCGACCGTCCAATCAACGAGGCTGATCTAATCTTCGCCGTCATCTGCGAATCATCATCGGCCGACAGGAGCACGACGCGTGGCAAGTGGAAGCGGTCCAACCGTCGGATCGCACGCTTGTTAGGGATAAATTTCACACCTAACCCCCCGCTTTTTGTATTTATAGTTTAAATACCCAAAATAAAAGGTTAAGTTGTAAATAAGTTGTATAAATTGCAGAAGGACCCTTAATGTTTTTATATTTGCGTTTTAGTCCCTCCGCGCCTCACGTGCAGCACCCACGTGAGGCGTGTGATATTTGCACTTAAACCCAGCCGGGTTTTTGTAATTGTAAAATGGCCCTGAAAATAAAAGTACACATTCATTTTTATTGTGATTTTTGCATGTATGCCCCTGTCAATTATTTTATTTGCAAAAATACCCCTGCTAGACCATGTATTTTTTGTATGCTTTGTCCATTTATTTTGTGCTTCATATTTCCTTGAAAACTTTTGTAAAAATGGACATAAGCTCCTGTTAGTGTACCATTGCACGCTATATTTTTAGTTTTTAATTTTGTTGCATTTTTGCATTTATTAAAAATCAAAAACATGTCTTTTATTCACTGTCTAACTTATAAAATACCAAAAAAATATTAAAAGACCTCCAAAAATTCCAAAAAAATTCTCTAGTGTGTATTTTGACCTATTTTAGTGTCAGTACAAAAATCCCTAAAAATCTCAAAAGGAAAACTTAAAATTGAAAAATACACAAAAACTTCAAAAAAATATATAAAATTAAAGAAAAATCAGAAAAATGTGAGCTCGGTTCCTATTTATGCTATATTTTATTATCTTTATTAGAAAAATAGTGTGGAAAAATTTTGAGGCTGTTTGCTATTTTTAACTCCTATTTTTCTTACAGCCAGCCCCTAATTCCCTGTTTGCCCTTATTTAGCTATTAAAAAATACTAAAAATATTCTGAAAAATGCCCAAAAATCACAAAAACAGTAAAAAACCATAAAAATACCAAAAAGACTTTAACTCTGAATTTTTGACTATTTTTGAGTATTTTATAAATATTATAGCACCCCTATATATATATATATCCCTATTCAAAAAGAAATATATATATATATATAATATACATCTATGTATACATCTACATATATATATATATATATATATATACGTATTAATGTACAAAATCCTAAAATAAAAAAAATATTATTGATTATACTTATATATCTATATATATATTGTATGTATTATAAGCTATATACTCAACCTCTATGGGTATACTTATATTTATATATTTAGATTCTATAAATTATATATATTACCTAATTATATTATTAAAAACAAAAAAAAGAAAAAAATATAAAATAAAAAATAAAAAAAATATAAAATTCAAAAACCCACAAAAATAGGTTTCACACATGGATGACTCTGAGATACATATAGGCTATTGCATTTTGTATTGCTCTATGTGGTTCGACCTCTACATGCTTGTTCCCTATACATTTTATGGTAGAGTAATAAATATTAATTCACATTTCTTTTTGAGCTTAATTGTTTTATTCTTTGGTTGTGGGTTAGTTGCTGATTAACACCGGTCTTCTAGAGTGGTCGCCTCAGCGACAACATTTTTATATCATGGTGACCCTCGTGGAATATCGTGGTTATCAGATGGCGCCGTTGCCGGGGAGCAATGAGCATAGCCTACTTTATTTTTGTCATTCTTGTGTACATGTTTGATTTATTTATTTCATGAGCAGCTATTTCTATTGTCATTAATCACCATGCTTCTTTGATTCATTTATTGTGATTATGTTATCTGCTCTATTTTGATTGATTGAGATATTCTAATG
This sequence comes from Ottelia alismoides, assembly GCA_037367405.1. Taxonomy (NCBI): domain Eukaryota; kingdom Viridiplantae; phylum Streptophyta; class Magnoliopsida; order Alismatales; family Hydrocharitaceae; genus Ottelia; species Ottelia alismoides. The sequence goes on from JAZKJV010000414.1 coordinate 1,092,363, forward strand.
CGATCTTTTTGTGACTTTGATGCGAGGGCCCACCATGCGAGGATGGCTTCTTAGGAGGCCAAGGCAGCCGAGCTTGGAGGAGGATGGTCTTCTCTTCCCATGACCATCTGGAGAGAGTATCAAGGGAGCAAATAGATGTGGATTAGATAGGTGTAGATATTTAGGATTATTATTTTTGTAATTTATGGTGAGAGAGAGACATTTTTGGCATGTAATTAAACAGGACTCTACTCTTCACAATGAGGTCCAGTGCCCGGGTGATTGTTTACCTGGGAGCCTCATCGCGGCTTTTCGAGTTTTCATCGCCTTCTTTTATTTGTTTTCCGAAGTTTTGAGCTTTCCGCCTTTCTTTTACTTTGTTTAGTATGCTTGGAGCCCCTAGATGTAGGTTGCTCGACTCGGTAGCTAGGTCCACACATTAATAAGAATGCATGTTCCTATAGTCTACTTCGTTTGGATCTAGTCAAAGTTAAACAAGCCGTTCATTTATCTCTTAGCCCTTGTGCCGCAGCGAGCCCTATAAAGCGCTTTCTCCTACCCTCAATTGTGTTGAGCAGAGGAGGGGTGAGCCAAGACCGGACCCTTTGGGCTAGAGATGAATGAGCGACTTATGGTTCTTCACGCTAATAGGAGCTAATGTTTAGGGCGATTTTGTGCCTTGCATACTGACATGTAGATAGGTTTAAAAATTCTGTTTTGCATACCGCATGGAGAGAGCTAGGATGCACTGTAAGTCTTCTAACTCAGCATGCATCATTCGGTTCAATGGTGAGATTTCCATCATGGAACCACTTGCACGACTTTTCCGCTATCTCCCTCTAATTTTGAGCACCTAGGACTTAAATGAAAATCTACAAAAACGTTGGCGCTGGTATGAAACAGACTCAAAAAAAAGTGAAAACCCAAAAATAAAACAAGGGGATTGCTAAATAAACTTTGACCTTAATTAAAATCTGTAATGGACTATCATTGTACCGGGTTCATAAAGCCCTCATTGTTTTCAGGTACTTTGGAGGGTGACCAAAACCCTACTCCCTTGAGCGAGTGCGAACCCCTAAGGATTAAAGCCAAAAACCCAGTCTGCAACTGCCTTATGTATCGCCTGGATTTCCGAAGTAATGGCGCTTCTATCGTACGTAGGAGAGTAGGACTTGGTCACCAATGGTGACTCTCTGTTGTGAGAGCATCGACCCTATCCGAAGTATTGAGCATAGGCCACGCCTTCACGGGTGTGTCTGTCTCATCGTCCTGCGTCCGAGTAGGTTCTTGCTCGCTCACGGGTGATTCCGTTGCGAGCGAGAACCGAAGTATTGGTTTCGCCTATCGGCTTCCTCTCTCTTTTCTTTGGCTGAGTAGGGATCCAGGAAGGGTTACAAGGACTCCAAAAAGTACAGACTACAGGTTACACAGGAGGAGGACAAGTACGGGATACTCTTCCGGTAGTACTCAGTACTCTCTCTCCTATAGGGTAGCGTGCTAAGGACTTGTTATAAGATATGCCTGAAAATCACAACTCTAAAAATGAAAAGATAATAAATAGCCAAGCTTTCACGGCTTCACATGACGTGAGTTGGTGAACCCGATTTTATATTGTGTTTGTATGGATCTAGATTAAGGTTCAAAGATCAAGTCCCGCGCCCTTGCGCACATTTTGTTGTTTCTCCCTTTGACCACCCCGCTCAATCGAGCCTCTCTACTGTTTTACACTCCTTTTATTCCTCGTTGACCATCGTATCTCTCATCCAAAATCATATTTTCTCTTGTACTCCGCGAAGTTGATCCATGGATGGTTTCCGTCGGGACCATGCCGACACCCACATCGATTCCATGGACTCAACTCCGCCAATAAGTTCGAGGCGATTCCCGAGAACCCGATCCGGACTTTACGGATCGATCTCCAAACTCCTCGTTTTCTACCTTTCTCTTGGCCAACCAATAAACTGGGATCATTTTTGTCCCACTTCCGCCGTTGCGAATGGAAGTCGATTACAGTCTACATCCTTTTCCATTCACAACATGCTGGGGTTGACCTGAATTCCAGCTTCATCACGGCAGCTGCACATTAATTGCAAGTGATCTGATTCGGACCATCTCATTATGCAGATAGAAGACAGTGCAAGCCCTGGAGACTACTCCGGAATTCATCTCGTCCAACTCAGACCCTGACATGGCTCCAGGAGGAAAGGGCAAGGGTCAGCAGCCACCCCAACCAGAGGGACAGGTGCCAGATCAGAACCAAGTAAATGCACAGTTACTGGCATCCATCCAGGCCATCCAGCAGCAGCTGATCGAGCAGGCCCTCACACAGACAGCTTTCCAGGACATGTTGAATGATATGATGAACCGTGACGATGGAGGAGGTGGCAGAGGAGGCAGGGGAGGAGGAGGTGGAGGTGGAGGTGGTGGTGCCGATGACGATGTAGAATTTCCCCCACCACCAAAGCCAACACTTAAAGAAACATACAATCCGGGAGACAGCCAGATGACCGAGTGGATCCTCATTCCACCGGTACACGCTCACTTTGAGGTGAAGCCCCAATTCATCGCCCTTCTCCCTGCATTTCATGGAAACACCAATGAAGAGTCGTACATTCACCTGCAACAATTTTCCCGCATTTGCCGTACTACACACTATCCCAATGTCCCTCTGGACATTGTAAAGATGATGGCTTTCCCCTTCAGCCTACAGGACAAGGCCCTCTATTGGGTCAATCATTTGGGAAAGGTCGTGACGACCTGGGAGGAGTTGAAGTCCGCCTTTCTGCACAAGTATTACCCTCTCGGTCGGCTCAACCAGATGCGAGCCCGTATCACTAGTTTCTCCCAAGGAGCCCATGAGTCAGTACACGAAGCTTGTGAGAGATTTACTGACCTGCAGGAGAAATGTCCCCACCATGAGATCACTAAGACCAGCTTGGTCCAGCATTTCTTTGAGGGACTAAACATTGAAAGCCAACGGCTTGTGGACACAACATGTGGGGGCTCACATTTTAACAAGGATGAAGATGTAGTTTGGCAGATATTTGAAGAAATGGCCGAAGGAGAGGCCACCCTCTCTTCATCCAAGGCGTATCAGAAGCAGCCCCAGATCCTCCAGAAGCAAGTGCACATGGCTGCATCCAAGGAAGCACAGAGAGATGAGAGCTCCAACCTCAGCATCATCGGGGGCCATCTCTCTAAGGTAGATATCATTGAGAAGCGATCACAGGACCTCAAGAATCGCTGTGATCGAGAAGAGGACCCAGAACTTGGACAAGCTAGATCAGATCAACAAGTACCTTGAACTATTGGTCGGCACTATGAACTCTGTCCAATCGGCTACACCATCGGACGCTCCCGCTGAGAAGAAGGATGAGCAGCAACCGCAGCATCAGCCTCAGCCGAGCCAGCAGCCACCGGCAGTCCAGCACGTGTACTACGTGCATGTGCCCGACCAGGGCCCGCCGCAGCAGCAGATGATCGTGTACCAACCAGAGTTTCTTTCTATACCTGATCTAGTCTTCCCTCCACCACCCCTGATTCAAGAAGTGAATGGGGTATGGACTAATGATGCACAGCCGACCCATCCTCAGGGACAACCCCAGGGTCAGTCATTCGCCAATCGGCAGTACCACCAACCTCAGGGTGGTCGTTTTGGGCAAGTCTCTCAGCCTCACCAACAGCACCAGCAGCCTCCCCAGTTTGCACATCAATGGAGGCAGAATTTTCCTTACCAGCAACAACCGCAGTACCGCCACCCACAGCCGTATCACCAGTACGCGGCTGCCCCCTCTCAACAATACCAGCAGTATCCTCCTCCCTCATACCAACAACTTCAACTTTTTGCACCACCTCAGAACCACCAGCAACAGCCTTCACACCCATCTACACAACAGCAGCGTGGTCTGCACGCTGAATCTTCTGAAGTGTCCCCAGCGAACCCCACCATGGATTGTCTGGCCAAGCTTGTTAAAGGGCTAGCGGAAATGACAAAGCGGCTTGATGACCTGACCGCCACCCGAACTACCATTGCGGCGCAGGTCGAAGCCAACCCCAATAATTTCAAGAAAAAAGAGCAGGTAGATTGTGATGTCCTGTCCGTGTCGGGTAACGATATTACTGTTTATCCTAATGCTGTTACTCTCAGGAGCGGTAGGGCCTTGCCTCCGCCTGCTACCAGAAGTGGGGTGAATAAAGAAACAGGTGGATGGTCATCTTCCGCATCAGCCGTGCCAGCTCCAGGGGCGGGTGAGGAGGAAGAAGAAGGAGAAGCCAGTCCAGCCATCATGCCATGTCATCAGCAACCTCAGCAGAAAATACAAAAAAATCAGCAAAAACAAAAACACCAAAAAGAAGCTTATAGCCGAAGCGAAGCCGTGCCAGCATTGAAGGAGCCGCCAGCAGCAGCCGATCCCTCGCCAGCCGACGGAGCAGACACCACTTTTTGATCGCCCAGCAGCACCAGCATGCCAAGATCCAGCTTGTACTCCTTTTTGTAGTTCGGATGTACGACATTATGTGGGTGATGATGTTGATGTAAATAAGAACTCTGATTTTCCTGCTAGTGATGTACATATTCCTTTTCCTCATGCAATACAAAAATCCAAAAAAATTGCAAAACGAAAAAAGGCATTATCTGATCCAGGTGTTGTGGAAATTTTGGATAAATTGACTGTTGAGATTCCCCTGTTGAAGGTCGTGGAATACATGCCAGCTGTGAAGAAAGGACTGAAAGAGGCATGTACTAACAGGCATCGCCCAGCGTAAGAAAACAGACGCCAGCAGGTCGAGAGGCACGTCCTCACCTTGGCCACGGTAGCAGCTATCAGCAATCTCCCCCAGAAAAAGCAAGACACCGGAGCACCTCTGATCAGTTGTGAGATTTTTGATCAGGTCTTCGAGCGCACTCTCCTTGACATTGGATCTTCCATCAACCTTCTGCCCTCATCCATAATGCAAGAATTCGGATTGGGACCGCTCAAGCAGACACGTATGATCCTTCAGTTCGTTGACCGATCCGTCAAGCGGTCCCGAGGTCTTTTGGAAGACGTGGTAGTTAAGGTGCAGGAAATGAAATTCCCAGCTGACTTTGTAGTCCTTGATATGGACTCACATGCACCCCTGCTCCAAACCCCTATCATCCTTGGCAGACCATTCCTCCGCACTTCAGGTGCCATGGTTGATTACGGATTTGGGAAGATCACTTTCAGCTCGAACACCCAGCAAATCACGATAAACATGAACAAAGAGCAGAATGCCACAACTGATGAGAGCCAGGCGGCATCAGAAGCAGACTGTGATTTTATTGCAGAGATCAGAGACTCAGCTTTATCATTGGATGATTCATGGACCCAAGAAATCCTCACTCTTCAGGAGGACATGGAAAGCGCAGTTAGCATATGCTCCGATGATTCTTGGGAGACAGATTCTCAGATGCAGGCGCATCTTCTTGAGCATTCACTCCAGACCGAACCTGATCAGCTTAGCGCAGAACCGTTCGGTGCATCACCGGGATCTCAACAGGATGATGAGGATGGTATGTATCTCTTGGAAGTACATCCCACCACCAGCATGGTATCTGAAGTGACAGATAAAGTTGACAGATCAAAACCAGAACTCAATCCACTTCCTGCAGGCCTGAAGTATGCTTTCCTTGCGGGTGAAGAACAAATGTATCCAGTCATCATCAGCAGCAGGCTGAATCCGGATCAGGAATCTCGTCTTCTTGAGTTTCTAGAAAAGAACCGCAAGGCACTTGGTTGGAACGTATCAGATCTCCGAGGGATAAATCCAGCCCTGTGCTCACACCACATCTATTTAGAAGAAGATGCCAAGCCGTCCCGTGAATTTCAGAGAAGGCTGAATCCTAACCTTCGGGACGTCGTCATGAAAGAAAACACGAAATGGTGTGACGCAGGCTTCATCTATCCCATCTCCGACTCGAAATGGGTAAGCCCACTGTATGTAGTTCCCATGAAATCAGGGCTTACCGTGGTTACAAATGACAAAGGAGAGGAAATTTCTACTCGAGTACCAACCTCCTGGCGGGTGTGTGTTGACTACCGCCGTCTTAATGCAGCAACCAAGAAGGACCACTTTCCCTTGCCATTCATTGATCAGGTTTTGGAAAGATTAGCATGCAAGGAGTTTTTCTGCTTTCTGGATGGGTACTCCGGGTACAACCAAGTGGTGATCGCTCCTGAAGATCAAGAGAAGACTACCTTCACTTGCCCGTTCGGCACCTACGCCTTCAAGAGAATGCCCTTTGGGTTGTGCAATGCACCTGCAACCTTCCAAAGATGCATGTTAGCAGTCTTCGCCGAGATGGTAGGCAGTTTTCTCGAGGTGTTCATGGACGACTTCTCAGTCTACGTTGATAGTTTCAATTCCTGTCTTGAGCACCTAGACAGAGTGCTTCAGAAGTGCCGAGAAGTCAATCTAGTACTTTCATGGGAAAAGAGCCACTTTATGGTCATAGAAGGTATTGTGCTGGGTCACGTCGTTTCCAAACATGGCATGGAAGTCGACCCGACGAAGGTGGATGTCATTTCAAATCTTCAGCCACCTCAGTCAGTGAAGAATGTGAGGTCATTCCTGGGGCATGTGGGATTCTACAGGCGATTCATCAAGGATTTCAGCCGCATCGCCCGACCTCTGACAGAACTCTTGTGCAAGGAGACTGAGTTCATTATTGATCAGCCGATTCTCCTTGCTTTCAATCAATTGAAGGAGCTCATCACTCAGGCTCCAATCCTGCAACTGCCCGACTGGACTCTTCCCTTTGAAATAATGACCGATGCGTCAGACTTTGCAGTCGGGGTTGTTCTTGGGCAAAGAAAAGATAGAGCGCCCTATGCCATTCACTATGCCAGCAGAACACTAGACGAAGCACAGAGAAATTATACAGTGACAGAGAAAGAACTGCTGGCTGTGGTCTTTGCCTTAGAGAAGTTCAGATCCTATTTGTTGGGATCAAAAGTCACCATCTTTACAGACCACTCTGCTATCCGGTACTTACAGCAGAAGAAGGATACCAAGCCAAGACTGATTCGTTGGATCCTTCTCCTCCAGGAATTAGATTTGGAAATAAAGGACAAGCCTGGAGTTCAGAATGTGGTAGCAGATCATCTCTCCAGAATAGAGCAGCATGAACCTCCTCTGAGCAATGCACTTATCACAGAAACCTTCCCTGACGAAGCCATCTTAGCAGTGGATTCTCTTCCCTGGTATGCTGATATAGTCAATTACCTCGCCTCTGGGGTAATACCTTCGGATTGGACGAAGAACCAAAAGAACAAATTCATGTCGACCATTCGCTTCTACCAATGGGAATATCCTCTTTTATTCAGAGAAGGAGCAGATTGTATTTGGCGCAGGTGCATCCCTCAGACGGAGCAATCAAGTGTCCTCGAGCATTGTCACTCGCTCGAATCTGGTGGACATCACTCTGGAGATTGTACGGCAGCAAAAGTTCTTCAGTGTGGCTTCTGGTGGCCCACTTTATTCAAAGATGCAGCGGAATTTGTCAAACGATGTACTGACTGTCAGAGAATGAAAGGTACACTTACTGCCAAAGATTCGATGCCCCTGAAAATCATTCAGATTGCAGATGTTTTCGACGCATGGGGCATTGACTTCATGGGACCTTTCCCTAACAGTCAAGGATTTGAGCACATACTTCTTGCTGTAGACTACGTGAGTCGTTGGGTTGAAGCTATCCCCGCTCGAGCCGCTGACAGCCGAACAGTATGCCAGTTTCTGAAGAAGAACATCATTTCGCGGTTCGGGATACCGAAGATCCTCATCTCAGACGGGGGTAGCCACTTCATTAACAAAGAGGTCAAGAAGTTAACGAAGGAGTACGGCATCGACCATCGTGTCGCATCTCCTTATCATCCTCAGACGAATGGCATGGCGGAGTTATCAAACAGAGAAATCAAGACTATACTGCAGAAACTTGTTAGGCCAAACAGAAAGGACTGGTCTCAACTCTTGGACTCAGTCCTATGGGCTTACCGAACCGCCCACAAGTCTCCCTTGGGCATGTCGCCCTATCGTCTTGTATATGGAAAACCGTGCCATCTGCCCGTGGAATTAATTCACAAGTCTTTGTGGGCAATCAACAGTTGTAATTTGGACTCACGCAGAAGTGGTCAGAAGAGAAAAGATGATCTGAACAGGCTCTTGGAATTCCGAGTCTATGCATACGATAACACCTTGATGTACAAGGAGAAGGTGAAACGCTGGCACGACCGACACATCAGACGAAAGACCTTTGACGTTGGACAGAAAGTGTGGTTATTTGATGCAAAGTTGTGGATATTCCCAGGCAAATTAAAGAGTAAGTGGACAGGGCCCTTTCGAGTTTGTGAAGTGCGTGACAATGGAAGCATTGCTATATCAGAACTGTCTCCTGACGCACAGCCATTCGTCGTCAACGGTCAACTCCTGAAGCCGTACCTCGAACCAGACACATTCCTGGCCGTTGTTGACTCCGTTCAGCTCATGCACCATGATGACATCTCCTCAGCACCTGCGGCATCAAAAGATTCAGACTATGCAATCCAACAACTGTTTATCTGATTTTCTTTGCTTTTCTTCTTTTCCTTTTCTATTTTTTCTGTGTTTCTAAAAGGTGCCGCCCTTGTAGACAGTTTTCTATACTTAGGACGTACTTGGTCCTAAGTATAGGGGGGATGTGCACCCCGAATTTTTCATTTCATTCCGATCCTCTCCATTGTCTCCTCTTCTTTTCTATACTTAGGAGTATCTTACCCTAAGTATAGGGGGAGACAATCTGAGTACGATCTGTGTCTTCCCACCCTTGACCCTCTCTGCTTTTTGTACAGTCTGCTATACTTAGGATTACTTGATCCTAAGTATAGGGGGGACGGTCAACTTCTCTTTCATTCACTTCATTCATATATATTCTTTAGACTTGTCTATACTCAGTACGCGTTATGTCTCTGTTTTTCTCTTCGATCTATGAGGACATAGCTCAAGCTAAGTATAGGGGGGTCGTATATACCATGTATATACTATAATCCATAACTCATACTGAAAAATAAAACACAAATTCAATCTAAAAAGCAATAAGTAACTCTATAATAATAAAAGATGATTGTGAGCTCCTCAGGCTCGTTGTACTTGTACTGATTATTAAATTAGAAAAAGCTTTTGATGCAAAAAGCGTTCTTTGAACAATCTTGAGAAAACTGTTTGAAAATAGTGTGTACAAGTATTCAACCTTTGAAAAATCAGTTTTGTGTGTAAAATTTATTTTCTTTGCGTGAAATCGAAATGTGTGAAAATCAGTGTGCAAATGATTATAAAAACTTAATTGTCAAAATTGTTTTGAAAAACCTATCTATGCTGTGCAAAACCTTTGTAAAACCATTTTCAAATACGTGTATATGATTGCAAAAATTATTTCGGACTAAAGTTTTCAAAGCTCTTGTGAAAATGATTCTTGAATAAGTCTGAGGAGACTGCACAAAAATCTCTTATACAAAAATAAGCATAATCCCAAATAAAGCTTATAAGAGCCAAAACCATATTATACATCAAATACAGTTTTCTTCTTTTGTATATACTGATTAATAAATCAGGCTAGATACCTATACAGTATGATTTGAAAAATAGTGTGACCAGTTTTGAAAATAAAAATGTTTGGATTGCAAAACTTTTCTTTGTGTAAAAGAAAGGATTTGAAAAACCTATGTGCAAATGTTTTGAAAATTGCTTGTAAAAACTATTGTGAAAAATGTAAATATAGTGTAAAAATTTTTTTTGCAAAAATAGTCTTCAAATGTGTGTAAATGATTGCAAAAATTATCATGTACTATAGTCTGCAAAAAATATTTTCAAAACTAGAAGCATAAAGAGCATTGATACAGAGACTTGTAAATCAGAAATAAAATGCATAAAATTCTTTTGGTATGCCAATAAAACCTATAAAGTCTTTGAAAATCCATACAGTTTGTAAATAAAGTGGTACACCCATGTAAATAATTGTATGTACCTTTTTGTATGTATAAAGTTTTTATTTGCAAAAATTCTTTGTGTAAAAGATTCTTTGATTCTTTTAAATTCTTTGTGAAAAATTGCATCATTCATTGTGCATAGCATAAGCATACCATTCATATTCTTTTTGAGTGAGCTTGATGATTGATTCAATCCAATAAAGTCTCAAATTGGAGATTGGTTAGACCTTACCGCACCTAACTGCACTGGAACCTTACGGGAACTAGGTTTAAGGTACTTCAGGTCTATGCAGACTTAATTCTTTGAGAAATCAGGGCTGGGTTCAAGTCACCTCAGTGGACTAACTAGAACTTTTCAAGACACACGTATGACTCTTGCCGACCGTGACCTAACTTGGACACTTGCACCTTTCACTTGGCTCAACTCAGTTGGAGTGGTGAGGGGGTTGGATTTTCCAGTCTGAGACGCACACGGGTGGAAACATTCGTCCTCGTCTAGGGAGGGAAGTGCACCCCAACCTGGTCCAATAACCATGAGGTCTAAAGACAGGAGATTGTGGGTTGCGATAAAGCTTCAAAAGAGGGATAGTCTACTGGCTCAAGAGGAAAAACTCCTTATGTAAATGTGAATAGTATGTTTGAAAAAAAAATGGCCAGGCCTGTACAAAAATAAAATGCCTGCAAAGTATGTACAAAGTCAATAAGCAAGCTTGAGTTCCAAAGTCAAATATGTGAGCCTGCAGTTGGATGACTTGACTACACTGGTCTTGCATCCCAGGATAGGTGGCTACACTGGCTAGCATCCATTCTTCTCTTCACCCCCTCCTCTTGAGCTGGTTGCCACTTGAACTTAGAAGGGAATACCCTGCTCCTCGAGGAAAGAGCTGTTGGACTGGGGAATCATTGGGTTGTCATTCTGGAGAAGTCAGTTCCTTTGTCATTTAAGTTGGGGAGAGCCACCATCACTTACACTGTACAAGTCAGCTTCATAGTTATAAGGGTTTGCGTATGATGTAGATCAGTTCTGACCAGGCTATTGAGGTGGTTTGAACCAAGTTCTGTGACTATCAAAGGCTGTTGTATTTTAGAGCTGGTTCCCGACTAGGTTCCACACACATTCACACCCACGGTCTGACAGGAGCTCCAAATTCAGATTTTGTAAAGGCATGCATTGTACTGAAAGCACCCCTATTCACTCTATCCTTCTTTAATACTCCTTTTTCTTTTCTTTATTCTTTTTGTACTTATTGCATAAGTGTTTGCTAGGGACTAGCAAAGGCAAGTATAGGGGGGTGATGAATCTCCACTTCATCACCTTTATTCTATCATTTTGGCCTCAAAAACCCCAGCAAATGCATGTAAATAGCATCAAATTGTACATAATAGCATTCATAAATCATTGTATTAACTACACAAGGTTTTTGATGCCAAAATTATAGAATAAAGAGAAGAAAAGAAAAGGGAATAAAATATTGAAGATATTTTATGACCCAAACCCCTAGACCAAGGCCAGCATGGTATTGGTCAACAAGGAACAAAGTAGGGGGAGATAAGGGCCAGTATACAATAAATACCTCATTTATTCATGCATTTATTTATGCATTTTTGACACCTATTTTGTACATAATTATGTATTCCTCAAATAAAGAAATCTTGTTCATGAAAGTTGTAGATAATAATGTAAATAAAATTACAAAATTGAGTTTTTGTAAAAATAACACTCGGTGTACATTTTATACACAAAATAAAAAGCAAAAATCTCAACTTCACAAACCCATATCTTGCAAATAAAAACTCCAAATCAACCAAAATCACCTTTAATAGTATATAGCTTTCCAAGAACTATTTAATAAAATTGGTTTCATAATTTTTGGAGTCCATATGCAAAAATTAGGTTTTTGGCCCTCATTGTGCAGCCTGCCTGATTAAAATATTCCATCGATTCATTATTCATTATTGTAGCAAATTTATATTTTAAGAATTTTACAAATAATGTATATAATACATATACATACTAAAATTAGATTAAAACTAAAAAGGATTAACAAAATAAAATAAGCTAATGCAAGTTAGTAGGCAAAATACCTAGGGACAAGAATGTATATAAATCAAGAAGGAAAACACTCTTTAATTTTTCTCTTCTTTTATATTTTTATAATAATGTAAATAATACATATAACTTATTAAAAATACAAATCCAAAACAAAACAAATAAAATTCATTAAATAAATAAAATGTATATAATATATAGGTAAAATACCTATAAGTATACTTACATATGCATATACCTATTTATTTAAAAATGTAAATAAACTCCTAAAAATTAAATAAAAATACCTTTATACTCACAAAAATAAATTATAAATTTATAAAATAAGCCAATAAAATAATAAAAGAAAATAAACAAATTAAAAATAAAATACACAAAAATACATGTAAATACATACATATACACATTATTAAATTAAAACCATAATAAATCACTTCGAAAAATTCAATAAAAATCACAAACAAATACTACATGAAAAAATACACATTTTTTATATTTCAAGAAAATTCTAATAAAATCATTTACTATGGTAAATAAATCAATTTAGGCTAAAATTTCCGGTTTTGTCTTGTAGCGGCTGACGTGGACCAATGAGGCGCCGGCCTTCGTTGACCCCCTGGTCAACTGTCCCATCCCAGCTCTGGCACGTCTGAACCGTCTTTTCCCCGATTTTCATCCCTTTTTTACGGCCATCTCGTCCATCGATCGAGCTCGCTTCCTTCACAAGAATTGATCTCTGATCATCCATGATGCCCGCCAAACTCATAGATCAATCAGATACTCATTGGATTAAGAAATAATCGCCGGTCAATAAGGCACCATGCCAATGTCTATAAATAAGTAGCTCCGCCTCCTTCCTCGAATTTGGCCAATTTCATTCCAACCAAAAGCCTTGATCTTGTTCCTGGACCGTTCCTCGTGACAGGGGGAGTGCTCCAGTGTCTCGGATCGGCCGGAGGAAGGAGAATTTTGTTGCGGCGGAGCTCCGGCGTCCGCCCTGCTCCCTGGTGGCCCCCGGGTATAAGAGCTGTCCCTTTTATGCTTTTTAGTTAGGTTTTAATGCTAGTTTTTAATTCCAGTTGTTAGATGAGACTTTAGTTAATCCCTGTAGCGTAAAATTCCAAATTCGAAGTTCGCCGGAGCTCCGCTACGATGACTTCTTCTCTGTGAAACCAACTGTCTCCGACCGCCACGTGCACCCCATTTCACTACCCATCGCATTCTCCATCGATCCATCACCTTTGACCAACCGAGGACCCCTGGTCTTCGCGAATCGGGGCTCCTCCTCCGCCGTTCGTCGGAGCCCCTCCGCCCCACTCCATTTTGCTACGAAGCTTCAAATCCCCGAGTCGAGGAGGTAGCCCTCTCGCTCCCGGTTCTTCCTCTGCAGGTCAAACGAAGAATAGAGCCCATCTGGGCTTGAATCGAACCAGGAAGAGGTTCCTGGAGGTCCCCCACTTCTCCGACCTCGTCCGAGCAACTCGGACCTCCAGGAGCCATGATGGGACCTTCAGGAGATGCGGAAGGTCGCCAGCTACGAGCAGAGCGCATCAGAGACGAGGGAGATGCCCGGAGGAGCCGATGCTGCACGATCGAAGCTCGCCGGAGGTGAGCTTCTTCCCTGTTCCTCCAAGCACCTCCAGCACCGTCAGATCGAAGGAGTCGGCCCAGATCGAACCAGAGCCGTCAGATGAAGCGCCGCATCGACCGTCTGATCAACGAGGCTGATCTAATCTCCGCCGTCATCTGCGAATCGTCATCGGCCAACAGGAGCACGACGCGTGCAAGTGGAAGCGGTCCAATCGTCGGATCGCACGCTTATTAGGGGTAAATTTCACACCTAACCCCCCGCTTTTTGTATTTATAGTTTAAATACCCAAAATAAAAGGTTAAGTTGTAAATAAGTTGTATAAATTGCAGAAGGACCCTTAATATTTTTATATTTGCGTTTTAGTCCCTCCGCGCCTCACGTGCAACACCCACGTGAGGCGCGTGATATTTGCACTTAAACCCCGCCGGGTTTTTGTAATTGTAAAATGGCCCTGAAAATAAAAGTATACGTTCATTTTTATTGTGATTTTTGCATGTATGCCCCTGTAAATTATTTTATTTGCAAAAATACCCCTGTCAGGCCATGTATTTTTTGTATGCTTTGTCCATTTATTTTGTGCTTCATATTTCCTTGAAAAATTTTGTAAAAATGGACATAAGCTCCTGTTAGTGTACCATTGCACGCTATATTTTTAGTTTTTAATTTTGTTGCATTTTTGCATTTATTAAAAATAAAAAACATGTCTTTTATTCACTGTCTAACTTATAAAATACCAAAAAAATATTAAAAGACCTCCAAAAATTCCAAAAAAATCTCTAGTGTGTATTTTGACCTATTTTAGTGTCAGTACAAAAATCCCTAAAAATCTCAAAAGGAAAACCTTAAAAATTGAAAAATACAAAAAAACTTCAAAAAAAATATAAAATTAAAGAAAAATCAGAAAAATGTGAGCTCTGTTCCTATTTATGCTATATTTTATTATCTTTATTAGAAAAATAGTGTGGAAAAATTTTGAGGCTGTCTGCTATTTTTAACTCTTATTTTTCTTACAGCCAGCCACTAATTCCCTGTTTGCCTTTATTTAGCTATTTAAAAATACTAAAAATATTCTGAAAAATGCCCAAAAATCACAAAAACAGTAAAAAAACCATAAAAATACCAAAAAGACTTTAACTCTGAATTTTTGACTATTTTTGAGTATTTTATAAATATTATAGCACCCCTTTATATATATATCCCCCTATTCAAAAAGAATATATATATATATATATATATAAAATATACATCTATGTATACATATACATATATATATATATACGTATTAATATACAAAATCCTAAAAAAATTATTATTGATTATACTTATATATCTATATATATACATTGTATGTATTATAAGCTATATACTCAACCTCTATGGGTATACTTATATTTATATATTTAGATTCTATAAATTATATATATATATTACCTAATTATATTATTAAAAACAAAAAAAAGGAAAAATAATAAAATAAAAAATAAAAAAATATAAAATTCAAAAACCCACAAAAATAGGTTTCACACATGGATGACTCTGAGATACATGTAGGCTTTTGCATTTTGTATTGCTCTCTGTGGTTCGACCTCTACATGCTTGTTCCCTATACATTTTATGGTAGAGTAATAAAGATTAATTCACATTTCTTTTTGAGCTTAATTGTTTTATTCTTTGATTGTGGGTTAGTTGCTGATTAACACCGGTCTTCTATGAGTGGTCGCCTCAGCGACAACATTTTTATATCATGGTGACCCTCGTGGAATATCGTGGTTATCACGTACCAAATCCCATTGACATCAATCAACAGCTCTGACTCGTAAAGGGCTGACGGGAGTACTGCCAGAGGCTGATACGGCTGGTATACCACCATCTGCGTGTCTGGAGATGGCGGTGACTGGTAAGTGGGTTGCGGTTGCTGGTACGGCTCCGCCTGTACAAGGTGAACCTGTCTAGGCTGCTGGTGGCTGGAGCGCTGGAACGAGCTGCTGCTGTTACTCGGATTGCCTCGTGCCTGAAGACGGGGCTGGGAAGCCGTCTGTGCCTCCTGGAGACACATGAGTTGTGTCTTCAGGACACTCAGAGTCTGTACCATCTGCTCCATCTGCGTGATGCCCTGGCACTGCTTCTTCTCAATGATCTCCATCCGGTCCAGCTTCTTGCTGATGATACCCATGTCGGCGGCTGTGGACTCCGCCTGTGCTGCTGCCGCTGACGAAGTGGATGGACCGGCGTCGACCCGTGCTATCCTCTGGTACTGCACGGTCTGTGGATGGGGTCGTCCCTGTGTGTAGAGTCGGGTCTAGGACATCACCATATAGTTCTCGGCCATCTCCTCGTAAATGGCCCAGACCTGATCATGGTCCTTTGCGAAATAGGACCCGCCACAAGAAGCATTCACCAGGCCATGTAGCTCTGGTGTCAGCCCGCTGAAGAAGCTCTGAACTAGGTTCGGCTTCGAAATGTCAGGGTGCGGGCATCTGTCAGTCAGCTCACAGAACATCTCCCATGCCTCATGGAACTGCTCGTTGGGGAGCATGGAGAAGTTGCTGATCAGGGCTCTAGCTGCATTCGTCCACCCGAGTGGGTAGTACTTGTTCAAATACTCGGTGCGGAGCTACTCCCAGGTGTAGACAAACTTACCCAAATATTTCAGCAAGGTGGCTGCTCTGTCTGCTAGTGAGAAGGGGAAGGCAATCATGTGGATGGTATCCTGGTCTACCTGTTTGTCGTGGACTGTGCTGCAGATCATCAAGAACTCCTGAAGGTGGAGATGGGGCTCCTCTGTGGCGAGCCCATGGAACCGGGGGAGAAGCTGCAAAGTGTTCGAGGGGAACTTGAATTCCCCCACGATGGCTGGAAGAAAGACCCAATGATGCATCAAAGTCGATCCGGGGTTGTGTAACTCCCGCACTGGTCTTGGTGGATCTGTTGCTGCTGCTGCGGCGGCTGCTGCGGCGGCTGCCGCATCGTTGGGTATCCTCGACCCGTCTCCTGGGCCGCGCTGCTCGCGGTCTGCTCTCAACTACTCCATCTCGTGTCTCATCTCTATCATAAAAGCTCCCTGATCCCTCAACTGCTGTTGAACTGTCTCGAGGGAGGCGATGAGGGTGGAGTTGATTGCACCCTGGTCCATAATGAATGTCTGCTGGTGCTGGGGACCTGTGGTGCGGTCGTCACTGCTGCCGGCCAGGGTCTCTGCAAAAGGAAAGGACCCAAACTCAGGTGTCGATAAATCATCTGATGGTCTCTCCTCTGGCACTGGTATCTCAGACTCAGAAGAAGGTGGGTCGAGGGGGAACAGGGTGGAGTCGAACTCGGTTTCGAAGAGCAGGTCTCGTCTCTCGCGAACCAACCTAGACAAGCGGGCAGAACTGCTGGGAAGCGGTGCAGCCAGGGGCTGCCTAAGAGACCTTCTGCCCATCATCTTGATCTGGCGAGTCAGGCGGATGAGATCTGCTAAAAACAATGATCACAAGCAAACCCCTGATTCACCTACCTAACACGAGCTGAAGACCATAAAGGTTCGGTCAATTATCTTGTCAATTTTATTAGGTGATCAAGTTAGGATAGCAGAGCGATTAACGTGACCTGTTAGGAATCCAATCCGCCAACCAGACTGTCCCGTATAAAAGGCCGGTAGTCTGATCGAGGCTCGGATATGGCTCTAGCCTAGTGTGCAGGTCACTCTCTCGCGCAAGCAAACCAGACAAAGAGGGGGTTGCTCTCCCCAAGACAGATTTTTAGGGTGAATGTCTTTTAGGGTCAAGTAGAGTTAACCAGACCCAATTTTATGGTTCAAATTTTTAGGTATTTTTCAAATAATCTAACAAATCGCCTAACGCATTTTTCGGTTCTCCTGGTTATTAAGTCCAAAAACGGGGGGAGAAGTCGAAAAAGTCGATGCGCGAGAAATCAATGATGCATGCAGAGTAAGAGATGCGTACCTAACTCCAGCAGTCTACATGCAAGAATGATCCGCGTAGAATTTAAAGACAGAAATAAAACTACCTAAATGATGCAAGCGCAAATCCGAGCCCTAAGCAAGCAGTTCTACTCGAAAGAACGACTAGTTGACCACCAGCCTTCAATCCAAGAGTCTGGTCTAGGCTCACCCCTCCTCCTCTCGACAAATCGAGTTCAGGAGCAATGCTTGGCAGGGTGGGCTCGCGGCGCGTAGGCTCAAAGGTAGTGGATCGACTATTTTTATTAGATTTTAATATTGGTCCAATTAATCGAACTATGGGTATAGGCAAAGTTATTAAGGTGTTGGGACCTTAATTATTTAAGTCACAATCAAGCAAAAATCCTAAGGCTAGGGGCTGAAAACCGCGAGAATCAGAAAGGCAAGAAAAAAAACCGCGAATACCGCGAAAAAGCCGAGGGGTCCCCCGAGCACATCGGTGCTTGGCGAAACAGACCCCGAGAGTCTAAGAAGTCCAGTTGAGTGTCCTATCCCTGTGTTATTACAACAGTAGTTCAAATAGCTGAAAAGAAGACCTAATCTAGTATAAGTTAATCCTCCTGCACTCTGTTGTCTCCTCGCGCTCTCCTGCGGCTCCGTGCAGAAGGGAGTGATAACTCAGATTTTGCGAGGGTCAAAATAGTCCACACAAGGCGGGACTACAGTGTCGCTGAGCGACCGCTCACGAAACCCGAATTAATCAACAATTAAACCACGACAATCAAGTAAAGCAATGAAAGTGTGTGGAGTTAAAATTTATTATAACTCTACAACAAGATGTGTATAGTGCAAGTATGTGTAGAGGTCGAACACAGGGAGCAAACAGGTAGAGCGGGGCACTAAGGCACAGAATGTGTGAATGTGATCAAATGTCCACTATGCTATTTTTTTGTGGGTTTTTAATTTTTATATTTTTTTATTTAATTTTTAATTTACTAGTTTTGTATTTTTATTTTTTTAATTTTCTGATTTTATATTTTCTTTTTATATTTTATATTTTTTTTATATTTTCTTTTCAATATTGGAATATAGGAACTATGTAAAAAGAGGGAGAAAGATATATTTATAAAAATAGATAAAAATGTCCAAAAATTAGCAAATAAAGTCTTCTTGGTCTTTTTATACTTTTTTACTATTTTTGTAATTTTTGGAATTTTTAAGAATGTTTTTGGTATTTTTAAAGGGCCAAATAAAGAAAACAGTGAATAAAAGTTGCTGGCCGAAATTAAATTGAGGATGAAAAATAGTAAACAGTGTCAAAAATTCCTCAAATTAATTTTCCATAAAAGAGCATAAAATAGAGAAACTACAGGAACCAAGTTTATATTTTTAGGATTTTTCTAGGTTTTTTTAGATTTTTAGGAATGTTTTCGGGCTTTTCTAATTTTTAGGAGTTTTGTTTTGTATTTTTTAATGATTTTTGGAATGGAGTTAGAACACAATAAGATAAGCAAAATATATTTTTTTGGGAATTTTTTGTTGTGGTTTTATATTTTTTTGGTATTTTATGACGCAAACAGTGCTGAAAATGAGTGTTTTTGATTTTTTATAAATATTAAAATACAATAAATATGAAAAATAAAAATATGGCGAGATACTATAATTCAGCAGGAGCTTAACTCTATTTTTTTGAGATTTTTTCTAATTTTCTAGATGCATGAAATAAATAGGGAAAGCATACATAAATACAAGGCCTAACAAGGGTATGAATGAAAATAGAGCGAAGTTCAAGGGGCAAAGTGCAAATTATACAAAAGTATACAACTGCAGATGAATGCTTTGAGTCCTAAATAAACATTACACAAAATGGCGGGGGAAATGGCGCAAAATATCCACGCCCGAGGCGATCGAACGGCTGCGGAGGGCGAAGGAAGAACAAGGAAGCTCGCCGGCCAAGACGAACTTTCACCAGCCTATCCGCTCCCCTCCGACGTGCAGTGAAGTCCCAAAACGCCGAGCTTCCTCCTGGAGAGCCCCTCAAGCTGTCGGCGGCGTCAAAATGGTGGAAAGACCACCGGAGGGCCACCACAGCGTCGAGGATGAGTTATGGCTCCAGCTACCTCGTTCCTTGGCAAAATCCGACTCCAGATGGAGTCTCTTGACCCCTGTGACCTACAAATAAAACACAACTACAACAGTAGACGGTCCTAGGGCAAATGTTGGTGATCGAATGGAGTAGGTGGCGGAAATGGACTCGCCGGAGCTAGCTCCGACGAGGGGGAAGTGGATGATGAATGGAGCACAAATCAAGCCAACAAATATAGGAAATAAAAGGTTACACTACAACTAGTCTACATCAGAGAAAAATAAAGGAAAACAAGCAAAGACGACCTCGATTGGCTTGGAAGAACCAAGAGATAAACCTCACGGCCAAGGGCCGGAGATGGGGGTGGATACGCCTCCGTGCCGCTCCTCTGCTCCTCCTAACGGCGAGGTGAAGTTATCGTCACCTCCCTCTAACCTCAGCACATGAAAGAAGGGAGGAGGAAGGGGCAAAAGGAGTTCAAAATTGAAATGGAGGATTGGAGGTCTTTTTTAAAGAGTGTTCGATGGGGCACAAAGAACTGTGCTTCTGGAGCACACCAGTGATGCACTCCCCGAAAACAACCATGGGCGTGTATCCTCAATATATGGTGAACAAAAGTCAAGAAGGAAGAAATGCCAAATGGTGAAAGACGCGCTATACAAAATTCGGAGAAAACGCCAAAAAAATGCAGTCTGACAAGCTTCAGAACATTGGGCAGAGAGTGGTCGAGATGGCATGAAGATCGAGGTTTATCGAGCGAATCTTCGATCCAAAGACCAATGTAAGTACTGGGCGTGTATGGTGGTTATATGGGGATAAAAAGTGAAGAAGGGCCCGAGGTCAAAATGTGAATGATGCGGCCTAGAAAAATAGAAGAAATTGGCTAAAAAACGCAGCTGACAGGCTGCAGGTGCAGACCAGGGAGTTGACCAGCGGGTCAACTTCCACCTGGTTGGTCCACGTGGACCAACCAGGAAAATCCCTGGGAAAAAACATTGCTAAAATCCATTAAAAATAGCAAATCAATTTATTATTTTTTGATTACAAAATAAAAAATGTTTATTATTTTATAAATTATTTTATTATGACCATTATTTATTTTTTAGAGGTATATTTTTACAAGTTGCCTATTATACCCTTTATATGTATATTCTTCTATACATTGTGTTCTTTTATTTTTATTGTATGTATCTAATTTATTTATTTTGTATTATTAATTTATATAATTATAACATACTTTTATACACATAATTATATTTTCATTTTATTTTATTGATGTGTTTTGTATATTTAATAAAATAGAATTAGTAATTATACAACTATGTATATATGTATTATACCTAGGTTTTGTACATACAAGTATTTTTATTTTGAGTTTTCTTTGCATTTTTATTCTGATTTTAGTGCACATAATTATTATAGGTAATATTTACAAAATTATAAAATTATAAAAATACAAAAATAATGAATAAATAATAAATTGAATATTTTAATCTGTACAAGTATACAATAGGGGTCCGAAACTCAACTTTCAAACCGTACCTCCGCCAAATGCGAAACCACCACCATTAAATAGATTATTTTATTCTATATACAATTAAAGTGAGTTTGATGCATTAGGAGTTTTCATTTGTGAGATACGGGTATGGGAAGTTGGGATTCTGGATTTTTATTCAGACCATAACTTTTCATCTGTACATTATTTTTTAGTGAAATCAATTTTGTATTTTTCTTTATTTAATTATCTACAACTTTCATGTACAAAGTTTCTTTATTTGATGAATAAAAAGTGGAACCAAAAATAGGTCCCAAAATGAATAAAGAATGAATTAATAAAAGGGATTTTATTGGTATTTTTGGCCCTTATCACCCCCTACTTTATTCCTTGTCGACCTATTCATCAAGATGCCTAGGTCTCGGGGTTTTGGGTCATAAAATATTTACAGTATTTTATTCTTTTTCTTTTCTTTTCTTTATTCTATAATTTTGGCATTAAAAACAGTATTTTATACAATATTTACACACATATGCATGGATGCTAAAATGCATGAATTACGCCTATTTACACGCATTTACTAGGGTTTTTAAGGCCAAAATGATAGAATAAAGATGATGAAATGTAGATTCATCATCCCCCTATACTTGCCTTTGCTAGTCCCTAGCAAACACTTATGCAATAAGTGTAGAATAGAAAAATAAAGAAAAGAAAAAGAAGAAGGTGGACTAAGTGTAATGATCAAACTTGTCTTCACAAAATCAAAGTTTGGAGCTTAAGTCGGACCTTTGGAATTTTAGAGTGGGCGGAACCTTATTGAGAACCGAATTTGAAATCCAACAGTCCCTGAGAATCCCGAAACTCTGTCCAAGTCTCCTCAATAGCCAGGTCAGAAATATCTCAACTCATACGCAAACCCTTACGACTATGAATCTGACTCGTACAGTGTAAGTGATGGTGGCTCTCCCCAGCTAGAATGACAAAGAGACTGACTTCTCCAGTATGACAACCCAATGATTCCCCAATCCAATAACTCCATCCTCGAGGAGCGGGGTATTCCCGTCTAAGTTCAAGTGGCAACCAGCTCAAGAGGAGGGGGTGAAGAGAAGAATGGACGGTAGCCAGTGTAGCTACCTATCCGAGGATGCAAGACCAGTGTAGTCAAGTCATTCAACTGCAGGCTAACATGATATGACTTTGGAACTCAAGCTTGCTTATTGACTTTACAACATATGTACATACGTTGCAGGCTTTTTATTTTTGTACATGCCTAAACTTTTTTTCTTTTCTTTTTTTTTCCTTTTTTTTTGAAATACTATTCACAGCAGCATTTACATAAGGAGTTTTTCCTATTGAGCCAGTAGACTATCCCTCTTTTGAAGCTTTATCGCAACCCACAACCTCTTGTCTTTAGACTTCCTATTCACTGGACGGGTTGGGGTGCACTTCCCTCCCTAGAGGAGGACAAATGTTTCCACTTGTATGCGTCTCAAACCGGCAAATCCAATCCCCTCACCACTCCAACTGAGTTGAGCCATGTGAAAGGTGCAGGTGTCCAAGTTAGGTCATTATCAACAAGAGTCGTGCGTGTGCTCCGAAATACTCGACTTAGGCAGTCAAGAATCCATTGAACCAAGTCCCGTGATCCTCAAAGAATTAAGTCAACTAGACCTAAAGTACCTCAAACCCAGTTCCTATAAGGCTTATGTGATTAGGTAGATTTTAAGGTCCAATCAAGCTCCAATCTCCGGTTTTTACTTAGACTTGTCCAACTATCAAACTCAATCCGAAAAATGCTCATGCTATGCAAATGCAGAATGCAGAAAATATTGTTGTGATGCAATTTTCAAAGATTTTGAACTTTTTATGGATTTTTGAACAGGTGATGATGATGCATATGCATTTTTCTGTATTTTTCAAAAAGATTTTTCAAATGTTTTTGGATTTTACTTTTGCAAATGTTTTTGGGAATTTTGAAAACAAAAAGATTTTGGCTGAAAACTAGGTGAAAATATGTACACGGGAGTGCTTCTTATATCTACAAGAAGTGGATTTTAAGAATTTACAGGGTAAGTGATCAATTTTATACATATATGTATAGTGGATTTTGGTGTGATGTAAATATTCCTCAAACTTATTTGACACAGATTTTTCAAACAATTTTTGAAAACTATAGTCCAAAATAATTTTACAAACCTTTTTGCAAACATGTACACACATTTGAAAATCATTTTGCAAAGGTTTTTCAAACAGTATATATAGGTTTTTCAAACATTTTTGCAACCATTTTTCGAACCATTTGCAAATCATTTTTCAAACATTTTATTTCACACAAAGAAAAGAAGTTTTACAAACCACACATTTTTACAAAGGTTGAAAACATGTAACAAAATATTTTCAAAATAGTTTTTAATAGATGTTCACAAAGATTTTCAAACTATTTTTCAAACATTTTGTAAAAAACATTTTCACCTGATTTATTAATCAGTAAATACAAAAAGAATTTGAGGAATAAACACATCTTTTTATTAAGGATTTTTAATGAATTTTAAAGAATTATTAGCCATATTTATTACGAAAGTACGAGTTATGGCTAAAGTATATACATAGTATATACGACCCCCCTATACTTAGCTTGAGCTATGTCCTCATAGATCAGAGAGAAAAGAGAAGACATAACTCGTACTGAGTATAGGAAAATCTAAAGAATGAACGACCAAAGAAATGAATGAATCAATGAAAAGTTGACCGTCCCCCCTATACTTAGGATCAAATAATCCTAAGTATAGCAGACTGCACACAAAGCAGGGAGGGTCAAGGGTGGGAATGAACAGATCGTACTCAGATTGTCTCCCCCTATACTTAGGGTAAGATATCCCTAAGTATAGACAAGAAGAGGAGACAATGGAGAGGATCGAAAAGAATAGAACAACTCGGGGTGCACACCCCCCTATACTTAGGACAAAGTACGTCCTAAGTATGGAAAACTGTCTACAAGGGCGGCACCTTTTTGATACAAAAGAAGATAGAAAATGAAAAGAAGAAAAGAAGAAAAGAAGAAAAGAAATCAGAAGATGGATGAAGAGATCGAAGGATGTACATATTACTCCCCCTATACTTAAGGTAAGAGAATCCCTAAGTATAGGCAACAACATGAGTAATGACACGAAACGAAGAATGAACACTCGGCTCATCCACCCCCCTATACTTAGGACAAAGTACATCCTAAGTAAGGCAGACACGAGAATGGGCGGACGAGCAAAAACGAGAGTGGGACGAAGATGAACATAAGAGGATATACAACAGAGATGAATGTACACATGATCAAGAAGGTAGGAAGCGAACCTTCTTGCGAGACCGCTGAGGGATAGATCTAGTGTGATGCAAGTCGACATCAGGGTCCACGGCGGAAGGAAGCCGATCAGGGTCGACAGAGTGAAGATCCTCAGTGGCCCTAGGGTGTGGAGGCACAGACGGGGTGGTGGAAGAAGTACGGCTAGGTCCGGCCTTGGGAGTCTCGCTGATATCAAAGTGGAATGGGACGAACTCATCATCATCGGAAGTAGTGTACTCGGAGTCGTCCTGCGAGGTGTCGTCCATGTCAAAACCAAAAGGAACAAACTCATCAGTGGAAGTAGTCGAACTCTGTTCGTCCTCTATAATCTCAACCGGATCATCCTTTTCATCAAAAGGCCCGAATTTCTGAAGAAAAGCAACTAAATCAAATTCGGCCTTAGTCTCATCAGTATCTACATGGACAGGAGCGGACTCATCAGTGGAAGTAGTCAGAGCATGTCCGTCCTGTATAGTCTCTAAATCTGCCCTCCGCTCAATGGTGTCAATCGTGTAGATCCCGCGGATGTCATCAACACAACGCCAAGTCCTAGAAGAAGGAACATCGAGGTCCATGCTTTCCGAGTGTTCCTCAACAGGGAGGAGTTCTCGGGTCTCAGTGGAATCCAATAAGCAACAAAATTCTCTGATAGTATCATTAAGGTCATGGTCCTCGAGGTCAACCAAGATAGGTGTGGTCACATCAGGTGCAGGTCTCTGGTCGGCAGTAGGTGCGGTGATCAACACTTCGCTCTCGTCAGCAGGACGGAAGCGAATCTCTCCTGATCCGTAATCAATAACGACCCTCGCAGAGGCGAGGAACGGTCGTCCCAGGATGATTGGAGAGTGCTCCCCAGTGGAGATCTCCATGGGCAATACGACAAAATCAACTATGTGGCTCGTGCCCTGAATCGAAATGACGGCGTTTTCTAGGATACCCTTCGGCCTCTTTATTGATCCATCAGCAAACTGTACGATCATCCTGGTCTTGTTGAGAGGCCCTAAGTGAAGAGACTGTACCAGCGAGAAGGGTATGATACTGATCGATGCACCGCCGTCTAGGAGAGTGTGATCACATGTGAAGTCAGAGATGGTGCAACTAATGAAAGGTGTGGCAGTGTTCTTCTTCTGAGGAATGGGGCGGTGTGTGATGGCGTGGGCAGTGGCCATGGTCAAGATATGACGCTCAGATATGCTCCTCCGCTTTCTCTTCTTGGGAAGAGGAGCAGACAAATCAGTCATGGCCTGCTGAAGTGGGGCGCGGATAATCTCATGAATGGTGGCCACCACTTCGGGTTCAATCAGCATTTTTTTGAATTTTTGGACTTCCTCCATACAAGGGAGGAAGTCGGAATCAGCATATACACGAGGCATGCCAAGAGCAGTCTGTACAGCGGCATCCTCGTGGTTAGAGGTGGGACATGGTGTGAGAGGCTGTGTGGTCAAAGGATCTGGCAAGTGGTACCTCTCCTCACAGTCTGGCTCGATCATGTGTCTCTCGAACTTTTTTCTATTTTTAAATTTTTCTCATTTTTTTGTATTTTGGGCGATTGCAAGCTCTCATGATAATCCTCAAATGATTCCATATCCTCAAAGACTGGAGCGGCATTTTCGTTCTTATTTAAACTAGTAAGGTCGACAATCCTCGAATTCATATGCTCCATCATCTGATTCAAGGTCTCAAGTGTTGATATCATGAAAGGTGACTCCAAAATCTCAGGATCGGGTGTGTCGAATGTGGGCGGTGGGAGTGGACAAAAATAACATTCCGGATCAAGATACTCAAGGAAGAGCGGGTTGTCGAAATGTGTAGGCGATGGTGGTGGAAATGACTGGTGAAGGTCAAAGTCCGGATCCTGAAATAGTGGGTTGGTCGGATATGTACAAAAATCAGGAGCAAAGTCCTCCTGGAAAAAGTGAGGTGGACCGGCTGGATCGAACGAATGATCCGCAAAGTCCGGATAAAATACGCTCCAGTCGGCCATCTCGAAACAAAGGAAAATTATCGGGAGAGCATGGTGGTCAAGTCAAGAGACGTGGGAAGAAAGGCGCAAGTGCGTAGAAGCGATCTAGGATGCACACAAAACAATCACAGACAAAAATGAAAAGAATACAAACCCTCAATTCACCTACTCAACTCGGTAGAGACCGCAAAGAGTGGTCTTTTTATCTTGTCTGTTTTAGAGTTAGGTGAGAAGTCGAAATATTGCGCAAACACTTAGGGGGCTGAGATGGGATTTGGGCACTATCCTTAATGTGTGCACGAGCAAGTAAAAACGAAGACAATGAGGGGATTACTCGCCCCAAGACAATGATTTTCTTTTGGGTTAATTTTAGGGTCAAGTAATATTAAAAGTCCCGATTTTATTTGGTTATCACTTTTTTTTGGATTTTTAATAAAAATGCACGATCCTATCGGGGATTCAATTCCTTTGAGCACCTAAGTTGGCAAAATCAGAGGGAGAGTTGGAAAAGCAATGCAAGCGTCAAATCAATGATGGATGCTAAAGAGAAATGCTCACCTTGCCTCCAACACTCTACATGCAAGGATGCTCAGCAGAATTGAAACCTAACTATATGCAAATGCAAAGCCGATGAAATCACCCTAAGTTTCAGAAATTGCTATTAGCGGGAAGCACCACAAGTCGACCACCAATCCTCAACCCTAGAGTCCGGTCTAGGCGCACCCCTCCTCTGCTCAACACACTTGAGTTTAGGAGAAAGCGCTTTGCGGGGAGAGCTCGCGGCGCGACGGATTGAAGGTGATGATCAACTGTTTTGAAATTTGACTAAGTCCAAACAAGACTATAAGTGCATACAAAATATTAAGTGTTTGGCCTTAGTCTATCGCAAGCAATCCTAAAACTAGGGGCTCAATCACACAAAATAAATAAAATCGAAAAACAAAACAAAATAAAAAGAATGCGAAGAAAACCGTAAAAAGCCGCGAAGAGCCCCCAAGTGAACAATCACTTGGAAGTTAGGCTCGAATGTCGAAGTGTCCGAAGGTACCTGTATTATTACAAATATAGGTCGCTCTCTTACTTAAATTACAAAGATAACTGCATGAAATAAATTCTACAACTAAAGGTGGAGTTCGGTCTTCGAAAATCTCTTCTCGTCTCCTCGGTGCTCGGTTGGCAGATGCCGGCTTCACGTGGGTGCATTGGCGCCTAGGGTGGAGCGCCTTCCTCGATCCGCAGTTCCTCGCACAAAGTCAACAAAAGAGAAGGTTAGACAGCTCAAGAGATATATCAAAAATAAAGAAAATAAAATAGCGAAAAATAAAAGTCGCGAAATAGACAATCAATCACAAACACAAACAAGACCCGAACTAAGCGATATTGCTCCCCGGCAACGGCGCCATTTGATAACTCAGATTTTGCGAGGGTCAAAATAGTCCACACAAGGCGGGACTACAGTGTCGCTGAGCGACCGCTCACGAAACCCGAATTAATGAACAATTAACCCACGGCAATCAAGTAAAGCAATGAAAGTGTGTGGAGTTAAAATTTACTATAACTCTACAACAAGATGTGTATAGTGCAATATGTGTAGAGGTCAAACACAAGGAGCAAACAGGTAGAACGGGGCACTAAGGCACAGAATGTGTGAATGTGATCAAATCTCCACTACGCTATTTTTTCGTGGGTTTTTAATTTTTATATTTTTTTATTTAGTTTTTAATTTGCTATTTTTGTATTTTGATTTTTTTAGTTTTCTGATTTTATATTTTCTTTTTATATTTTATATTTTTTTTATATTTTCTTTTTCAATATTGGAATATAGGAACTATGTAAAAAGAGGGAGAAAGATATATTTATAAAAATAGATAAAAATGTCCAAAAATTAGCAAATAAAGTCTTTTTGGTCTTTTTATACTTTTTTACTGTTTTTGTGATTTTTGGGAATTTTTAAGAATGTTTTTGTTATTTTTAAAGGGCTAAATAAAGAAAACAGTGAATAAAAATTGCTGGCCGAAATTAAATTGAGGATGAAAAATGTAAACAGTGTCAAAAATTCCTCAAATTAAATTTTCATAGAAGAGAATAAAATAGAGAAACTACAGGAACTGAGTTTATATTTTTAGGATTTTTCTAGGATTTTTTAGATTTTTAGGAAGGTTTTTGGGCTTTTCTAATTTTTAGGAGTTTTGTTTTGTATTTGTTAATGATTTTTGGACTGGAGTTAGAACACAATAAGATAAGCAATTTTTTGGGAATTTTCTGTTGTGTTTTTATACTTTTTTGGTATTTTATAACGCAAACAGTGCTGAAAATGAGTGTTTTTGATTTTTTATAAATATTAAAATACAATAAATATGAAAAATAAAAATATGGCGAGATACTATAATGCAGCAGGAGCTTAACTCTATTTTTTTGAGATTTTTTCTAATTTTCTAGATGCATGAAATAAATAGGGAAAGCATACATAAATACAAGGCCTAACAAGGGTATGAATGAAAATAGAGCGAAGTTCAAGGGGCAAAGTGCAAATTATACAAAAGTATACAACTACAGATGAATGCTTTGAGTCCTAAATAAACATTACACAAAATGGCGGGGGAAATGGCGCAAAATACCCACGCCCGAGGCGATCGAACGGCTGCGGAGGGCGAAGGAAGAACAAGGAAGCTCGCCGGCCAAGACGAACTTTCACCGGCCTATCCGCTCCCCTCTGACGTGCAGTGAAGTCCCAAAATGCCGCGCTTCCTCCTGGAGAGCCCCTCGAGCTGTCGGCGGCATCAAAATGGTGGAAAGACCACCGGAGGGCCACCACGGCGTCGAGGATGAGTTATGGCTCCAGCTACCTCGTTCCTTGGCAAAATCCGACTCCAGATGGAGTCTCTTGACCCCTGGGACCTGCAAATAAAACACAACTACAACAGTAGACGGTCCTAGGGCAAATGTGGGTGATCGAATGGAGTAGGTGGCGGAAATGGACTCGCCAGAGCTAGCTCCGACGAGGGGGAAGTGGATGATGAATGGAGCACAAATCAAGCCAACAAATATAGGAACTAAAAGGTTACACTACAACTAGTCTACAGCAAAGAAAAATAAAGGAAAACAAGCAAAGACGACCTCGATTGGCTTGGAAGAACCAAGAGATAAACCTCACGGCCAAGGGCCGGAGATGGGGGTGGATACGCCTCCGTGCCGCTCCTCCGCTCCTCCTAACGGCGAGGTGAAGTTGTTGTCACCTCCCTCTAACCTCAGCACATGAAAGAAGGGAGGAGGAAGGGGCAAAAGGAGTTCAAAATTGAAATGGAGGATTGGAGGTCTTTTTTAAAGAGTGGTCGATGGGGCACAAAGAACGGTGCTTCTGGAGCACACCAGTGATGCACTCCCCGAAAACAACCATGGGCGTGTATCCTCAATATATGGTGAACAAAAGTCAAGAAGGAAGCAATGCCAAATGGTGAAAGACGCGCTCTCCAAAATTCGGAGAAAACGCCAAAAAAACGCAGTCTGACAAGCTTCAGAACATTGGGCAGAGAGTGGCCGAGATGGCATGAAGATCGAGGTTTATCGAGCGAATCTTCGATCCAAAGACCAATGTAAGTACTGGGCGTTTATGGTGGTTATATGGGGATAAAAAGTGAAGAAGGGCCCGAGGTCAAAATGTGAACGATGCGGCCTAGAAAAATAGGAGAAATTGGCTAAAAACGCAGCTGACAGGCTGCAGGTGCAGACCAGGGAGTTGACCAGCGGGTCAACTTCCACCTGGTTGGTCCACGTGGACCAACCAGGAAAATCCCTGGGAAAAAACATTGCTAAAATCCATTAAAAATAGCAAATCAATTTATTATTTTTCGATTACAAAATAAAAAATGTGTATTATTTTATAAATTATTTTATTATGATCATTATTTATTTTTTAGAGGTATATTTTTACAAGTTGCCTATTATACCCTTTATAGGTATATTCTTCTATACAATGTGTTCTTTTATTTTTATTGTATGTATCTAATTTATTTATTTTGTATTATTAATTTATATAATTATAACATACTTTTATACACATAATTATATTTTCATTTTATTTTATTGATGTGTTTTGTATATTTAATAAAATAGAATTAGTAATTATACAACTATGTATATATGTATTATACCTAGGTTTTGTACATACAAGTATTTTTATTTTGAGTTTTCTTTGCATTTTTATTCTGATTTAATGCACATAATTATTATAGGTAGTATTTACAAAATTATAAAAATATAAAAATACAAAAATAATGAATAAATAATAAATTGAATATTTTAATCTGTACAAGTATACAATAGGGGTCCAAAACTCAACTTTCAAATCGTAGCTCCGCCAAATTCGAAACCACCACCATTAAATAGATTATTTTATTCTATATACAATTAAAGGTGAGTTTGATGCATTTGGAGTTTTCATTTGTGAGATACGAGTCTGGGAAGTTGGTATTCTGGATTTTTATTCAGACCATAACTTTTTATCTGTACATTATTTTTTAGTGAAATCAATTTTGTATTTTTCTTTATTTAATTATCTACAACTTTAATGTACAAAGTTTCTTTATCTGATGAATAATAAGTGGACCAAAAATAGGTCCCAAAATAAATAAAGAATGAATTAATAAAAGGGATTTTATTGGTATTTTTGGCCCTTATCTCCTCCTACTTTATTCCTTGTCGACCTATTCATCAAGATGCCTAGGTCTCGGGGTTTCGGGTCATAAAATATTTACAATATTTTATTCTTTTTCTTTTCTTTTCTTTATTCTATAATTTTGGCATTAAAACAGTATTTTATACAATATTTACACACATATGCATGGATGCTAAAATGCATGAATTACGCCTATTTACACGCATTTACTAGGGTTTTTAAGGCCAAAATGATACAATAAAGATGATGAAACGTAGATTCATCACGGAGCCGCCTCCGATAGCTGTGGTTGTGTCGGCTCCTCGAAATTCACCACCTCGGTCCTCGGGCCCTCGGAAGCAAACGGCAAAATGTGTCAAACCAAGTAAATAAAGCAGATAAAGCAAATAAAAGAGAACAGGGTATATGTGCAGAAATAGAAATAAAAATAAACAAGCAAAACAAACAAAAATCAAAAATAAAAGAAAAGAAATAAAAATAAAAGAAAATGAAAATAAAAGAAAAATAAAAAGCCGCGCAAAGTTGCGGGCGAAGAGAAAGCCGCGGAAAACCGCGAAAAAGAAAACAAAATAAAAAGAAAATAAAAGCGACTACTAAGCCGTGATCCCCGGTAACGGTGCCATTCTGATGAGCCGAAAAATCACCGAGACTCGGGTGAATAAAATAAAACTAGGGTCGTTGCGACTTGGATCTCGGAGATCAATCAGCTCAACAAGAAAAATATGGAACATACCACTAAACAGAGATAAAATCGACGAAAAACCAATAGTGGCCCTGGCTATGAGATTAGCCTGATATAACACCCAGGGTCGGACTCAGGGAGCGCGGATTGGCCTTCCGGCCTACGAAGTAGTCTGAAAATAAAGAAAATAAAAACAAATGATTTTTGGTGGATTTTTAATATTTTTTATTTTTTTTGGGATTTTTAATTATGAAGAAAATAATAAAAAAGCAAAGAAACACACTTTCAAGCAAATATTTAAACATCCAAAATTAGCCCAAAAATTCAAACAAAAATATTTTTTAGTTCTATGGATTTTTTACTGTTTTTGGTGAATTTTTGATAATTTTGTGATTTTTAGGGAATTTTCTAAATATAAAAGAAGGCAAAAAGACTATGTTGCTCTCCAGCCAGGCTTCAAAGACCAATTAAAAATACTAAATGGTCTTTTCAAGGCCTGGAGGTATTTTTCATGCAAAGTATGAACAAAAAGGAAAATTCAGAAAAAGCAATTTTGAATGTTTGAATTTTCTATGATTTATTGGAATTTTTATGAGTTTTTCAAGGTTTTTTAGTTTTTACAGTTTTTATAAATCTAAAAATAACCAAAAATTGCCAGAAAATCAATCACACAAAAACACACAAAATCTAAATTTTTTGTAATTTTTAAAGAGGTTTTTAGATTTTTATGAATTTTAAATCTGAACAGGAAGAAAAATGGAGGTTTTTGAATTTTAAAAATATTAAAAGGGCTCAAAAATTTTTCCAAAAATTGGTAAAAATTCTACACAGTGGCAAGAGCCACGTATCCAATTTTCACTCAATTTGGATGAAATTTGATATTTTATTTAAAAGAAACAAGAGTCCATAGTGCATAGGGACCTGTTCGTAATAAAAATATCTTCTGGGGCCAAAAAGTAACACAATCAGAAGTGCATGGGGTCTTCGTGCAATTTCACCAGGTTCCCACGCGTGCGGCACGTGGGCTGGGTACAGAAGGACCCAAATGTAAATAACTTAAGTCCTAAGATTTATTAGCAACACGTGCTAAAAGTCTAGGGGCTAAGTTGTAAAAAGCCCAAACAATTCAACACATGTTCAATAAAAACATTCGCAAGGGCATAAGTGCAAATAACAAAAGAGATATATCATTCAATAACACATCAGAACCACAGGCCCATTTATTGCAAATTTACCAAAACATCACGTGACGATGCACGTGTCCAACATATATAGGGGTAGAAATGCAATTAAAATAAACTACCAGGTCCTCTATGCAATTTTACCAAACTAAAAATAGCTGCGGAAAATATTTACAGGACTAAAACAAAAATGCAAAACAGGAGGGGGCCTAAGTGAAATTACCCCACTTATGATCCGAGGGCTGAGGGTGCGCCACGTGGTGTATCCAATGGCTGCAGGGCGCTTCTCCTCAACGAAGGACCTCGGCGATGATCGGACGGTGGAGGGCTCGCCACGTGGAGGATCTGACGGTCGTGGATTAATGGCACCTCTCCTCTGCAAAGGACGGTCGTGATCAACTCCCCAAATAGGTCAATAGTGTCGGCTGCTCCTCAAATGGACGGCGTGGATCACCACTGGAGCGGCGAGAAGGATCGGACGGATCTGGAAGGTCCTCCAAGAATAGGTGGCCGGCAAACTTCGTCGGCCCGATACTCGCGCGGTGGGCCTCCTCTACTGTTGCTACAATGCAGAACATGTCCGGCGTGACGCTCCGCAGCTGACGAGCTCCTCTGATGACGCCAGGAGGCTCCGAGGAGGTCCGGCGACGAAGGCGGAGCTGGGGCTCCTGTGATGAACGTGAAGACCTCCAGATGAGGCCCTTCTGACCTGGAAAATGACACAGTAAGCTTGCTGGGTCGAGGGCAAAGTTCCTCGACCCGGTTAGAGGCGAGGTGGGTGGTCGGCGCGTCGGGGCGAAGGATCTCCGGCAATGCAACGGCGAAGGAGATCCACTCCCAGTTTCGAGGCGAACTGGGTTGGATGAATGGGTGTAGAACGTGCAGAGGAGTGAGGCGGAGATGATGGTCGGGTCAATCGATGAGATAGGTGGACGAAGTGATCGGAATCGATGGAAGACGGCGAACGTGTGATTTGGGCGTAAATGGAAATTCGAGACAAATAGAAAGAACTGGGCTTGCCAAATGGGTGGATTCAACTGTGGAAGAGCTCCTGGAGCTCCTGGTCTTTGCCTCGAGGGACGTCGAGGCCCGAGGCTCGAGCGCTGCTCCTGGGCGGCGCACGGTGGCAAAGAGCTGCCGAATCAGTGGCTGGGACACCTCCTCCTCACTGCAACACGACCCGCGACTAGCTGCCACTCTAGGGAAGGTAGTGGAGATCCTGGGATGGGACGGCGGAGCCAAAGATGGAATGAAATGGTGGCCGGAGCTGAAGCTTTATATGGCTAGGGGTCCGAGAAGGTGAAGGTCGGGCGAGAATATCGGAGCTTGGATCCCCAAAACCCACCCCGGGCGTGGATCAGGGAAGATCAAGGAAGGATTAGGACCCGGGGTTTGCGGATTTGGTGTTCGGATCGAGGCATGATAATTGGTAGAACTCGGGTCGGGGCGACAAGATCCGACTCTGGTGGTCCTGATGGGAGAGTTGACCGGGGGTCAACATCCACCGTGGACCAATCAGAGCACGCCATTTATTAAATATTTAGAAATTAAATAAAAAATAGTAAATGGCCGAATTTGGTAGAAGTTAAAACATGAAAAATGTTTATTTATTTTTAAACTATTTTTTAGTGATTTTTATTTATTTTTTTAAATTAAAAATAAGGTATTTACAAAATAATATTATTATACATAGGTATATACAATATACATTTTTTAATTTTGATTTTTAATTATTTATTTTTGTAAATTTTATTCCAATTTTATATTTTATTTATATATAGAATAAAATTTGGAATAATTTGGTATTTTTATTTTATTTTTATTATTTATTTACAAGGGCTAAATAAATACTTTTATTTATATACATATATGGTATATATACAAAGTTGGTTTTGATTTTATTTTTATTTCTTTTTATTTTATTTTTATTTTTGTAATTTTTATTTTATTTATTTATAATATGAAATAAGGAATATGTACCAATTTTTGTGGAATTTTATTGATTTATTTACAAGGTAAAATAAATACATATGTAGTTTATATACACATGGCTTTTATACAATGATGAAGGGTTTTTTTTTATTTCTTTTTAATTTTCTCATTTTTGTTTTAATCTTATATTTACAAATATATACATATAAATACAAACCCATTTTTATTTTTATTTAGAGGAAAATAAATTTTATTTTATTTACAGGTATATATGTACACACATGAGCTTCCTTATCTCTCTCTACTTGGGCTTTTATGCGGTCAGGCCCATGCTGGGCCCTCCCTTGAGATTAGGTCACTCAATATTTATTCTAAATATCTCCCTCTTTTTCTTTTATTTCTTTATTCTTTTATTTATGCACAAAAAAATGCTAAAAATGCATATTTACACAATGCATGCTATTTGACAATTATTGTTATTTACAGAAATATACATGTGTTTTGCATGGGTTTTGTAGCTAAAATAAAAGAATAAAGAGTGATGAATGGGTATTCATCACCCAGTCCATGCTCATCCTTAGTCATAGGTCCATTTAGATGACAGATTCTACAGATCAACCAGATGTTCAGACTCTACAAATGTTAAGACTCGACGATCATATTACGTGTCTTCAGTTTCAAACACGTATATGTATGCGATCTTTTCAGATGTGCGCATGTTTGAGACCATTGTTTGTGGTCCCCATCTTTTGTGTTTTGGCCAGGGTTTTCATGTAATCCATAGGGACTTCAGAGTAGAGATCCCATTCCCTATGCCATGTTGGTTAGGATTTTCATGTGGTTTCATAAGGACTCCAGCATAGAGATCCCATTCTCTCAACCAGTATGGGAGAGACACGGTTCTCCAACGAGGAGACTTTCATACTCCATTCTCCGGTGTTCGTGAACTCCAGTACGAGATCCTTCCGAGGTTCCTATGAGAAAGAATCCACTTCGAGGTCCCTATGAGAGAGACCCATCTTCAGAGATCTGTGTATGGATAATTAACGACATTTTTGGCCCTTTCATAGATGAAGCAGTTGTCCACATGTTTTGGCAGACTAGAGTTCTCCAGATGAAGACTCATTTTCAGTTGCAGTGACTCTGACAGGCGCAGTACAGAGCACATGCTCTCCGATGAGGAGATTCAGTTTGACTCACACTTCGGCTCGTTCGTCCTCCTCATCTGCACAACATGAGAAGCAACGTCCTCGACAGCAACCGACAATTGTACGAGTTTAGTTGATATCGTATGTAGTGTCATGTAACATGAGTTGAGATTTCTTTCTGTTTGTCCAAGATGAGCATTGCATGCTCCTCCAGCTTGAGGGGGAGCGTTGAAGTATTTGGTTATGTGTCACTTGAGTTGTAAATGGGTAAATGGATCACTCCAGGATCCATTTACCACATCCAAGTATTTAGTCCCACATCTACTAGTTATGAGATGTGGAGACTCTGTGAGGGCTATATAAGAAGCCCTTCACCCTTTGCATCCAGTGAGAAAGTGCAATAAACACACCAGCCTTTTAAGGCGTTCTCTCGTGGTTTCATCCCACTCCTTAGGGAGTAGGGTTCCACGTTATATCTCGTGTTCCATATTTCTTATATTATCACTGATACGCTTCCGCATTCGTATTTTCTAACAACAACCATGCCCAACTTTCCTACATTCATCTCCAATTGCACCGTAGAAAGCCCCTTCATGAAGAGATCCACAACTTGGTCGATGGATTTCATATAGGGAAGACACGCCTCTCTAGCATCAATCTTCTAACGAATAAAATGCCTATTGGTCTCCACATGCTTCGTCCTATCATGCACAAATGGGTTGTTTGCTAGGTGTATCGTGGCTTTGTTGTTAGAGAATATCTTCATTGGCATATCAACATATATGCTCAAGTCATGTAAAAAAAAATTAGCCATAGGATTTCACCAACACTATTTGCAAGGTCTCGATACTCTGCTTCAACCCTCGATCTTGAAACAACACCCGATTTCTTACTTCGCCAAACAACAAGATTTCCATATAGATACACGGTACAACCTGAAGTAGATCTTTTATCATCAATAGAACCGTCCCAATCAACATCTGTGTAGCATTCAGTAGTCACATCTTTATTTATCTTGAACATAAGACTTTTTTCCATGTGATATTTTATGTAGCTCAGAATTCGGTTGATCACGTTGATATGAGAGGTAGTAGGAGTATGCATGAATTGACTCACCACATTCACAAAATATGTAATAGCAGGTCTAATAAGTGTAAGGTAAATGAGTTTTCTAATCAATCTTTGATACCTTCCTTTCCTTGCATCATCAAGAGGCTCGTCGTCCTCTTTGCTCACTTCATGATTAGCGTCCACAGGAGTAGTGGTTGGTTTGCATCCCAACATGTCGAAATCCTTCAGCAACTCGAGAGCATATTTACATTGGCTAAGGCACATACCATTTGAAGACCGATCCATCTCAATGTCTAGGATGTATTTCAACTTACCTCGATCTTTCAATTCAAATTAAATTGCAATAATCTTATTTATGATGGATATTTCACCTTCATCATCACCAATAAGAATAAGTCATTGGCCTAAACTAAAAGTATACATTTTTCTACCATTACTCCTTATGAATAGAGTGTGGTCTCCATTCACTTGAGTACAAACATATGTTCATGACAACACAAAGTCGTTCAAACCAGACCCTCGGAGCAACATCCTTTTTAATTTACAGCACTTATCCTCCTTTTCAAACCAAGGGGGCATCTTCATATAAACATCTTCTTTCAATTCACCATTTAAGAAAGCATTTTTTACATACAATTGATGCATTTTCCAGGAGAAATGAACAACTAGGCAAATAACAACACTAACTAAATTCATCTGTGTCATAGGGGTGAAAGTCTCGAAGTAGTCAATTTCATATTTCTGACCGTTACCTCTACCCACAAGACGAGCCCTGAATCTATCAATTTTTCCATCAGCATTATACTTTATAGTGTAGACCCACTTCGAACCAACCAAATGCACACCATTGGGGACATCAACTATATCCCAAGTGTCATTCTTTACTAGAGTATTCATTTCCTCCTGCATAGCAAGGGCCCAAGCATGACTTTCTCTAGCCTCAACCACATTCTTGGGTATACTATTTGAATCAAGAGATGTAAGGAAACAACTATAAGAAGTGTTTGATTTAGAGTAAGAAATATGTCATTCAATAGGGTATTGAGCGCATATTGTGTATCTAGTCGGGTGTTTGATGACCCTCTTAAACTTCATTTGAGCAATGTTGTCATCTAATTGTTCCAACTCAGCATTTTGATTAGCATTTTCAATCTCATCGAGAATCAGAGGAGTGTTAATTGATGCTTGTTCTATCTCTGGATCTTGCAAGTCATTGTTCGTCCCATCAAGAATAGCAGGAATACCATCAGAAGCTTCGGAAGTCGGCTCATTCGAGAAGCAAACTAGAGGATTATGATTGTTTTCTTCAGCTTCTCTGTCAAGACAAACATTTTCATTTGACTACATCTTCCTTGGAAAAAGATAACTATAATCATAATCATCCAAGAACTGAAGCCCATGAAAGTCCTCTTCACATTCAGTCTCCCACTGAAGAGTACTCGAAAATTCATGTTAAAAAAGCTAACATCCTTAGTAACCAGAACATGACCTGAGGTCGAATCAAAGCACCGATATCCTTTCTGTGTTGTATAGTAACGAAGAAGAATCCTTTATCAGCACAAGAGTCAAGTTTCTTAAATCTAAAGTCATTTGCATGCAGAAAAGAAGCACAACCAAATACCCAGGTGGCAAAGAGAGTGGTTCTTGACCCGGATAAATGCTCAGAAACAAAGATTCACCATTTAGGACTCGAGATGGCATTCTGTTCATTAAGTAAATACTCGTAAGGACTACATCTCCCCAAATTTTCTTGGGAACAATTCGCTGAAAGAGAAGAGCTCGAGTAATCTCCAAAATATGCATATTCTTTCTCTCGACAACACCATTCTATCGTGGACTGTATGCACACAAGGTTTCATGAATAATTCCTTCACTAGGAAGAGTTTTTGAATAGACTTTGCCAAGTGCTCTTAGCATTATCTGAGCAGAATTTTTTAATTTTGGCATTGTGTTGCCTTTTCACAATGACGACAAACTCGTTGAAAATAGCAGAAACTTCACTATTATTCTTCATAAGAAAGATAGTAGTACGTCTTGACCAGTCGTCAACAAAGATAATGAAATATGGATATCCTTTCCAACTATGAATATTGAATAGACCCCACACATCAGAATTCATGAGCTCAAAGGCATAAGTGGATTTATTGGTAAAGATAAGAAATGTGGTCCTGGTTTGTTTTGCAAATTTACATACCTTGCACTCCATGTCAACTACAGATAACCCTGGAAAGATATCAGGCATCAAATTTTGTAAAGAAGATGTTCGAGTTATTAGATTTGCATTTATGTTTGTAACCCTTCGGATTCCATAACCTTCCGTGACCCTTCGGGTTCCGTAACCCTCTGTGACCCTTTGAGTTCTGTAACCCCCTGTGACCTCTCGGGTTCCGTAACCCTTGTCCTCTCTAGGATTTTCTCTCTATATAAGTGACCCTAGCTCTATGGAATAAACATCCCATTAGTTCCTCTTCTCAACATAGTATCAGAGCAACGGTTCTAGACCAAAGTCTAATATCCTAAATCCGCCGCCACCACCAGCCCTCTCTCTGCCGACAAGGAGAGAGGGCTGGAACTCCTGCATCTCTTGTGGATTCCATGGTCTCGCGCAAGTCAGTCCGAGCCCCCAGCAGCACCAGCTGCCACCTCCAGCGACACCTAAAGCGCCGTCCGAGACTCCAACAGCTCATGCCTCTCCTCCGGCGTCGTCATATGGGAGAAAGAGGGAGTCAGAGATGATTCTTCATGACGTCTATTGCCCTACCATGACTGACAAACCTCCGCTCTAGACTACTACTCAGATCATCCATCTTCACTGAGCATCGACTTCTTCATCAGGGCATATACTTCTTTTTTACGACCCGACTACTACTCCGCACTGGACTTCTTCTTCATCGATTATTCTCCAGGCACGACAGAGATATGTTCCGGTGACCTGCATGCACGACAAAGATATGTTCTGATGACCTAATATCGCAACAGCTCTACAGGCATGACAGAGATACATTCTGATGATTTGAAAGCTGTAGACCCATCCTCTAGCGAGGTCTTCTACCAGCATCGGACATATGTTCTTATGATGCTTCGTGTGAAGATGTGGCGTATCCTTTTTCTTTTTGTTACAAGCTATAGCTTTCTCAGCTCCAACTTGAGGGGGAGTGTTAGAGTTATTAGATTTGTATTTATGTTTGTAACCCTTCAGGTTTCGTAACCTCCCGTGACCCTTCGGGTTCCGTAACCATCTGTGACCCTTCGAGTTATGTAACCCCCTGTGACCTCTCGGGTTCCGTAACCCTTGTCCTCTCTAGGATGTTCTCTCTATATAAGTGACCCTAGCTCTATGGAATAAACATCCCATTAGTTCCTCTTCTCAACAGAAGAAAAACTAATGTGACCAAACAGTTCATGTCACTATTTTACCAATATAGAGTTGCCTTCATGATTCTATCCTTCATCACGTAAGCAAGGGCTAGACCAATTCGAGCAGGAAGGCGATACAAACCATTCTCAACCAAGCCAATTCCAATCTTCTTTTTTGTCTTCAAGTCTTCTAGAATATACTATTTTTGATCAAATATTAACTTATAGTTCAATTCTTTAGTGATCTTGCTAACATACAAAAGATTCGTAGGAAAATCAAGAACATGACGAGCATCGAGAAGAAGGAATCAATCTACAACAGAAATAGTTCCCTTTCCAGCAATAGTAGAAGGAGAATCGTCAGCAATCATAACTTTCTCCCTTCCAGACGATAGCTTGTAGTCATGAAACATTTTTTAGTCGCTTGTCATATAGTCGGATGCCCCACTATCAATTATCCATTCAGATTTTGCTGAACAAGTATTGTCCACTCTCTTTGTATTTAGAGATGAACGAGTATCTTCAGATTCCATAGTC
Source organism: Ottelia alismoides (assembly GCA_037367405.1). NCBI lineage: Eukaryota > Viridiplantae > Streptophyta > Magnoliopsida > Alismatales > Hydrocharitaceae > Ottelia > Ottelia alismoides. The sequence goes on from JAZKJV010000414.1 coordinate 1,133,328, forward strand.
ATACTTTCCAACAAGAGATCTCTGTAGGAACAATTGGATCTCCTTGATAGTATCCATCGTAACTGCACAAAAAAGTGCAACCAAAATAGTAACAATCACAGAATATAACATCACAACCACATAGGTAAAAAGATCTGCCACACACACATGACTAGCCGCAAAAAATCACTCCACCACATATAGAGTAAAAAATAGAAAGGTAGTGCAAACCTCGGTACGTGGGCACTGAGAGGCCACACGTGTAACAAGTTTTGAGGGAAACCACTTCTTTTTCCTTCACAACAAGTAGTCCTCCCTCGACTTTATACCCAACTTGCGGGCCGAATTCAGCCCAAGAGGAAGCAACAATGGTCCTTAGGGTTGGACCCCAACACTATGAGACATTTCCTCAAACACATGGTGTGCAACTTGAATAGATCTTAGTCTCGGCAACTCAATCCAAATCGCAACAGCCCCTAATCCAAAGAACAAACTGGACACAGAACTTATTGTCTAAAACACAACAAAGGTGCAAGAAGAATATAGGCACCACTGAAGTTTGGGTGTATAGATTTCTCTCTCCACCAAGTGGCTAATATGTCGCAGCAGAGCAAAGTAACCCAACTGGGCACACAATAGGAGACCACGTGATCAATAAAGCTGCACAGAGACAACAACATCAATGGATCCAAGGAGAAGCAACTCTCCTTCAAAAAACACAACCAAAGACGACTCCAGCAAAGAGACCAAAGGCTGGAATGCGTAGAAGCATTAGAAATCAACAACCCATGCACAGAAGGCCGTGAGTTTGGAGATGCACGATGGAGAATGCACAATGGACAGATCCGAAGAATCGGCAATAGAGAAAACAACTACAAAACATCCTTTGTTGTGGTTCTAATACCATGTAGAAAATGAGCAAGGATCAACCATGAAGATCACACCAATAACACCGAAATTTACATTGAAAACCCTAACATGAGGGAAACTACATAGGCACATAATACCTATTCTCCCTCACAAGAGATTAGGGCACTCTTCACTGTGTTGGTGATAAAAGACGGAGAATGAGTACAATATATAGGAATGGGTAATCGGTCACTCATTCAAAGATCCGTTTATGTCCAACCTAGTACAAGATATGCTAAATCTTGACAAGGGGTTTTAATGCACATTGACGGCCTAAATCACAAATATATGTAGTTCTACTTGGAGATGAAGAGAATGCCAAAACTGCTAGACATGGAAAATGTTATCAGATCCCGGGATCTATTTACTGGAAAGGATCTATAACCGAAACATATCATTTTAAACTTGCTGCAAAATATTATAAATCTCTAACAAAAGTCATTCTCCAGCAAGCATCTGGGAGCCAGCTTTAATCACCAACATAGGCTACAATAATCATCACCGCTACTTTTTGGCAAGACAAGCTCCGACTGGCATAGCTTCATACTCAGTGATATTGATGGTTAATGGAAAATCCAACCGTAGCAGATAATTGCAAAATCATCCATACAGGGTTTCATGGTCCATCGACACTCCCATACGCATTAAAGCCTACAGCCCATCAACAAATAATCTCAATGGCATCTACGATCCTTAGTAGGGGTGAAGGTTAGTTCAGAGACTAGTTCTTAGGAAAGGCACTGATTAGAAAAAGAAATTTTAAATATCCATAAGTCCTGATGTCAGCTTCCAAACATAAAAATGTAGATAAAGAGGAAAATAGTCATAATTCAAAATGACAAAACCTTCTCCCACTATAAGTAGGGTAGGCCACATGGATTCTTGCTCGAATCCATGTTGAAAGATTCAACTATTTTTTATGTCGTTGTCAGCTACCCAATGCAACCTCCACAAGGAGGGATGTGAACCATGGTCTTTTGGGTGGTAGGCATATTGCACTACCACCAGACCATTTTATGGGTCAACCCAGCAAAATTCTATAATCACAATAGAAGACAATTTCATAATTTCTAATTTCCCTACCACCCTATAAGAACAAGATCCAGGAATACATATTGGCAGATTTCCTCTTATATAATTCTATACAGCAGAGATAGTTGACTCAACATATCAACACCAGACCTCCAATCACCAACAAAAACCCCACTTGCTGGAATCTGCTGTTGTAATGCTTTCCTTGACAGATTTGTGCAAATGTTAGAATCGAACAGTTTAGAATGCACTAACATTTATGTATCCAAAGGTGTGAACATCCCCGTTATCGTTATAAAATCATGCAATTTTAGCAGTGTTGCAAAAGTTGGTATTCAATATTCAGTTGAAAAGATTACGAAACAAAGAATACTTATTTTTGGACGACTAATCAAAAACATTTAATTATCTCCTCAAAACATATTTAATTAAGTATTTTTCATTATTTTATATATATAACTATGTTTAATATATATAATCTTATACGTTTATACGTGTATAGTCATAAATTAACAAGATAAAAATAATGGTTGAATTATAAACTGCATGCATTTAAGTTTTACTTTACATTAAAGAAAATTATGAAAAAACAAAAAAAGGTTTTTCATTAGTCGGTTGATTGGTCAAGGAGTTTCTAGGCGAACACTCCACCGCGTAGTCAGACCAACTAATTAGTCTAGTCAGACAGACTAAATGAACTTGATAACGGGGTACCAACAGTTCCAATAGAGTGCAAATTTTATTAAGAATGTAGGTATCTCTAACGATATGCAGTTTTTTAGGAAAATTCATTGATACTGAAATGGATAAAATAAAATCATTAATTTCCGGTATACCTTTTAAAGATGCAACTTTCATTTTTACAGAAATGTCTTTTCAAAAGACGGTTTTGATTTTAAGTAAAAAAACTGCCTCTTCAAGAGGCACCCTCCTTAGCTCCTTAAGTGACTGGGTTTTAAGAACAAAACTGCCTCTTGAAAATGCAACTTGTAGCTGCTCCAGTTAGTAAATGGCAACCTTAACTAAAATGAATACCGTATACAAAGCTAACAAATTACCAGCTTGTATAAGGATTTTTTTGCCTACCACAGTAGCCATTTATTTTTCCTCTTTTTTAAAAAAATATTTAGAAGAAAAGTCTGCTAACAATGTGCCGACTTCGTCAATCCGTTGGATCGCACTCCAAAGAATGTGATCTCTACAGAAAGCACCAGAACTAGAAACATTCGGAGAAGAAAAACCGGAATTTTTATAGTACCCATGTCACCAGTTCCATATGATCCCCACTCATTCCCAATCAAAATCACATGTCTTCCTTCGTTTCAGATCTCGAATACAATCAATAAAAATAAAAACAACATAGAATAAAAACCCTAGAAAAAGATGCATGGATGGTGATGAGAAGGAGCAATGGGAATGTATATCGAAATTATGGGCAGTAAGATTTGGAGAAGATGGCGATGCGATTGGAGCAGATGACGTTCTGGACGAAGGCCGAGGCGGAGTTGCCGGAGGCGGCGGATGTATGCGTCGCCGCGAGGAGGAGGACTATCGCAGCGACCCTTCTCTCCATTCCGACCATTTTCTTTCCCTCTGTCTCGTTGGATTCCACTAGTATGGGAGGAGGAAAGTCCAGGTTTACCGAGTAAACGATAAAAAACTTTAACAATTATATTTTTCTAATACGCGCAGTTTATCTTTCTTTTTCTTCTTATTGAACAAGAGCATATTAAAACGGCATTAAAGCCTAAATTCATCAATAGGGTTAAAATATGGGGTTTTAAGTTTTAACTGGTGTTCTGAAAACAAGACCGGACTGCAAGTGCAACTTCTTTCGCCAGGTTTGGATCCATCTGGTTAATCAGTTCGGTTCGAAAGCTAGCTCCAATTTTAATCAAACTGCTGACTCAATCAATTATTTCAAATCCAATTTAAATAGGTTCAATCAAAACTAAAGATGAAGATGAATTTGAATATATTCGTATCCGATCCGCTATCATATTCGTTTTACACATATTTTGACATTCGTATTCGTATTCGTTTTAAAATGAATGCGAATATGGATATCACTTTGACATTCGCTAATATTCACATTCATATTCGTATATTCGTTTTCGTACATAAGTATAGTAAAAGATTTATTTATAACTGTGTGTAACAACATTTTATGAGTACATTTACCATTGTTGATATAATTTTCATGAAATTATTATATCTGGTATATCTATTTTATGTGTAAACAATCCTAAACATGTATATTTTAGTTAATCTATTAAATATTTCTATTAGTATTCGTATCTGATTCGCATTCCTTTTACATTCGCATTCGTTTTTTACGGATATGGTAACATACTTTTCACATCTGTCAATATTCGTATCTACATTCGTATTCGTATTTTAAAATGGATAACGTTTCATCCCTAATCAAAACTGAATGACATTTATTTTGCATTTATTCAAAAAATACAATTATTCTATAATCTTTCCAAACTCTTAACCAACCGCTCTAACATAATTTTTTGTATGTAATTGATTTAAATATAACTAAATTTTACCATTATTATGTAATTATTTAATCTAATTGTGAGTGTGAGATATTCAATGGTACATACGAACATTTTTAATGTATATTGTAAAATATACACATCATCTATGTAATTTATTTTCATTTCAAGTATATTTTAGTATGTTGTATATAAATATTGATTCACTCCGATTTCATTAGACGGTTCATCCACTTTTTCTCCACCAGTTCAGTTTAATTCGATTATAAATAACAATGATGTCATCATCCAGTTGAAGTAGGATTTGATCTTGAAGTTTCAATATATTTATTTTGTTGATTATCAAGATCTATCTGAATTCGAGAAATTCTTATCTAAATTCTTATTCTATTCGAGATTCGTTCAAAGTTCTATGTGTTGGAGATATTGTAGTCAAGATCGAGTAAATTCCAAGGTTCTATAAACCCCAAGTCAGGCAGCACAACAACAATCAGCAAAATCGTATGCTCGATTTTAGATGCTAGGATCCATATGTGTGACATGTTCATATAGGTGCATCTCCAAGCACATATCTTCTAAGGTGATCCCCTACAACCCCTCCATACGCGAGGGCTCATAAGCGGTGGCATACTCCACAAGGCCCATTGATGAAGGAGACAAAAAGAGATGAACCCACAACATAGATGGGTTCTACCATCGAAAAAGAAGAGGCTTTGTATCCTTGATACATACTCCATGCAAATGTGGCATCTAGGCCATCGTAGCCCTCTAGGCAGTGTCTCATGCACATCTCCAAGTGCAGCAGATTAAAGCGGTAGCACCTCCTCCTCCAAACAACAATGCATCCTCTCTAAACCCTACGCAACACCACTGACCAATGCCACCATATCCCTTGTCTTTAGGAGCACACAAAGAAAGGGGCAATTTGGTTCTGATTCTAGCCTACCAACCATCCCCTACTCGTGTACGAGAAGAAAAACAAGAAGCAGACGATGGTGATGCACCTCATTTAATCCCAGGTGGAATGAGACTTCCTTCCTTCTTCTGCGCAGATGGAGGCAGCATCGATGGGTCTCCCCTATGAAGAATCCTAACTACATGAGAAAGGCATCATCAGTGGGTCCCCTAATTTATATTTTTTTAAAGAGAAGAAGTAGAAGAAAAAAGGGGGAGCATTTCAGGCCCATATGGGTTGCTGCTAGAAACAAAAGGAGAAGGAATTTGGTCCCTCCAAGTGGGTTAAATTTGATATAAAAAAGGGGCTTTTCTTGAAAAAAGAAAGAAGAAGAAGGGGGTTGCTATTCAGTTTGGCCCAATCGCCCTAGTGAGTTAAAAAATGAGGCCTACGATAATGAAAGGAAGGGGAAGAGGCAGATTGCAAAAAAAGAAAAAAATGGGGAAAGCCAAAAAAGAGAGAGATGTTTATTAAAAAAAGAAAAGAGAATTTGAGTATTTGTTTGAATATCCCACATAGATTTGGGAGATAGAGGGAGAGTGTCCATGGATACCTCATTATTTTGTTTGAGGAGCACATATTTGAACATTTATGTGAGAGATCCCCATACTCTTGATTTAGGCTCAGGGTTTTCATGTGGACCATGTATGATAAAGACCTATGATAGAGCTTCGATATGAAGAGATCCATTAGGACTCCAGAATAGAGATCCCATTCTCCGAACTACTGTGGAAGACGATCATTTTGAGTCTCTCATTGTGAGAGATCTATTACAATGACTTCATGATTAAATCCTTTTTTCATATCATCATATGACTACAACTTTCACAACATTCTCTATTGAAGAGATCCATTTTCAGACTTCCATATCTAGTTTATTCAACAACCCACCAACAATAGTTCAAGATTCCCTAGATAGCAAGCGTGAGAAGATGCAATTGATATATGTACTTGTCTTATGTACTCGTCATGTGTGTGTTGCATTACCGAAGCTAAGCATTTCATGCTCTAGCTTGAGGAGGAGTGTTGAGATATTTGTGTAATTGGGCCTTTATGAGTAGGAGTTATTTAGTCCCACATGGATGAGTGGTGAGACTTTGGTGTCTTGGTGCCTTGGTGGGGCTATATAAGAAGACCCACACACCCCTTGTATTCAATGAGAAACATAATGCAATAGCCAATCCTTTATGGCTTTCTTACATGGTTTCATCCCGGTCCTTAAAGACTAAGGTTCCACATAAAATCAAGATGTTTATTTTTTTATTTCTTGTTTCTAATTCTACTTCCACATTCTTATTTTCAACAAATTCCAATCAAAGGTTGCCTTGATTTTTATCCTCAATTCGACCAGAAACTAATGAGACATGACTTTTTGTGAGAAAGATAGCTATTCTCTGTACTTTACGTCTTCATAAGTCAGTTTAATATTCCATGATCGATGGGCATATCATGCTTCCCCTATTAATACTAAGGGCTATACAAAATTAGCGAATGCACATTGATGAATCCACATTTCATCATCTTTATTCTATCATTTTGGCACCAAAAACCCTCGCAAATGCCTGTAAATAGCATTAAATAGAACAATTTAGCATGCATGCATGTGCATCCAATTAGTGTATAAAATACTGTAATTAAAGCCAAAATTATAGAATAAATACAAGAAAAGAAAAGGAAAAAAATATTGTAAATATTTTATGACCCAAAACCCCGAGACCTAGGCATCTTGATGGATAGGTCGACAAGGAATAAAGTAGGGGAAGATAAGGGCCAAATACAATACCTTTTAATTCATTCTTTATTCATTTTGGGACCTATTTTTGGTTCCACTTTTTATACATCAAATAAAGAAACTTTGTACATGAAAGTTGTAGATAATTTAATAAAGAAAAATACAAAATTGATTTCACTGAAAAATAATGTATATATAAAAAGTTATGGTCTGAATAAAATTCCAGAATCCAAATTTCCCAGACATGTATCTCACAAATGAAAACTCCAAATGCATCAACCTCACCTTTAATTGTATATAGAATAAAATAAGCCATTTAATGGTGGTGGTTTCGCATTTGGCGGATCTACGGTTTGAAAGTTGAGTTTTGGAGCCTCATTGTATACTTGTACAGATTAAAATATTCATTTTATTATTTATTCATTATTTTTATAATTTTATATTTTTATATATTTGTAAATATTACTTATAATAATTATGTACATTAAAATCAGAATAAAAACCAAAATAAAACTCAAAATAAAAATATATGTATATATTACACATAGGTAAACTACCTATACTTATACTTACATAATATAGACTTATAATTTATTAATTATACAAAATAAATCAAAAAAAAAAATAAAAATATATTTGTGTATATAAAAGTATTCTATGATTTTATAAAATATTAAATAAAAATAATAAAAATAAAATACACAAAATAAAAATAAAGTAATAAAACACATAGGTATATGTACCTATATAGGGCTAAAAAGACAACTTGTAAAATTATACTCCATAAAAATAATTAAAAATCACTATAGTTTATAAAATTATAAACACTTTTTATTTTATAACCTAATTAAAATAATATCGTTTAATAATTTTAATTGATTTCTTTTTAGTTTTTCTATAGGCTTTTTCCTAGTTGGTCCACGTGGACCAACCAGGGGGCAGCAAGAGTTGACCTTCGGTTAACTCTCTGCCCAACACCTGGATTGTGTCAGAAGATGCATTTTGACCCGTTTTCAATCTTTTTTCGAGGGCACGTCTTGCACCATCTGGTGTTAGGCCCTTCACAACTTTTGTTGCTCTACTCCCAAGGATACACACCCATACATTTGCTTGGACTGTGGAGCATCGCACCACCCGCCATCCCTTGTTTTTCACGCACTCGACCACTCCATTCAAAACCCCCAGCCATACTTCCATTTGACTTTGAACCGGCTTTGGGAGCCAAAAACCTCCAGGTGAGGGTCGAGGGTTGATCTCCGATGACAGGAGAGTCCTCCCCCATCTCAGGCGAGGTGCAGCGAAGCACCTAACGCCGAGTTCCATCATCTCCGGCCACCTCCTGACCGTGAGGTTTCAACCTCGGGTCTACAGCCCTTAGGGTACGTTTTTCTTCTTTTTCTTGCTTGTCTTTAATCTTGGTAGCAGTAGGAACCCCTATGTACCCTCCATTTCGCCTAAGATCCATCCGATCACCACCGCACCACCTCGCCGGAGCAACCTCCGACGAGGCACTGTTCCCGCTTTAACTGCCGCCTTTTTGCCGCTAGGGGGTCGTGGCAATTTTCCCACGACCCGCTTGACTCTTTTTCTGCAGGTCCGAACTTTCGACTCAAAGGCCGGAGTGATTTTTGGATGCACGCCGGACCTCCTGGAGCCTCCACGCTCATCGTCATCTGCGGGCTCGCTCCGGCCACCTTTGGGACCATCAGACCTCTCCAGCCGTTAGAGGACATCGCCAGCTCGCTCCCGAGCTTTACAGCAGCGAAGGAAGGCAGCGGAGGGCATCGTGCGCGGCGATCGAACCTCGTCGGGTGCGTGTTCTTCGTCTGCTCCTCCTACGCCTCTCAGAGCCATTGGATCGCCGGCGTTCTTGGCGCGCTACAGCAGTCGTCGGATCTTCAGGAATGCCAGCCATCGATCGCCCTTCCATCGTCTAATCGTGGCCATCCAAACGAAGCGGCATCGCACCCCGCGCACGCGACACGTGGAGTAAGTGGGACTCCGTCAGCCGTGCGATTAGCGCGCCTCGGTATTTTGCCATTTAACCCCTGCGTAATTTCGTAATTTTTAATTAGCACGGAATCTGTCTTCTGCCGTTAAAATATTCTTGTGAGACTTATAAGTGAACCCCCGACTTTTGTGGTTTCGCACTTAGGTCCCCGCCAGTCACGTGCGTCGAGCACGTGACGTGGCGATTTTGCAAAGAGATCCAGGTTGTTTTTGTGTGTTCATTTTTACTGCCAAAAGTTTCAGATGCTGTTATAAAATATTTGGACATTTTACCTTTCAGCCTTCGTATTTTTGTATTATTGCATCTGTGCCCTTCCCAAGCGTGCGTGCGACGCACGTGGGGCTGGGACTTTTACAGAAAAGCCCTTGGTACTTTGGTTATTGCTTTTTGGTCTAGAAAGTATTTTATGCAGTATAAATTTTGTGTGAAATTGCGTGTATGCCCCTGGACTTCTATCTATTTGCAAAATAGTCCCTGCCAGCCTTGATATTTTTGCTTGCTTGATCTATTTATTTAAGGCATCATTTTATTTTGAAAAATTCTCAAAAATTCAAGTTAAGCTCCTGTGTGTTTGCACTTCCACGTCATATTTTTAGTTTTTGATTTTATTACATTTTCATATTTATTAAAAATCAAAAACTTGCTTTTTGCCTACTGTCTAGCTTAGAAAATACCAAAAAAATATTAAAATACCATGAAAAATTCCAAAAATACTGTCTACTTTAACCTATTTTAGTGTCAGTCCAAAAATCACTAAAATTCTCAAAAGAAAAACCTTAAAAATTCGAAAATACTCAAAAACTTCTAAAAAATCTAAAAAATTATAGAAAACTCTAAAAATTGCAAACTCCACTCCTGTAGGTTCTAAATTTTATTATCTTTAGTTGAAAGTTAGTGTGGAAAAATTTTGTGGCTGTTTGATATTTTTAATTCCCATTTTACCCCCAGCCAGTAGTTAATTCCCTGTTTTCCTTTATTTTGCTATTTAAAAGTACCAAAAACATTTTCGAAAATACCCAAAAATCACAAAAAATAGTAGAAAATCATAAAAATACCAAAAAGATTTTATTCATGAATTTTTGACTATTTTTGCATATTTTTATAAATATTCTACCCTCTCTTTTATTATATAGCTTATAAATTCCAATATTGAAAAAAAGTATATAAAATATAAATTATAAAAATCAGAAAATTAAAAATCACAATACAAAATTAAAAAAAAGAAAAAAAATTAATTAAAAAAATAAAAAATTAAAAACCCACAAAAATATTTGCTTTCATAGTGTAGACATCACTTCACTTTCACTCGCACACACACTTGTGCATCTACCCTGTTTGCTCCCTGTGTTCGAACTCTCTGCATACTTGCTTGCTATACATCTTTTATGTAGAGTTAAAAATAAATTTTAACTTCACATTGCTTGTCATTCCTTGATATCTATAGTGTGGGTTAATTGTTGATTAAATACAGGATTCTGTAGCGGTCACGACACCGACTGTTGACTCTCCTTGTGAGTCAATACGACCGCTCTCAATTCTGTGTTTATCAAATGGCGCCGTTGCCAGGGAGCAACAGCGCGTAGATCTTATTTTTGTTGTGTTGTGATCATTTGTCTGCATTTCGCGACTTTTATTTCTATTTGTATTATTTTTTGATATATCTGCTAAAATTGTCTAACCACTCTCCTTGTTTGGATTCCGTGTGAGGTACGCGGATCGAGGGAGGAGCCCCTCTTGGAGCACCTTCGCACCCACGTGAAGCGGTTTTAGCCTAGCACGAAGAAGGACTTGGAGGATTTTGCAAGACAACTTCTTAGCATTCATTTTCTTGTATTGTATTTATTTTGTAATTTAAGTGAGAGAGAGACTCCAAATTTTGTAATAATACAGGTACCCTCGGACATTTGGACTCTCGAGCCTAACTTCCAGCTGTTTGTACACCTGGGGGCTCGCCGCGGTTTTTGTTGGGTTTCTTCGCATTCTTTTTATTTTGTTTTGTTTTTCGATTTTATTTATTTTGTGTGATTGAGCCCCTAGCTTTAGGATTGCTTGCGATAGATTAGGTCCAAACACATTAATCACCCTTGCATGATCCTATAGTATCGTTTGGACTTAGTCAAATTTAAACAGTTGATTCACTGTCTTTGATCCGTCGCGCCGCGAGCTCATCCCGCCAAGCGCTTCTCCTGGACTCGATTTGTCGAGAGGAGGAGGGGTGAGCCTAGACCGGACTCTAGGATTGAGGATTTGTGGTCAATTTGTTGTTCTTCACGATAATAGCAATTTCTGAACTTAGGGCGATTTCATCGACTTTTGCATTTGCATATAGATAGGTTTCAATTCTGCTGAGCATCTTTGCATGTAGAGTGCTGGAGGCAAGGTGAGCATTTCTCTTTAGCATTCATCATTGACTTGCCGCTTGCATTGCTTTTCCGAATCTCCCTCTGATTTTGCCAACCTAGGTGCTTAAAGGAATTGACTCCTCGTTAGGCGCTTGCATTTCTCACTAAAAATCCAAAAAATGTGATAATCAATAAAATTGAGACTGCTAATATTACTTGACCCTAAAACAGATCAAAAAGAAAAATCTTGTATTTGGGCGAGTAGTCCCCTCATTGTCTTCGTTTTACATTGCTCGCGCACACGCTAAGGATTAGTGCCCAAATCCCATTTCAGCCCCCTAAGTGTGTGTGCAAACTTTTCGACTTCTCACCTAACTCTAAAACAGATAAGATAAAAAGACCGCTCTTTGCGGTCTCTACTGAGTTGAGTTGGTGAATTGAGGGTTTGTCTTATTTTTATTTCTGTCTGTGATTGTTGTGTGTGTCCTAGATCACTCCTGCGCACTTGCGCCTACTTATTCACGCTCTTGACTTGACCGACGTGCTCCCCCGAATCATTTCCTTTTGTTTTCGAGATGGACCCCTGGAGTGCATTTTATCCGGACATTGCGGATCCCTCGCTCTCTCCAGCCGGTCCACCTCCCTTTTATCAGGAGGACCTTCCTCCTACTTTTTCTGACTTTTGTACATATCCGCCTCAGCCACAGTATCATGACTCGGACTTCTACCCACCTCCACCTTCACATCCACCCGAGTTTGACCTGTTGGAGTCACCTCCCTTGATTTCTATGAGTGGTATCTTGAATCGGATGACAAAGCGCATTGATTTGATGAATGATGATCTTGCTTTCTTGAGGAAAAATCAGATTAATGCTCCTTTCGTCGGGAATATGGCTTCACTTGTAGGTGATCATGGGAGCTTGCAATCGCCAAAAATACAAAAAATGAGAAAAACATAAAAATCCAAAAAGAGTTCGGGAGACACTTGGTTGATTCATACCGTGAGGAGAGAGTCCACCTGCCAGAACTCTTGACCACACATCCATTCACACCTAGTCCCACCTTTGACCCCGAGGATGTCGCAGTACAGACTGCTCTTGGCATGCCTCGTATATATGCTGATTCTGACTTCCTCCCTTGTATGGAGGAAGTCCAAAAATTCAAAAAAATGTTATCTGAACCCGAAGTGGTGGATACTATTCATGAGATTGTCCGTGCCCCACTTCAGCAGGCCATGACCCAATCATCCGCTCCTCTTCCCAAGAAGAGAAAGCGGAGGAGCAGATCTGAGCGTCACATTCTAACCATGGCCACTGCCCACGCCATCACACACCGTCCCATTCCCAAAAGGAAGAACACAGCTACACCATTCATCACTTGCACCATCTCTGACTATACATGTGATCGCACTCTCCTGGACGGCGATGCATCTATTAGCATATTACCATTCTCACTGATACAGTCTCTTCACTTAGGGCCTCTAAAGAAAACCAGGATGATCATTTAGTTTGCTGATGGTTCTATCAAGAGGCCGAAGGGTATCCTTGAAAACGCCGTCATTTCTATTCAGGGCACGAGCCACCATGTTGATTTTGTCGTGTTGCCCATGGAGACCTCCACAGGGGAGCCATCTCCAATCATCCTGGGACGACCATTCCTCTCCTCTGCGAGGGTCGTTATTGACTATGGATCAGGAGAGATTCGCTTCCGTCCTGTTGACGAGAGCGAAGTAGCAATCACCGCATCCACAGTTGACCAAAGACCTGCACCTGATGCACCTTCACCGATTATAGCTGACTCTGAGGCCTGTGACTAATTTGATGATATTCGAGATGCTTCCTTAGCGACCGCTGATGAGACACGACGAATCCCCCAAAAGGGGAGGAAATCGGAAAGCATGGACTTCGCAGTTCCTCCTCCTGGTGTGTGACGATGTGTTGATGAAATCCAAAGTATTTATGTGATTGATCCTATTGAGCGGCGGGCAGATACCAAGATTAGACAGGACGGACCTCGTTTGACTACTTCTACTGATAAGTCCGTTCCTGGCCACTCACAAGTAAAGATGATTGAGATCGGTTATGACGCTGCCCATTATTTTGATAAATTCAGACCTACTGTTGAAGACAAGGATTCATGTGAGAGTCTTGATGATGAACAAAGTTCGTATACTTCCACTGATGATTTCGTCCCTTTTGACTTCGACCTGGACGACAACTCGCAGGATGACTTCGATTACACTTCTTCCGAGGATGATGAGTTTGTCCCATTCCACTTTGATATCTGCGAGACTTCCAAGGCCGGACCTAGCCGAACTTCTTCCACTCACCAGTCTGTGCCTTTACACCATAGGACCACCTAGGGAGAGCCTAGCCATACTGCTTCCATTGACCAGTTCGTCCCTTTTCGATTTGATTCCACTGAGGGCCTTCACCGTGTCGACCCTGATCGGTGTCCGTCCACTGTGGACCCCGATGTCGACATACACCATATCAGATCTATCCCTCAGCGGTCCCGCAAGAAGGTTTGCTTTCCACCTTCTTATGATCATCCATTTATGTTGTAGATTCTCTCCCGTGAACCTCTATCTCTCTCCCGTTTTGTTCGTCCACCCATTCTCGTGTTTGCCTTGCTTAGGACGTACTTTGTCCTAAGTATAGGGGGGTGGACGAGCCGAGTGTTCATTCTTCGTTCTGTGTCATCACTCCTGTTGTTGCCTATACTTGGGGCTTCTTTTACCCTAAGTATAGGGGGAGTGGTGTGTAAATTATCACGATCTCTTCTCTCATCTTCTGCTCTCCTTTCTTCTTTTCTTCTTGTCTTCTTTTCCTTTTCTATCTTCTTTATCTATCAAAAAGGTGCCGCCCTTGTATGACAGTTTTCCATACTTAGGATGTACTTTGTCCTAAGTATAGGGGGGTTGGTACCTCGAGTTTCTCTATTTTTTGATCCTCTCCATTGTCTCCTCTTCTTGTCTATACTTAGGGATATTTTACCCTAAGTATAGGGGGAGACAATCTGAGTACGATATGTTCATTCCCACCCTTGACCCTCCCTGTGTTGTGTACATTCTGCTATATTTAGGATTATCTGATCCTAAGTATAGGGGGGACGATCAACTTCTCATTGATTCATTTATTCATTTATTTATTCTTTAGACTTGCCTATACTTAGTACGAGCTATATCTTCTCTTTTTCTCTCCGATCTATGAGGACATAGCTCAAGCTAAGTATAGGGGGGTCGTATATACTGTGTATATACTTTAGCCATAACTCGCACTTTCGTATTTTCCTAATAATATGGCTGATAATTCTTTAAAATTCATTAAAGTCCTTAATAAAAAGGTGTTTTGTTCCTCAAATTCTTTTTGGTATATACTGATTAATAAATCAGGTGAAAATGTTTTTTTGCAAAATGTTTGAAAAATAGTTTGAAAATCCTTGTGAACATTTATTGAAAACTATTTTTAAAATGTTTTGTTACATGTTTTCAACCTGTGTAAAAATGTATGGTTTGTAAAAATTTATTTTCTTTCTATGAAATAAAATGTTTGAAAAATGATTTGCAAATGGTTTGAAAAATGGTTGCAAAAATATTTGACAAATCTATATATACTGTTTGGAAAACCTTTGCAAAATGATTTTCAAATGTGTGTACATGTTTGTAAATTGTTTGTAAAAATTATTTTAGACTATAGTTTTCAAAATTTTGTGTAAAAAACTTGTGTCAAATAAGTTTGAGGAATATATGAACATCTCACCAAAATCCACTATGTACTTATAAAATTGATCACTTACCCTTGTAAATTCTTAAAATCCAATTCTTGTAGATATAAGAAGCACTCCCGTGTACATAGTTTTCACCTAGCTTTTAGCCAAAAACTTTTTGTTTTCAAAAATCCCAAAAACATTTGCAAAACTAAAATCCAAAAACATTTGAAAAATCTTTTTAAAAAATACAAAAAAATGCATATGCATAATCATCATCATCTTTTCAAAAATCCATAAAAAGTCCAAAATCCTTGAAAATTGCATCACAAAAATATTTCCTGCATTTTGCATATCATTTGCATAGCATTCGCATTTTTCGGATTGAGTTTGAAAGTTGAACAAGTCTATATAAAATCCGGAGATTGGAGCTTGATTGGACCTTAAAATCTACCTAATAACAGGAACCTTATAGGAACTGGGTTTGAGGTACTTCAGGTCTAGTTGACTTAATTCTTTGAGGATCACGGGACTTGGTTCAATGGATTCTTGACTGCCTAAGTAGAGTATTTCGGAGCACACACACGACTCTTGTTGATAATGACCTAACTTGGACACCTGCACCTTTCACATGGCTCAACTCAATTGGAGTGGTGAGGGGATTGGATTTACCGGTATGAGACGCACATAAGTGGAAACATTTGTCCTCCTCTAGGGAGGGAAGTGCACCCCAACCCGTCCAGTGATAAGGAAGTCTAAAGACAGGAGGCTGTGGGTTGCAATAAAGCTTCAAAAGAGGGATAGTCTACTAGCTCAAGAGGAAAAACTCCTTATGTAAATGCTGCTGTGAATAGTTTTCAAAAAAAAGTGTTCAGGCATGTACAAAAATAAAAAGCCTGCAAAGTATGTACAAATGTTGTAAAGACAATAAGCAAGCTTGAGTTCCAAAGTCATATCAAGTGAGCCTGCAGCAGGATGACTTGACTACACTGGTCTTGCATCCCAGGATAGGTAGCTACACTGGATACCGCCCATTCTTCTCTTCACCCCCTCCTCTTGAGCTGGTTGCCACTTGAACTTAGAAGGGAATACCCCGCTCCTCGAGGATGGAGTTGTTGGATTGGGGAATCATTGGGTTGTCGTACTGGAGAAGTCAGTTTCTTTGCCATTCTAGTTGGGGAGAGCCACCATCACTTACACTGTACGAGTTAGATTCATAGTCGTAAGAGTTTGCGTATGAGTTGAAGTATTTCTGACGTGGCTATTGAGGAGACTTGGATATAGTTTTGGGATTCTCAGGGACTGTTGGATTTCAAATTCGGTTCTCACTAAGGTTCCGCCCGCACTAAAATTACAAAGGTCCGACTTAAGCTCCAAACTTTGATTTTTTGAAGACAAGTTTGATAATTAAACTAAATCCAAGTTCTTCTTTTTCTTTTCTTTCTTTTCTTTTTGCACTTATTGCATAAGTGTTTGCTAGGGACTAGAAAAGGTAAAGTATAGGGGGATGATGAATCCACATTTCAGCATCTTTATTCTATCATTTTGGAACCAAAAACCCTAGCAAATGCCTGTAAATAGCATTAAATAGAGAAATTTAGCATGCATGCATGTGCATCCAATTAGTGTATAAAATAATGTAATTAAAGACAAATTATAGAATAAATAAAAGAAAATAAAAAGAATAAAATATTGTAAATATTTTATGATCCAAAACCGTGAGACCTAGGCATCTTGATGGATAGGTCGACAAGGAATAAAGTAGGGGGAGATAAGGGCCAAATACAATACCTTTTAATTCATTCTTTATTCATTTTGGGACCTATTTTTGGTTCCACTTTTTATACATCAAATAAAGAAACTTTGTACATGAAAGTTGTAGATAATTTAATAAAGAAAAATACAAAATTGATTTCACTGAAAAATAATGTATAGATAAAAAGTTATGGTCTGAATAAAATTCCAGAATCCCAACTTCCCAGACCTGTATCTCACAAATAAAAACTCCAAATGCATCAAACTCGCATTTAATTGTATATAGAATAAAATAAGCCATTTAATGGTGGTGGTTTTGCATTTGGCGGAGCTACAGTTTGAAAGTTGAGTTTTGGAGCCTCATTGTATACATGTACAGATTAAAATATTCATTTTATTATTTATTCATTATTTTTATAATTTTATATTTTTATAATTTTGTAAATATTACTTATAATAATTATGTACATAAAATCAGAATAAAAACCTAAATAAAACTCAAAATAAAAATATATGTATATATTATACATAGGTAAACTACCTATACTTATACCTACATAATACAAAGTTATAATTTATTAATTATACAAAATAAATCAGAAAAATAAAATAAAAATATATTTATGTATATAAAAGTATTCTATGATTTTATAAAATACTAAATAAAAATAATAAAATTAAAATACACAAAATAAAAATAAAGTAATAAAACACATAGGTATATGTACCTATATAGGGCTAAAAAGACAACTTGTAAAAATATACTCCATAAAAATAATTAAAAATCACTATAAAATAGTTTATAAAATTATAAACACTTTTTATTTTAATAACCTAATTAAAATAATATCGTTTAATATTTTTAATTGATTTTTTTAGTTTTTCTCCAAGCTTTTTCCTGGTTGGTCCACGTGGACCAACCAGGGGGCAGCAAGAGTTGACCTTCGGTCAACTCTCTGCCCAACACCTGGATTGTGTCAGAAGATGCATTTTGACCCGTTTTCAATCTTTTATCGAGGGCACGTCTTGCACCATATGGTGTCAGACCCTTCACAACTTTTGTTGCTCTACTCCCAAGGATACACGCCCATACGTTTGCCTGGACTGTGGAGCATCGCACCACCCGCCATCCCTCGTTTTTCACACCACTCGACCACTCCATTCAAAACCCCCAGCCATACTTCCATTTGACTTTGAACTGGCTTTGGGAGCCAAAAACCTCCAGGTCAGGGTTGAGGGTTGATCTCCGGTGACAGGAGAGTCCTCCCCCATCTCAGGCGAGGTGCGGCGAAGCACCTAACGCCGAGTTCCATCATCTCCGGCCACCTCCTGGCCGTGAGGTTTCAACCTCAGGTCTACAGCCCTTGAGGTACGTTTTTCTTCTTTTTCTTGCTTGTCTTTAATCCTGGTAGCAGTAGGAACCCCTAGGTACCCTCCATTTCGCCTAAGATCCATCCGATCACCACCGCACCACCTCGCCGGAGCGACCTCCGACGAGCCACTATTCCCTCTTTCACCGCCGCCTTTTTGCCGCCAGGGGGTCATGGCAATTTGCCCATGACCCACTTGACTCTTTTTCTGCAGGTCCGAACTTTCGAATCAAAGGCCGGAGTGATTTTTGGATGCTCGCCGGACCTCCTGGAGCCTCCACGCTCATCGTCATCTGCGGGCTCGCTCCGGCCACCTTTGGGACCATTAGACCTCTCCAGCCATTAGAGGACGTCGCCAGCTCGCTCCTGAGCGTTACAGCAGTGAAGGAAGGCAGCGGAGGGCATTGTGCGCGACGATCGAACCTCGTCAGGCGTGTGTTCTTCGTCTGCTCCTCCTACGCCTCTCAGAGCCGTTGGATCGCCAGCGTTCTTGGTGCGCTACAACAGTCGTCGGATCTTCAGGAATGCCAGCCGTCGATCGCCCTTCCATCGTCTAATCGTGGCCATCCAAACGAAGCGGCATCGCGCCTCGCGCACGCGACACGCGGCATAAGTGGGACTCCGTCAGTCGTGCGATTAGCGTGCATGGGTATTTTGCCATTTAACCCCTGCGCAACTTTGTAATTTTTAATTAGCACGGAATCTGTCTTCTGCCGTTAAAATATTCTTGTGAGACTTATAAGTGAACCCCCAACTTTTGTGGTTTCGCACTTAGGTCCCCGCCAGTCACGTGCGTCGAGCACGTGACGTGGCGATTTTGCAAAGAGACCCAGGTTGTTTTTGTGTGTTCATTTTTAGTGCCAAAAGTTTCAGATGCTGTTATAAAATATTTGGACATTTTACCTTTCAGCCTTCGTATTTTTGTATTATTGCATCTATGCCCTTCCCAGGTGTGCGTGCGACGCACGTGGGGCTGGGACTTTTACAGAAAAGCCCTTGCGACTTTGCTTATTGCTTTTTGGTCTAGAAAGTATTTTATGCAGTATAAATTTTGTGTTAAAATTGCGTGTATGCCCCTGGACTTCTGTCTATTTGCAAAATAGTCCCTGCCAGCCATGATATTTTTACTTGCTTGATCTATTTATTTAAGGCATCATTTTAATTCGAAAAATTCTCAAAAATTCAAGTTAAGCTCCTGTGTGTTTGCACTTCCATGCCATATTTTTAGTTTTTGATTTTATTGCATTTTCATATTTATTAAAAATCAAAAACTTGCTTTTTGCCTACTGTCTAGATTAGAAAATACCAAAAAAATAATAAAATACCTTAAAAAATTCCAAAAAATTCCCTATAGTCTACTTTAACCTATTTTAGTGTCATTCCAAAAATCACTAAAAAGCTCAAAAGAAAAACATTAAAAATTTGAAAATACTCAAAAACTTCTAAAAAATCTAAAAAATTATAGAAAACTCTAAAAATTGCAAACTTAACTCCTGTAGGTTCTACATTTTATTATCTTTAGTTGAAAGTTAGTGTGGGAAAAATTTTATGGCTGTTTGATATTATTAATTCCCATTTTACCACTAGCCAGTAGTTAATTCCCTGTTTTCCTTTATTTTGCTATTTAAAAATACCAAAAACATTTTGGAAAATACGCAAAAATCACAAAAATAGTAGAAAATCATAAAAATACCAAAAAGATTTTATTCCTGAATTTTTGACTATTTTTGCATATTTTTATAAATATTCTACCCTCTCTCTTATTATATAGTTTATAAATTCCAATATTGAAAAAAAAGTATATAAAATATAAATTATAAAAATCAGAAAATTAAAAATCAAAATACAAAATTTAAAAAAAAAGAAAAAAATTAATTAAAAAAATTAAAAAAATTAAAAACCCACAAAAATATTTGCTTGCATAGTGTAGACATCACTTCACTTTCACTCGCACACACACTTGTGCATCTACCCTGTTTGCTCCTTGTGTTCGAACTCTCTGCATACTTGCTTGCTATACATCTTTTATGTAGAGTTAAAAATAAATTTTAACTTCACATTGCTTGTCATTGCTTGATATCTATAGTGTGGGTTAATTGTTGATTAAATACAGGATTCTGTAGCGGCCACGACACCGACTGTTGACTCGCCTTGTGAGTCAATACGACCGCTCTCAATTCTGTGTTTCTCACACATGCATGTATACACACATAAATGTCATTTCTAATTGTCGTAATATTATTACACACTCACAATCACTCATGTATGCAATCACAATGTGCTCAACCATATTGTTTTCAGTAAGTATTATTGGTATTTTTAGTTTAAGTTCTCTCTTGATTACCAATCACAAAAGTATTTTCTATTTTTAATATTTGATTTTTGACATTTTGAAATCAATTGCATTGTACATCTTTTTCATTTTAAAAATAGGTCCAAATCATATGAATAAGGTTAAATAGATGAGGATTAATACATAATAATATAACATACTTACAGTGCATCCCATCTCTCTCCATGTGAAAAGAAAGGAAAGTAATGTAAAATTACACTAAATATACAACAACAACAAAGCCTTTTCCATATTAATTAGGGTTGGCTAAATGGATTCTTTGTCTTCATTCAGATCTATCTTGGGTCACTCTTAGGCTTAGATCCAAAAAACCGAAATCCATTTGGATAGTCTTATTCTGATACTTCTTGGGCCTTCCTCTCCCTCTCTTAGCTTACTCAACATTCCAAAACTTGCATCTCCTAATTGGTGCATCAACCGACCTCCTTTGCAAATGGACAAACCACCTTGAGCAATTTTCTCGCATCTTATCCTCGATCGGAGCTACACTAACTTTCCTTCTGATTGCATCATTCCGAATCTAATCTTTAGGTATATGTCCACAAATTCACGTTAGTATTTTCATTTCTGCTAATGTCATAATCTACATATGTCTATGGTTCACAGGCCAACATTCAGATCCATAGAGTATAGCAGGTCTCGTTGCTGCTTTACAAAACTTTCCTTTGATTTTCAAAGGAATTTTCTTATTACAAAGAACACTAGAGGCTCCTCTCCGCCTTAGCCAACTTGCATGTGTTATATGAGTAACATCTTCATCGTATTGCAAAATAGATCCCAAATATCTAAAAGAATCTTTCTTTTGAGTGTTACCGTCGCTAATCTTCACCTCGATTCCTTTACCATTGCTTCCATCAAAATGTACTCCATATATTCATTCTTGGCCCTACTTATATGAAATCCTTTAGTCTCTAATACATGTCTCCAGACCTCAAGCTTCTCATTTACTCCATCTTTAGTCTCGTCAATCAACACAATATTATTAGTGAATAACATACACTAAGGTATCTCATCTTGAATGTGACTAGTCAACTCATCCATAATAAAAGTAAAAAGGGAATGGACTCAAAGCTGAACGAGATGCAGACTAATGTTGATGTCAAAAATAGTCACTCTTCCCAGATTGGGTCCTTACACAAGATAAAGCCTGACCATACATATCTTTTATGAGGTTGATGTATAGGACATGTGCTTTTCTCTTCTCCAAAACTCCCCACAATATCTCCCGTGGAACAAAAGCATAAGTCTTCTCCAAATCAATAGAAATCATATGGAGATCCTTCTTTTTATCTTTATAAATCTTCATTGTTCTTCTCAACAAGTGGATGGCTTCAATAGTTGAGTGATCTGGCATGAATCCGAATAGGTTTTCTTTTACTTTGGAAACTTGCCTCAACCTTCTTTCGATTACAATTTTCAATTTTTCATAGTATGACTCACCAGCATTATACCTTCGTAATTAACACAACTTTTAAATATTTCCTTTGTTTTCATAAAGAGGCATCACGATGCTTCTCCTCTAATCTTCAGTCATTTCCTTTCTTCTCCAAATAACATTGAATAAATTTGTAAGCCAAGTCAAATCACGCTCACCTAGACTATCAATACTTCTATAGGAATGTCATCATGTCCTACACCTTTCCCTAGTTCCATGACCTTCAAAGCATCCTCTACTTCCTTCATCTGTATTTGTCTTGCTTATAACCTTTTTTGCTTCCTTATTCTCTATTTTGTAGTTTGTAAAAGTTTCCTGTCTTCTATCCTTAGACATAAAGCATGCTCTTTTAATTTTGAGTTTCTCTTGCACCCCTCCACTCCACCGACAAGCCTCATTTTGATCTGAGACTCCTCCTTTGACTCTCCTAGCATCTCTTTGGCTACCCATTGGATACAAGATGATACCGCATCTCACATCTCGTTTTCACTTATGTTACAATCTCAAGATAAGTCTTATAAAACCTTCTCTCTGAAGCTTGATTGCTTCAAATTGAGAACCCACCATCTAGTTCTATTGATCTGGGAAACCCTCCTTTTCTTTAGCAGCCTTTTTATTTGCACGTCCATGAGTAGCAAGCGATGTTGGGTTGTCAAACTCTCTCATGGGTTTACTTTGTAGTCTTTGCAATACAATTGATATCTTCTCCTCAACGTAAAGTAGTATATTCATGTTCTAATTGGGCCACTCTTATAAGTAATTAAATGCTCATCCCTCTTCTTGGAGAGAGTGTTTTCTACGAAAATATCATAAGCCATTACAAAATTCAGAGTGACTTTTTTCTTCTTCATTTCTATCCCCGAAGGCATGACCTCTATGAACACTAGCATACTCTGAAGCATCCTTTCTCAAACGTCCATTTAGATCTCCACATATGCAAATCATTTCTCTTTGTGGGATTCCTTACATAATCTTATCCAAATCATCCCCAAATGCTGGTTTAATCATTTCATCTAAACCCATTTGCAGTGCATAAACTGAGATGATATTTAGAATTTCTTCTTACACGTGAACTTCTAGGGTAAGAGCAATTTGTTTAGAGCTATTTTTAGTTTTAAATCTTTTTTTTGAACTATCCAACTACTAAGAGAGCAAAAGCAAAACAAATGTTACCTACTAACATACAAAAAAAAGTAAGGCAATTGATGGTCATGAAAACATTATGCCTGCATAATATTATTCATAGTTATTACATGTACCTATTGATAAGAATCATAAGTTGTTACATTCATTATTATGTAAATTGCATCAAAGTCTCTAAACTTTACACTCGAATCTAATACAGTTCTTAAAATTTTAAAAGTCAAAATGTGGTATATTATTTATATAAGTGGTTTCAATGTAGTATTTCTGTCATATTTTTTTGTGGAGTGGCCGTTAGTTTCTTATTTATGGGTATTTTGTCATTTCTCCTCTGAAAAAGAATGAAGGCACCCCCTTCCTTCAACTCTACCTCCACATTCTCCTTCACTCTGAACACCTCTCTCCACCTCCTCCCATGTTGACGTTTGACACGTATGTGCACTCCCACCATCCATCTCTACACTTCACTCCCCACCACCGACGTTCCATCCTCTTCCATGATTGGCATGTCAATAGCATAGTTGCTATAGTTAGCGAGGAAAGAGGGTATATTACTTGCATTTATTCCATTTTATTATTCTAATTAGATTAATATGTAATTCTTATTTCAATGTAGTTCGACGAGTCTGCGAACCCTGCCTACCAAGAGAGGTGAGGTGGGGGTCGTAGGGAGGGGGGATGTCAGTAGACAGATTAGAATGCTACAACCAGAGGTAATAGGGAAAGGCCAAGCACTGGTTACATTTGATATTTAGTTTAATGTAATATTAAGATAGAATAAAATGTTAATATATAGCTTTAACGGTATTAATATTAATGGAGGATGTCAACGTAGACTGATAAGGGTTTTAGTTCTATTAAAAATTAAGTTTAATGCATTGTTAATATAAATTTTTAGTTTATATGGATGCCTATATTAAATTTACCCATAATGTAAAATGCATGATATGTTATTACTAGAAAACTGCTCAAAACTTCATATCCTTTCACACTGGGTAAGAGTGTGGCCTGCACACAGGCTGGCATGTGCAACACATTCAGGGACATGATGCCCCTCTTGTGTTATACCTTTTTATTTTTTTCCCACAACAATAGGGGTCCTATCTTTTACCAAGGCAGGAAATGTCCCTCGCGACACCTTGTGACTTTTAATCATAGAAGAAAATATCGATATCGATATCATTTCGATATCGTGTCGATATCGATATATCGGCAATATATCACCGATATATCGCTATGTCTAGGAATCTTTCTGAAGAAAATGCCTGAAAATTGGATATATCGATATATCGATTTTTATATTGGTACCATGTCAATATTGATATATCGGCGATATATCGCCGATACATCGCGACATGGCCTTCCATGCTTTTAATGTGTGTACATACTACGTAGGGGTAGAATAGGTTAGGAAATATACCTGATTATCCCATAAGAAATAAAATTTACAAGTGATGTTGCTTTCGAGTGGAGTTGCTCGCTCGCATTATAACACATCTTATAAATTTACAGACAAATTAATCAACTGATTAAGTACAATGAAAAAGTGAAAAGAAGATTAAATCAACCTAAAAAACTAATCTTTAACCATATATTGTATATTCTGGAGTTCATTGTTTCTTTATTACAATTATATATTATGATGAAGTTTTTTTAGATTTAAGATGAGCACATAAAATTCTACATTATTATTTTCTTAGAATTTATTTGCATTCATTCAATTATACAATAAAAAACATGTATTAGGGGGATTTCCTATTAGATGAGGTAGGGATTTTATTATCCTTCCTTCTAAAAATCATCTAGTTAATTATAGATTTTAAAAATCCTAATAAATTTTGATTAGATGTCTTAAGGATTGATTTGTCTTACATTAGAGTCTTAGTTAGATTATATATAATTGAGCTACGAATGACATTATTAAAATGAGAAATCCCATTAAAATGGAATTAGTTAAGTTTGGAAATTCTCATCACATTATATAGAGTATGATGACTCTTAAATACTTTCTTTGTTGTTGTTGTTCGAGTTGGAGGTAGATGATTTGGGAGAAATGTGTAATATGATCACAATTTAGTGGAAGTGAGGTGTTGTTCCTTGAACTTGATGAAGTGGAATTAGAATTTAGTGGGTGTAATGTGTACTCTATTTTGTTGCTCTATACAATTCGATATATGTGTCTTTGCTTTGGAAGTTATGCGAATATAGATGACATTTTGGTAGTTGTGAATGTGAGTAGTAGTTGAATTTGCTTTATGACGAGTGATTAAGTTAAAATTTTGTTTTCAATGATATAAGTTTAGCCATGGATGTTACACATGGTTGGATGTATGCTCGTTTGGATGATGAGGGATATGTGAGTTTGCCATTATTACATGGATAAAGAGTTTTCTCATGTTTGCTTATGCATTACAGGGAGAAGGTATTGTAGATCAAGATGGGAAGATCATTTCTCCACGTACGGAGTATAATTCGATGAGAAAGCATCTAGGAATATTGTCGCAGAACACTTTATAGGAAAGAGTTTGTTTAAGGCTGGACGACATGGTTTGCTCATGTCGAGAAGATGCATCTGATCATAGAGCCTTCTAATAGTCTTGGTAATATGTTTGTCCAAATGATTATGGATGTTGTAGGTCCATATTACAATTGGACGTCAGATGATGATGACATTAGTTACGAGCTTAAGTAATTTGAAGATCTGTTACATAAGGTGGTAAAGCCATTATGGCCTAGTTGTAAAATATACTCGCAGTTATCTATCATTAGTGAGTTGTTGTTATCAGTAAATCAATGCAAATGTGGTAGATATATGTTCTGATGTCATGTTATTAATTAGGTGGACGTTGCTTTAACAGAATGAACTAGAAGATAACTTTTACAAGATCAAGAATATGACAAGTAGGTTGTGACAAGTAGGTTTGGCCTGAAGAGGTAAAGATTGATGCTTTCCCTAATCACTGCATACTCTACTACGGAGAGAACAAGTATGGGACAAGCTACTTAGTATGCGGTGTGGCACAAAGCATGGCAAACATGTAATTGTATCTCCCTAAAAATTCCCTATTACTTTCCTCTGACACCATGCTTACAAAGACAATATTAATGTATGCAAACTATAAAGGATAGGACCGGGTATGCTAATCATACACATTGTAAAACTTTGTAGCATCCTTCAGATTCACAATGCTTGTGACTTTTGGTTGAACTATCTCCAGCCTTTGCAATAGAGAAGAAAGTCGTAGTTGGTTTGTTTATCGATGGGTTTAACCCCACGGTCAAGGAAAATATTACTTTTCTTGGCCCATCATTACTACTCCATAGAATCTTCCTCCTTAGTTTTGTAATGAACACCAATGCATTTTCTTATCATTATTAGTTCATAGTCTGAGATACCCAGGAAAATATTTAGATGTTTACCTACGACGATTAATAGATGAGTTGAAAGATCTATGGGAGAATAGGCAGGAGACTTATGGTGTGGCTAGTCGAAGAAATTCCAGATAAGAGTCGAACTTATGTAGATTATGTTACAACCTGTCTCTCTTAATTCTTGAGATGAGCGTGACATAAAACTCATGCTTGTCTTAAAATATTTTGTTGTACATATAACACATAATATAATAGTTAGTAGGATAAAACATTTTAAGAGGAAACAATTTGTAGTATATATTACTGTAATCACATACAATTTCGTGAGTAAAACATAATTCATATAATGTATATATGTTTTTTCAAAATCGTATTGAAATAATTGAAAGCCTAAAATACAAATCTATCGTAGTCTTAAAACATCACAAAATGGATGTTAACTATGATGGTGACGAATATGTGATTCATCGCTCTAATTAGCTGAAAATAGAGCTTCGTCCTGAGTAATTAGATGCGTCAATATGTTTATAAATCATAATTAACATTCATGTACTTATAAATAATTTACATAAATTAGCATTTCATTCTGCATTCATGATGACTTGTAAATATTTACCTAACTCCGCCTATTATTATTTAGTTCACACTAATTCCAGCTGACATAAAACCAACTCCATTGTGTACACATCAATAATATTAATCAATGAAAAATCCTAAAAAATATTAACTTGTATATATTTCAAATAAACCCAAACCCTAATTCAAGGATAGAAAACTGTAAAAGCCGATATCTCTCACATAAAATGTCCAATTTCACTCTACTCACTTTTGAATTAATGTACATTAAATTATCTACAAACCAAGATCATTGTGAAATTTGGGTTTTGAGACTGAACTGTATATTGTACATACTTACTGATCTTTGACTTGTTATATCATGTACATATTTAACTCCTTTTTATTTATTTCTTTTCATTTCTTTAATTCATCTCATTTCTAACTAACTACATAAAAATAAAAATCTAAAAATACTAGAAAAGCCATAAAAAAAGAGATCCTGACTTGAGCGCATTGACCAATTCATCTGTAAATAATTCACATCATTAATTTATTCAGACTTCTTCTTAACTCATAAAAATCCAAACAAAATGCATATTTGTCCATTGCATTATTCTACATCATGTTTGATTTTTGCATGTATTTATTAACCACAGAAACCCAAATAAAAAATATATAAAATTGAAAAAAAATTTTACTTTATATACATAAAATATTACCAAAAAATTCAAAGTGTACACAATTGACTCCATTTGCATTTGAATCATTCATAAATAATGTAGAATGTATTTAGATAATCATTTTTCATTTTAAGTATTTTGCAATGGAGACCATTTTCTATTTTTATCCATTTATCTTTCCATTTCATGCGTTTGGTCAAAATCAAAGCTGACATCTTTCATCCTCATTGGACCGCCTTAGGCATCTGGTCAACCCACCCCTTACTCATGTCAACCCAATTTGTCCTACAGTGGCCCTAATCTAGGTCGTTGGATCAAGTTTGATCCAATGACCATCATCAAAAGCCCTCTTTTTCACCCAAACCCATTCGCAACCATTGGATAATGATTGATCCAACGATTGTTGCTCTTCACATCCTACCTCCAACTACATCTCCCTAGTGACCAAGACCCATCTCCGTAGGGGTGCTAATCGAATCGAATACATTCGAATCCACTTAGATTCAGATTCAATTCATTATAAAATTTTCGAATCCGAATTCGAATCGAATATTAAACGAATTTCTAATCTAAATTCAAATTCAATTCGTTTGGAGTTTCGAATATTCAAAGTCGATTCATTTTATATCGAATTAGAATTTTATTTAATAATGTAACTAATAATAAAAAAAACTATATTAATAATATTTTAAGTTTCAAAGAATTGAATAGACTTTGTGGTACGAATTTGCGAAAAAAATAATTGAGATAAAAAAATCTTTTAACATAAATGGTAAAATTCAATAGATAATATAAATTGTATTTAAGTACCTAACTTTTGGTGTCCATGTATGTCTGTTGCAATCCTCATTTGCTCTTTCTGCACCTATGGTGAATTGAATATCTAAAGAAAAAATAATTATTGACATCTTGATAAACCATTGATCTTTTTCTTTTTGTGCATGCGATGAAAATTCAATCAATGCATCTCCACCTTTCAAGTGGCACTCCACCGACTTTCTCATTCTCTTTGGTAAATGATTCATAAAACCATTGATCTTTTCTTTCTATCAATCTTATTAATTATTTCAGGAATCGATTTTAGTATTTCTTTACCCTCTTCTTCCACTTTTTCATTAATATCATCATCATGATCAAACCATCTCATGGACACTATCTTGAGAAGATGGTATGTTTGAATTAGACTTCTAAAAATAAAATGAAAGCACATACTCAAAACTATATTTTAAATTTCATACCAATATAGAAATACAAGATATGGATTAATAGATTTACATGTCCAAATAATAACCAGAAGATTGTGTTCCACGTTTCTCTAAAGAATCCTCCTTATCTTCCCTCCCATTGTGACCTATCTCCATGATATTTGAGAAAAAAAGAATCACTAAATTCCACTAGAATCAGAAAAGGTCAATGTAAATTGACTTATGGAGTTGAATCCAACATATGAGGTATATAAAAATCGGCAGACCGACTGAGAACTCAGTTGGAATAGCTTTGATCTTCAATTTTCTAATATGTAACACTCTTACCTCATTTTAATGAACTCTTATGGGGGCGTAGTTAAGCTTATTAAAGATTATGATGATATTTCCTTCTTGATAACCTAGTCCCCTTGTAATCTTGATGAGAAATAGAATTTAGTTGTAGCTATGATTTTTTGCAAATTTAGCCATTTAGTCAAAGCTCAAAATCCATGAAATTTATCCATACCATAATTGTCTCTAAGATATTATTTGTATTCAAATGCTTGGTCGTCCTTTATCATAAGATCTGGATATTACGATGGATGAGAGGATTAAGAGTGTGATTAAGGAAAAGATTGTTAGAAATATAAAATCCATGACCTCAGGATGGTTTTTAAAAATTTAGTATGTGTTTGTTTACAGATGATGTATTTTAGAATTAAATAAATTATTTGAATAGAACCTAAATCTTAAGATTTTAGGGTAAAAGGGGGATGTGTGGTAATATCAGTAGCTGTGGGGGTGATGGAGAGATGCTGGCGACGTTGGTGAGTCTATAACCGGTGACGTTGACGGTGGGGGAGAGCAGGATCTGGTGGTGGGGTTGGCTACTGGGAGAGTGGTGTCGTCAGTGGTGGGAGTGAGCATGAGTGGGAGATTGGAGCCGATGAAGTTGGAGAGAGTGAGCAGGAGTGGGAGGCTGGAGCCGGTGGTGTTGGAGAGAGCGAGCAGGAGCGAGAGGCTGGAGCCTGCAACGTTGGAGAGAGCGAGTGGGAGCGAGAGGTTGGGGCTGGCAGCATTGGAGAGTAGAAGCAAATGTTAGGATTTTTTCTCATGAGTGATGAGGGGAGAGAGAGAGAATTTGGGAGGAGGTATGGTGTATGTAATGGGCATCTCAAAATTGGGATGTTTAGAATAAGATGATGAAAAATTTTATTTATTATATTAAGTTATGTATCATGTGTGGGGATTTTACAAAATATATGCTACATTTATTTACATATATATAATTCTTCATACCATATCATATATGTGTGTGTATCGAATCGAATCGAATTGTTATCGAATAAATCCAAGTGAATTCAGATTCGATTCATTTGGGAATCAAATTCAAAAGTTAAATTCAAATTCAGTTCATTTGATTTCGAATCGAACTTTTTTCGAATTTTTATCTTACGAATCCTAATCAAATTCGAATGATTCAATTCAATTAGCAACCCTACATCTCCGACCGCCCCTTCTCATCCTTCCAACTTGCATGTCATCCTTCTCCTTATCATAATCCCAAACCCAACCTCCCCTACCTATCTTCCCTAACCACCTCTCCCATTATCCCTAGATCTCTCGCCTCTATCGGATCTATCCCCTCGCCTCCTGCAACCACTCGAGAACCCAACAACGAACACCATCTTTGCACAAAAGGGGCCTAATCCCAGCCTCCTCCTCATCCTATCGCTGAACCCCCAACTAAATCAATCTCCTCCAACAACCAACTTCGCTAGATCACCTCCATTATCGCCTCTCCATCACAACGACCTGGAACTGACTCCTATGTCTCCCTCTTAATCTGTCATCCTATCAAACTTAACTCCGACCACTTGCTCGGACATTCATATGTCGTTGTTAAATGACCTCCAATATGAGAGAGTGAGTGAGAGAGAGAGCCGAGAGATTCGTGGTGACAACATGGACCTCTCATCGGTGAAGAACTTCTCTTGAGGCATGATCCACAAAGCTTCTAGTCTCCGTGCTACTGTTCCAACCCCTAGAGTAGGCCAAGTCTCCGTCATCTTCTCCTGACATCGAGATGGTCATCGAAGAGCGCCATTATGACTCCAGTCCCAGGGGAAGAAACCATCAGGTAATCCCCTCATTCCTCTACCTCTCTTCTTCATTTTCTTCATCTTATTTCCTATGTTACTCACTCATCTTTGATCCAATCCCCAACTCTGATTATCATTCCCTTCTCCCTTGCACCCTCCCAAATCAACCACCGATCACGTCACCTCCTTGGCCTCTCTGCTTCTTGTCTACATCCTCCGCAACCTCCTGATGAATTTGTGATTCATCACTCTAAAAGTTGAAAGTAAAGCTTTGTTCTTGAGTTATTAGCTGCATTTCATCATCTATTCTACATTTTTATCATTCATACCTTCAAATTAATATCAGCATTATAGCATGCATAATTGCATGAATAAGAAGCCAATTTCCCTTATAAATATTACTGGTATATTACCCATAATTATCCTATTTTTATTTATTTTCACTACATAAGAATTAAATAAAATCAACTCTATAGTGTATATATTATTAACACTAATAAATGAAAAATGCGAAAAATGCTAATTTATAAATGTGCCCCATAAAAACCAAACCCTAGTTATAGTCTCCTATGGACACTACTTACTTTTGATAATGTACCTTTAATTATCTATAAAACAATATCAAATTCAAAAGAAACGGAGTTCATATGTGAAACTTGGGATTTGGGCCCCTATTGTATATTGTACATATTGACATATTTTGACCTTATAATTTTATGTACAAAAATAATCCTTTTTATTTATTTCTTTTGCATTTATTTTCTGTGATTTTTGTTTTAATAAAATGTGTAAAAATCCAAATAAAAAGGCAAAAATCAAAGAAAATAAATCACCTTTAAGTCTATATATATAGTATTTACATATGTTCCCTTTATTTTATTTCTATATATTAATTATAAAAAATGAAAAAAATAAATTAAGTTGTAAATATTTACTTTATATTTTCTCTGATTTTATTTTTATCTCATTTAAAAATGCCAAAAATTCACACAATGCAAAAATACGTTATTTTATATCTATAGGATACCACTAAAAATACTTTTTATACAGATGATTTCTTTTGGTATTGGATTCTTGATGAATCTCCATTTTATCAACTTTATTATATTATTTTGGCCTTAAAAACCTTAGATAATGCATGTAAATATCTTTAATTTGTACAAAATAACATTCATCATTTGTAGTATTTATTGTGTAAATAATGTGATTTTTAATGCTAAAATAATATAATAAAGAGAAGAAAAGAAAAAGAATAAAATGTCGAAGATATTTTATGGCCCTAAACTTCTAGATCAAGTCAAGAATTGAGTTGGTCGATAAGGAATAAAGTAGGGGGGATAAAGGCCAAATACACAATAATAATTCTATCTTTTATTCATTATTTATTCATTTTTGACACCTATTTTATTCTTTATTATTTATACATCAAATGAATAAACTTTGTACATGAAATATAATAATGTAAATAAAAATACAAAATTGAGCTTGTACAAAAATAATGCACAATATACATTTTATACACAAAATAAAAAGCCAAAATGCCTAAATTCACATACCCATATCTTCCAAATAAAAACACAAAATATATCAAAATCACCTCTAATTATACATAACTTTTCATAAGCTATTTTATAGAAGTGGTTTCATTTTTTTGGAGTTACTGAGTGAAAGTTAGGATTTGGACCCTCATTGTACATTGTACCCGAATAAAATATTCAACTTATTCATTCCTTATTATTTTACAAATTTATATTTTTGATAATTTTGTAATTGTTATTTATAACACATGTACATAATAAGACCAAAATAAAATCCAATGAAATCATTAAAATAAAATAATGTATATAAATAATAGATAAAAT
This sequence comes from Ottelia alismoides, assembly GCA_037367405.1. Classification (NCBI taxonomy): domain Eukaryota; kingdom Viridiplantae; phylum Streptophyta; class Magnoliopsida; order Alismatales; family Hydrocharitaceae; genus Ottelia; species Ottelia alismoides. The sequence continues at coordinate 1,166,317 of JAZKJV010000414.1, forward strand.
ACCTATAAGTATACCTACATAATATGCATACCTTTTTATTTAAGTATACAAATAATATCACAAAAATATAATAAAAATATATTTATGTAAATAAAAATAAGTTATAAATATATAAAATAAAAGAATAAAATAATAAAAAACATACAAAATAAAATAGTCAAAACATAGGTAAATATACCAATAAACATATCCCTAAAAATAAACTACTAATAAATAACACTAAAAAAAATAAAAATCAGAATAAAATACTAAATAAAATAATAAACATTTTTATTTTATACAAAAAAATAAAATCATTTATTTTTTCTTTAATAACCAGCTTGTTTTGTCCTGTAGCGGGTTATGTTGGACCAACAGGGACTCGTCAAGAGTTGACCCCCGGTCAACTCACTCCCCAAGAGATCTGACCGCTGACGCTCGTTTCCTCTCATGATTTCATCCCTTTTTCACGGTTGATTCATCCATCAATCGCCTTCGCTTACTTCAGAGAAAATGCTCCCAAACAATCATGATTCACGCCCAACTTGTAAATCCTTTGTGCATAGTTCGATCTCTTTGCAATCGACCGATCAATAAGGGTGTATATCTTTTTCTATAAATAACTCCACCTCCTCTGCCTTCCAATTTTGGCCACCATTTCAAGTCTAGGAACCCTTATCCTTGGTCTAGTGAGTCTTCTCGTGACAAGGGAAGCCTTCTCGCAAACAAGCGGAGCTCTAGGAGCACAGAGGTGCACCCACGACCACCACGCCGGAGGCCCCGTTGTAGGTTTAATTTCCCGTTCTTACTTTAGTATTTAGTTAGACAAATCAGGGTAATAAGTGATTCACGTAGTTTACCGGAGCTGAGCTCCAGCGAGTTCCTCTGTGCGTGATCACTAGCCCATTGTCGCCATATCCACCCTGGATATGTGAATCGAAGTCCACCTCTACCGCATCGTCGGACTTCATCGCCTTTCGCTCATCCCCTACATAATTCATGCCTAACCGAGTCAAGGCAGTTTGCCCTCGACCCGTGTTCATTTCTGTGCAATTTGCGCGCTCAATGGGTCCATATGGGCTCAAATCATCTGGACTTGAAGCTTCCTAGGACCCTCTTCCTCTCTGAGCTTGCCATGCCAATCCATGGGGTCCTGGGCCTTTTAACACCCAACAACGGCTGTGAATGTCCTCGCCGGGCATGTAGAACCATCAAAGATCGGAAAAGAACACCGATGGAGGGAGTAATCGACGAACGAAGCCCGGGGAAGAAGAGTTCTTCCCTGTTCTTCGTAAGGAACAATCACCGTCTGATCTGGGGAGGAGCCCTAGATCAACCCATCACTGTCTTATCTCTTGAGCCAGCACTGTAGGATCCTCGTGCAGGATCTGATCGAGATCGTCAAACCCGAAGCGTCATCAGCTCTTCTGGAGGTGACGTGTGGAATTGGATGCCTCTGCGTCATTCGATCGGGTGCAATAAAGGGGTAAATTACATACATGCCCTGTTTTCTTTTAATATTTAATATTTAATTCTGTAAATTAATTGTAGCATTTAAAATATCTTAAGATTTTTGCAAAAATACCCTTGTATTTTTGTTATTTGCATTTAGGTCCATTCCACGTCATCTCACATGAGTTGGTGAAATTACATTCAGACGCTTGTGATTTTTTGTAATTGGTTAGAAGTGCAATAAAATTGAAATAATGTTGTATATTTTTGGCAAATTGGCATATTAGCCCCTGACATTTATTTTATTGCAAAAATATCCCTACTTGGATATGGATTTTGTTGCTTTTCATCTATTTATTAAGTATAGATAATGTGCTTCTAAAAATCCATAAAAATACGATTAAATGTTGCTTGCCATGTGCATTCACACCCATGTTTATTTGCATTTTTGAGCATTTAATCATTTATTAAAAATGAAATGGAACCTATTTATTCCCTATTTAACTTAGAAATACCAAAAAAATATAAAAACGTATCTAAAAAGTCCAAAAACAATTATATATAGTATATTTTATCATATTTTAATTACATACCAAAAATCACTAAAAATAGAAAAAGAAAAGGCTTAAAAATTTGAAAAAACCCAAAATAATTCAGAAAAATCTAAAAATTCATGAAAAAAAATCTAAAAATTGAGTTTTCTATTTTATAATTTCCTTTATATAAATATTTACGTATTAAAATTGATTTGAGTAATTTTGGAACCTATTTGCTATTTTTGAAATCCAAATCAATTTCAGGTTTTTACTAAAACCCTTATTTGGGGTATTTTTAAAAAAATACATAAAATTGTGAAAATTCCAGAAAAATAATAAAAAATTAGAAAAATATAAAAATCTTAAAACACTATAATTTCTATATTTACATTATTTTTATGTATATATCTATATGTGTGATATCTATTATGCCTTATATTGTATATAGTCTTATTGATATAGTTATAATATATATCTTAAAAAATATATAAAATTCCAAAAAATTAAAAAAGAAATATAAAAACATAAAATTAAAAATAAAATATAAATCTATAAAATAGAAATAAAAATAAAAAATAATATAAATCCAAAAAACCCATAAAAAGATATATGTATATGCATGATAAATCACATGGTTGTAAATAAATAACCATAGGCTACATGTTTTTCTCTCTGTGGTTCGACCTCTACATGCTTAATTACTATGCATTTTATGATAGAGATAATAAATTTTAACCTCACATTTTTTTATCATGGTTTTGTATACATTGTGGGTTGATTGCTGATCAACAAGGGTTTTTGTTCGGGGTCGCTTCGACGACTATCGGTCTGCCATGTGGATTGACAAGACCTCTGCTGAACCCTTCATTATCAGATGGCACCGTTGTCGGGGAGCAATGAGAGTAGCCTAGTTTTGTCATTCATGTTTTTGTATAGTTATTATTTTTTGATTCATTGATTCTTTGCTGTAAATATTTATTGAATTATTGATCTATTTTCATTCATTAATTCTTTGTCTATAGGATAGTTTATTTAATTTTATTAATTGTGCACATGTCATCTCTTTATAACTTTGATGCGAGGGCCTGCCATGTGAGGATGACTTTTGAGGAGGCCGATGCAACCAAGCTTGGAGGAGGTTGGTCTTCTCTCTGTGACCAACTGGAGAGGGTATCAAGGAAGCAAGGAGAAGAAGTTAGCTTAGAATTAGTTTATATTTCATTTATGGTGAGAGACAGATCATTTTGGTAGGTACTAATTAACTTGGACTCTATCCTCCACAACGAGGTCCAGTGCCCGGGTGTCTGTTCACCTTTGGGCCTCGTCGCAGTTTTCCGAGTTTTTCTCACCCTTCTTTTAATTTGGATTCCACTTTTTTTTAGTTTTCCGCCATATTTTATTTCGTTTTGTGTGCATGAAGCCCCTAGACATAGGTTGCTTGACTCGGTAACTAGGTCCAAACCCTAATAAGAATGCATGTTCCTATAGTACTTTACATTAGGATCTATCAAAGTAAATAAATGTTAGTAATTTGGACTTGAGACCACGTGCCGAGAAAGGTCATATACAACGCCTGCAGGACCCGTTGTGGTGGGCACCGATCGACATCAAAGATCGGACCTTGGTCTCATTTTTGAATAACTAACAATTGGTTCTTCACGATTAATAGTAGCTACTATTTAGGGCAATTTTGATGACTGCACACCGCCATGTAGAGTAGGTTTAAAAATTCTGTTTTGCATACCTCATGAAGAGAGCTGGGAAGCATTGTAAGTCCTCTGACACAACATGCATCATTATATTCAATGATAATATTTTCATCATTGAGTCAACTTGCATGACTTTTTCGCTATCTCCCTCTGATTTTGAGCACCTAGGACTTAAATGAAAATCTAATAAAACGTTAAGCACTTATATGAAAATATATCCAAAAAAAGTGAAAACCCAAAAAATTAAAACAAGGGGGTTGTTAAACAAACTTTGACCTTAATTAAAATCCGTAATGGACTATCATTGTCTTGGGTTCATAAAGCCCTCATTGTTTTCAGGTACCTTCGAAGGGGACCAAAACCCCTTCCATGAGAGAGGCATGACCCGCTAAGGATTAGAGCCCAAAACCCAGTCTGTAACAACCTTGTGTATTGTCTGGATTTCTGAAGTAATGAAGCTTCTATTGTACGTGACTGAGTAGGGCCTTGTCAATGATGGTGTTCCCGCCTAGTGTGGAACACCGACATGGTCTGGCAGAATCTCAACAGAGCCTTGTCAACGATGGTGTTCCCGCCTTGTCAGCAATCCGTTCGGCACATTATCAGAATCTCAATAGAGCACTGAGGCTGGCAACTCTGCAAAAGTTCAAGCAACACATCCCACCACCAGCACTGTCTCTGAAGTGACTGATAAGTTGGCTAGATCAGAACATGAACTCAAGCCACTTCCTGCATGCCCGAAGTATGCTTTACTTGCGGGTGCAGACAATATGTATCAGGTCATCATTAGAAGTAGGCTGACCTCGGAGCAAGAATCTCGACTTCTCAAGGTTCTAGAGAAAAATTTCAAGGCGCTTGGTTAGCGTGTCTCAGTTCTCTGTGGGATAAATCCTGCACTGTGCTCATATCATATTTACCTAGAAGAAGCTGCCAAGCAGTCCCATGAGTTTCAAAGAAGACTGAATCCGAATCTAAGGGATGTGTTATGAAAGAAATCAAGAAATGGTGTAACGCATGCTTTATTTATCCCATCACCAATTCAAATGGGTAAGCCCTCTACACGTTCTTCTGAAAAAGTAAGGGCTTACTGTGGTTACAAATGATAGAGGAGAGGAGATATCTACTCGTGTAGCGACATCCTAGAATGTATGTGTTGATTGCCGCCGTCTTAATGCAGCAACAAAGAAGGATCATTTTCCCTTGCCTTTCATTGATCAAGTTTTGGAAAGACTAGCTGGCAAGGAGTTCTTCTGCTTTCTGGATGGGTACTCTTGGTATAACCAAGTGTCAATCACCCTAGAAGATCAAGAGAAGACAACCTTTACTTTCTCGTTCAGTATCTATGCTTTCAGGGGCATGCGCTTTGGACTATGCAACACAACCATGACATTCCAGAGATGCATGCTTGCATTTTTTGCCAAGATGGTCAGCGGTTTTCTCGAGGTGTTTATGGACGACTTCTCCGTTTATTGTGATAGCTTTGATTCTTGTCTTCAGCACCTGGATAGATTACTTCAGAAATATCGTGAAGTCAATCTGGTATTATCATGGGAAAAGAGCCACTTCATGGTTACAGAAGAGATTGTGTTGGGTCACGTCATTTCCAAACATGGCATGGAAGTCAACCCAACAAAGGTGGATGTGATTGCCAATCTTGAGTGAGCTTAGTCAGTGAAGAATGCGAGGTCATTCCTGGGGTATGTGGGTTTCTACAAATGGTTCATCCGTGATTTCAGCCGTATTGCCCGACCTCTCACAGATTTACTATGCAAGGAGACTGAGTTTATTGTTGATCAGTAGGTTCTCCTTTCATTCAATCAGTTGAAGGAGCTAATTGCCCAGGCTCCAGTCCTACAGTCGTAGGATCGGTCTCTCCCTTTTGAGATCATGACAGATGCGTCAGACTTTGCAGTTGGGGATGTGTAGAACAATGGAAAGATAAGGCGCCCTATAGCCATTCGTTATGCCAGCAAGACATTAGATGAATTTTAGAGAAATTATACTGTAACCGAGAAAGAATGGCTGGATGTGGTATTTTCCCTTGAGAAGTTCATATCCTATTTGCTAGGATCAAAAGTCACCATCTTCACCGACCACTCTATTATCTGATACTTACAGCAGAAGAAGGATGCCAAACCCAGACTGATCAGATGTATCCTTTTCATCTAGGAGTTTGATTTGGAAATCAAGGACAAGCATGGAGTTCAGAATGTGGTAGCAGATTACCTCTCCAGAATTGAGCAGCAAGAGCCTCCACTGAGCAGTGCACCCATCACAGACACCTTTCCTGACGAATCAATTTTAGCCGTGGATTCACTCCCTTGGTATGCCAATATTGTGAACTACCTCATATCCAGTGTGGTTCCACAAGATTGGATGAAAATCAAGAAGGATAAGTTCTTGTCCACTATTCATTTTTACTAATGGGAAGACCCGCTTTTATTCAAGGAAGGAGCGGATTGCATTTGGTGCGGGTGTATTCCTCAGGAGGACCACCATAGTGTCCTCGAGCATTATCACTCGCTCGAATACGGTGGACATCACTCTGGAGATAAAATAACGGCAAAAGTACTTCAGTGTGGCCTTTGGTGGCCCACACTATTTAAGGATGCAACAACCTTTATCGAAAGATGTACTGACTGCCAAAGATAAAATGCACCCTCACAACTAAAGATTCAATTCCCCTAAATATCATTTAGATAGCAGACATATTCGATACTTGGGGCATCGATTTCATGGGACCTTTCCCCAACAGTCAGGGATATGAGCACATCGTTCTTGTCATTGATTTTGTGAGTCACTGGTTTGAAGCTATCCCTGCTCGAGCCACAGACAACTATACTGTTTGTCGATTTCTAACATAAAACATCATCTCGCAGTTTGGGATTCCAAAAATACAGATATCAAACGGGGGTATTCACTTCATAAACAGAGAGGCCAAGAAGCTCATGAAGGAGTACAACATTGAGCACCATGTCGCATCTCCTTATCATCCTTACACCAATGGCATGGCATGGTTATCAAACAGAGAAATCAAGATGATAATTCAGAAGCTTGTGAAGCCAGACAGAAAGAATTGGTCCCAACTTTTGGACTCCGTCCTATGGGGCATACACAATGCTTACAAGTCTCCCTTGGGCTTGTCACCCTACCGTCTTGTATACGGGAAACCATGCCATCTGCCTGTGGAATTAATTCACAAATCTTTATAGGCTATCAACATTTGCAATTTGGACTCATAAAGAAGTGGACAGAAAAGAAAAGATGATCTGAACAGGCTCCTGGAATTTTGAGACTATTCATACGATAACACATTGATGTACAAGGAGAAGGCGAAACGCTGGCACGACCGACACATCAGATGAAAGACCTTCAATGCTCGACAAAAAGTGTGGTTATTCGATGCAAAGTTGAAGATCTTCCTTGGTAAATTAAAAATAAAATGGACAAGGAAGTTTCAAGTTCGAGAAGTGCGTGAAAACGATAGCATTGCATGCAACCATTTGTCATCAACGGTCAACTACTAAAGCCCTACCTCGAGCATGACACTTTCTTAGTCATCGTGACTTTATCCAAGTACTGTGCTTTGATGATACATCCACAACAGTAGCCGCAACAAAAGATTCAGATAATACAACTCATAAACTTTTCCTTTAAGTTTCTTTATCTTTTCTTCTTTTCTTCTTCAATGTCTATTCTCTGCTAAAAAAATGCTTCTGGTATCACCCCTTTTTGCCAGTCTGCTATTCGGATGTACTTTGTCCTAAGTATGGGGGGTGTGCACCCTGTGTAGTTTCACTCTTTGATCCTCTCCCTTGTCTCCTCTTCTTTTCTATACTTAGGGATATCTTACCCTAAGTATAGGGGGGACAGCCTGAGTACGATCCATTCATTCTCGCCCTTGACCCTCTCTGCTTTGAGTACAGTCTACTATACTTAGGATTACTTGATCCTAAGTATAGGGGGGATGGTCGACTTCTCATTCAGTTATGCCTTCATTTGTTATCTATGAGGACATAGCTCAGGCTAAGTATAGGAGGGTCGTATATACTGTGTATACTCTTTAGCCATAACTCGTACATTCGTATTTTTAAAATAATACTCATGGAAAAAATCATGTATTAAAATCTCCTAATAAGATCATGCTTATATCTCCTCAAGCTCTTTTTGTATATACAAATTATTAAATCAAGTGAAAATACTTTTACAAAATGTTTGAAAAATAGTTTGAAAATCTTTTTGAAAAATCGTTTGAAAAACTATTTGGAAAATATTTTGTAAAAAGTGCTCAATCTTCTTAAAAAATTTTGCAAAATTTATTTTCTTTGCATGAAATAAAAATGTTTGAAAAAAGATTTACAAATGGTTCGAAAAATTGTTTCAAAAGTATTTGAAAGCCTATATATACTGTTTGAAAAACCTTTGCAAAATGTGTGAGTAAATGTTTGTAAAAATTGCTTGTAAAGTTTATTTTGGACTATAGTTTTCAAAACTTTTGTAAAATGATTTTAAAATAGGTTTGAGTAGTATGCACACTATATTACAATTCTTTATACATATGTCTATAAAAGTGATCGCTTACCCCTGTAAATTCTTTAAAACCAAACTCTTGTAAATATAAGACGCGTCCCCATGTAAATATTTGTACCTATTTTAATGCCATCTCTTTATGACATTGATGCGAGGACCCTCCATGCGAGGACGTCTTTCTAGGAGGCCGATGCAGCCAAGCTTGGAGGAGGCTGGTCTACTCTCTATGACCAGCTGGAGAGGGTATCAAGGAAGCAAGGAGAAGAAGTTAGCCCCGAATTAGTTTAGATTTCATTTATGGTGAGAGAGAGACCATTTTGGTATGTAATAATTAACTTGGACTCTACCCTCCACAACTAAGTTCAGTGCCCGAGTGTCTGTTCACCTGGTGGCTTCGTCGTAGTTTTTCAAGTTTTTCTCGCCTTCTTTTATTTTGTGTTCCACCGTTTTGAGTTTTCTGTCTTATTTTATTTTGTTTTATGTGCATGAAGCCCATAGACATAGGTTGCTTGACTCGGTAACTAGGTCCTAACCCTAATAAGAATGCATGTTCTTATAGTCCTTTACGTTTGGATCTAGTCAAAGTAAATAAATGTTAGTAATTTGGACTTGAGATCACATGCCGCGAAATGTCGTATACATCGCTTGCAGGACCCGTTGTGGCGGGCACCGATCAGCATCGAAGATCGGACCTTGGTCTCATTTCTGAATAACTAACAATTAGTTCTTCACGATTAATAGTAGCTACTGTTTAGGGCGATTTTGGCGACTGCACACCGCCATGTAGAGTAGGTTTAAAAATTATGTTTTGCATACCGCATGGAGAGAGCTGGGAAGCATTGTAAGTCCTCTAACTCAGCATGCATAATTAGATTCAATGGTGAGATTTCCATCATTGAATCAACTTGCAAGGCTTTTTTGTTATCTCCCTCAGATTTTGAGCACCTAGGACTTAAATGAAAATCTATAAAAATGTTAGGTGCTTATATGAAAACAGATCCAAAAAAGTGAAAACCTAAAAAAAATGAAACAAGGGGACTAATAAACAAACTTTGATCTTAATTCAAATCCATAATGGACTGTCATTGTCTTGGGTTCATAAAGACCTCATTGTTTTCAGGTACCTTCGGAGGGGACCGAAACCCCTCCCATGAGCGCGACACGACCCGCTAAGGATTAGAGCCCAAAACCTAGTCTGTAACTACCTTATGTATTGCCTGGATTTTCTGAAGTAATGACTCTTCTATCGTACGTGACCGAGTAGGGCCTTGTCAACGATGGTGTTCCCGCCTTGTGTGGAACACTGACATGGTCTGAAGTATTGAGCATAGGTCACGCCTTCACAGGGGTGTCTATCTCATCGGTTTGCGTCCGAGTAGGTTCTTGCACACTCACAGGTGATTCCGTTATGAGTGAGGACCAAAGTATCGGTTTCGCCTATCGGCATCCTCTCTATTTCTTTGGTTGAGTAGGGATCCAAGAAGGGTACAAGGACCTCAAAAGTGCAGACTACATATTACAAAGGAGGAGGACAAGTACATGATACTTTTCTGGCAGTACTCTCTTTCCTATAGGGTTAGCGAGCTAAGGTCTTATTATAAGATATGTCTGAAATAACAACTCTAAAACTGAAGAGATAATAAATAGCTGAACCTTTACGGCTTTACATGGCGTGAGTTGGTGAACCCAATTTTATATTGTGTTTGTATGGATTTAGATTAAGGTTTAAAGAATAAAGTCCTACACATTTGTGCAAATTTTGTCATATATGTCTTCCTCTTGACCCCCGCTCGATTTGAACCTTTTCTACTATTTTACACTCCATTTTCTTCCTTGTTGACCACTATATCTTTCTCCTGCATCGATCTCATTCTTGCTTCACGATGTCGATCATGGATGGCTTAGTCGAAACCCCTCTGACACCTACATCGATTCCATTGACTCGACTTCATCAATAATTCGAGACGATTCCCGAGAATCCGATCCGGACCTTGCAGGTCGATCTCCAGACTCCTCGTCTTCTATCCACCCTTCTCAACCACCCAATAAACTGGGACCACCTTTTTCCTACCTTCACCGTTGTGATTGAGAGTCGATTACAACCCATATCATTTTCATTCACACCACTATGGAATTGACCCTAATTCCAGATTCATCTTGGCAGCTGAAGATTCAATTGAAAGTGGTCTGATTGGAGGTTTTTCACATTGCAGATAGAAGACAATCCCAGTCCTGGATCCGAACACGGAGTTCATCTATTTGGACTCAGACCCCGAAATGGCTCCTCAAGGAAAGGGTAAGGGTCAACAACCATCTTCCCAGCCAGATCAAGGACAAATGCCTGATCAGAATCAGGTGAACACTCAGTTGTTGGCATCTATCCAGGCTATTCAGCAGCAACGATTGTGTTTCAAGATATTCTGAATGATGTCATGAACATACAAGGAGGAGGAGGAGACAGACCAAGAGGAGGAGGATGAGGACCCCGAGAAACCCCGACGAGGAAGAGCCAGAACAAGGGAGGCCAAAACCTACACTGAAGGAGAAATGTAGCCCTGGAGACAGCCAGATGACCGAGTGGATCCTCATACCACCGGTGCATGCTCACTTTGAGATGAAGCCTCAGTTCCTTACTTTTCTCCCTTATTTCCACGGGAACACCAACGAAGAGCATACATTCACCTATAGCAATTTCACGCATCTGTCATACTACCCACTAACCTAATGTTCCGTTGGATGTAGTGAAGATGATGGTGTTCCCCTTCAGTCTACAGGACAAGGCCCTATATTGGGTCAACCATCTGCGAAAGGTCGTGACCATATGGGAGGAGCTGAAGTCCGCCTTCTTTCACAAATTCTAACCTCACGGTCGGCTCAACCAGATGTGAAGCAGAATTAGCAATTTCCCCTAGGGGGCACATGAGAGCATTCATGAATCCTGGGAGAGATTCACAGATCTACAGGAGAAATGCCCCCATGATGAAATCCCAAGGACCAGCTTGGTCCATCATTTTTTTGGGGGTTGAACGTAGAAAGCCAACGGCTCATTGACTCAACCTGTAGGGGATCACATTTCAACAAGGATGAATACGTAGTTTGGCAGATTTTTAAAGGAATGGTCGAAGAAAAGGCCTCCCTCTCTTCATCCAAGGCATATCAAAAGCAGCCCCAGATCGTCCAGAAGCAAGTCCATATGGCAGTGTCTCGTGAGGTGGAGAGAGATTAGAGCTCAACCTCAACATCATCGGGGTCCATCTCTCAAAGGTTGATATCATTGAGAAGCGATCATAGGACCTTGAGAAACTCGTTGTGATCCAAAAGAGAATGCAGAATCTCGACATGCTGGACCAGATCGCCAAGCAGCTAGAGCTGTTGGTGGGCACCATCAGTTTGGTTCAGTCGGCAACACCATCCATCGAAGCTCCAGTTGAGAATAAAGATGAGCCATCACCTCCATATCAACCTCAGTCGAGCTAGCAACCACCGCAGTCCAGACGTGTACTACGTGCAGGCACCCGATCAGGACGCGTCGCAGCAACAGATGGTTGCCTACCAGCCATACTTCCTTACATCATCTGATCCAGCCTTCCCATCACCACCCTTGATCCAAGAAGTCAATGGTGTTTGGAGTAATGATGCACAACAGGCCCATCCTACCGGACATCTCCAGGGCCAGCAACAAGCCAACTAGCAATACTACTAATCATAGGATGGTCGTTTTGGGCAGTCCTCACAACCTCCGCCACCGTATAACCGGCTGATGAATACCCATTCATCACTCTTTGTTCTTTTATTTTAGCTACAAAACCTATGCAAAACACATGTATATTCATGGAAATAGCAATAATTGTCAAATAGCATGCATTGTGTAAATATGCATATTTAGCATGTTTTTGTGCATAAATAAAAGAACAAAGAGATAAAAGAAAAAGAGGGAGATATTTAGAATAAATATTGAGCGACCTAATCACAAGGGAGGGCTCAGCATGGGCCTGACCGCAAAAGAACCAAGTAGAGAGAGATAGGGAAGCTCATGTGTTTGTATATATATCTGTAAATAAATAAAATTATTTTCCTCTTAATAAAATAAAAATGCATTTGTGTGAATATGTATATATTTGTAAATATAAAATTAAAATAAAAATGGTAAAACAAAAATAAAAATAAAATTCCTTCATCCTTGTACATAGACCTTGTGTATAAAAACCCAAATATCTATTTATTTATTTATTTCTCCTTATAAATAAATAATTAAAATCCCATAAAAATATGTATATATTCCATATTTTATGATGTAAATAAATAAAATAAAAATTATAAAAAAATAAAATAAAAAGAAATAAAATAAAAACCAAAGTCCACCTTGTATATATACCATGTATGTATATAAACAAAAGTATTTATTTTCACCCTTGTAAATAAATAATAAAATAAAAATACCCTATTATTCCAATTTTTTTTATAAATAAATAAAGTATAAAATTGGAATAAAATGTATAAAAATAAATAATTACAAATCAAAAATACATATTGTATATACCTATATATAATAATACTATATTGTAAATACATTTTTTTATTTCAAAAAAATAAATAAAAATCACTAAAAAATTATTTAAAAATAAATAAACATTTTTCATGTTTTAACTTTTTCGAAATTCGTCCATTTTTTATTTTATATTTAATTTCCAAATAATTATTGAATGTTGGATTCCTATTGGTCCACGGGGGATCGTTGACCCCCGGTCAACTCTCCCCCACGGACCCTCTTCTTGCGGATCTTGGCGTCAGACCCGATTTCTCAACTTTTTCCCCGCTTGATCCAACCACCAAATAACCAAACCATGGGCTCCATTTGATCCTCCTTCATCTGAGACCCTCGCCCGGGGTTGAGCCTAGAGATCCGTGCTTCATGCGTCCATGCCTGATTCAATCTAGCCGAACCCTTCACCATGTTTAACCAAACCTCCGGCCGCAATTTCACGCCATCTTTGGCGCTACTCCTTCGTCCCAGGACCTCCATCTCCTTCCTCTGAGTGACAGCAGTGTGAGGGTGGTGTCGAAGAGAGGAGAGGACGTCTGCACCACTGATCCGGTGACATCTGACCGCCGTGCGCCACTGCAAGGAGCTCTCAGCCTCGGAACTCGACGCTTCCTCAAGGCCAGGACCCCCAGAGCTCCGCGAGCTCACACACAGTCGACTACACTCATCAGGTAGACTCGATTCTTCCTATCTTTCTTTAATTTTCGATTACCCCCAAATCGATCCTCCGCCGTCTCCGATCAATTCCACCAGCACCACTCATCGATTCGATCATCAAACGACACCCACATCTTCGCGAGACCCATCTTCACGTTCTGCACCCACTCACTCCCCCTGACTCGCCCTGGAGCAGGACCTCCATCCTCCTCCGCCGTTGCCTCGTCGTAGGGTGTCGCCCCGACGCATTTACTCACCCATTTCACCCTTATCTTGGTCGAGGCAATTTGCCCTCGACCAAGGAGCTGTTCTGTGCACTTTGCAGGTCGAAGGAGGTCCATCTGAGCGCCCGAACATCCAGGCACAACAGCTCCAGTCCTCCGCCATCGCCAGACCACTTTGGTGGTCGTCGGCCTCATCGGAGGAGTCCACCATCTGCGGGGGGCCGTGGCAATTCTGTTCCACATCTTTGCAGCCCCCGAGGAGGTCCAACGCACTCGTGGTGCTCCGGCAAAGTTCGCCGGAGCCTTATTCTTCCAGGATCCTCCTCCGCCATTGGATCAACCCTTCGCTCCAGACGTTATCCCAGCTGTTCATCTAAGGAGTTGCACAGTCCGTTGATGAATCCACATTTCATCATCTTTATTCTATCATTTTGGCCTCAAAAACCCTAGCAAATGCCTGTAAATAGCATTAAATACACCATCTTAGCATTCATGCATGTACCTCTAAATAGTGTATAAAATACTGTAATTAAAGCCAAAATTATAGAATAAATAAAATAAAAGAAAAAGAATAAAATTTTGTAAATATTTTATGACCCAAAACCCCGAGACCTAGGCATCTTGATGGATAGGTCGACAAGGAATAAAGTAAGGGGAGATAAGGGCCAAATACAATACTTTTTAATTCATTCTTTATTCAGTTTGGGACCTATTTTTGGTTCCACTTTTTATACATCAAATAAAGAAACTTTTTACATGAAAGTTGTAGATAAATTAGTAAATAAAAATACAAAATTGATTTCCTGAAAAATAATGTACAGATAAAAAGTTATGGTCTGAATAAAAATCCAAATTCCCAATTTCCCAGACCCGTATCTTACAATTGAAAACTCCAAATGCATCAAACTCACCTTTAATTGTATATAGAATAAAATAATCCATTTAATGGTGGTGGTTTCGCATTTGGCAGAGCTACGGTTCGAAAGTTGAGTTTTGGACCCACATTGTACAGTTGTACTGATTAAAATATTCCATTTATTATTTATTCATTATTTTTATAATTTTATATTTTTATAATTTTGTAAATATTATTTATAATAGTTATATACATTAAAGTCAGAATAAAAGCCTAAATCAAATACAAAATAAAAATACATGTATATTAGATACATAGATACAATACCTATATGTATACCTATACAACCCATACTTTTATTTTATTTAATATACAAAATACTTCAGAAAAATAAAATAAAAATATAATTACGTGTACAAAAGTATTTTATAATTATATAAAATAAGAGACAAAAGTAATAAAATTAAAATCACAAAATAAAAATCAATTAATAAAGTATATAGGTATAATACCTATAAAGGACATAAAAGTGAACTTGTAAAAATAAACCTCATAAAAATAATTAAAAATCATGATAAATTCTTTACAAAATTTTAAACATTTTTTATTTTATAACCTAAAATTAAATAAATCGTTTTATATTTTTTATTGATTTAATAAGGTATTTCCAGGAGGTTTTTCCTGGTGGTCCACGTAGACCAACCAGGTGGCCGGGCTCGTTGACCGAGGTCAACAGCCTGACCTTCCCTCATGGAGTGCGTCAGAATAGTGTTTGACTTGCTTTTTCTCCCATTTTTCGAAGGAGTTCCTTTCCCCAAATCAACTAACTCTCTTCTTAGACTCTCTTCCCCGTGCATCAGGCATACACGCCTAGGGCATACCTTGGCCTTTGGATCACTACAACACCCACCATGCATCGTCCTTGGAGCTGCCCTGTCAACCACATAAAAAGGAACCCTTGACTTCATTCGAATTTTGAACCCCAATTTCGATCTAACCTCTCCACCTCTGTGAGTTCCTGTTCGGCTGGTGGTGACAACACTTGGCCCCCGTCATCAGGGAGGAGTTGGGCAAGGATCTGGGCGTTCCCCGACCTCCGGTGGTTCCCCCCGTTGAGGTACACTCTCCCTCGCCCTTCCTGGGCTTGAGGCTGTTTATCCCCCTAGTTTTCGTTCCCTTTTTATTCCCCATAGTCAGAGCGTCATTAAGCCATCTTAAACACCATCTCTAATCCATCGATTCGCTCAATCGACCGATCGCCGGAGCCATCTCCGGCCACCTTCACGTTCGCACCATCTGCTGCTGCACACCTCCCTTCTACTTCGCCACGTGATCGGGGCAATTTGCCCCCGATCATATTACACTCTCTTTGCAGGTACTTGGGCATTTCAGCCCGCCTGGAGCTATTTTGACCCTCAACGGAGGCATCCGGAGCTTCACCGCTCCGCCACCTTCGTGCGAGGACGCCGGTGCACGTCAGTGACTTTTGAAGCCACCGGGAAGTAGAGAGGACCTGCAGGAGT
This sequence comes from Ottelia alismoides, assembly GCA_037367405.1. Lineage (NCBI taxonomy): Eukaryota > Viridiplantae > Streptophyta > Magnoliopsida > Alismatales > Hydrocharitaceae > Ottelia > Ottelia alismoides. Next base: position 1,182,326 of record JAZKJV010000414.1, read on the forward strand.
CGTCGAGAACCATCTGGGGAGCTGCAGGTCACCGGAGGAGGGAGTATCGATCAACCAAGGCTCGCCGGGGGCCAGTTCATCTCGCGTTCGTCCTTGCAGCCCCAGTGCAGTCGGATTTCCACCTGTTCTTCGTGGAGCACAGCATCTGTCGGATCAACCCACCCTCGGCCGTCCATCGTCTCCAGATCTTCTAATCGTGACCGCAGAAGGCAAAGGGGCATCGCGCTACCACAACGTACCACGCGTCAAGTGGATGGTCTAGGGCCGTCCGATCTCGACCAGGCATGGGTAATTTTGCCTTACACCCCGCCAACTTTTGTATTTTGCATTAAGTACCGAAACTTTCATAGTCCTTTGTATATTTTTGCAACATTTGCACAGTTACCCCCGGGCCTTTGCAGTATTGCGTTCCACTCTGCGCCACGTCACCTCACGTGACTAATACACGTGAGTGCGGGGCTTTTTGTGAGGAACCCCTCAGGAGACTTTGTATTTCGTTTCAGTACCCCAATGTTTGAATTAAGTGTTAAAATTTTGGAGAAATTGCATGAAAGCCCCCAGGTGTTTTGAAAATTGCGGTCAGGTCCTTCCCAAGCGCGTGCAGGTCATGCTCCCTGGTGGTCTTTTTAGACTGATACCCCTGCGGGTTTTATAATTTGTATTTGGTCCTTAAAATTAAATATTCAGTGTTAAGTTTTGTGGAAAATTGCATGTATGCCCCTGGATATTTTGATAATTGCACTTATACCCCTACTAGGGTGAATTATTTTAGTGTGCTTGTCGGATTTATTTGGAGCATCATTTTAATTCAAAAAAATATCAAAAATTAAACGTAAGCTCCTGTTAACTTGCCCTTGCATGTCATATTTTTAGATTTTATTTTTGTCGCATTTTTATATTTATTAAAAATCAAAAACTCCCCATTTCACTATTGTTTAGCTTAGAAAATACCAAAAAAATATTAAAAAAACTTAAAAAATTCCAAAAAAATTCTCTACTGTCTATTTTAACCTATCTTAGTGTCAGTCCAAAAATCACTAAAAATTTCAAAAGAAAACCCTAAAAATTAGAAAATACTTAAAAACTTCAAAAATATTTAAAAAATTGTAGAAAGCTCCAAAAATTTCAAACTCAAGTTCTGCAGTTTCCTCTTTTTAGTATCTTTATTTTAAAATTATTTTGGAAAATTTTGGTGGCTAATTACTATTTTTCATTCATTGTTTTATCCCCAGCCAGTAGCTAATTCCCTGTTTTCCTTTATTTTGCTATTTAAAAATACCAAAAACCTTCTGAAAAATACCCAAAAATCACAAAAATAGTAAAAATTTATAAAAAGACCAAAAAGATTTGATTTCTGAATTTTTGACTATATTTGCATATTTTTATAAATATTGTAGCCCCTCTTTTGTTATCTTGTTCATATAATTCAATATTGAAAAAAAGGAAAAAATTATAAATTATTAAATATAAAAAAAATCAGAAAATTAAAAATCAAAATACAAAATTAAAAATTAATTAAAAAAATTTAAAAACCCACAAAAATATTTGCTTGCATAGTGTAGACATCACTTCACTTTCACTCACACACACACTTGTGCATCTACCCTGTTCGCTCCCTGTGTTCGAACTCTCTGCATACTTGTCCTATACACCTTGTTTGTAGAGTTAAATATAAATTTTAACTTCACATTGCTTGTCATTGCTGGATCTATAGTGTGGGTTAATTGTAGATTAAATTCAGAGTTTGACTGGTCAACACTTTGACTGTGTTCCCGCCTTGTGTGGAATACAAGACCGCTCGATTTCTGGTTTATCAAATGGCACCGTTGCCGGGGAGTAACAACGAGTAGTTCATTATTTTGTTTGATTATGTTGTTTGTCTACCATTGCTTCATTTTATATCTCTTGCATTTTTGATATATCTTGTCGAGCTTTTCTGACCACTCTTTTTCTTGTCTTCTTGCGAGGGACCGCGGAGCGAGGCGGATCGCCTAGGGGATCCGAAGCAACCACATGAGGCGGGGCCGACTTTTCTTTAACCAAGCCGGCAGGAGAGAGCAGGAGGAGTGAGAGAGTGCTTATCTTAGTTTGCATTTTATTTTGTGAGAGAGTGATTCATAATTTGTAATAATACATGGACTTGGACAATCAGACTTCCGGGCCTAATTTCCGGGTGTTTGTTCATCCGGGGCCTCACCGCGGCTTTTATCGCGTTTTCCGATTGTCATTTTCTGGTTTTGTTTTCATTTTCATTTCTTTTTTGGATTGAGCCCTTAGCTGTAGGCTTGATTGTTCGATTAGAGTAGGTCCAAACACACTAATAACCTTTGCATGTTCCTATAGAGTGTATTTGGACTTAGTCTAATTAAACAATTAGTCATTAGACTTCGATCCGCGCACCGCGAGCTCATCCCGCCAAGTGCTTCTCCTAAACTCGATGTGTCGAGAGAAGGAGGGGTGAGCCTAAACCAGGACCTTAGGATTGGAGATTGGTGGTTGACTTGTGGTTCTTAACGCTAGAAGTTGCCTACCTTAGGATGATTTCCGCATTGCATATCGGCATGTAGATTGGGTTTATAAATTTCTGCTTTGCATCCCGCATGGAGAGATCTGGGATTCACTGTAAGTCTTCTCACTTTGCATCCATCATTTAGGCACAAAGGTGAGATTTCCACCTTGGTGTCGACTTGCATTGGCTTTTCCGACTCTATTCTCCCTCTGTTTTTGGACAAAGTAGGATCAAGAAAATACAAAAACGTTAGGCATTTGTTTGAATCAACTCAAAAGAAGCGATAACACCAAAAAAATTAAAAAAGGGACTGCTAAGAAAACCTTGACCAAAAATAAAATCGATAATTGGATTCATTGATTGGGGAGAGAAACACCCTCACTTGTATTCAGGTTGCATGGGAAGGTCTCCTTCCAAGTGAGCAGAGTGCTTCATAAGGATTAGAGCCCAAATCCCAGCTTGTGGCTGCCTTGTGTATCGCCTGGATTTCTGAAGTATTGGCGCTACTATCGTACGTAGGCGAGTAGGGTTTGGTCGCCATTGTGACTCACTATTGTGTGAGCACCGACCTTGTCCGATGTACCGAGCATAGGCCACACCTTCACGGGTGTGTCTGTCTCACCGTCTGCATCCGAGTAGGATCTTGCACGCTCACGGGTGATTCCGTTGCGAGCGAGATCCGAAGTATCGATTTCGCCTATTGGCTTCCTCTCTCTTATTCTTTGGCTGAGTAGGGATCCAGGAAGGGTTACAAGGACATTAAAAAGCACAAGATACAGGTTACACAGGAGGAGGACAAGTACGAGAATACTTTTCCAGTAGTACTCTCTCTCCTTTAGGCGTAGTGCTCTAAGGACCCGTGATAAGATTAATTCCTGAATTCAAGCTAAAATTGACAAGATAAAAGCCGAACCTTCACAGCTTCATGTGTTGAGTCGGTGAACTCACCCCTGTTTTGTGTTTGATTGCTAGTTCTATTTAGGTCAAGATCAAAAAAAAACACAGCACAATTGTGCGCAATTTTGCTTCTCATTTCTTCCTTCTTCTTCTGCATTCACCCTGCTCTTCCCAATAGTCAAGATGATGGGACGGAGGTCTCTTAGGCCGACTCTGTCGGCACCGCTATCCAGCACCCCTCCTCATTCATCTATTACGACCTCAGAGAGTCCACTCTCCGAGCCTGAGTTCACATCCACCCTGTTCCCCCTCGACCACCCTTCTCGTTCCCCTTCCATCAGTCCAAGAGTCTCAGATTTTAGTGCATCGCAGAGCTCAGAACATTTGACAGCACCTGAGATGGGTTCTTTTGCCTTCTCAGAGAACCCCGACACGGCTGACAGAGGCGAGCATCGTGATGATCATGAGCACCCTCCATACTTCATTGATCAAGCTGCCATCAACAATTCACTTCTTGCATCCCTGGAGAGCATGCAGAGGCAGATTCCTGATCAGGGTACCTTCATGGGTGATCTCATGAGAGAAATAGCATAGATGAGAGAGAACCGACCTGGGAGCGGTGGCGGTGGTGGAGGAGGAAATGGACCTGATGCAGGAGGAGGAGATCCCGACGTTGAGAGACCGCCACAGACTATCATGAGAGAATTACATAATCCAGCAGCATCCCTCACTCATCGTTGGATCAGACTTCCGCCTATCCATGGAGATTTCGAGCTTCGGCCCCATACCATTGAGCTTCTACCCAAATTCCATGGGTTGACGACCGAAGAGCCACATCTCCACCTCCAAGAGTTCGAAATGATTTGCAGCACGATCCATGATAGGTTGATGACCGAGGACACGATCAAGATGATCGCCTTTCCATTCTCCTTGGTTGACAGAGCCGCATATTGGCTCAAACAATTGAGGCGATTCATCGACACTTGGGCAGAGTTCCGGACCGCGTATTTGAAGAAGTACTACCCTCTCGGCCGGACTAATGCAGCTAGAGCGATGATCAACAACTTTGTCATGATCCCTAACGAACAATTTCATGAAGCCTGGGATCGATTCAGAGAGCTCATTGACCGGTGTCCACATCACGATATCTCCAAGCCCAACCTAGTTCAGAGTTTCTTCTGTGGGCTGACACCGGAGCTGCAGGGGCTTGTCAGTGCCTCTTGCGGTGGGTCCTATTTTTCGAAGGGTGAAGATTATGTTTGGGCCATCTACGAAGGCATGGCAGAAAACTCAACTGTGATGGCCCAAGCCCGTGTTTACATGCAACAGAAGCCCCCACAAGGAGCGGGATCATTCCAGAGGATCGCCTGCATCGATGCCGGTCCTAACACATCGTCGGCAACCGCATCCCAAGCAGAATCAGCCGCAGCCGACATGGGAATCATTAGTGAGAAGCTGGACCGTCTCGAGATCCTCGAGAAGAAACAGATGCAAGGCATGGCCCAGATAGACCAAATTGCCAAGACGATGAGTGACCTAAAGACGCAGATTCTTTGCGTTCAGGAGGCACAGACTTCTTCCCAGCAGCCTCCCAGGTCACGGGCTAACCCCAGCAGTAGCAGCTCCAACCAACCTTCTGCCTCGTACCGCCAGGTTAACCACATCCAGGCAAAGCCGGTTCCACTGCTATAGTACTACCCAGCGCAGCCGCCATCTCCGGACACTCAGATGGTGGTGTATCAGCCGGAGCAGCCACTAGCAGTTCTCCCTCCACCCTCCTTCGAGCAGGAAACGTTGATGGAAGTCAATGGGATTTGGTACGACCGGTACCCTTAGCCTAGGATTCGTCGCGATCACCCAGGATTCTGTTGGGGAAACGGTGGCTCCTCATCCTAGTAGCAGAATCCTGCTCAAGGAGAGTAGAGCAGCCAGCAACCACAATAGCAGCAGCCCCAGTATGCCCACCAGCCGCAGTACTAGAGTGGTCCTCGTCCCGCCTATCAAGGATAGCAGTGGAGGCAGCGACAGTAGCCTCATCAATCTTATTCCCATCCTACCCAGAACTATCCATACCAGCAGCAGCAGCAACCGCCTCATTTCCAGTAGGGAAACCCATCCGGTTCTCAAGCCCCCGCTTTTGAGAACCCAGCTCTCGATGATCTTGCCCGCTTGCTCTCAGAACAACAAGCATCATTCAGGCAAGAAATGGATGAATTCCGACAGGAGATGAGGGAAATCATCAAAGGCAAGGACGCCATACCCGCTCACATTGAACCTACCCCGAACAATCTGAAAAGGAAGTCTGAGCAAGTAGAGTTTACAGAGGACACCTCTCCTAGTGATTATTTGAGTGACATATCTCTTTCTTTGTATGATGTTGATTTTGTGACTACTAGGAGTGGTAGGATGCCAGCCGGCGGCGCCTCTTCTGAGCGACAACCACCATCTAAATCAGGAGCGCCAGAGGAGCAGAGTAGCGGTGCTGATGCCGCTAATAATGAAGTTGAAGACGGTGGTGCTGAGGCCACCAATGATGGAGATCCAGACGACGGTACTGAGGCCATCGTAAGACCAGATGCAGACGGTGGTGCTGATGCCGCCATTTTGGATGCCGAGCCAGAGTGCAGTGCTGATGCCGCGAACACAGGTGCCGGTGGTGGTACTGAGGCCACCACCTCTACTTTTGTTGAGCGTCCCTCTGTGATGTTACCACCTTTTGTATCTATGGACTGTGGTATCAAAAAGAAAAACAAAAATATGAATAAAGGAAAGGTTTCTGTTCATATTACAGATCCATATGTGGTGAATGATGATGATTGTATGGATTCTCCTCCTTCACAGGCACAGGGACCTATTCCTAGTCCTCCATCTGAGGAGGCTCCTACCATCCCCTTTCCTGAGGCACTCCGCCGAGCGAAGGGGAACAAAAAAGAAAATTCAAAAAAGAACCAACAGGTAGAGTTCAGCAACCAAATGATTGACACATTCCACATTCAGCTGACTCTACAGGAAGCAATTGAGCATATCCCCTTCTTCAAAAAGAATCTGAAAGAGACAACTACTGTCTGCAGGAAGAAGAGGTACAGAGATCAGATCCATATGCTCACCCATGACACTTGCTGCACCATTCAAAACAAACTGCCAGCCAAGATACCAGAGCAGGAGCTCCCTATGTCATATGCGAGATTCAGGAGCAGCAGTTTGATCGTACTCTATTAGACAACGGCTCTTTAATCAACCTTTTTCCGGCAGCCTTACTCGACTGATTCGAGTTTGGTCCTCTTCTTAGGAGCAGGACAGTCCTTCAGTTTGCTGATAGGTCGACTAAGAGGCCAAAGGGGTTATTGAAAGACGTGGTCGTTACCAATCAGGGTCTGAAATTCCCCGTGGACTTCGTTGTGTTGGACATGGAGATCCCTGAGTCGGTAACTGATGCCCCCATCATACTCGGACGTCCATTCTTGGCCACAGCCAAGGCGGTGACCGATCATGATTGTGGGAGGGTATGTTTTCGCGTAGAGGGTGAAACCATACAAATAGAGACGATCGAGAAAACCAGAGCCAGAGAACTTGAATGCTCGGAGCAGTCTAGCGAAGCCGCACAGATGACAGAGGAAGAGCTCTACATCCACCAGGAGTGTGATTCTGTGATGACAGATGATGAATCCAACTGGACAGATCCTGTGGCACCAACCCTCGCCCTGCCTACAGATTCACTATATCTAAAGCTTATGGTAGTCGAGAGCCGGGAGAGCACACCCCTGGACGAGGATACACCTGAGGCTGACAGCGTTGGGATGAGTGGTGCTGATGATTTCCATTCTTGTTCATCTTCTTCTGATCCCTCGGATTCAGACATTGATTGGGATGATTTCGATGACTATTCGCCTTGTCTGATTCCTTCTGAGCCAACAACCATGATAGAGTGCGAGCCAGTACAGTTCATTGATGATTCAGCAGGCCGCCCTTCGTCAGAGATTCATGCAGAGCGAGAGTTCTCCCATGCAAACCTGGTCGCCTTCACACAGACATATCAGAAACCAGATCTGCCACCTCCCAGTTTTCCGGAACTGAAACCTCTGCCGCAGTCGTTGAAGTATAGAGTCCTTACGGGTGAGCCAGATATGCACCCAGTCATTATCTCAGCAGGTTTGACTGGAGAACAAGAATCTCGTCTCATGGAGGTTCTTGAAAGAAACCGCAAGGCAATAGGATGGAGTATAGCTGATCTCCAAGGGCTTAGCCCAAATCTGTGCTCCCACCACATCTATCTTGAGGACAACGCTAAGGTGTCACGTGAGTTCCAACGACGGCTGAACCCGAATCTTCGAGATGTGGTCATGAAAGAAATATCGAGGTGGTGGAGTGCTGATTTTATCTACCCCATCTCCGACTCCAAATGGGTTTGTCCACTACATGTGGTACCCAAGAAGACGGGTATCATGACAGTTGTCAATGAGTCCGGAGAGGAGATCGCTACCCGAGTACCCACTTCTTGGAGGGTCTGTGTGGACTACAGACGATTGAATGAGGCCACCAAGAAGGATCATTTCCCGCTACCCTTCATTGATCAGATTATCGAATGGCTAGCTGGGAAGAGTCATTATTGTTTTCTTGACGGGTACTCTAGATATAATCAAGTGGCCATTGCGCCCGAAGACCAGGAGAAAACGACATTCACCTGTCCGTTTGGGACGTATGCTTTCAGACGGATGCCCTTTGGTCTATGTAACACTCCGGCGACATTCCAAAGGTGCATGTTGTCCATATTCTCGGACATGGTGGGTGACTGTTTAGAGGTCTTCATGGATGACTTCTCGGTCTATGGCGACGGGTTCGATGCTTGTCTTGACTGCCTAGACCGTGTGCTTCAGCGCTGCATAGAGGTCAATCTTGTTTTTCTTGGGAGAAGAGTCACTTCATGGTGACTCAAGGGACGGTCCTGGGTCATATCGTCTCCAACAGGGGCATGGAGGTCGATCCGGCTAAGTGGATATCATCAGAAAACTCAATCCACCGTCCAATCTACGTCAGTTGCGGTCTTTTCTGGGGCATGTCGGTTTCTACCGACGGTTCATTCAGGACTTCAGTCATATTGCCCGACTGCTTACTGATTTACTGACAAAAGACACCGAGTTCATTATCAATGATAAGTGTCTGGCGTCTTTTGAGACTCTCAAAAATATGGTTGTTTCAGCTCCTGTCCTTCAGCCACCCGATTGGTCTCTCTTCCATTTGAGATCATGACGGATGCTTCAGATTTTGCCGTTGGCGATATGCTTGGACAGAGGAGGGATGGTTTACCGTTTTCCATTCACTACGCCAGCCGGACTTTGGATGTCGCTCAGTGGAATTACATTGTGAGTGAGAAAGAGATGCTGGCCGTAGTCTTTGCTTTGGATAAGTATCGATCTTATATTCTCGGATCTAGAGTAACAATCTACACCGATCACACCGCCATCAGATACCTAATGGCCAAGAAGGATGCCAAAGCACGTCTTACCAGATGGATCCTTCTACTCCAGGAATTTGATATTGAGATTAAGGATAAACCTGGAGTCAAGAATGTGGTGGCGGATCATCTCTCCAGATTGGAGAATCTTGAGGAATCTGAGCCCAACGCACCTATCACAGAGACATTTCCAGATGAGGCGATCTTGGCTATCACCTCGCTCCCTTGGTATGCCGACATTGTGAACTATCTTGTCGCCAAGACGGTCTCACAAGGTTGGCCCAGAAAGAAACTCGAGACCTTCCTGGCGAAGGCCAAGTTTTACCATTGGCAGGATCCCGTCCTTTATCATGAAGGAGGGGACAACATCTGGAGGAGGTGCATTCCTCAAGAAGAGCAGCATAGCGTCCTCACATACTGCCACAAGTTTGAGGCAGGAGGACATCATTCTGGAAAAAGAACAGCACATAAGGTGCTTCAATCCGGCCTATGGTGGCCTACTCTCTTCAAGGATTCTGATGAGTTCGTGAAGAGATGTACTGACTGTCAGAAAATGGGAACCTGCGGACAGAGAGACATGATGCCCATGCAATCCATTCACTTTTGTGAGGTTTTTGATGCATGGGGGATTGATTTCATGGGCCTATTTCCTAAGAGTCAGGGATTCGAGCATATTTGGTTTGCTGCGGATTATGTCAGCCGATGGGTTGAGGCCATCCCCGCTCGAGCCGCAGATGCTAAAACCGTATGCAAATTTTTGAGGAAAAATATCATTTCACGGTTCGAGATACCGAGAGTCTTGATTTCAGACAGGGGGTCCCATTTCATCAATGACAAGGTTAGGGCCCTTGCAGACGAGTTCGGCATTGACCATCGGGTTGCCACACCGTATCACCCTCAGACCAATGGTCTAGCCGAAGTATCGAACCGGGAGATAAAAACAATTTTGTAGAAAGTTGTCTGCCCAGACCGAAAGGATTGGTCACAGCTTTTGGACTCGGTCCTGTGGGCCTATCGGACTTCTTTCAAGAATCCATTGGGGACATCTCCCTTTCGTCTCGTCTATGGCAAGCCGTGCCATTTGCAAGTGGAAATCAAGCACAAATCTTTTTGGGCAGTCACTGAGTTACTGTTAGATCCAGAGAGCATAGGAGAACAGAGAAGAGCAGAGTTGGCAGCCCTGGAAGAACTGAGAGATACAGCTTTTTCCAACAGCCTACAGTACAAGGAGAAAGTGAAGACATGGCACGATTCGCATATCAGCCATAAACAGTTTGAGCCAGATCAAAGAGTATGGTTGTTTGATTTCAGGCTGAAATTATTTCCAGGGAAATTACAGAGCAAGTGGAAATGCCCGTATGTGGTCAGGAAGGTACATGACAATGGTAGCATTGACATATCAGAACCGTCATCGTCCTCCACCTTCCGTGTCAATGGTAAACGCCTGAAACTTTATCTAGATCATGATCCGCCGACCATTGACGTTGCCCCCATTCTTCTGGTATGAGATATGTTCTTTGACTCGTATCATCTACTTCTCATACATGGTGATCAATTCCATCTTCCGTTGTACAGATCATATATTCATATCACTCTTTCATCTGTTGATTTATTTTCTTCTTTTCTTCTTTTTATTTTCTATCTTCTTTATCTATCAAAAAGGTGTCGCCCTTGTATACAGTTTTCCATACTTAGGACGTACTTTGTCCTAAGTATAGGGGGGCGTACACCTCGAGTTTCTCTATTTTTCGATCCTCTCCATTGTCTCCTCTTCTTGTCTATACTTAGGGATATCTTACCCTAAGTATAGGGGGAGACAACCTGAGTACGATCTATTCATTCCCACCCTTGACCCTCCCTGCGTTGTGTACAGTCTGCTATACTTAGGGTTATATGATCCTAAGTATGGGGGGACGGTCAACTTCTCATTGGTTCATTCTTTAATTCATTTCTTTATTCCTTTATTATTTAGACTTGTCTATACTTAGTACGAGTTATGTCTTCTCTTTTCTCTCCGATCTATGAGGACATAGCTCAAGCTAAGTATAGGGGGGTCGTATATACTATGTATATACTTTAGCCATAACTCGTACTTTCGTATTTTCTTAATAATATGTCTAATCATTCATTAAAATTCATTAAAAATCTTTAATAAAAAGGTGTTCTGTTCCTCAAATTCTTTGTGTATTTACTTGTGCTATGTCCTCACAGATCGGAGAGAAAAGAGAAGACATAACTCGTACTAAGTATAGACAAGTCCAAATAATAAAGGAATAAAGAAATGAATTAAAGAATGAACCAATGAGAAGTTGACCGTCCCCCTATACTTAGGATCAGATAATCTTAAGTATAGCAGACTGTACACAACGCTGGGAGGGTCAAGGGTGGGAATGAACAGATCGTACCCGGGTTGTCTCCCCCTATACTTAGGGTAAGATATCCCTAAGTATAGATAAGAAGAGGAGACAATGGAGAGGATCGAAAAATAGAGAAACTCGGGGTGCACACCCCCCTATACTTAGGACAAAGTACATCCTAAGTATGGAAAACTGTATACAAGGGCGGCACCTTTTTAATAGATAAAGAAAATAGAAAATGAAAAGAAGAAAAGAAGAAAAGAAGAAAATAAATCAACAGATGAAAGAGAGATATGAACAGATGGATCTGTACAGCGGAAGATGGAATTGATCACCATGTATGAGATGCAGATGATGTGAGTCAAAGAACACATCTCATACCAAAATAATGGGGGCAACGTCGATGGTCGGCGGATCATGATCTAGATATAGTTTTAGGCATTGACCATTGACACGAAAGGTAGAGGAAGATGACGGTTCGGATATGTCGATGCTGCCATTGTCATGTACCTTCCTGATCACGTATGGACCTTTCCACTTGCTCTGTAGTTTTCCTGGAAATAATTTCAGCCTGGAGTCAAACAACCATACTCTCTGATCTGGCTCAAACTGTTTATGGCTGATATGGGAATTGTGCCATGTTTTCACTTTCGCTTTGTATTGTAGGCCGTTAGAAAAGGCTATATCTCTCAGTTCTTCCAGGGCTGCCAATTCTGCTCTTCTCTGTTCTCCTATGCTCTCGGGATCTAACAGTAACTCAGTGAACTGGCAAATGGCACGGCTTGACATAGACGAGTCGAAAGGGAGATGTCCCCAATGGTTTCTTGAAAGAAGTCCGATAGGCCCACAAGACTGAGTCCAAAAGCTGTGACCAATCCTTTCGATCTTGGCGGACAACTTTCTGCAAGATAGCTTTTATCTCCCGATTCGATACTTCGGTAAGACCATTAGTCTGAGGGTGATACGGTGTGGCAACCCGATGGTCAATGCTGAACTCGTCTGCAAGGGCCCTAACTTTGTCATTGATGAAATGAGACCCCCCGTCTGAAATCAAGACTCTAGGTACCCCGAACCATGAAATGATATTTTTCCTCAAGAATTTGCATACGATTTTAGCATCTGCAGCTCGGGTGGGGATGGTCTCAACCCATCGGCTGACATAATCCACAGCGAGCAAAATGTGCTCGAATCCCTGACTCTTAGGAAATGGGCCCATGAAATCAATCCCCCATGCATCAAAAACCTCACAGAAGTGAATGGGTTGCATGGGCATCATGTATCTCTATCCGCAGGTTCCCATTTTCTGACAGTCAGTACATCTCTTCACGAACTCATCAGAATCCCTGAAGAGAGTAGGCCACTATAGGCCGGATTGAAGCACCTTCTGTGCTGTCCTTTTTCCAGAATGATGTCCTCCTGCCTCAAGCTTGTGGCAGTATATGAGGACGCTGTAATGCTCTTCTTGAGGAATGCACCTCCTCCAGATGCTATCCCCTCCTTCATGATAAAGGATAAGATCCTCCCAATGGTAAGACTTGGCCTTCGCTAGAAAGGTCTCGAGTTTCTACCTGGGCCAACCTTGCGGAATTGTCTTGGAGACAAGATAGTTCACAATGTCAGCGTACCACGGGAGCGAGGTGATAGCCAAGATCGCCTAATCTGGAAATGTCTCTGTGATAGGTGCGTTGGGCTCAGATTCCTCAAGATTCTCCAATCTAGTTAGATGGTCCGCCACCACATTTTTAACTCTAGGCTTATCCTTAATCTCAATATCAAATTTCTGGAGCAGAAGGATCCATCTGGTAAGGCGTGCTTTGGCATCCTTCTTATCCATTAAATATCGGATGGTGGTGTGATCAGTGTAAATTGTCACTCTAGATCCGAGAATGTAAGATCGATACTTATCCAGAGCAAAAACTACGGCCAACACCTCTTTCTCAGTCACAGTGTAATTCCGCTGGGCGGCATCCAAAGTCCGGCTGGCGTAGTGAATGGCAAAAGGTAAACCATCCCTCCTCTGTCCAAGCACAACCCCAACGGTAAAATCTGAAGCACCCGTCATGATCTCGAATGAGAGAGACCAATCAAGTGGCTGAAGGACAGGAGCTGAAACAACCATATTTTTGAGAGTCTCAAAAGACGCCAGACACTTATCATTGACAATGAACTCGGTGTCTTTTATCAGCAAATCAGTAAGCGGTCGGGCAATACGACTGAAGTCCTGAATGAACCGTCGGTAGAAACCGACATGTCCCAGAAAGGACCGCAACTGACGCAGATTGGACGGTGGATTGAGTTTTTTGATGATATCCACCTTGGCAGTATCGACCTCCATGCCCCTGTTGGAGACGATATGACCAAGGACCATCCCTTGAGTCACCATGAAATGACTCTTCTCCCAAGATAAAACGAGATTGACCTCGATGCAGCGCTGAAGGACACGGTCTAGGCAGTCAAGACAAGCATCGAACCCGTCGCCATAGACCGAGAAGTCATCCACGAAGACCTCTAAACAGTCACCCACCATGTCCAAGAATATGGACAACATGCACCTTTGGAATGTCGCCGGAGCGTTGCATAGACCAAAGGGCATCCGTCTGAAAGCATAAGTCCCAAACGGACAGGTGAATGTCGTTGTCTCCTGGTCTTCGGGCGCAATGGCCACTTGATTATACCCGGAGTACCCGTCAAGAAAGCAGTAATGACTCTTCCCAGCTAGCCTCTTGATAATCTGATCAATGAATGGCAGCGGGAAGTGATCCTTCTTGGTGGCCTCATTCAATCGTCTGTAGTCCACACAGACCCTCCAAGAAGTGGGTACTCGGGTAGCGATCTCCTCTCCAGACTCATTGACAACTGTAGTGATACCCGTCTTCTTGGGTACCACATGTAGTGGACTAACCCATTTGGAGTCGGAGATGGGGTAGATAAAATTGGCGCTCCACCACCTTGAGATTTCTTTCATGACCACATCTCGAAGATTCGGGTTCAGCCGTCGTTGGAACTCACGCGACGGCTTAGCGTTGTCCTCAAGATAGATGTGATTGGAGCAAAGATTTGGGCCCAGCCCCTGGAGATCAGCTATACTCCAACCTATTACCTTGCGGTTTCTTTCAAGAACCTCCATCAGACGAGATTCTTGTTCTCCAGTCAAACCTGCTGAGATAATGACTGGGTGCATGTCTGGCTCACCCGCAAGGAATCTATACTTCAGCGACTGCGGAAGAGGCTTCAGTTTTGGACAACTGGGAGGTGGCTTATCTGACTTCTGATATGTCTGTGTAAACGCTACCAGGTCTGCGTGGGAGAACTCTCGCTCTGCATGAATTTCTGACGAAGGACAGCCTGCTGAATCATCAATGAACTGTACTGACTCGCACTCTTTCATGGTTGTTGGCTCAGAAGGAATCAGACAAGGCAAATAATCCTCAAAATCATCCCAATCAATGTCTGAATCCGAGGGATCAGAAGAAGATGAGCAAGAATGAAAATCATCGCACCACTCGTCCCGACACTATCACCCTCAGGTGTATCCTCATCCAGGGGTGTCCTCTCCCGGCTCTCGACTGCCATGAGCTTGAGATATAGTGATTCTGTAGGCAAAGCGAGGGTCGTTGCTACAGGATCTGTCCAGTTGGATTCATCATCAGTCATCACAAAATCACACTCCTGGTGGATGTCTAGCTCTTCCTCGGTCATCTGCACTGCTTCGCTGGACTGCTCCGAGCATTCAAGTTCTCTGGCTCTGGTTTCCTCGATCGTCTCTATTTGTATGGTTTCGCCCTCTACGCGAAAACATACCCTCCCACAATCATGATCAGTCACCGCCTTGGCTGTGGCCAAAAATAGAAGTCCAAGTATGATTAGGGCATCAGTTACCAACTCAGAGATATCCATGTCCAACACAACAAAGTCCACGAGGAATTTCAGGCCGTGAATGGTAACGACCACGTCTTTAAATAACCCCTTCGGCCTCTTAGTCGACCTATCAGCAAAGTGAAGGACTGTCCTGCTCCTAAGAAGAGGACCAAACTCGAATCGGTCGAGTAAGTCTGCCGAAAGAAGGTTGATTGAAGAGCCGCTGTCTAATAGAGTACGATCAAACTACTGCTCCTGAATCTCGCATCTGACATAGGGAGCTCCTGCGTCTGGTCTCTTGGCTGGCAGTTTGTTTTGAATGGTGCAGCAAGTGTCATGTGTGAGCATATGGATCTGATCTCTATACCTCTTCCTCCTGCGGACGGTAGTTGTCTCTTTCAAATTCTTTTTGAAGAAGGGGATATGCTCAATTGCTTCCTGTAGAGTCAGCTGAATGTGGAATATATCTATCATCTGATTGTTGAACTCTACCTACTGGTTATTTTTCGGATTTTCTTTTTTATTCCCCTTCGCTCGGCGGAGTGCCTCAGAGAAGGGGATGGTCGGGGCCTCCTCAGATGGAGGACTAGGAATAGGTCCCTGTGCCTGCGAAGGAGGAGAATCCATACAATCATCATCATTCAACACATATGGATCCGCAATGTGAACATAAACCTTTCCTTTATTCATATTTTTATTTTCCTTTTTGTTACCACAGTCCATAGATACAAAAGGTGGTAACATCACAGGGGAGTCTCAACAAAAGTAGATGTGGTGGCCTCAGTACCACCACCAACACTTGTGTTCGCGGCATCAGCACCGCGCTCTGGCTCTGCATCCAAAATGGCGGCATCAGCACCACCGTCTGCATCTGGTGTCACGACGGCCTCAGTACCGTCGTCTGGATCTCCATCATTGGTGGACTCAGCACCACCATCATCATTAGCGGCATCAGCACCGCTACTCTGCTCCTCTGGCGCTCCTGGTTCAGCTGGTGGTTGTCGCTCAGAAGAGGCACCGTCGGCTGGCATCCTACTGCTCCTAGTAGTCAAAAAATCAGCATCATACAAAGAAAGAGATATGTCACTCAAATAGTCACTAGGAGAGGTATCCTCTATAAACTCTACCTGCTCAGACTTTCTTTTCAGATTGTTCGGGTTAGGTTCAATCTGAGCGGGTATGGCGGCCTTGCCTTTGATGATTTCCCTCATCTCCTGCCGGAATTCATCCATTTCTTGCCTGAAGGATGCTCGTTGTTCGGAGAGCAAGCGGGCAAATCATCGAGAGCTGGGTTCTCAAAAACTGGGGCTTGAGAACCGGATGGGTTCCCTTGCGGGAAATGAGGCTACTGCTGTTGCTGCTGGTACGGATAGTTCTGGGTTGGCTGGGAATAAGATTGATGAGGCTGCTGACGCTGCCTCTACTGCTGTTCCTGATAGGCGGGACGAGGACCACTCTAGTACTGTGGCTGGTGGGCATATTGGGGCTGTTGCTGCTGTTGTGGCTGGCCGTTCTGCTGTCCTTGAGCGGGATTCTGCTGCTGGGATGAGGAGCCACCATTGCACAACAGAATCCGGGGTGATCACGACGTATCCCGGGCTGAGGGTACCAGTCGTACCAAATCCCATTGACTTCCATCAATGGTTCCTTCTCGAAGGAGGGTGGAGGAAGAACTGCCAGTGGCTACTCCGGCTGATACACCACCATCTGAGTGTCTGGAGATGGCGGCTGCGCTGGGTAGTACTGTAGCAGTGGAACCGGCTCTGCCTGTATATGGTTGACCTGGCGGTACGATGTAGAGGGTTGGTTAGAACTGCTACTGCTGAGGTCAGCCCGTGACCTGGGAGGTTGCTGGGAATGAGTTTGTGCCTCCTGTACGCAAAGGATTTGCGTCTTCAGGTCACTCATGGTTTTGGCAATCTGGTCAATCTTGGCCATGCCTTGCATCTGTTTCCTCTCGAGGATCTCGAGACGGTCCAGCTTCTCACTAATGATGCCCATGTCGATTGCGGCTGATTCTGCTTGGGTTGCAGCTGCCGACGATGTGTTAGGACCGGCATCGATGCGGGCGATCCTCTGGAATGATCTCGCTCCTTGCGGGGGCTTCTGCTGTGTGTAAATACGGGCTTGGGCCATCACGGTTGAGTTTTCTGCCATGCCCTCGTAAATGGACCAAACGTCGTCTTCACCTTTGGAAAAATACGATTCAACGCAAGAGGTGTTGACAAGGCTCTTCAGCTCCGGTGTCAGACCACAAAAGAAACTTTGCACTAAATTGGGCTTGGATATGTCGTGATGTGGACACCGGTCAATGAGCACTCGGAAGTGATCCCAAGCTTCATGGAATTATTCATTCGGGATCATGACGAAGTTGCTTATCATGGCTCTAGCTGTATTAGTCCGGCCGAGAGGGTAGTACTTCTTCATATATGTGGTCCGGAGATCTGCCCAAGTATCGATGAATCGCCCAAGGTGTTTGAGCCAGTATGCAGCTCTGTCAACCAAGGAGAATGGGAATGCGATCATCTTGATCGTGTCCTCGGTCATCATCCTATCATGGATCGTGCTGCATATCATCTCGAACTCTTGGAGGTGGAGGTGTGGCTCTTCGGTCGGCAACCCATGGAATTTGGGTAGAAGCTGAATGGTGTGGGGCCGAAGCTCGAAATCTCCATGGATCGACGGAAGTCTGATCCAACGATGAGTGAGGGATGCGGCTGGATTGTGCAATTCCCTCATGATAGTCTGTGGCGGTCTCTCAGCGTCGGGATCACCTCCTCCTGCATCAGGTCCTCCTCCTCTACCACCGCCATCGCCCCTAGGTCGGTTTTCTCTCATCTGTGCTATCTCTCTCATGAGATCACCCATGAAGGTACCCTGGTCACGGATTTTTCTCTGCATAGTCTCTAGGGATGCAAGAAGTGAATTGTTGATAGCTGCCTGATCAATGAAGAATTGCGGGTGATCATGGTCATCTGGATGCTCACCTCTGTCAGCCATCTCGGGATTCTCTGAAAAAGCAAAAGAGGCCATCTCAGGTGCTGTCGAATGCCCAGAACTCTGTGATGCAGTAAATTCTGAAACTATTGGACTGAGAGAGGGAGAATGAGAAGGGTGGTCGAGGGGGAACAGGGTGGAGGTAAACTCAGGCTCGGAGAGTGGACTCTCCGAGGTAGTCCTAGACGAATGAGGAGGAGTACTAGATAGCAGTGCTGACAGAATCGACGTAAGAGATCTCCGTCCCATCATCTTGATTATTGGGAAGATCAGGGTGAATGCAAAAGAAGAAGGAAGAAATGAGAAGCAAAATTGCGCACAATTGTGCTGTGTTTTTGATCTTGACCTAAATAGAACTAGCATTCAAACACAAAACAGGGGTGAGTTCACCAACTCAACACATGAAGCCGTGAAGGTTCGTCTTTTATCTTGTCAATGTTAGCTTGAATTCAGGAATTAATCTTTTCACGAGTCCTTAGAGCGTTACGCCTAAAGGAGACAGAGTACTGCCGAAAAAGTATTCCCGTACTTGTCCTCCTCCTGTGTAACCTGTAACTTGCGCTTTTTAAGGTCCTTGTAACCCTTCCTGGATCCCTACTCAGCCAAAGAATAAGAGGGAGGAAGCCGATAGGCGAAACCGATACTTCGTATCTCGCTCGCAACGGAATCACCCGTGAGCGTGCAAGATCCTACTCGGACGCAGATGGTAAGACAGACACACCCATGAAGGTGTGGCCTATGCTCGGTACTTCGAACAAGGTCCGCACTCACACAATAGTGAGTCACCAATGACGACCAAGCCCTACTCGTCTACGTACGATAGTAGCGCCAATACTTCGGAAATCCAGGCGATACACAAGGCAGCCACAAGTTGGGATTTTGGCTCTAGTCCTTACGAAGCACTCACCTCACTTGGAAGGAGACCTTCCCATGCAACCTGAATACAAGTGAGGGTGCTACTCTCCCCAATCAATGAATCCAATTACCGATTTTATTTTTGATCAAGGTTTTCTTAGCAGTCCCTTTTTTAACTTTTTTGGTGTTATCGCTTCTTTTGAGTCGATTCAAACAAGTGCCTAACGATTTTTGTATTTTCTTGATCCTACTTTGTCCAAAAACAGAGGGAGAAAAGAGTCGGAAAAGCCGATGCAAGTCGACACCAAGGTGGAAATCTCACCTTTGTGCCTAAATGATGGATGCAATGTAAGAAGACTTACAGCGAATCCCAACTCTCTCCATGTGGGATGCAAAGCAGAATTTATAAACCTAATCTACATGCTGATATGCAATGCGGAAATCTTCCTAAGGTAGGCAACTTCTAGCGTTAAGAACCACGAGTCAATCACCGATCTCCAATCCTAAGGTCCGATCTAGGCTCACCCCTCCTTCTCTCGACACATCGAGTTTAGGAGAAGCACTTGGCGGGATGAGCTCGCGGCGCGGCAGATCAAAGAGAAGTGAATTGACTGTTTAATTGAACTAAGTCTAACTACGAGCTATAGGTGCATGCAATGGTTTTTAGTGTGTTTGGACCTAATTTAATCGAACAAGCAAGGCCTACAACTAAGGGTTCAATCCACAAAAGAAATGAAAATAAAACAAAACCGGAAAATGACAATCGGAAAAACGCGATAAAAGTCGCGGTGAGCCTCCGGGTGAACAAACACCCGGAAATTAGGCCCAGTAGTCTGTGTGTCCAAGTCCCTATATTATTACAAATTAATCACTCTCTCACAAAAAGAAAATGCAAGCTATCTACTACTCTCTCTCTCCTCCTGCTCTCTCCTGCCGGCTTGGCTAAAGAACAGCCGGCTCCGCTTCCCAAGGATGCTTCGGATCCCCTAGGCAATCCGCCTCGCTCCGCGGTCCCTAGCAAGAAGACAAGAAAAGAATGGTCAGAAATCTCAACAGTATATATCAAAAATAAGAGAGATACAAAAGCAAGCAATAATGAAGACGAACAACACAATCAAACAAAGTAATGAACTACTCGATGTTGCTCCCCGGCAACGGTGCCATTTGATAAACATGAAATTCACGAGCGGTCGTATTGACTCACAAGGCGAGTCAACAGTCGGTGCGTTGACCGCTACAATTGAATCTCGTATTTAATCAACAATTAACCCACAATATAGATTAAACAATTAGAAATAAATGTGGAGTTAAAATTTATTTTTAACTCTGCACAAAAGGATGTATAGCAAGCAAGTATGCAGAGAGTCCGAACACAGGGAGCAAACAAGGTAGATCAGACAAATGTATGTGTGTGAGTGTGAAGTGTGTCTACACTATGCAAGCAAATATTTTTGTGGGTTTTTAGAATTTTTTTCTTTTAATTTTTAATTCTGTATTTTGATTTTTAATTTTTTAATTTTTATAATTTTATATTTTATATTTTTTTTCTTTTTTTTAATATTGGAAAATATAAACAAGAGTATAAAAGAGGTGCTACAATATTTATAAAAATATGCAAAAAAGGTAAAAATTCATAAATAAAATCTTTTTGGTATTTTTATAATTTTTTACTATTTTTGTGATTTTTGAGTATTTTTCAAAGTATTTTTGAGATTTTCAAACACTGAAATAAAGCAAAACAGTGAATTAGCTACTGGTTGGGGGTAAAATGGGAATTACAAATATCAAACAGCCACAAAATTTTTCCAAACTATTTTTCAAATAAAGATAATAAAAACAGGAGACTATAGAACCTGAGTTTACAATTTTTGGAGTTTTCTACAATTTTTTAGATTTTTTTGAAGTTTTTAAGTATTTTTGACTTTTTAAGGTTTTGCTTTTGCAATTTTTAGTGATTTTTGGATTGACACTAAAATATGATAAAATAGAAAGTAGGGAATTGTTTTGGAATTTTTTGAGGTATTTTAATTTTTTTGGTATCTTCTAAGCTAGACAGTAGATAAAAAGCATGTTTTTGATTTTTAATAAATGTGAAAATGCAATAAAATCAAAAACTAAAAATATGGCATTAAATTACAAGCACACAAGAGCTTAAGTTTAATTTTTGAGAATTTTTCGAGTTAAAATGAGGCTCCAAATAAATAAGACAAGTTCACAAAAATATCACAGCCTCGCAGGGGTATATATGCAAATATCCAAAAGTCCAAGGGCATACAAGCAAATATCCACAAAATTTAACACTTGATATTCAAATTTAAGGACCAATTACAAATCCTCAAACCCGCAGGGGTGTGGACGCAAAATGTCCACCAGGGCGCGTGACTTGCACACGCCTAGCAGGGACCTAAAAGTCATTTCCACAAAACCTGAGGGATTACATGCAATTTCCATAAAAGTTTAACATTTAAATCACAACTCCTGGTACTGGAACGAAATAGTAAAATGGTCGAGGGCCCCTTGCAAAATGCCCACACCTCACGTGAACAGGTCACGTGAGGTGACGTGGCAAGTGGCCTATGTGTAAATATGGAAAGCTTAAGGGGCTACTTGCAAATTTTACAAAATATTTAAGCTACAAAAAAAGTTAATGGACTAAAAGACTATTACAAAAATGGAAGGGGCGTCTCTGCAAATTACCCCTTCGAGATGGATCCGACGGCTGATGGTCTTCACTTAAACACGTGGCGCAGATCCAATGGCTGGTGACGCTTCGCATTGGACGGCGAAGATTAGATCGTTGGGAGACGATCTGACGGTGGCGAGCTTTGCACGATCCAACGGTCGGCGTGGAATCTGGGGCTTCTCCACGATCCAACTGTGCTGAGGCGGGGTCCAAGAACAACAAAGAGCGCCGGCGAGGGCGAGCTTCTCCGCCCGAGATCTCCGTCCTCCGGTGACGCTTGAGCTTCAAAATGGACGTGGAGACTCCTGGAGGTCTCCTCTTGCTGCTGGCGACGTCAGAAAGCCTCGGCGATGGCCGAGGGGCTCGCAGGAGAGTGGCGAAGCTACAGAGCCCCGTTAGCTCCGGCGAGGCTCCAAAATTGCCTCCAGGATTGAATGAGCGTGCTTTAACCTGCAAAAAGGATTAGGAGGTCCAGGGAAAAATTCCCGGACCTTAGGGAGGCGGAATCGATGCGAAAAGCGACGCGACGGTGATTGGCCGGAGGTGCGCTCCGGCCAAGATAGGGATTTGGGCGATTCAAGCGATGGTTTCCTAAATTTCTAATGGGCTTTTATTCCTACGACTAAGGAGAAGCTAATGCATACAAAATAAAGGGGTGAAGTGGCTTCCTCGACGGTGTGCACCGGAGGGAAGAGTACCTCAACCACCGGTGTTGCGGGAGGTGGTGGAGGCGCCTCCGACCTCGTACGCCTTGGCTGATGAGCTCGCGGTGGAGCTGTCACCTCCAGGAAGCTTCAGAGCACAAGAGAGGCGGAGAGGGGTGGACCGAAGGGACTCAAATTCGAAAGGAAAGAGGAGGGCGCCATATATTTGGTTTGACCCCATGACCAAGGTGCTCCAAAGATCGAGCCAGATCTGGTGAATCGATGGCTCTGTCTCCCAAAAAACGCAAGCGCGTGATAGACCAAGAATCGAGAGACAAAAGTCATGAAGGACTCGATCTCAAAAAGTACAAGATGGAGGCTAGAAAAATCGACAAAATGGGGGTAAAACCAAGGTCTGACAGCAGCTACAGGACCTAGGGCAGACAGTTGACTGAGGTCAACTGTGATTGCCCCCTGGTTGGTCCACGTGGACCAACCAGGAAAAAGGTCCTGAAAAAGATTTATAAATTCAATAAAAAATCGAAAATGATTTTATTAAATTATGGTTATAAAATGAAAAATATTTATTTTTTTATGTAGTATTTTATTCTGATTTTTAATTATTTTTATAGAATATATTTTTATAAGTTACCTATTATGCCCTTTATAGGTATATTACATATGTATTTTAGTATTTTATTTTTATTTTGGTATTTTTATTTTATTATTTTTATTTATTATTTTGTAAATTTATATAATACTTTTATACACTTAGAAATATTTTTATTTTATTTTTCTGATATGTTTTGTATATTTAATAAAATATAAGTAAGTATTGTATAGGTATATATATAGGTATAATACCTATGTAGTTTATATACAAGTATTTTTATTTTGAGTTTTCTTTGCATTTTTATTCTAATTTTAATGTAAATAATTATTATAAGTAATAAATACAAGATTATAAAAATACAAAAATAATGAATAAATAATAAATTGAATATTTTAATATGTATAAGTATACAATAGGGGTCCAAATTCAACTTTGAAACCGTAGCTCCGTCAAATGCGAAACCACTGCCATTAAATAGCCTATTTCATTCTATATACAATTAAAGGTGAGTTTGATGCATTTGGAGTTTTCATTTGCGAGATACAGGTCTGGGAAGTTGGGATTCTGGATTTTAATTCAGACCATAACTTTTTATCTGTGTATTATTTTTGAGTGAAATCAAATTTGTATTTTTCTATATAAAATTACCTACAACTTTCATGTACAAAGTTTCTTCATTTGATGTATAAAAGGTGGAACCAAAAATAGGTCCCAAAATGAATAAATAATCAATGAAATACAAGGGTATTTTTGCTGTATTTTGGCCCTTATCTCCCCCTACTTTATTCGTTGTCAACCTATTCATCAAGATGCTTAGGTCTTGGGGTTTCGGGTCATAAAATATTTATAATATTTTATTCTTTTTCTTTTCTTTTATTTATTCTATAATTTTGGCTTTAATTACAGTATTTTATACACTATTTACATGCACATGCATGAATGCTAAGATGTTATATTTAAGGCTATTTACAGGAATTTGCTAGGGTTTTTGGTGCCAAAATGATAGAATAAAGATGATGAAATGCGGATTCATCACGGGGCTTTTTGCGAGGAACCCCTCAGGAGATTTTGTATTTCATTTCAGTACCCTAATGTTTGAATTAGTGTTAAAATTTTGGAGAAATTGCATGAAAGCCCCCATGTGTTTTGAAAATTGCGGTCAGGTCCTTCCTAGGCGCGTGCAGGTCACGCGCCCTGGTGGCCTTTTTAGACTGATACCCCTGTGGGTTTTATAATTTGTATTTGGTCCTTAAAATAAAATATTCAGTGTTAAGTTTTGTGGAAAATTGCATGTATGCCCCTGGATGTTTTGATAATTGCACTTATACCCCTACCAGGGTGAATTATTTTTGTGTGCTTGTTTGATTTATTTGGAGCATCATTTTAATTCGAAAAAATCTCAAAAATTAAATGTAAGCTCCTGTTAACTTGCCCTTGCATGCCATATTTTTAGATTTTATTTCTGTCCCATTTTTTTATTAAAAATAAAAAACTCCCCATTTCAGTACTATTTAGCTTAGAAAATACCAAAAAAATATTAAAATACCTTAAAAAATTCCAAAAAAATTCCGTACTGTCTATTTTAACCTATCTTAGTGTCATTCCAAAAATCACTAAAAATTTCAAAAGAAAAACCCTAAAAAAAAGAAAATACTTAAAAACTTCAAAAAATTCTAAAAAATTGTAGAAAACTCCAAAAATTACAAACTCAAGTTCTGTAGTTTCCTCTTTCTATTATCTTTATTTTAAAATTAGTTTAGAAAATTTTAATGGCTAATTACTATTTTTCATTCATAGTTTTATCCCCAACCAGTAGCTAATTCCCTATTTTCATTTATTTTGCTATTTAAAAATACCAAAAACATTCTGAAAAATACCCAAAAATCACAAAAATAGTAAAAATTTATAAAAAAGACCAAAAATATTTGATTTTTGAATTTTTGACTATTTTTGCATATTTTTATAAATATTGTAGCCCTCTTTTATTACCTTGTTCATATATTTCAATATTAAAAAAAAAGAAAAAAATTATTAATTATTAAATATAAAAAAATCAGAAAATTAAAAATCAAAATACAAAATTAAAAATTAATTAAAAAAATTAAAAACCCACAAAAATATTTGCTTACATAGTGTAGACATCACTTTACTTTCACTCACACACACACTTGTGCATCTACCCCGTTTGCTCCCTGTGTTCGAACTCTCTGCATACTTGTCCTATACACCTTGTTTGTAGAGTTAAAAATAAATTTTAACTTCACATTGCTTGTCATTGCTTGATCTATAGTGTGGGTTAATTGTTGATTAAATTCAGAGTTTGACTAGTCAACACTTCGACTGTGTTCCCGCCTTGTGTGGAATACAAGACCGCTCGATTTCTGGTTTATCAACCATCCGATTCTTCTAGGGCTTGATCCCAGCCATCCATTCAGATGAAGGGTTGCTCGAGATCCAGCACCGTCAGATCAGCCAGGTGGCCACCCCTCAGCCGTCCGTGTTAATAAAGGGTAAATTACCCTTAGGCCCTTCTTTCTTCTGCTTTTATTAATTAGTCCTATAAATACTAGACATATTTGTTTTTATTTTGGTTAAATTACACTCTGGACCTAGATGTTTATCGTATTTGCATATCAGTCCTTATATATGTGGCCCACGTGCATCGACACGTGAGGGTTTTGTTAAATTGCATTTCATCTGTTCTTTCTATGTGTTATGTTTTGAATGATTTAAAATGAGAATGACACATATACCCCTCCAAGTGCCTGTCACGTGTGCCGTGCGTGATTTTGTGGGATTTTTGCGCTTTTGGCCCTGAACTTTCTCCGCGTGTTACTGATTGGCCCCCGGGCATGTTTTTTTGACATATAGGTCCCTATGCACTATGTGCCTATTTTTGATTTAAATAAAATATCAAACTTAACCTAAATTGTGTGAAATTTGGAAATGTGGCTCTTGCCAATGTGTTAAAATTTCTCTAATTTTTGGGTACAATTTTGAGGCATTTTTCAATTTTTAAAATTCAAAAATAGCCATTTTTGTGTTTGTCTGGATTATAAATTCGTAAAAAATATAAAAACTCTTTTAAAAAATTCTAAAAAATTAGTATTGTTTGTTTTTGTGTGTTTTAATTTCTATGCAAGTTTGGCTATTTTTGGACATGTAAAAACCTTAAAAACTAAAAAACACTTAAAAACTCATAAAAATTCTAAAAAATTGTAGAAAATACAAAAACAAATCATAAAGTCTTTTGCTGAATTTTCTTTGTAATTTGTAGTTTTCATAAAAATTACCTCCAGGCTATTACAAGGCCATTTGATATTTTTCTTGGCCCTTTCGAGCCTGAATGGACAGTTTGCTTTTGTTTCTGCCTTCTTTTATTTTTAGAAAATTACATAAAAATCATAAAAATCTCAAAAATTTATCAAAAACAATAAAAAACCTATAAAATAAAAAAATATTTTTGTTTGAATTTTTGGAGCTTTTTAGAGTGATTAAATAATTTGATAAATGTGATTGTTTTTGCCTTTTTATTATTTCCCTTCATTATAAAAATTCCAAAAAATTATAAAAATATTTAAAAACCACCAAAAATATTTATTTTTATTTTCTTTTCTTTTTAGACTACTTCGTAGGTCGCGAGGCCAACTCGTGCTCCCTAAGTCCGACCCTGAGTGCTACACCAGGCTAATCTCATAGCCAGGGCCACTATTTTTCTTTTTATTGTTTTATCGTGTTGATTGGTGGTCTGCTCTTTATTTTTCTTGATTGACTGATCTATCTCCGAGATCTGGGTCGCAACGACCCTAGATCTATTATATTCACTTGAGTCTTGGTGATAATTTTGGTCTCATCAGAATGGCGCCGTTGCCGGGGAGCATGGCTTAGTAGTCCATTTTCTTTTTCTTTGATTTTTGCTTTCTTTTGTTTTTCGCGACTTTTTCCGCGGCTTTCTTTTCAGTTTTCTGTGGCTTTTGTTTTTCATTTGTTTTTATTTTATTTTATTTTATTTTTGTTTTTATTGTTTTTATTTTTATATATATAGCCTGTTTTCTTTTATCTGTCTTATTTTATTTTTCTTTGGCTTGACACACTTTGCTGTTTACTTGCGAGGGCCCGAGGATCGAGGCAGCTCCTCTCGAGGAGCCAACGCAACCGCGGGAGTCGGAGGTGGCTTCCTTCTTTACGAAGCCGCAGGAAAGCACGAGGAGGCAGCATAGTGCGTGAGTAGAATAGTTGTAGCTTAGATTTATTTTCAACACCCATTTGAACTATTGTAATAATACAGGGACAGGACACTCAGACTTGGACTTTTTGAGACTCTCGGGGTCTGTTTCGTCGAGCACCGGTGTGCTCCGGGGACCCCTCGGTTTTTCGCGGCTTTTGACGCGGTTTTTATCATCTATTTCCTGCCTTACTGATTCTCGCAGATTTCAGCCTTAGCCTAGGAATTTTGCTTGATTGCGTCGTAACTAGTAGGGTCCACACACCTAATAAATCTACCTGTACCTATAGATTGATTAATTGGACCAAAATAAAATATTAATAAAAGACTATTTGGTCACCTGAGGGGTCACGTGCCGCTAGAGGTCGTATACAGCGCTGACAGGACCCGTTGTGGTGGGCACCGATCGACATCCGAGACCGACACTGACCCCTCTTGATTGACCACTTAGCCATTGTTTTTTCGAGTAGAACTGATGGTTAGGGCTCGGATTTCCGCTTGCATCATTTAGGTAGTTTTCTTTCTGTCTTTCAATTCTATGTGGATCATATTGCATGTAGACTTCTGGAGTCAGGTACGCATTTCTTACTCTACATGCATCATTGATTTCTCGCGCATCGGTTTTTTCGACTTCTCCCCCCGTTTTTGGACTTAAATAACCAGGAGAATCGAAAAATTCGTTAGGTGATTGTTTTTATTTGAAAAACACCTAAAAATCAAAACCATAAAATTGGGACTGTTAACCATATCTGACCCTAAAAGGCACTCATCAGAAAAATTTATCTTGGGGAGAGCAACCCCCTCCTTGTCTGGTTTGCATGTGCGAGAGAGTGACCCGTACCCTAGGATAGAGCCACATTTGGACCTCCTTCAGACTACTGCTTCTGGGCTAGTCGTTCTCCAGTGAGGATCGCTCCGTTCTCCGATAAAGCGGGCCACGATATCCTTAACAGAGCGAGCAGATCGGGTAGCCGGTAAACGGTCAGTGACTTGTACTGGTTGGGAAAGATCTAGTTCGAGATCGGGCCAGTCTCCTGGGGGAATCGGATTCCCAACAGGTCACGTAATCGCTCTGCTATCTTGACTTAATCACCTAATAAAAACTGAAAAGATAATTGACCGAACTCTTACGATCTTCATCTCGTGTTGAGTAGGTGAATCAGGGGTTTGTTTGCTGATCATATTTGTTTCCAGATCCCATCCGCCCGACTCGTCAGATCAAGATGATGGGTAGGAGGTCCCTTAGGCAGCCTCTGGTTGCACTGCTTCCCAGCACTCCAGCCCGTTCATCTAGGTTGGTTCGCGAGAGCCGAGGCCCGCTCTCCGAACCCGAGTTCGACTCCACCCTGTTCCCCCTCGACCACCCTTCTTCTGTTTCTGAGATGCCAGTGCCAGATGAGAGACCGCATACTGATTTATTGGCGCCTGAGTTTGGGTCTTTTGCCTTTGCAGAGACCATGGCCGGCAACAGTGACGACCGTACCGGAGGTCCCCGAGCCGAGCAGACCTTCATCATGGACCATGGTACGATCAACTCCAACCTGATCGCCTCCCTAGAGACAGTTCAGCAGCAGTTGAGGGATCAGGGTGCATTCATGATAGAGATGAGGTGTGAGATGGAGCAGATGAGAGCAGACCGCGATCAGCGCGGGCCAGGAGACGGGCTGAGGAGACCCGACGATGCAGCCGCAGCTGCAGCCGCAGCCGCCGCAGCAGCGGCAGCACCAGACCAGCCAAGACCGATGCGGGAGTTGCACAACCCCGGATCGACTTTGACGCACCGTTGGGTGGTTTTACCAGCTATCGTGGGGGACTTCAAGTTCCCCTCGAACACTTTGCAGCTCCTCCCCCGATTCCATGGGCTCGCCACTGAGGAGCCCCATCTCTACCTTCAGGAGTTTCTGATGATCTGCAGCACAGTCCACGACAGACAGGTGGACGAGGATATCATCCGTATGATTGCCTTCCCCTTCTCACTGGCCGATAGAGCATCCACCTGGCTGAAGCACTTGGGGAAGTTCGTGTACACCTGGGAGCAGCTCCACACCGAGTACTTGAACAAGTACTACCCACTCGGGCGGAAGAACGCAGCTAGAGCCCTGATCAGCAACTTCTCCATGCTCCCCAATGAGCAATTTCACGAGGCATGGGAGAGGTTTTGTGAGCTGACCGACAGATACCCGCACCATGAGATTTCCAAGCCGAACCTTGTTCAGAACTTCTTCTGCGGGCTGACACCAGAGCTACAGGGCCTGGTGAATGCTTCATGTGGCGGGTCCTACTTCGCCAAGGACGAGGATCAGGTCTGGGATATCTACGAGGAGATGGCCGAGAACTACACCGTGATGTCCCAGACCCGACTCTACACATAGGGACGCCCCCAGCCACAGACCGTGCAGTACTAGAGGATCGCACGGGTCGACGCCGGTCCATCCACTTCATCAACGACAACAGCACAGGCCGAGTCCACAGCCGCCGACATGGGCATTATCAGCGAGAAGCTGGATTGGATGGAGATTATAGAGAAGAACCAGTGCTAGGGTATCACGCAGATGGAGCAGATGGCACAGACACTGAGCGATTTGAAGACACAGCTCATGTGTCTCCAGGAGGCATAGACGGCTTCTCAGCCCCGTCTTCAGTCGCAAGGAGATCCGAGCAGCAGCGGCAGTTTGTCCCAGCGCTCCCAGCAACCTAGACAGGTTCACCTTGTACAGGCGGAGCCGTACCAATAGCCGCAACCACACTACCAGTCGCCACCATCTCCAGACATGCAGATGGTGGTCTACCAGTTGGATCAGCCTCTGGCAGTACTCCCGCCACCCCCTTATGAGTTAGAGTCGTTGATGGATGTCAATGGGATTTGGTACGACCGATCCCGGCCCGTTATCCGACGAAACCATCTTGGATTCCGTTGGTCGGCCGGAGGTGCCAGTTCCCAGTAGCAGCCTTCAGGTCAGGGTGGCTAGTACGACCATCAGCGAGATCACCAATAGCAGCAGCCCCCAGTGTACCAGCCGCAGTAGCAGCAGCCATCCCAGTATGGTCCTCATCCCTATCAGCAGGGACATTCGTGGAGGCGTGATCAGCCTCAACAGCAGCAGTATCATCCCCAGTCATGCCCCTCTCACCCGCAGCACCAGCCACAGCAACAGCCTCACTACCAGCGAGGCCACCCGTCAGGTTCTCATGGGCCATCCTATGAGAACCCCGCCTTAGACGACATAGCCTGCCTCTTGACCGATCAACAGGCTACTTTCAGACGGGAGATGGATGAGTTCTGCCAGGAGATGCGGGAGATCGTGAGAGGGAAGGCCGCCATACCTGCCCAGATTGAGCCCAATCCGAACAACCTCAAGAGGAAGTCTGAGCAGGTAGATTTCGCAGAGTATGCTACTATGAGTGATTCATTTGGTGATATGTCTGCCTATCTTTTTGATACTGACTTTGTCAAACTTAGAAGCGGTAAGATGCCAGCAGGCGGTGCCTCGTCTGAGAGACGACCCCAGGCCACTTCCAGAGCACCAGACGAGGAGGAGGAGCGCGGTACTGATGCCGCGAGAGATGATGACGGTGGTGTTGTTGCCACCATGGATGCTGATCCCACCGACGGTACTGATGTCGTCACTTCATCAGATGGAGGAGGTGGTACTGATGCCACTGTTGTTGTCGAGCCAGAGCGCGGTGCTGATGCCGTGAGTCGACATGCCGAGGGTGGTGCTGATGCCACCGTTTTTACTTCTGAGAGTCCTGTAGTCTTTCCTTCTGTTCTTGTATCTTAGGACACTTCTGGCAATAAAGGAAACGATTTATTTTCTTCTGATCCTCTTGTGGTGCTTGATGTATGTGTGGATTCTACCGTTGAGCAGTGTAGACCCTCTCCCAGTCCTTCATCTGAGAAGGACCCTGTGATCCCCTTCCCTAGAGCACTCCACACGGGAAAGGGGAAGAAAATAGAAAATCCAAAAAAGAAGCAGCAAGAAGAGTTCAGCCAGCAGATGATCGACTGATTCCACATTCAGCTGACTTTTCAGGAGGCTTTGTAGCACATCCCTCTACTCCAAAGATCACTCAGAGACAGGACCATAGTTAGTAGGAAGAGGAGGAACCACCAGTCTGAGATCCATGTGTTGACTAGGGCCACATGTTTCGCGATCCAGAACCGTCTGCCGGCCGAGAGGCCAGATTCAAGAGCCCCATATGTCAGATGCCATATCAGAGAGTAGAGGTTCGACCGCACTCTATTAGACAACGGTTCATCGATCAACCTACTTCCGGCAGCCCTTCTCGACCGCTTTGAGTTGGGTACTCTAGAGCAGGACAATCCTTCAGTTTGTTGATCGATCTGTCAAGAGGCCGAAGGGGTTGCTGAGGGACGTTGTCATCACGATTCATGGCCTGCAATTCGCTGTGGACTTCGTTGTGTTGGACATGGAGATCCCTGAGTCAGTGACCGATACCCCCATCATTCTAGGTCGCCCGTTCTTGGACACAGCCAAGGCAGTGATCGACCATGATAGAGGGAAGGTATACTTTCGCATCGAGGATGAGAGTGTACAAATAGAGACGGTCGAGGATATCAGAGTCAGAGATTCAACATGCTCAGAGCCGACCACTGATTCAGAGCAGATGACAGATGCAGGGCTAGACATCCACCGGGACTGTGACTTGTGATCACAGATGACGAGGCAGTTTGGGCAGACCCAGATGCACATGCCATCCTCTCACCTTCAGAGTCCGCTGATGCAGAGACGTCAGCAGAGGAGAGCTTGGAGAGCACATTCCTGGTCCAGGATACCTTTCAGTCGGCAGAGCCGGTTCTTAACCGTGAGACAGAGTTATTTCGTGATGATGATACAGATCCCTCAAAGTCAGATGTTGATTGGGCAGAGTTTGATGATCTCATACCATGTTTGACTTCCACTGAGCCTGCAGTTAGGGAGGAGGTAGATACCATGCAGAGCAGAGGCAATCCAGCAGAGCAGCCTTCTCCAGATTCTGATGGTGAGCGAGAGTTTTAGTTCTTCCATGAATATTTGGCAGCATTCACTCAGAGCTTTCAGAGGCCAGATCCACCAGCACCCAGTTGTCCAGAGCTGAAGCCACTTCCCGCGTCGCTGAAGTATAGGTTCCTTGCGGGTGAGCATGAGATGTACCCAGTCATTATCTCCGCCGATTTGACTGTAGAGCAGGAATCCCGTCTGATGGGGATTCTTGAAAAGAACCGCAAGACGATAGGATGGAGCGTAGCCGATCTCCAGGGGATAAGTCCGGCCCTGTGCTCCCACCATATCTATCTCGAGGAGGAGGCGAAGCCGTCGCATGAGTTCCAGCGGCGGCTGAACCCGAATCTGAGAGAGGTTGTCATGAAGGAGATTTCGAAATGGTGGAGCGTCGATTTTATCTACCCCATCTCCGACTCCAAGTGGGTCAGTCCGTTGCATGTGGTGCCCAAGAAGACAAGCATCACTACAGTTGTCAGCGAGTCTGGAGAGGAGATCGCTACCTGGGTACCCACTTCTTGGCGGGTCTGCGTAGATTACATACGACTCAACCCGGCCACCAAGAAGGATCATTTCCCCCTATCCTTTATAGATCAGATCATTGAGAGACTGGCAGGGAAGAGCCATTACTGCTTCTTGGATGGGTACTCCGGCTATAACCAGGTGGCCATCGCGCCCGTGGACCAGGACAAGACTACCTTCACCTGTCCCTTCGGCACATACGCCTTCAGACGCATGCCATTTGGGCTATGCAACGCCCCTGCGACATTTCAGAGGTGCATGCTGTCTGTCTTTTCGGACATGGTGGGGGAGTCTTGGAGGTCTTCATGGATGATTTCTCCATCTACGGTGACGGATTCGACTCCTGTCTTGACTGCCTAGATCGAGTCCTTCAGCGATGCATTGAGATTCACCTTGTGTTGTCTTGGGAGAAGAGTCACTTCATGGTGACTCAAGAGACGGTGCTTGGCCATATCATCTCCAACAGGGGCATGGAGGTTGATCCAACCAAGGTAGATGTCATTAGAAAACTCGCACCACCGTCCAACTTGGGTTAGTTACGGTCTTTTCTGGGGCACATCGGTTTCTACCAGCGCTTCATTCATGATTTCAGTAGGATTTACCGACCGTTGACTGATCTGCTGACGAAAGACACCGAGTTCCTTGTCGATGACAAGTGTCTTTCGTCATTCGAGAATCTCAATAGATGTGTTGTAGAGGCTCCTGTTCTCCAGCTACCTGATTTGTCTCTCCTATTCGAGATCATGACGGATGCCTCCGATTTTGCCGTGGGGGCCGTGCTGGGACAGAGGAGGGATGGAGTCCCATTTGCCATTCACTACGCTAGCCGTACATTGGATGCCGCGTAGTGGAACTATACAGTCACTGAGAAGGAGATGCTAACCATAGTTTTTGCCCTAGATAAGTTCAAATCTTACATCATTGGATCTAGAGTGACCATTTACACTGACCATACCGCCACCAGGTACCTCATGGCAAAGAAGGATGCCAAGGCCAGATTGACTAGATGGATCCTTCTACTCGAGAAGTTCGACATAGAGATTAAGGATAAACCTGGAGTCAAGAATGTGGTGGCGGATCATCTCTCCCGATTAGAGCATCTTGAGGATTCTGAGCAGACTAAGCCTATTTGTGAGACCTTCCCAGATGAGGTGATCCTTGCTATCGTCTCTCTCATGTGGTATGCCGATAATGTGAACTTTCTTGTTGCTAAGAAAGTTCTACAAGATTGGCCCAGGCAGCGACTTGGGACCTTCCTCGCAAAGGCCAAGTTCTACCACTGGGAGGATCCCGTCCTTTACCATGAAGGAGGGGATAGCGTCCGGCATAGGTGCATTCCTCAGGAGGAGCACCATAGCGTCCTCACTTACTGCCACAAGCTTGAGGCAGGAGGACATCACTCTGGGAGGAGAACGGTACAGAAAGTGCTCCAATCCGGCCTATGGTGGCCTACTCTCTTCAAGGACTCTGATGAGTTCGTGAAGAGTTGTACTGACTGTCAGAGGATGGGCACTTGTGGACAGCGTGATATGATACCGATGCAGCCCATTCACTTCTGTGAGATTTTTGATGTATGGGGCATCGATTTCATGGGTCCATTCCCTAAGAGTCAGGGATTCGAGTACATTCTGCTGGCCGTAGATTATGTTAGTCGTTGGGTTGAGTCCATCCCCGTCCGAACCGCAGATGCTAGGACTGTTTGCAGATTTTTGAGGAAGCATATCATTTGACGGTTCGGGGTACCTCGAGTGTTGATATCTGATGGGGGGTCTCATTTCGTCAACGACAAGGTAAAGGCCCTTGCTAGCGAGTTCGGCATAGACCATCGAGTTGCCACTCCATACCACCCTCTGACGAATGGTCTTGCCGAAGTGTCGAACAGGGAGATCAAGACTATATTGCAGAAAGTCGTCTGCCCTGACCGAAAGGATTGGTCACAGCTTTTGGACTCGGTCTTGTGGGCATATAGGACGTCTTTCAAGACACCTTTGGGCACATCTCCCTTTTGCCTCGTTTATGGCAAGCCATGCCATTTACCTGTTGAGTTGAGACATAGGTCACTTTGGGCTGTCACTGATATACTTTTGGATCCAAATAGTGTAGGAGATCAGAGGAGGGCAGAGTTAGCAGCCTTGGAGGAGCTTCGTGATACCGCCTTCTTAAACAGCCTATAGTACAAGGAGAGAGTGAAGGAGTGGCATGATTCTCATATCAGCCAC
The DNA here is from genome assembly GCA_037367405.1 of Ottelia alismoides. Lineage (NCBI taxonomy): Eukaryota > Viridiplantae > Streptophyta > Magnoliopsida > Alismatales > Hydrocharitaceae > Ottelia > Ottelia alismoides. The sequence continues at coordinate 1,217,160 of JAZKJV010000414.1, forward strand.
AAGCATTTTGAGACAGGACAGAGAGTATGGTTGTTTGATGCTAGGCTTCGTCTATTTCCAGGGAAGCTACAGAGCAAATGGAAGGGACTGTATTTGGTGAGAAAGGTACATGACAATGGGAGTATTGCCATATCTGAGTTGTCTTCTGAGAGTACCTTTCGAGTGAACGGCCAGCGGCTCAAGCCATATCTAGATCATGAGGCACGGGTCGTTGATGTTGCCCCTATTCACTTTGCGTGAGATGTGGTCTCTTGACTCACATCTATTGCATCTCACGCCTGATTATCATTGTTCGTCTGACTTGTATAGATCCAGTTGTCCATATCACTCTATTCTTTAATCCCACATCCCTTTTCTCATCTTACGATTATGTTATACTTAGGGTGTACTTTACCCTAAGTATAGGGGGGATGTAGGACTCTCGGGTATTCTTTTAATTCATTTTTACCCATGTTTTTGCTGCCTATACTTAGGGATATTTTACCCTAAGTATAGGGGGGGTAGACCCTGTACATTCTTCACTCGGTCTTCCCTTTGTGTACAGCCTGCTATACTTAGGATTATTTGATCCTAAGTATAGGGGGAAAGGCCGAGACCCTCTTGATTTCTATTCTTTCATTCGTATTTGTATATAGCCTTCCTTTTCACTTCCCTATACTAAGCACGAGTTATGTCTTCTTCATCGCTCTTGACTTTGAGGACATCGTTCGAGCTAAGTATAGGGGGTGTATATATATTTCATATATACTTTAGCCATAACACGTACTTTGTGTGTGTGTAAATAAATAAAAATGGCTAAAAACCCTAAAATCCATAAAAATTAAAAAATTTTCCTGTAAATACACATTCTTTTATTGCACATACATAGCTATTGTACAAATTATCTTGTAAAAATGTTTGTAAAAACTTTTTGTGTAAATAGTGTGTAAATATTTTCTTATCAAAATTATGTATATAGTACAAAATTTTTCCAAAATGTTTTGAAAATCAAAAGTTTGCAAAATCCTTGTGTAAATTTGTGTAAATATTTTGCAAAATTTGCATTCATGCATACATCCATGGTTTCAAAACATTTTTCAAAAATTTGCATGTGTGTAAACATTACGTAAATAGCATCTTTGTATATATTTGTATAGTTTTTCCTAGATTATAGTTGACATTTAAACTAGCCTGGAATAAAATTGGGAAAGGGAGCTTGATTAAGATCTTAATCCACCTAATCAAAAGAGGAACCTTATATGGCTTAGGGTTAAGGCTTTTCAGGTCCATGGTGACTTAATTCTTTGAGTCCACTAGGCTATGATCACATGTGATCTCAATGAGCCGATGTAGAGCACTTAACAACACACACATGACTCATATAGACAATGGCTTGACTTGGACCCGCACTTTACACCGAGCTCTCTACGGATGAGGTGGTGAGAAGGCAGTCTTCCTTGACTTGGGGTAGCATATGAGGGTAGTACTTCTAGGCGGAACCTCTCTTCTTCTTTTAGTGAAGGAAGTGCGTCTCAACTTAGTCTGGTTGCCGTGAGGTTTAACGACAAGAGTTGTGGGTTGCAATAATGCTTCAAAAGAGGGATAGTCTACTGGCTCAAGAGGAAAAACTCCTTATGTACATATGCTGAACATTGTAAATATGTTGTATAGATGTACTTGAAAAAAAATGCAAAAAGAAAATAACTCCAAAAAAGTGGTGGGTCTGATAGAAAATGATAATCCCACCAGAGTATGTATATAGTGCAATAAGCAAAGCTTGAGACTCATGTTCCATCTTATGTAGCTTGCAGCAGGGAGACTTAGCTACACTGGTTGAGCTCCCAAGGATACATGGCTACACTGGCCATGGTCCATTCTCTTCTTCCCCTCTTCTTGAGCCGGTTGAACTTGAACTTAGAAGGGAATACCCCGCTCCTCGAGGAAAGAGTGGCCAGATTAGGGTCATAGAGTTACCTTGTTGGGGAGGGTTGTCAAGTTGCTACTTCTGAGGTGGAGAGCTACACCTCACATACATTGTACAAGGAAAGATTCATAGTCTTCAGGGTTTGTGTATGTAGATTTGTTCTGATCTGGATTGTTGAGGAGTATTGACTATAGATTAGTGGATCTTAGAGGCTGTTGAGTTTTAAACCTAAGTCTAAATAAGGTTCTGACACACTGATAATCCAAAGATCTGATCGAGCTCCATATTTCAATTTAATGAAGGCAAGTTTAATACTCAGCATTAATCCATGCATTTTCTCCTCTTTTTCTTTTCCTTTCTCTTCTTCACTTCTTTTTCAAATAAGTGTTTGCTAAGGGACTAGCAAAGTTAAGTATAGGGTGCTTATGAATACCCATTCATCACTCTTTATTCTTTTATTTTAGCTACAAAACCTATGCAAAACACATGTATATTCATGTAAATAGCAATAATTGTCAAATAGCATGCATTGTGTAAATATGCATATTTAGCATGTTTTTGTGCATAAATAAAAGAATAAAGAGATAAAAGAAAAAGAGAGAGATAATTAGAATAAATATTGAGTGACCTAATCACAAGGGAGGGCTCAGTATGGCCTGACCGCAAAAGAACCCAAGTAGAGAGATAGGGAAGCTCATGTGTTTGTATATATATATGTAAATAAATAAAATTATTTTCCTCTTAATAAAATAAAAATGCATTTTTGTGAATATGTATATATTTGTAAATATAAAATTAAAATAAAAATGGAAAAACAAAAATAAAAATAAATTCCTTCATCCTTGTACACAGACCTTGTGTATAAAAACCACATATCTATTTATTTATCCTTATAAATAAATAATTAAAATCCCATAAAAATATGTACATATTCCACATTTTATGGTGTAAATAAATAAAATAAAAATTAGAAAAAATAAAAATAAAATAAAACGAAATAAAATAAAAACCAAAGTCCACCTTGTATATATACCATGTATGTATATAAATAAAAGTATTTATTTCACCCTTGTAAATGAACAATAAAAATAAAATAAAAATACCCCATTATTCCAAATTTTATTCTATAAATAAATAAAATATAAAATTGGAATAAAATGTATAAAAATAAAAAATTAAAAATCAAAAATAAAAAAATACATATTGTATATACCTATATATAATAATACTATATTGTAAATACATTTTTTTATTTCAAAAAAATAAATAAATATCACTAAGAAATTATTTAAAAATAAATAAACATTTTTCATGTTTTAACTTTTTCGAAATCGGTCATTTATTATTTTTTATTTAATTTCCAAGTAATTATTGAATGATGGATTCCTGTTGGTCCACGGGGGATCGTTGACCCCCAGTCAACTCTCCCCCGCGGACCCTCTTCTCGTGGATCTGGGCATCCGACCCGATTTCTCAACTTTTTCCTCGCTCGATCCGACCACCAAATACCCAAACCCCGGGCTCCATTTGATCCTCCTTCATCCGAGACCCTCACCCGGGGTTGAGCCTAGGGATCCGTGCTTCATGCGTCCATGCCCGATTCAATCTAGCCGGACCCTTCACCATATTTAACCAAACCTCCGGCCGCAATTTCACACCATCTTTGGTGCTACTCCTTCGTCCCAGGACCTCCATCCCCTTCCTCTGAGTGACAGCTGTGCGAGGGTGGTGTCGAAGAGAGGAGAGGACGTCTGCACCACTGATCCGGCGACATCTGACAATCGTGCACTGCCGCAAGGAGTGCTCAGCCTCGGAACTCGACGCTTCCTCGTGGCCAGGACCCCCAGAGCTCTGCGAGCTCACCCACAGTCGACTACACTCATCAGGTAGACCCGATTCTTCCTATCTTTCTTTAATTTCCGATTACCCCCAAATCGATCCTCCGCCATCTCCGATCAATTCCACCAGCACCACTCATCGATTCGATCATCGGACGACACCCACATCTTCGCGAGACCCATCGTCACGTTCTGCACCCACTCACTCCCCCTGACTCGTCCCGGAGCAGGACCTCCACCCTTCTCCGATGTCTCCTCACCGGAGGGTGTCGCCCCGACACATTTACTCGCCCATTTCACCCTTACCTTGGTCGAGGCAATTTGCCCTCGACCAAGGAGCTGTTCTGTGCACTTTGCAGGTTGAAGGAGGTCCATCTGAGGGCCCGAACATCCAGGCACACCAGCTCCAGTCCTCTGCCGTCGCCAGACCACTCCGGTGGTCGTCGGCCTCATCGGAGGAGTCCACCATCTACGGTGGGCCGTGGTGATTCTGTTCCACATCTTTGCAGCCCCCGAGGAGGTCCACCGCACTCGTGGTGCTCCAGTGAAGTTCGCTAGAGCCTTGTTTTTCCAGGATCCTCCTCCGTCGTTGGATCAGCCCTTCGCTCCAGACGTTATCCCAGTCGTTCATCTGAGGAGTTGCACCAACCGTCCGATTCTTCTAGGGCTTGATCCCAGCCATCCATTCAGACGAAGGGTTGCCAGAGTTCCAGCACCGTCAGATCAGCCACGTGGCCACCCTCAGCCGTCCGTGTTAATAAAGAGTAAATTACCCTTAGGCCCTTCTTTCTTCTGCTTTTATTAATTAGTCCTGTAAATACTAGACATAGTTGTTTTTATTTTGGTTAAAGTGCACTCTGGACCTGGATGTTTATCGGATTTGCATATCAGTCCTAATATATGTGGCCCACGTGCATTGACACGTGAGGGTTTGGTTAAATTGCATTTCATCCCCTGTTCTTTCTGTATGTTATGGTTTAAATGTTTTAAAATGAGAATGACACATATACCCCTCCAAGTGCCTGTCACGTGTGCCGTGCATGATTTTGTGGGATTTTTGCGCTTTTAGCCCTGAGCTTTCTCCACGTGCTATTGATTGGCCCCCGGACATGTTTTTATGACATATAGGTCCCTGTGCACTGTGTGCCTATTTTTGATTTAAATAAAATATCAAACTTAACCCAAATAGTGCGAAATTTGGACATGTGGCTCCTGCCACTGTGTAAAAATTTCCCTAATTTTTGGGTACATTTTTTAGGCATTTTTCTATTTTTAAAAATTCAAAAATAGCCATCTTTGTGTATGTCCAGATTATAAATTCGTAAAAAAATATAAAAACTCTTTTAAAAATTCTAAAAAAATAGTCTTGTTTGTTTTTGTGTGTTTGAATTTCTATGCAAGTTTGGCTATTTTTGGACTTGTAAAACCTTAAAAATTAAAAAAACACTTAAAAACTCATAAAAAATCTAAAAAAATTTAGAAAATACAAAAAATCATAAAGTCTTTTGCTTAATTTTCTTTGTAATTTGTAGTTTTCATAAAAATTACCTCCAAGCTATTGGATCGTTTGATATTTTTCTTGGCCCTTTCAAGCCTGACTGGACAGTTTGCTTGTGTTTCTGCCTTCTTTGATTTTTTGAAAATTACATAAAAATCATAAAAATCTCAAAAATTTACCAAAAACAGTAAAAAACCTATAAAACAAAAAAATATTTTTGTTTGAATTTTTGGTGCTTTTTAGAGTGATTAAATAATTTGCTAAATGTGATTGTTTTTGCCTTTTTATTATTTTCCTTCATTATAAAAATTACAAAAAATTATAAAAATATTTAAAACCACCAAAAATATTTGTTTTTATTTTCTTTTCTTTTTAGACTACTTCGTAGGCTGCTAGGCCAACTCATGCTCCCTGAGTCCGATCCTGGGTGCTACACCAGGCTAATCTCATAGCTAGGGCCACTATTTTGCTTTTTATTGTTTTATCGTGTTGATTGGTGGTCTGCTCTTTATTTTTCTTGTTGAGTTGAGATCTCTATCGATCCAGGTCGCAACGACCCGAGAGTGATTATCTTTACCTGATATGGATTGATCGATTTCGGTCTCATCACCGGCCTCCTCAGTATCCCAACCAATGAAGGCAGAATCAACACTACTAGCAGCTGCAATACCGACAGCCACAACCATACCACAAGTATGCGGCTGCCCCACCTCCACAGTACTAGGGCTACCTTCCTCCCTCTTACCATCAATATCAGCTTCCTCCACCACCTAAACACCACCAGCAGTCACCGCCTCAGCCCCAAAACTCTCAACAGCAGCGTGGTCTGCCTGTTGTACCTTCTGAGGTGAATCCAGTGAACTCAACCCTTGATTGCTTTGCCTAACTTGTCAAAGGTGTAGCAAACATGACAAAGAAGTTGTTAGATGACCTGACCGCCACGAAAACCAAAATTCCAGCTCAGGTCGAAGCCAACCCCAACAACTTCAAGAAGAGAGCAAGTAGAATAGAAAGCCCCGTCTATTCTTTTAGAGTTAGATGATTGTGCTATTGTTTTATCTAATGTTGTCACTCTCAGGAGCGATAGTGCCTTGCCTCTGCCTACCACAAACAAGGGGAAGAATAAAGCTTTAGGTGGATCGTCATCTTCTGTATCAATCATGCCAGCTATAGGGGTGGTGAGGAAGAAGGAGGAGGAGACATTCCAGCTGGCATCCACCACTATCTCCATCATCAAAAAGAATAAAAAATCAGAAAAAGAAAAAAGTTCATAAAGATGATTGTCGAAAAAGTGAAGCCTTGTCGGCCATGGAGGAGCCGCCAGCTGCAGCCAATCCTATGCCAGTCGACGGAGCGGAGGCCACACTTTTGGCCTGTCCACCTACACCAGCATCTCATCTTCCAGATTGTACTCCTTTTTGTGACCCGGATGTACAACAATTTGTGGACAAGGATTTTGTTGTAAATAAAAACTATGTTTTTTATTTCAATCATGTAGATATTCCTTTCCCTGATGCAATATAAAAATCCAAAAATATTGCAAATAGAAAAAGTGGGTTATCTGACCATGTAGTTGTGGACATTCTTAATAACTTGACTATTGAGATTCCACTGATGAAGTCCATGGAGTATATACCAGCAGTAAAGAAAGGTTTGAAAGAGGCACGCACAAGCAAGCGTAACCCAACACAAAACAACAGATGCCGACAAGTTGAGAAGCACATTCTCACCATGGCCACAATGGAAGCCATCAACAATCTCCTACAGAAGAAGAAAGACAAAGGAGCACCGCTAATCAGTTGCGAGATTTTTGATCAAGTCTTTGAGCAAACTCTGCTTAACAACGGTTCTTCCATCAACCTCCTTCTCTCATCATTATTGCAAGAATTTGGGCTAGGTCCTCTCAAGCAAACACGTATGATCCTTCAATTTGCTGATCGATCCATCAAGTGACCTCGAGGTCTTTTGGAAGACGTTGTGGTGAAGGTACGGGAGATGCAGTTCCCAGTTGATTTTGTAGTCCTTGATATGGACTCACCCACACCCTTTCTCCAGACTACTATCATCCTAGGCTGAACATTCCAGACTCTTATCATCCTAGGCTGAACATTCCTGTGCACGTCATAAACTATAGTTACATATGGGCCTGGCAAGATAACCTTCAGCTCGGGCAACAACATAATTACCATAGACATGATTAGCGAGCCTAAAGTCGTAACTGATAAGGGACATGCAGGTACATCTGAACCAGGCTGTGACCTCATCACAGAAATAAAAGATACACAACTCTCCCTGAATGATAATTGACATAGGAAATCCTCTCTCTAGAGGAAGACCTGCAAAGCACAGTCGACGCAAGCTCAGAAGACATTTGGGAGACAGATTCCAAATTGTTAATGTATCTTTTTGACTCAAGTAAATCACTCCAGTCTGAACACTGTGATCCCATCACTGATCTATTTGCCACATTATTGGAATCACAACAGATCACTGAGGCTGACAACTTTACAAATGTTCAAGCAGCGCATCCCACCACCAGCACTGTCTCAGAAATGACTGATAATTTAGCTAGACCAGAATCGGAACTTAATCCAATTCCTACAGACTGGAAGTATGCTTTCCTTACGGGTGCAGATAATATGTATCCGGTCATCATCAGCAGCATGCTGACCCTAGAGCAAGAATCTCGACTTCTCGAGGTTCTAGAGAAAAACCATAAGGCACTTGATTGGCATGTCTCAGATCTCCATGGGATAAATCATGCGTTGTGCTCACACAACATTTACCTAGAAGAAGCTGCCAAGCAGCCTTGTGAGTTTCAAAGAAGATTGAATCTGAATCTGAGGGACGTCGTTATGAAAGAAATCAAGAAATGGTGTGATGCTGGCTTCATTTATCCCATCTCCGATTCAAAATGGGTAAGCCCTTTGCACGTTGTTTTGAAAAAATTAGGGCTTACCGTGGTTATAAATGTCAGAAGAGATGAGATATCTACTCGTGTACCGACATCCTAGCGTGTATGGGTTGACTACCATCGTCTTAATGCAGCAACAAAGAAGGATCACTTTCCCTTGCCTTTCATTGATCACGTTTTGGAAAGACTGGCTGGCAAGGAGTTCTTCTTCTTTCTGGATGGGTACTCTGGGTATAACCAAGTGTCAATTGCCCCAGAAGATCAACATAAGACAACCTTCACTTTCCCTTTCAACACCTATGCTTTCAGAAGAATGCCCTTTGAACTATGCAACACACCCGCGACATTCCAGAGATGCATGTTTGCAGTTTTCACCAATATGGTAGGCAGTTTTCTCGAGGTGTTTATGGACGACTTCTCCATCTATGGTGATAGCTTTGATTCTTGTCTTCAGCATCTGGACAAAGTACTTAAGAAATGTCGTGAATTCAATCTGGTATTATTATAGAAAAAGAGCCACTTTATGGTTACAGAAAGGATTGTGCTGGGTCAAGTCGTTTCTAAACATGGCATGGTAGTCGACCCAACAAAGGTGGATGCGGTTACCAATCTAGAACCACCTCAGTCAGTGAAGAATGTGAGGTCATTCTTGGGGCATGTGGGTTTCAACAGAAGGTTCATCTGTGATTTCAGCCGCATCGCCCGACCTCTCATTGAATTACTATGCAAGGAGACTGAGTTTAATGTTGATCAACAGGTTCTCCTTTGTTGAATCAACTGAAAGAGCCAATTACTTAGGCTCTAGTTCTACAACCGTCGGATTGGTCTCTTCCTTTTAAGATCATGACAGATGCGCCACACTTTACAATTAGGGTTGTGTTAGAACAACAGAAAGATAAGGCGCCCTATGCCATTCATTATGCCAACAAGACATTAGATGAAGCTCAGAGAAATTATATTGTAATAGAGAAAGAATTACTGGATGTGGTATTTGTCCTTGAGAAGTTCAGATCCTATTTGCTGAAATCAAAAGTCACCATCTTCACCGACCACTCTGTTATCCGATACTTATAGCGGAAGAAGGATGCCAAACCCAGACTGAACAGATGGATCTTTATCCTCTAGGAGTTTGATTTGGAAATCAAGGATAAGCCTGGAGTTCAGAATGTGGTAGCAGATCACCTCTCTAGAATTGAGCAGCAAGAGCCTCCACTGAGCAGTGCACCAACCACAGACACCTTTCCCGACGAATCAATTTTAGCCGTGGATTCACTCCCTTGGTTTGCCGATATTGTGAACTACCTCGTATCCGGTGTGGTTCCACAAGATTGGACAAAAATCAAGAAGGACAAGTTCTTGTCCACTATTCATTTTTACTAATGGGAAGGCCCACTTCTATTCAGGGAAGGAGCGAATTGCATTTGGCGCAGGTGTATCCCTCAGAAGGAGCACCATAGTGTCCTCGAGCATTGTCACTCGCTCAAATCTAGTGGATATCACTCTGGAGACAGAACGACAACAAAAGTACTTTAGTGTGGTCTCTGATGGCCCACACTATTTAAGGATGCAACAACCTTTGTCAAAAGATGTACTGACTGTCAAAGATTGAAAGGCACCCTCACAACCAAAGATTCAATGCCCCTAAAGATCATTTAGATAGCAGACGTATTCGATGCTTGGGGCATCGATTTCATGGGACCTTCCACAATAGTCAGGGATATGAGCACATCTTTCTTGTCATTGATTATGTGAGTCGCTGGATTGAAGCTATCCCCGCTAGAGCCGCAGACAACCATACTGTTTGTCGTTTTTTGAAAGAAAATATCATCTCGCAGTTTGGGATTCCGAAAATATAGATATCAGACGAGGGTAGTCACTTCATAAATAGAGAGGTCACGAAGCTCACGAAGGAGTACAACATCGAGCACCGTGTCGCATATCTTCATCATCCTCAAAACAATAGCATGGCAGAGTTATCAAACAGAGAAATCAAGACGATAATTTCAGAAGCTTGTGAAACCAGACAGAAAGAACTGGTCCCAAATTTTGGACTCCATACTATGGGCATACAGAACGCTTACAAGTCTCCCTTGGGCATGTCACCCTACCGTCTTGTATATGGGAAACCATGCCATCTGCCCGTGGAATTAATTCACAAATCATTATGGGCTACCAACATTTGCAATATGGACTCACAAAGAAGTGGTCGGAAATGAAAAGATGATCTAAACAGGCTCCTGGAATTTTGATACTATGCATACGATAACATATTGATGTACAAGGAGAAGGTGAAACACTGGCATGACTGGCACATCAGACGAAAGACCTTTGATGCTGAATAGAAAGTGTGGTTATTCGATGCAAAGTTGAAGATATTCCCGGTTAAATTAAAAAGCAAATGGAGAGGGTCGTTTCAAGTTCGAGAAGTGCGTGACAACTGCAGCATCGCAATATCATAATTGTCTCCTGACGTACAACCATTTGTCGTCAAGGTCAACTACTCAAGTCCTACCTCAAGCATGACACTTTATTAGTCGTAGTCAACTCTATCCAAGTACTGCGCCTTGATGATACATCCACAACAGTTGCCGCAACAAAAGATCCAGATAATGCAACTCATAAACTTTTCCTTTAAGTTTCTTTATCTTTTCTTCTTTCTTTTCTTTAACGTCCGTTCTCTGTTAAAAAATGCTTCTGTGTATCATCCCTTTTTGCCAGTCTACTATACTTCGGACGTACTTTGTCCTATGTATGGGTGGGGTGTGCACCCCATGTAGTTTCACTCTTTGATCCTCTCCCCTGTCTCCTCTTCTTTTCTATACTCGGGGATATCTTACCCTAAGTATAGGGGGAGACAACCTTAGTACGATCTGTTCATTCTCACCCTTGACCCTCCCTGCTTTGAGTAAAATCTGTTATACTTAGGATTACTTGATCCTAAGTATAGGGGGGACGATCGACTTCTCATTCAGTTATGCCTTCATTCCTTATTTTTAAGCTTTTCTATACTTAATCCAAGTTATGTCTTCTCATTTTCTCTTCAATCAATGAGGACATAGCTCAAGCTAAGTATAGGGGGGTCGTATATATTGTGTATATGCTTTGGTCATAACTAGTACTTTCGTATTTTTGAAATAATAGTCATGGCTAAAATTATTCATTAAAATCTCCTAATAAGGTCATGCTTATATCTCCTCAAGCTCTTTTTGTATATATTGATTAATATATCAGGTGAGAATACTTTTACAAAATGTTTGAAAAATAGTTTGAAAATCTTTTTGAAAAAAATCATTTGAAAAACTTTTTGGAAAATATTTTGTAAAAAGTGTTCAATCTTTATAAAAAATTTGTTTGCAAAATTTATTTTCTTTGCATGAAATAAAAATGTTTGAAAAAAGATTTGCAAATGTTCAAAAAATGGTTGCAAAAAATATGAAAACCTATATATATTGTTGGGAAAACCTTTGCAAAATGATTTTCAAATGTGTGTAAATGTTTGTACAAATCGCTTGTAAAATTTATTTTGGGCTGTAGTTTTCAAAACTTTTGTAAAATGATTTTCAAATAAGTTTGAGGAGTATACATATCATATTACAATTCTTTATACATTTGTCTATAAAAGTGACCACATACCCCTATAAATTCTTTAAAACCGAACTCTTGTAAATATAAGACGCATCCCCGTGTAAATATCTGTACCTATTTTCTTAGCCAAAATCTTCTGTTTTCAAAAATCACAAAAACATTTGCGAAACTGAAAATATCAAAAACATTTTTTTCAAAATAAAAGACAAATTTACATATAAATCATCTTTTCAAAAGATCAAGACTTTGAAGAAAGTGCATCAGAGAAATATTTGTTATATTTTACAAAGCATTTGCATAACATTCATATTCCTTTGGATTGAGCTTGATGACTGAGTCCAAATATAGTCGAAGATTGGAGCTTGGTTGGACCTTAGTGCACCTAACTGCACATGAAACTTTTGGAAACTAGATTTAAAGTAATCTAGGTCTATTCAGACTTAATTCTTTGAGACTTAGGGTTGGGTTCTAGTCAACTCAACTGATTAACTAGAGCTTTTCGAGACATACCCATGACTCTTGCCGTCTGTGAACTAACTTGGACACTTGCACCTTCCACTTGGCTCAACTCAGTTGGAGTGGTGAGGGGAAGGGATTTTCCGGTTTGAGATGCACATGAGTGGAAGAATTCGTCCTCGTCTAGGGAGGGAAGTGCACTCCAACCCGATCCAGTTTCCATGAGGTCTAAAAAAAGGAGAGTGTGGGTTTCAATAATGCTTCACAAGAGGGATAGTCTTCTTGCACAAGAGGAAAAACTCCTTATGTAAATGTTGTTGTAAATAGTATGAAGAAAACTCCGAAAAAGTGGGCATGCCTTATTGAAAATAAAATGCCTGCTGGAATATGTGAATAGGTTATATAGAAAATAAGCAAGCTTGAGTATCAAGCTATACCATGTGAGCCTGCAGCTGGATGACTTGACTACACTGGTCATGCATCCCAGGATAGGTAGCTACACTGGCTACCGTCTATTCTCCTCTTCACCCCCTCATCTTGAGTTGGATGCCACTTGAACTCTCGAGGAAAGAGTTGCTGGATTGGAGAATCACTGGGATGTCATTCTGGAGAAATCAGTTCCTTTGTCATTTCAGTTGGGGAGAGCCACTATCAGTTACACTATACAAGTCAGCTTCATAGTCATAAGGGTTTGCGTATGATGTAGGCTAGTTCTGACATGGCTATTGAGGTGGTTTGAACCGAGTTCTGTGACTCTCGAGGGCTATTGTGTTTTAAATTTGATTTCCGGCCTGGTTCCACAAACATTCTCACACTAAGGTCTAACCTGAGCTCCAAACTTTCATTTTGTAAAGACAAGTTTAATAATTTAAATCAATTCCATTTATTCTTTTCTTTTTCTTTTCTTATTTATTCTTTTTGTACTTATCGCATAAGTGTTTGCTAGGGACTAGCAAAGGCAAGTATAGGGGGTGATGAATCTCCATTTCATCACCTTTATTCTATCATTTTGGCCTTAAAAACCCTAGCTAATGCATGTAAATATCCTTAATTTGTACAAAATAACACTCATCATTTGTTGTATTTATTGTGTAAATAATATGGTTTTTAATGCCAAAATTATAGAATAAAGAGAAGAAAAGAAAAAGAATAAAATATCGAATATATTTTATGACCATAAACTTCGAGACAAAGACAAGAATTGAGTTGGTCGATAAGGATAGGGGGAGATAAGGGCCAAATACACCATAATAATTCTATTATTTTATTCATTATTTATTCATTTTGACACCTATTTTATTCTTTATTATATGTACATCTAATGAATAAACTTCGTACATGAAAGTTGTAGATAATAATGTAAATAAAAATATAAAGTTGAATTTGTACAGAAATAATGCATAGTCTACATTTTATACACAAAATAAAAATTAAAATCCCAACTTCACAGACCGATATCTTCAAAATAAAAACTCAAAATATATCAAAATCACCTCTAATTGTATATAACTTTTCATAAGCTATTTTACGGAGGTGGTTTCATATTTTTTAGATTTACTATGTGAAAGTTAGGCCTTGGACCCTTATTGTACATTGTATCCGAATAAAATATTCAACTTATTCACTCCTTATTATTTTACAAATTCATATTTTTGATAATTTTGAAATTATTATTTGTAACACATGTACATAATAAGACAAAAATAAAACCCAATGAAATACATTAAAAATTAAATAATATATATAAATAATAGATAAAATACCTAGAAGTATACATACATAATATGCATACCTATTTATTTAAGTGTACAAATAATATCACAAAAATATAATAAAAATATAATTATGTATATAAAAATAAGTTATAAATATATAAAATAAAAGAATAAAATAATAAAATAAAACATATAAAATAAAAAAATAGTCAAAATATAGGTAAATATACTTATAAACATATCCTTAAATATAAACTACTGATAAATAACACCAAAAAATAAATAAAAATCAAAATATAATACTAAATAAAATAATAAACATTTTTTATTTTAAACCAAAAAATTATTAAAATCATTTATTATTTTAATTATTTATTCTTTAATAACCAACATGTTTTGTCCTTTAGTGGGCTGTGTTGGACCAATAGGGGCGCGTCAAGAGTTGACCCCCAGTCAACTCACTCCCCAAGTGATCTGACCACTGACGCCTGTCTCCTCCCGTGATTTCATCCCTTTTTCCTGACTAATTCGTCCATCAATCACCTTCATTTACTTCAGAGAAAATGCTCCCCGATCAATCACGATTCACCCCCACCTTGTAAATCCTTTGTATCATAGTTCGATCTCTTTGCAATCGGTCGGTCAATAAGGGTGCATATCTTGTTCTATAAATAAGTCGACCTCCTCCACCTTCCAATTTTGTCCCCATTTCGAGTCTAGGAACCCTCACCCTTGGTCTAGCGAGTCTTCTCGTGACGGGGAAAGCCTTCTCGCATCCGGGCGGAGCTCCAAGAGGATGGAGGTGCACCTAAAGCCACCTCGCCGGCGACCTTGCTCCCTGGCCAAACCCCATGTATAAGGGTTGTCTTTTATCGTTTCTTTCAATCTCATTTCGTTGTAGGTTTAATTTTTTGTTCTTAGTTTAGGATTTAGTTAGTCAAATTAGGGTAATCAGTGATTTGCATATTTCGCCGAAGCTGAGCTCCGGTGAGTTCCTCTGTGTGTGATCACCCACCCCCATCGTTCAGATAGCCTTCATTTCCATCCCCATCGCATGCTCCACATTTTCGACTCATCAGACCAACCAGATCCACCTTGGGTTTTTGAATCAAAGTCCACCTCCGCAGCATCGCTAAACTTAGTCACCTTGCACTCATCCCCTACCTTTTCCATGCCTAACCGGGTCGAGGCAGTGTGCCCTCAAACCGTGTTCTTTTCTGTGCAGTTTGCATGCTCAATTGGGTCCATTTGGGCTCAAATCGTCTGGACTTGAAGCTTCCCATGACCCTCTTCTTCTCTGAGCTCTCCAGGCCTATCCTTGGGGTCCTGGGCCTTCTAACACCCATCAACGGCTGCGGATGTCCTCGATGGGCATGTAGAACCATCGACGATCAGAAAAGAACGTCGGTGGAGGGAGTAATCGACAAACGAAGCTCGGGGAAGAAGAGTTCTTCCCTGTTCTTCGTAAGGAGTTGTCATCACACGATCTAGGGAGGAGCCCTAGATCAACCCATCATCGTCCCATCTCTGGAGCCAGCGTCGTATGATCCTCGTGCAGGATCTGATTGAGATCATCAAAGTCGAAGCGTCATTGGCTCTTCTGCTGGCGACACGTGGCAATTGGATGGCTCTGCACCGTCCGACCAGGCGCAATAAAGGGTAAATTACATACATGCACTGTTTTGTTTTAGTATTTAATATTTAATTCTGTAAAATAATTGTAGCATTTAAAATAATTTTGGAATTTTGCAAAATACCCCTGTACTTGTGTTATTTGCATTTAGGTCCCTTCCACGTCACCTCACGTGTCATCCCACATGAGGTGGCCAATTGGTTAAAATTTCAATAAAAATTGAATTCATGTTGTATATTTTTGAAAAATTTGCATATTAGCCCCTGACATTTATTTTATTGCAAAATTACACCTACTAGGACATAGATTTTGTTGCTTTTCATCAATTTATTAAGTATAGCTAATGTGCTCCTAAAATCCTCAAAAATAGGTTTAGATGAAGCTTGCCATGTACATTCACGCCCATATTTTATTTGTATTTTTGAGGATTTAATCATTTATTAAAAATGAAATGGAGCCAATTTATTCCCTATCTAAATTAGAAAATACCAAAAATAATATAAAAACGTATTTAAAAAGTCCAAAAACAGTTATATATAATATATTTTATCATATTTTATATACATACCAAAAATCACTAAAAATGGAAAAAGAAAATGCTTAAAAATTGAAAAAAACCCAAAACCTTTCAGAAAAATCTAAAAATTCATGAAAAAAAACCAAAAATTGAGTATTTTATTTTATAACTTTCTTTATATAAATATGCATGTATTAAAATTGATTTGAGTAATTTTGGAACCTATTTACTAATTTTGAAATTCAAATCAATTTCAAGTATTTATTAAAACCATTATTTGGGGTTAATTAACTTTAAAAATGCATAAAAATTAGCAAAAAATCCAGAAAAATAACAGAAGAATTAGAAAACTATAAAAAACCTAAAAACACTATAATTTACGTATTTACATTATATATATCGATATGTATAATATCTATTATGCATTATATTGTATATAGTCTTATCGATATAGTTATAACATATATCTAAAAAAATATAAAAATCCAAAAATATAAAAAGGATATATAAAATCATAAAACTAAAAAAATACAAAATCTATAAAATAGAAATAGAAATAAAAAATATAAAATAATAAAAACCCACAAAAAGATATATGTATATGTATGATAAATCTCATGGTTGTGAATAAATAACCATAGGCTACCTTTTTAGTTCTTTGTGGTTCAACCTCTACATGCTTAATCACTATGCGTTTTATGGTAGAGATAATAAATTTTAACCTCACATTTTTGTTATTCATGGTTTTCTATACACTGTGGGTTGATTGTTGATCAACAATGGTTTTTGTTCGGGGTCGCTTTGATGATTGTCGATCCGCCTTTTGGATTGACAAGACCTCTGTTGAACCCTTCTTTATCAGTCCTTCACGAAATCTCGTCGAGGCGAACAACTTTCATGTTGATCACTTTTTAATTTGACTTCATTTTATATTTCATTTTACTTTTCTTTAAATTTAATTTTCGAATTTTCTGGGAGCGACACATGACAGCTCCTAGAGCCGCGATGTGTCACCCCCCATTTTAATTTTTGTATTTATTTATTTAGTTATTTTAATGTTTATTTTCATTTATTTATTTTATTAATTTATTTATTTATTTTATTTAGTACTTTAGTTATTAATATTATTTATTTATTTTAATTATTACAACTACTATTATTATTTTATTTTATTTTATTTATTATATTTATTTATTATTATTGTTATAACTTTTTCTTTGTTTATTGTTTATTATCCCTGCCACATGGTCGTCCCCCCATGCTACGTGGCCCTCCTTCTCCTCTTCCCCAACTCCGCTCTCATGCCCTGTAACCGCAACCCAGCCTCTTGTGACAGCGTGCGATACACCATCTACCACTCGCACCCCTGATACTCCCTTCTCCTTCGCCCACAACCCCATAATCACCAATGGTACCCCATGGTGCTCACAACCACCACCTTCGATGACCGAGTTGCCTCCATCACCAATCTCCACATGACTTTCGGCGCACAGATGCCAACCGCCTCTGCCGTTCTCGACCCCAACCCCTAACTGTCCTTAAATCCCTCACTGTCTCCCCCCATCGCCGACATCCCCACTGAGAGGAGCGAACCCCATCAGCCTCCTATTACATCCTTGTAATAGAAGGAAGGGGTCCCGTTGAGGCGACGACGGAGTGGAAGCATGTAAGGCGAGATCCGGAGGAGGACCTCTCTTACATTGCTGCTCTTTGAGATGCAAAGCTCACCACCTCCGCCGAATGGCTCGAGCGATAAAGGGGATCTTCCATCGTGACTTCTTTCCTAGGCGAACACCCCAGGTGAATGTTTCTTCCCTTTTCCTTTCTCCCTTCTCTTCATGCTCCTTTTCTTCCTTCTCTTTTCCTTCGCCTTTACTTCTTCTTCTCTTTCAATACACCTTCAAGCTCCTTCGCCATCGAAAGTCGATCGCTTGGAGCCGCATCGACTTCCAGCTCCGCTCCGACCCATCTTCTTTGCCATGCACCGCCCTCTCCTTTGAAATCAAGTCATGTCGCTCCGCTCACCATCTATCGTAGCTGCCCTCCGTTCCAGCCGCCCAACATCACAACCAGCATCTCTGCCTGTCATCGTCTCCTCAGTCGTGTGTCGGCCGAGGTCTCCAATGGCCACTGCCTCCAGCCGCAGCTACCTTCTAGTAGTCTGCCTTTACCTGAGTCGTTGCCCAACTCCTCTGTTGCAAAGGGACATCTCACCACCCCCATCGGTCCATGTGCCTCTATCCTAGAACTTCCACTCATGTGTGAAGGGCATGAGGCATGGGAAATTCACAAGGCAAGCCCTCCATTCTGCGCATTCACCAGAAGGCCCCGCTTCGAAAAGCACGTGTGATGCACTTTCCTTAGTAGGAAAATTGTGTGTACCCCCTGCATCTCCAGCAAGTCACGCCCAAATGGGAAAAATTGCATTCATTCCCTCACGAGTCTTGACAATTACATATAAGTCCAGTCAACAAATTTATTTTATTATAAATTTTATTTTATGTATTGCATAAATACCGCTTTGTTCTAGCTTTATTTTGAGTCTTATTTTGCCATCATTTAATCATTTTAAAAACTGCATTGTATAGAACCATTTATGCTCTATCATGGAAATATTTGATCATATTTTTGCGAAATGTGATTGATTTAATATAATTATTTTATTGAAAAATATCATAATTTACCAACTGCATGCTATTAAATTCATATTAACTCAATTATTGCTTCAAAAATTCCCAAAATTCACAGTAGGTGGATTTCAGTGTGTTTTACATTAGCACAAAATTCATTTTGTTTGCATGCATATCAAGGCCACAATCAATTAAATGGTGATTTGAGTAATTATTTTTTAATAGACCATAAATCAATTATTTTTAGGATCTATTAATTTTCCTGAATACATCTTGATTAGAGTCATCTAGGATATTTTTTTCCCGAGAAATAATAAGGACTGCTATTTATTATGATTAATTTACGAAAAATCACCCTGCATGCATTTTTAATTCATAATAAAGTCATTTTGCTTCTGAAATTTAAAAATAAGGTGCATTCATTTCATAATTTTTCATATTCTAGGCAAGTTTGAGATTTTTGGATATCATTTGATCGAAAATTACAATTTAGTCTCTAAACTTGTATGAAAATGCATTACATTTTTATTTACATAAAAAAATAAAAAATACTTATTTGAAAGTAATTTCTATATCGATTATTAATTTACCTAAGGAGATAATGACCTCCTTGAGTTCGACCTTAGGCTTGCCTAAGTAAGATAAAATATAACCACTCGATTTAATTGATAAATTGATTTAGCGATCTTTTTTTATTAACCCTAAGCGTCCAACTACTACATTAAAAAGGATGAATTAACATACGGTATTTAGTAGTTCTTCAAATGGCGCCATTTCCAGGGGGCATGATTTAGGTTGATTTTTAGAAAATTTTGATCTTAGGTTTTCCACGCTGGCAGTCTAACCCTCGATTTTTCTTGTAATTATCACTTTATTATTTTCTTGTATTTTCTAATATTTATTTTGTTTTCTTTATTGTATTTTATTTTGTTTGTCTCTCTGATCACCATCTTATTTTTGTGCGAGAGACCCAACATGATGGAGCAACTGCTTAGGTGGATGAGCATCTCTGGAATATTGGAGGTTGGCTTCTCTAGGAATTAAGCCGACTGAAGGAGTTGCATAAAAATTAAGATCGAGTCGAGTCATAAGAGAGCGTAGAGTCTAGGATTTTATTTTTTGCATCTATTTCATTATTGTAACTAATTTGTAATGATTTCATATTTCCAACAGATTCTGTTTGGAATCTCACTTTTGTACTCGGACTTTGGACACTTATTTTTTGTGGTGTGTTAAGACATCTTTCACTCTCCGACGAGGGTAGGGCTCGACTTGAGTGGCTCGTAGGTTAGACCTACACACGCGGCTCTTAGAGATTTTTATAGGTCAAATATTATTTTTTTGTGCATGTAAAATCTAGGACCATACTTTTACATTTAATAATACGTACCATAGAACATTCTACTTAGTCTAATAAAATTTACATTCTTCCCAACTAATAGAAGTTCCCGCTAGGTGCAGTTTCTAACTTGCATTGCATGTAAATAAAAATTCAATTTTGTATTGCATCATGCATGTAGAGTATGAGGATCACTGTAAGTATTCTAAACTGCCCATTTGAGCAAGCAGCCGTGTGTTGAATCTCGTTGGACAATCCCTTCACCTCATTATTATTCATTTGAGGACGATTCCGATAGCGACACACCTGTATGTTCCCTACCTCCCCCGTTCATGCAAGAAGGTTCGTTACAAACCGTCTTGATCCTTGTACATTCTCATTCCATCTTGTATAGTTTACTTCTTTCCCTCCCTCCCCCATGATTCGTATCACTCACCCCGACTACATATCGTTATCATTTTGTGGCTACACTTAGGCTGACCACAACCTAAGTACAAGGGGAGAGCGACCTGAGTCACTCCTTTTCTTCTTCACTTTCTCTCTATACATTCTCCAACCCCATAGGTTCTCATAATTACTCATGTCCTAAACTTAGGCTGACCAGAGCCTAAGTATGGGGGGGGGGCGATGACCGCCTAATAAATATTTTCATTCATTACTCCCCTTGACCTTGACCGCCCCATTTTTGCTCTTCTTCTATACTCAAGCTGACCAGAGCCTAAGTATAAATGGGTGAGGCGACTTCTAAACTTCTATTATTTTTCACTCTCCTACGCTTAGCACGAGCTATGTCTTTTCCTCACTTTTCATGCTATAAGGACACAACACCCGCTAAGTATAGGGGTGTGTATATTAAATATATAATTTACCCATAGCTCACATTTTCAAGTATTTTTGTATATATTATGCAATAATTATAATAGTGAAAAAAATTGGCAAAAAACAAAAAAAAAGAAAAAGAAAAGAAAAAGAAAAAAACTTGTATCTAATAAAAAGGCTTTTTATTCACTCTTTCATATCATTCTTGCATTTAAAAAAAATCATCTTGCACTTCACTCATATGCATTTCCTAACATATGCATTTCATTTGCATATCATGCATATGAAAAGTGGAAAGTTAGTGGGTTCTGAACTAAGTAATGAATAGAAACTGAGGATGGACTTGATTTAACCTTAATACACTTAATTTAAAAGGAACCTTGTAATAAGTGGAGTGGAGACTTTTCAGATCGAGTGACAAGTCTTTGAGTCCACAAGACTATGTTCACATGTCATCTTTATTGGTCTAAATAGAATAGTTCATACACACACATGATTCTTTTAGATAGTGACCTAACTTGGACAAGCACCTTGCGCACAACTCTTCATTGATGAGGTGGTGAGGGGTGGAATCCTATGGCAAGAGACATATCAAATGGAAACATACACAATTACTTCGAGTGGCCAGTGCACCCCAACCTAGTCTAGTGGCATGGGCGTCTAAAGACATGAGTTATGGGTTGAAATAAAGCTTTGGATGAGGGATGGTCTACTGGCACAATTTTTTCTAAGACCCCAAAACCTGTGCGGAAAGAAAGATTCTATATCTGTATGGGCACAATAAGATCAATACGTGTAACAATTCTTTCCACCAAATAAAAACAGATGTCTTCAAATAAATAAAAAAAGAGAGAATAAAGTTATATATATTGACCACAATGTTCCAGCTTCAGAGAGATTGCATATCTTCATGGAGACTTGGCTACACTGGCCGGCTTCACAAGGAGATGTGTCTGCATTGTCCATACTCTACTTCTCTCCTTATTCTTCTATCCTCTCCCCCTTCGATTGTGGACACATCACAAACCTGAACTTAGGAGGAAATACCCCACTCCTCGAGGAAAGAGTAGCTAGACTTGGGAATTAGGCTCACCTTGCTAAGAGAAGGTTGTTCTTTGTCACTTCTGATGTGGAGAGCTATATTTCTCTTATACAGTACAAGTAATATTCATAGTCATCAAAATTTGCATATGAGGACTTGTTCTAGCCCGACTGTTGAGGCGACCTGAATAGAGACTTGTGTAACTTAATGTCTATTAGGTCTTAAAGTCTATTCCCAATAAGGTTTCGTCAAAATAATAATTTGTTGTACTATCCTTACAAAGGAGCACCACTCACTATTCTTCTTTATGCCCTAATGTTCGTAGCTGAGCTAGATGCTCGAGCATTACCTTTCCTTGTAAGACCTTCAACATGAGATTTATCGGATGGAGGAACCAATTGTTGGAGCCTTCAAGGATGGCGGAGCCTCATCGAAGGTGAAGGGAGGAACCCCTCTAGGAAGATCAAAGAACAGGGGCACTATAGTCACTGTTGATCGCCCCCTCATCCTCTAATCTAACGGCCGTAAGGAACCCGGACCTCACACATGATCCTGTTTCCTCAAGTGTTCCATAGCTACCCAAGGAAGCCACGTGGATGGTCCTCGTCTGAGCCTCTACTACCATCCGACCCTAGCCGCACGTGAGCCATCTCACGTGTGGTGGCATTTTTGTGCCAGAGCCTCACGCCTTTTGGAATTGATCTGCATCTAGGGGTAAACTGCAAAGGACCTCATGTGGCTTTTAAATATTTCAGTCAGGCCCCTAGAATGTTGTTTTTAGAATAATTTTATTCATTTTCATTACATTCATGCTCGTGGACTTCATTTATATGTATCCTCAGTATTCTTTCTCTAATTTTGTTGCTCTTCATGTCGTTTTGAAGATCTTCTGATTATCTATCGTATAAAATAATGAATTATTCATTTTGAGACGTTATTGACATCAATATTGATGAATTGTTTTATTGTTATGAGCACATATATTCTTTGAAATTGACTTTATTACTTATAAACTTGTGGAGAATTGGGGGATTTACTATGAAATTAATTTAAGACTTAATTGATCAATTAAATTTTGAAACTAATTGGGGTGCTTATAGATTAAATTAATTACTTGGCCTACTTAATTGTTTGCATTCATCTTCGCATATATTCACCATCATTTATAACTCCCAAAATTTGAATTATTTAATTTCTCTTTCACATTGCATTGCATTATTTTCTTGCATAAAAAATCCATGCATCATATTTGATTCAATTAATTGCATCTCTTAGTTCATATAAATTGCTTAAATAAAAAAATCTAAAATCCATAAAAATTCATCTCTTTAAAAACCTAATTCCTAAGTTATTTTAAAAATTAATTCTAAACCCTCATATTACATCCTTGAGTTCGACCTTGGGACTTAACCAAGTAAAATAAATAAATCGGCCAGATTGAATTTATCTTTCATATATTATTTTACAGTGTGGTTTTTGATAGATTGATTTCTGCCTAATTACAATGTAATTCTTTGTAATTAAGAAGAGTAGAAAATACTTCTTTCAGATGTCACAACCTCTATTACTAGATATCTTTTCCATATTAAACTTTACTTAGAACGATCTCTGAGTACCTTTTTGAAAAAATGATTTGAAGAGGTGAGCCTAAACTCAATGACATGAGCTTAGACCCAGCGAATGGGTCACTAAGTTGCCAACAAAATAAATGTAGAAGTTATATATTAGCATAATCTTTAAATTAATGAACACTACAATTTAAACATGAATATTCCATAATCAAAAACATTTCTATAGTTTTTTCATCATCAAAATAAAGCTCGTTAATTTTTTACCGCAAGTATAACAATAGGTAACAATAATCATAAGCTTGTTCTGAAATCATATTTTTCTATTTTGAAAATAAACTTATATTTATGTACTTGGTGATGCAACACTACCCCGATGACATATCTTACTAAGTCCATGAAAACTTACTACTAAGGAGAGCCTTTACCTTACATATAGCTAGAGGAGCAAACTCCATCTAAGATCTTATTTTACTGGCATATGCGTGGATGGCCCCAAAGGCCAAAGAACACCCTGCATACGGTCGAAAGCCTATTTGTGTACATAATGCGGACCCAAAGTCCTCTTACTTGTTCATGACTTTTTCTGGCGAGTAGGACATAGTGTGCACTTACTTAAGATTTGTCATATTATGAATTGCATAATAACATACATAGAAATTGCTTAACTTAGTATACTTGTCGAGCATGGATCATGTGAAACATAAAATAAGCTTGAATATGCATATCACATAAATTTCATACTTAAATATGATATATGAGTGGATCATATATTCATAAAAGAAAAACATGGCTATTTGTAGTTAGCACAAATAAGAAAAACTTGAAGCACACAACCTGAAACTTGAAAGCTTGCATCATAAAAATATTTGAATGAACATACCTTTAGCTTATGAACCACTCACCTTAAATATATCCTCATAATTCCCCACTTGATTAGCTATCCCATATGCCTAACAATTTAAACAAAACATAGCTAATGATTAGAAATTTCTTATTATGATTATATTTATATTTCTAATCCTAGCAATAATTAACTTTAAGTTCTTAATCAAATATCAGATTTTTTGTGTTGATATGCCGTGAATCCTAACCATCTGATCTAGGTTAAAGAGTCATGTATGCAACCCCTCATGCCGTACTATACACCAACAACATGGGGGCCTTGCTACCCGGTCAACAAGCATGGTGTGTCTAGGGGGAGTAGGTGTCCCAACCAATTTTTTATAAGTTGTTCTATTTGTATTCGGGTATATTGATCCGTTTGTTTCAGGGATCCGTCTATACAAGAGTAGTATAAAAACTTCCTAAAGTTAGGGATCTCAGTATTTGTATACTTTTATTCTTTCTCCACATAGTGAAAACTAATCACCACTGCTAAAAAACATAGCCCAGTCATGGTGAACCTTGTAAATCTGTGTGTTTTGTGCTTACTTTATTGATCTTGATTTGTGTATGCTTCCATGTTTCACTACATTTTACAATAACATCTTCAATTCACTACTTTTTACTTCTTCTTTCTTATTTATTTCATTAGGACTAAGTGGTACCCCCTCTACTTATATTTTACAATCAATCCCCATTTAGATTTATCACATGATATAATTACATATGTTCACTATAATATGTATGATTATCCTGCATACAATGTGTCGTTTGGATGGAGTTACATGGTAAAAGGACTTCTCCTTACTGTATGAAAAATACAAAATTGTCTCAGCTCAAGCATGAGCTAAAACCATATTTCTTTGACTGCCATCGGCAGTTCCTACCTGTTGATCAATCTTAAAAAAAATAAAAAATGACATTTGAGAGGAATACGATCAAAATTATAGTTCCTCCTTGACGATTCCGGATATCACGGCTTTAAAAGAGATGTTTTTATCTTGTTCATGCCAAAAATTAAAGTGTCGTTCGTTGTAGGCAGCGATCGAAATCGATCAAGAAATAACCACAAATATTTATTCAATTTTAATCACGTGGTTTTATGTTTATTTTACTTGGGCAAGTCCCAAGGTCGATCACAAGGAGGTAAAGGAACAACCTAGAATTATGTCTATCAAAATTCGTGCACAGTTTTCGAGGCGGTCTTTTTTTTGGAATTTTTAATGCAAATAAGGGATGCAAAATTCAAATTCAGCCTATTTTAGGACTAAAATGTAAACTATATTCAAACGATGTCCAAACAATATGAAACTTGGCCATGATGCAAAATATGTTTTGGAATTTTCGGAGGCAATATGAATTTTTTTATGAATTTTTAAATGCAAACAAAGTGAATTTCAATATTTAATTATAATTAATATTAAACCTAATTTTTTTCGAGGAACAAAATTATCTAAGATCTATCACTAGGTGATTGATCTCAGAAAAATCCTAAACCTCGAAAATACTAGTTTCAATACCTATTAAAAATCAAACACTGAAATATGCAAAAATGATTTTTACATGGCAATCTATGCATGCAAATGCAAATCTTTTTGAGCATAATGTTCATCACAATTAACTCTACCATCTACATTTTTTTTAGGAATTTTTAAACAATGGTTAACCAATTATGAATTTCAAAGCACAAGATGGGCAAAGTTTGCTATTTTCCACAAAAAAATGATTATTAATTGACCAATGATCATAAAAATATCCACAATATCTCTAATTGTATAGAATTAAAAGACAAACAATATGCTATTTTTTATAAATAAAATGATGCAGAGGAGAGGTCTAAAATGATAAATGAATACAGGGGTATAACTACAATGAATAAATAGAATGAAAATATGTAGACAGGGATCTAGACATAATTACCAGAAATGAGGAGGGTGTCTCTGCAAATTCTCCAAGAGGAACGTGATGCGCACGTGCCCTTTGAAAGGCTGGATTGAAGCGCCAATAGATGATCTCGGGGGGGGGGGGGGTCTGCAATATACCCCAGCGTCACGTGGCCTTCACGTGATAAGGTAGCTCGGGGGGAGGCTAGGGGCGATGGCTCCACGTGACGCTACTTGATTGCTTCGGTGGCTCGAGGTGCCTGGCGTGGAGGGAGGGTCAGAGTCGGGCCCAGATATCGATCAGAACCGTCGAAGGAGATGTGATCGGACAGTTATCGCGCGTGGTTGCTTCAACAGCTAGGATGATGGTTGATCTTCATCGGAGGGTACCTGTACCCTGGTCGTTGGCGATGAATTGACGGAAGAGGATGGCCGACAAATGGCCGACGATCGTCGAGGAAGAGGTGAAGTAGCTTCGTGTTGACCGGCGAAGCTAGTAGCGGGTTGATCGGTGGTCGAAGGCGAGTGTTGGCGGACGGTGGCTCGACGGTGGTGTTGATGAAGCTCGAAGGTTGACGAAGGTGGTTGAGGCTCAGCCCATGTGGTGGAGATCCGGCTGAAGACGAGGGTGCGTGAAGTGGGAGGGGGCGATGTCTGAGATGGAGTCATTTGCAGTTGGAGTCGGATCGTAGCGGAAGATGGTGATCGAGAGAGAGAGAGAGAGAGAGATCAGAGATGGAGCTTGATGGTGATCGAGAGAGAGAGAGAGATCGGAGATGGAGCTTGGGAAGGTGGTGAAGCGAAGGGGGAGGTACCTGGGGAACGAAGGGGGCTCGACGGAGGTGATTCCGGAGCAGAGCAGCGGGCGGAGGGTGCTTGGGCTGCAACGACATCGAGGATGACGCCGGATCTCGTCGCGAGGAGGCTGACGTCAGGCTGTCACCACTGGCAGAGGGTCCTACTTCCAAGAATCGATGTATGCGGGAGTTGGGGGTGGTGAAGGCCTTTAAATAGGGCTGCGAGGGACGTCGTTGGCGACGCGAGAGAAGAAGAGGAGGCGATTGGCCGTTGGTGACGAAGGCGGGAGCGGCGTTTGAGGGGTAGCCGACGGTTGGAGACGAATTCAACGGTGGAGAGATAGGAGGGTAGCGGTTGCGAGGGAGGTGCTTGGGGAAGACGACGGGTCCCGGGCCGTTCGATCGGCCAAGATCGAATGACCGTAAACGCGCTACGTGGCGATGAAGGGGGAGAGGGTGGAGCATGTGCAGAGCACATGCTTGGGAGGCACGTGCAACGCACGTATGGAGGCTTTATAATATTTTTTTAAACAAATAAAAGAGGCCCAAAAAATGCTAACATGTGGCAGCCCCAAAGGCTGCCACGTGTCATCACTAGAAAAAATCGTAAAAAAAGATTTTGTAAAATCAAAAAGAAATAGTAAACGACCTCGGATAGAAAACATTCCTTCACAAAAAATGCTCGTCTCAATGAGATCTAAAACTTTCATGAAGACATCAAAACCAAAATTGATCAAATGCACAAAGTAAATTTTTAGGGTATCCCATGTACATAGAATACCTTGATTTTTGGGTTTTCTATTTTTTGTCATTTTTTAAACCAGATAAAAAAATCCGGAAAAAATATGAAAAAATCAAAAATAAATAAAGACATCTTAATCTATTTTTTTTATTTTTATTAATAGGAAAATATGTACAAAAAGAACGGGTCAAAAACCGCTAAAATACACAATGTACAAAAAGAGGTCCAAAACTCTATTTTCACATATGAGCTCCGATTCACTTGAACTTGGTCTTGTTTTGAAGGTAATTGAATGTGAATTAGTTCAAAAGTGAGTAGGATCAAATCAGACACTGGATGGGGAAGATATGCGGCTTTTAGTCCGAAAATCCTGAAACTAGGGTTTGGATTTTTGGTCCACTTATCAAGGATAGTGATTTTTTTTGTATTTTTTATTTATTCTTGTTAGTGATATGTACACAGTGGAGGTGGTTTTGTGTTATTCAGAGTTAGCATTAAGGAGCTAAAAATCAGGGAAGTTAGGATATTTACAGGTCATTTTTGGCTTGGATTTTTGGCTTCTTATTTTGTGCAAACATAATGGCTAAAATGCAATTCTTATGAAAACATGTATGAATGCTAATTATGCAGAATAAATACAGATATGATGATGATTTTGAGGGAATTGAGGTTAATGAATGAGATTTACAGTGATGAATCCGAGATTCATCATCCCCCTATACTTAAACCATGCTCGTCCCTAAGCATCAAAAAGAAATGCCATGAGGTGAAATGAGATTGGGTTCCATACCAAGACCATGAGATGAAGGTAAAAATAAAACTAGACTCGACCTTTGGATTATTAGTGTTTCGGAACTTCTGTGAGACAGAATTTTAAAAGCCCTCAAGTTCTACACATCATTGTCACAGTTTCGGCTCAGAAGTCATCTTAGATCAATCCTCTTCTCAAAGTATATCGTATGAATATTGAACAACCGACTCATGTGTGTGAAGGGTTTTAGCTCTTCCCATCCAGAATGCCGGTCTACCATGCTCCTCTCCTCTACAGTAACTCGTCCTCGGGGAGTCAGGTATTTCCTTCTAAGGTCTGTCGTGTTGTGTTCACAATCGAATTGAGGGAGAAGTTAGAAGAATGGGAAATAACTGGAGGGTGGACAGTGTATTCACCCCTCCTTGTGAAGATGGCCAGTGTAGCCGAGTCTCCACCAAGATCTGCAGGTTTCTTTAAGCTTGGACCTTTTTGGTCAGATTTTTATTTGGTAGAATGCTTCTTTGTATTTGGAATTTTTGGTGGTTCTGCTTGGATCTTGTTGTGCCCCTACATATATAGAATCTTTTTGTTCCGTACATTTTTTGGGGTCTTAGAAAAAATTGTGCCCAGTCGTCCATCCCTTTTCCGAAGCTTTATTTCAACCTGTACTCCGGTCTTTAGATTTCCACGCTACCAGAAAAGAGACTCACACATTCTTCCAACATGCCGTCTGAGTTGAGCTAAGTGCATAGTGCGAGAGTACAAATTAATTCCTTATTCTAGAGTTGTACCCAGAATGAAGAGACCAGAATGAAGAGACCAGTTTAGATACTAAGGTTCAAACATTGTACATTGTCATGTGGAACTTAAAGAATTAAGTCAAAAGACCTGAAGTTCTTAAAATCCTATTTCTCGGTGAAGTTTCTCTGAAAATTAGGTGGATTAAGGTCAAGTCCAGACCACTCTCGGTTTCGGCTCATAACTCAGTACGAAACCCAATGACTTTTCACAGATGCAAATGAATGAAATGTTGGATGATGTGCAGATGTGTGAAATGCAAACACAATTTTTTTTGATGCAAAAATGAAATAAGAAGCCTTTTTTTCAAAAATTTTGGGTGAAGTCAGTGTTAGTAGAAAACTATTCTTCCTTTTTTTAAGTTAGTTACCCACCCCATAAATACATATAGACTTACGTGAAAGTACGAGATATGGGTAAAATATATACAAAGTATATACACAGACCCCCCTTTACTTAGCGAGTGTTGTGTCCTCAGAGCTCAAGAAGCGTAAAGAAGACATAGCTCGGGCTAAGCGTAAGAGGGTGAAAATAAAAAGAAAAAGAACAATATTTACAGAACCACCCCCTATACTTAGGCTGTGACCAGTCTAAGTATAGAAGAAGAGCGGAAAAAATGAAGCGGTCGGGGTATGTGAATGAGGAGAGTATATATAGGTGGGTGTCGGTTCCCCCTTTACTTAGGCTCTGGTCAGCCTAAGAAGAAGGGTGGAAATGGAGCGATCGGGAGATAGAAGAATGGTATGTATAGATGGCATCGGTCCCCCCTATACTTAGGCCTTGGCCTAAGTAGAGGAAGAAGCTATACAAGGAGACCGATGTGGTCGAGAGGGAGAGTGGGTAGCCGATAATTAAGGCAGTTTTCGGCTGATCTTCTTGTGAGCCTGCGGTGGGAGATCGTAATGATGAGATGGATATGAAGCATATGATTCCCAACTATGATCAGTGTCATCCTCAGAAAAATCATGATGGATAATAGATGAAGTGTTTGAGTCAGAAGAAAGATATCCATCATCAGAGTTATCCTCAGAGGAATAGTATTTGAAAGTGGACATACTCTAAATATTCATGTCTTTTTGTTTCTTCAATTATTTCCTCAGAATTCGTTCCTTCTTGGGGTCAATCGGTTTGTCCTCGGATGAATACTCAGAAGCATCGGTCTCAGTCAGCTCATACGAAATAATTCCAATGTACTTGAAGAGGTCAGGAGCATCAGCTTTGGATGAATAGTAGTTAGGAACGGAAGTTATCCAATGAGAATTGAATTTTGGATCCTTGCGAAGATATGGCTCTAGAGCTGCCGAACAGACTTCGCTCATGTAGACTACCTTTTCCAGACCTGATGAGGGATCATCAGCTGATTCCTCTTCCGAAAGGTCAAAGGTGACTCTCTTTTTATTTCTTCATGAAGGTGTAGGTTCACTTGAGTATCCAGATGAATAGCCATTAGAATTCTCCTTGGTCGGTGCATGGCTTGTGTGTTTGTTCTTAGTCTCCTGAATGTTTGAGCACTCTCGATTTGAGATGATTTGGTCAAGGTATTCAGAGAAGGTTTTTCCAGGGTGCGACAATGCATATGTTTCAGGATCGTAGTAGAAGGATTTGTCTATTTTAAGATCCGCGGGAATTGAAATACTGGGGAGAGTCTCTAAACCAATAGTCTCATTAATAACCGCTATTTCAGGTGTCGTAGCAGGGTAGGGCTCTTCTACCGTTTCATGGTTGCGGCTGTCGGGGACTTCGTGGGTTGTCTCTGAAAATCGTGGTTCCTCAAAGACAGGTCCGATCTAAGTGCTTCCAATGCTGTGAAATTGATTTCCCGAGTCTCACAATCAATAATTACATTAGCCAATGCTAAGAGTGACTTTCCGAGAATGATTGGACACTAGGAGAATTCTCCTTGATGCTCAATATCAATGATCGTGAATTCTACTTTGAGCGGAGCACCTTGGAATTGCATGATAACAAAAATGATTCCTCTCGGTCGCTTTATTGATCGGTCAACCAATTGAACAATCTCTCATATTTTCCGAATTGGTCTGAGTTTGAGTTCGTGAAATACAGAGATCGGGAGAATATTGATTGGTGAATCATCATCAATTCGAGCATGGGTGAAAATTGTGTCTTTGATTTCACAGTCAAATTTAGGCAACCTATGCGGCTCTTGGTTTTTCTCCTCAACACCAAGGAGGAGGCCATTGACAAGATACTTCTTTTGGTCTTTGTTCTAATCCTGCCTGACTTTTTCATAGTTAATTTGTCCATTACAAATCTTTTAAGATCAGGGAAGTGTTCAATGACCTGTAGAAAGTGAAGTTCAAAAATCAATTTCTTTCCTAGTGCTTCCCGTACAACAGAATCCAAATTCTTCAGATCTTCTTTAGTTTCAATTTTTATGTATTTTTTGAGATTTTTGATTTTTTTTTATTTTCGAATATTCTGATTTTTTTGGTATTTTGTGCGTGATGTGGTGATGTGGTTTCTTCCATCAATGAGTAGGGGCTTTGATGTTCTGATAAGGGGTCAGATGCATAGTCATGTCTAGGGGAATAATAAGTAGAAGTGCCGTTCACAGAATCATCCCTAGGTTTTTGAACATCCTCAAAATTATCAAAATGAGATCCAATCATTTCCTCATTTATTTTTATGTCCGAGCTCCCATAGAGTGAAATTAATTAGTTGGTAAATTTTTGAAATCTATCCTCTATTGAATTGAATCTCTTATTTATCCTCGAAATATCATCCTCAAAATTCGGTTCATGATCAATCATGGGAGCAGTCGGTGTGTGTTCAATAATTTCATTATCCATTTTCTTGTTTATGCTGAGAGGAGAGTTTCTTGGAATATACGACATATGATTATTATTTTCTGAAAATTTCTCCTCAAAAATTATTGAAGGAGGCTGCTCATATGGTTCAGACATGTGTAGCTAGTCTGAGTAGAGTTCAATCCTTTGATCATGAGTGGTCAGACCTTGATATTGTGGAGTCAGCACACATGGTTTATGTGTTTCTATGTGGTCAATCTAGTCCTCTGTATGAGTATCATGTCTGAAGAGGGGTTTGCCATGGTCAATCCAATGCCGATGATCATTAAGTGCGGGTTTTTTTATCTGGGTTTGGTTTCTCGGCCAGTCATGAGACTCAAAGGTATTTTGATCTTGAAATGGCTCATTAGCGAGAATCCGAGAATAAGACGGTTCAGTCCAAGATGGTAGATGGTCATGTGTGGTCGGATGATTCGAGTAGAAATTCAATGAGGAGGTCGAATTCATCTGCGGGTGAAAATCTCCCGCAAATGTTGGAGGATTATTAAAAGAAGATGATTTAGTTGATTTGGGCCTAACCGAGACAAATTCATTTTCATGGTATAGCTCTGATGGATTTTCAGATACATGTTCGGTCATTTTTGAAAGAGCTGAATGAAATGATGGTTTGGGCTTGCAAGAGTTATTGAACAAGAGTTCCATGATGAGGTCTAAATCAAGAAGGAGAGAGATGATTGCACACGATAGTCAAAAGAAATTTTATCAAATGTGCGGTTATTGATCTTCGAAATCAGTTCATGCACACCAATGCAAACACAATTCAAATCCCAGGTTCACCAACGCACACAATGAAGCCGTAAGAGTTCGGCTATTATCAAATTAACTTCAAATTAGATGAAATTTGGAAACGTGGCT
This sequence comes from Ottelia alismoides, assembly GCA_037367405.1. Classification (NCBI taxonomy): domain Eukaryota; kingdom Viridiplantae; phylum Streptophyta; class Magnoliopsida; order Alismatales; family Hydrocharitaceae; genus Ottelia; species Ottelia alismoides. The sequence goes on from JAZKJV010000414.1 coordinate 1,250,156, forward strand.
CCTGCCACGATGTAAAAATTTCCCTAAAATTTTGGGACATTTTTAGGCTTTTTGATATTTTAAAAATTCAAAAACACGTATTTTTCTCACTATTTGAAAAAAGAAAATCAAAGAAAAATATAAAAACTTCTGTAAAAATTCTAAAAAATTAGTGATAGTTACTTTTAGTGTTTTCTAGCTTCTTTCAAATTTTTGGCTTATCTGGATTTATAAAACCCTTATAAATTGAAAAAACCTAAAAATCTTATAAAAATTCTAAAAAAAATCTATAAAAATCAAAAAATTGCAAACTCTTTTTCTGTAGTTTAGTTTTTGTTTATATTTTTCATAAAAATTGCCTCCAGACTTTTATAGATCAATTTTATATTTTTAATTGATCTTTCAATTCTGGATGCACAGTGACTCCCTGTTTTCCTCTTTCTCCATTTTTAGAAAATCAAAGAAAATTGAAAAATTCAGAAAAATTCACCAAAAACACTTAAAAACATAAAAAAACACAAAATAATTTTATTTGAATTTTTGGAGTATTTTTGGGTGTTTAAATAAATTGTTGAAATTGCTTGTGTATACATTTTCTTCTTTTTCCATATAATTAAAAACACAAAAAAAATTAAAAATAATTAAAAAATTCAGCAAAAACATTTTTGTTTTATTTTTAGACTACTTCGTAGGCCGCAAGGCCAACTCGTGCTCCCTGAGTCCGACCCTGGTCGCTATACCAGGTTAATAAATTAGCGAGGACCGCTATCTGACTTTTCTTATTTTATCATTTGATTTGGTGGTTCTTATTTTTCTTGATCGATCAAACCTTGTTATTCGGGTCACAATGACTCTGATTTTTCTTACCTTATCCCGATAGTGAGAATTTTTCGATCATCAGAATGGTGCCGTTGCCGGGGAGCACGGCTTAGTATTCGTTTTTTATTTTGTTTTTCGTTTGTGATTTTCTTCGCACCTTTTTGTTTTCTTTTGTATCTTTTCACGGCTTTTTCATTTTCTTTTCTTTTCTTTTTATTTTCTTTTCTTCTATTTTATTTTGTTTTTGTTTGTTTTCATTTTATCTTTATTTTCATTTTTGCATATAGTGCCATTTTATTTTATTTTATCTTGCTTATTTTTATAATAATCTGTGTCTGACACTTCTGTTTGTTTTCTTGCGAGGGCCCGAGGACCAAGGCAGCTTTTCTCGAAGAACCGACGCAACTACGGGAATCGGAGGTGGCTCCCTTCTTTATAGAGCCGCAGGAGAGCGCGAGGAGGCGAGCAGAATTGCAAGAGTCGTAGTTTAGCATAAAGTAGTTTAGTTTTATTTTCAGACTATTTATTATTGTAATAATACATGTACCCAGACTCTCAGAGACTTGTGAATGCGGGATCTGTTTTGTCGAGCATCGGTGTGCTCGGGGGACCCCACCGTGGTTTGGTTTTTCTCGTTTTTCTTTTCTTTGGTTTCACGTGGATTTCTGTGCTTGAGCCCCTAGATATAGGTTTTTATTTCGTTAAGCCAGGTAGCATTAGGTCCACAGTCCTAATAAGAATATATGTTCCTATAGATTACGCTTGGACTTAGGCAAATAAACTGGTGCTTCACGATAATAGGAGCTTCTGTTTAGGACGGTTCTCACATTGCATCCATATAGGTAGTTTAAATTTATGCGCGGATCGTAATTGCATGTAGACTGTTGGAGTCAGGTACGCCTTCTATCTCGTGCATGCACCATTGATTTTGTCGTGCATCGGCTTTTCCGTTTTCCTCCCCCTATTTTTCTGGACTTAGGAATAAAAAGGAAATCGGAAAATTTGTTAGACAATTTTTGAAAAATACCAAAAAAGAAAAACAATAAAATCAGGACTGCTAATCACACTTGACTTAAAAGACACCTCATTTAAAAATCTATCTTGGGGAGAGTAACCCCCTCCTTGTTTGGTTTGGATGAGCGAGAGAGTGACCCGCATCCTAGGCTAGAGCCACATACGATTTCTTGATTGACTATCGGCCTTTTATTCGGGACAGTCGGTTGAGAATATTGGATTCCTATCAGCTCACATAATCGCTCTGAAAGACTGACTTGATCACCTAAAATAAAATTGACAAGATAATTGACCGATCTCTTACGGTCTTCAGCTCAGTGTGCATAGGTGAATCAGGGGTTTGCTTTCTCATCTTGTGTGTTTCCAGATCCCTTCTGCCTTCCCGCCATCTATCTTCTCCTCCACTCATTTTCTCCCTCCCACCCTCCCTTCAGTTTCCCTTCATCTTCTGTATCCCTGGATGATGGATCCCCCTCACTTCTTGCCGACTCTTACGGCTTCTTCACCTTCTGACCATCAGTCCAGTCTACCTTTGAGGGAGGTCGGATCTCCAACCCACCTCTCGTTCCCTCCCTCCCATCCCTTTCATTCCTCTGGGCATGCTACGATAGACGTCCGCGGAGATCATATGGAGCAGATGCAAGGCCCTGACGATGCCATTGCTGAGTTGAGAGTGCACTTCGCTCGTGATAAGAGAGAGCAGACGCGAGTATCAGATGTCTCCTATCCCAGTATGGTGGATGAGCAGATATAACATGGAGCTCAGTCAGCTTCTACAGTAGGTCCATTCGTTCTGCATTTGGAGCTTATTCAGAGACTACCAACATTTTCAAGGGAGGTGCACGAGGAGCCCTATCTTCACTTGTCCGAGTTCGAGGAGTTTTGCAGGACACAGATCTATTCAGACATTACTGCAGAAGAGATGATGCTGAAGACCTTCCCATTAACACTTCAGGACAGAGCCATGAGATGGCAACGACGGTTGGGAAAGAGATTCGCTACGTGGGGAGAGCTACGTCGAGAGTTTCTACAGAGATACTTTTTCCAGCGTAGAGTAGAGATGATGCAGTCATTGATCACAGACTTTTTAGTAGACCCCCCAGGAGCCACTGCATGAGGTATGGCCGAGGTTCCTTAACCTCTTGAGGAGATTTCCCGACCACGGAGTTTCACTGACTGACCTTATTGAGATCTCCATACGGGGGATGAACGCGGAGCAGATAGCACTGGTGATTACCTCATGTGGCGGTTCACACCGCAGTTCTGACATTGAGTTGCTGGATACCATCTCGAGGTTACTTTCACAAAGACCATCTTCACGAGATGTCGTAGTCGGGATGACACATGAGGATGTTGCAGTACCAGTGGGGTGTGTTGCACGACATGAAGATACAGTTTTTACACACCAGCCCGAGGACTTGGATGATGCAGCACCACATATGACAGAGAAGATGACTGTGACAGTAGAGGTTCGGACCCAAAGTCTACTCGAGTTACCGTTGGTTTTCCAGCTGGAGTTCGAGTTAGCCCCAGAGTTTTCAGTCGACGATTCTCGGATATCGGATCTTCTGATACTCCAGGAGACGGAGGAGTCCCCGCTTTTACAGCCAACGATTCAGCCACTGCAGTGTCCATTCCCGGAGGAGTCAGCTTCTTTTCTGCAGAGACACTTCTCGGAGTCCGACAGATACCATGACTCAGCCCAGCAGCCAGAGCTCGATATGTGACACCACTTTGAGAGGTCAGACACAGATAGTCCTGTATTCGAGCCAGTTGTCCTCCATTTTGACGAGACATATACCTTTGCTGAGGACTTGATGGCATCCAGCATTGCCACAGAGCAAGGATCAGCCGCAGACACATTGCCATCCTCTAGATGATGATGCAGCCTTTAGATGATGATGCAGCCTGGTGCACAGAGTGGGAGCTTGACAACAGCGCAAATGCCTTGATAGATCTTGATCTTCTATTTCTCACCTTTGATCTTGCATTCCTCCCCGAGGGTTATCTGCAGGAGGATGCTACGCACGATGTGTACTCGATTTCACCTTCTGAGAGTGTATCCGATTTTGCGGATCACGAAACCGAGTCTTCTGATCCTTCTGATTCGGAGTCATCTCACCTCCACGATCCTCACGGGGATGAGCCCATCCTGGAGCTATTCGATGATCTGTCCGAGTTGTCTCCATCATATGCATCGGATATCAGTTTTCTTAGAGAGTCTCCTGATCTTCACTTTCCATACCTCTTTGAGACACTGATCGACATGGAGGATTCCATGACTGATCCATCCTTCTCCACGTTTGATTTCTTTGGCTCTACACTTCCACTCCAGTCTGATCCTAAGCCGACGATTTCTTTTGTGCTACCGGATCTCGATCATATCTTCTGATATCCTTCGCCGGTAGTAGACACCCGCCTGATTGCATACATGGGTGTCTTTCTTTACATTGTTTATTTCGTTGTTGTTCTCATACCGAGGCTGCGACGACAGTACATCATTCACCTTACAGATGTCGTCCTGAACATTGACACAGCGTTATCCTAGCCTTTGCGCCCAGCTAGGGGTGTAAAACCTAGTGCTTATTGAGAGGCACCTCAACATTATACCCTTTTGCATATACGTGTTTCGTCGTGATTTGATCTTTCTTTCTTCCATGTTTGTTTTCACCCCAGGTCTCGTATAGGATTATCTTTGCTATACTTACGATATACCTTATCCTAAGTATAGGGGGTGAAACACCGAGTTGTTCCTTTCATTCCGTTTCATCACTTCTGTCGTTCCCTATACTTAAGGATTCTTCACCTTAAGTATAGGGGGAGTGATGCCCTTCCATCTTGTATATACTTATTTTCTTCGTGTTTTTCTACCTTTGTTTTGATGCCTATACGTAGGGATATTTTACCCTAAGTGTAGGGGAGGTAGACCCTGTACATTCTCACTCGGATTTCCCTTTGTGCACAACCTGCTATACTTAGGATTATTTGATCCTAAGTATAGGGGGAACCCCGAGATCCTCTTGCATTTCTATTCTTTTATTCGTCTTTGTATATAGCCTTCCTTTTCACTTCCCAATACTAAGCACGAGTTATGTCTTCTTCATCGCTCTTGGCTCTGAGGATATCGTTCGAGCTAAGTATAGGGGGGTGTGTATATATTCCATATATACTTTAGCCATAACTCGTATTTTGTGTGAGTGTGTTAATAAATAAAAATGGCTAAAAACCCAAAAATCCATAAAAATTAAAAAAATTTCCTTGTAAATAAAAATTCTTTTATTGCACATACATAGCTAGTGTACAAATTATTTTTGTAAAAATGTTTGTAAAACCTTTTTGTGTAAATAGTGTGTAAATATGTTCATATCAAAATTATGTATATAGTACAAAATTTTTCTAAAATATTTTGAAAATCAAAAGTTTGCAAAAACCTTGTGTAAATTTGTGTAAATATTTTGCAAAACTTGCATTCATGCATACATCCATGTTTTCAAAACATTTTTTCAAAAATTTTGCACATGTGTAAATATTTTGTAAATAACATCTTTTGTAAATATTTGTATAGTTTTTCCTGGATCATAGTTGACATTTAAACTATCCTGGAATTAAATTGAAAAATGGAGCTTCGTTAAGATCTTAATCCACCTAATTCTAAGAGGAACCTTATAGGGCTTAGGGTTGAGACTTTTCAGGTCCATGGTGACTTAATTCTTTGAGTCCATTAGGCTATGATCATATGGCATCTCAATGAGCCTAAGTAGAGCACTTAACAACACACACATGACTCATATAGACAATGGCTTGACTTGGACCCGCACTTTACACTGAGCTCTCTACGGATGAGGTGGTGAGGAGGCAATCTTTCTTGACTTGGGGTAGCATATGAGGGTAGTACTTCTAGGCGGAACCTCTCTTCTTCTTATAGTGAAGGAAGTACGTCCCAACTTGGTCTGGTTGCTATGAGGTCTAACTACAGGAGTTGTGTGTTGCAATAATGCTTCAAAAGAGGGATAGTCTACTGGCTCAAGAGGAAAAACTCCATATGTATATATGTTGCACCTTGTAAATATGTTTTACATATTCACATCAAAAAAAATGCAAAAAGAAAAGAACTCCAAAAAAGTGGTGGGTCTGAGAGAAAATGATATTCCCACCGGAGTGTATATAGTGCAATAAGCAAAGCTTGAGACTCATGTTCCATCTTATGTAGCTTGCAGCAGGGAGACTTAGCTACACTGGTTGAGCTCCCAGGGATACATGGCTACACTGGACATGGTCCATTATCTTCTTCCCCCTCTTCCTGAGCCGGTTGAACTTGAACTTAGAAGGGAATACCCTACTCCTCGAGGAAAGAGTGGCCAGACTAGGGTCATAGAGTTACCTTGTTGGGGAGGGTTGTCATTTTGCTACTTCTGAGGTGGAGAGCTATACCTCACTTACACTATACAAGGAAAGATTCATGGTCTTCAGGGTTTGTGTATGTAGACTTGTTCTGATCTGGATTATTGAGGAGTCTTGACTATAGATTAGTGGATCTTAGAGGCTGTTGAGTTTTAAACCTGAGTCCAAATAAGGTTCCGACACATTAATAATCCAAAGATCTGACCGAGCTCCATATTTCAAATTAATGAAGGCAAGTTTAATAATCAACATTGATCCTTGCATTTCCTCTCCTTTTCTTTTTCCTTTCTTTTTCACTTCTTTTTTCAAATAAGTGTTTGCTAAGGGACTAGCAACGTTAAGTATAGGGGGTGATGAATACCCATTCATCACTCTTTATTCTTTTACTTTAGCTAAAAACCTGCGCAAAACACCATGTATATTTGTGTAAATAAAATAAACTATCAACATGCATGCATTGTGTAAATATTAATAATTAGCATGTTTTTGTGCATAAATAAAAGAATAAAGAAATAAAAGAAAAAGAGGGAAATATTTAGAATAAATATTAAGCGACCTAATCCCAAGGGAGGGCTCAGCATGGGCCTTACCGCCAAAGAAACCAAGTAGAGGGTGATAGGGTCAATCACACTTGTACATAATCCTATATAAATAAATTTATTTACCTCAAAATAAAAATAAAAATGTGTTTTTTGTTAATTTGTACATATTTATAAAAATAAAATAAAAATCAGAAAAATAAAAATAAAAAGAAAAACAATAAACTTGTACATATACAATGTACATATGTATATAAACCTATTTATTTAACTTATATAAATAAATCATAAAAATAAAATAAAAATACCTTTTTATTTCAAATTTTATGTTGTAAATAAATAAAATATAAATTTGAAATAATTGTACAAAAATAAACAATTAAAAATAAAAATAAAAAATACATATGTGTATATACCTATATTTAATAATATAATGTAAATACATAATTTATATTTCAAAAAAATAAATAAAAATCACAAAAAAATACTTTGGAAATAAATAAATATTTTTCATTTAGTAAAGATTTTAAAAAAAGATCATTATCTATTTTATTTTGAATTTTGAAAATAATTTCCAATGGAATTACTTGTTTGGTCCACGGGGGATGGTTGACCCCCGGTCAACTCTCCCCTAGGACCACCAGACGCGGATCTTGCGCCCCGACCCGTTTTCTCCTAATTTCCCCCATTTGATCCGGTCTCCATTCGCTTAAACCCTGGGTCCTGTTTACAGATGCATCATCCGAGATCCTCGCCCGTGGTAATTCTAGGGATCCGTGCTTCGATGAACCTTGCCCGACTCCTTCTTGCCGGACCCTTCATCATATAAAACCTCACCTCCAGCCGCAATTCTACTCCATCTTTGGCTCTACCCTTCCATCCTAGGACCTCCATCACCCTCCTTAGAGTGACAGCTATCCGAGGGCGGTGTCGCAGTGAGGAGGAGGCGTCTTCAGCCACTGATCCGACGAGTTCTTTCGTCGTGCGCTGTCGCGAGGTACGCCGAGCCTTGGGACCTGACGAACCCTTGAGGCAAAGACCCCCGAAGGTCCAGCATCTCCAGCCCAGTCAACCTCAGCCATCAGGTAGTTCCGATACCCTCTAGATTAGCTTAATTTCCAATTACGCCCAATCGCACCGCCAGCCATAGCCGGCCGATTCCCACTGATCCGACCATTCATTTACTCATCCGACCATCGATTCACGACCACGAGACCTCTACTTACGTTCTTCACCCATCCGATCACCTTGGTTCACCCTAGAACCAAGAAGTGGACCTCCATCACCGTCGCTTAGCCAGAGGTCTCTGCTCCGCCACATCTGACCACCCATTCCAACCCTAACCGGGTCGAGGCACTTTGCCCTCGACCCAGGAGTCTTTCTGTGCCATATTGCAGGTCAACGAGACCCATCTGAGGGTCCATCAGTCCAGGCACAAGAGCTTTGCTCCTCCTTCGTCGTCGGAGCTCCCCGGAGCTTTTCGACCTCATCGGAGGTGCCCACCAGCTGCGGAAGAGCCTGAGCTTCATTTCGCCTATCTCAGCAGCCTAGGAGGAGGTCCCACGTGCACGGAGTGAGCCGGCGAAGTTCGCCGGAGTCGAGTTCTTGGAGGACCTCCAGGAACCCTCCGATTAGCCCCTCCGCTCCAGTTCTGATCATTGTTGTCCATCTGCGGAGCTCCAGCCACCGTCCGATCCACCTAGGGCTCAATCCGGACCGATCATCGACGAAGGGGTATCCACGCACATCAACCGTTGGATCTCCACGTGGCGACCCCTCGTCCGTTAGATCCGAGCTGTCGGTCTTCGAAGAGGCATCAACACATCTCCATCGTCCGATCCCATACGTGGCGCTTACTCAACCATCGATCTTAAATAAAGGGATAATCTCACTTACGCCCCTATGTTTATTGCATTTATAGTTTAGTCCTGTAAATATTTAGTGTAGTTATTTTTATTTTTGATCATTTGTAGTTAAGACCCTATATTTATTTTATTTGCATTATAGTCCATGTTTGTGTGAGCCATGTGCTTCGACACGTGAGGATTTGGACATTTTACAGTTTTAGTCCTGTGGTTCTTGTGTGTTAATGTTTGCATATTTTTAAATATGAATTACATTTATGCCCCTCTGAGTGCATGCCACGTGTGTTGCGCGTGTTTTTGTGGGCTTTTTGCATTCCAGGCCCTGTGTTTTTTATATATGTTACGTTTAAGCCCTAGAAGTATGTTTCTTTGCATCTAGGTCCCTGATTGTTGTGTGCCTTATTTTTATTGAATAAAAATATCAAATGAACTTCAAATTAGGTGAAATTTGGACACGTGGCTCCTGCCATGGTGTAAAAATTTCCCTACAATTTGGGGACATTTTTTAGGCTTTTTGATATTTTAAAAAATTCAAAAACACGTATTTTTCTCACTGTTTGAAAAAGAAAATCAAAGAAAATATAAAAAACTTCTATAAAAATTCTAAAAAAATTAGTGATAGTTACTTTTAGTGTTTTCTAGCTTTTGTCAAATTTTTGGCTTATTTGGATTTATAAAACCCTTAGAAATTGAAAAAACCTAAAAAACTTATAAAAATTCTGATAAAATTCTATAAAAATTAAAAAATTGCAAACTCTTTTTCTGTAGTTAAGTTTTTGTTTATATTTTTCATAAAAATTGCCTCCAGACTTTTATAGATCAATTTTATATTTTTAATTGATCTTTCAAGTCTGGTTGCACAGTGACTCCATGTTTTCCTCTTTCTCCATTTTTAGAAAATCAAAGAAAAAATGAAAAATTCTAAAAAATTCACCAAAAACACTTCAAAATATAAAAAAGCTCAAAAACAATTTTATTTGAATTTTTGGAGTATTTTTGAGTGTTTAAATAAATTGTCAAACTTGCTTGTGTATACATTTTCTTCTTTTTCCTTATAATTAAAAACACAAAAAATTAAAAATAACTAAAAAATCCACCAAAAACATTTTTTTTATTTTTAGACTACTTCGTAGGTCGCAAGGCCAACTCGTGCTCCCTGAGTCTGATACTGGTCACTGTACTAGGTTAATAAATTAGCGAGGACCGCTATCTGACTTTTCTGGTTTTATCCTTTGATTTGGTGGTTCTTATTTTTCTTGATTAATAGAACATTGCTATTCGGGTCACAACGACTCTGATTTTTCTTACCTTATCCCGATAGTGAGAATTTTTCGGTCATCAGGTATCTTGACTCATGCTGATACCGCTGACATCGTCGAACAAGGTGAAGTTTTGAGCGGATTGCTGGTTGTCGAACATGAACACCACAACACATTTCAGTATTTTCCAAATGATTGGTGAGCATTGATAACACTTTCAAATGGTGCATTTACCTTTTATTTTATAATTCTTGTTGATTTACTTAATATTATAGATATTTATTTACTGGGATGACAATCATGAGAGGCGGAGGTTCGTTTAGGAGGAGCAGATCTGCTCACCAAAGAGGTGGTTCTAGATACCATAGCAATTTGGATACAATTGGTGAACGACCTACTACGGATGATAATGGTGAGTATTATACATTATAAATCCTTTTAATCGCTTATTTAACTTGGTTTTAATTGCAGCCAAGGGATCGTGGAATCCCAAGCTTGCTATATTTGTGCAACAATTAGTTGTGCATGGGATAAAGATCCCGATACACCTACTTCGGTACATGGTTCAAACTCACACATGTGTGTCTCTTAGTGATGATGATGAGACCATTCTACGTTCTTCTCATTGTGCGAAGGTTCTGATTGCCGTTCAGTACCTGTAGTTCATGTCAGACGTGTAGAGTTAAGAGTTATTCTCCTCTTTGATGTACTTCAATCGTACTTACTCTAGATCCAAATGCATGAACTTGTCTTATTGATCTAGGTATACACTAAAAGATGAGCATGATGTGAGGAAAGAACTTTGGAAGGGCTGCAGAAGTTCTAGAACCGTGGAAAATACAAATGGATTCTCATGAGTCCATCTGACAAGAAGAGGATTTGGATGGTATCTTCATGAGCTTCCTGTCTTATAATTAATTGTATTGGCATTTTGACTTTGTGCCCTCTATATCTAATCTGATTTCTTTAACATGTCGACACATAGGGCATTCCCTGGTCACCATAGATATGTTTTATATTGCCTTGACCGATTTAGCAAATAAGTTGGATTACAAACAACATTTATAGGGCTAGAAAGGCGATCATAGCAAAGTTGAATGTGGTCGTTGATGGGAAGAGAGTGAAGGCCTTAGCTCTTGCTTTGTGCACATTGGAGAGGTATATATCTTTGTCACTGCTTGTTATTGAGATAATGTTGAATACTGTATTAAAATATCTAGTGGCTTGTAGGCAGAGTCGATACCGTGATCTCTTTTCTTCCAAAGACTTTGGAAGGCATTCTGTTGCAAGCTGTAGGAACAAAGGAAAGCATGAGTTTAGATCGACAAGTGATGCAAAGGGCTTCGAGGTGGTGAGGTCCAAAATGGTACGTAGAGTAAGGCTTAAAATCACTACTCTTTTTTTGTTGGTTAATGTCGAGATTATTCCAGCAGGTGGCTTCACAATGTGAGCCAGCCCTAAGTGAATGGTTGGAAAAGATGCATATGCATGGAAATGAGTGGACAACACATGCAGCCCAAGCTATAAGGGTGAGTTTGTTACATTGGTAGATAATCGTTTCCCTTATAACTTGCAAACATAAATTGTTTACTAACTAATATATCTTGTAGGATCGTTGTGATGACCTCTTTAATGCAAAGTATGATTCCACACCCATGGAAGAGCGTCTGATACTTTGCGCTAGTTGATCAATGATAGGTGGGACCTAACATGAGGCAAGCTTTGGGCGGACTCTATCCCAGATTCTCATCCAACTCTAGTTGCGACTCTCTTGGAGTTAGGAGTTTTTATGATCTGCCAACCTCGTAGTACAGTCACTTTAATTTGTCCAAATGTCACAAAAAATTCAACAACTAGTGAATGCAACATGCAATGTGGGGAGCATACTTAAAATTACAGAGGTTTAGTAGGTTGATGTCAAGTAACATATTGTATATTGTTATTTTTAGCAAAAATGAGACACATGCCAGCAAAAGGCTTCAAATAAGGATGTTTGTCAAGGATGATGATGAAAATGACGACGACGAAGAGGATAAAACAAGAATACGACATACCACGCAGGGAGGTGCACTGTAGAGTCGTGATCTGCGAGAGAGACAAAGCTATTGAGTGAAGAGAGAGGGAAAAGGAGAAAAGAGAAGGGAAAGGGAACTGCGTGAAAATGGAGAAGTAGTTTCAAACTATATATACTTCTATTTACTTTAAACTCAATTTCTTGTCAGTAAGCGAATGATTGCATTGCCATTTTATTTTATTTACCAATGTAATGTACGAACAATGGTGATTTTCGTTGATTACTTTATTAGATATCTGTATGAATGTTCTTGTAATGATTTACGTGGGCATTTGTGTGAGTGTACTATTACCGCAATCGTGAATATGAATGCACATATGAATATATGTGTGGATGAGAATGCAGCAAAAATGCATGTGTGTATGTGAATGATAGAGCATGGTGATGGGCATGTACATGATGTGTGTGCGTGAACGAGGAAATGCTGCAGAAATACTGAATGTTTTTATTGGATGTAGAGTTTGTGACTATTTTAGTCCCCTCCTTCGTCACAATATATGAACGATACCAGGCAAGTTAACGAAGAATTCAAGCACTGTCGATCGTCATGGTTGCAGTACACATCGTAACACTTCTATGGTCACATTCTTCATTGTGCCCCCATATACGAGAACAAGACTTGCATCTAATTGTAGATGCAAGCATTGTATATGGCGACTTAGGGACCAATTGGGGACCATTTGCGGCTATATATGTACTCGCATTCCTCTCTAATTCTTGTAGTGGAAGCATTATGCACAATTCAAGATAGAAGATGAAAAGAAGATATTGAGACATTTTCTTATGGCTCGATCATAAACAATCTGATGTACGCTATGGTATATATTAGACTTGATACCACTCATTTTGTTGGAGTTATTAGCTGTTATCTCAAATTCATTAAAATAACATTGGAACATAGTCAAATGGATCTAGAGATATCTACATGGTACTAAATAAACATCTTTTTGTTGTGGAGCAGACAAGGAATGTCTTCTATTGTCCACAGACTTGGATATAGCAAGTGATGTTGATGGTAGACAATCTATATTCGACCATTTGATGACATATGTCGGCATGTTGTTTCACGACAATCAAGATTGGAAAAGTTCATGGTGTTATCTACTATAGAGTCTATGCTCATTGTTATTAAATAAGCTATTACAAACTCTTGTGCATGAATACGTTCACGAAGGAACTTAATTTTATTTAGGACAATTATATCCTTTTTTACAATTGTTAGAATATAATTTACCTTGGTAAGAACTCTACTTTACATCTAAGGTAAAAATACATCCATTTTAAATTTATGAGATGCGCTAAAACCAAAGCAACATGTACTTAATAAAATGGGTATTTTACATATATATTCCTCTTAACTTATACAATATCAATTAAGACCCTCCTTTTTTTGGAATATTAGTTGTGCACTAACCTTTTGCATTGTTATCACTTGTTCTCTTTTATTAGTTTGATTGTTAATTAGTTGAAGTAAACCATGACTTACTCAAACAATATTCTCATTAAGAGGGGCATAATTGTCATATTTAACTCACCCCACTCCTCCTCCCCCAGCACCTCCATCCCATCCTCCTCCCCTGTCTCCCAACCTCGACTCCGACATCCTATGTCGCCACCCTTACTCCTTTCCTCAACCTCGCCTCCTATGGCTACTGAGCTCCTTTTAGCATCGTTTAAGGAGCGAGATCCTCTTCTCCTCCGTTAAAAACCAACATCATGAAGATGTAGGGTAATAGTCCTATTCTAGGTGCTCCTATGGTTGAGAGAGCTCAGATCCGAGTGTCTATTAATGCTCCTAGAGAATGGAGCTTAATGGGTACTAAGGTGGATAATAATGCGCCGGAGGTGCATGACTGTTGCCTGAGACACTTCGAAGATGATGTTAGTGTTGGACATGCTAGCCCACGGTGAGTCATTATGCAATAAATGTTATTGCGTATATCATTCCCTGATCTGAAATGAAGAATAAATAATTTCTATAATAGGTCCCTCTGTACAATTAGGGTTATGTACCATGGCCATCTTGATAAATATATAGTTGTTGTTTCATTAGATGAATCATAGAGGCTGGTGCTTGGATGAATATCTAATGGGTTAGATTGAGGACTCATCAAGCACCGTCAAATGATTGTTAAAATGTGATCTCCAGCCTGAGTAGGAGATGGCAATCCTTTCTCACATAGGATGATATCTGATCGACCTCTTGATGTAGGTCCTCTGCATGGGAATATTGATTCGGAGTTGTCAGATTAGTTAGGTCAATGGGTTGACTTAACGAGATCGAGATAACCAAAGTCCTATATCGTATGCTGTCACGATACATGCACGCATCCTCTGACCGGAGACAGATATATTACTATATGTTTGAGTATGTACATTTGGCAGACCAATAGGTTGATGACCTAATCAAGGTCTATACACCGGCACGCTGGTGTGCATATAAGGGCATATGAGTAATACGATCTCTCAAAGGGATCATACAGGTTCATTACTGAACCGGAAGACATGAGCTCACTCATGAGATATTGGGAAGAATCAAATTCCGTGCACGGTCGTCTCGCTTTGGAAGCTTGACTGAATTTGTAGGTTTGATATATACTTTTGGAAAGTATATGATCAAGACCTAGCTATGATGTATGCTTTTGGAAGGTATATGATCAATACCAAATCCCAATGATCAAATGAGAACTTACTGAAAAAACCCTAAAGTAGACAATATAAAGTTGATCTAATACTTGGGTTTATTCTAGGTCTTCCAGTATGCAGGATGTACTGGTATTGGGAATACCTGAGGGTGATGTGATCATAAATGATTGTATAACCATGACGCTTCCATTCCTAGGGAGTGATGAAACGGGTCTGAATTTTAGTGACTCCTCTCAGTAGAGAAGTAATCTGATCGTGGTCCAAATGTTGGACATTGATCTGAATGTGATTCGGATGCAATGAGAAGATTAGATTTGCGGTCTTCATTTAATCAAGCATCTATGAGAGGCCCGAGATCTGGATTTGAGATGTGATCTCAATATCCAAGTCACTATACGTGGAACAATACAATCGCCATGTCCTTATCTCCAAGTATCTGCGGAGAAAGCACATTATTCTTGAAGGAGTTCAAGAATAATTCCTATGATGAATTTAGTATCCAAGCATTGAGAAAATGGATAATTAAATATGAATATGAATTTGATGCATATTATAAGAAGAGATATCTAAGATAGTTAAATGTGATTTAATTATCAAAGATATGAATAACGTGAATATGATTCATGTTATTTGGGCACATGAGAAAAGAGATCCAAGATGATTAAATGTGATTTAATTATCATGGATATGAATAATGTGGATAGCACTATCCATATTAATCATATATTATAGATATGATTTATAATATATAAGAGAGAGAGAAATATTGTAAGTAGCATTTGTTAATTATAAATATGTGAATTGGATTCACATTAAGTAATTAATTGGAAATGTAATTTACAAATTAGGTTGGGATGTGAATATGATTCACATTTTCTTCAATGGCGTGATTGAAATATTCACAAATTAAATTAGAATTAATTTGGTGGATATTATTGCAATAATAGTTATTGCAATTAATTAAGAAATAATAAGATAAATAAAAAGGAGACAAAAATCACCACCAAAAATAAAGGTGGTGTCACCCATGACTTGGTCATAGGTGACGCCTCCTATTTTTTAGGAGGTTTGTTGTTTTCTCTTTTTTGTTATCATATTATCTCTGAATAAATAATTTATGTTAATTAAATTGTGTTGATAATAATTCAACATATATTTAATTTAATATAAATTAATGTTGTTGGTTTTAAGCCAACAACAATCATAGCCATTGATTTTACATAGACCAAGCATGGTCGTTGGATCTATGTATCCCATGGATTGAGATCCATTGGATCCTAACTAATATAAAAGGAGGGTTAGGCTAGCCTTTCTTGAGACACACAATGAAGAGTTGTACATGCCTACAACTCTCTCTCTCTCTCATATTCTCGCCCTCTCTATTTCTCTCCTCCAAAAAGTGGTCGTCCAACTTATGTTGAGAAAGAAGAGATTCTCGCCTTCGCCTTCGACGACTCGGGGATCTCCTTCTTCTTTGGGGCGACTTGCTCTAGAGGAAGATGACGGATTTTGTTTGACAAAATCAGGGGACTCGACGCTTGGATCTTCATCAAAGATTGCGGGAAGGACGCGACTCATCATCGTGCCCGCAAGTGCATTCTTCGTGGATCGGACTTGAGACAGGAGGATCTCTTGTTTGGGATCTTGCGGTCACAACCACGCTCCAAGAGGTATTCCTTATACTTTGTGGTTTGATGAAACGATCCGAGAAGTATTCTCGTGATCATGTGGTTTCATCTTTAGATTCAAAAATTTTAATTTCCGCCGCATCTAGCGACTAGTGCGACTAGTTGCTCCGAATGCATATGATGCGATCGATACGCTTCCGTGATGCGCTTAAGGATTCTCAATATCCTTCAAGTGGTATCAGAGCCTTAGGTCGAAAAGGGTTTTGGATATGATCCATGAACCAAGGACGACTTGGGTTTGAAAGGGTCGCAAAAGTTTTAGCGCATCTGAATTTTTCACAACTCTGTCTAATTGACTTTTTCGGCACTGTTTAAATTATTTAAACACGAAATATTAAATTCGATTTTGTCCCCATTAAACAAGGAAACCATAGGATTTGAGTTTACTAAATTTGGATTTAATTTGCTCAAGATATGGTCTTTTGAATAAGCATGTATTCACTGTTGCGGGAACAACGAAATTGAACGTGATTAATTTGTTAATTACGATTTTGACATGCCTCAAAATGTGTGAATTATCACTTGGGTTCTGTTGTAAATCAAGTTGGTAATCTTAGGGCACTAATTTGCGAATTTTGTATTTAAATTGATCAAGATAAGTTAATTTTAGTGATTGGGGGTCACTGCTGGAAATTGACATCTTTTGATCATGAACCTTGTGATAGTCATTCAAATTAATTTGATGAAAATTAATTGTTAATTTTCTGAAATAATTAGTGATAAATATTTGTGAAATATTTAAAGAGATAAATATTTCATTGAATGACATTTGCCTAAACCATTATGATAAGATAATTGATCTTGATCATTGGTTGATATAAAATCATCAACAAACATTGTTTGCATACAAAACCCTAGGTCATCCTACAATAGTTGTAGGACAACTTTTACATGCAAAACCCTCTTGCTTGAATAACATTGGGGATTTGTTTAGCAAATCTCCTTATAATATAATCAAAATTGTTTTGATGTATATTATATGGTATAATTTCGGTTGAAAGACCGATGAGCATCTCAAAGTACATGATGATCTATCTGGCATTATCCTTTCTTGAGGTGGATATGGTGTCTAGTCGGAGATCGCTGGGGTAGTGGGTTGCAATGTATGTGGTCCGTCCCACTCTCGCCGGTACTGGCCATGACAGCGGGTAGGGACTGGATAATGCCGGAGAAATCAAGGTGTATTTTTCTAATTATTAAAATTCGAAATAATACGTACTTTGAGATTATACCTACTATTCAAGTAAAATTCAAAGTTTGTTTATTGACAATAGAATTGATAGTTAATTTAATGTGATTAAATTAATTATATCCTATTAAAACACTCTATTATGAATAGATGTGTATTTTCCTTGGAAGAATTAATTATGTGAATATGATTCACGATAATTAATTATTTCAATTTGAATAAGAGGTGGAGGAACACATAAGTGACATCCATGGTCTCCCATCAAGGCAAAGAATTTCGTCGCCAAAAGTTGTATATAGGAGACGCCTGTCCGAAGTGGCAGATCCTATATACAATTATTTGGATCGGGTTCTTTGCTTCTCGAAAGAGTAAGGCTGTATACGTAGTGACCCCAATATCGAGTCCTCATATTATTGGGGCGATATTGGATTGCGTATAGCGAGTATTAAGCTTGTTGACGGTTGGTTCAATTAGCAACGGGTCAACATCACCTTAGGGGTGGTGGGCCCAGGTGTTAAAGACCGAATTGGGAAATGCAAGTTGGACTTGCAAGGCGAAATGTGTTCCCGCTTCTTTTTATCGGAGTCGCAGGTTCTCATATTATTGGGATGTGACAAAGATAGGAAAGGAGATCCCAGATCTTGCTAGAGATATAATGGTAAGAATATCTCTTACATTGAAAGTGATTAAGGGAATGAACTTTCATTGTTGACAAGGCAAGATAACTTTGATACAAAAATTACTAAATCAAAGTAAAATATGTATATATACTATATATACCCTTATGCAAATTTCTTATTTTAGATAATCCTTCATTAAACCCACTCAATGTTATACTCAATGATAACCAGTAAAATATCATGGATTGGACCCATGATCCAAATATTGTACTTGCAATTGGACACATAATATATGTGGTTGCAATGTGCAAGTTTCCTCAAACATAATGAGGAATGACAATTAAATAAGACAATAAGACATCACCTTATGGTTTGAATGTCTCTATAGTCTTGATCTTTCATCGAGTGTACTTTGGAAGTGACATGTCGATGGTGATCATAATTGTCAAATAATCCTTATAAAATCAAAGAAGATGTTTTGGCATACATATGTGCTCTAGACATTTAATCATGAATGACATGGTTCTCTGCATTATGCAGAATGGTAGCTCGAAAGAGATGATGTATTCAAAATGTTTGAATACCTACCTAAACCAATGTTTTAGAGTCTAGATGGATGTAGACATGATGAGTATCATCATTCTACTATCTACACTCTAGTCATTCATGAAGTTTCATAATATTCATATTGTATGAATTTAATGAAGCATGTATAAATGTTGAAATACTCTTACATTGAATTCTTTTGAATTTAATATAAGAGATCCTTAGTCTTAAGCAATGGTTGCTTATAACTAAAGGAAGTGCAGTGGAAGCATGGGTTAGATCAAAATAAGAACTATAGTCAAAGAGTTGACTATACTTCTGTGACTTCCATATGACATCCTATAAGTTGGATGAATGCCAATACTGCAATAAGTTGGTGTATTGATAGTATGACTATCAAGTCTCTCTTGAATCCTTAGAGAAGGACTCGGATAGAGCACCCAAATAATCTAAATTGATCATTGAAATTGACTTGCTTATTAGATAAGATAAAGTCTAGTAATTGTATCTCAATCTTCTAACAACACTTGCAATGTGTTGCATATGTTTTAGAAGACTGGAAAATTTTGATCTTAAGGTTTATAGTTATCCACATGGATATTGATGCAATTGTTGCAACAATCTCTGTTGGATCGATATACTTCTTAATTTCAGTGGGAGAGCTTTAGTCTTAGAGAATGTCTCTATGACCTAGATATTAGAACACATTCATTGTTTGTTTCTAAATATTGGAAATAAACTGAATTCTGGAATAAACCTGTCATAAAGAGTTATGATGGATATATTTCAGATAGCAATCTGGCATCTAGTGGACTCTACTAAATTAGAAATTTAATGAATGGTTCATTAAGATTTCTAATACTGAAAGTTAAACCTTATAAGATCAATAGGAGGATAAAGATCATTTGACAATGATCTGGCATCATGTCTTGGACATATGTCTGTTGATGAGATCAATGGACAAGCAAGAGATGAAATTTTAGAATGTCTAAAATTTCCAAAACTTGCATACTTATAAATATTGTATTCAAAGAAAAATGTCCAATACACCCTTCTTTGGGAAAGGTGTTAGATGTCGAGGTATTCAGGATCTCATACATATTGATGTATGTGAATCATCTATATCATAGTGAACATTATGGATATATGATATCTATTGATGATCATGTATCATATGAAACTTCTTCTCTTCACATGAGAACCCTTTGAAATGTTCAAAGATTTCACAATTCTGGTTTAGAACCAAAGTTTGAAGGAAGATTAAATGAATTTGATCTAACCAAGGTAGCAAGTACTTATTAGATGAATTCAAAGAATACCTTATAGAGATATGAATATCATTTCTATCTCACTCCTCCTGATAAACCTAAACTCAATGGAGTTGTAGGGAGATATAATTAGATCAGGTGCGTCATGATTTGATCAATGATTAATTTTATCATAATTATCCTTAGTTTCCATGTATATATATGTAGTAGAGACTACACTATATATCCTTAATAAGATTCCATGCAAGTAAGCTGGAATTAAAGCACTAGAGAGTGTTACTTCATTAGGAAAATAAAGGATGGTACTGGATACCTACTTTATGACCCTAAGATTCTTAAAAGATCTCATCTCTGAGAATGTGATTCTTAGAGGATGACTCTCTTGAGAATCAAGATGAAAATGAAGTGTAGGAACTCATTTAATCTTTAGAAGATAATGAGGCTTCTGAAATCGGGAACTAAAAGGACAATTAAAGATGAAACACTAATACCTCTTCAAATGAGTTTGAGGATGTATTCCATGTGTCAGTTAAATCTGACAATGATCGGATTTCATGTGATGAAACTCTGGAGGATCATGACATGGAAAGATGGATATTAGCAATAAAGTCTAAAGTAGACTTCATATACAAATGTTGTATATGGACCCTCGAGGATCCACCTATAAGGGTAAGACCCGTTAAGGTGTAAATGGATCTTCAAGAGAAAGAGGAACTTGATGAGAAGGTAGAGACCTTCAAAGCACGTTCATAGCCATGAGCTACAAACCAGAAGAGAAGACATTGCTTGCAATGACACTTGCTCTTAGGTAACCATGCTTAAAATCATA